>CM071791.1:10908297-12248480 GCA_036559045.1 Platycarya longipes | reverse complement strand
GCATCTAAAATACCTACCTAAAGAATGTTGGGTTTACATCATATGATGTAAAAGGGCATAACTTCCAAAAGAAAATTCAGGTAGAATATGCTTATCATAACTAACTTACATTTATATAAAGCTTTAACAAACTAAAATAGTCTACAGACTCTAAACTCTCGCTTGTCCATGGGATTTCATTTGGGTACTTCTTTTTCCTTGGAATAAAACTAGAAAAGAAGTCCCTCCTGTCATTGTTAGATTTTTTAAAAAATCTGCATTCCATGCAATGAGCAAACTTGTTTCCGGCCTTTCCACACTCTCAAAACTAAATACTTATATTTATCTTCTTCTTTTTTCCTAATATATAAGAAGTAATTTTATTAGAGATGAATGTATAGGCGAAGCCCACATACACAGTTATTATACAGCAGAAACACCTAAATACATTCTAGTAAACAGAAAGCGGCAAGAGAAAATCATGAATAGAAGCTCCATTAGTCACTAAAGCAGAAAACCAAAACAAGAAAGAGTGCACAAAGAAATTCCAGAATTGTTCCAAAGTATGCTCCTTGTCATTAAAACACTGTTCATTCCTTTCCATCCAAATGCACCACATAAGACACAAAGGAACCCTCTTCCAAGCCGCATTCATTTGATAACAACCATGGAGTCCATTCCAACATGCAAGAAGATCAACCTCTTTCAAAGCATCACTCAAGCAAACTGATTCTACAAAAAATGCCATACCACAAAGCCCTTGCCACCTCACAATGCAAGAGTAGTGGATCCACAGTTTTCCCATTCGTTCTACACATGAAACCAATCCATACCTATACCCCACTTCCTTAAATATCAAATGTCAAATTTTCCCAAAAGAGGCAGTCCAAGATTTTTCTGTTAGGAATCCAACAATAATTAAATATTGTTGGATTCTTAACTATGATTCTCATTTCTCAGCAATAGAGAAAACAAAGTTTTTGGGTTCATTGAGGCTTTTGGCCTTCTTGGTAGAGTAGTTTTGTATTTTAAATAATAACGATAAAAAGATTTATTGATATGCAACATTACGTTCCTAAGAATGCAATAAGAAACTGCCTAAAAAATATGAACGAAATAAGAAACATTTTTTTTTTTTAATGAGTAACAAAGCAACATTGTGGTGAGCGTGGATCGAAATAAGAAACAAAATCTAATAAACCTAAAGTATTATTTTCATATGAGACTTTTATTTGATATTTCCTGTCCAAATCCAAATCAAATAACATAGCTCAATCAAATAATAATTCCCATGTTAACAATAACAATTGATAAGAGTTACTCTTTTTTCCTAGATTATTGATAAAAGTTACTTGATTGTGTTAAATATGATGTGTGCATTTGGAGGGGAAAAAAGTCATCGGAGCATCAAAATTGCAAAAGGGTGATGGGGGAGCTTTTCCGTGATTCACATCATATTTGCCAAATGCTCATGTTTCTTCTGTTTCTAGTTTTCAAGACTTTCTTGCTCTTTTTCCTTCTGATGTTTTGGTGCTCCTTTTGTCCATGTGTAGGTCGGTAGCATCCTCATAGCTTTCAATTAAAGAAAATCCTGATAAACTTTTATTTGATATCTTCTTTCATAATCTAAGTCAAACAACCTCACTAATCAAATAATGATTATCTACTTGTTGACAACAACCATTGATATCAGGTACTGGCTTGATAACAATAGCTACTGATAACAATTGACTATGGCTGACTTAATGACTGTAATAATATTTGGGCAGTGAGAATCACAAAGATGATCAAAACCATTTTCATAATCACCTTCTAACATCATATAGCAACCTATCTTCCATGAATTCTTTATTAATTGAGGTTTCCCAAGAGAACGTGAAAATTTGAGAAGGTCCTCAGAGCCATCTCTTGAACTACTTACAACATTTTAAGTTTTTCCATATGTCCAATATATCCAGGGATCTCTCCATAAATTTGGCACTTCCTCAGTATCCTGCATTACAAAATTGAAGTTACTAAAAGTATAATTTCAGAGTGAGAAAAATAAATCACATAGGGAATTCAACTGACATCGTCTTCATGGATTTCATATTACTCAATGGTGGGAAAGTAGATCGTTGACCTTTTAAGTCGGTTATCCTCCTAAATCATATAAGAACATAAACAATTACTCATATATTCAAATCTTTTAAAACAAGGAAATAAATGATGCGGTAGTACATTCATACAGATCACTTAAGCTTCTTAAGCTAGAAATGCTTGAAGGTATTGGCCCCTCGAGAAAGCAACCCCCCATTTGCCTGATAGAAAATGCGTCATCAATAGGAGCATACACTATGATGCAGTAAGCTACACGGAGGAAACTTACAGTTTCTTAATCTGTGTCCAATTACCAATGAAATCAGGTATCTTTCCAGAGAAATTATTGTCGCTTAACCTCCTAAAACGTATCATAGAAACAAGCATAAGAAGTCACTCTGGCAAACATCATTGTTTCAGGCACACACTACATATCAAGCTTCAAAAGGAATCACATAAGAAAAAATTGAATCAAATTATGACATCCAATAACGCTGTATGGTAGGCAGTAATCATGAAATATCAAACGAAGATTTGTTTGAGTAAAGCCTAATAGTTATAATTTGTTTTCTATATATCTTTGGCACTGTGACAAGTTTCTAATGCACAGCGAGAAAGAACTTGCTGTTCATATATATGGCTTAGTTGTCTTGTCCAGCCTGGTATTATGACACGGGGTTAAAAAATATATCATGAATTTAATGAAGATGCTCGCTCACATATCAGTCAAGTTGGTTAACTTGGCAAGCTCAATTGGCAATTCTCCTCTAAAAGCATTTGAGGACAGGATACTGCAAAAAGATAATAAAGGAGTCAAAAGTATTACATTATGGAATCAGTAAGGTCCATTTTAATGATTAATGTAGTGAAGAAGGTGATGAAGATTTACAGTTTTTGTAAATTGATCAACTTTCCAATTTCGCGTGGTATGGGTCCTGAGAATCTGTTTCCCTCAATGCTTCTGTAAAATGAATAAATTTCTAACAATTTAGAAAAAGCATCTGAATATTGTTTGAAGCCATTTATAGAGCTGGAAAAGTTAAGTAGCTATGCAAAGCCCCATTTAAATAGAGGGTGTTGACAGGTTCTGCAGATGAATCTTGTGTGGCTCAATTCCATTACGAATCTTTTTTTTTTTTTTTTTACTTTAAATCCCACAACAAAGAATTCTAATATAATATCATAAAATGTTATAAAATTTGCAAATGGGTTGATGGATTGTTTCACGTTAGCCTTGACAAATTGATTGGATGGGCCTTTATTACAGCTCACATAGAAAGGCCACAAAAATTGAAGGTGATTCAGTGTTAGATAACCAAATCTACTGTGCACAAAACCCAAACAGTTACACCTTAACTATAATGACTTTTATGATTGCATCGTTTTTTTTATCATTAATAAAATTTTCATTTAAAAGTAGAAAGGTGCCATCCAAATACAGTGATTACCTATCTGGAAAGAGAACAAGTTACAAGAAAATCTGGTAAATTAAGCCATTGAACTTAGAAGTCTATAGAAGCTGTCTAGCGGAGGAGAGTATTCAGAAAGAAAGTCTTGAGCTCCATTCTCTGTTCACGATCCTCAAAACAACTTTAGTTTATTTCCCTCCAAATACACCACATGCGGTAATTAGCCCTATTCACGAAATAAAAAGGCCAACTATTCTTTTGGACATGACAGGACACGACCGGACATGACCCATTCCAAACCAACCAGCTGGTTGTTTCATTGTCTGAAATTTAAAGACCCTAGATGCTTGGATATTAAATTTGGGGGTTTTTTTTTTGGGTTGATTAATTTCGAAATTTGAGCTGTTGTTTCATTGTCTGAAGGTTTACAATTTGATAAATGCTTGGTGCACAAAAGAATTATAAACAGTTGTTTTACAAATTAACCTGGCTCGATATAGTAGGTCAGATTGTAATGCTCTTTTTTTCTTTTTGTTTTTGTGGGGGTGGGGGGGGCGTGGTAGGTCAACAAATCATATCAAATCACCTCTGTTTGTAAGGTTTCATTTTGTAAGTTTGTTCATAAACCTAGCACTTATCTTAGAATTAATTGATTGAAGTACTGGTTTGTCTAACGGGCAAGTTGATGATACTTGTCTAATTGGGTGTAGTATAGGAAAATAAAAACTTACCAAAACTGGGATGGGCACTAACCCAAGAATTTCAGCATTATATATTCCTGAAACAAGGGTGCCATAACCTAATTTGAAACCAACACAAAGGAAGCTTCCTAGAAGCCCTTAAATGCAATTTGCTTCTGTCTTTATACAGCCCAAGAAAACACTAATTTATCTTATAAAAAGGACTCTTGGCCCAATCAATCTAAACAATGCATCTTTTCCTCAAATTATCCAAGGTAAGAATCTTACCCAAAGAAATTGCACAATATCACATACAACTGCACTTTTCTATACAACATAGTTTATAAAACGACAATTTGATAATTTGGTAACACATATGATCATAAACAGATTCCATTATTGTTGTGAAGGTGCAAGTCTAACCTTAATCACCATCATCAACTTGTAATGAATGTGACATAAATAAATCGTGAATATGAAAGTAATCAAAGAATGATTCCAACATACAAGTTTTTGAGGGTGGTGATCCGGGTGAGAACTGTTGGGAAGGGACCTGACAAGCTGTTCCCCATTAGATGACTGCATATATAATTAACAAAGCATGTAACTTCCAACTAAGATACTTTTCTTAAGTGGTAACAAACTGAAAACTGGGAGAGGGTGCTTACAGCTCGACCAAGAGCATGGTAGCCCATTGGCGAGGTATTGAACCAGTGAAGTAGTTTCGACTAAGATCTCTGCACAAAATGAAGTGCTTGGAATTAGCCAGTGGTGAACCACTATTCACATGGTAGAACGCACATGGAAGCTTAAAAAAGATAAAGCAATTGTAAATGGTTACTTAGTTCAAATTAGAGGTAAATACTGCTGTTTTGCTTACAATTGTTTGAGGTAGTGAAGCTTGGAGAACTCTGGTGGTAGAGTACCTGATAGATTTTGCGCCTTCATAGCTCTGCATATATCTCAAAAGCAAATTAGATGAACATGGCATTCATAACAACAGAACCATTCTACATCTGGAATCCAGAAAGTACTGAAAATAAAGCATCCTTAAAAATTTCTTTCCCTTATAGTTTTACATTTTGTTTTGGATATTAATTAATAAAGCAGGAAAAAGAAGTTCTTTTGGTAGATTTGATTCAACACATTTCTAATAATGGCAGATGTATGGATTATTGTAAAAGAATGGAAAAAAGAAAAGAAGAAATAAAACCATTAGCAAGTTAAAAGGAATATCAGATAATGGTAGATGTATGGATTACAGGTTTACATCCTCTGACTGAAGTTTTTTTACCATGTTTTGGATAGTTTTCCTTTCCAAACATTCATGGTCAATCAATTTTTTAGGGTCACACTCCCTATAAAAAGCCAGCAATTTCACAGTTTTATGTAAGGAAATTTCTAAAGGTGCAATGCATGGGATCGAAATTTGCTCTGCAGGAGTGGATCCGACCCTGCCTTGGAGAGGTCCCGACATCAAAATATATATATAGTTGTATGCGTTAATAATTTGTCAGATGTTATGAATTATTGGGGGCGGCCCCCGCCCCCTTAATTATTTTGTGAATGACCCCACTATTATTATTTTAAATATTGCATAGTGACTTGCATAGTAACTTGCATAGTAATTTCAAAGCCTATAAATATGGGTTTCAATTGTTATGAAATTTATAAGAAAATATATAAAACGAAGAAAGTTTCAGTTCTTGAGAGTTCTTAAGAGTTCCTTTTATATTTATCTTGCAATAATAGTAGTTTTATTTTTAGTTTTATAACACGTTATCAGCACGAGATTTCACCGATACTGAAACTAGTGGACTTCTACTTCAAGTAAGTTTTTCAATATATTATTTGCAGTCTTTGAGATGAATATAAAAGGTAATATTGTTAAATAGTACTTGATAAAGTTTTACTTTTATTCTCATGATTATGTGAATATATTTTTTAAATCCACAGATTTATTTTTGTGATTTATATATCTATATAATGTCAAATATTGAGATTTATTACTATTGACATTTCTGGAATCCAAGATCTTTGATGAGATCCATTTGGATATGATGAACTTGGGAGATACAATCAAAAAAGGAAAACCACGTGTCCCTAAAGGACCATGCTGTGTATCTTATGATGAAAAATCATCTTACTGCATAAAATGAATTAAGAGAGAGATATGAGTACTAGAAGATGTAATCCTCTCAAAAGATCATTATGACTTATTGCACCTAAAGTTGTAAGATTTTAAAAGTGGTACTAAATATTCTGCACTCTTTAAAATCAACTCATTATTAAAATTATGCAGTGAGAAAGTCATTGATGATGATATTTAAAAGAAAACATATACTATTTTTCATACCTCGAATATGCTTTTGCAGTAGTAGTCTCGAGAGTGAAGGTTCAACAAATATTCTGAACTTTTATTTTGTCTTCTAGTAATTAAGCTAAATAATGAGTTTTTGTTAATAAATCACTAGTTACGTCATAGTAATGATATTAAATTTACACTATTCTCAGAAGTGAACAGTGCATTCTTTCAAAGGAATTAAAGGCAGAGAAGTGGTAGAAAAATTATAAAAGTGTGAATTCCAGATGAACCAATACTAAAGATGATAAAAATATACCGTATCACCAGCAGTGATCCAACTCAGAAAAAGGTAAAGGCCCTCAGAATAATTCTTCATAGAAAGATGAAAATGTTTGTCATAGATGTGGTATGACTGAATAGTGGTCACGTACCTGTTGTACGGCCAATCACTTGATTTACTTATACTAAACTTTTATATATAAGCTTATTAATATTTCATCATGTTTTGAAATAATAAAATATCAGTGCCTAAAGCAAGATAAGAAATTACTTGGGATAATAAAACTCTGTCTAAATTTGATCCCTTTACAAATGAATGTGAACCAGAAGTTCAGAAGATTATCTATTTATCAGTTACAGGATGTATTTATTGACACTAAAGGTGTTGTAAAATCATATATTACTGCTGTTAATACTTAAGCAAGAATTGAAGTCCCTGAAGGACGAGTTGTTAAAACAGCAATAGATAAGTCTAAAGATATGCTTGAAGCATTGAAGAGCTATTGGTGCAAAAGAGAAAAAAAATAATCGGTACTCCTGAAGAGACCGTACTCTGTATAAAATATAATCATCCTGAAGAGGAAACCTCCTGAAGAGTATAACTCTTGAAAAGTATAACTCCTGAAGAGAAAACTCCCGAAGAGTACAAATCTACTAAAGAGGAACCTCCTGTAGAGGTGTTTCATGAAATGTTTTCCCCTGGAGAGGAACAATGAGATCTCAATACATTTCATGAGTACTGGAATATTTATGGATAGAAATAAAACTATTGTCGACAACATATATGATAACACTTGACATTACCAGAAGTAACGAAAAAAGTGAGTCAAGAATTATTGAAGAATGTCGACGTAGAAATGATTGGCCAAAATAAAAAGCAGCTATTAAAGCTGAATTAAACTCGCTAGCAAAGCGAGAGATATTTGGACCTGTTGTCCAAATAATAAAGGGTGTAATGCCTATGAGATATAAATAAGTATTTATACGAAAGCGTAATGAGAAAAATGAAATTGTGCGGTACAAAACACGATTTGTCGCACAAGGTTTCCTGCAGAAACCCGAGAGTAATTATGAGGAAACATATTTCCTTGTTATGAATGCAATCACATTCATATTTTTAATCGATTTGGTTATTATAAAAAGATTAGATAAGCAGTTGATAAATGTGGTCACTGCATATTTATAAGGATCATTAGATCATTATATATATAAAGATATACAATACTTGAAGCATATAATCCAAGTACATTTAGGAGTATATACTTTATAAAGTTTCAAAAATCTTTATATGGGTTAAAACAATCTGGACGCATGTGATATAATTAAATTAATAAGTATCTATTGAAAGAAGGATTTGAGAATAATCCTATATACCCACGTGTTTGTTCAGAACCCGGATTTGCTATTATTTTAGTTTACGTTAATGATTTACCTTGTTAGAACTCTTGAAGAGATCACACAGACTGCTATAAATTCAAAGAATGCATTTGAAAATGAAAAGATCTTATTATTCAATTGATAGATGAGTTACAAGAATTTGAGACTTCTAGCCTCATCTCTCAAATGCATTTGCTCTTCATAAAACAACATGTCATCCTTATTTAAAGGATTAGGCAGTCGAAATGAAGAGGCAAGTAAGGATTTTAAATCCTTATTCTCTTGCTTTAAGTCTGCAATTTTTCTGTCAGACTCTTGAACGAGTCATTGAAGCACGGAAGCTTTCTCGTTAAGCTCCTCAATTTCACGATTTTTAGATTGTAATCGGTTGGAAAACCCGACAATAGAGGAGGAGTATTGGGTGCCGAGAGTCACCAGCTCATAAATGGCTTCACGATCTGACTTATTAGCCAAATCATTCGCTTGCTGCAACATGGCACCTGCGAAAGATGCAGGAACAACTTGTAATTGAGGTGAAGGATACTTCATATGTTGATCGTGAGAAATATTGAAAGGAAATTGATGAGCCATTGAGAATTTGTAGAATAAGAATGCAAATAAAGATAAATTATAGATATGTGAAGAAGATTTGATGCGAACTATATGAAACTAAAGACGGTTCTTATAGAAATAGAAATAAGAACAAGACAAACCATCATCTCTTCAAATCTCACTTTACAAGATATGCTGGATGCATAATTTCAAAAGCTAGCGAGATTAATTACAGCTATCCCTATTTTCTTGTAAACGCTGAACATCTATCGTTAGCTGCTGTTGTTGACTTTGTATTTGAGGTCTCTCTCGTTCCAGCTCTTCTACTCGTATTTTCAGGTCACGAGAATACCAATCTACAAATTTCTTCAGCTCCTTGTTTTCTTGTCTTAAATTTTTATTTTTTCTATTTTTAGTTGCAAGTGTTTGATGCAACTCAGATATTTTATTTTTAAGATAAACAACCTCACTCGTTCTCGCCAATAACCTCTGAAACATGGTTGTAAAAGAGGCGGCATATTGAGCACTGAAAGTTCTTGATACTGCAACAATTTTAGGATCAGATTTACTAGAAAGATATATCTTTGCTCCTATCATGGTGTTTACAGTTTCAGAAGAAAATATGAGTGGTTGAAGTATAAAAGGTTCATGGTTCAAATCTGGGACATTAGAATTTTTATCAGACATAATATCGTTCTGAATGAACAACTGAATCTGTGAAGAATATGAGATCTTTTTGCTGGAGTAAACTAATGGTAAAATGGTTATATTTAAATAGCAAACAGAAGCCTTCCAATCTCTTCAAAATCTCATTTGTCAACAATGTCAAGCGGATTTGATTTTCCGTCGAACCGATAATATTAGACCTCAAACTTTTACAGCTTTTATCATACATGAATGTTTTCCAATGCTATTTCCGCCGTATATAAACAAGTTCTCCCTAATAACCCCGAATGAGGGAGAGAAAATTTTAGATGAAAATATTATCATATTCTCTCTAATGCATTATTTAGATGGAAATCATGTTTGAATTCTTAACCTGTTATATATGCTGAAATCATGTTTGCTTATTACTTGAAACATTAACGCATATTATTAGGGAGAGTTTAAGTATTACTGCAGGTATTAGATTTCTACTATGTCTGTCAAGCGCCTTATATGTGGGGATCCCTCTATTTTATCCGATGCATTTTAAACTCATAAGGCCCTGAAGTGCCAAAGCGGATAATATCGGATAGGGATATGGAGTTGCCTATATATGCCACATCATCAAATCACTCAGAGATTATTGCAATTCATAAAACAAGTCGAGAGTGTATTTAGCTGAGATCAGTGATCAACATATTCAAGAAAATTGTGGTCTTTCATGATCAATGATAGTTCAACAATTTTAAATGAAAATAATACTACTTATATCAGAGGAGGATACATCAAAGATACGATCAAGTGATAATTTGGCAGATTTATTCATGAAAGCATTACCAATTGCAACATTCAAGAAGATTGTGCAAAATATTGGAATGCGAAAACTCAAAAATCTATCGAGATGTACTTTTCAGGGAGAGTAAATGTCCTGAAAACTTGTATTGATTGTACTCTTTTTCCTTCACTAAGATTTTGTCTCACTGAGTTTTCCTCTGCAAGGTTTTAATGAGGCAATCTTAAAGTACTTGTGGATACATAAAAAGACTGTACTCTTTTTCCTTCGCCATTAGTTTTTCTTTCCACTGGATTTTTCCTTGGCAAGGTTTTAACGAGACAGATTCTTTATGGATGGTCATTCAAGAGGGAGTGTTATGAATTATTGGGGGCGGCCTCCGCCCTCTTAATTATTTTATGAATGACCCCATCACTATTATTTTAAATCTTGCATAGTGACTTGCATAATAACTTGTATAATAATTTTAAGGCCTATAAATATGGATTTCAATTATTATGAAATTCATAAGAAAATATATAGAACGAAGAAAGTTTCAGTTCTTGAGAGTTATTAAGAGTTCCTTTTATATTTCTCTTGCAATAATAGTAGTTTCATTTTTAGTTTGATAACATCAGACATATTTTCTTCCCAAATTACTATAAAAAAAAATGTATTTTTATTTCTTACCAAACATCTATGGTCGAAAACTCCCAAGTCAGGAATGTAGAACAAATGAAAAAGAAAAAAATAAAGAAATTCTAGCAAAGAACCAATAATATCTAAAATAGTTCAAGTAAAATAAAATATAATAAAATAACATAAAGTAGTTTAGTATTTTTTAATGAATAGGTTCAAAAAATGTTCATTAAAACTTTTATCCGAGACCTAAGCACAACAGCATTAGTGGAACTTCTTGGCCCAAACCAAGATCCCCTTCCAAAGTCGCTCGACCCAAAAGCGATTTCTTTATTTCTCTATTTTCATTCCTAACGTTGGGTCTTAAGCAAAATAGAGAAGAAATATTAAGGCCAATTTTGTTTTGAAAAATAAAATTAAAAATTTCTAACTCTTTTTAAATTTATTATTATATGTTTTTAAATTTTTATATAAAATTTAATAAAAAATTTAATTTTTTTAAATTTCAAAATCACTTTTTCAAATTTTAAAATAAAATTAATATTAAAAAAAATATTTTACAATAATATTTTATTCTATTTTAATTTTTAACTCATTTTATTTTATTTCATATCTAAAAAATAAATCTCGCCTAAATCATCTTATAAAATTTTTTGAACAAAATTTTCGATTTAAACAAAAAAATTATTTAGTAAAAAATAAAATATTTTTTAATAATACTGTAAATTTTTTTTAATATAAAAGAAAATAAATGGAAAAAAAAAAACAAAAACAAAAGTATTGTGCTTTCGGGCAAAATGGAGCTGCATCCGATGTAGCACTGCTCAGATAGATAAGTTCACCCATGTGCTTTACCAATCAACAGTTGACACGACACACTTCCCTCCGTTTTGCAGTCATTATCTCTTCCCCATTGATCCCCCCCCCCCCCCCCCCCCCCCCCCGCCCCTCCTCTCTCTCTCACACAGCTAAACAGAACTATACTGGGAATACGAAAGAGAATTATTTTTCGGTTAAATCTGAGATGCCGTATGTGCACGAACTTTATTTTCCGAAACTAATATAGAAATGCAATTTTTTAATATTAAGATATAAAATAATAAAATTTATTTATTTTTATCGGTTTAAATTTTTTAAATAAGTGATTATCATTTTACATGATATTAAATTAAAGATGTTGAGTTCGAATTTTGATTATATATTTTATTTTATTTTATTAAATATTTTATTTATTAAATTTATTGATTGAGAAAATATACTTTATTTTATTTAATTAAATTTTTTATTTATTAGACTTATTAATTAAAAAAATCTGATCCATAAATAATAAACAAATTATTAAAATATAAAATAATAATATCTACCTATTTTAATCAACATAAACTTTTGAAAAGAATAATGATTTGACATCCAATAAATTTTTGTAACAAAATTAATCATAACTGATCAAAGAGCACGTAACAGCCATGGAGAAGACATTACACATAGAGAGAGAGAGAGACAGAGAAGATAGAACAAAATAAGGAAAAGCAATAGAGAATCAGAGATGTACATGTTTACGACATGGCAAGAGGAATTGGCGTTGAAGGTACAGTCGCATGTGACATTGCTTTCAAAGCCTTTTCTTACACCCAATCTCTGCCAATTCCCTTCTCCACTGCAGGGATCTATCCCAAAATCCCAATCTTTCTTCCCCATTTTCTTCCCTATCTTCTTCAGCACCTCCACTGCACCAAACAAAACAAACTCAAAGAAGCGTCAAGTCACCGTTTGGCTGCCGGGAAAATATGAGAAGAAAAAAAAAAGTTCCATTTGAATCTTGGATTTTCTTAAGAAACAATCTTCTCCATTCTTTCTTTATTGAGGCATGCAGTATATGGACATTCAACATAAGCAACAATTTGGGAATAGCTGAGCTGAGTGCATTCAACAATAACAAAATGAAGCTTAGAAAAAAAAAAACAATAACAAAATGAATTTACGAAATTTCTGCTTTATTTTCTTTGTTTCGTCCTAAAGGGGGGAAGAAGTTGACAGATTTTGATACCTTCATCACTGTGAAGTTTAGCGGCGGCTGCCAATCCAAAGGTTGCAAACGATAAGATTGTAGTGAAGAAGACGACAAGTGCAAGAAGCAGTTTTGGAATTGCAAAAAAGGCTCCCATTGTGTAGAAGCTGAGAATCTCAGTCTCAGCTCGGCATTTAAAGCGGAGGGAGAGAGAAGGTAACCGAGCGGCGAGTTAGATGGAATGAGCAGTGAGCAGTGAGCAGTGAGCGTGTGGGGCCGCTATATTAGAGGATGAGTTCGTCGGCTGCGGGAGAATACAGTGGACCGAATGTAGTGCTGTATAGAAAGGACAAAAGTACTCTTAAGAAAATGTGGAGTGACATTATACGAGATTTTTGGTGCATGGTAGTAATATTAAGTTGATGCCACGATGGTGCAGCATGTAAGTCACGTTCTTTCAGTTATGGCCAAAAAATAAATAAAAAATAATATCTAAAAGTAAGAAATAAAATATGATTAAAAAATAAGATAATGTAAAGTAGTATAAATATTTGGTATAAAATTTTGAAATTTTATTGAATTGAATAGCAATACGTTAATGAATAAGGTAAATGAAAAGTCACATCTGACAAAAAAAAAAATTTATTTCTTGTCCAAATCCTTTAATTCAAAACAATTATTTGCACTGAAAATAATCAAAATGTCACACTGAAATGTAAAAAATTATGTATGCTCGTACAATATGGAAGAGGACAATAATAATCTTATATTATACAATAAAAATTAAACTCTATCATTTGAAATCTTGAAATGCTATGGAGTGAAAATGGACCATTCTAAAAATTTTAAAAAAAATCAAAAATCAGTAGCCATTACATTTGATAGTCAGAGATTCATAAAAAGTCAGCATGTCTAGCATCATTAATCCTTAAACAATCCAAAATTGAAAACAACTAAATTATCACCCAATAATTTCCTAAGATTATCTTGCTACAGATTCAGTCCACAAAGTACGTCTTCTCATCTTATCAATCTAAATTTAGCACAGCACAAAAAATTATCTCCAAGTATATTCTAAGATTATTTTACATTAACTAAATATATGATGTAATTGTTTTTGGAACAATATAATCAAATTAGAACTTAACTTTCAAACAAAACACAAATAACAATATAATTTTTTCAAATTTTAAAATAAAAAATATTAAAAATTATATTTTTGATAATATTTTAACTTTATAATACTATTCTATTTTCTCTCATATTTTTCAAAATTTCGTAAAATATTTCAACTTAAATTATTGTAATCCTATTTATAAATTATTTTATTATATTTACCTATCATCTTTTTTTTCATGTTAGTCCAAACAAAACTTAAAAAGAAGGAAATTACGCATACATTGGTTTTAACCTCAAATTGTCATCTCTGGCTTTTAACTTTGCCCCACGAAAACCCAATGATTTTTGAATTTCTGTTGGACACTGGTTCTATCAACCTTTCTAATTATGCTGTCCCTGTAAGGTTCGCATGCACCACTTTTTCTTAGTTGATTTTAAATAGTAATTTTTTTTAAGTTAAATTAAAAATTTTTATATTTTATATTTTATATTTTTCATTTTTTATTTTTCATTTTTCATTTTTCATTTTTCATTTTTCATTTTTCATTTTTCATTTTTCATTTTTCATTTTTCATTTTTTTCATTTTTTTATTTTTTTATTTTTTTATTTTTTTATTTTTATTAAATATGATCAATTTTTTTTAATAAGTCTAATATAAAATTATTTTAAATATTACATTTCTATTTTTTATTAAATTTTAAAAAATAAAATAATAAAATAATGAATCCAATAATAATAACCTTAAATAAAATGAGCACTGGGCAGCGAGCGTGTGGGGCCGCTATATTAGACGATGAGTTTGTCAGGCTACACGGCTGCGAGAGAATACGGAGGACCGAATGTGTGCTGCATAGAAAGGACAAACAAAAATACTCCGAAAATGTGGACCACGATGTGAAAATATGATTACTAGTGTCTACATTTCAAGGATTCACGGACCGGTAATAATATGGTTAATAAATAATAATGAAAAAATTTGAGTTTGTTATAAAATTAAAGGAGATATTATTATAAGAAAAAAATATATAAGAAATTTTTAAGAATTCTTTAAAATTTTCTTCTCTCTCTATATTTTCTTATAAATTTCATAACAACTAAAGTCCATATTTATAAGTTTTGAAATTACTATACAAGTTACTATATAAGTTACTATCCAAGTCACTATACAAGATTTAAAATAATAGTGGTCGGGTTATTCACATAATTTTGGTGGTGGGACAGGAGGCGGCAACCTTCCCTCCACTTTTCGTTCATTACACTCCCCCTTGAATGACCACCTATTAAAAATCTGGCTCGTTAAAACCTTGCTTAGGAAAAATCTAGTGGGAAGAAAAACTAATGGCGAAGGAAAAAAAGTACAGTCTTATTATATATCCACAAATGCTTTAAGATTATCTCATTAAAATCTTGCAAAGAAAAACCCAGTGAGACAAAACTTCAGCAAAAGGAAAAAGAGTATAATCAGCCCAAGTCTTCATGACATTTACTCCCCCTGAAAAGTGTATGACGATAAATCTTTGAGTTTGCACATTCCAATGTTTTGCACAATTTTCTTGAATGTTGTAGTTGGTAATGCTTTCGTGAACAAATCTGCCAGATTATCACTTGATCGTATCTTTGATATATTCTCATCTAATTTGAATGATACAAGCAGCATTATCTTCATATAAAATTGTTGAGTTATCATTGATTATGAAATACCACACTTTTCTTGGATATGTTGAGTCATTGATCTTAGCCAAATACACTCTCGACTTATTTCATGAATTACAATAATTTCTGAGTGATTTGAAAATGTGAAAAATAATATCTGGTTGACAGACTTAATAGAAATCTGATACCTGCAGTAATACTTAAACTCCCCCTGATAATATGCGTTAGTGTTTCAAGTAATAAGCAAACATGATTTCAACATATATAACAAGTTAAGAATTCAAACACGATCTCCAACTAAATAATGCATTAGAGAGAACATGATAATATTTTCATCTAAAAGTTTTCTCCCCCTCATTCGACGTTATTAGAAAAAACTTGTTTATATACGGCGGAAATAGCATTAGAAACCATCCATGTATGATAAAAGCTATAAAAGTTTGGGGTCTAATATTATCGGTTCGGTGGAAAATCAAATCCTCTTAACATTGTTAACAAACGAGATCTTGAAGAGATTTGAAAGTTTCGGGCTGTTATTTAAATATAACTAATTTTACTACTGGTTTACTCCAGTAAAAAGATCTCACATTTTTCATAGATTCAGTTGTTGTTCATCCAGAACGATATTATGTCTGATATAAATTCTAATGTCCTAGATTTGAACCATGAACCTTTATACTTCAACCACTTATATTTTCTCCTAAGGCTGTAAACACCACGATAGGAGCAAAGATATATCAAACTAATAGAATTGATCCTGAAATTGTTGCAGCATCAAGAACTCTTAGTGCTCAATATGATGTCTCTCTTATAACCATGTATTAGAGGTTACTGACGAGAACGAGTGAGGTTGATCATCTTAAAAATCAAATATCTGAGTTGCATTAAACGCTTGCAACTAAAGATAGAAAAAAATAAAGATTTAAGATAAGAAAACAAGGAGCTAAAAAAATTTGTAGACTAGTATTCTCGTAACCTGAAAACACAAGTAGAAGAGCTGGAACGAGAGAGAGCTCAAATACAAAGTCAACAACAGCAGCTAACGACAGAGGTTCAGCGTTTACAAGAAAATAGGGATAGCTGTAATTAATCTCGCTGGCTTTTGAAATTATGCATCCAACATATCTTGTAAAGTGGGATTTGAAGAGATAATAGTTTGTCTTGTTCTTATATCCATTTCTATAAGAACCGTCTTTAGCTTCATATAGTTCGCATCAAATCTTCTTCTCATATTTATAATTAATCTATATTTGCATTCTTATTCTACAAATTTCCAATGGCTCATCAATTTCCTTTCAATATTTCTTACGATCAATATATGAGGTATCTTTCACCTCAATTACAAGTTGTTCATGCATTTTCCGCAGGTGCCATGTTGCAACAAGCGAATGATCTGGCTAATAAGTCAGATCGTGAAGCCGTTTATGAGCTGGTGACTCTCGGCACCCGATACTCCTCCTCTATTGTCGAGTTTTCCAACCGATTACAATCCAAAAATCGTGAGATTGAGGAACTTAACGAGAAGATCTCTGTACTTCAACGACTCGTCCAAGAGTCTGACAGAAAAATTGCAGACTTAAAGTAAGAGAATAAGGATTTAAAATCCTTACTTGTCTCGTCATTTTGACTGTCTAATCCTTTAGATAAGGATGACATATTACTTTATGAAGAGCAAATGGATTTGAGAGATGAGGCTAGTAGTCTCAAATTCTTGTAAATCATCTATCAATTGAATAATAAGATCTTTCCTTTTCAAATGCATTCTTTGAATTTATAACAGTCCTTGTGATCTCTTCAGCCTTCAGGAGATCTAACAAGGTAAATCATCAACGTAAACTGTAATAATGGCAAATCTGGGTTCTAATAAAACACATGGGCATATAGGATTATTCACAAATCCATTTTTCAATAGATACTTGTTGATTTAATTATATCACATGTGTTCGGATTGTTTTAACTCATATAAAGATCTTTGAAGTTTTATAAAGTACATATTCCTAAATGTACTTGGATTATATGCTTCAAGTATTGTATATCTTTATATATGTAATGATCTAATGATCCTTATAGATATGCAGTGACCATATTTATCAACTAATTATCTAATCCTTTTATAATAACCAAATCGATTAAAAATATGAATGTAATTGCATTCATAACAAGGAAATATGTTTCCTCATAATTACTCTCGAGTTTCTGCAGAAAATCTTGTGCGACAAGCCGTGCTTTATACCGCACAATTTCATTTTTCTCATTACGTTTTCGTACAAATACACACTTATATCCAACATGCATTACACCATTTGGTGTTTGGACAACAGGTCCAAATACTTCTCGCTTTGCTAGCGAATTTAATTCAGCTTCAATGGCTGCTTTCCATTTTGGTCAATCATTTCTACGTCGACATTTTTCGACGGTTCTTGACTCACTTTCTTCATTACTTCTGGTAATGTCAATAGCCATTTTATATGAAAATTTGTTGTCGACTACAATTTTATTTCTATCCATAATTTCTCCAGCATTCATGAAATATATTAAGATCTCATTATTTCAGGTATTTGTTCCTCTCCAGGGGAAAACATTTCATGAAACACCTCTACAGGAGGTTCCTCTTCAGGAAGTTTGTACTCTTCAGGAGTTATACTTTTCAGGAGTTATACTCTTCAAGAGTTACCTCTTCAGGAGATTTTCTCTTTAAGATGATTATATTTTATACAGAAAGTACAGTCTCTTCAGAAGCACCGAATTTTTTTTTTCTCTTTTACACCAATAGGTATTCAACGCTTCAGGCGTATCTTAGACTCATCTATTGCTGTTTTAACAACTCATCATTCAGGGATTTCAATTCTTACTTAAGCATTAACAATAGTAATATATAATTTTACAACACCTTCAGTGTCAGTAAATACATCCTATAACTGATTTTCAATATAAATAGATAATCCTCTGAATTTCTGGTTCACATTCATTTGTAAGGGAATCAAATTTAGACAGGATTTTATTATCCCAAGTAATTTCTTGTCGTGCTTCAGACACCGATTTTTTGTTATTTCAAAACATGATAAAGCTTTACTCTAATGTATAAAAGCTCTGTATAAGTAAATCAAGTGCTTGACCGTACAACAGGTACGTGACCACTGTTCAGTCATACCACATCTATGATAAATATCTTCATCTTTCTATGAAGAATTATTCTGAGAGCCTTTACCCTTCTCTGAGTTGGATTACTTCTGGTGATACGGTATATTTTTATCATATTTAGTGTTGTCGCTTTTAGGACCAATATTTCTATAGTTTTTCTACCACGTCTATGCTCTTGATTCCTTTGAAAGGATGCACTGTTCACTTCTAGGAATGATGTAAATTCAATATCATTTATAGGACGTAACTGGTAATTTATTAACAAAAATTTATTATTTAGCTTAATCACTGGAAGATAAAATAAAAGTTCAGAATATTTGTTGAACTTTCACTCTCGATACTGCTATTGCAGGAGCACATTCGAGGTATGAAAAATAATATATGGTTTCTTTTAAATATCATCATCAATGACCTTCTCACTGCATAATTTTAATATTGAGCTGATTTTAAAGAGTGCAGAATATTTAATACCACTCTTAAAATCTTGCAACTTCAGGTGCAATAAGTCATAATAATCTTTTGAGAGGATTACATCTTCTGGTGCCCATATCTCTATCTTAATTTATTTCACACAGTAAGATGATTTTTCACCATGAGATACACAGCATGGTCCTTAAAGGACACATGATTTTCTTCCATGATTGTATTTTCCAAGTTCATCATCATATCCAAATAGATCTTATCAAGGATTCTGGATAAATAATTTTTTCTAGAAATATCAATAGTAATAAATCTCAATATTTGACATTATATATATATACATAAATCACAAAAATAAATATATGTATTTAAAAAATATATTCACATGATTATGAGATTAAAAGTAAAATTTTATCAAGTAATATTCAACAATATTACCTTTAATATTTATCTCGATGACTGCAAATAATATATTGAAAAATTTACAAAGAAATAAAACCACTAGCTTCAGAATTGGTAGAACCGTTGTGCTGATAACGTGTTATAAAACTAAAGAAGAAACTACTATTGTAAGAGAAAAATATATAAGAAACTCTTAAGAACTCTATAAAACTTTCTTCTCTCTCTATATTTTCTTATGAATTTCATAATAACTGAAATCCATATTTATAGGTCTTGAAATTACTATGCAAGTTACTATGTAAGTCACTATACAAATCACTATGCAAGATTTAAAATAATAGTGGTGGAGTCATACACATAATTTTGGTGGTGGGACAGGGGGCGGTAGCCGTCCCTCCACTCTTTGTTCATTACAAAATTAAGTAATTTTCAATTTTAGAATTGAGAAAGAAAGAATTGACTAAAAAATATTAGAAAGAAAAAGTCTTCAAATAGTTACCTTATCTTTGGATTCAGAATGGTTCTTAATTTATCTTATTTTATTTAATTATTATAATTTTTTAAATTCACAAAAAAATATATTAAATAATTCATTTTTTCATATTTTAAAATAATATTATTATTATTAGAAAAATAATATTCTAATAACAATTTATTCAAAAGAAGGTTCTTTTTCATTAAAAAATAGTATTAAGACCTTGTTTGGATTCGAAACTCATCTCAACTCATCTCAACTCATCTTCATCTCATTATTATATTTTTTCAATTTTACATACAAAATACAAATCCTTATACACATTTTTCAAATCCTAATACACATTAATTTTTAAATTCCAATACATTTTTTTTTTAATTTCATAATAATAATAATATTAAAAATAAACTAAAATCATCTCATTTCTCAATCCAAACGAGACTTAGTCTCCAAGTACTCTACTTGTTTTTTAAATTTTGATGTATTGACAGGTTCTTTTTTATTAAAAAAATATTTTATGATTTGGAATATTTATTGCATTCTCCATAAAAATTTAAGGGGTTACATTTTTTGTAGTAAAATAGGAAAAACCTAGAATATTTCTCTTGTCCCCAAAGAGAATTAAGGAGATAAATAAAGATTTTTTTTTTTATAAAATAATTGAACAACGTTACAAGAATGGTTATGATTTATTTGCATTTATTGATGATGATGATGGTGTGAACAAAAATTTAGTGGGTTTAAATCCTTTCAAACCGGTCTTAACAAAATTACAATGTTAAATGCGGCAAAGAGATTGATCGTTCTATATAAGAAAAAATAAAGAATCCTGAGGCTTGAGCATCTTTTAGAGCATTTAGTTATTTTGATTGTTGAATAGTTGAAGGTGTGGAAGAATTTTTGTACTTAATTAATCTTTTGTTACCATCAACATCTTTGAGAAATGTAGGAAAAACATAATCATAGAGGGATAGAAATGAAAAACAAAAATCTCCTAAAAAGAACTGATCATTCGGATAAGTCTTTTATAATAGTAATAGCTAGTTTATAAATAATAATGAGGAAACTTGAGTCAAATATTTTTAAAATTTTAAAAATAAGAAAGAAAGACTTAAATAAAAAATATTATAAAGTTAAAGTATTATTAAAATATAATTTTATAATATTAATTTTGCTTAAGATTTGACAAAATTAATTATTATTATTTTTTTATTTGAGAGTTTGAAAAATTATAATGATTAGTTTGAAAATATTGTATTTATAGTTATGGAATACATAAGCGATATGCAATTTATTTTGAAAAAATCGTAAATATAGAATCAATATGAAAAAAAATTAATTTGTTAATAATGGATTTCATTCTTTTCAAAATAATTACGTGATACTTACATAATATCTACTGTATGTAGCATTATTCAAAATTATATATATTGTGTTATGTATTTAAAGTCTCAACATGCTCTTCTAAACCAAAACTTTGAGGTCTCTTTGGATATGAAGCATTTTCGTCTATTTTATCTTATCTTAATATTTTAATACCATAAATATATACACTTTTTAATTCTAAGTATTTAATTTTTTTTTATCTAATTATTACTAAATCATTACAATTTTTTCAAATTTATAAAAAAAAACACAAAAAATAATTCATTTTTTTTAGATTTAAAAGAAAATATCTAAAAAAATTATATTATAATAATATCTTAACTCTATATTATTTTTATTCAACTTTTGTTATATCAGTTTTCAATACTCCATAACACATCTAAACTTAAATAAGTTGACTACCATTTATAAATTATTTTGTTATTATTTAAATATTATCACAGCTAATCTTACTATCCGAACGAGCTTACCGGTTTTAAGAGTGCAAAATATGACTAAAGACAATATGTATTTAACTTCAAAACAGGTCTATGCTAGGATGAATTTTGAATATATTTGGTTTTGATATTGTATAAATAAAAGGGGAGTCTTAGGCTGTGTTTGGGTAGATGAGTTATCTGATATCACTCCATTATATTTAATTTTTTATCATTATTTATCATTATTATTCTTTAATATTGGCCAATCCTCCTCCTTTGGTCTCGTTTAAATTGAAATCATTTCAATTCATTTTATTATTATAATTTTTTTTATTTTTTACATAAAATATAATAAATAATTTAACTTTTTTATATCTTATTTTAATTTTTTCAAATTTTAAAATAATAATAATATCAAAAAATATTATTTTAATAATATTTTATTTAACTTTTAACCTCTATCTAAAATAATTTTATTTTATTTCAGTAGCCAAACAAAAGTCAAAATAGGTACCATGCCTAGAAACCCTACTCCTGCGCCTTTGAGACCCAAGAGCCCTTGACATTCCTATTTTTCGTCACTCAAATAAGAGAAATGTCCGGAGTCCCTATTTTAGATCTCCAGCATTTCTATCAATATTTCTTTGTTTTCTTTTCTTTCTTACTTAGTAATTAAGTAAGTGTCTTTTAATAATGTTATAATTTTCTTTTTATAAATGTTTAAGAATATTAAAAAATGCATGATAAAAAAATACAAAATAAAATAAAAGATAAAGAGAGGCATCTAGCCTTTATCGGTGACTCTAGCACTAACCATTCAAATAATTAACTAATTTCATCTCATCTCATCTCAAATTAATAATTATATTTTTTCAAATTTTCATACAAAATAAAATAAACAATTCAATTTTTTCAAACTCTAAAACAACTTTTTCAAATATCAAAATAAAACTAATATTAAAAAAATATTTTAATAATATATTTTTTTTAACTTTTATATCATCTCATCTATAAAAACAAACAAGACCTAAATTTTTGCTCACTCTCCATCTCCCCCACCATTCTCTTAAAGAAGTTGTTTGTCACCAAACAAGATTTTGGCATTATACCCTCCAAATTACTTCTTTAATTCTCTACTACTCTCTTAAGGGATGTTTGGACATTATTTTCATTCCATTTTAGCTCATTTTATTTCATCTCTTCTTATTTTCAAATATAACTCAAATACAAATATTTGAAACTAATCATTACAATATTTTCAAATTAATCATTACAACTTTTCTCAACTTTCAAACAAAAAATAAAAAATAACTCAACTTTTTTTAATCCTAAAAGAAAATTATATTAAAAAGTCTATTCTAACAACATTTTAATTTTATAATAATTTTTATTCAAATTTTTTTTTCTCTCTTTTCTCAAAACTGATCAAAAAATACTTAACTCAAATTATCTCACTACAATTCATAAATCATTTTGTTATTATTCACAAAATTTTCATCTCACTTCACTCTTAAGCTTGTCTTTAAGGTGTTTGGAGAGTGAAATGAGATGAAAATATTGTGAATAGTATTAAGATAGTTTGAATTAATATTTTATAGAATTTTGATCAAGGAGAAAGAAGACATTGAATAAAATTATTATATGGTTAAAATAATATCATAATCTAGTTTTTCTAATATTATTTTTGTTTGAAGATTTGGAAAAGTTGATTTTTTTTTGTTTGAAAATTTTGAAAATTTGTAATGATTAGTTTAAAAATATTGTATTTGAATGATGTTTAAAAAAAGAGATGGGATGAAAATTTTGAAATGACTACCACACAAGACCTAGTCTTCAAACAGTTACCTAAGTTTTTTATTCTTTAGACCCCCTGTTTGGATTCAGACTTGATTTTAACTCATCTAATATTTATAATATTTTCAAATTTATACAAGAAATATAATAAATAATTTAATTTTTTTTCATATTCTAGAATAATAACAATAATAATATTAAAAAAATAATATTATAATAATAATATATTCAACTTTCAACTTCCGTTTGAACTCATCTTATATCTCAACTAATTACACAAATCTCACCTAACAGTTATCAAAGTAATGGGAAAGCCCCTTCGCAATAACAAAGCCTCTTATCATATTTCCTCTTATCTCATTAACTCTCATCACATTTCATTTTAATATTTTAACATCACAAATAAATATATTTTTTAATTTTAAAACTTTAACCTTTTCATCCAATCATTATTTAATTATTATAATTTTTTCAAATTTTCAAACATAATACAAATAACAATACAATTTTTTCAAATTTTAAAATAAAATAATATTAAAAAATTATACTCTAATAATATTTAATTTTATAATACTATTCAACTTTATCTCTTTCAGTTTTTCAAATTTTTTAAAATATTTTAATTCAAAATATTTTATTATTATTTATAAATTATTTTATTACTATTCAATAATAATAATAAATTATTTATAAAATAATATTAAAAAATTATTTTATAAATAATAATAAAAAATTATTATTATTTATAATATAAATCATCACTTTTCATATTAGTCCAAACAAAACTTAAAAAAGAAGGAAATTACCCATACCTTGGTTTTAACCTCAAATTGTCATCTCTGGGTATTAACTTTGGCCCACGAAAATCCAATGTTTTATATGAAGAGAAAATATAGACAACAGCTTATGTGCCGCGGGCAACCATAAAAATCTAATGTTTTATATGAACAGAAATATGGGCAACAACCTGTGTGCTGGAGCATTTTCGCCCGCGGCACACAAGCTGTTGCCTATATTTTCTATTCATGAGCTGTAGTTGTGTCGTGGTATGTGGTGTGCTGCTGTACACAGCTCTTTTATTAAATTCTGTTGATGGACACTGATTCTAATTCTATCATCCTCTCTCATTATGCTGTCCCTATCCCTATAAGGTTCGCATGCACTACCTTTTCTTAGTGCACCTTTTCCAGTTTTATGGCACCATCCCAGATTCGCAAAAAGATTATAGTCTCGATCTACCTTTATTTTTATTTGTATTATGATTACGTGGAAGCCTAAGATAGAGAGCTAGCTTTTCTTCACCAAAAGTCCAAAACTACAATTGCAATCGATCATACTTTGGTCGCGGGCCCTTCTCAGCCTCTCTCAAACCTTCTCATCACTGTTCTCACTTCCTGCATTTCGTTCCACCCACCTTCCTCCATTGCCGACCTCAGCTATCTTTTTTTTTGTTATCTTTTCTTAATTTTTCAATAATTTATTTCTTAGATTTTTTGTTTACTCCCAAATAAGATGATATGCTTTCCGACAAGCTAGTTTTGACACGAGCCCCGCCAACCTCTTCCCTTCACGCCAATCTTCAAGCCAACAGAAAAAAATTGTCATTTCACATGGTGTCGCATCTGTGACATCCACCTACCGCTACGCTTGACTCCGTTGAAATCAACGGTGTTGGCTCTCTCTGCTTCGTCCACTAGCTCCTCTCCAGGTACGACACATTGTTCTGCACGCGTCGGCACTGCCAGTGATGGCCCCTCACTGGCGTTTCGTCTTTATTTCCGAATGTTTTCCTATGTTCCTGCTTTCCATAATCAATGACCAAGTAAAAGTGAACATGAGAGTTCTCTACAGTCAACCTAAACTAATATGGTACTGTAGGGACAGATCTAGAAAAACTAGTTTGAGAGGGTCAATTTACAAAAAAATAATTTGAAAATGGCAAATATTAATTTTTTTATATAATCTCCTTCATAAAAATACATTTTAAAATTTCATTTTCATCAAATTTTGAATTTTTTTTTTTTTTGGAAGGGGGGTGGGGTGTGAAGCCCCCCAAGTCCAGGGATAGTTCTACCCCTGTGGTGCAACACACATCCCTTTATTACGACTTTTAGCCACAACTTCAAACTCGTCTCTAAGCAGTCATCCCTTTCGAGATATGGGTAGGAGCCATTCTTCTAATTTCGATCACTCATTTTTATTTTATTTTATTTTGTATTGTATTATGTGTTAGATTTTAGAAAGATTGTAAGAGACTTCCACCTTATTAAACTTATTTTTTTGTAACCATTAATTTTATCAAATAATATCTTATTCTTGCCGAAAAAAAAGAGGGATCATACTTGGTCCTTCCATTTAGATCAGAGTCAACATGCATCATTCCATCCTCTTGCCCAAATAATTCTATCAATGGAACTGAGATGCTTTTGGGCAAAGTTAGCATTCTATTTCTAGCCCCTCAGCCAACTCCTTTCTCGTTACTAACAATTTTGCAGCTTTATTATGAGCTGCCAAATCATTTCAAATCTTTTTCCACTGTTAATACGCGCTCTTCTCTCTTAAATATAAGTTAAAATTAAACAGATCATGGACTGACGTTACTTCATGCATCGCCATCAATGGTCTTTAGAAATTCATCCAAATAAAAAAACTAATAATAATAATAATAATAAATATTTTAACTACAAATAAATTATATAAAAATAATTTTTTAAATTAATATTGTATCATATAAATAGTTAGATTATAAAATTTTTTTATTTATAAAATATAATAATAAATTACAAAAAAAAAATTAATTTATAAGATTATTTATATATCATTTTTTTGTAATTAGTTGTAACAATCCTCATCATAAATAAATGGTATTATAAATTATGATTGCATGTATTGTTCGATCCCCATCTTATCAAAGTTATTGTATTCAATATAGAGAAAATTAATAGCGTTATTCTTAACACTTGCATACTCCATAATTTAGAAATGAAAAGACTAGTACAATATTTAATTATTTGTTAACTTAAACGTGTCCAAGGGTTAAAAGGAAAAGTATACATCCATGCATATCCATCTCATGTTCATTCATGCAATTCATAAATAGCATGCAAAAGAGAAGAGAAAGTGAATGGACCTGATTTCTTTTACAAATTATTTCATCTCATTTTTTTTAAATTTATTATTATATTTTTTTAAATTTTTATATAAAATAAAATAAAAAATTTGATTTTTTAAATCTTAAAACAACTATGTTAAATGAATCAAATCTCAAAATAAAATTAACATTAAAAAATATATTATAATAATATTTTATGGGTGACGCTAGGGTGTGGTCGAGCTGCACCCCAACGCCCTTGCAACTCCCTTAATTTCCTATAAAAACATAATAAAAATTATAATAAAATATAATAAAAAATACAATAAAAATAATTAAAATTAAAAAATATAATAAAAATATAATAAAATAATAAAATAAAGAAAACATAATAAAAAATAAAATGAAGACGAATTTTTAAAGTAAATTCGACCTCACCCAGCCTTTGCCACCGGCATAAGCGATGGACGACACCTTCCAGCCAATCGGGACCGGAGGGAGCTGACGATCTCACCCCTGCGACGGCGAGTTCCGACGATCTCCAGTGTGCCCCGACAACCTTAAACCCATTTCGGATCCTGACACTGCCATCGAAAACGACAAGAGCTACAAACAGAAAGATTCAATAAGACCAAACCCCAAAATTTCTCATATTTTATTTCTTTTTAATTTTTATCACAACTTTAAAAATAAATTCACTTTAACTCTTTTTGACTCAACAGACTTTCCACATTCAAATTAGTCCGCATGCTTTCCATGAAGTCTCTCATACGTCAATATTGACGACTGACTTGACTTTTTCTTGTAGTAGCCCACTTGCCAGTGGGTCGATGAGTTTTGTCATTTTTAGTGCGGATTAGAAATAGAAATAATCCAATTTCACAAGAATACGATGAGACATTTTAAATATTAAAAAAATAAGAAAATATTACAAATTTATTGACAATTAAAATATATATATATATATAGTTTCAATATAAATACATATACATTGCTTTCCCAAGGGATCAAGAAAAGTGACTACTCTTGGATCTTAATTTCTATATGAAATAGTATATTCACCAAATTTGATATTTCTTTTTTATATCTCATATATTTTAAATTTTTTATTTTACTTAATAATTAAAAAATATTTTTCATATTTTCATATTTTTTCATATTTTTTAAAAATATTTTTAAAAAATAAAAATTAACACTAACGAGACGTTGCAGCAATATCACTAGCATCGCCTTCTCTTTATATATTGTTTGGTACATTTAAATAGTAAAAATTATTGAAAAGAGTTATGAAGAGTAGTAAAATAATAATTAAATATTAAATAATAATAATAATAAATAGTAAGTAAAAAGTTAAGTAAAAATTAATAATCAAATAATAAATAATAATCAAATATTCAAAAAATATCTAAAAATACTTTACTTGCAGCCAAATCTAGCCTTAATATGCTACAGTAGGAGTAGTACTGTATATCTTAATTAAGGAGACTTCGCCGGTTATCTACCACATATTAAGGAGACTTCACGGGTGAAGTGTTATCTACCACATATATCCGCTGCATGCAGCATGCATGCCCTACAAAAAGATACATAAAGGTGAAAAGAGACTACAAAAGATGAGAGAATATTCGGAAATCACAGATCATGCTTGCGATGGAAGGGAGATTTTTGGATGAGGTTTGCTTCAGACAATATCAAGCCTTCTTGGAAGATAAATTTGTCAGTTTTGCTCCTTTTTTCTGATCCAATCTCGAATCAAACGCTATCTTAACTGATCAATTGGAATGAGTTACGTACATTGCCAATACTTAATATTACCGCGTACACAGCTTAAAGCATTCACTTAAAAAAGTGTTTATTTGTGACGTATTATATGAATTATTATTTAGGATTAAAATAGATAAATTTTTACAAAAAATTAATTATTTTTTTAAGAATTAAATGATTACAACAGAATAATTTTCTTATAGTAATTGTTGGAGTATACAAAACCATATAAAGGATTTGGAATTAAAAGCTTTAGAAGTCAAACAAAGGGCTTCAAATACACGAAAGTTAAATTAGTTATTCACATTTGTAATTTATAAGTGGTCCAGATGGCAACTTGTAAATAGTTATCACTTGTATAAATAGCTTATTGTACAGAGTCTGTCAGATAAAGATATTCATTCGATAATAAGAAGCTCAATTCATTCCCTTTCTCTCTATTTTTCCAGTTTTCATGTTGTTTATAATTTTACATGGTATCATCGAGTAATACAATTCCGCTGTAAAATTTCGTTGATTTTCCATCATTCTTGAAATTTCTTTCTTGTCTCTATGACGAAATCTGAAAATTTTGAAGATTCCACTTCTATGGCGAATTATAGGGTTAATCCCTCTAATGATTCATCTAGCTATTACTACCTCCATCCATCCGATAATCCTAGTGCATTATTGGTTTTTGAGATCTTTACTGGAGAAAACTATACTACATGGAGTCGAGCTATCTCTATTGCCCTCACAGTAAAGAGCAAGATCGCATTCATTGATGGAACTCTGATTCCATCCAATCTTGACAATCCTCTGCTTCGAACTACATGGCTGCGAGCAAACAACCTTATTCTATCTTGGTTAATGAACTCGATAGTTAAAGAAATTCGTGGTAGTCTACTGTATTTTACCACTACATATGACGTTTGAAACGAACTCAAAATAAGGTATCTTCATAGCGATGGCCCAAGAGATTTTACTTTAGAAAAATCTCTTAGTTCAATTTCTCAAGGATCGAAATCTATAACTGAGTATTTTAGTGAATTCAATACCCTCTGAGACGAATACATCAGTTATAGACCTATTCCAAATTGTAGATGTGGAATATTGGACAAATGCACTTGTGATATTCTCAAGAATCTCACAAATAGGCCGCAACCCGATTATGTGATGAAATTTTTAATTGGATTGCATGATTCTTCCTCTATGATGCCAAGCCAGTTGTTGCTTCAATCACCATTGCCTTCTATGAGCAAAGCATTCTCTTTGTTGTTGCAAGAAGAGAGTCGGAGATCTTTAACAAATGTTGTTGGTCTTTCTATGGACTCCCATGCCATGCCTGTTGCACAAAATCAGAAACAATGTTGGTACTCAATTTGCAAAGACTAAAGCAAAATCTGATGTCGTCTATTCCCATTGTGGATATAATGGACATCTTGTCGATAAATGCTTTCAGTTGATTGGTTATCCACCTGGATGGAAGGCCCAAGGGGCAAAAGAATTCTCCCTACTTAATCTAGAAATTCAAATACTAGATCACCTGTTGCAAATGTTGCTTCTTCTTTGGAGAATAATTCAAACATCCCAAACATATTTTCTCAAGAGCAAATTCAAAACCTACTGTCACTTGCTAATAGCTTGTCTAATACAAATATAACTTCTAATTCTACAGACAACATAGTTTCCACTTCAGGTATGAAATTCTATCATACTTCTATTTCTTCTTTTAAGAATAATTTTCCTTCAATTTTAGATACCGAAGCAACAAATCATATGATCTGTTCTCCTCATTTCTTCAAATCAATTTAATTACCAACTAAAACCTCTTTGGTCCATTTACCAAATAGACAATCTGTGTCTATTGCATTTACTGGAACTGTCCATTTATCACATGATATAATTTTACATGATGCCCTTTACATACCTTCATTCAATGTCAATCTTATATTTGCTTCCAAACTAATCAAAGATAATTCCATTGGTTTGTTCTTTTTTAATCAAATTGTATCTTCCAGAATCTCATCAGCTAGTGGATGATTGGTCTTGTTGAAGTCAAGTCTAGCTTATACTACCTACAATTTCCTGTTGCTCAGTTAAAGGACAAACAACTTGATTCAGTTTGTGCACCTTCTACTTCTTTAGCAAATAAATGTACTATCAATGCTAATACTTGGCATCTTCATTTAGGACACATTCCATCTGCTAGATTACAATTCATTACTCAAATAAATTTCAGTGTAAATTCTTCTCAAAATCATGTATGTGAAATTTGTCCTCTAGCCAAACAGAATATACTTCCATTCTCTATATCAAACAGTCATTCAAATAAAGCATTTCAATTGGTTCATTGTGATATTTGGGAACCTTTCTCTATGATATTATATTCTGGTTTTAGCTATTTCCTAACAATTGTAGATGATTATAGCAAATTAAATTGGTTATATCTCATGAAAACTAAAGCTGAAACTCGTACAATTCTCTCAAATTTCATCAGATATGTCCATACTCAATTCAACAATCATTAAAACTCTTAGGTCTGATCATGGACAAGAGTTTAATATGCCTACCTTCTATCAAGAACACGGCATATTACATCAATTATCTTGTGTTGAAACACTCCAACAAAATGGTAAGGTTGAAAGAAAACATCAATACTTACTAAATGTAGCTAGAACATTGCTTTTTCAATCAAAATTACATCTTTCCTATTGGATTGATTGTATACTGACAACCACACATATCATAAAGCAGAACCCTTTCTTCCGCACTCCAAAATCAAACACCATATTTCCTTCTATTCCCAAAAAGATTCAAATCACAATTATCTCAAAGTATTTGGATGTTTGTGTTTTGCTAGCACACTTAAAAATCATAGAGGGAAATTTGAACTGAGAGCCTCAAAATGTCTCTTCCTAGGATATCCACCAAACATCAAAGGTTATAAACTCTTAGATCTTGTTACTCTTAAAACCTTTGTTTCTAGAAATGTGATTTTTTATTAATCCATTTTTCCATCTATACCAAATACAACTCATTCAGCATTTGTGTTTCCTAATTACCCTTAGGTATATGAAAATTCAGATTCTAACTTAGTTCAAAATCCTATTTCAAATCCTATTTCTGCCATAGAGTCTGTCTCAGTTACAAATTTTGTTCTTGCTATAGAATCTGTCTTAGTCTCAAGTCCATCTGAACAACCTTTAAGAAGGTCTCAAAGAGTCAGGAATCCTCCTATACACTTGCAGAATTTCTATTGTGGCAATACAGCTCAAACAACTTCAGCCCAATCATCTCCCAGCTGCACTTCCTCCTCCCAAACATGTATTTAGTATTCAATATTATCCTGTCTTTCAACTTCTCAATTATCTCCCAAATACAAAAACTCCATTGCTGCCATTACCTCAACCTTTGAGCCTAAAAGCTTTAGATAAGCTAATTCTCATCCTCAATGGCAAGCTGCCAAGGTAGAAGAAATAAAGGCTCTTGAACTAAACAAAACGTGAGATTTAGCTATTTTACCTCCAAATAAGATCGCAATAAGTTGTAAATGGGTATATAGGATAAATTTAAAAGTTGATGGCACAGTTGAGAGATGTAAAACTAGACTAGTAGCAAAAGGGTACACTCAAAAGCAAGGGCTTGATTTTTTTGACACCTATTCCCTGGTTGCTAAGATGATCACAGTGAAAGTATTACGTATTGTTGCTGTTATAAAACAGTGGCATTTACATCAATTAGATGTAAATAATTACTTTGTTACCCAGATGACTAAAACAAGAGGGGGTGAATTAGGTTATATTAAAAAATTAAAAATTATAAATCAAATACACAATATAAAGTATAAACAAAATACGAAACAATAGGAAATATAAAGAGTAAGGGCAAGAAGAAGCAAACTCAGTATTTTAACGAGGTTCAGCCCCACTGCTTGCGTCTACGCCTCAAGCTACCCATTGAGAATCCTAAATTCACTATTCAATATCTTTTAGGCCTTTAGGTGTAGATAAAAACCTATTACACTATGAGCAATACCGCTACAAAAAAATCCATGTAAAACACCCTCTACACTTGCAATCACCTCACAGTTGGTGATTCAAATATTCTTTATGTAGAACACCTTCTACACACACAAGGGTTACACGCATCTCTTACAAATACAAAAGTTGATAATGGGTAGGTTATCAGAATACATTCATCAATAAGTGAGATAAAAATAATACAGTGCAACTTATATCTCTCTCAAAATGAACAAGGATTAAGGCACAAAACATAGATAAGAGAGAATGAGAGCTTTGAAAGAATGATGCAAAACTTAGCAATTAATGTGTAAGCTCTTATTGTTATTTTTGTAAAACTCAAGTGAGCTATTTATAGGCAAACGAGTTTTCATATTTAAATTTGAAAAGGTTTATGTGTCAAATAAGACCACTATTCACTTTTTAAAAGATTCAAATAAAAACATCTCATTTTTATATTTGTCAAAGACAATTCCATTTATTTTTCAAATAAATCAAACCTAATTTTTTACTTTTCATACATGACAAAATGAGCATGATTTATTTTTCAAACTAAATCATTTTTTTTTTGCATATGTCAAAAAAACACACAATTACCCTTCAAGATTTTCAAACAAAATCATCTATCTTTTACATTTGTCAAAAAAACACATAACCACCCTTCAAGATTTTCAAACAACACATGCACATGTTAAAAATGATAATCAATAATTTTACAAATTCAAATCTTTATGCAAATGTAAAGTTATGCAAATGTAAAAAATGTAATAATAATTTTTGAAAAATAATAAGTAATGCAAATGTGGAAAAATAATAATAATTTTTGAAATTTTATTTTAATAAAGTTATGCAAATGTAAAAAATGCAATTTGATGTTTTATGAGAAAATATTAATTTTGAGCCTTAATCCAACTTCAAATTTTAACAAATTTACAAAATTACTCTATGAACTTCATTTGTAGACTTGTTCTTCTTTTTGCTCATGCTTGATTTCTTGATGTACTTAGCTATTTTCATACGTAGACAACTTAAACTTGAGTTTTGAATTTATTTGTTATCATCAAAATTTATACGTAAATACAAGACTTGAAACCTTGAGTTCTACAATCCTCCCCATTTTTGATGATGACAAATACTTAGTAGAAATCTAAAACCTGCAGTAATACTTAAACTCCCTCTGAAAATATGCTTTAGATTTTCAAATAAAATTTAAACATGATTCTAACATATATAACAGGGTAGTATAATACTAGTATAAGACTTCTCTCTCTTTTGACATCATTAAAAAGGAATCGCAATTGGTTTCAGTAACATTTCTTCCCATAATAACCAATAACCAAATAAAACAGTGTATTAGTAGAAATTATAGAGAATTGAATAATTGGAACCACCCGTGTCAGAAAAAACCTGCAAAGATTGGAGGTCTAGCTCTAGTAATTTAGTGCGGAAGGAGATATTGTATAGAGTTGAATAATTGGAGTCACCTGTGGCCGACAAAACCTGCAAAGGCTGGAAGCCTAGCTCTAGCAATTCGGTATGGAAGGAGATTTCAAATCCGCTTGACATTATTGACAAATAAGATATTGCAGAGATTTGAAGTTATGATAATTTGTCTTGTTCTTATTCTCGTCTCTATAAGAGCAATTCTTACTTTATCTATTTCGCATCAAATTTTCTTCTCATCTTTACAATTCGTCTGCATTTTCATTCTACAATTTTGTAATGGCTTATCAATTTTCCTTCAGTACTTCTCGTGATCAATCTATTTCTGCATCTGTCGTAGATACCATGAAATAGCAAGAGATTAATTTGGCTAATAAATCAGATCATGACGCCATTTATGAGTTTGTGGGTCTCGGAACTTGATACTCATCTTCCATTATTATTTTTTCCGCTCAATTGCAGTTCAAAACTCGCGAAATTGAGAAGTTTAGCGAAACGGTATCTGTACTTCAACGACTTGTTTATGAGTCAAACAAACAAATAGTAGAGTTAAAGCAATAGAATAAGGATTTAAAATCGTTGCTTGCCTCTTCATTTCGATTGCCTAATCTTTTAGACAAGGATGGCATGATCATCTATGAGGAGCAAATACATTTGAATGATGAGGCTAAACGTCTCAAGTTTCTGTAGGTCATTTGAGATAATAGAATAAAAATATTTAACAGATATTCATGGCATGCATCATTCCTATTTCACTTCTAATCATGCATTGTCTATCTTCTGGTAAGAGTTTTGTGAAAATATCTGTCAATTGATCGTGTGTACTTGTAAATTCTAATACAATATTCCTCTTCTGCACATGATCTCTAAGAAAATGATATCTAATTTCAATATGCTTAGTCCTAGAATGTTGTATTGGGTTCTTTGAAAGATGTATAGCACTTGTATTACCACATTTGATTGGAATGTGATTGTACATAAGTTTAAAATCCTCAAATTGTTACTTCATATAGAGAACTTGAGTACAACAACTACCTGCAGCAATATACTCTGTCTCAGTAGTAGATAATGCAACAGAATTTTACTTTTTACTAAACAATGAAACAAGTGCATGACCTAAAAAATGACATGTTTCATTAGTACTTTTTCGATCAACTTTGCAACCAGCATAATCTGCATCTGAATAACTAATAAGATCGAAAGATGTATGCTTAGGATACCATAACTCTAGGTCAATTGTACCGGCAAGATATCTAAGAATACGCTTAATAGCAATCAAATGAGATTGTTTTGGAGATGATTGAAAATGTGCACATAAACATACAATGAACATAATATCAGCTCTACTAGCTGTCAAATATAATAAACTACCAATCATACCTCGATATACCTTTGAGTCAACTGCCTTACCACTTTCATCTTTATCAAATTTGGTGGTTGGACTCATTGGTATTCCAATTACCTTCGCACCTTCCATCTCAAATTTTTTGAGTAACTCTTTGATATATTTTGACTGATTAATGAATGCTTTACTTTTTTTTTACTTGATTTGTAATCCAATAAAGAAATTAAGTTTTCTCATCATGCTCATTGCAAATTCTTCCTGTATACTCTTAACAAAATATTAGCACATATTCTCATTAGTAGCACTATATATTATATCATCTACATAAATTTGAATTAGAATAATATCATCTTATTTATACTTGATGAAAAAAGTTGTATCGATCTTTCCTTTTAAAAAAATTTTTCAAAAAAAAACCATTAAACCTCTCATACCAAGCTCTAGGAGCTTGTTTGAATACATATAATACTTTTGTGAGCTTAAAAACATGATTAGGAGAAATCTAATTTTCGAGTCTAGGAACAAGTGTCCAAACATCATTTTTTTCAAACTGATTTAGCTTTTCTTACATAGCTAAGATTCATGATTCATCAAACAGTACTTCATCAATATTTTTGGGTTCAATTTGAAATAGAAAAGGAGTGTGATTACAAATATTTCTAAGAGATGATCGAATACTTACACCTCGTGAAGGTTCTCCTAGAGTTTTTTTCACTAGATGATCTTTCACGTGTTTTCACTATTTGATTGCATCTTATACTAAGTTTTGATGATCTTTCCTTCTATTATCATGATCTTCTCTATTGAATTGTCTCCAAATATCACGCGCCATTCTTCTTTAAAAGTGAGATCAATAAATTTAGTTGTCTCCTGTCATGTGTCTTGAGCATCCATTGTCTAAAAATCATTTACTTTTACCTGTAGAAGACTTCATGCATACCTACAAAGCAATTACAAAAATTCTTGGTACCCAACTTCTTTGGGTCCTTTATTTATTAGTATTAGAAGAAATAAGATTTTTTGATACCCATATGGCCCTAATAGTCATTTTATATTTTTTTCTAAAAGGACAAACATGATAATTATGACTATTCCTATTGCAAAAATTACAAATAACATATGACATATTTAAAAACCTTGAGTGATTGTAATAATATTTTTCTTTGAAAAATCTATTTTTATGAAAAGAATTTTGAAAATCTGATTTTGATTTAGTCGGTTTATCAAAGAAATTTTTATAGGATTTGAATTTTTCTTTTGGCATGTATTTCAAGCCTACCTTATCAAAAACACATTTTTGACTACCAAGAAATTTTTCGAAATTTCTTTTTCCATTTATAAAATTTTCAACAATCTTTTCTAAATCAGTCACTTTCATTTTCAACTCATCATTTTCATCTTTTGAAATTATATTATCTTTTCTTAAAACATCAATTTCATTTGTTAAAAAAGAATTTTTCTTTTTCAAAATGGTATACTTGAAACCCAATTTTTCAAGTTCCTCATATACTTCTTCTATAACATTTTACAATTCTTCATAAGAAAGATTTTCAATATTTTCAAAACTTGTTACCTCAAGATCATTTTTAGCCATAAGACAAAGATTTGCAGATTTTTCATTGCCTGCGTCGCTGTCTGAGCTACTTGAATCATCATCCCATGTAACTTTCATTGCTTTCTTGCCCTTGTATCGATCTTTCTTTAGCAGGAACAATCTACATTGATATGTCTTGACTTTTTGCATTTATAACAAGTTAAGGAGTCATTTTTACCTATATCTTTGTTGGAAAACTTTTTGAAATATTTCATTGGATGAGATTTATTTTTCTTCAAGAATCTCTGAAATTTTCTTGTGATCATTGCAATTTTTTTTATCTTTGTCATCGTTTTCCTCATTTTCATTGCTTTCACTTTTATGGGGAACAATTTTGAGTGTCAAGCTCTTCTTTTATTTTCCTTCTTCTTCTCCTCTTTTCAATATTTACTCATGAGTAATAAGTGATCCAATGAGTTCATTTACTTCAAGTTTTTTGAGATCTTTAACTTCAAGAATCGCCGTCACTTTTGATTCCCAACATTTTGGCAGAGAGTTGAGAATTTTCCTTACTATCTCCAAGCTGGAATAAATTTTACCAAGAGCTGTCAAGCTATTTATAATATTAGTGAAACGAGTATACATAGAGAAAATATATTCATCATCATTCATTTTGAACATTTTATATTCATGCGTAAGAATATAAATTTTTGATTTTTTGACTTACGAAATTCCTTCATAAGTTACTTCCAAATTGTCTTAAATTTCTTTTGCCGTCCTGCAAGTCATTATTCTATTAAATTCATTGCCATTGAGAGTATTATATAGAAAATTCATAACCATTACATTCACTGTATAACGTCTATCATCTTCACGATCAAACTCTTCTTCTTCCTTGTTGACCTTTACTCCATCAACAATTTTTGTTAGAATAAAATGCTCATTTACAATGCATTTCCAGATTTCACGACCTTGAGACTAAAGAAATATTCTCATTTTAACTTTTTAGAAAGTATAATTGCCTCCACAAAATAGCGAAGGCCGACTACTGGATTGACCTTCAGCGAATGTAGTTGCAATGTTAGTCATATGATCTTAACTCAACAGATAATTAATCTTATAACAGAACCCTTGTTCTGATATCAATTGTTACCCAGATGACTAACACAAGAGGGGGGTGAATTGGGTTATATTAAAAAATTAACAATTATAAATCAAATACACAATATAAAGTATAAACAAAATACGAAACAGCAGGAAATATAATGAGTAAGGGCAAGAAGAAGCAAACTCAGTATTTTAACGAGGTTCAGCCCCACTGCCTACATCCTCGCCTCAAGCTACCCCTTGAGAATCCCAAATTTACTATTCAATCTCCTTCAGGTGGAGATAAAAACATATTACACATTTGAGCAACACTGCTACAAAGAATCTGTGTAGAACACCATTTACACTTGCAATCACCTCATACTTGGTGATTCAATTATTCCCTATGTAAAACACCTTTTACACACACAAGGATTACATGTACCCTCTTACAAATACAAAAGCTGATAATGGGTAGGTTATCATAATACACTCCTCAATGAGTGAGATAAAAACAATACAATGCAACTTATATCTCTCTCAAAATGAATAAGGATTAAGGCACAAAACTTAAAAAAGAGAGAATGAGAGTTTTGAAATAATGATGCAAAATTTAGCAATTAATGTGTAAGCTCTTGTTGTTATTTTTGCACTCAAGTGAGCTATTTATAGGCAAATGAGTCTTCATATTCAAATTTGAAAAGGTTCACATGTCAAATAAGATCACTATTTACTTTTCAAAATATTCAAATAAAAATATCTCATTTTTATATTTGTCAAAAACAACTTCATTCACTTTTCAAAAAAATCAAACCTAATATTTTACTTTTTATATATGACAAAATGAGCATGATTTATTTTTCAAACCAAATCATCTTCTTTTTGCACATGTCAAAAAAACACACAATCATCTTTCAAGATTTTCAAACAAATCATCTATCTTTTGCATTTGTCAAAAAAACACACAATCACCCTTCAAGATTTTCAACCAAAATCATCTATCTTTTGCATTTGTCAAAAAAAAAACACATAACCACCCTTCAAGATTTTTAAACAACATATGCACATGTTAAAGATGACAATCAATTATCTTACAAATTCAAATCTTTATGCATATGTAGAAAAATAATAATAATTTTCAAAATTAAATATTTTAATATAGTTATGTAAATGTAAAAAATGCAATTTGATGCTTTATGCGAAAATATTAATTTTGAGTTTTAATCTAATTTCAAATTTTAAGAGATATACAAAATTACTCTATGAACTTCATTTGTAGACTTGTTCTTTTTTTTTCTCATGCTTGATTTATTGATGTGCTTAGCTCTCTTCATGCATAGACAACTTGATCTTAAATCTTGAATTTATTTGTTATCATCAAAATCTATACGTAGATACGAGACTTGAAATCTTGAGTTTTACAGACTTCTTGCATGGAGACCTCAATGAGGAGGTGTATATGCAATTGCTACCAGGTTACTTATCACCCAATGACCCTCGAGTTTGCAAGCTTAGAAAGAATTTGTATGGACTGTAACAAGTATCCAGGCAATGATTTTCCAAACTTTCATCCTCTTTGCTTCAACTGGGTTTCACTCAAGGAAAATCAGATTCTTCTTTATTCACTAAGCAGACATCAACACCCTTCATAGCTTTACTCATTTATGTTGATGATGTAATACTTGCCTCTGATAGTATTGAGTAGATCAACATTGTAAAGAAGCACTTACATGATTCATTCCCAATTAAGGATCTTGGTGAACGAAGTACATATTGGGAATAGAAGTGGCTCGATCATCCAAGGGCATAGCCTTATCTTAGAGGAAATATGCTCTAGATATTTTAGAAGACGGTTTTTCTGCTAGCAAACCAGCTACATTTCCTATGGAATCTCATCTCAAGTTAATTACAAATTATTCATCTTCACTCTTAACTGATCCTGCAGCATATCGTAGACTTGTGGGCAGATTGTTATACTTAACTATAACAAGACCTGGCATGGCTTATTATGTCCAAGCATTAAGCCAATTTATGGCAAATCCAACTGCTTTGCATCTCCAAGCTGCTGAGAGGGTACTCAGGTACATTAAAGCCACTCCAGGTCACTCCAGGTCAGGGAATTTTCTTGTCTGCATCTTCTCCTTTACACCTCAAAGCATATTTAGATGGTAATTGGGGCGGGTGCTTGGACACAGGAGAAGTATAACAGGTTTCACAGTGTTTATAGGAGACTCACTTGTCTCATGGAAGTAAAAGAAACAACCCATTGTAAGCAGATCATCTGTTGAATCCGAGTACAAGGCCTTGGCATCAACAACTACTCTGATATTGCTTATCTACCTTCTAGTTGATTTCAATGTCACTCATTCTCAAGCTGCTCTACTGTATACAAATAGCAAATTAGCCTCTGATATTGCTTCTAATCCTGTCCATCACGAGAGAACCAAACACATTCAATTGGATTATCATTTGGTTCAGGAAAAACTATCTGAAAGGACTATCAAAATCATTCACATACCTTCAAAATATCAGTTCGCTAATATACTAACTAAACCTCTTGGATCACTCAATTTTAATCACCTTATCCGCAAGATGGAAATGATTAATATCCATTCTCATCTAGAGGGGGTGTTGGAGTATACAAAACCATGTAGAGGGTTTGGAATTAAAAGCTTTAGAAGCCAAAGCCAGGCAGTTAAATTAGTTATTCACCTTTGTAATTAAGTGGTCCAGATGGCAACTTGTAAATAGTCATCACTTGTATAAATAGCTCATTGTACATAGTCTGTAAGATAGAGATATTTATTCGATAATAAGAAGTTCAGCTCATTCTCTTTCTTTTTGTTTTTCCAGCTTTCATGTTATTCATAATTTCACAGTGATATTCTTGATAGGTTGCATATATAAACTTCATCAATTAATTAAGTTGGACTTGCTAAAAATAAAAGAAAATTAAATTAAAAAAAAATGATTATTGGAGTTGCACAATTAGTAGCTAGGCAGCCAACACAACACATTCCATTGCATCTAAAGGGCATTCACAAGACTCCGTTTCATATTTTGAGTCGCAATGAATTCCTTATCTTTAAAGGGCTACGTTTTTTGAGTTTATTACGCTCATCTTTATTGACATCGTTCTCTTCCATGCCACACGGGAAAATCCATTAATTTTATATACTTATGAACAACATGAAATCCTACTTCTATAACAGTTCTTAATTAATTTTCAAGCCCTCCTAATTATAGACTGACAAGTCCAAATTGATCCAACCAAGAATACTAATGCAATGCAATTAGAATAACAGAAATCCAAAATTATCATTTGAGTTAATTTAAGAGGGTCCCTTAGATTAAATTGTTAATTATTACTATGTTTGTTTGTTTTGTTTTGGTTTCAGAAATATGACATCTACGTACGCTGTCCCCACTCATGGTCTTGCTCAAGAAGGGACATTAATTAACTTATACAATTAGTCTCCATGAGTCGAAAAGGATTTCAAGACTTCCACACTCAATAGCATCAACATTGGTAATTGATTTGACTAATCTTTTGAACACTTTCTATTGTGGAGACGGAATTATAGAAAATAAAAGGAAATTAGAGCTGTCCTTTCTCAATAAGGAACTGTTTTTTATATGAACAAGAATGCTATATCCATTAAGTCCCGTTTGGATAGTAAAAATGTTTCATCCCATCTCATTCATTACAACTTTTTCAAATTTCCGCACAACCACTGTAGTCAGAGTAATTAACAGTCCAGGAAAAAGAAGCAGAGAACTATGGAAGATTCCAGAGAAAGTACTCATTCCATGAACAGCAGAATGGACTCCTTAATATACATCAAAGTACGATGAAAGTCTTACTTCCCCGCATTTCTTTTAATAAGTAATACATTCCCACATTGCCATTCTCAACTCATGAAATCAATCCAATAAATTTCAAGGCTTGGTTATAATGGGAAATAGAAAAGATGTCAAACTCACAAATCCAAAGAACTTACGATTATGTAGGTCATGTGAGTTTTTTTCTATGATCAACGCTTGAAAATATCAGTTGATGTTGTCCATCATCACAAGAATGGCCTCTTGTCAATCATCATATTCATCCTCATCGTCATTGTCATCATCATCATTATACTCACCAACAAACATGGAAACCCTGTTTCCAGTTTTTCCATTGCTAGATTGATCCAAATTTCCTGTAAGTTGCTTCGCTTGCTCTAGTTCTTCTGCTGTTTTAGCCAAAGACAGAAGAATATTCTTTGCTTTCTGATCAGGAGGAAACCCACAAGACTCCATTTCCTTGTACCAAACAACCGCACCACCAAAACCTCCATTCTTTCCATATGCATCCATGATTGTGGTCAAGACGGTTTGATTTGCTTTCAGACCACATGACTGCATTTCCTCATATATGTCCATCATTTTCTCAAGATTATTAATCTTTGCATACCCCTTGATCAGTGCCCCATATGTCACAACATTAGGTTCAAATCCATCTTGTTTTAGCCTTCTGAAGAAATTTTCAGCACCCTCCATGTCAGAAGCATTGACATAAGCTGATAACATAGTTGTATAAGAGCACAGATCTGGGGTAAACCTGAAAAGAAATCTATGATGAGAATAGTGCACCTTTCTCACTGAAGAGCAGATATATAGGGCAGATCTTACAGCCATAAGTCTGGCAAAATACTCCTCTTAACAGTGTTTTCTATCTAGGAGTGCATGTACTTGGTCATTGTATACTCCTCTTTCTTGACAGAAAAGAATGCATACAATAAAATAAATACGCTATTTTTTGTAGCTGATCTATCAGAAATTTTTATTTTTAGTTTTTCTAGATCACAAATATTCATAAAGGTGATCGGTTACATATCAATAACCGAAGTTTAAATGAACATCTACGGGGAGTCCTTGTGCTCAAAGGCTCAGAGGAAGAGATATAAATAGTTGACATGAATCAAAACCTGGAGAATGGCGAATTGAACCAGTTCACTGTTCAAAAGACCAATATACAAAAATAAGCTATAAGAGAAAAGGAATGGGGTGGGGTGAAGAAGATTAGATTTATAATCAAATATCTGTGACTTGGTTCAAATCATTTAATCAACATGATGTCCTATTTAAAAAAGAAAAGAAATTCCTCAACAGTCAAAATAAATCTAATGACAGTAACAAAGGTAAGAAAAGGCGCATGGAAGGGGGCCAATAGGTTGACTAACGAAAGGATGGAAGCAAGAATGCATGGACATACAGACAATAATATCGACAGGAATGGATGGAAGTGAGTGTAAATTGGTTTGACGAGTAACATTTCCCAACTGACAGAAAACATCTATAAAAAAATAAATGAACCACAAGATGTTTTGAGAGTTAAGTGGCAGTAGTAATGATACATCAATTGCCTCATGGTGGGAGGACATGGACCCAACAACTGCTAGATCCTACCCAGAATATAGTTTAAAGACATAAACCATGCAACGCATTCATCTGGACTGTACTTGAAAAAGTGAAGATAAAACTTGAAATATTTAGTCAAAAGTTATCGTCTAATTTCTAAAACATATCACCTCACAAAAAAGCCCATGAAGTACATTATCTTCTATGTATCACTACTGAGCACAATGGCGCGGGTCTTTTGTTTCTTAGAAATCAAGAATGAGAAGCCTCGATAGTTCCAATGTACAAATTCTCCATTAGCAAAAAGATAGTAAACACAATACATGTAAGGAAAACATTACCTGTCTCTTTTCATACTTTTAAACAAGATGCGAGCTTGCTCCACCATCCCAGAGATAGCAAATGCATCAAGCATGATGTTATAAGCCTTGTGGGTTGGCCTGGAGAGAGAGAGAGAGAGAGAGAGAGTTTTAGGTAGTGTAATGGCAGTAATACCAAATGGATATGAGTCAAGCAATAGAGGGGAAGTAACACCGAAAGGGTTAGCCATTAATTGGCTAGTCAGTTGCCATCAGCTTGGCTTGGTAAGTAATTAAGATAACATGGCACAGCAACTTAAAGCTCAGAGATCTGCATAACCAATAATGACAAGAAACAAGGCCAGATAATCCTAACCCAGTTGTAGATCAAGTTTGTAAAAATAATTATAGATTGTTTTTTCTGGAGTTCATAAAATCTGTTCTATTGGCCACAGTTTGGGGGGAGGTGGGTTTGGATTTCACAACCTAAGCAGCAAACCAATAGAAACAAAACATATCTGATAAGCAAATTTATTCATTCAAAGAAAAAAAGCAAAATATGTGCAGAGGAGCCAAGGACAAACTTAGTTTCATCAAGTTCAGTAAGCTAGAGTGAAATCAATTCAGCTTTTTCCTTTCTTTTTCTTTTTTCTTTTTCATAAGTGAAATTGGTTATACTAAGATGAGTGTTTGCTCTCAAACTTAACTTTTAAAATGTTATGTTCCCCCATAAGAGAAGAACATTTATGAATGTGCCCACACACCTGACACCAGCATCAAGCATCTCCTCAAAAACTGCTAGCGCTTCATCCTCCCTTCTTGCTTTTCCATAAGCATTAATAAGTAGGGCATAGCTGACAACATCAGGTTGAAGACCAGCTCTTTGCATCTAAAATCAGGCATATGGTTCAAAAAATTGATGAATTTAGTATTCCAAAGAGATTAAAAGACAGACACTAGAAAGATATTTTTTATAAGTAGCATGGATGCTAGACCAGATAAAACAGTGATAAAAACTACCTTTAAATACCCGTGAACATTCAAGAAGCTCTTTCATTCATATGATGCTCATTTGGGATATCAATCACTTGAGCCAAAGGATACAAGACTCGATGCTTGATATGCAAGTTAGTATTTGGTATCAATTCCAGTAAAACATATTGTAATACACCGAGTGTAAAACTCATAGTTCAATAAGCCTAGGAAGATAACATACATGTCGCTATATGAAGCTATGGAAAACCCAGCTGGATAAAATAAAAATCATGTAAGAAGTTTAAACATCCAACAGTTGGACATAAATTTCAAACAGGGACGTATACTTGAACCAGAACGTGCCACGTCAAAGATAGGGAAGCCTATGTACTTTAACAATAAAATTTCAAGATAAACATAAGTTAATGGCCTAGCCAAGATTTCAAAAAGAGTGATTCTTTAATGCTTAATTTCATATGCTATATTATACATGTTTCAATAGAGGCTAATAAAATCATCAATATTTTTTTATGAGTTGTGATACTTGCACAGGCGGATTAAGAGGCACAAACACAGATAATACCAAAACAGTTACTGTTCATGACCAGTCCGTGCCCGTCATTTCTCTATTTTTTAATAGTACTAAAATTATAATATATGAGTTCCCAGAAAAAAAAAAAAAAAAAAAAAAAAAAAAAAAAAAAAACACATCTAACAGTATGGACTATGTTGGATAAATAAATATATACCACTAGGCAAGGCCCACATTAACAAAAAAAAAAATTGAGTATTTTTTTTTCTTTTTGATGAGCAATACAAAAATGAATCTTAAGACAATAATGGCATAAAGCATCATAATGATCCATATAAATATCCAACAGCTAGTGCCCAAAGCAGTGACCCTCAATTGAACCTTGAGAAATTTAGGAAAAAGCATAAATCAATGTAAATATACCTCAATTTTAAATAATGATAATGGTTGTCTGTATGTCCATAAAGGACATCCATCAACATTGCTAAATCATTAGATTTTTCAGGACCTTATTTTATGAAAAGATACCTACATATATGACATTATAACATTAGAAAACAATAATTTCTCTTGTTCTAAAATATCAGAAAATCAACAACTAAAAGAGAGTAACCTTACTAACTTTCACCAAAGAAAATAAAAATTGCATGAGAAATGAATACAATAACAATATCTTTATTTTGAAAGGGACTCTCAGCATGAGAGCAGTGTTAAAATATCATCTAGAAACAGCTGGAATGGAAATTGAAGATCAAGTAGGATTAGCAGAGTGGGGAACTATTATTGCATGCTTATAGTCTTTTAGCCTAATAATTTGTCATTAGGGACTGTGCATGTCATATTACAGATCCACATAAATCAAATTGTCCAAAAAAAATTAATATATATTCTTACCTACAGATATATATATATATTTATGTCGGAGAACCTCTCCAAGGCAAAGCCCTTTAGACCCACCCCATACATATATATATATATGAAAGCTAAATCAGAATGTTCTTTATAAAATTACCAGGTCATGCTGCTTTTTCTAGTTCGTAGATTGTAATTAGGTATTTCTCTCTTGTTACTACCCCTGTACTTGGGCTATGCCTAATTATGAGGACCAATAAATTTTCTTACTTAAAAAAATAATATTATTACCTGGTCATAGATCTTTGAAACTTCCTTGTAGTTAGTCTCAAATGACATTAAGCTATTATATGTAACTGTTGATTGTGGAACTCCTCTCTCTGTCATCAGTGCAAATATTTTTCGAGCTTTTTCATAACTCCCAGCCTTCTTATACATATAGATCATCATGTGAAAGATCTTTTGGTCTGGCTTCAGAGGTGATTTTTCCTCACTCAGAAGGGTCTCAAATATTTCTTCAGCCTCCTTGAACTTATGACCCTGAAGTACATTACATTATAAATATTGGATGAATCAAAGTTTGAATTACATTTAGGTTACACAGTCACATCTACCAAAAAAATAACAAGTTAATTCTTAAAAAAACAAAAGGAAAGAATGGGATTGCATATTCAGTCTTGTAAAGATTACATTGACCATACTATATGGAGCTGGACATATAATGTTAGCTATGCAACATGTCGAAGTTTCAATTCTATCTGTTTTTAAAAAGTTGTTACCATTTTGGGGTGTCCACTAGCCATCCCCAAACATGTCAGGTTTTAATCAAGTCAAAACTTGTAGTTCCATCCACTTTAAGTTGTGGATTGCAGTTCATTAAATTATTTGTTTGGTCAATATCCAATCCCAAACGTGGACTGTCATCAACTTTCATTTTCAAAGTAGTAGTATAATGCAAAGACTTTCTAGAGTAGTTTATGCCAAGCCTTAAAAAATGCCTATTATGAAAAAAAAAAAAGCAAAGACTTTCTAGACTTTCTAGATTGTGGCCTTTGATGCATGAAAATTTTTGTTAAATGCTGTGAGCCAGCCATCGATGTCCCTGCTAGATACTAGTTGCCTAATTCAAATTCCCTTTCATACATAAGTGGCCGCAAATTATTGTACTCAATATTTTAGGTAAAAACTGCATTTCTAATTCTATGAATACAAACCGGCAAGGAAAATGTAATTTACTTTGCAATTTGTTTTGAGCTTACACCTTCTGCGGCCTAACTTTGAAATAGTCATTCATGCTGCATAACTTGGAGATTGAACCACATACAGCACATGAATGACTGAAGATCAATGTTCCCCCTTCTCTTCCAAGCAAGAGCATTAAATGAAACCAATCAACCCCAAAACAGGAAAAAGTGATCTTATAAAAAAATGCCAAGAAATAAAAATTTGGAGAAACATTAGAATATGGGACCTTACTATCCCGCACTACAATAGGAAGGTTATATGCAATATGCATATTCATAAACATAGCTGCCACCCAATACTCAAACAGACTAGTAAAACGTAATTAGTTCTTATAATATCTAGTTATGTGTAGAAAAAGTTCAAAGAATAGAATGGGACACACCTAGCTATGCACGCAAAGTCATTAAAAATTCTCAAATCTTGTTTAAAATACTTCATAAGAGCAAAAATTTATTTAGCTCATTACAATTACATGTCTCAATTACTTCTAAAAATACATGGTTCAGCTGATGATAAACGCGCCCATAATCCAATTGGCACTTAATTCATCAAGTGTCAAGGAATAGAAGGTAGTTGAGGAAAGAGATGGCACTACAGTGCATATGAAGGGAAAGAAATGACTGAGTTTTTTAAGTTAGCATAAGGACTCTAGGGGTCCTTAGGGTTTTCTTTCCCACTTCACAATATCCTTGGATGGCAGCTCACCTATGTTTCTTTACCTTCAGCTTCCAAAATATTTATCACCTCTTTATCTACTATGGAAAAAGATATTAAGGATTCCAGAATCTGAATCATCAAGATGAAGATATCTAGACAAAGATTCAAAGACTTATGTTCAAAGCTAAAAATATAGATATTTGTAGAAAATGAGATGTTCATTTTAAGGTTTTAAAACAAAAAGTTCTAGAATATTACCTCCACAAACGTCTTAAGTATTATTTGATATGTCAAAGCTGAAGGTTCAGGGCCAGAAGACTGCATCCTTCGAAATATCGCTTCTGCATTATTGTATCGGCCCCCCCTTCCATATGCTTCCATAAGAGCAGTGTGAGTTATCACACTTGGTGCATAGCCCTTCTTACTCATCAAACTAAAAATTTTCTCAGCCCGGTTGAAGTCCCCTTGCTTTCCATAAGCCGTAATAAGCATGAGGAAATCCATTTCACTGAAATCCCACCAGCTCTGAGACTTGAGCCATTCAAGGATCTAGATTACAAAGTAAAATAGCCTTTAACATGCAACTAGAACATAAAAACATATTCTGACAACCAAATTAACAAGCTCAGGAACAGCATAAGAAATTGTTCTCTATGGAAAGAATTCATGCCAAATAATATTCAAGCAATTAAATAATTTTCTACCATCAGTCAAGCATCTAGTGGAACCACCCAACCAAGATGTAAAGCCTTAAATGATTTGTATTGATCTGGAATACGCCTTTGATAAAATTAGAATATAATCATTCCTCCACAGTTTCTCATCCTCAAGAGGTTATAAGATGGCAATCTGAACCTATCTGATTTAATTTTCAAACAACCCGTTGATGCAAGGTGAAAATCTATATTTACCAATTTCCTTTAAGACGGAAAATTTCATCCATTTTTTGTGAAGTCAAAATGCACTCGGAGCTCCATCAGCACATGTACACTCTGATTCCAATTGCTAAAACAGTAACACTTAATACATAGTAAAGCCCAAGAAAACGAATGTTTGTGCATCTACCTCTTTGACAAGGTTCCATTTCTTTAGCTGCTTTAATCTGACCAAGGTCCCGAGCACCATGTCTCTAGAAATGGCCTGCTTTGTAGCCCTCTCACGTTTGAGCACCGAAACTGCAGAACCTGTCTCTACAATTTCGGTCATCAGTCTCCTCCAATTTTTCTGATACGCTTCGTCTGCTGCATCCCGGAAAACCTCCGGTTTCTTCCGCTTCTGCGTGAACTTCCTCGGTGCCAACATTCCCATACAAATAACCGCAACTCTTCCCCGTATCTTAACACTGAATTTCCCATAATTTGCATTGACATTTGATTTACTGAAATAGAGTCAAATTGAACATTTAAAATATTGTCACTTCCAAATGTCACTACGAACCCCAAAAAGGGATCATTAAATAGCCCTCAAAGCATACAATTTTCGTGCATGAGCGGTTTCCTCTTGCATAGCGACGTGTATTGTTGCAAATTTGAGTTCTTAAAATAGCTCAATTGCCGCATCTTATTAAATCAGAGACAGCAAGAAAGGTTTTTGAGGGGAAAACATACACACAAAAAAAAAAGTATCTGAAAGGAGAATAAAGGGTTTTACAGAGGTTTATCAAATACAGAGAGAGAGAGCAAACCTGCAGTTGTTAAGTGGAATTGAAGAAAGGAAGGGTTTGAGAAATAGGGTTTGAGGCATTGACAGAGAAAGGAAGGAAGCTTGTAGTAATCTTTAAGTTGAAAGGAAATATTATCAACCGGACTTGTGTGAAGAATCTGCTGCAGACACAGAGAGCGCCGTCTATTTTGGTTAAATACAAATATCTTATCTCATTTAAATTAAGATATTTAAATTATAATTTTTCTTTAAATTAAATTAAAACGGGCATTGAACTGAACCGCTGGGTCTCTCTCTCTCTCTCTCACTACATCCTTGTACTAGTGGTTATAAATCTCCCAGACACAGAAGATATCGCCAGACATTCAGACAACAACGTATAAGACTTCACCATGCTTCCGAATATGAAAATTTTATTCTTATTATTTTCTGAATCGAATATGAGTAATTAAACTGGGACCTCATCGTGTGGGATTGGATATGGCTTGTTGCGAATTCATTTACATGATCGTTTTCCACGGTGCGGTGAAGAGGTAAGAGTGTGTGAATGACCATTGATGAAGAATCATAGTGACATACCTTAATAACTGAAAGAAAAATTATAAATACACAATACTTTTCATAATATAATTCACAATCATGTTTTAAACTGAAGGGTATTTTATTATAAAAACTATATAAAATTACACCATTTTATAAAAATATTTCTTTTTTTTTTAAAGAGTTTTGTTCGAAAGTTGGTAGCTCAATATACTTACGATATATGTGATTTCAACTTTTATTTACATAAAGCTTATGAATCTATATTCATCGTGATTGTTTTACATTGTTAGTTGTTTTACCTTGTTAGTATTGTTATGGGTTTTAACTTACTGAGATTTTAATAAAATCTCACCTTATAATTTTGCTAATTGGAATTGTATGTTTAATGTTTTGATATAGATATGGCTCAAGAGGGTTACTTCGAGGGGGAAGGACCAGTGCAACCTGATGAATAACCATGGGGGCCGTCTCCTTTAAGTTTACAATCTTTTGAGAATTTATGATGTTTATTTATTTGGGCAACCAAAAGTTTTTCGTGTAATATTATTTGAGTAGGGTGATGGATTGATGAATTGTGAAGCCCAAAGTTTTTTGTTTTTTTTTTTTCCACAAAATTGTTTTGTGGATCAATTATTTGTTTTGGAGTGTTGTGGGCCTAATTTAGACTTAGAGAGGGAGAAAACGGGCCAGCCCATGGGCTATTGTGGGAGCCCAGCTCCCCACCAAAACGGCATTGTGTTGGTGGCCTTGGGGGTGAATTTTTCTTCCCTTCCTTATACAATGTGGTTTTGGTTTTGAGCATTGAAGGGTAAAACTAAAAACCCTAAATTTCTTCTTCCCTCCCCTGCGCCATTTCTACAATGACTGCCACGTCTACACCTGGAAGGTTCAAATCTGATGGCAGCATTCATCTCCCAACTCTTAAGTTACAACCTCTCACGAGATTTGTTTACCTTCCATGCATTTTAGAGACCAGTCTTGCTTCCATCTATTTTATAATTTAGTAAAACTTGCATATCTTGGTTGCATGTGTCTTCATGATTTAAACCCCCTGCAATTCGTTTCTCTTTCCCCGTTTTGACCAAACTTGCACAATTAATTTTTTTCCCCCTCCAAATTACAGGTAAGCACATGAACAAGGTTACAGATTACATATGTAATGTACATAGTTTATATGCTTACGTTAATTCTATTTACAATCCCCAAGTTGGGGACTACTTGTGCAAACCCATTGATGTGTTTAATTCATTAAATTAAAATAAAATAAAATAAACCCCACCATTTTTAGAATAGGAAGCCAAAATGGAGATCAAATGAACTAGTGGTGTTAGCAGCAAGTTGAGCAACACATTTCACTATACCTACTTTAGCATTACTTGAATGAGTGAGTTCAGTCTCAAGGAGGAGGGATATGAACCAGCACCCTCCCATCCATAAAGCAAGATGCCTAACCGCACCACCCAACATTTTTAATATAACCAGCTCCGTACCCACTAATCTTACCGTCCACAACAGAATTACATTTGACTAATTACAGCCATTATCTAGATTCATTCTCACGCTGCCGCTTAAGAGAATCTCCCCTTGGACCATGTTTGTGAAACGCTCCCCAACCGTTCCCATCAGAAATGGGACCCCACATCGCAGGTTTCTCATACATGTTCTGGATGGCCGAATTACGGGGTGACCAAACTCTGTCACTTGAAAAATCACCCAAGTTTGTCGTTCCCTTTAATTTAGGAATTCCACTATTGGGGTGACAGGAAGGTGATTTCCAGTGCGTGCCGTGTCCGTGTCCAATATGTGATCGGAGGTGCTCATTTGAGTTCTGTACCATCATTCTCCTCTTCCCTGGAGCAGACTTGTTAATCTCAGTAGCACTTACCATTGAAGTCAGTGAGTCCACAGGTTCAAGTGGGATTGATATTCCAGATAGCCCGTCAAAAGATAGGATATTGGCTAGAGCATGCATAGAGGCCCCTAGAACAGGAGGAAGAACAGTCCTTGAATGTGTTACCTACAACAAAAAGTCAAAATAAAGAATAAGTGACTATAGAAAGATAACATACCCCAAGAAACTCGTGAATTAGTCGAGGTGCAGTGTACAATTCACTCAGACCCAGGAGTAAGAACAATTAAAGTTTACCTTGAATAAGACTGCTGCCGATAATCGCTCCCTCAAGCAGTAAATTTGAGCAACATCAAGTGCTGTTGACCTAAAAAAAAGCCACCTATCCACAATGACAGTAACTGAATTATCAGGAGAGGACATGATCTTCTCTTCATGTTGTCCACCTGACCGATTCCCAATCTCCATCCCACCTTCATCACTTTCTTCATCATCACTATCTTCTTCATCGCCGTCGTCTTCATCATCATTATTATCATCCTTTGCTGGAGCAACAGCAATCTCTGTTGCAAGCAATAGCAACGGGAGTGGTGCAGCCACAGAACAGTTCCTTATGACCATACCTCCATCCCCACGTGTTATCTCATCGTATATTATCAAAGGGCAATCATTGGTTTTCGTTAATGATAACTTGAAGTTAGTGGAATGAGGATGCAAACGAACTTTATCACCGCCGGCGGTCTCCACAAGTCGTTTTCCACTTTTATGAGGTGGACGCAATCTTCCGACCATAGGATACAAACCAGCCACAAGGACTGCATGGAGTATACCTGGGTCATGCGCATTCAAGCTACAACTTGAAATATCATCAACAATAAACCCATTCCGAATTAGTTCATTTTGAAGCTGCTTACGCATACCATCCAACATTTGCATAGTGCTTTTAGAGACAAAGTACTCAGAACAGAACCGTGCCTCTTGACCTCTTTGCTTTGCATTCTTCCAGCACTCAAATGCAGCTATTACTGCTAGCTGATCACTGTGCCCTCCATATAATAATGCAAGCTCAGCCTTTGCAGCATCAGCTCTCTTCCTGTCTTTTGGTAACATGGGAAGAGTAAATGGATCTCTATAGTCAGAGGCACATGCCAGAATCAAGGCTGGCTCAAGGCAGTTCATCAATATAGAAAAGAAAAGCATCTTGCTCGTCAAAGGATGAACAGGTAGAGAACCTAGCTTTTCCCCAAGTTCAGTCAACTTTTCATCAACTGACAAGGCTCCAATATCTTGAAGAACAATTATTGCATTACGTGTGGTCTCGAAAACTGGAGGATCTAATGTCTTCTGCAAGAAATCTTCTAACTTGCAATTTGGATCTAACATTTTCACCTGTACATAAGAAACAATATTAAACATCACAAATATCACCCTTGTTCCAAACAAGAACTGTTACATTTCATAAGATCATCAGTTGAAAAAGAAGGAGGAATAAAGTTTATTCCTTATCAGAAACCAATACTAGTAACTCAGACTGCTTATAGGACGTCTCCAGGAATGGTTCAAATATGGGAATTCAATTCTTTGCATGGTACAGAAGTATAAGAGCCTAGCCCTGGGTTGCAACTCAGGTAATAGCTCACCGTGTCACACTAAAAGGGGTCATCATAGCATGTTTTCAGGATATGAATTCAACTGAAAATCTTGAATAAATATTTCAAAATACGTTTTTTATAGGTAAACAAAACTTTATTGATGATAAGGTTAAGCAATCAACCGAGTACACAGCATATATACAAGAGCATCAACTATGCTTGATGATTTATTGATAAAATAAATTAAATGTTTCATACTACATGGAACGCCAATCGATAAAATAGCAGGGACTACACCAAAACAGTGTATGTTCCCTACTATAATCTTCTCAATCTTTTTCTTTTCCTTTTGTTTTCATTTTAGCTAGAAAATAAGTTTTTCTAAGTTGGTTTCCAGCCAAAAAGTGATTCTTTACTCTGATTTCTAGCAAATCGAGAGGAGATACACTGCAGATGGCATTAGATGATCTAAATCACAGTTCCAACTATGGTCTTTTGACCCATCAACCCTAATAGCTATTGGTTCAAAAATGGTGCGTCATTAGGGTGGAATGGAGTACCTGCAGACATAGTTCCTCAATTGGAATTCTCTTAATTTCAGGAAGTTGAAACTCTGGCAAAGATGCTGCTCGGAGCTTTGAAAAGAGATGATAACATATTCCTGGCTGACATCGGCCTGCACGTCCTTCTCTTTGTTTGGCACTTGCTTTTGAGACCCAAGAAGATTGAAGAGTTGATACATTATTATAAGGATCATAACTTTTTTCCTTCATACGACCACTGTCTATAACATAAACAACATCATCAATGGTAATGGCAGTCTCAGCAATATTGGTTGCTAGAACAATTTTCCGGCAACCGTGAGGAGCACGTTTAAAAACCTTCTTTTGCTCGGCAGAGGGAATCATAGAATGAAGACATATTATCATAAACTTGGAAGTATTTTTGAAAAATGGCATTGCAATTAATTTCTCCCTGATTCTATTTATATCCTCCCATCCTGGTAGGAAAACAAGGATAGCTCCATCTTGTGAATCAAAACATATTTTTTTTATCAACTGCTCTATAAGAACAACATCAATAAGTTCAGGATTGATTGTTCTTAGATACTTATCAAGTAATTTTTGTTCTTCAATGGAGTTGGAAACGGCACTTTCCATGTGTTTTCTAAGTATTTCAGCGGCTTCACTTTGGTTTTCCAGTTCAGCCCACTCCAATGCAGTAGATCCATCCTTGGCCTGTATATGGCATTCTGCCCCAAAAGATAGCAGCATGCAAATATCAGCCACTCTACCCTTTCCAGAAAATACCATCAATGGTGTAAAGCCAGTCAAAGAATGCTGGTAATTCAACACTTTTGAAGTTCCCTCAGAAGAAAGCAATTCTAGGATCGGATCAAACTCATCATTTGACCAAGCCAGATTAATAGCTTCATCTAAAGCAAGCTTATCTTGCTCTGTCAACAGTGTGTCCTCAATAGGGACACTTGATAAGGTATTATCAAGATGATTATGTTCCTTCGATTTTAAAATAGAAAGTACATCCTCCAAATAAAAAGTCTTAACCTGCAAAACAGGGGAGAAATTGTATTGAGTGCTAAAACTAAAAATCAACAAAAAAGAATAATTAAAAGTAAGTGTCAAAGAGAGTTTTTACAGGATAAGTGAACCCAGGCACACGGATGATTGGGCAGCCACCAAAATATTGCGAAAAACGTTCAGCATCAAGAGTAGCACTCATTAGTATCTGTTGGTTTTCAAGCCATAAGTACCAAAGCTCCAGAATGGGAAAAGGTTATCAATATAAAGTAAATACAACTTGATAGTAAACAAGATTGAATGTAAAAAGGGTGAATTACTCATTTAATCTTTCACAACCAAATTGCCACCTGTTTTTCTCTTTTGAACCTAAATGACCGTAAGTTTCAATTTGCACTGCAAAATACTTGGCTTTCATTTTCACCCTAAGTTAAGACCTGGGAGTTATGATTGTGCAATGTGGTATTTTTCAAATATCTTAATGATTAGATCTAACAGAGGATGAAACTAGAAAATATAGGTAGTTTATGGTCTTTTGATAATTTAAAATGCAAAGTGAAATACAAGTTGCAATTTGCATATAAAAAATAAATTTTTTAATAAAAAGCCAGATAAACAGATTGGAACTAACCAAACGCAGATGAGGATATAAAGGAAGCATGTCTCTGCAAAACAGATAAACGCAAAGCAGCTAAATCAATTGAAAACCAAAAGGAAAAATTAAAATCAATAAATATAAGCTGACATCCATGCTTAACAACTATAACCTTTTCTTTATGCTTTCATTATTTACTCTATATTTTAGATTTTCTGATAAATTAAAGAAAATGATAAAAGGGTCAAATTAGAACCAAAGCAATCGCGTACTTCACCCCTACCCATTGTGCGAGCTACTCCTTTACTTATTTTTATTGATATTTCCTTTTCCATGCGGGAAAGACCCGGAAATTTTTGTTTTAGCTTTAGACAACATGAGCATAAAAACGGAATTCCATCAGACAGAAGAGCAAGCACATTCATTGAAGAAGCAAAGCGATTAAACCCAAGACTATGCTGCTGCACATGAAAAGAATTTGCTCTTAGGTGCTATAATTCGGTTGAAGTTTTATGCAAACGTGGTTACGTGAGTAATTAAATTAAGTTTTTTATATTTTTTATCATTGTGTACATTTACTTCAATGTTGTGTACTTGTTACGTAAAAATAGCATCAACATGCATATTTCTGAATTAGACTTTTTTCTCTTAACGTGTTTTTCTCTCCTTAAAATTAAGTTTTTTTTTTTATTTAGTGCACTTATCAATTGAAATGGACCTTGTGAATTATTTCCCTCTAAAATATATACTTGGATTATGCTGAGTTAAATTCCAATATATAGACAAAATAAAAAGAATTATCTGTATGACTTGAAGATTGGGTAATAAATCAATTATCCAAAAATAATCATACACCATATTTTAAAATTTCAAAACTAAATAAAGATTCAGCTTTGTCCCAACCCATAAGGATGGGATAACAGATGCTGATGGTAAGGTGGATGGGATGCTCGCGATACTTGTTTTTTTTTTTTTTTTTTTTTTTAGAGATACATACCAATCAAAGAATAATAGAAGACATATACAGGGAGGGATCAAACACACAAATGTTCTACATGATGGATAAATGACTTGGTATCTGAATGCCATATTTCTTGCAAAAACTTTTCCAACATTCTAAAACTCAATTATCCAAAGAATGCACTTACATTCCAATCATGCCCATATACAAAATACAGGCCACACATCCATGTTTATTTGAAGCACATTTCTCTCAATTACGTACCTCAGAATTGCCAACATAAAATCAGAGTAGCGATCCCTTTCATGAATTTCATCCTGCAAAGAAAAATTGAGGTCATTGCAAGAATTACATAACTATATGAGTTAAAATTTGTGAGGAGAGTCAGTCCATTAGCGAGGAGCAATCTTGCGTTTTTCCTTTCTAACTATCGATTATATACACAGATCAGCACATCATCTCTGGTGACAAGCTCTTAGAGTATGCTTGGTTAAGAAAAATCTACAGAATGTTTTAGAATTTTCTTGAACTGTATTGCTTATTGGGTTTTGCAAAAATATAAGTTTTTTGAATATTTCTATTCCAATATGTTTTGTATTGGAGTTTGTTAAAGTGGATAGGTAAGAGTCGAAAAGTTTTTTGAACATAATTTATGGTACTTTCTGTAATGGTTTTCATAAAAGTTGTTTTCAGTTTTGTGTTTTTTACTTTAAAGTAAAATCTGACAAATGATGAAACAAAAAAGTTGATATACAAAATTGTTTTTAGATTGAAAAATGTTTGGATTGAAGTTGAAATTCCTTTTCTTAAGAACTTTGAATTTTTTCTAAAAAACTAAATAACCAAACAAGGCCTTAATCTTCCATCCCTGCACTAATCACCATCATCCTAGCAGCATAAATACGCATAATGTATTTTTTTATTAGTAATGAAGAAAATTTATTTACAAAAATAACAGGCATTGCCCAACTACACATGACTTATAAACAAGTAATACCTAACTAGGATTTATAACCGAAATAAAAAAACTTATGGACATTTAGCCCATTCAAATCTATCGCCCCCATAGGAACAAAGTTATGAAAAAGAATGATTTCAGTTCATCCATTGTCCGCTTGCCATTTTCAAAGCTTCTATCATTTCTCTCCCTCCAACTACATACAAATAGGAGCCATCTTCCGAATTACTGCCAGTTGTGGTTTTGCCTTGGAGACCTCTCTAGCTTGCAAGAAAGTCCACAGACCTTCTAGGCATAAGCCATGATATTCCCACTCTCACAAACAAGTCATCACATGCGGTCCTAGCCACCTCGAAAAGTAGGAGCAGGCATTCACCGTTCTTCATACATATGCAATACCCAACCCAACACCATGATTGGCATTTCCTTGAGTTGTCTATAATGAGGATCTTGCCTAGAGATGCTGTCCAAAGAAATAAGCTGCTTACAAAGGAGCTTTAGCTAACATATATTCTTCCACGGAAAGGCATTTATGCCTTGGCAAGTCAAGATCTAGTACAACTATCTACCCCAACTGATCTTGTCTATAGTTCCTGTTGGAAAATAGATAATTAATTCCCTCAATCTTTGGTATATTACGAAACTTATATATTAACTTTCCTAGGATTAGGGGATAACCATTAAGGAATCCCACTGATATAGAAATCTGTTTTAGGAAGGAAAGCTTCTTATTTTATTTCCTTGTAATTAGCTCTGTAAATCAGCTATGTAATCGTATACATAGTCTATGAAGAGGCTACGATCATTTTCCTCAATCAATACAATTGATTCATTTTCCCCACATGGTATCAAAGTCCAGTTTTACCAACAGTCGCTAACCCAACAGTCTGTAGGAGAAACAGATGTTGCTGCTCCGACCCAAGGCCCGATGTGTGAGGGGGAGATCGTTGGGGTTGTCCTGCATCGATTGTGTAAAAGGCTGGTGATTAGTTTATAAGTATGCGGAAAAGCATCATCTCTTGAACTAGCTTTTGAGGTTGAAAGAGGCCCAAGAACACCCAACACTAGTCTCGTACATTATGGCCTTAGGCTCTTTTATGGGATTCTTGGCCTTCATTGCCGTGGATCAATGTCTAAAATCAAAGTATCCAATAATATGGCACAATCTGAGGACACCCTTTCACATCAGTCATCCGTTGACCTGCAAAACATTCAGGCAGCATATAGGCTGAACGGAAAGAACTACTAGAAGTGGTCCCAATTTATTTGAACCTATTTGAAGGGAAAGGGAAAGCTTAGCCATCTCCTAGAGATTGGACCAAAGGAAGGAGATCCATGGTATGATGTGTGGGATGAAGCAACGAGTTCCCTTCCATTAGGTACCTCCAACACTAGTCTCGTACATTATGGCCTTAGGCTCTTTTATGGGATTCTTGGCCTTCATTGCCGTGGATCAATGTCTAAAATCAAAGTATCCAATAATATGGCACAATCTGAGGACACCCTTTCACATCAATCATCTGTTGACCTGCAAAACATTCAGGCAGCATATAGGCTAAACGGAAAGAACTACTAGAAGTGGTCCCAATTTATTTGAACCTATTTGAAGGGAAAGGGAAAGCTTAGCCATCTCCTAGAGATTGGACCAAAGGAATGAGATCCATGGTATGATGTGTGGGATGAAGCAACGAGTTCCCTTCCATTAGGTACCTCCACAACCACCTCCCTAATAGTGCCTTGTTAAAAACACCCAAACAAGGGTACTCTTCTATTTGGGATCCTATTATTGAAAAGATAGAATGAAAGTTGACTGGGAGGAAGAAATAATACTCATGGAAGGGCAGACGACTCTCATTAATAGTACCTTCTCCAACTTACTTACATATTTTTTTCTTTGTTTCCTACACCTGCTAGTGTGGGGGCTCGGATTGAAAAATTGTATCGTGATTTCCTATGGAGTGGAATGGGGGATGAATCCAAATTTCACTTGGTGAGCTAGGACAAGGGGTGTAGACCAATCTCATCAGGAGACTTGGATTAAAAAACTTGAGACTTTTTAATAGGGCATTACTTGGAAAGTGGTTGTGGAGGTATAACTTGAAATCAAACACCCTATGGAAGTAGGTGGTTGATTACAAATATGGAAGCTCTTGGGTGGTTGGTGTACTGAAGAGGTAAATGGGGCTAATGGAATGGGGGTTTGGAAGCACATTCGACGTGGATGGGGGGAATTCTATAGCCATGCTAGAGTAGTGCTAGGGGGAAGGTCCCGAATAAAGTTTTGGAGGAATATATGGTGTGGGAATGAGGCACTTAAGGATTCTTTTCCCATCGTTTTCTGTGTGGCTTGTAATCAAGATGCTTTAGTAGGGGACTTCATCCTTCAATCAGGGGATCAAAAGCAGTGGAATGTCAATTTTTGTAGAGCGGCACAAGATTGGTAATTAGACGGCTTTGAGGCTTTTTTCAGCCTACTGTATTCTATAAAGCCAAATAGTCAGCAAGCTGATAGGTTGTTGTGGACTCCTGCGAGGAACGGCACTTTTTCGGTTCGATCTTTCTACAAGTCCCTCACACTCCCAGCCAACTCTCAATTTTCATGGAGGAAAATTTGGAGAAATGAGGCACCTCCTAAAGCGGTTTTCTTTATTTGGACAGCAGCTTTGGGAAATATTCTGACTATTAATAATCTACAAAAGCGACAGATAGTTATCCTTGACTGGTGTTGTATGTGTAAGAGATCTGGTGAGACAATAGAACACCTCTTGTTACATTGTGAGATAGCTAAACCCTTGTGGTTCGAAGTGTTTAGCCGAGTAGAGTTATCTTTTGTAATGCCTGCAACGGTGATTAATCTACTGGCTAGCTGGACACTTCCGAAAGGAGTCGGAGTCCCACAAATCAAAGTTGTATTGAAGATGATTCAGACCTGTATTATGTGATGCTTATGGCAAGAGCTAATAATCGGACTTTCGAAAACGAGGAGCGGTCACTAGAGGAACTTTGTACTCATTTTTTTCGTACTTCATTTCTAAAGGCCATTGCTTTAGATTTTAATGGCCTGACTTTTCATGACTTTCTAGTTTCCAATACCGCGACCTAGATAGGTCTTATTTCTAGTATATCATCGTGTACTTGGGCTTTGCCTATCTTTATTAATAATATTGTCGTTTACTTAACAAAAAAAAACACCCAAATTTCACAACCCTAACCCGTCATTCGCAATTGGACAGCTCACCATTTGCCAACTCACAAGATAAAATTTGATTTCCTCCCCCATGCCACCCCACAAGAAAGTTCTAAACAACTTTTCTATCCGGTTTGCCATACCCACCAGTAATGAGAAGAGAGAAAGATAGTAAGTGGGAAGGTTGAAAATGATGCTTTTGATGAGGGTTAATCTCCTCTCTTCTAATAGATATAACCGCTTCCAACACGATAATCTTTTCTCAATCTTTTCTACCATACCATCCCAAATACTCTTTGCTTTGAATGAATGAAAAAAATGGTTAAAAGCATATTCTGTCATAGGCACACCATGTTTTTATTATATCGACTATGTATATCTTGTCAACAAGAACTTTCCATCAATGAGTGAACTGAACATTGGTAATGATAAGGAAGACCAAATATTGTCCTACCCTAGTATCAGAAAAGAAATCGTGCAAATCTACTAAGCAAGAAACTTACCACAATAATGTGAGTTATATCAGAAAGATCTTGCTTTGCAGATTTCATTCCAAGTTCTCTCTTTGACCTACCAGCACCTTTAGAAATTAACACCCTCAACATAACCCCATTTGTGCAGAACACAATTGATGAGTTCCTTCCACCTTTGCTTTCCAACCGTATCTAGCATGGAGACAGAAAATAGTTAGCAATGCCATAATAGCTCAATGTCTAAACAAAAACAAATGAACAGATGAAAGGATCATTTAAAATAGATAGCTCCAGTCACTGCTACAAAGAAACTTGCACGAATTTGGAGGTCATGATAAGCCAATTATTCCTAATGCAAGTTATAATAATGTTTCCTGGGTAAATACTACTTTAGTATGCTACATACCAAATTACATCATATTATCACATCTGTTTTGAAGGACGAAACAGTAACAAATTACTGGGCAGAAAGCTTAGATCCACTGCAAATCAAACATAATATAGAGGACAACCTAGCCAATCAAGAAAATCGTGACATTACCTTGTATCCAATATCATCTCCAACATTCCCTCCTCTTTCGTAACAGATTCTCTCAGCAACTAAAAATACAAAGTAACTGAGTTTCACAATCGTGCTCATCTTAAGTTACAAAAACAGAATTATATATTATTAAAAATAAAAACTTTGGAGGCAACAGCAATCAGTGCACACCCGATGTTGCTGAGATACGTCGAGGTTGAGTACACACAATTTTACAAGCCTCGCCCTTACCCCACTTGTAATCTAGAAGAAATTGGGGGACCTGAACAATATTTGAAAGGAAATTAGTTTATATTGCAGGTAAAAGAGTACGTCAGCTTCAATATTTATGATAAGCAGTAAGATAACGGTAAAATTTTACAATTTTTTTCTGGACAATAGTTCAAATAGATCCCATTATTGTTAAAACCTCTGATAAATACATGTCAAAAAGACTTTTTTTTTAACCAAGGTAAAAAAGCATTAGTATATACACACATACCATCTAACAAATGTATGTTTCATGCATGTATTTAGTTATATACGGCAATTAAACTTTTTGCCAGCCAGCATATCAAAGATGACAAGTTGTCAAAAGCGAAACCAAGCAACAGAAGCTTATAATAAAGACTGATGGAAAATCATAAGCAGATCAAGATTTGTAAGTTTCTTTATTAAAGTGAGAATTGCTCTCTTCTTTAACCAACATACTCTTGCAATGTATAACGGCCACTAGTGTCCACTGCTCAGTTATTTTTTGGTAATGCCAATCGCATTAACTTCATACTAAAAAAAATATTCATAAAATATAGTCTATGGGTCAATGGTGTATGGCTAAGATCATATTTGAACATCCAAATGTGTTTTGGTGCACATAATTATACAGATCAAAACATGCTTTTGAGGAATCTATTTTCTTTCTTATAAGAAAACATTATTAATGAAGAGGTATTAGATGGGTATAGTCTGAGTACACAGGGTATCATGACTCATGAGAAACACCTAATGTGAGAGTGGAAAGGGCTAGAAAATGTACCGAAACACTACAGATAGAGCAACCAAGATGAGCACAAAACCAAGGATAAAGGGTCTTTTAAAACAATCCTTAATATCTGCCACTATCTATTCTGTTTTTGTTTTTATAAGTAAGAAGAATTTATTAATCCACATAATTAGGCAAAAGCCAAGTCCACAGGAAGTATACAAGAGAACAACCTAATTACAAGCTAATTGCTGTGAAAAGCAGCATAAAAGTCATTAAAGCTAGTCCCTTCAATACAACAGCCGAAGCCCAAGATAACATAGTATGGAAGAAAAAATCTATAAACCCTCCCATCAAACATTCCCTATTATCAAAACAGCAACCATTCCTCTCATTCCAAGTGCACCACATTAGGCATAACGAAACCTATCTTCCAAACAGCCGCAATTTGACGATTGCACTTAATTCCTCTCCAACATGAAAATAAATCTACCACCCTCCTAGGCATTACCCAAGCGATACCAAGCCTAGTAAAGATTGCAACCCATAAAGCATCAGCCACATCACAAGGAAGAAAAAGGTGGTCCACTGATTCTTCATTTTCTTTACACATAAAACACCAATTTGCTATAATGATGCTGCGCTTTCTCAACTTGCCGATAGTCATAACTTTCACATGGCAAGCCAGCCAGCCAAAGAAAGCACCTTTGAGATGTATTTTGGTTCTCCAAATGCTCTTCCAAGGAAAATTAATAGAAGAACGGGAAGACATTAATTTATAAAATGATCTGACTGAAAAGTTCTTATTTCCCAAGTGAATCCAAAGCAACCTATCCTCTCCTCCAGACTTTAAATTCAGTGCATATAACACACTATAAAATCAGAATTAAACTACCATGAACAAGTATTTTTTATCAGTAAATATAAATTTTATTGATGATAATAGGTATAATCCAAGTAGCAAAGAACAAGTATGAAGTGTTGGTATCAGTGTCTATCATAAGATGAGAAATCTATTTTCAAACCCCTAAAAGTTGTTTTAGTTGGACTGAGAGAAAGCATTACCGCAGTTGAATCCCAGTCCTTTTTTAATAAGTTTTTAATTTTTTTCCAATTGATAAGTACTCGAAATTTTGTAAAATAAAGAAGAACACTTAAGTCATAGCTTTTAACTTTTTCATATTAAGCTAAGACTCAATTGAAACTCTCAAAAATCACTTAAAGAGACAAATTTCATCTAATATACAACCAATATAATTTTTTTGTTTCATTGATAAACAAATTTTTATTGAGCATCAGATAGACAAAGACCCGAGTACGGAAAATATACAAGAGCTTCGCCTATGCGTGTTAGTTTAGCGATATAAGGAAGTCATTAAAAGACATGCCATTAAGTCAATTACAATCGACCAACAAAGTAAAGTATTGAAAAATAAACTAAGCTAATCCATTCACCGCTCTTGATCTTCAAAGCTTCTTGCATTCCTCTACCTCCAAATACACCACCATAGACAAATGGGACCATCTTCCACACACTTGCAATCTAAGGGTCCCTGGATGCCTCACAAAAGGCTAGGAGGTCAACACTTTTTGGCATCATCCAGCCTACTCCCAACCGAGCAAAGAAGTCACTCCATAAGGTCATAGCAATCTCACAATGAAGTAATACACGATCTAGGGACTATCCACTCTTTGTAAGGACCTTCCCTAATGAAGTCATCCATAATAAATATTCCTTCAAGGGTGCTTTTGTCTTCCAAAAACTCTTCCATGGGAATGGATTTGTATTATGTATGATCATGACTTGATAATAGGAGCGGACTATAAGCTTTACTTTCTTAAAAGGGTGCCAAAAGTTCGTCTTCAACTCCCCTCATTATACAAGTAGATTATAGTAGATCATAAAACTTTGAGAAAGCGTCAACTTCTCAATCTTGGGCGTCTCTGAAGAATGTAACATTCCATTGGAGAGTACCGTGAGATAATATAAGAGCTCCGCAATTGAGGCTTTTTCATTCTTGCTATGGCATAGAATTCTGGATAAAGTTTCCTTAAGTGTCCTATCGCCATACCATACATCATGCCAAATTTGATTTTGGACCCATCACAAAACAAATATTTATTGAATATGTGTCCCATCCTCATGTATTTATATAGTCTCATCCCATATGGCCCACTTACCTAATTCAAACACCATGCTCCCCATGGTTCAACATACTTTGATTCCATGAAGGCTATCAATAATGCACCCCGTTCGTTGTGGTATCCCCATAACCATTTGTCAAGCAAAGTTTTGTTAAAAGATTGCAAGTTCCGAATACCCAAGTTCCAAAAATGGTTTGTGGTGGACACCCCTTCTATAAGGCACTCATACAAGAACCCGATACACAGTTTCCGTGAAGGAAGCTTGGGCGACATAAGGCACTCCCGAAAACGGCATTCTTTGTGTGGACAGCTTTTTTAGGTAAGATTATCACCACAGACAATTTGAGAAAAAGGAGGATCATCATAGTAGATTGGTGTTGTACGTGTTGAAGAGGGGGCGGGGGCGAGAGAATGAACCATCTACTTTTACATTGTGAGACAGCCAGGATACTCTGGAATGAGGTATTTAATATACTAGACCTAGCATGGGTTATGCCGGAGATCATGGTGGCAGCAATGACGTGTTTGGACTTCTAAACGAGGCATGCGACTGATCAAAGTTGTTCGAAAAATGATCCCTATCTATATTATATGGTGCCTATGGCAAGAGCGTAACGCAGACATTTGAAGACAATGAGAGATCTTTAGAATAGCTGAAAGTTTTATTTTTTAGAACTCCATATACTTGGACCATTGTCGGGGACTTTAATGGCATAGACTTTCATGATTTCCTTGTTACCAATGTGTCTAACTGATAAGGCATGAGAGTGTTGTAATTGGCATTTTGCCCATTCTTTGATTAATAATACATCTTTACTTTAAAAAAAAGGATAGGGACCATAGCATGGCCCATTTTACCAAGTGGGATATAAACTCATCATTCATCCCCCACACAAGAAATCTCATTGAAGTTTCTACATGCGATGAGCTATCTTGGTGGGAAGTAGAAAGAGTGATAGAAAGTAGGTTGCCGAGTTGGAAATGGTACTTTTGATTAAAAGTGACCCTACCACCTCTGGATAGATACATCTTCCAACTAGCCATTTCCACTCCATTTTTTCTAGTACATAATCCCAAATCAATTTCTCTTTGAACAAGGCATCCAAGGGAAGACCCAAGTATTTCATCAGCAGTTGGGATAGCTTGCATCCCAAAATATTAGCCATGCTCTCCACTTTTATAACATTCCCCACTGAGACTACTTTTGATTCAGCCAAGTTCACTATCAATCCCTAAATAAATTTAAAGCATAGAAGGAGTGCCCTTGGAGATCAAATTTGATCATGAAAACCGTCACAAAAGATTAGGGTATCATCAAGAAAAAATAAGTGAGATATGTGAAGTGAATCAACATTTGCCTTCCCTGCTAAGAATCCAAATAAAAACCCGCCCTCTACAACACCCGAAATCATCTCTGATAAAAGCTTCCATTGCAGATTTGACACATGTAACACGTCATTGCTGCCACCACAGTCTCTGGCATAACCCATGCTAGGTTTAGTATATCAAATACTTCATTCCAGATTATCCCGCCTGTCTCACAATGTAAAAGTAGAAGGATGACTAACAATAGCCATGAAAGTCTAGTGAATCATAGGCATGAAGGCTTCCAAATTCTTTTTTATTCTCTTTTATTTGAGGGTTAAATAGTAAAAATAATCCTTTTTTATTGGGTAAATACTAAAATAATCCTTGTGCTTTGTCTTATGGACAAATTAGTGTATCTACTCTAATTTTAAACTTTTTCCTCGTGATGTCCACTTTGATCAAACTAGTCCATTTGTCAACACCAATGATTGGATACACGTCATGTAAAAATTAAAAATTTAAAAAAAAAAAAAAAAAAACATCATTTCAAAACCATAAAAAAAGGGATTACCTGGTGTTGACGTGTAATTTATTGCCTCTATTGATCATACAAACTCAAATTTCAAAATTAAAATGGCATCCTATATAAGAACATCTTGAGTATGTGGATCAGCCAGTCCAAACTTAAGTTGGCCGTTTTAGCCTGCAGTATTTTCAATGGTATCATCTTAAACATGCATAAAAAAACATGAAGAAAGTACATGCAACACAAATAGAAACATAACAGGTAATACAAGGCAGTAACAGCTCAACCCCTCTCAACATGCCCTTTTTGTGTACACAAAGGGTATATGGATAATCTCATTTGATAATCACCACAAAAACTAATTATGAATTCTAATGATAGCATTAAGTTGCATTTTACCACCTTTTTTGGCAACACAACCTCAATATTCCAAACAAATTAAAAATTTTATCCGCTTAATATTTCGCTCTGTTGGATTGAAAAAAGTAAAATGACAAGAATACACACACAAGTACAACAATCAAATACTTAACACATAACCCATAATTGCATGAGTATAGAATTCTGGATATGTGTACTAGTTGGAAAACCCACATAATCAAAATTGCAAATTTAAATGCAAAATTTCAGACGCAGTACAACAAATATACCAAAAGAGATAAAGCAAAGAATTTTAACCTGTGTGGTCTTTCCACAACCAGTCTCACCAGATATAAGAACTACCTGCTTTAAAACAAGAGACAGTTAGAAAATTTTAGAAATGAACCTGAAGTCCAATCATCAAACCACAACTCAATAGTCTAAGGGAAAAAGTTTTAGTAATCAATACGTAAACCAAATACATTGTCAAAAGACATATTTGACTTATACATGGAAGGCCTAATAACACCAAAGTTTGTGTGATTGTGTAGAAAGGTGGTAAATGAGATCCCACATTGCTTGAAGGGAGAAGGTTAAGTCCTCTACAATGATTTCAAGTGGCTCTAATTATAACATTGACTCGGGTATTGGCATATAAGTGACTTGGGCTTTCTTTGAGTCGTTACAAATAGTATCGAAGTCAACCTCAAACATAAGGGTGGGACTTAAGCCATGCCACTATGATGGGTTCGGCCTAAAGAGAACATTCGGGATTTAAGCGGGGAGATTATAATACCCACGATTGTGTGATTTGTATAGAAAAGGTGGTGAATGAGATTCCATATTGCTTGGAAATGAGAAGTTCAAGACTTTATAATGATTCCAAGGGGCTCCAATTGTAACATCGGTTATTCATTTTGGAGGCTTGGATGTGGCTTGGAGCCTTCTTTGAGTCATAACATACCAGAACTAAAAGGCATGCATAATGCACTCTGCAGATTAGTTGCCAAGTGGAAATCTCCCAAAAATTATGTAAATTATGTTTTGTTTAGAGAAAGTTTTAGGATGTTTGAAAATGTTTTGAAGTGTTTTTCTCATTTTGAGATGTATTATTTATTGGTTTTTCTGAAAATGAAGTATGGGTTTAAAAGTTATTTGAATATAATTTTTGAGGTAGTTTTTTTGGTTTTTGTTTTTCTGTTTTGTACTTTTCACTGAAATCTTGGCAAATTATTGGATGAAAAGTTGAAATAGAAGATTGTTTTAAGATGAAGTTTTGGTAAAAGTTGAAAATATTTTGACAAATTTTGAAAAAAAAAAAGGGTAAAACAAGCATTGCTGTAAACTTTTATATAACCTGGTGAGATTCAATTGTTGATGAAATGACATCCTTGAAGGATGCAATTGGGAGCTTAATCCTCTCTTCAGTGACCTGCATGCGCAAAATCAGCAAGACCTTTCCCTATGAGGACACACTTTCACAGAAATTATGGCTATAAAACAGCAATGAGTCTAAACAACAATGTTCATAAAGCTTTAACCAAGTTCATAACTCAGACCCCACCTGCTTCAAATATCCTTCCTTCTCCATTTTGGAAGCAAGTAACTCCACTTTCTTTGCAATTTCTGCTGTACTCATTGAAGGTTTGCAGAAAATATCATCTTTCCTTTGTCTTGTTTTATCAATCTTTCCAGCTTTCTTCCCAACCATTCCATAGTCAATTTTTCCATCGTCAGGTGGGTATTGAATAAACAAATCCTGCAAAACCAATTTCGCCTCTTCTGAAAATGTCAAATTTGGTAGACTCTCCAAACCCTTCGCGGTGTCAACTTTCTTTTTAGTTTTGTAAACAGAAACCCGTCGTTGGCCGCCACGCCTACATAAAGTTTGATTCATAATAGACTATTAGCGAAAAAAATTTCACTCACTAAATCTAAACATGGAAACCTGCAAGCTTTCCTTATAGAACAAGATTATAAATCTGAAAGCAGGTAAGGTAAGGCCCATTTGAATTTAAATGTTATATTCAGAGCTATCAAAAAAGGGGTAGACATAAATAAGAGCACTTACCCTGAACTCTTGGATGTCATACCCATTTTCCTGCATAATGCATGCACTACTGCACGTTCATGGTTTGACAGGTTTTCTTCAAACATGTAAACTGCATGTAACAGTGAAAGTCGAGAGGTTGATATAAACGTGTTGGCAGAAAATATTTTAAAAAGATGTCCAAGAACTATAATATTCGCAATTGAATCAATGGCAGAAACTAGAAGTAGGAATGAATTTCTAAATAACAATGACAAGAAGCAGTTCTTTCTTTTTCTCTAAGTATATTCCAGTAATATTCATTCATTTAGATAGAATACATGACCAATCTCAGGTCACATCCCAACTTAAACAAGTCCTGAGAAATTCAAATGAAGTAATATAAACAAAGTAACAGCTTTATAACATCACCCAACTCAAATCATTATCAACTCTTTAGAAAAAATTGATAAGCTGTGAACAAATCTTCAAAAAAGAAAAATAAACTCAAAACAATTTACGTCTACCAAATACTCCAATCTTTCAAATCAAGCAAAACCTAAGAAAACTAAAATCAAATCAAAATCAAAAACCTTGATCATTGATATATACTACAGCTTTTCTTTTCTACAGTATTGAGTATTCAAGCCAGTCACTTGCATTTCAGTTGACAAAAACCTAGTTAGTACTGGAAAATGAAAACCCATCTCTGCAGCCTACCGTAGCAGCAAAGCATCCAAATCTCCCATTGTAAAAGTGGTCATACAGAAGAGAAAATGTCATACCCAAGTATCTATATTTGAGAAACTAAAGTTTTATTTCTCATTATTTTGAAATATGCCTCAATTTCCTAATTTCCGCTGCTTTTGGATTGTTCAAGTACAATTTAGGTAACATTTAAGGCTGACAGGTTTACTTTTGACTAAAATGAAAATCTGCCATAAAATTGTTCAAGTACAATTTTGGATTGTTCAAGTACAACTTTTCCTAATCTCACGTTATAGCAGCTATCGACCCTTAGGATTAAATTAGGAAAGATCTCCTTTTTCTTTATGGCAGAAGTTGGCTTGAGCAAAGATGTCACTGCCAGGGGCTTTTTTTTTATTGACAAACAGGTGTCCAGGAACAGTGTCACAACTAATCTGGACGCCAACATCTCATTAAGGGATGCAGACATCTCATTAAGGGATACCGACATCTCTCTAGTGAAATTAAAAAAGTCTTATAAACCGGACTCAGGGAATCTTCCTAGAAGTCACTCACATCGATAATATTTAAACAAAAAGCATCTCCTGCCCTGAAGCTGACGTAGGTCTTGGCACATATTAGGAAATTTCTGCTCTGTTAAACGCAAAACAAATCCCTAAAAGCCAAACTGTCCAGCCCCTAAAATCAGCCAATATCCCTGCCCATGTCACCCCTCCAGCTTTAAATTTTAATGACCAATGGCAGCTGTTACTCTAGAAACCCTGAGGATTTCATATAGTGGCTGTCATCCCTTGTAGTGCCTTTTGCTTCCATCTAAAAGTTTTACAGCAGCAGCAGCAGCTGCAGCCGCAGGCCCAGCCCCCACTGTACCACCTCCATAGGCCTCACTCTTTTATTTTCTTTATCAAACATCCAAGGTGATGACGTCAACGTTGAGCAGGAAGACAGGGCATTAGGCTAAGTTTTTCAAAATCCCAACCTTAGGGCTCGTTTGGACACCTAAAACATCTCATAATTCTATGATTAATAGTGACATAGTTTGAATTAAGACGTTTTATTGGGTTTTGAAAAAGAGAGAGACAAGTACAATAAAAAAATTATAAAGTTTTAAAAAAAAATTGAATATTATTTTTTAATATTACTTTTGTTTTGAAATTTGGAAATTTTGTATTATTTTTGTTTTTTGTTTGGAAGTTGGGAAAAGTTGTATTGAGTTTTGTGTTTGGATAATGGTTAGATAATAATTAGATAAAAAAAAAATTGAAAATTTGAAATTAAAAAGTTGTGTTTTGAGTGATATTTAGGAAGGACATTATGAGAAGTTCTGAAAATATATGAGAATATCTAAATGCCTAAACAATCCCTTGGTTGATAAGCGTCCTTACACAGAATTAACTTTAAGATTCCAGAGGTTATGTGCTATAATTTCAATAAATGGGGTAATTTATTATGTTGAGTCACTTACCTAGCACGTTATACATTTTTAGTATCGTTTCTATACCTAAGGAAAGGGGTGTTGCAAAAATAAACTTTGAAAATCCAAAAGAATTTAAATCACAAGAAGCCTATCATGCAAATAACTTTCAAAGTGGCAAACCCCTAAGGATTGGCTCAACTAACAAGAGCCTAGAGCCTTGGTCTTGGTCTTGGTAGTTTGCTCCCTCTAGATCAAAGGTTCGAACCCGTGTAAGCCATTTTTAGGATCACGTCCCATTTCTGAAAAGCCGTTGGTTTATCTGTTTGTGTGATGAGAACTCGTTATAAGGGTTCAGGGTTTAACCAGGTAAAAGGACATGCTGTGTTTGCACAGTATTTGAGATGCCTCGTCATGAGAAATAACTTCAAAAGGGGCACTCTAAAAGAGTACACCCACCAGACGATTTGAAGAAGGGTTTTTGAGCCTCCCATACCTTCATTTAACGAATTGAAGAGGAACCTTTAGAAAAACAATCTGACAAAATAAATACAACTAAAACCACCCATTCTATATATTTTAAGCTCCAATTAAAGTTCAAGCACCAAACAAAAATGTTGAATTTAGAACAAAGCAGAAACATAAACACAGTTGAACTCTTTTTCTTTTATTTTCAGAACAAAACTCCAGCAAAAATACAATTGGTTGGAACAAATTTTTTTTACCTGAAAATACCAAAAAGACATATGACAATCCATAAATCTCTTCCCCCCCCCACCCCCCCCCCCCCCCCCAAAAAAACAAAAAAAAAAAAAAGCAAATACATGAAACCCATACCGAATGAATACCCACATGATAATTCTAAGTTCTTAGCCGCAAAACCCATTCGGTGTTTCCAATTTTCCTACGAACATGTCCCGGGTTCTTGAGTTAAGCCTAGCTATAGCGTTGATAAAACTATTTGTTTACGGATAAATAAAAATAAATAAAAATAAAAAATCTTACAGTTTCAGACAAACAGCCCCATACAAGTGAATTACGAAACAGTCTGTACTAATGATCGTTTCAAATATCTTTACGAACTCGAAAAAAAAAACTCAATGAAACACCAAACCAGAACCCAGCATCAAATGCACTTAACTGAGAATAAAAGATATTTTTTTGATAAGTAACTGAGAATAAAATATCAATCAACGCCCACATAATATTATTCCATTCTGAAACTAAAACGGTATCAAAAAATTGAGCAATAATATTCAAGCATTATTGAAACCTTCATCATTCGATTCATGGAACTTCTGCAGTTGTTGGGATATACTAATAGTTTGGGCTTCGGCAATGATAAGCCTTTGCGTTTCAGACGTTCTAGCATTTTGGTCTCCTTTCTTCTGTTTCTTCTTCGCCATCTTGGCTGATTTTCTCTCAGTTATTTTGGTACCCACGATAAACGGGAAGATACTGGTCCCCCGGACAAGAATAGAATAATGGGAGGCAGAAGGATACTTGCTCTCAGGCTTTGTTTTACGGCTTCGACTTCCGTTCCCTTTCCTTTCAGTCGGTGTACGTTTTTGAACTTTTCGCCCTAAGTATATGCTATTTGATGCTTCGCTTCTTAATTGGAAAAGCGAACGCCAGTTCTCATTTTTTTAATTTTTTTGTTTTTTAAATGAGACAGGCTCAAAATATTTAAACCTGTTATAAAATTAAAAAGAAAACTACTACTATTGTAAGAGAAATATAAAAGAAATTCTCTGAAACTTTCTTCCTTCTCTATATTTTCTTATAAATTTCATTACAACTGAAGCCCCTATTTATAGGCTTTGAAGTTACTATACAAGTCATTATGCAAAATTTAATATAACAGTGGTGGGGTCATTCACATAATTTTAGTGGTGGGATAGGGGGCGGCTGCCGTTTCGTTCGTTCATTACACTCCCCCTTAAATGACCACCAATAAGGAATCTGCCTCGTTAAAACCTTGCCAAGTAAAAACCCAGTGGGAAGAAAAACTAATGGCGAAGGAAAAAGAGTACAGTCTTCTTATGTATCCACAAGTGCTTTAAGATTACCTCATTAAAACCTTGCAAAGGAAAACCCAGTGGGATAAAACCTTAGCGAAGGAAAAAGAGTACAATCAGCACAAGTCTTCAGGACTTTTACTCCCCCTGGAAAGTGCATGACGATAGTTTTTGAGTCTTCACATTTTAATATTCTGCACAATTTTCTTGAATGTCGCAGTTGGTGATGCCTTCGTGAATAAATCTGCCAGATTATCACTTGATCGTATATTTGATATATCCTTCTTTGATTTGAATGATACAAGCAGCATTATCTTCGTATAAAATTGTTGAGCTATCATTGATTATGAAATACCACACTTTTCATGGATATGTTGAGTCATTGATCTCAGCAAATATACTCTCGACTTGTTTCATGAATTGCAATAATTTCTGAGTGATTTGAAAATGAAAAATAATATCTGATTGACAGACTTAATAGAAATCTGATACCTGCAGTAATACTTAAACTCCCCCTGATAATATGCGTTAGTGTTTCAAGTAATAAGCAAATATGATTTCAGTATATATAACAAGTTAAGAATTCAAACACGATCTCCAACTAAATAATGCATTAGAGAGAGTATGATAATATTTTCATCTAAAATTTTCTCCCCCTCATTCGGCGTTATTAGGAAGAACTTGTTTATATACGGCGGAAATAACATTGGAAACCATCTATGTATGATAAAAGCTGTAAAAGCTTTGAGGTCTAATATTATCAGTTCGGCGGAAAATCAAATCCGCTTGACATTGTGGACAAACGAGATCTTGAAGAGATTTGAAGGCTTCGGGTTGTTGTTTAAATATAACCAATTTCACCATTGGTTTACTCCAGCAAAAAGATCTCGCATTCCTCATAGATTCAGTTGTTGTTTATCCAGAACGATATTATGTCTGATAGAAATTCTAATGTCCCAGATTTGAACCATGAAACTTTTATACCTCAACCACTCATATTTTCTCCTGAGGCTGTCAACACCATGATAGGAGCAGAGATATATCTATCTAGTAAATCTGATCCTGAAATTGTTACAGCATCAAGAACCCTCAGTGCTCAATATGTTGCCTCTCTTACAACCATGTCTCAGAGGCTATTGGCGAGAACGAGTGAGGTTGATCATCTTAAAACTCAAATATCTGAGTTGCATCAAACGCTTGCAACTAAAGATAGTAAAAATAAAGATTTAAGACAAGAAAACAAGGAGCTGAAGAAACTTGTAGATTGGTATTCTCGTGACCTGAAAACACGAGTAGAAGAGCTGGAACGAGAGAGAGCTCAGATACAAAGTCAACAACAGCAGCTAACGGCAGAGGTTCAGCGTTTACAAGAAAATAAGGATAGCTGTTATTAATCTCGCTGGCTTTTGAAATTATGCATCCAGCATATCTTGTAAAGTGAGATTTGAAGAGATGATGCTTTGTCTTGTTCTTATTTCCATTTCTATAAGAACCGTCTTTAGCTTCATTTAGTACGCATCAAATCTTCTTCTCATATCTATAATTCATCTGTATTTGTATTCTTATTCTACAAATTTCCAATGGCTCATCAATTTCCTTTTACTATTTCTCACGATCAACATATGAGGTGTCATTCACCTCAATTACAAGTTGTTCCTGCATCTTCCGCAGGTGCCATGTTGCAGCAAGCAAATGATCTGGCTAATAAGTCAGATCGTGAAGCTGTTTATGAGCTGGTGACTCTCGGCACCAGATACTCCTCCTCTATTGTCGGATTTTCCAACCGATTACAATCCAAAAATCGTGAAATTGAGGAGCTTAACGAGAAGGTTTCTGTACTTCAACGACTTGTTCAAGAATCTGACAGAAAAATTGCAGACTTAAAGCAAGAGAATAAGGATTTAAAATCCTTACTTGCCTCTTCATTTCGACTGCCTAATCCTTTAGATAAGGATGGTATGTTGCTTTATGAAGAGCAAATGCATTTGAGAGATGAGGCTAGAAGTCTCAAATTCTTGTAACTCATCTATCAATTGAATAATAAGATCTTTCCTTTTCAAATGCATTCCTTGAATTTATAGTAGCCCTTGTAATCTCTTCAGGAGTTCTAACAAGGTAAATCATCAATGTAAACTGGAATAATGGCAAATCCGGATTCTGATAAACATATGGGCATATAGGATTATTCTTAAATCCTTCTTTCAATAGATACTCGTTGATTCAATTATACCGCATACGTCCGGATTGCTTTAACCCATATAAAGATCTCTGAAGCTTTATAAAGTACATACTCCTAAATGTACTTAGATTAAATGCTTCAAGTATCGTATATCTTTATATATGTAATGATCTAATGATCCTTATAAATATGCAGGGACCACATTCATTAACTGCATATCTAATCCTTTTGTAATAACCAAATCGATTAAAAATATGAATGTGATTGCATTCATACCAAGGAAATATGTTTCCTCATAACTATTCTCGAGTTTCTGCAAGAAACCTTGTGCGACAAATTATACCGCACAATTTCATTTCGCATTACGCTTTCGTATAAATACTCATTTATATCTGACAGATATTACACCCTTTGGTGTTTGGACAACAGGTCCAAATGCATCTCGCTTCACTAGCGAGTTTAATTCAGTTTTAATAACTGCTTTCCATTTTGGCCAATCATTTCTACGTCGACATTCTTCGACGGATTTTGGCTCACTTTCTTCATTACTTCTGGTAATGTCACGTGTTATCATATATGTTGTCGACAACAGTTTTATTTCTATCCATAAATTTTCCAGTACTCATGAAATGTATTGAGATCTCATTGTTCCTCTTCAGGGGAAAACATTTCATGAAACACCTCTATAGGAGGTTCCTCTTCAGGAGGTTTATACTCTTCAGGAGGTTCCTCTTCAGGAGTTATACTCTTCAGGAGTTATACTTTTCAGGAGTTACACTCTTCAGGAGTTACCTCTTCAGAAGTTACACTCTTCAGGAGTTACCTCTTAAGGAGGTTTCCTCTTCAGGAGGATTATATTTTATACAGAAAATACGGTCTCTTCATGAGCACCGATTTTTTTTTCTTTTTCTTGTGCACCAATAGGTCTTCAACGCTTCAGACGTATCTTAGACTCATTTATTGCTGTTTTAACAACTCGTCCTTCAAGAACTTTAATTCTTGCTTAAGCATTAACAGCAGTAATATATGATTTTACAACACCTTTAGTGTCAGTAAATACATCATGTAATTGATTTGCAACACTTTGCAGATAGATAATCCTCTGAACTTCTGGTTCACATTTATTTGTAAGATGATCAAATTTAAACAGGATTTTATTATCCCAAGTAATTTCTTGTCGTGCTTCAGGCAACGATATTTCATTATTTCAAAACATGATGAAATATTAATAAGCTTATATATAAAAGCTTAGTATAAGTAAATCAAGTGTTTGGCCGTACAACAGGTACGTGACTACTGTTTAGTCATACCACATCTATGACAAACATCTTCATTTTTTTTATGAAAAATTATTCTGAGGGCCTTTACCCTTCTCTGAGTTGGATCACTTCTGGTGATACGATATATTTTTATCATCTTTAGTGTTATCACTTTTGGGACCAACACTTCTATAATTTTTCTACCACGTCTACGCCCTTAATTCCTTTGAAAGGATGCACTGTTTACTTCTGAGAATTGTGTAAATTCGATATTATTAATAGGACGTAACTGGTGTAACAAAAACTCATTATTTAGCTCAATTACTAGAAGACAAAATAAAAGTTCAGAATATTTGTTGAACTTTCATTTTCGATATTGCTACTGTAGGAGCACATTCGAGGTATGAAAAATAATATGTCTTCTTTTATATATCATCATCAGTGACATTTTCACTGCATAATTTTAATATTGAGCTAATTTTAAAGAGTGCAGAATATTCAATACCACTCTTAAAATCTTGCAACTTCAGGTGCAATAAGTCATAATGATCTTTTGAGAGGATTACATCTTCTGGTGCTTATATCACTCTCTTAATTCATTTCACACAGTAAGATGATTTTTCATCATGAGATACACAGCACTGTCCTTCAGGGACACATGATTTTCTTCTATGATTGTATCTTTCAAGTTCATCATCATATCCAAATAGATCTCATCAAGGATCCTGGATAAATAACATTTTTTAGAAATGTCAATAGTAATAAATCTCAATATTTGACATTATATTACAAAAATAAATCTGTGAATTTAAGAAATATATTCACATTATCATGAGAATAAAAGTAGAATTTTATGAAGTAATATTTAGCAATATTACCTTTAATATTTATCTCGAGAACTGCAAATAATATATTGAAAAACTTACTTGAAGTAGAAGACCACTAGCTTCAGTATCGGTAGAACCTCGTGCTGATAACGTGTTATAAAACTAAAAAGAAAACTACTACTATTGCAAGAGAAATATAAAAGAAACTCTCTGAAACTTTCTTCCTTTTCTATATTTTCTTATAAATTTCATTACAACTGAAGCAGCTATTTATAGGCTTTGAAATTACTATGCAAGTTACTATGCAAGTCACTATGCAAAATTTAATATAATAGTGGTGGGGTCATTCACATAATTTTAGTGGTGGGACAGGGGGCGGCTGCCATTTCGTTCGTTCATTACAAAACCGACAGTTCATAATTTTCAATTATTTATTTTAATATTAAGAATAATGATTAAAAATCATAGACAATACTAGAGGTGAACGTCAGACCCGACCTGATATCACTATTCCAATCCGACCCGACAAATGTTGTCTCGATAAGCTATTTGGCTGCCAAGCTGATTATCTGACCCGATAGTCTTATCGGATATTCCGTTAACGTGTGTGAGGATTTTTTTTTTTAAATTCTTCTTCTTTTTTAATTATATTCAAAATATTCAAAATAACTAATAGGTTGAACAATTTAAAAGATTTAGCAACATATATTCTGGAGAATCGTCGAATGGATTCGGAATGACGTTATTATACAAATACGAGTTGTTGGGCAATACATGAGTATCAATGATTCAAAATTGCATGAAATATGGGAGACCCGATACAGGATTCATGAAGTGGTCCGTTAAAGTCCCATTGAATCATAATATAGTTGCAAATCATCAATTAAAGAAAAAGAAATGGCACCATCTAAATAAAAAAAGTCTATTGATGAATGTCTCAAACTCTCAATCGGTCACAGCAGATCAAGGCTCAATATTCAAAATAAAAACAAATAAATGGGTCCAAACTTCTTCCTCTGAAAAATGAATGGGTCATGAAAATTGAAGAGTGCCCAAGAATCAAGATATCATCATCCTTGTATTAATGAAACCTACCTAAAACCCACATAAATTTATTAAGAAACTCTCAAGATAATATAGGCAGTAATTGCAGGCTACACAACAAAATCCTACAAGCCACACAATAGAAAGAGAAACAAATTAAAAAGAAAAAAGAAAAAAAGAACAAGTCCTACAATAAATATTTAAAAAATGAATTGTGTAAATTTAATAAATGTACCAATTTCTGACATCTTAAATTTTCTTGCTAAATCCATTTCAAGTAATTTTCACCCTTACCCACAAACAAAAACAAAATAAGGCAAAGAGAAGGAGGAAGCTATCATTTGATATATCTTGAACAATGATGGGATTCTAGGAATAGTGATGCCTGAATAAGAGCCATTGAATTAGTCTCAACCCAATATTTTCAGTTTTATTTAAAACTTGAAATTTCAAATAATAAAATATAATAATATAAGTTGTTATTAACAAACTGTTTTCAAGTACTTCAAGTCTTCAAGTAATCTTCAATCGATCTCATTCAAAATATTTTGTAAAGTTATCTCTACACGAAACAAAAAATTATGTTAAACATATAATTAATTGAAAGGTCTAAAATAAAATATTATTCAAATATGAATCTTACCAGTTTCTAACTTATAGCTTTCAGCATCTTCCATTACATCTTAGACGTCATAATTAACAGATGAAGCCTTCAATTAGTTTTGTGTGTAGATAAGAGTGTTGTTGGGGTCAATGAACTACAAAATGAATCTAAGACACGACCTCCAACACTAAATACCGACTCAGAAGCAATAGGAGATACAGGAATAGCTAATACATCTCGATCTATTTTGGCAAGTATTGAAAATTTGACTGAGTTCATCTTCCACTACAAAATATAAAAGTTGGGTGTCATCCGTTCAACACTCTTCATAAAATACTTATCTAATTCAGTTTTAGACTCTTCCACACCTACTGATGATTTATATTAAAAATAAATATATAATATATTCTCATCATCATCACAGGAAGTGTTATTTTGGGTCTCACTTATGCCTAAACTTTATTGGCCATTACTTGAACCAATACTATATTTTAAATATTTCTTATACATCTGCTCAAGCATCCTCCTTAACCAATCAACAAATTTAAATCATCGCTCATGACTAATAACATTTGTAAAACAAAATTCTAAAATATCCAACTTGTTGCATGAATCAATCATAATTGTAATGAATAACATTTTGTTCAATTGACTAAAATTCCCTCAATACTTGTCATTTTTCAACATCATTTTCTCCGACATGGATCTTAGTATATTGTTCTCACTCCTTAAATTTTTTTTTCAAATGGTTATAGATTGCAAAGATTTCTCTTATAAACAAATTTGAAATTGCATAAACTGAGCCTGAAACCTGGAAACTCATATCATAAAAATTTTCAAAAATCGAACAAAAACCTTGATGGTTTTCCAATCTTGTGAAGTTAGTATTTCTTATTTAACCTCACGTAAATATGGGATAAACTCACTATCTTCATCTTGCAGCAACTTAAATGCTGCATAATGTTTCAGACCCACACTCAATATTAGATATGTTGAGTTCCACGTAGTTAACACGTCAAGACAAAGAAGTCCACCATCAATAATATTGTGTTTTTCTACACATAACTTGAACTTGTTAAGTCTTGCGGGGGAAGATTTCACATATTTAACTGCATGACGAATTTTTCCAATTGATATATCAATTTTTGTCAAACCATCTTTGATAATGAGATTCAAAATATGTGTACAATATCTTATATGCATAAGCTCCTTATCTAATACCATGCAATTCCTAAACTTGATAATTCTTCTCAAATAATCAATTGTTGTATTGTTAGCGGATGCATTATCTACTGTGATTGTAAAAATTTTCTTTATATCTCATTTAAGTATAGATGATTCAATCTTTTTTCCTAATGTGATCCCTTTGTGATTAAGAGCTTTCTTAAATTGTATTATTCTCTTATGCAATGTCCAGTTCTTATCAATAAAATGGATTATTATGCACATATAGTTAAGATTCTAAACTGATGTCCACGTATTAGTTGTAATGCAAATTTTATAATCAGATTTCATAAACATGGTCTTCAATTTCTCTTTTTTCTAACATATAAATTTTCATACAATCTCGTATAACAGTAATGCGAGAGGGGATTGGAAATCTATGCTTAACTACGGCCATAAAGTTTTGGAAGCCTTCTTTTTCTACAAAATTAAACAGTAACTCGTCCTTAATTATCATTTTTGTTACTGCCAACCATATATTTTATTCATTGTACTTAGCAAGTCCAACACTAGGACTACTAGTTGTACCATCCACCCTATCTTCCTAGTCTCAATCTCTTTTAATTGGGGGTTATCCCTTTTAACCTCAATAACAACATACAAGACTTTACATTTTTCAACATGGTACTTTAAGGATGAAGTACCTTGTGTTTTTAAGATGACATAATAAACTATGACCATAGTAATCGCATGTGGCTGTGGGCTTATTGGAATCCTCATCATTCCTCGTAAAATATCACCATACATCTAATCTAGCATTTCTTGTGACAGGAGGGCAAAGTTGAGAACTAATTACTTGGAGAGAGCTATTTGAAAGTGTAGGTAGACTGCTATCCAAATGAATGAGTATTGATTCAAACGCAAATGAATACATAAAAGCACAAGGTTCCATAAGATTCAACTGCCAAAAAAAAAAATAATAAGTTGAAAACCTAGTAAAAAAAACTAATTCAGCAAGTTTGGTCAAAAAGGGGGAAAGAGAAATGAATTGCATGGTGTTTAAATCATGAAGACACATGACTGGTTATATTGTAGGAATGTCCACTTGTTATCCTCAACCAGGTTCTGTCAAGATAAACAATAGGGAGACACTGATTCTGAAATTTAATTACAGTAAGTTTTCATCACACTGATTAGTTTGAATTCTACTTTTATTGTTTTAGATATGAATTTAAGTATTTAAAACAAAACTTAAAATGCAGATGAAACCACCCAACAGTGTAGATAACGTGCCTAAACCAAAACTCCCTTGAATTGTAAATAACTCGGGAGTTAGGAAAGTGTGAATGGAGTAGTTACAAAGTGCCATGATCATGGGAAGATTGATCCAATTTCTTTTTTTGCTTCCTCACCTGCACTACTTTCAATAATTTATGCCTTAATAATAAATATATAATGACAAAGTGCATTGGATAAACCTTTTCTAAAAAGGTTTCTTCATTGCAATTTGAGTAAAACCAAAACCTTCTCTAGCCAATTTATTAATTAAGGAACCTTGAAATAAAAAAGAACAAAAAAACACAAGAAAGTTCAGACCTTTCATGCATTGTACTTCACTTCAATTTGAAGAAATTGAAAACTATCTGTGCATATAATTCCAAAAGCCCTTTGTTTTACAATTTAAATGAGGACCTCCGCCAGTTTAATATCATATATCAAAAAGAAAATATAAATTGATTTATTAGTACTCATAAAAATATGATATTAACCTAAATAGTTTTCATAAACATGTAATTCGTGTATTTAACCTCAATTTTTTACATTTGTTTACCTCTTATACAGAGAAGATAAAGATCATTAAGTTATAAGTAAACGACAAATATAATATGTTATATATAACTACAAATTTAATACCAAATACTAATTTATCTTCTAATGTTTTTTATTCAACTAAAGAAACCAAAAACACTATGCATTGTATCATTAATTTTTTTTTAATTCTTGTTGAATATAATGATGAAAAAGTTACATATGTAGGGATGAAAATAAATGATAAACCGATAAATTAAATCCTACTCGACTAAATCGATGGGTTTGGTCTAGTATCGAATTTGATTTAGTCCGGTATTGGTTCTATATTTTTTGAAACTGGTTAAAATCGGTTTGTTTTGATTTTCTTCTAATACTGGATTGGACCAGTTCATATATATATATATATACTATAATATACCATATCATATTATATAATTAATTACTAATTAATATAAATTAAATTTTAAAATCCTATTTTGTTCTCAAGATTTGCTATAACTCAAATAGCTTACATACTTATTCATCATATGCTTTTCATGTCTTTTTACTCGTCAATCATTTTAATTTGCGTAAAAATTTAAGAAAATCGAAATGATTAAATGAGATGAGTTGAAATGAACTCAAAAATCAAATTAGGCCTTAATCGAACCTCATATTCAAAAAATTATAATCATCTCATATTTTAGTTTAATGCCTCGCAAATCCTCTAGACGTACACGTAATCACACTACGTGTCAATCATCATATACTCCAAATTTAATTTAATCCTAAACAAATATCAACCTTAACAATAAGACTTATTTAAAAGCCTGACAACAAATTCGTCCGATAATCATGTTAACTCCACATACAAAGTAAAGAATGATCTCTACACAAATAAAACTCTTCACATGAAATAATAATAAAATTCTCCTCCTAAAACAATAATCTAAACTCTCCAAAGTTTGAATCTTAAATCATACACCTCATTCTTGGTGATAGAATTGTGTTATCTATAGAATATAAGATATTTTCCATCAATCATCATGAATACAATATACCATACATAGATGTATACCATAATTTCAAAATACGCTAAATTCATTCCTAATTTTCTTGGATTGAACTCCACAAAATATAACAAGATGCTTCATCAATCTTAAAACCAAAGGTTCTTAACCTCATATTTAGAAGTTTTCTCATTGAAATTCTTTTAGGTGCATTTTAACATGCATGTATCTAAAAAATTTGTATTCGTAATTTTATTAAAACAATAAATTAGTAAAAGTCAATATTAGTGCAGAGCAGCACATGCCTTAAAGAGATATTGGCATTTTTCTTTTTTTCTTTTTCTAAATTCCTTTTCTTTGTAAAAAGTTTTCTATCTTTATTTTTCAAATAAAGAAAAAATCTTCAACAAACCACTCCCCATGGTTAATAATACAATCATTTTTAAAAAATTTGGTGTAACATCCCGACCCAAATATTTAGAATTTAAATATGAATATTTGGATCTTTCAAATTTTCATATTATTATATAATTGTTCCTATTATTATTAGTATTACCAATCTTATCTGACATTAATAAGTTTATATTTTAGATATGAATTTTTTTATCATTATAACTAATATTTTAATTATAGTTAATATTTTAGAATAATTACAGATACTTTTATTGGGTTTAAAATTAGATTATATTTTTCGATTAACACTTTTGGATGAAGTAGATTTTAATTCGAGTTAAAACCCTTATTAGATAAGTTATATTTATCTTTTCCAAAACTAGAGGCTCCATTACGTTGGCTTCCCACACCATGCACGTCTCTATTTCTTTCCCCATCACCTCTAGGGTTTTCCTTTACTTATAAATGTACACGGGTTTGAGTCATCTTCATATTTTCTAGTGCCTAGTGTTGCCGTCTGCACATTTCTTTTCCCAGCAAGCCGACAATCTCCCTCTCTCCGTCTTCACTTTTCTTACCACCATAGAAATAGCCCCAAAGCCGAACTCTCTCTATTTTTCTGGAAACCTCACCGTAGTAAACAACAACCCAAGCTTTCCCTCAAAACAAACAATCCAACGCTCTTAGACCCATGAAAACAGCCTGGCGCAAGATCACCTCCCTGGTTAATATCACGACCAGACCGATGGATCAAATACCTCTGTTTTAGTGAACCAAAACAGAGCATTTACCTAACCATCTGTCGAGAACCACGACAACCACAGTAGCCTCATTCTTCTCACGGCCACTTACCCTCAATAGCTTTCCATAAGGGTCACGACATCAACCACCATACACGTTGAATCAGCCACGCCATAGTATGTCACTGCTGCTCTGGACGGAGAGGAACACAGCCACCATCGCTCAACGTTGCACCACATACAACCCTGTTCTACATTCCAGCCACTGCCGAACCACCATAGAAGGCGTCGATGCCCCACCTCACAGCATAGACAACTCCTGTCAGCCCATCCCTGAAGAGCCCACTCATTTTTCGGTGAGTCGATGTGATTTCTACCTCTCCCTCTCTCTGTTTCGGTTACAACCATATCTCTCCAACTCTCTCTCTCTTTCTCACCACGGCGCACCACCACAGAGGAGTTAGTTGCGCCACTGTGGACCTCGACCAGTCAACCAGAGTCGTCGCACCTCGATTTCTCCTAGTAATCTTCGAAAGAAGCCTCTACTTTTCTCTGTATATGTGTTCATCACGTAAGCCTGGCTGTCAAGGTGCAATATATCTTCAGCCACTAATGCTTGTTTGGGCTTTTAATGCTTGTGTTTCCAGTATGCTATCTAAATCGAACCCTTGTTTTACCTTGTCAAATTTCTTCTAATCCATTTAGGCCTTGGGTCTTAAGCCTTTTGGCCCAATGTCTTACTATTTTGGACCTAAGTTGTTTAATTCTATTTTATAATGGGCTTAAAACTATGCACTATTTTAAATTTAGACTAAACTTAATACTCTTAGTTGAGTTCGATTTTTAGTAGATAATTATATTAACCTATGTCCTTTGGAAGATACTAAGAGATACTTGTATTAATAATATTTTTATACATAATCATATTTCAGTAGTAAATAATAAATAGAGTTTGACTTATTTGAATATGTTAAGTATATTTTAAAAAACAAGCTTTTAGTATTATCAGTAAATTTAAACCAAATATGAATCTCTACTAAAGTATGGTTAAATTATTGTTAAGTTATAATTATAATTCAGAAAAAATCCTAAATATTAGGTATTACTAAGTTTACTATATGAACTAAATATTTTAGTTATATTCAATATTATTCTTGAAAGACTAATTGACTTTTAATAATATGATATTCAAAACAAAAGAATTATTAGTTTTCATGATATGTATTATTATTTGATATGTATTTAATTCAGGAGAGTAGTACGACACGTCATTCTAGAAGTTTAGTAATGGTTCGTAATTCATATAAGTGGCGAGTTGCAAAGTGAGTATCAGGAAGTAGCGCATCAAGGTAAGTGAATTTGATTACAAAAATTAGGATCCTCACATTTAGTTTATATTATTAGTAAAGGCAGTTATCTGATAGCCATTTTCATATACTACATGTCATACAAGTGTGTCATTTAGCACAGCACAGAACAGTACACGATCATGTCATTCAACATTATGTTCTGATTCAACGAGCATAATTATTTATATCAGTATACATGATATGCATCTCATGTTACATAGGTCACATAAGTTAAGTTAAGTTCAAGTATAAAATTAGATTAAATCAGAAATCAATTAATTAGTTAGTCAGTTAAGTAGTTCAGTAAATCAGTTAATTCATATGGTCATTCAGATGCATAGTATCAATGCATACCAGATCAGGGCGGATGTGCATGTCACAGACTTAAGCGTGGTCCACCATAGTACGCTAGAGTACTATCAGCGGCTCCCCTTACTGCAGCTGGACGTGGGACATGTGCACAATCTTGTACACAAGGTTAAGTATGTTGGTCAATCAGTTCAATTAAATCAGTTCAATCAAATCAATTCAGTTAAATCAGTTCAATGAATTCAGTATAGTGAAATCAGTTCAATTATTAAATCAATTAGATCAGTTAGTTAATTCAGACCAGTCAATTAAGTTAGTTAATCAGTTAATTCAAATAGTTCAATCATACATAGTATAAGTATCATCATGTACAATCATGTTTCAGATCTCAGCATAAAATTTATGAAAATTTTTATGATTATTATTCTCACGTTGTGGTGAATTTTTTATTGAATCATTGACTCATTTCAGTTTATTTCTTGTTTTTAAACCACCTAAGTGAGAAAAATGATCAATGCGAACAAGTAGGCCAGGAGTAGATTGAGTAATTATTGAAATTATAAATTTTTCTAGAAATAAATGTATTTATGACACAAATTTAATCTCAGTTAATATTTTTCTTTAAAGACATTTTATTATAACTCAATTTCTATGAAATAAATGTTATTTTTTATAATTAAATCAAGAATTTTGTGCTGGATTAAAAGTTTAGGAAAATCACGTGACACTCTTTAGCTTATGAGAATGGGGTGTTATATCTTGAGAGCTAGAGTGCTACTACTGACATTGACTTAAAAATATTTTCTTTTATTTTGAAGGCAATGCAAGTACAAAAATTCCTTACAATAAATAGAGTCATTTTGAATTAAAATATTGACATCATAAAAAAGAGTGAGTGGAAATATTTATTAAAAATTTCTCAGAGTCAGTGCCATAAAAATCATAAATTAAAATCTCTCTACATGATCTTGGCCACTACCACTTCTCTTTGTACTAAATCCCGTCTTACAACTATGTCATCATAATTATCTTAATCTCGGTGGATCAAAAATATAAAGAAACTTAAATGAGTTAATGACTCCGTAAAAAATTCATCATAACATAAACATATTTAACATAACATTTTTCATTAAATATTTTCAACGATAAAAATTAAAATCATGACTGATCATACTAATGGTTATACTACGCATGACTGATTTATTTGAATTAGTTAACTGATCTTATTTATCTGACTTATCTACCTAATCTGACTTATTTGGATGATTCAACTTATCTATCTAGCCAACACATTTAACCATATGTGCAAAGTTATACACTAACTTCTCCTCCTGCTGCAAAGTAAGTCGATTGTGTAGTACTCAATGTACTACAGTGAACCACGCTTGAGTCCTTAGCTTGCATGTGATCTTGAAGTTGCATTAGTACTATATATCTAAATGGTCATTTGATTAATTGTTTTGAGTTTATCTTATACTTGATCTTATAAAAACTTACGTGTCTTATGCAACCTTTTTTTTTTTTTGAAAATATGTCTTATGCAACTTGAGATGCATAATACAAACATAACTATAATTTGCAGAATGAAATATAATTAATGGCATGCTTACAAACACCATGCCATGTGTGCTACGTAAAAATTGGATTCAAAAGAACTGGTTTTAATAATAATATATATAACTAGTTAACATATTTTAATCATAATTTATGATCAATCGATTTATATTATAGTGTTACTTCCTAAACCTTTCAACACAAAATCGATTGTGGTGCTGAACTGAGAGGTTTATGATATATATATATATATATATTTTCAAATAACACACGGAAGATAAATATTTATAAAGAGATTTGGGAAAGGGTGACAATTAATTGAGTTGGACTAAGTTAAAGATTTTTAACGTGAAGATGACATGTAGATGTGTATCCCTGTTGAATAGAATGCCGACGAATTTGAGTTCGAGTTGGATTCGGTTACAATATATCAAGAAAAGAGTTTGAATTTAAAAACATGATCTAGTAGTTCATTCAATGTAGAATTGAGAGTGATTGAGACTGTTAAGAAACTTCAATTAATTAATGATGAGTTGAAATTAAAATAAAATTTTAATATCCAATGTTTAAATTCTAAAATGAGTTTAACTCATATCTATTACTATATATAAAATAACTCATATTTATTACTATATATAAAAGCAAGAGTTATATGATTTTGATGTGACATTCTATTCTTAAAAATAAGCATTTTATTTATTAAACCTGAAGTATTATATTTAAATGTTTCATTATGAATTGTAAGAACAAAAAGGACTGCAAACTATTCGGAATAGGTACTTATACAAATTCTGTTGCCATAAGATGCAATAGTTGGACTCAACGATGGTCTTGCTTCTACTACAACTGGCTGGCACCAGTTTGAGTCATAAGTTGTGCACTTTAGAAATTTTATTTTCCCATATTTCCAAGCATCACAATGCCTCAACGCACACTCCCTTTATGGTGTAATCAGTCCGATTTTGGATAAAATCTAGGAGTAAATCGGTAGCATCGATTTTGCATTTTTAAAACTAATTACGCATCAGTTATCCCATAAATCGATACTTTCGATTTTATCGGTTTCAGTCTGGTTTTAATATATTAAATATATTAGTATTACTAATGTATTTATCAAAAGAAATATATTGATAATTTATTGGGCAATAAAATATATTTTTTTATATATTTTTATATTTAAAACATATGATTAAATAAATATTTATGTTTAATATTAAATTGTTATGTTATACATTATAATATATTATTTCATACATAATTATATATATTATATATAAAAATATATATAATACAATCGAAAAGCATATGAACCGGGATACACAACTATTCAACAGGGATATATGAACATAGATATATAGGATATGAACCGGTTCAGTTTGGTGGTGAAAAATGTAAAACTGATTCCAGACAGGATTTGATCGGTTTTTAAAATGAATGAATCGATTCCAGACCGAACCAATCGAAAAGCAGACCAAACCAACCGGTCCAGGCCAATTTTTCGATTTATTTATGTACCCCTACCCCTTTGATTGTCTATGCGCATGCAAGGATTTACACCATTGCCACATATGAGTTCTTCTACATAAATTATTTAAAAACCCATCTCTTGACATGGGATGATTCAAACTCATACCCTTTGAGTAAATCAAGACTATAAATACTATTAAGCCAATTAAAGCCTAATGGTTTAAAAATAGACCCAGTATTTAATAAACTTTATAAAGTTTTTATATATATTTTTTCTTTTCAAAATAATTCACAATTTTCAAATTTAACCAAAAAATATTATCAATAAATATAATATATAATTATTTATTTTAAAAATATTTACAACAGTAACTTCTAAATTTAATTTATTTTCTTACATATAAAAATATAAGTTGATGATTTATCAAAAAAATATAAATCGATTTAAGACTCCACCCAAAAGTATTATTTTAACATTTATATTGTTTCATCAAAATAAACAACCCTATACACCCTTTTAAATTTCTCCACTTTTTAACCTTGATCTCTCTCTAGATCTCTCTCTCTCATACACAACATATATAACATACACAACGATCTGCACATTGCGTGAATTGTAGGCTCGTAATAAATAATAAATAGAATTTAACCTCGTTATTGAGCCTAATTAAAACTCTTAATTAACCGCAATAATGTTTTGCTCGTGAGCGTATCCAATATGACTCATTAAATATAATTTAGGCTCAATAAAATTATCAATATTCCAACATTAGTATTATTGGTACAAGTCGTTATAGAGATTGACTTTGATTCTATTTGTAATGGAGAAATTCTATAGGCAACTGCAGTTGCATCCTCACCGCGGCCTCGACTGACGTTGCGGCAGACTTATTAAAAAAATGAACATGTAAGGAAATGAAACAGAGTTTCGTCATCTCCCCGTCAAAAACAGGGAACCCCAGATTGTCTATCTTCGAGCTTCATCTTCTCCCATTGTGATAAAGTTACGAATCACAAATGGGAAAAAATTCAGGAAGTTGTATTCTTCTAACATTGGATTTTGAAATTTTATTTGTTTTTCAATAATCAGAACCCAGATTTCCAAGTCTAAAATTCGAATGAGTACTCCTAATCTGATTAATCTCTCAAAAATCAAGGATCAAAACATCATTAAATTTGGTGGGTTTCGACGAAGACTAGGGTTTCGATGGGTTTTAGCCAAGAAACCAGATGAAGTACAATGGACGAAGTACAAAGGAGAAACCAGATGAAGACTAGGATTTTCGAGGGACAAATTAAATGGAAGAAGGTTTGGTTTGGGCTCGAGAATGCTAGATTCAGCCAAGAAAAAGAAAAAAACCAAAAAAACAAAGAAGTTAATTGCAATTTTTTCGTTGTTTGGAGTTTGGATTTGTCTTCCATTTCTTCCTTAGAATGCGTAGCGGAAAACTTTCACCATTGTAGCACAATTGTAGACATCCAATTAGTTTTTTTTTTTTTTTCGTTTTCTTTCATCCCAAAATACTATCGCTGATGCATTCTCCTTCAAAAATGTCAGTGCTTGGAGGGTTACACAAGCTTTCTCCTTGGCGAATCCACTTGCCAAATCCAAAACACAGAGCAAACGGTTCAATGTGTGAGAAATCGAGTGGGGAAGGTTGAGAGAGAGAGAGAGGAATGTATGAGGAAGAGGCCAGGAAGTTTGGCAAAATCGGAAAGGTGAATTTGGAGGTCATAACGATGGAAATGTTTCGGATTCATCGGATTCTTCGGTCAAAAACTAGCAGCAGACCAAATCCAAAGACGGCACGGCACGACGGCCAAATTTGCTCAGATCTCCCTCTCTCTTTAGTTTTTTCATCTTTCATCTTATTCTCGATGCTTTTGGCATCTTCTTTCTTCTTTCTTCTTCTTCTTCTTCTTCTTTAAATTTTTGCCACATCAGCCAAGGTCGCGGTGGGAAGGCAACTGCGGTTGCCTATAGATTTTCTCTTTGTAATGCACCAAGACAGGCATAAGTCACATCTAAGTTATACTTTAAAAATATTAGTCAATGATACAAATAGAGTCGTATTGAAATTATTATAAAATGAAAGAACTTCTCATTCTTAATCAATATGAGACTATACACCATTTATTATCATTTAGTATATTGCAACATATAGTTGTGAACTAATTGCATATAAATCTTTGCCTCCATATGCCTTTGCATTAATGACTCTTTTAGATATTATTTGGTTACACAAATGAGATGAGACTCAACCAAGTGGATGAAAAGGCTATGTAGAAGGCTATGTCGGTTAATTTTATTGCTCTAGAATGTTTTTGGTATATCTTTGATGAAAAGGCTATGTAGAAGCAAATGGATGAATAAGAGTGCACTTAATTTCACCTGAACCCAAGATTACACTATTTGGCACATTTTAAATTATCACATTTTGTCACTTCGTATAAAAACTTCTCTTTTAGTGAGTAATTATTGACTACTGCCTTGAACCTTCTGCCAGATTCTCTCTCTTTTAAAAACATATGCTTTTGGGTGATGATGCTTGACTCAGACTGCTTGCATGATTAAGCAAATCTATGGAATGTCTTCGATGATCAAGGTAGTCTTGCTTGATTCTTTTTAATTAGATAGTCCTGCTCTCATGTTCTTAGTCTAGCACATACTGCAAGTTAAGTTTGTCACCATAAAATAAACCATCAACATCTTTTTCTAATTGTTGTACTAAAGACTTATAAGGAATAGGGGATTTTAGATGATCAGAAAAAGCAAGCTACCCTTGAATTAATGAACCTCCAGAAAAATTATTTTAGATTAAAAACTAAAAACTAAAAAAAGTTATTTTTCAGGTGGGACGAGCTTACACATGCCTTAACATCAGAGGTTATATGTTTCATTAAGACAGAAACATTAAGTGAACTACATAGAGATTAATCGGATAAAAAAAATCCTGGTGATTTACTTTTGAAAATTCATGTATCAAAAGAAAAACTACCTGTAGCAAAGGAGATTGCCTTTGAAAATGTTGAAGGAATAGAATAATATTTGACAACAGTTGCATAGAATGATAGCCATCAAAGTTTGAAGCAAGCAATATACATAACAATCAGAGGAGAACGGATAGAAAGGGTCATATGACTGAATTCCATCTAAACAGAAGTTCAAACATAATGTAAAATCGTCATGTCTGTCATAAACATAAAGTACTTATGTCTCTGTTTTCGACCTTTCTGTTTTAATGAGTTGTTAATGGTGGCTAGGCGTGAAAGAAAAAATCGGTGAACCGGTAATTTGAATCGAACTGGTGGATTTGGTTCGGTACCGAGTTTGATTTGGTTCAATACTCGTTTGATTTTTCTCAAAATCGGTCAAAATCGGTCCGGTTTTCCTTTTCTTAAAATCGAAGGACCGATTCAATTCATATATATACATTTTAATTTCTTATATTGTATATAATTCATATATATATTATATAATTATACATACAATAGTTTTGTATTATATAATAAATTACTAATTAATATAATATTAAAATTTAAAATCTTATATCACTATAATCCATTGTATTAATAATTATACTAATATTATATCACTATAATATATTATGATATATCACTGTAGAATAATAAAATTATAATACATATTATAATATACTACAATATATTATCTATATATTATTATATATTATATAATATATAATATATATAATATTAAAATTGAAAAATTGAACCGAACTGGTAAAATCGAAAATAGTAGTTTATGGGAGTAATCAGTCCGTAATCGATTTTTGAAAATACAAAATCGGTACATTCGGTTTGGTCCTAAATTTGATATAAAACCGGACCAAACCAGACCAGTTACACTCCTAATGATTGCTTTGAATTATGGGCTGCTGTAGTAGAGTTGATATATTGATTATTGGAGTTTGACGATTGGTTATTGTGGATTTATGGATCAGATTGAAGTTTCTAGATGAATAAGAAATAAAGAGTGAAATTGTAAATTTATCAACATAGCTGGAAACTATTATGAAAGTAGGCTTTTATTTGTAAGATAAATAGTATGTGTGAAATATTTGTTATTCATAATCATTGAGCATAGGCTGAAATCAAATCCTTATTTACTTTAAAGAATCATCCTTTATTAAGTTAACCATTTTAAAATGCATTAGTTTTCCATTTTGCCGGCTTTAGTTTTGGATTATCTTATTAGTTGGAGTTTGAATGATTCGTTATTAGGTGATCTCAAAATGTATGTTGTAAATATTTTTATGGAAGTGATGGTCTGTCATCTTCATATTATATATAAAATGATAGTATAAAAGCATTAATATATAATTTCTTTACAACTACTTAATGATTAAACAATTCATTCTTATCGATTTTGAAGATATCTTGTATGTAATTTGGTGTTCATCTTTGTTCTCCATACAAATATATTATACAATGCCAAAAACAAACATGAGATGTGCAATTTTTATTTTAATTTCTTTGAAATAGGTGCTCCGTACTCTTTCAATGATAAGATCTTAAATATGAATTTTTCTATATCATTATTATGTCTTTTCTAATGTCTGATTTACATAGGTTGCAAATGCATTGCAGTTTATACATAAAAGAGAATTGCTCCCAAATGTCAAACCTGATGATATTTATATAAAGAATGGTATTTATAAATCTGGTGGTTTTAGATGTGCAACTCTCATCGATAAGAGCCTACCAATTAAATGGTAATTTTGTATGTTATTTATGTAAAGAATGATATTATTATTAATTAGGTGGTGGTGTTTTTTTGTTTTTTTTTTAAATGTTTGGAAATGAGGTGGTGTTCAGAAACTGTCTTTTGAAGTGCTTTCTTATTTTTGTTATCAATTCAGTGTTTCCAACTTTATTTTCATAAAGCTTCTCCAAGTTTTCATACGTGTTATCAGGAGATGATAATGTATTTTTTCATTTTGAAAATTTTACTTAATTTTGATATTTTTATGGATGATCTGCTATTTAAATTATTTACGTAGAAATATTTTATTTTTTGGTAGAATTTCTTTATTATTCCAACTACGTGCACGGGGCATATGTGCCTCGCTCGTAGCAAAGAAAACAAAAATGCCCTATTTTCTTTTTACAAAGGTTGCAAAGGCATTGCAATTTATAAATAAATGATCATGTTCATATTTTCTTTTTAACCGTCATTTCAATGACAAAGAAAACAAAAACGTCTTATTTTGTCTTAAGAAACAAATTGTAATATAGATTTCAAATATAATATTTTATTTCTTAAATTTGCTTGGATTTATAGTTTTGTTTAAATTTATTATTGTTTTAATTACTAGCTTGTAACTTGAATAAATTATACTATTTTTATTCATTTAAATTTTTTTTTACTAAATATTTATATATTTTTAATTTATTTTATAATAATACAGGACAAATTGCCTCGTATGTAATGCCACTAACCCACTATTAATGGTTACGCAAATGAGATAAGACTCCACCAAAGCGTCAGCTCTTTTACCCCATAGATAAGATTCATGGACTGGAAATTTCTCAAGTTCCATCAAACCCAACATAAGATAAACATGGGCCACAAATTTATGATCTAGAACTGCATTTCCAAAGGGCCCAAATAAAAAGTATTGGGAAGAGAATCATGACAAAATGCCATATGTACGGGCTAAAAGATCATCAATTCGGTGAGGTCTCAACGTATGTTGTTCTACCACATCCCTTCTCCCTTTTGGGAGTCTTTCTCTTTTTTGTTCTCTTCTCATCCAAAAATCACACTAATTTACTTTGCCACTTGCAAGTGTTACCTTGCATTAAACATTCAAATTTCAGTCTAGATTTTTATTGGGATATTCGTCAAGTTATTGTCATCTGAAGCCCACAATTTTTTTTCCTCAGGTCCACTTGTTCCATTATTGCAGTATATATAAACTTGTTTAAGGCTTTTTTGTTGTACAAATGATGCTAAAAACACCTTTGATACCATAAGAGCTTAGAGGCACAAAGAACCCCTAGTATGTATAGTGGCTTTCCAGCTCTCACTCCAAGGAATAATTGGTAAGGATGAATCATAAGCCACCACTTGTCCTATGGAGAAAATGCTCACTACAAATTGTTAAAGAGAAGAAGACTTCCTCATCTTTTGCCCATGAAGCCCACACCTATTGCACACGGATTAAACAAAAATTTTATTCTCTAGACATTCCAATTTGAATTACTAGATCAGATAAGATGAGTTGAGATAAAAATTAAAATTGAATAAAATATTATTATAATATTATTTTTCATTATTATTATTTTGACATTTGAAAAAGTTGAATTAAGATTTGAAAAAGTTGAACTATTTATTATATTTTGTATGAAAATTTGAAAAAAAATATAATGATGAGCTAAGATGAGATGATTTCAAAATACAAACGGGGCTGCTAGTTTATTTTCATATAACTTTTCAACTCATCTCATCTAATTTAACTAATACAAATTTATCAAATTTTCATACAAAATAATATAAAAAGTTCAATTTTTTCAGATTATAAAATAAAAATAATATTAGAAAAATATATTCTAAAAATATTTTATTCAATTTTTAACCTTTATCTCAACTTATCTCATCTCATTTACAAAAACAAACGAATTAAAGAATAAGGCATCGTTTGTTTTTAGAATTTTATCTCATCTTATCTGATAATTATAATTTTTTAGAATTTTCATAAAAAATAAATAAATAATTTAATATTTTCAAATCTCAAAACAAACAAAAAAATATATTAAAAAAATAAATTTTAACAATATTTTACTTAATATTCACATTTTATCTCAATTCATCTTATCTACAAAAATAAACAAGATAGCTACCTAGTCATGACTAACTCATTTATACTCAATGAGAGTCCTTTAACTTTAAGAAAGGATTAGCTTTCAACCATTTATTTTAGACTTACATAACATAATTTGATTTGAAAGAGAAACTTTAAATTTTAAAAATAAAATTTTACTATTTTTTTTTATAACTAAAATTGAATTCCATAACAAAAATTCATTACTTAGCAGCTTGATCAAACAAAAGAGAATGATCAACGAAGTTTGGGGCATTTACCCATAACATTTGAACATCACTAACATTCCAATCATATCTAGCTAAAGTGTGTGCCACTCTATTGCTCATTCGATTAACATGATCAATGCTAACCACCTGGAAGCAACTCATTAAAGCCTTGGTCTCCTTAAGTAAACTGCCATTAGAATAAAAGGTTTCACATTTAGTTTGCAATGCCTCTACCAAAAGCAAACAATGAGATTCAATGGCAAGTTTAGGTATCCTAAGAGGTAAGGACAAATGCAGCCCTCTTAACACAACAAGTAATTTGATGGTAGTAGGGTTATCAACTTCACTTTCCAAAACAGTTGTTGCCATCGCCACTTCACCTCTGTTATCTCAAAACCAACCAATACCAGCCTTTTTTAGTTTTGGAAACACATCTTGATCAACATTAAGCTTCAAGAACCCCTCTTAAGGAGGTTGCCATTTACAAATTGTCCTGACTCCTTACAATAGTTCCAATTGAAGAACTTAGATCAGTAAAAGAGTGATACAGAGACAAATCACTATTAATAGCTGTCCATGGACTCAACATTTCATCCGTCATTCTCATTTTGTTCCACCTATACTACAAACCCTAATTGATCACAAACAAGAGAGTAAAATTAGATTCGTTGCCTGACTGCATCATAGCTTTCACATTATCTAGAAAACACCGATCAAATTAAAAGAGCTTTGCCGTCGAAGGAAATTGATGCCAAACCGTTTGAATATAAGAACAAAATAAAAGAGCATGATTACTGTCTTCAAGAATTTCATTACAAAAACAGCAACCCCATCTATGGAAACTATCCTTGCTTGCATATCAACACAAGTAGGTAATATATCCTTACAAGCTCTCCTTGCAAAATTTTTAATATTTCTTAGAACTTTCATTTTTCACAGCTGTTTTCAGAGCTTCTCTTCTTACATTCAATCTGAACTTTTCCCTACAATGCTGGAATGCAAGGCTTGTATCATTATATTAAGCATTTTTTACACTAAAATTCCCATTAGACTCATCTGTCTAGATCCATGTATCCCTATAAGGAGTAAAAGACAACTAATTTTGAGAATTTCTTTGGCTACCATTGGATTGAAGAGAGCTCTCACATATTCAACCTTCCATATCCTGACAAATAAGACTATCAACTGTAGCATTTTCCTTGTTTCTTAAAAAATAAGACTATCAATTGTAGCATTTTCCTAAGAGATAAATGATAGATTTTCCACCCAATTAGAAGGAATTTATGATTTGCGACCCACTAATCCTTCCAAATTCTATTGGACTCACCAATGCCTACTTGCTAAAGGCACCCTGTAACAACCTTTTTATTTGCCTAAAAAATCCCTCTTCATGCTTAAGAGGGATTTAATCCCAATGTAGCTTGAAAGAAAGACCCGTTAGAAAAATAATTGGCCTTGTAAATTCTTTCAAGCAATGAACATTCTTTCTGTAATATGTAGACCTTGTTATCCAACAAAGCCATATTAAAATAATGCAAGCTTATAAAACCCATCTCACCTCCAAACTTTGAAAAACATAGCTTTTCCCAACTCAACTACTGAATTTTCTACTCATTGCTCCTCTTTTCCCACCAAAATCTAGCCACTACACCATCTACCTCTCTACACAAACTCATATGCAACTTGAAACAAGACATATCATAAGTAGGGATGGATGGAGCCACAGCTTTAATGAGGACTTCTCTCCCACCTTTTGATAACCTTTCTTTCCAGCTTTGCAATTTATCTCATACCCTTATCTTAATATCATCAAAAGCTTGTGCCTTAGATCTTCCCACTAAACTAGGTAGACTAAGGTATTTATCATAATGCTGTAAAGTCCTAACCCCCCACAATCTTGTTAACTCTTTTTAACTATCAACAACAACATTTTTTTAGAATACCACAACAGTCTTTTCTTTATTCACCTTTTGCCCTGATGCTTCCTCATACCTTTCCAAAAGCTCCAAAATATGTCTAGTTGTAGTAACATAAGCTTTGTAAAATATAATGTTATCATCGACAAACAATAATTGACTCACCATAGGGGCCTCTCGACATACATTTATTCCCTCCACCTGCTATTTTCTTTTAGCTTTTTTAGCAAACCAATAAGACACTCCGTACGTAAGAGAAATAAGTAGGAGAATAGAAGGTCCCCTTGCCTAATGTCCCTAGTAGTAATAGGTCCATGAGCCTTTCCATGAACTAAAGCTGAAAAGGAAACTGTTTTTACACATTGCATAACCAGCTAAATAAAACAGTTTGCAAAACCTAGTCTTAACATGATTTCCTTCAAAAAAACTCAATTCCACTCTATTGTAGGCCTTACTTATATTCAACTTAAGTGACATATATCCTTTTTTACAATACTTTTTGATAAAGTGAAAATAATGTAGTAAACGAGCATGGAAATTAGGAATTTCAGTATGGAATGAACTAGATATGCTCACTTGCACATTATATTTATAACAAGAGCATTATAAGGTCAAAGAGAAAAAATTAAATGTCAATTGGTCACTACGCACTTATTTACTTATGCCACTTATGTCAATTACTAGAAGGAATCGCATGGAATTAGAGGGAGCAACAACCTGGAATTGGAGAGAGAGAAATCGGTTGAAAGCCATGAGAGTATGTTGAAGGGGAGGATAAAAAGTTGGAAAATGTGTGCTAGAAGGGTATTGGATCTCTCGAGAATTTTGGAGAAATCTGGAAACCAAAAAAGGTCATTTTAAAAAGCTTCTTTCAATTTTAGGGTTTACTCTTTCTTTGGATTTTGGGAATGTTTTTTTTTTTTTTTTTATTAAGAGTTCAGTTTCACATTTGACGAGTGAGTAATTTCGTAACCTAGGTTAAGGGAAGCCTTAGAGCAGTTAGGTTTCGATGGGGTTTTTCATTTCCTTTACGGATTAACTCGTTATCTCTATAAGTTTCTGTTATCCCTGAATTGAAGCCAAGGTTAGGGTTTCCTATTTCCTTTTGGTCTATCGCTGATAAGGCACGATGGATGCTTCAGGAATGTAGATCCCTATTCCTAAGTTGTTTGTTGAATATTGGTTTGATATAAAATTTATTGAGGTTATTCAAAAAATATGTTGTTAGTGCACGCATCATACACATCATCCAAATGTTTTAGACTTGACTGGAATTGAATTTGAAGAAAACTGTGGAATGTTAAGATTGTGTTTGGATGCCGAATTGAGCTGAGTTGATTTGAGCTCTTTATGAATAGTATTGAATTGAAATGATTGGGTGAATTTTGTAAGACTCACTTAGTTGAGTTTAAAATGTGTTTGTATGTTAGGATAAGTTTAGGTATAATTATAGAAATTTGTAAAGTTTGTAGGACTCATTACTATTCACTCTACTCTTTGTTCCCTAAGCGCTGTTCACTACAGGTGAATTGATGGGAAAAAAATTCTATCGGCCCCTCCTATTAACACAAATATATAGAGAGAGAGAGAGAGAGGATCGACATAAATATAGAGTGGGAAAAATGTACATAAAAATAATTTTTGTCAGGAGAGAGAGAAGAGTTGACTGAAACCAAAGAAAAAAAAAAAAGAAAAAAAACCACCAGTTTTTTCAAATTTCAATGATTATTGTATGTGATATCACTAAATTCAGTTAAAACCCAACTCACTTAAGTGTTTGGTTGGCTGAAGCACCTTAATACAGAGGCAACTCAATTGGGTTTGGGATCCAAACCCAACCTAAACCTCCATTAAATGTCTTTTGTGAGAAGGTGACCTGAGACCTAGGTTTTTGCCTAAAAGCATCTTAGAAGTTCATTTTTTATTACTAAATTTGTTTTCTTTAAACTGACAAAAAGAATTTTCAATTTTCTTAGTTACTTAATATACCTATGTTTTCATCCAACACATTTAGTTTATAAATAGATTCTTCGAAAAAGAAACAAAACAATTCTTCAGATTACTTATTCATTTGGCTTGTGAGCAATTTGGGTCACATCATTGCTAAGGTCCTGCCAATTAGTAGTTGTTCAGTGATTGAGAGTTGTTCCATTAGAAAATATTTCACTCATTTAATTTATTTTTCATAATAATAGTACATTTTTTATTCATGAATTGTCATAATCTCTATGAAATCGACCTTCGAACTCTCATTATACAATGATTAAGACACATTCTGCACTTGTGAGACATTTCAATAGGAGAGACACTTTTTATGCCTCAAATAATTGACCAATTCATAGGCTACTAACACAATATTAGTTATTGATTGCGTCCAAAAAATAATGCGATAGTTATAATGTAGTTTTGGGGTGTCGATTCCATAATGAGACAGATTAAAGAATGAAAGAAAGAACAAAAAAACTAAAGAAAATACTAAATGATTTATGAGAGAATAAAAATTGATTTTAAATGCAAATTAAAATTAAGCTAAATGATTAACGGAAAACTTTACTCAAATTGACAAACAATAAAATTTCGAGAATCTCTTGCAGATAACTGATATTTTAATTATTCTTAATTCATTAATAACTCAATTGAGAATTTAATTCCAGAATTTACAATCGGAAGATATATAATTATAAACTAAAATTAAATCAACTGTAACTCTTTAAAAAATTATTCATCACTTTTAAATCACGCAAATTGTTATCTACATTGAGAAAACTTAACGACGGCAATATACTCAAAGAACAATATTATAGCAGAGAATTAAATCATTATAGACAATCAATTGATCCAAACATAATTAAAGAAACAATCCATTCAATAGAAAAATCATGACTAAATTTATAAACGAAGTAAATTTTATGCTTATTCGGAGAATAAGACATCAACAGTATATTAAGAATGATAAAACAAAGAGTTTTAATAAATTAAAGATCAAATGAATTAAAAATATCATTTATTGTGCAAGTTCATCCCTAGCCCTAATTAAAAATTTAGTTACCCTTCCACATAATAGAGAACAAAAATCCCATAAGAAAACTAAAGGAAACGACGGCCACCATCTCTTTTTCGTTCACGTTAAGGTCTCAGTGTATTTCCCTTTTTTTCAAAACTGGAGCTCCCATTTAATTGTGTATATATATATATATATATATATATATAAATATATATGAGGTTGTCATGTGTTGTCCCAAGTGATGTTGCCGTGTCCAATTAAAAGTCTTCAGCCAAGTGATTTTTTTTAAAGGGGATACCCTATTTCCATTTCATTGAATCAAATGAGAAATACACTAAGGAGCATCCTCGATAATTACAATGTATTCAGAAATGGAAATAACGTCTTTTGCAAGTAAGTGAACAATGTTGTTTCTGGTTCTCCTAATATGAGAAACCTGCCACTTGGCAAAACTATTAAGACAAGAACGGGCTTCGTTGATGAACATGCTGGGGCTACTCTAGTCTTTCGGAGGTTCTTGCAGGGCTTTTATGACTTGAGAGGAATCGCCCTCCAGAATCACTTGGTGAATGCCGAGGTCCATAGCAAAATGGGCTGTCATGAAGGCTCCATAGGCTTCCGCAAGTAATGGATTTGGGTAGAGGTCCTTTGGCTGCCTTTTAATTGCTATGATCTGCCCACAATGGTCCCTTACCACTATTCCCACGCTTATCAAACCCTTGCCTTTGTCTAAAGCCCCATCCCAGTTTACCTTGTACCAATCCCTCAGAAGGGCTATCCATACCTCAATTGATTTGTGCTTCTGAGGATGGAATGGATTCAAAGGGGACGTGTTCTAGAGCAATTCCATCTTTGATCTAGCCTCGCGGACCACTGTTGCTGGTGGGAGGAAAACATTTTTGAAGATGAAAGAGCTCTGCCTGAACCATATCTGCTTTGCCACTAAAACAAATTCGATGAGGGTAGGTTCATCCATCTTTTTACCGAGATCTTTGATTAGGATTGTCATTGAGCCTTGGTGGGGGGTGCCCTTCTAGATCGGCTTTGAGCAAAGGCTCCATATGTCCTTTGAAGTTTCGCAGTCCCATAAGGCATGAATAGTGGTCTCTTCCATGGTGGTACATATCATAGAGGATCGGATACAATTTTCTTTATTGATTTGTTTTGATGGGTAGGGCTTTTTGGCATGCCCTCCATAAGAACATTCAATCATTTGGAGGCACTGCTATTTTCCATATTAGCTTCCAAATTGGATTGAGGGAATTGCTGGAGGAAGCTTGACCAGATGTGGCCATCGCCGCTGACTTTTGCATATGGTAAGCACTTTTGATCGAGAATTCTCTTTTGTTAGTTCCTTGCCAAACCAGTCTATCTCTGGGACTCTACCATTAAAATGAAAAGGTAGGGTGACAAAGGGTCACCTTGCCTTATGCCTCTAGTAGGAGAGAAAAACTCCTGTGGTTCCCCATTAACCAATATGTAGTATGAGACAGAGTCGATGCACTTCATCACATTTTTAACCAATTTATTGCAGAAAGCAAGCCTAAGCAGGGCAACTTCCAAGAAACACCATTCAACTCGATCATAAGCCTTACTCATGTCGAGTTTTAGAGTCATAAACTCTTCCTTACCTGTCAGCTTTGTTTTCATAGTATGAAAAGTTTCAAAAGCAACAATTACATTATCAGAGATAAGCCTGTTTGGTACAAAAGCTGACTGAGTAGCAGAAATTATGCTAGGTAATACTTTTTTTAGCCTATTTGCAATAATTTTGGAGATGAGTTTATAGAGCACATTACAAAGAGAGATTGGCCTGTAGTCAGACACCTGTGTAGGAGTCCTCTTCTTTGGTATGAGAGCAATGAAAATGGTGTTAATCTCCTTGATGCTTGCTTGTGAGTTTATGACATTCAGAATAGCATTACTGACTTATGGGCCTATTATTGGCCAATGTTTCTGAAAAAAGAAAGCTGGGAAACCATCTGGGCTAGGAGCACTTGAGCCATTCATGCTAAAAAGGGCTGCCTCTACCTCTTGGCTGGTATATGGTTTAGACAACATCTCTCATTGTGAAACGTTGTTACTCGAGGTGCCATAGAGCTAAGGCAGGCTTCCGGGTTGCTAGGGTTTAAGGATGAGAAATGTGCTGAAAATGGCCTTGAATTAGGGCACTGATGCCTAAATTGGAGTAAATCACTTGGCCGATTCTGTCCACCAGTTTGTTAATGTTGTTGATTTTCTTCCTGTGTGAGGCAGCTTGGTGGAAAAACTTAATGCTTCTATCTTCCTCTTTCAGCCACTTTTGTTTAGCTCTTTGTTTCCATTTTGTGTTTTCAAACTTAAGTAATTTGTCCATTGTGCACTGGACCTCTTTTATCTCCATGGTTAGCTGGCCTGTATTTCTTTCCTGTAGAAAGGCTAGCTTATCCATCTAGTCCTACATGATTTGTTTTGTGCTTCCTAGGCTTTTTTGACTCCATTGCTTAAGTCTCTGCTGGCATTGTTTGAGCCATTCTGTAGTGTATTCCATCTTGTTGCCTACTGTCTTTGGTTCATTCTATGCTTTCTCCATAGTCTAGTAGCATTCATCAGAAGGGACCAACATGCTTCAAATCTAAATGGCTTTTCTTTTTTGCTATACTTGTAGGGGAATTTCTGAAGGGTGATCCAAAAAGGGCTGTGATCAGAGTGGAGTGAAGGGAGAACATTTACTCTTGAGTTTGGGAATAATTCAGTCTAGGTATTGTTGCTGAAAGCTCTATCCAGTCTCTCTTTTGTAAATACTCTCCCATGTCTACCATTTTCCTATGTGAATTTGTTGCCTAGGAAACCCATATTAGACAGCCCACATTGGTCAACAGCTAAGCAAAAAGCCTCCATCTGCTTATGGAATCTCAAAGGACCTCATTTTTTTCTCCATAATTCATTATTTCATTGAAATCTCCTACACACAACTAGCCTGTGGTTGTGATAGGTTTAAGAGCTCTCAAAAGGTCCCAACTCTCTTGTCTTTTTTCGGTTGCTGGGTTTCCATAGAAACCAGTTAGGTTCCAAGTGGTACCAGTCTTCATATTTTTAACTGCTAGGGTAATGTGTGACTGTGTGTAGGTGAGGACTTCCACCATTTCATCCTCCTTCCAAAAAAAAGCTAGGCCTCCCTTAGACCCCACAGAATTTACAACAAAACTATTTTCAAACTTCAACAACTTCCATTTTGACTTTGGGCATTTTGTTTCCATTAAGAAAACAAGACTAGGGGATTTAGATTGCACTAGTATGTGCAAGTTGTTAACTGACTGGGGGTCCCCAAGCTCTCGACAGTTCCACACTAGGCAACTCATGAGTTTTGGTGGGGTTGTGCAACAGCCTCTACCTTGACTTCATTGGTTTGGGTTGTGGGAGCAATTCTAACTTTCCTCAGCTTACTAGTTTTTTCAGATTCTACCTTTGAGTTGAGTAAGAGCATTGGCCTTTTAGCTCCACTGAAAATGTTTTTTTTTGTTATCTCCAAGGTCAGACAGTAGTGTATCAAAGTACTTATCACGTGCCTTTCTCTTCCAACTAGCATGTTTTTTTTATTTTTTGCAGAACCTAGACTTGGTCAAAGATGAAGTGGACCAATGATGAAGCATGGGCTTGTAGATCCTTATTTTCTCCACTGCCTAATGCACTGTGGCTGGTTTGTTTAGAAATAGTAATAGCAGATTTACAGGATGGTGGAGTGGGTACCTCAACTTCTTGCATTTGGTAGTCCTCTGCAATGTTGACCTCATGTCTCGAGATCTCTTGGAGGGGGGTCCTCTTTGTTTCTTTAAAAAACCTTGTGTTAGCCTCAGTATCCTGCGGATTGGATGTTTGTTCATTTTTTTTTTTCCTTTTTGGTTTCTAAGTTGTCACACTTTTGCTTAGGATTCTCTTGATTTTCGCCTGCTGGTGCAGAAGTATTGGGAGTTGGGACAATTCTAATCTCTTCCTTCTGCTTCCATGGCTGTTCTTCTGGATAGGGAGGTGGTGACTCCCCTCCATACATTTTCGTCTCATACTCAGCTTCTCTGATGACTGTGGCTTTAAGCCACACCCCATATTGCAGTTTTTCATCTGCCAATTGTTTGAGCCAAGTGAAATTTGGACATGCTATGCATAACTTTATCAAGAACATGTTGAGTAGGGCCCAGGTGTAATTGAGTGGCATCTCTGTGGCTTTGTGATCCTATGAGTAATCAAGTGAGTAAGGCCCCATGAAGTCAAAGGTTGCATGTGGATAAATTGAAGAAAGCAGACCTAGATGGTTCCAATATATGAGTACAACCCATGTAAAGTGCATTGTTGTTTCTCACCTGTCAAAAATGCAATATTTGATATTTAAAATATTATAAAATTAAACTTAAATATATCTCAATATAAATAGAAACTAAATTTAATAATATAAATTCTATCACATTATTTCTATTTACATTTTAACAATTTAATCAAATATTAGAGTATTTAGAGTGCATTTTCGCACACTCACCAGTTATTAACCTTATCCCAACAAAGGCAAATTGAGATTCAGATATAATAGCAGGTAAAAAAATCTTGAGCTTATTCACAATGACTTCAGAGAACCTAATTTATACACCACATTACAAAAATTAATTGGATGAAAATTAGAAACCAACCCACACGTCTTTTTCTTAGGAATCAGACTAATGAAAGTATGATTAATTCCACTTGACAATTGAGCAGAGTTAAGATTTTGTAACACAGTTGCAATGATAGAATCACCCATAATATGCCAATACTTTTGAAAAAAGAGGGAGGACATACCATCTAGGCCTGGAGCTTTGGTAGGATGCATTTGGTTTAGAGCTAATCTAATTTCCTCAGTTGCAAAAGGCTTTGACAAAACTGTGTTCATTTCAGCAGTAACTTTTTTATGCATGTAGCCGAAACTACCTCTTGATTCCTTTACCCAGAAGAAGTAAAGAGTTGACTGAAGAAATCCACAATTAATTTGTCCTTATAAGCCCCTTTCATCCCATTACCTATCTCATCTTTCAACCTTTTAACGAAGTTCATTTTTCTTTTAATTGTAGCTTGAGCATGAAAAAACCTTATGTTTTGGTCCCTTCTTGAAGCCACTAAATTTGTGACTTTTGCCTCCACATCACTTTTGCTTTTTAGAACCATAGTTAAACATCTCCCCTAACAGCAGCTAAACCCATCATATTGGGTTGTACATGTGCAAAGCTTGCAAATTCTGAAGAGTGGACTTAGTTACGTCACCTTTCTTCTAGTATGTCCAAAAGATGTTCTATTCCACACAACCAACTGATTCATAAGTCTTTAATTGAATTTATTACCCTTTTCATACTCGATCTATCTATCCCTGTTCTAAATATTATCAATTATATTAGCACATTTTTACTCACTTACCCACATAGTTTCAAATCTAAAAATTTTCTTCTTATTCACCCTAATCTCAAATTCTTCAATTTCAAAACACACAGGTAGATGATCTGAATGAGCAACATCACAATGACTAACCATAGCTTGAGGAAACACTTGACAAAACTGATTATTCTCCAAAAACCTTTCCACTCTTTCAGAAATGGATCTGTTTCCTCTCCTTCCATTGCTCCATGTAAATCTTGGCTCTCTATACCCCAAATCCCTTAAAGAACAATCCATCATAACCTCCTTAAAAGCAATAATTTGATTTTTAGGTCGAGGCCTTCTGCCCCTTTTCTCATTAAAGTGTAAGATTTCATTAAAATCCTCGCCTAATAGCTAAGGGATATTCTCACTCGGATTAAGTTGTCGAAGTCAGTTCCAAGTCAAATGTCTATTGCTTGCTTCTCGATTACCACAAACACCCGTAAACTTTTATTCACGCACATCCCCTTCATTAATTAAAGCCTCAATATGATGCTTAGAAAAAGAGAGAACTAAATCACCTTCCATAATAAAACTAAACCACCACTCTTTCCAACACAATCCACAATTAAATAATTACTAAAATGAAGTTTAAACTTGCAAGTTTTCCATTGCTTGTGCCTTTATCTAGTCTCTTGAAGAAAGATTTGAGTAGGATCTTCTCTCATGAAAAGTTCACGCAAAGCTTGAATTCTCCGAGGGTTCCTAAGACTATGAAAATTTCAACACAAGATTTTCATGACTGTCGGTAGGGCTGGAAACTAGCCTCTGCCGATAGGTCAATCTAAACCTCATGTAAAGAAGTCCCTGCATCAGAGCTCCTAATTTCTTTCTTTTGTCTTTTTCATCAATTAAAAATTCTCTATGTGAAGACGAGTCTACTTTCTTCTTTTCAGCACGCCGACCCTTTGAGGAGGGAGAGTCAACTTTCCCAACATTAGAGACTTACCATTTACATTTACACCTGTCCCTCTTTCCCTTAGTAATAACTTGGAAGTTAGAAGAGAGGACACCCTTTATTTGGCTTTCAGCAGAAAAATAGTTCTTTAAAGGCCCCTAAGTGTACAGCCTAAAACAACATTATTGCCAATTGAGGCCATTTTCTTCATTCCACTCGTCGAGCCCACAACATTCAAGCGACTAAGCCGTCTCATATCCCACTCATAAACCACAGTAGAAGTATCAAAACCCTAGCCCACTTTAAGACCAATATCACCATGGCCCATGGCCCACGGCCCACGGCCCACAACCCAGTAACTCATCTTCTCCTTTTACAACGCAATTCTAATTTTAGAAAATGGCACCTGAGATTTTTGCATATCCATCTCTTGCAACCCTTCTCCCTCACTCACCTCTTCTTTCACCAAACTTTTAATGAGCTTTGCATTAAGGGAAGTAGTGGACATAGTGATTCTGTTACCAATGGCAGCAGTAACCATTGGCAAAATTGACTAATTTTTTGATAAATCAATAGCATGCATAAACACTAAAGCCTCCCTATCTATAGAAGATGGATGACGATCTACAACATCAGCACCTCTACCACCATGGCCAACTCCCTGCATCCATTGGCAATTTGGCCATATAGGGATGAACTCTGAATCTCCCCTTTTGCTGACAATCATGCTAGAAATGCCCAATCTAATCACATAGATAGTAGAAATTTGGCAAGAGCTCGTACGAGAAACGAACCCAGTATGACTCATTGGAACCAATGGACATTTTCTTCCCCCCTAATAGTGGCTTTGTAACATCAAGACAAGCATGGATACCAAAGAACTCATACCTAAGTAATTTTTCCATCCATCAGATCAACGTCCTCCACTATTCCCAGCGAATTTTCGATCAACCTACCTACATCCTCATTTCGAGCCATAAAAGGTAAATCATGAATGTGCACCTAGAGAGATGCTTTGGTCAATTGCAATTGTGTAGTTTGTTGGAAGCCATTAGAATTCTTTACGAGGACCAATTGCTTGTCTAATGTCTAGCGGCCATTCCTAATGAACCTATGATCCTTATCCCTAATATCCCCAAGTTCATAAATTAAAATTTTGAAGTCCAAATCCTGAATTGGGAGCGACTTAGTAGGTTTCCAAATCTTTCTCAACATTTGCTTTAAAGCTTACTTATTGTAGTGTTTCGTAGTCAACCATTGCAAGAGGAGACATTTCTCACATTGCAAAATTGTATCACGAACCAGCTCATTGTTAACCTTAACAACCTCCTTTTCGAACTTAGTCAAAGGTAACCAACCATACAAACTTTTCAATTTTTCGTCCATAGTCACTCGCAAAACTCTCATAGAACACTTAGAAAAATTTGCACGAGAAGTAGAGATCACACATTATTCATATTCAATAATATGATTTATAAGATAATTTTTAAAATTTCAAATTTAAAAATCAAATTATACCATATAAATGATATATAATATAAATACTTTCAAATATATTATTTTTATTTATTAAAACATATCACAAAGTATCAGAAATGCCCATTTGCACCCGACAGCTCCTAAATTTATTGAATTTGCACATCATCACCATCTTTCTAACAATTAAATTTGATGTAACCTTAAGTGTTTTTTTTATAGAGTTTTTTAAAATTTCCTCACCAAAATTTGATAGAGATAAAAAAGTTTCAACAAAGAATAAGATAATATTAACAGAAAATAATTACATAATAAGAATATAATCATAGAATATAATATAGAATTATTCCATCGACGAGAAGATGCAAATCGAAACCCAATTGACAGGGAAATTTTTAGGGTAGTGGTCATAAGTGACTTTTAAAGGGTATTACTGTCATATTGATTGCATGGACCTGGACCACCGGCATTTAATAATTCAACTTAGCCGGAAAAAGAGAAACAACACGTGTCGTGTAGGTTAATGGTTTTCATCCAGATGACAGCTGAATCGGACGGACGGGACAACTTCGTACGAAAAATTGGACACTGAAATTGAAATTTAAGAAGAAAAGTCGCGAGAAATCTCACCAAACCACTGCCATTTTAATAAGATTATGTTTAAATTAAAAGATCAGTATAATTCATTTTCTTTTCTTTTATTATTATAATTTATTTAAATTTCAAATAAAATATAATAATTCGTAAAAATCGTGAGAAATCTCACCAAATTATTGCTATTTTAATAACATTATGTTTAGATTGAAAGTTCATTTTCATTTATTTTATTTTATTATTATAATTTTTTAAAATCTATAAATAAAATATTATAAATAATTTATTTTTTTTAATTAATAATAATCTTAAAAATTAATATTTCAATAATTTTTTAATTAATTTTTAATTTTCACCTCAATTTATTATCTAAATCACACATAAAAATTTTCAAACGAAAATAAAATTCCTCTCAAATGTGTTTAAAATTTGTAATAGATAAAAAAATTGATTACCCAATGAATTTATATTTCATTTTAATTTTTTTAATAGTTAAAAATGTTAAAAAAATATTTGAAAAAGATAATCAAAACTAAAATTAAAAAACCTACTCAAGTAAACCAAACGAATTTTGACACGTGTATGCAGAATCCAGCGAGTACTAGCTTTTTCCTTACGCTAGCGTGTACATCTTTGCTAATCCGCGTCGCCTTGTCTCTATAAAACAGCCCAGAAGCTCGGACACAGGCATAAAAACAACGTTACGCTGTTCTCTCGCCACTCTCCGTTCTGTACCAAATCTGTCCACTTTTTCTCCAAACAGATCAAACCCCAGCTATTGTCTCTATTGCTTTTAAACACATCCAAAACCCTCGCATTTTTTTTTTCTCATCGACCTAAAATCAGCGTAGGGTTTTGGGAATCCGTATAATTTTCGCCACTATAAGGGGGAGAGAGAGAAAACTGTATGAGCTGGTTTGGGAAGCCGGGTTTCTTATTGAATTATTCGAATTCCAATCATTTTTTAACGTGTCTCTTAATTTTTATTCTTCATTACTCGCCTCAGTTGCCCCCTTCCCTCTTTAATTTCGAGAAAAAACGTCTGGATCCTTTATCCTCTATTATTAGCATCAATAATAGCATCAATAATAGTCATAGTAACAAATTAAATTATTGTCTTATTGTCGATTGCCGATTGTCGCTGCAAAATGGAGTCTGTCGGCACCAAGTGTAATCCCCAATTGCGCAGAGGTTTGCTTTTTGTAATTTTTACAGTTTCTTGACCGTACGACTCCCTCGCTCTCTCTTGACCTTTTGTTGTTTGTTTTTATTGTTAATACGAATTTGTTGTTGCCTTCAAAGAAAACAAATTAAAGGGAAAGAAAATCATATTATTATTACTCTGATGATCGCTACATTTGCCAGGGAGTATGTCTTGACTGATAAATCCCTTTTTTGTTTTTAATTTTTAATTTTATTTTTGATATTGCTGAGTTATGGTGTTCTATAGCTTCTGAAATTATTATTCACTCATTATAATACGAGCTATTAGCTTAGGTGTTCTTTGGACTTTGAAAATACAGAAAAGCGAAAATTAACATTAAATTAAGGAAAAAGTTAGGTTATTTTTTTAAAATGCTATTTGGACAAATGAAAAATGAAAAATATTTAATTCAGTTGATTGTGGCAAGGAAACTTTGGGGTGTTTTTAATTGGTATCAGTTGAGCCATTTTAGATGGCTTCGGTAATCTGAATTCGTTCATTTTCTTTGTAGGTCTTTGCTCAAATGTCGAGAGGAAGCCATCTGTCATTGTCATTGGCGGGGGTATGGCTGGAATTGCGGCTGCTCGTGCTCTTCATGATGCCTCGTTTCAGGTATTTTGAGTATAACGTGTAAAGTGCTATTGTGCGTGATAACCAATGAATCATTGTTTCTTGATGCCTCATTATGCTTGTGAAATGTTATATAGATTATGTTTGCTTGGGTTTGATCGGCTCTTAACCAACTCCCTGCCCATAAACTGCCAGATTTTTAAAATCAGCAGCCAGATTTTTAAAGTCATAGCTACTTTTGGAGCTGATGTATATGAGGAAAAATCTACTTTTGGGTTGGCCCTACTTTATAAAAAAATGATATATATGAGGCTGACCCAAAATGATATATAAGAGTTAAGACTCCTCGGTCATAGTCAGTGTACTATATTTGGTGGGCAATATGGTTTAAGCAAACTGCTAGGTGATCTACTGCCAAAGGGCACTTATAATATGCAATTTTATGCCAGGTTGGAGCTGATATATAGTTGCTGGTAATTAAGGACTCTCCCTAGTTAAGTTGGTCTCACTTTAAATTTAGCGAAGTCCAATGTAGTTATGCTTAGTCCACTTTGTCTATGCATGCTAAATAAGTAGCTCATACTGATATTATTGTTCAAGAAAATTGCTACCTGTAACTTGCAATCTAGTTGGATGGATGAGTGAGTGTGAGAATTGTACTTTGATGTGGCAAGATATATATTTTTCTCATCATATCAATAATACTTATCTCTTACTTAAAAAAAAAAGATTTATATTTTTCTCCACTGTGATGGATGCATCCACATAGCTATCAATTGTACTTTGATGTGACAAGATGCATCCATGAATCCTTTTATTTTTTGCTTGATTTCTTTTTGTTTGTGTTCAGGTTGTCTTGTTGGAATCACGGGATAGGATTGGGGGTCGCGTTTATACAGATTACTCCTTTGGTTTTCCAGTTGACTTGGGTGCATCATGGTAATTTTATTTTTTATTTTTTTAAATATGTCTCTTATAAGTTATTTGAGTGTGGCCATATATTAATGTTGAAACATGACATATTACCGTGATTCCTCAGGTTACATGGAGTGTGCAAAGAGAATCCCTTGGCACCATTGATTGGGAGATTAGGACTACCCTTATACCGTACTAGTGAGGACAACTCTGTGCTGTATGATCATGATTTGGAGAGGTTGGTATTTATTTTGCTGCTGTTGATGTGCGAATATATTTTTTTTACCTGATAGATGTGCAACTATTGAGTCCTTGTAAACTGGGTTTATTTCCTAGGTGGGTTTAAAGGGCCTTGCATTGCTTCAGATTCCATAATATAAAAGGATCGATTCTTTCTACCAACTTGTATAAATTCCTGCTATTTAAAATCCTAACTTAATCATTTCAGCCTGTTTGTGAGGTATAAAATACCCATTTAGAGTAGCGACTGGATCTCCTTATTGCCTAAGCAAATGAAGACTATTCCTTATGTTCTAATGCATACCTGGTTTCAGTCCTATTATTTTTTATATATATGGTAATGTTGAGTTATTTCTTAGTATTCTAATGCATACCTGGTTTAAGTCCTATTATTTTTTATATATGCTGTAATGTTGAGTTATTTTTTAGCACTGTTATGGGGATCTGTCAACTATTTCTCTTTCCCTATTAGAATTTATATCAAGCTAAAATGATTCAATTGCCTTAATTTTGAATAAGGCAAGGTTCTCGTTCATTTTAAAAATTTCAGCCATGGTTGTTTCTTATATATTTTTGGCATATTTATTTGCTTTTGCCATGGTATATTGCTATGTAAATGCAAGTCCATCTTTAAACTGCTGCCAGCAATAAACTGAAACGAAATACTAGGGATACATTCAAATGTGTTGTATGTGGTTATGGATAGCTATTTTTTTGGGGAGGATAAGTAATGGCAGATACCTGTTTGTGGCTTGCCTTCGGTGAAGTGGGTATACAATATCTTGTGGATTCCCTTTGGTAGCTCTGTGTGAATTTAGGGAGTGTGACTCTTGTGCAGACGGTTGTAAATTATTTAAATCTCTGGCAATCATAGCATAAATAATGGTTAAAAGGACAAAATCATTGAACGAAGCTTCATGAGCTTTAGTTGATTATGTTATCAATTCACTCCTTCATAATGTCTTCTTGTATAGATTGCATCTGTAACATATATTGACTTTTAGTTTTGCTTACATGTCCTCTGGTGTAGCTGGAATTTTCTATACTCAGTTTGCTTGTTTTTATGAGTATTATTTAATGGTTAAGTTTTTTGGTTTTATATATTCTATGTTCTCTGCAGCTGTGCGCTCTTTGACATGGATGGGAATCAAGTTCCTGAGGAATTAGTTACTAAAGTTGGTGAAGCTTTTGAGACTATTTTAAAGGAGGCAAGTGATATTTTCATTTTCATTCTTCAATTTTATTTTTTTAAGTATTTTTGATATATGAAATTTATAATTTGAATGCATCCAAGTCATGTCTGGTGCTTCTAATATTTATTCTGTCTCACTATGGACATTCATTGACTTGATATTTTCATTCTTGATTGTAGACGGATAAAATAAGAGAGGAATCAAGCGAAGACATGTCCATATCCCGTGCTTTCTCAATTGTTTTTGAAAGGAGGCCAGAATTGAGGTTTCATCAACATGCTTGCATAATACAATTTGTAGTTTTATTTTTGCGTTAATTGTAAGTCAAGAACTGGTTTACCTAAAATTTCCCTTGCATGCAACAGGTTGGAGGGACTTGCCTATAATGTTCTTCAGTGGTATTTATGTAGAATGGAAGGCTGGTTTGCTGCTGATGCTGAGACCATCTCGCTAAAATGTTGGGATCATGTAAGTTTCTGTATGCCTGAAATTTAGATATTGCTGGATGCTTGAAGTCTATACGTAACATTATGGGGAATTTTACCATTTTCAAGATGAATGGCGAAACAAGAAGTCTATAATGGCTGACTCTAGAATATAGGTTTGCATTGTGATAATTTCTTATGTTAGGGAACTTGAAAATGAGCTAAATGCTTGTTTCCCCTTTAAGATTTCGGAGCATGTATTTTTCTGTATAGTTAGTTGATTGTTTTGCTACTTGTAGCCCCATACAGACTTGGAAAACATTTATGGCATGCTTGGGTAAGGAGATGAGAGAAGAATTCTGTGAATAGTATTGAAATGATTTGAGTTAAGATGTTTTATTGGATTTTGGAAAAAGAGAGAAAAAGTTGAATAAAAATATTATAGAGTTAAAATATTATTTGAATATAATTTCTGAATATAATTTTGTTTTGAATTTGAAAAATTATATTATTGTGTTTGTGTTTTATTTGGAAGTTTGGAAAAGTTGTACTGATTAAGTAATAATTAGATGAAAAAAATTTGAACATTTGAAATTGAAAATGGTCTGGGAAGGAAATTATGAAAACTTTTGAAATGAATTGAGATAATCAAATCTAAGTGTCCAAACATGGCCTTAATCAATAGAGCTATCGAATCAAGAAATCCAATTTCATTAAACCTTCTTAAGGAGACACAATGACAGAAAATCTCATGGAATATATATTAGAAGATACAAAGAAAATGTCCATAAATTTGTATTCAGGAGTTTGCATTGTATTACTTTTGATGATTTGAATGAGAGTTCTGGCAGCTTCCTGAATATAACAAGTGAGTAATGGACAGTGCTTCTATTTTATGTCCTCTCCTCGTTCTTCATGCAAAAGCTTTCAGGTCCTTGTGCTGCATCAGATTTATATGATTGATGTAGAATTTGTGCATCTAGTGTAAACTGAAACTTAAACATATAGTGTGACCAAGTATGCAATTTGGAAAGCAAGGTTTGTGGGTCGACCATGCTATTTGTGGAAGTTGTTTCTTTTTTTGAGCTTGAAACATATTTGAATGTTGAGTGCTCTGTTTACTTAGTTTTGCAGTTGATTAACTGCACACATGCTGGGCTTATACACATCCACTCCATCTCTATTTGGACCATGTTATTTGTTTTGCAACTGCATTAACACGAATAAATTGGAGTTAAATCTGAAATTCATTGGAACGACTCATCACTTCCCATAAAATGAAGAACTGGAATGATTCGTTATTAGAATCTGTGAGCCTATGATACATTCTGCTGGATATTTGGCGCTCTGATTTTAAGGTTATCAATGGATATGATGGAACAAAAAAGGGGGGGCTAGGGATGGAAGGGCAGCGTCCTTTGGTTAGTTGGATTGAGTCCTAATTTGTGATGAAAAATAAATTATTGTCTAAATCTAGTGCGAGAAGGGGATCTAGAAGATATTGGTCAATACCTCCCCAACCTGGCCTTCATATTTTCTTTCTTATTGGTATGGTACTTATACAAGTTACAAATGATGCCAGCCGAACTAATATTGGCCTAATTTCACCTGGTGTCCATGTATCATTTTCTTTGTGATTGTTTATTCACTTTCTATGACAGATATCTTATTTAAGTGGTAGAAATCTACATTGGACTTACTAAGGGCATTGTATGTTTATGTTTCTGAACACAAAAACCAAAGTTTGGTAGTGATACAACTATATGGGAGAAAGCTTGCCACTGAGTTTCTGTGCCTGGGTGAGAGAAACAGAGAGAGGGAGAGAAGAGGAGGGAGTAAGGGAAGAGGGAGAGAAAAAAGGGGGGAGGGGGAGGCCACTTCCTATTGCAGCGAGAAATATTCATTTCCTTTTGTTGAGTAAATAACATATCAGGGTTGGGTTATAATTCTCAAAAGATAAAAAATAAATTTAAAAGAACAGGACATATGCAGCAAATAAAACATAAGCAAAACTTGAAAGAAAGAACCTAGTAGTAGCGGATAATTCCTTTCTGTTAAAACTATCAGTCTCTCTGAAGGTTTTGCTAGGAACCTGTTTCTTTCTAATAATACTGTTTGACAATATTGTTTTGTGTTTCTCCTCCATCTGTTTTTTCCCCCTTTTGGTTGGTGGGGTTGTTGATTTATATTGTTGCCAAGCTAAGTATTGACTGCGTGTTGCCTTATATTATTCTTAATGTACAGGAAGAACTGCTCCCTGGTGGTCATGGGCTTATGGTAAGGGGCTACATCCCAGTTATAAACACACTTGCCAAAGGTCTAGACATCCATTTGGGACACAGGTTTGAATTAAGTATTTGCAATGCTTTTCTTTTGCTCAGCCCATGTATTCTATAAGAGCTCTGGCCTTGTTCACTTTCACAAAACTTTTTATCTCATCTGATATAATCATTACTACTTATCAAATTCTCATACAAAATAAAATAAATAATTCAACTTTTGCAAATCCTAAGGCCTGTTGGCCTGATGACACGATACCCACTTCTCCAAAATGGAGAACCTGGGTTCGATCCCCCTTCCCACCATCCAATGTATCCAAAAAAATATATTTTAACAATAGTTTATTCAATTTTCAACTTTTTATCTCAATTTATCTTTTCTCATTTTATCCCATCTCTCAAAACAAACGAGGCCTTAAAGTCTTGCCCCTACCCTCAGGGTACATGTTCTGTAATGTGCTATTAATTCTTGTCACTGCCCTCAGGGTTACAAAGATTGCAAGGCGTTATAATGGAGTGAAGGTAACAGTAGAAAAAGGAAGAACATTTGTTGCAGATGCTGCTATTGTTGCTGTACCTCTTGGTGTGCTGAAAGCAAAAAGCATAAGCTTTGAGCCAAAGCTCCCAGAGTGGAAGGAAATGGCCATTGATGACCTTGGAGTAGGGATTGAGAATAAAATAGTGCTACACTTTGAAAAGGTGTTCTGGCCAAATGTGGAGTTCTTAGGAGTTGTTGCAGAGACATCTTATGGCTGCAGCTACTTTCTAAATCTTCACAAGGCTACTGGTCACTCTGTCCTTGTTTATATGCCTGCCGGGCAGCTAGCCAGAGACATTGAAAAAATGTCTGATGAAGCCGCTGCTAATTTTGCTTGCCTGCAACTCAAAAGGATTCTTCCAAATGCTTCTGCCCCTGTAAGACTTCTGCTTTATGCTGTCTATTTAATCATTTTTGAAGATTTTCAAGTTGAGATACTCTTAAGGCCTTTGACAGAGGCGAATATGAGTTCCATTTTACCCAGAAATTCTTGAATAGGGTTTTTGTCTGAATTATGCAGATTCAGTATATTGTTTCTCGTTGGGGCACAGATGTTAACTCACTTGGCTCCTATAGCTATGATACAGTAGGCAAATCCCATGATCTGTATGAGAGGCTAAGGATCCCGGTGGATAACTTATTCTTTGCGGGGGAGGCAACAAGCTCTAACTTCCCGGGTTCGGTGCATGGTGCTTTCTCAACTGGAGTGATGGCTGCCGAAGACTGTAGGATGCGGGTCTTGGAACGATATGGGGAGTTGGATTTGTTCCAGCCAGTCATGGGTGAGGAGGGATTAGTGTCAGTCCCACTATTGATCTCCCGGATATAATAACTCTTAGGCTGCCTCCATTTAGGAATTTATAATGAAATAGGAGATAATATGTAATAGTGGGATCTGGGTAACGTATTATTGCCGTTTTGGTTGGTCCACTGGGAAATGGTGCCAAGGAAAAGGTACCTTCTTTCCCATGGGATTTATCAATTAAATATTTGTTAATGCATATGTTATCAATGCTGTAGTCATCAATGTATGGGGCTCCTAAAATTGAATATGGTTATATTATGAGGCATTAGATGGTTTATTTGTAGGTGCCTCTGCTTCGTTGGTGGGAAGGACACTATAATTTGCTATATGAAGTTGTAATAAATAAAGGTTCTGTCTCTCTCTCTCTCTTTTTGCATCGGTTTTCTTAAGGCCATTTTCATTAGATTGGCTAAAAGTCAAAAATCTAATGAGAATTTAGCCATTAAGAACTAAAATAACTTCATATTAAAATGTCCAAAAGTTAAAAATTGGGATAGTAAAGACGAATAATATTCCAAAGATGGAGGGTCTGGTAAACCTGCTATTCTCTTATTTTATGATTTCTTTCTCATTTTATTCATATCCTCCGATTTCCCTCGGACAAAAAAAAAAAAAATAGAAAATCTTCACAACGTTGACACAATAATCTTCCCGCAAACGAATTAAATTATAGTTATATTATTTTATTATTATTTATTATATAATAAAAGAATAACTATTTTAATATAGAGATTTATGTGAATAGAATGATCAAAAGTTTAAATCTAGATTATATTGGCTAAAATTGTTATTTAATAATAGACAATCTAATGAAAGTGTTCTAATATTTAGCATGGTGAGAAGTTTAGAAACATCGAATCGGTACTTGGAAAAGTCCGCCCTCCCAAAATACAGAATCAAACACAATTCATTTAATCATGCACAACTTTTCAACACACAAAATTAGGGGATGCTAAATCTTCTTACAAAATTTTGAGTCTTCCTTCGTATTGTAAATATAGTGGTCGGGATCCAAATCTTTTTCAATTTTAGCTCTCTTCCTTATTCATAATACAAGATTTTCTTTATTTTATCTAAATTCTTGACCTCCACTATTTTTTTTTTTATTAAAATCATTTATTTTTCAAATAAATTTACATCGATTGATACAAAAATAACTTGATCTTCTTCATAAAAAAAACTATAGGCTGTGCTATTTAGTATTTTGTATATCCAAAAAAGATACAAGGCGGTACTTCTAACACCTAATTTTGGCCTTTTAGGTTCTGCTAGCCTAACAAAAGCCAAATAGTCCCAAACTTTAAAATATATCATATTTGGCTTATACCATTTCTATAATTTAAAATGTGTAGTTTTAAAATCGTTGTAAGGCACCCTTTTTAAAACATGAGATAGAGTAAAAACTGCATAGCTCCAATAAACATAACATTCATCAGCTCAATGAATGTTCTATTTTTTCTCTTAGCCACACCATTAGTTACAGGTGAGTATGGTGCAATAGTTTCATGAATAATTTTCAATGACTTGAACAAAAGTATTAAACTTATTTGAAACATACTCTCAGCTTCTACCACTTCTAAATCTTTTAATCTTTTTACCAAACTGTTTTTTAATTTCATGGAGAAATTTATTTGAACTTTGCAAAAGCATCACTTTTATTTTTTAATAAATAAACATATATGTGTATTTTAAAAAATATCAATAAAAGTGATAAAAATATATATTTCCTCCATGATTTAAAATTCCCTGAAATTCCCAAAGATCCGTTTGGATTTATATCGAATAGTTTGGTAAATTTTCAACACTTTTATGAGACATTTTCGTATTTTTTGCTTGATTGCAAACTTCATATTTTTGAAAATCTTTTGTCAGTTTTGTCAGTTTTGAAAATTGTTTGGATTTATATCCAATATAAATTTAGGGATGAATTTTAACTCAGTCTCACCACTTTCAATAATCTTAGTTTTACTTAAATCACCAAGTGTAAATGTTTTCTCTTTTTAAAAGAGTGTATACTTTTTGAACCAATCTTTATTATAACATACATGTCTATTGTTAACGGAATCGGTCCACCACCCTTAAACAAATTAAAGTAAGTTAATATTTGTAGCCATTGCTACAAATAGTTTCTCAGTTACGTAAACTTGATATTATTTCCTCATTTAAAAAATATGCAAATTCGAGCAAATTGCCTATTTTTGCCATATACAGAACGAGAATGATTTTGTGGAGGGACCCTTGATGATTTTCACTCTTTCGGATTGAAAAACCATTTTTGTGAGATATACGATTTCTTTTTAAAATTTTTCATCATGACTTCAAATAACTATTTCTCGTATCCCGGTATTTGGGCAAGATATAATTTTCATAAAACATAATTATCTTTTGTCATGAGAACGTACAAGACGTTCAGAAAGTTTAGATATAAGAGTACATTACACTTCCATAATTTGAAATTGGGATAGTTTAGGCTTCGTATTTAAAATTTATCTCAATTTATCTTTATTTTATTATTATATTTTTATAATTTTTTATATAAAATATAAATTCATATACATTTTTTTTTAAATTTCAATATACATTTTTCAAATTTCAATACACATTTTTCAAATTTCAAAATAATAATAATATTAAAAAATAAATCAAACTTATGTCATCTCCAAATTCAAACAGGACCTTATTGAGATTTTCAATGCTTTCGTACATTTTTCGATTGGAGGCTATATTTTGAATCTCCTTAAAATTATTATTAGTGAAATTTATTATAATATAATAAATATTACAATGAAATTAACATTCAAACGAGATTCAAACTTTTTACAGTATACAAAATTTCAAATTAATTGGTGTGACATGACTTTTCTTAACTTGACTCTTTTAAAATGCAAACGTATCGTCGTATAGCTCGAATAATTGCACAAGTGATAGACTCAAAACTCCATAAAAATAAATAAAAATAAAATCTCTTATCTGAAAATACTCTAAAAATTATCTATATTATACAATCCTTTTTTTTTTCTCTCTATCAAATTTTCTCCATATTGTATAGAAAGACAAATCAAAATTGAGAATCGACAATATATTCTACGGACGCCACAACACATCAAATAAAAAAGTAGTCTTTTTCTTATTTGGCAACTGTCCAATCAATAAAAAAAATTGAAAAAATATGTTTTATAAAGAAAACGATAAAATAGGCCTTCATGGATTCTAATTTCATCCAATTAAATATTAAGAAAAAGTCGATAACAAGTTAAGCATTAAGCAATACATTAAGGCCCCCTTTGTATTTGAAGGTGAGTTCAACTCATCTTCATTTCATCATTATTTTTTTATAATTTTTTATATAAAACACAAATTTCTATACACCTTTTTCAATTCTCAATACACCATTTTCAAATCCTAATACACATTTTTCAAATTCTAAAATAATAATAATATTAAAAAATAAACTAAACTCATCTCAACTCATCTCATCTCCGAATCCAAGCAGGGCCCTAGAGAAAGAGAACTCAACAGGAATAAGCAACGGTGAAGAAACGTAATTAATAGGAAATTGTTATGAATTCTGTAAGTGGAGGGACGGCAGCCGCCCCCTGTCCCACCACTAAAATTATGTGAATGACCCCACCACTATTATTTTAAAATCTGCATAGTAACTTGCATAGTGACTTGCATAGTAACTTGCATAGTAACTTCAACGCCTATAAATATGGGCTTCAGTTGTAATGAAATTCATAAGAAAATAGAGAGAGAAAGAAAGTTTCAGAGAATTTCTTTTATATTTCTCTTGCAATAGTAGTAGTTTTCTTTTTAGTTTTATAATACGTTATCAGCACGAGGTTCTACCGATACTGAAGCTAGTGGTCTTCTACTTCAAGTAAGTTTTTCAATATATTATTTGCAGTCCTTGAGATAAATATTAAAGGTAATATTTCTGAATATTACTTGATAAAATTTTATTTTTATTCTCATGATAATGTGAATATATTTCTTAAATTCACAGATTTATTTTTGTAATATAATGTCAAATATTGATATTTATTACTATTGACATTTCTGAAAAATGTTATTTATCCAGGATCCTTGATGAGATCTATTTGGATATGATGATGAACTTGAAAGATACAATCATAGAAGAAAATCATGTGTCCCTGAAGGACCGTGCTGTGTATCTCATGATGAAAAATCATCTTACTGTGTGAAATGAATTAAGAGAGTGATATAAGCACCAGAAGATGTAATCCTCTCAAAAGATCATTATGATTTATTGCACCTGAAGTTGCAAGATTTTAAGAGTGGTATTGAATATTCTGCACTTTTTAAAATCAGCTCAATATTAAAATTATGCAGTGAAAATGTCACTGATGATGATATATAAAAGAAGACATTATTTTTCATACTTCGAATGTGCTCCTGCAGTAGCAATATCGAGAGTGAAAGTTCAACAAATATTCTGAACTTTTGTTTTGTCTTCCAGTGATTAAGCTAAATAATGAGTTTTTGTTACACCAGTTACGTCCTATTAATGATATCGAATTTACACAATTCCCAGAAGTGAACGGGAACTAAGGGCGTAGACGTGGTAGAAAAATTATAGAAGTGTTGGTCCCAAAAGCGACAACACTAAAGATGATAAAAATATATCGTATCACCAGAAGTGATCAAACTCAGAAAAGGGTAAAGGCCCTCAGAATAATTCTTCATAAAAAAAAAATGAAGATGTTTGTCATAGATGTGATATGACTAAACAGTAGTCACGTACCTGTTGTACGGCCATGCACTTGATTTACTTATACTAAGCTTTTATATATAAGTTTATTAATATTTCATCATGTTTTGAAATAATGAAATATCGGTGCCTGAAGCACGACAAGAAATTACTTGGGATAATAAAGTCCTGTTTAAATTTGATCCTCTTATAAATAAATGTGAACCAGAAGTTCAGAGGATTATTTATCTGCAAAGTGTTGCAAATCAATTACATGATGTATTTACTGACACTAAAGGTGTTGTAAAATCATATATTACTGCTGTTAATGCTTAAGCAAGAATTGAAGTCCCTGAAGGACGAGTTGTTAAAACAGCAATAAATGAGTCTAAGATACACCTGAAGCGTTGAAGACCTATTGGTGCACAAGAAAAATAAAAATCGGTGCTCATGAAGAGACCGTATTTTCTAATCCTCCTGAAGAGGTAACTCCTGAAGAGTATAACTCCTGAAGAGAAAACTCCTGAAGAGTATAAACCTCCTGAAGAGGAACCTCCTGTAGAGGTGTTTCATGAAATGTTTTCCCCTGGAGAGGAACAATGAGATCTCAATACATTTCATGAGTACTGGAAAATTTATGGATAGAAATAAAACTGTTGTCGACAACATATATGATAACACGTGACATTACCAGAAGTAATGAAGAAAGTGAGCCAAAATCCGTCGAAGAATGTCGACGTAGAAATGATTGGCCAAAATGGAAAGCAGTTATTAAAACTGAATTAAACTCGCTAGTGAAGCGAGATGCATTTGGACCTGTTGTCCAAACACCAAAGGGTGTAATATCTGTCAGATATAAATGAGTATTTATACGAAAGCGTAATGCGAAATGAAATTGTGCGGTATAATTTGTCGCACAAGGTTTCCTGCAGAAACCCGAGAATAGTTATGAGGAAACATATTTCCTTGGTATGAATGCAATCACATTCATATTTTTAATCGATTTGGTTATTACAAAAGGATTAGATATGCAGTTAATGAATGTGGTCCCTGCATATTTATAAGGATCATTAGATCATTACATATATAAAGATATACGATACTTGAAGCATTTAATCCAAGTACATTTAGGAGTATGTACTTTATAAAGCTTCAGAGATCTTTATATGGGTTAAAGCAATCCGGACGCATGCGGTATAATTGAATCAACGAGTATCTATTGAAAGAAGGATTTAAGAATAATCCTATATGCCCATATGTTTATCAGAATCCGGATTTGCCATTATTCCAGTTTACGTTGATGATTTACCTTGTTAGAACTCCTGAAGAGATTACAAGAGTTACTATAAATTTAAGGAATGCATTTGAAAAGGAAAGATCTTATTATTCAATTGATAGATGAGTTACAAGAATTTGAGACTTCTAGCCTCATCTCTCAAATGCATTTGCTCTTCATAAAGCAACATATCATCCTTATCTAAAGGATTGGGCAGTCGAAATGAAGAGGCAAGTAAGGATTTTAAATCCTTATTCTCTTGCTTTAAGTCTGTAATTTTTCTGTCAGACTCTTGAACGAGTCGTTGAAGTACGGAAACCTTCTCGTTAAGCTCCTCAATCTGACGATTTTTGGATTGTAATCGGTTGGAAAATCCGACAATAGAGGAGGAGTATCTGGTGCCGAGAGTCACCAGCTCATAAACAGCTTCACGATCTGACTTATTAGCCAGATCATTTGCTTGCTGCAACATGGCACCTGCGGAAGATGCAGGAACAACTTGTAATTGAGGCGAAGGATACCTCATATGTTGATCGTGAGAAATAGTAAAAGGAAATTGATGAGCCATTGGAAATTTGTAGAATAAGAATACAAATACAGATGAATTATAGATATGAGAAGAAGATTTGATGCGTACTAAATGAAGCTAAAGACGGTTCTTATAGAAATGGAAATAAGAACAAGACAAAGCATCATCTCTTCAAATCTCACTTTACAAGATATGCTGGATGCATAATTTCAAAAGCCAGCGAGATTAATTACAGCTATCCCTATTTTCTTGTAAACGTTGAACCTCTGCCGTTAGCTGCTGTTGTTGACTTTGTATCTGAGCTCTCTCTCGTTCCAGCTCTTCTACTCGTGTTTTCAGGTCACGAGAATACCAATCTACAAGTTTCTTCAGCTCCTTGTTTTCTTGTCTTAAATCTTTATTTTTACTATCTTTAGTTGCAAGCGTTTGATGCAACTCAGATATTTGAGTTTTAAGATGATCAACCTCACTCGTTCTCGCCAATAGCCTCTGAGACATGGTTGTAAGAGAGGCAGCATATTGAGCACTGAGGGTTCTTGATGCTGCAACAATTTCAGGATCAGATTTACTAGATAGATATATCTCTGCTCCTATCATGGTGTTGACAGCCTCAGGAGAAAATATGAGTGGTTAAGGTATAAAAGGTTCATGGTTCAAATCTGGGACATTAGAATTTCTATCAGACATAATATCATTCTGAATGAACAACAACTGAATCTATGAGGAATGCGAAATCTTTTTGCTGGAGTAAACCAATGGTAAAATTGGTTATATTTAAACAACAACCCGAAGGCTTCAAATCTCTTCAAGATCTCGTTTGTCCACAATGTCAAGCGGATTTGATTTTCCGCCGAACCGATAATATTAGACCTCAAAGCTTTTACAGCTTTTATCATACATAGATGGTTTCCAATGTTATTTCCGCCGTATATAAACAAGTTCTTCCTAATAACGCCGAATGAGGGGGAGAAAATTTTAGATGAAAATATTATCATACTCTCTCTAATGCATTGTTTAGTTGGAGATCGTGTTTGAATTCTTAATTTGTTATATATACTGAAATTATATTTGCTTATTACTTGAAACACTAATGCATATTATCAGGGGGAGTTTAAGTATTACTGCAGGTATCAGATTTCTATTAAGTTTGTCAACCAGATATTATTTTTCATCTTCAAATCACTCAGAGATTATTGCAATTCATGAAACAAGTCGAGAGTATATTTGGCTGAGATCAATGACTCAACATATCCAAGAAAAGTGTGGTATTTTGATAGCTCAACAATTTTATACGAAGATAATGCTGCTTGTATCACTCAAATCAAAGGAGAATATATCAAAGATACGATCAAGTGATAATCTGGCAGATTTATTCACGAAGACATCACCAACTGCGACATTCAAGAAAATTGTGCAGAATATTAAAATGTGAAGACTCAAAATCTATCGTCATGCACTTTCCAGGGGGAGTAAAAGTCCTGAAGACTTGCGTTGATTGTACTCTTTTTCCTTCGCTAAGGTTTTATCCCATTGGGTTTTCCTTTGCAAGGTTTTAATGAGGCAATTTTAAAAGCACTTGTGGATACATAAGAAGACTGTACTCTTTTTCCTTCGCCATTGGTTTTTCTTCCCACTGGGTTTTTCCTTGGCAAGGTTTTAACGAGGCAGATTGTTTATGGGTGGTCATTCAAGGGGGAGTGTTATGAATTCTGTAAGTGGAGGGACGGCAGCCGCCCCCTGTCCCACCACTAAAATTATGTGAATGACCCCACCACTATTATTTTAAAATCTGCATAGTAACTTGCATAGTGACTTGCATAGTAACTTGCATAGTAACTTCAACGCCTATAAATATGGGCTTCAGTTGTAATGAAATTCATAAGAAAATAGAGAGAGAAAGAAAGTTTCAGAGAATTTCTTTTATATTTCTCATGCAATAGTAGTAGTTTTCTTTTTAGTTTTATAATAGAAATATTGTTTATTAAAAAATATCAAAAGTATATAATAGCGGCCTCAAATTGACCAGCACGTACAAGGACTATGCTTGATGGATGCAGCCGTAATTATGGACTTGAGACCTTAAATATTGGTGTTTATAGTATCATATCGCAAAGTACGGCTTTATGATGGACTTGTACCTTAATGTTAAATCATTTCTCGAGCTTTTTTTAAAAAATAATGATAAATTCACAATAATTTATATAATATATATTGTAAAATAAAAATATTTTTATACAATGATCTTAAAAATATAATTTACAAAAATACTTTTATTTTATAACTTCTATGGTATAAATATTATAAAATATATTATATATATTACTTTTCCTTCTAAGAAATGAAATTGACTTTCTCCATATTTTTGTTGGAGATTACTCTTTCTCTCACGCGTTTGAACTTTTTTTCCTTATCTTAGGGTTCTTCAAATAGTAGCCAGAGTGAAGAGGATGGAGCTTCGGCTCTATCTCCTTCTTTCTTTCCTTTCGTTTCTTTGTTTTTTTTCTTCTTCGACCATCATTTTTGCTGTTTGGTGATGGTGGTTTTCGAAGATTAGAAAATTTAGAGGCTGTGGTTGTAGGTTCATGGGTTTTGGCAGGCTTAAGGCCACCATGCACGGTGTTGTCGTTTTCTCAGTCTGCCGATCGTGTCGTCGACCGGTACTTTTTCTGAGCAGCGAAGCGCGTGCTCTTCACATTGCGCGAGATCTGACTGCAATATGTCTCGATCCTAGTGGATTCAAGCTAGTCGACGGTGGCTAAGTGCAGATCCAGGGTGTCGCAACTTCCTAAGCTTGTGGTGACGAACTCCTAGAGTGGCGTGTGGTTCTCACGCTCCACTACAGACAGTCTTTAGTAGTTTTTGTTGTTGTTATGTTGTATATTTTCATTTGTATAGAAAAAATGTAAAAAGTGAGAAATAGTCTTCTGGACTAATGTCTGTTTGGAGTTTAATTTTTTTCTTATGAAAGAACTTGGTAACTGCTTTTATTGGAGATAGTATTTGGTTCTCTTAAATTTTTTTGAGAGATATAGAAATTGTTTATCAATATATAATTAGTTAATCGATGAATTACATTATAAATTTTTTATATCATAAATTTCAATAAATAAAACTATTTTTCAAAAAAAGAAATTGACTTTCTTCCTCTTATTTGGTACCACTTGGGAGATGGAAAGTTAAAAGGCTCCGCAACATGAAGAGACACGTCATTACTGCAATATTCTGTCCATTATTTATGAGGTCATGATAAAAACAAACAATGCGGACAATATGCTATTTTTTTTATTTTTTATTTTATATGGGTATCCTTTCGACTTTAATTTACAAAATCTCAAAGTTACATATCTATATAAAGATATCTATATAATCGCAAAATTGGTCTATCAAAATTCACAGATAAGATGTAAAAATATTATAAATAGTACAGGAGTTTTTGCTTTTGCCCTACACAAGCATAAGCTCATACGTACATATGTCATATAGACAACACGTGACAAATATGTATAAGATTTTATATATGATATTTAGTGCATTTTATAAATGATAAATTTAGGGGGGTAAGAAATTTGGACTAGTACCAATGAGATATGGTCCGATCCAGTTCAAAAAATAATATCGAATATGATTATGTCTGGTCCCGGTCCAGGAATTTTCTCTCCTTAGATCGGACCGGACCAAACATAATAAAAAAAATTATATATATCATTTGATGTATAATTATAATATACAGTATATTAATACTAGTATATAATATTAATATAAATATTTTAACATATTATAAGAGTTGTTGTATAAATTTTAATATATGTATAAATTTATAATAATATTAGTATAATTAACTTAATATGTTAATATTAAATCATTATAACTTAGTAACTACATAGACTATTAGTAATAAGTAATAAGAGTATTACTATTATTTAATATACTATTACTAATTTATCACTAACAACATATAGTATATTAGTGTTACTAGTCTATAACTATATATATTTAGATTGATGTATTATTAGAATTTATATTCTTTGATGTATAATTATAATAGATAGGATTAGTATATAATAGATAGGATTAGTATATAATATTAATATATTAACATATTATAAGAGTTGTAGTATATTATAAGATTGTCATCCTCGATCCCCTTTGAAAAGGAAAAGAACCCAATGCATGAATCAAATCACTTCCCTCATTCTTAGGGCTGTTCACTCGATCCAACCCGACCTGATAACCATGTATTCCGAGTCGACCCGAAAACTTCCCATTCCGATAACCTGTTAACTGATTATCCGATAACCCGTTTTCTTCGTCTTCTTCTTTGTCTTTTTCTTGCTTTTTCCAAATCACTCAACAATCAACGGCTTCTCTAAACAAAATATTCATCAAACAACACCAACCTAAAACCCTAATACAAAATCTTTATTCGCACCAAAAATCAGAATAATAAAAAACACCCCATCATTTGCAACACCAACCCTTCAGAAATCCCTAACACAAAACTTCATCTGCACCAAAAATCAGAACAATCAAAATAATCCCCTTCAGAAAATAAAAATCCCCATCAAAACCAAAAAAACCCAAGAACACCTTACAAGAATGTTATCAGCTTGCTCCATGCCGCTTGGCGCATTGTGTCCTCGATCGAGCAGAAGGAAGAGGGTCGCAAGAACGAGGATCGCATCACACTCGTCAAGAACTATCGCTCCAAGGTTGAGTCGGGACTCTCAAAGGTTTGCACTGGAATTATGAGGCTGATTGACTCAACCTGGTTCCGTTAGCTTCTACCAACGAGTCCAATGTATTTTACTTGAAGATGAGGGGGGACTAACATCGCTATTTGGCTGAGTTCAAGATCGTGGAGAGAGAGAGAGAGAGAGGGAGAGATCACATCGGGAACGGATTTTAATCAAGGGTGTTCTGCGAATCAAAAAGGATTTTAATCGGTAACAGGTATTTGGGTAATACCCGTTACCGAATTCGGGTCCAAAAAAGGAGTCGAAACTGTGTCGGCAAAGCGGGTCGGGTCGGGTCGGGTGATGACCATTTTGTTCAGCCCTACTCATTCTCGCGTATGGTTTGCGATTTGACTTCTCGAAGATTTTCTTGATTCTCCAACTCCAATTTCATCCATTTTCCCTTTCATCTTAAATGACGATCGATCTAATACAATGACGACACATTCGAATTCGATTTAAATGATCATGTCGGTTAAAGTTAAACGATGTCTTTGGCGATATGCTACATATTTTCAACATCTCGTTTCTCTTCCTCAGCCAGCTTCAACTTCTCAAATGGAATCAGTTGAATGACGTCGTCGTCTTTGTAGCATTTAAATACGTAGCAAATCAATACATAACAATTTTTGGGAAGTTTTTAAGGTACGGTGTTTAAGGATTTTGGATGAGGCCCAATTGGTTGTTGAAAAAATATTGAAAAAGAAAGAAAAAGATGAATCAGAATTGTGATTGTGATTGTGATTCTTAAATTCATTTTAATTAGGATTTAAGAAAACAATAATGGCTAAACTTCTATATATTGTGAATAAAATGCAGCCTACTATTACTTTCAATTTCCTAGGGAACCAAACAAAGGGTTGTATTTCTTTTTCTCAAAATATATTGATAATAGAATAGTTCGGTAGGTAATAATTTTTTGTGAGGCTATAGTCCCCTTCAAAAATGCACCAGAGTATAGTTTAATGATGTAAACAAGTTAGTTTGGAAATTAGGGACTATAAATTTATTTGAGAATTTTTATTCTTAGTTTGATAAGATACCTAGTGGCTGTTTGGTTGAGAAAATCTATGGGAGTCTAAGGTCAATATAGGTGATCATCAACCAAACCTTCGATGTCGCTTCAACCTTAGTACACTTGCCCGTGTAGTAGAGGTAGGTGACAAACTTGATGAGGGTGGCGGCGGCCAATTGGGTGGATTTTAATTTTTATGTGAATGTGGAGGTGGTGGTTGATGTAGGCGGCAGTTGCTTAAATGCTTGTTATACTGACTTTTGTGGTATTTTATTAAATTCAAAGCGCCTCCTATAGTTTTTCAATGTGCATGCACATTTTGCATTTGAGACTCAAAAGTCTTGGTAATTGTTATAGAGCATTATTTTAATATTTCAAGTTCAGCAATAATGCAGTGCTATAACTATAATTTAACCTTTTTATTAAAGTAAATTTAGTGCATGTTTGGAATTGAGATTGCGGTGGAAAATATAATTTATAACTTTAGAACCTATAGCTTATAACTTAAATAATAAACTCTACACTTTAAAAGTTATTTACTATTTGGTAAACATGTATTTAAAGCGCTTTTAAAGTTAATTACAGTAATTTTTCAAAATATACAGTTATTCGCATGAGTTTTTTTGATAAAAATTTCAATTTGGTGCTTTTTGAAAAAATTAATTTTCATTTTTTTAATCGACTAAAGTACTTTTTATGACGTTACCAAACATGTTATTTTTTCTTTAAAAATGATTTTAATTGCATAAAAAATACTTTTTAACATTCGAAACGCAATCCCAAACAGACTCTTACTCACGACCATCCTACTTTGTAACTATTATTTAACCTTTGGGAATGCGATGCCATGATAATTTTGTGAATAATGGTAAGATGTTGTAAATACTAATGATATAGTTTGAGATAAGTATTTATTTGGTTTTGAGAAAAGACCGGAAAAAAATTGAATAAAAATATTATAACAAAAATTGATTTTTTTTTTTAAAAAAAATTTCTTTGAAAAGTTGAGAAAGTTGTAATAATTAGTTTGAAAAAATTGTAATGATTAATTTAAAAGTGTTTGTATTTGAATGATGTTTTGGAAGAAAATAAGATGTATTGAGATGAGATGAAATTAATAAAAAAAAATATTTTCAAACATCCTCTACAACATTTGAAAAAAGTGAATCGAAAACTTAGCAAATAACATATCATACAATAAATTTAACCATAGGCTTTACCTTGGAAACCTTCATGCATAGTTGTACTCATATATAGCGAGTGGATCATTCAATAGTAATATATACAAAATTTAAGAAGTAATCATGGAAATTCATGTAGCAAGGATAAGTGAATGGGTGACATCTAATATCTTCCGTGCAGAATTTGTTAGTTTTGTCTTTCACTTGCACATGCACAATATTGGCCATCATAATGTGTGTATCGGTGTGATTGTAATTGACCCCATAAATCATAACATTACAATTGGTGGATCACATGACTTAACCACATCCACCCATGATGACACTAGCCCAAGCATTAAAGGTTTCTTAATTATTGTTTATATGGGCATATTTATATCCGTAAGCATGGTTATCATGACATGATAGCATCCATTATGGCTCAATAAGCATAACACACGTGAGTATATTCATGACATGACATTCATTTCAAATAACAAATTCATCATACCATATGTAATGTTGCATCCACAAGCACATTATCATTTCATCAAAGGTTCATGAAAAGGGCCTAACAATGAATATGGTCAAAGGGAGAACAATCAATACCTTTTCACTCAAATGAAAATAATGAACACTCATTAAAAGTATGATCATGACACCCAACTTATCTCTTTAGCTTTGACAAACAACTAAGCACGTCAAATATGAACCTATACTTTATAGAGTGCTTGTTCATGTCTTCCTAGTGGCAGTGAGTAAAAACTGGCCTTGGATCATGCATATATACTCTTATATTTCACTACTAATGTGATGCACATGTAGACATGCTCTCATGATTTTTCATAAGTTAGAATACATGTAAATCACAAACCATTGGTTGTTTGGCCCACTTGGAGTTGCCAACAACTACCCGTTTTGATGTATTATAAGGGATTCTTGAGCTTTTGGTATGACAAATAATAACATGCTCAAACTTGAATTCTATAGCCATTTGGGATTGTTAACAAGAATCCCATTTAAAAATTTAGGTAGTTTTGATAAATCTTTCACATAACTATACATGCCATATTTTGGATATTCACACGATTTATAGACATTCTCCTTTCTAGACACTAACTCATGCGCTATGTATTTGTTATGAATAGTAAACTAATCAAACCTAACATATCAAATATCAAGAAGTGATGGCTTGAGGAATGTTCGTTCATTCTTATACTCAATTTATTGAAATTTCTACTTTGTAGGATATTTAGCTTTTCTGGATTGTGAAACTACACTTAAAAACATGGTACATGCTATTTGTAAATCGTATGCATGTAATTTGGGAGTGTCTCTTGTTGGAATATGTTGTAATATATATTTAAAAGTTAAAGGATAAAGCTTGCGAATAAAAAGGTTGAGAATTGTGCATAGGTCGAGATCTCGCTTGACTGTCAATCAACATTTTACTCGAGCGAAATCAAGGCCGACATCTCGCTCGACGTTTCGCTCGAGCGAGAATCAGGCAGTGGTCTCACTAGATCTTCGCTTGACGTTTTGCTTGAGCGCGAAACTATTTGCATGAACCTATGCAATGTTTGAAGGAAAAGATGTGTCTCAACTGAAGCGATCTGTGTTGTTACCGTTAGTCACTCGACCTCGCTCGACAAGTCGCTCGAGCGAGAGCCAGGTCGAGACTTTGCTCGATATTCGCTTGATGTGATGCTCAAGCGAGGGTTTAGACAGTGACCTCACTCGACACCTCGCTCGAGCGATAAATGGTTAAATTGCTAATAACGTGATTTTTCACATATACCTCTTCAAGCTTTATAAATAGTATAGTGACAGACCTGTTAAGTCACGAAAAATCTTTCACTTTCTTCTGTTTTTAGTCTTTCTTAATAGTAACTCTAGGAACTCTCCAAAATTACTATTTGTAGAGTTCAAAGGTTTTGTTGTATTCTGAAGACGATTTGCTAGAAACCTTTTAGCAAACTCTTAGTGAGTGGGGGCATATATCGTCTTGAAGATAGTATTTTCATACGCCTCAAAGTCTTGATTCACTTTTAGATTCTCTTTCTCATATCCAAAATTTCCAAACAAGTTTAAAACGATATTTGTGCAATGGAAGGAAGGTCTAAATCCACTGCTTTCAAAGTCAATAATCAAAATTTTGTGAAGTTTGATAGGTTCAATGGAACCAACTTCACTCGCTGGCAAGATAAGATGAAATTTCTCCTCACAGCATTAAAGATTTTTCATGTACTAGATCCAAGTTTGGAACCAATTCCTGTGCCAACTCCTGAAAATTCGGAGACTGTTAAGGTGTTGAGGAAGAAACGTGAAGAGGATGAATTGGTCTGTAGAGGTCACATTCTTAACACTCTATTTGATCGTTTGTATGATTTATTTACTGTTATAAAATCTTCTTTGGAGATATAGAATGCCCTTGAAACAAAGTATAAGACAAAAAAAGTAGGTATTGATAAATTTATAATTTTGAAGTACTTTGAATTCAAAATGGTTGAAAATCTGTCTATGTTAGACCAAGTGCATGAATTGCAAGTCTTAGTTAATAAACTTCGTGACCTATCTATCATCATTCCTGAGAAATTCCAAGTGGGTGCAATTATTGCTAAACTCTCACCAAGTTGGAATAATTATAAGAAGAAGCTTTTGCATATGGCAGAAGAACTCACCTTAGAACAAATTGGAAAGCATCTATGAATTGAAGAGGAGAGTAGAATTCGTGATGATAGCCATTTTGATTCTAAAGTGAATGTGAACAGTGTTCAAAAGGGTGATGACAGGAAAAGGAATTTTCTTAAGCCAAAGAAGGAAAACACCTTCAAGAAGAATTTCTCCACCGATAAAGTTAATAAAAATAGGCAATGTTACAACTGTGGAAAGAAAGACCATTAAAGTCGTGAGTGCAGATTCTTGAAAAACAAGAAGAAAGGTGATGACAGTAGTTCAAATGTTGCAAATGCAGTTGAAGAAATAATTGCAATGGTGGAAGAAATAGAGATTGGCATGATAACTGAAGTGCATCTCACCTCTACTGCAAATTCTTTTGATTGGAGGTTTGATTTTGGTGCTACAATGTATGTTTGCAATGACAAGGCACAATTCAAGAACTATGTCGGGGCTACTGATGGTCAACAAGTTCTTGTGGGAAATCACAATGCAGTCCAAGTTCATGGAAGAATAAGTGTGGAGATGCAACTCACTTCTAGGAACAAATTTGTATTGACCAATGTTCTTCATGTTCTAGAAATTAAGAAGAATATTTTATCTGCCAATCTGTTATGCAAAAAGGGCATTAAAGCTGTCATTGAGTCTGATAAACTAATCTTGCCTAAAAATGAGGTGTTTGTAGGCAAAGGGTATTCCTGTTAAGAATGTTCAAACTAAGTATTGTTATTAATAAAGATGTTGCACATTTTGCTTATTCGCTTGATTCTTTTACTTTATGGCATGTCGATTAGCACATTTAAATTTTAAGTACATGAAGCACATGCCAAAGCATGGTTTGATTTCTTATGATTATATTACTGATTTTAAATGTGAAATTTCTATTCAAGCAAAAATGACTAAGAAAATATTTTTTACTGCTAATAGAAATTCACAAATTTTAAAACTTATACATTCTGATATTTGTGAGTTAAATGACATTTTGACTAGAGGAGAAAGAAGATATTTTATTACATTCATAGATGACTTCTCTAGATATATTGTTGTGTACTTGTTGAAGAGTAAAGATGAAATCTATAACATGTTTATTCGGTATAAATCAGAAGTAGAAAATCAAAAGGAAAAGAAGATTAAAATTCTTAGAACTGATAGATGTAGAAAATATTTTTCACATGAGTTCTCTAAGTTCTGTGAAGAGCATGAGATTATACATCAAATGACTTCACCGTACACACCACAACAAAATAGTTTGGCTGAGAGAAAAAATATGACACTTGTAGATATGGTCAATGCTATGATTTTAAGTGTAAAATTACCTTTTAATTTGTGGGGAGAGGCATTACTTACCAGCATGCCATGTGCACAATAGAATAACATCCAAAAAATTACAAGTGTCACCTTATGAACTTTAGAATGGAAGAAAATTAGATTTAGATTATCTTAAAGTGTGTGGGTGTTTAGTATTTTACAGAGTTCCAGATTCAAATAGGACTAAATTAGAACCAAGAGTAATAAAAAGTTTGTTGGTTGGTTATGCTGAAAATTCCAAGGTATATAGATTATTAGACTTGAGTTATAATGTCATAGTGAAATCAAGAGATGTTGAATTTATTAACAATAATACTGAATCTGTTTTAGAACCCAATCAAACACAAAATTCTAACTCTGACTTGAATAACTCTCTTAATAAAAATAAGAGAAAGTCTATAGATTTGCTAGTAGTGCAAAGGAAAAGTCAGAGAGTTAGAAAAGAAAAAAATTTTGGTCCTGATTTTGTTTCAACTCTTGCTTTAGTCTTCCTTGTGGAAGGAGACTTAAACACAATCCTTAATAAAATACCCATCGTTCTAAACATGGAGGATGATCCATAAAGTTTTAAAGAAACTTTGACTTTTGGAGATGTAGCTTTTTGAAAGGAAGCAATAAATGATGAGATGGACTCAATATTATCTAATAATACTTGGGTACTAGGGGACTTACCTCTAAATTCAAAAGCTATTGGTTGCAAATGGGTATTAAGAAGAAAGTATAATACTAATGGTACAGTTCATACCTTTAAAGTAAGGTTGGTTGCAAAAGGTTTTAGTCAAAAGTAAGGGATAGACTATTTTGATACCTATGCTCCAATGGCAAGGATTACATCGATTCGTGTACTTATTGCTCTTGTATCAATATATGGTTTATTTGTGCATCAAATGGATGTAAAAACTGCCTTCTTAAATGGTGAACTTGACGATGAAGTTTACATGGAACAACTTGAGGGATTTGTTCTACCAGGAAATGAAAAGAAAGTATGTAAATTAGTCAAGTCATTATGTGGACTAAAACAAACACCAAAACAATGGTATGAAAAGTTTAATTCTGTTATTTTGGTTGATGGTTTCAAACACAATAGTGCTGACAAGTGCATTTATTCAAAATTTATTGAAAATTATGGTGTTATTGTTTGTTTTTATGTTGATGACATACTAATTTTTGGTATTAATTTGGAAGGTATTTGTGAAACCAAGAAGTATTTGACTTCAAAGTTCAAAATGAAAGATCTCAATGAAACAAATACAATTTTGGGTATTAAAGTGAAGAAACATAGTGATGGTTATGCACTATGTTAATCTCACTATATTGAGAAAGTGATTCTTAAATTCAAACATTTAGAAATAAAAGAAAAGAATACACCATTTGACTCTAATATCAAATTGGATAAGAATTCTGGAAGAGCAGTGGCACAACTAAAGTATGCGAAGGCAATCGGTAGCATGAGGTATGTTATGTATTGTACTAGACCTGATATTAATTTTGTTGTGTACAAACTTTCAAGATACACTAGTTGTCCTAGTGTAGACCACTGGAAAGCAATTTGTAGAGTTCTTGGTTATTTAAAGAAAACAATTGGTTTAGGACTTTTTTATTCGAAGTTTCCAGTGGTACTTGAAGGATACTCAGATGCTAGTTGGATCACTAGAATAAGTGATAATAAATCTACAACAGGTTGGATATTTACCCTTGGTGGGGTGCTGTTTCTTGGCCATCAAAGAAATAGACATGTATCTCTCATTCCACAATGAAATCATAGTTTATAGCTTTAGCAACAGTATGGAAAGAAGTGGAATGACTTATGAATATTTTATTGGATATAGAGTTGTGGTCACAACCTATGCCTGCCATTTTTCTGCATTGTGATAGTGAATCTACTATATTTAGAACGTACAATAAAATGTACAATGGAAATTCTAGACACATAAGTCTAAGACATGATTATGTTAGTCAATTAGTAGTTGATGGAATTATAACGATTATTTATGTGAGGTCAAGTTGTAACTTGGCAAATCCTTTTATCAATGGTTTATCGCGAGAACCGGTAAATGTCACATCCATTGGAATGTGACTGATACTCTTTCAAGAGAATCACAAGTAATGATAACCTAACTCTTAAGATTTGTCTAAAAGAGTTTAAATGGGTAAAAGATGAGTTACTGATTTGTGATTAGTAGAGCATTACAATAACAAAGTCTCATTCAAGATGGAAAGTACTTGAGTGTTACGTTAAAAGATGATGTATTTTATTCTTAAGGAAGTTTAGATTCAAAAGTGTCTTGGTAACGGGACTAGAGGAACTTCGCCTATATGAACATAGAAGTGGTGCCTCTTCTAACAAGATATTTGTGTTTATCTCTTGTAAATGTTCATTAAATCAGGATGTAGCACAAGGCCATAATAGTGCTAATTATTATGAAATTCTATTGAGAAAAAGTATTATCGTGTGTGTGTTGGTTCTGATTTTGGACTAAAAAGTTTTGGTTTAATCTTAGGCTACAAATTACTTTTCAGAACTTTGAACTAATTACACTAAGAGAATGTTTAAGTTGAAAGATACCTTCTTTTATATATGATAATGTTAATAGTGAAACAAAACTTTAAGTATATATCACAACCTAGTGGGAGATTGTTGGAATAGGTTGTAATACATATTTAAAAGTTGAAGGATAAAGCTTGTGAATAATATGGTTGAGAATTGTGCATAGGCCGAGATCTTGCTTGACTGTAGATCAACATTTTGCTCGAGCGAAATCAAGGCCGAGATCTCGCTCGACGTTTTGCTTAAGCGAGAATCGGGCAGTGATATCGCTAGATCTTCGCTCGACGTTTTGCTCGAGCGCAAAACTATTTGCATGAACCTATGCAACGTCTAAAGGAAAAGATGCGTCTCAACCGAAGTGATCTGTGTTGTTACCATTAGTCGCTTGACCTTGCTCGACAAGTCGCTTGAGCGAGAGCCAGACCGAGACTTTGCTTGATGTGATGCTCGAGTGAGGAGGGTTCAGGCAATGACCTCGCTCGACACCTCACTCGAGCGATAAATGGCTAAATTGTTAATAACGTAATTTTTCATAGATACTTCTTCAAGCTTTATAAATAATGTAGTGACGGACCTGTTAAGTCACGGAAAATTCTTCATTTTCTTTTGTTTTCTATCTTTCTCAATAGTAATTTTAGGAACTCTCCAAAATTGCTATTTGTAAAGTTCAAATGTTTTGTTGTATCCTAGAGACGATTTGCTAGAAACCCTTTAGCAAATTCTTAGTGACTAGAGGCAAATATCGTCTTAAAGACAGTATTTCCATACGCCTTAAAGTCTTGATTCACTTTCAGATTCTCTTTCTCATATCCAAAATTTTCCAAAATCTTTTACATCAGATATGTCATACATAAGAAATCGTGGCTTTACTGAATGTTTGAAGTTGTTGTGTTGCTTGACAGGATCTTGATAGCATATGTTTTGTGTGTCATGCCTATGATGTCAAATTAGCATGTAAAGGAATCTGTTATGCCTGTACTCTCTAAGCCCTTTTTCATGACTACTAGTTAATAATGGTAAGATTATAATGATTGTCTGAGTTGTTGGTAGCAACCTTTATTCTTTGTAATTTTAATAGTTTGAGTATAACCTCACATTTGTAAGGACCCAACCCTTACGTGGCATTTTTTTTTCTTTTCTTAAAACACTTTTAGAAAATCAAACTGATTTCGTTCATTTTAAAACTCTTCAGTTCATTCCCAGGGTGCCAAACTCCTCGTTCTAAAATAAAATACATAATTATAATAAAAGAGGTCCACAACGGAAAGACATATAAAGTTTTAATTAAAACTAAAAGATCATTCTCATATGCCTAGACTGCCGTGCTCTTCTCTCAGACTGTCTGCTTCCTATTGCATACACCTGTGTGGGGGAAGAAAACGCACAGAAGAAAAAATTAAAATAAGTCGAATACTCAGTAAGCGTTACTTTATACCGTTTTTAATATATAACAAAATAGGTTTTGCAAGCATATAACCAACACATAATATATGTACATAATTACAAGACAATACATACATCCTTTTTCATAACTATAATCCTATTAAGTTCTTCTTTCTTACGTGTCTTATAACGCTACGTTCATTACATAGAGAATTCGAAGATCCTTCTTTTTCTTAATCATTATTTTAAGATATTAACACACAAGAGATCAACCAACAAGCAAATATCTAATTACTAAATAAGCACGACAATAACTACTACCACCAAATAGTTTTCAGACAATCAAATTACTAATTAGTAAACAAAAACAACAACCACAAATTACCAAATCAACTAACAAACAATCACTCATACAATACATACATATTATGCATTCAATACACATCATACATAACATGACATTCATCTCTAATCATTCACTTCCTTTAGATCGTCGCATACTGTTAACCCCCGTGTACCAGGGTTAGAGGATCTTCCTTTGGATCCTAGGTCTTCCTTTGGATCATTGGGTCATCCTTTGTACCCCTTTCGCATTCTCATACTTCATAGCATACACTCATTCAAATTTTCTTTTCTTTTTCTTTACCTTACTATCCCTAGACTTTTCTATCCTTTAATTCCTATGCTTTCTATCTCTTTTCTCCTAATTAGTCTGTCTATAGAAAATATCTTTTAGAAGCATACCTACGAACTGGACGCATGCGCATACACTTGATCTCGTCAAGACATAGGGTCATCGCATAGTGTTCTCGAATTGCGCCAGTTCATGGCATTCTTCCATAAAATCATGAAACATAAATCTCAAGTTTCATTTTATATTTTCTTTTCAGAGAATACATCCAATAATTACTACGTATAGGCATCCATCACAAGCATACAGTTACACGTTGGGGGTTCAATAAAAAGGGCTACTAAGAATGGCCATACATATGTATATTAGCATTTTCAAACCTATTTTTTTTTTATTAGCCCGATAAACACTAGGGTGTATGAACATAATACTTATCTGGTCTTCATGCTATGTTCATATCATGCAGTCCAGTCACAAGCGCATCACATAGCAATCAACCTACAACATACATACAAATAACAACAATATATATATATATATATATATATATATTTATATAGCACACAAGCAAGTAACTAGAAAACCCTATACTTCACTAGAACACTTTCTAGCTATCCCTACGTCCTTAGGATCCTACTCCACTTAGACCATCGGGAGACTTACTATGGACACCAGGAAACCTTTCGATATCCCTATGTCCTTGAAGTCCAACTTCACTCAGACCATCGGGAGACTTACTGTGGACACTAGGATACCTTTCAATATCCCTATGTCCTCGAAGTCCAGTTTGGTACACGTGTCACCAAACGCACATGTACCCTACTTCCACATCACCTAAGATCAACATAGAATACGCTGATCACTCGCTGGTGTAGAAAATACCATACATCACTAGCAACCTTCTCCATACCGGTTGGCAAGACTAGTCCCACTTCTAGGTCCTTTACGAGTTCATCTCGATACTTAACGTAATAAGGTCCATTTCGAGTGTACCATTGTCGTGTCACGCAATTCGAGACTACTATCGAGCTATCTCGTCATCCTCTATCTCACATGGCATTACGCCATGTGATTCCTATATCAACTCTCGACTCGACATGAGTACGACTCCTTATATACCCTGGTTACGCTCCTAATACGTCACTGCTATGCAACTCTGTCACTTCACACGTACTTTGAGATATAACACAATTACACAGTGACATCCGTCACTGGGGCTACCAGTCACATCACTACTTTAGGGTACTGTTCCACAGTTCCTGACATTGCACGTGCCTTACACTCCCCAGTCACGCAACTACCCATCTTCGTGACACGCCTTACGATGTGTCACGACTACAGCCTATGGAGTATCCTTCATGCTTCCACTGTGCACTCCATTATGCACAAACATCTCATGTCGAGTATACTTTACGTATACTCTCTCCATAGTACTTTACGCCACAATCATACGATGCACGCTATACGATACATCGCTTTATCCTTATAGAGTACACTATACATGTACTCCCTTCAAACACATGTCTCAACACCATATCTGCACAGAAAGCACCCCATACTACACAACACAGTTCACAACATGATTCCCAACAACACTAACAACACAGTCTACAATCAATCAATAAATATAATTACAAGATAAAGAGGGTTATATCATAGCAGGGTTAACCCATATGTTGCTCGTTTCCTGGCACGGCTAGTGGCATCGGAAGCCACTAACTCGAACGTTAACCGCTCTGTCAAGATCGGTGCCGTGACCTCAGAATGGGAATGTCTCGGGGTTCGGGTCTAGGGTTTCGATTACTAAATCTAAGTCGTAAGATGGTGGCCAATATGGTGGGGAGTTTGTTGGTGGTGATGGAAAAGTCGTATGTTATGGCTAGCATTACGTACGACAACGACAACCACGTAACGTGGTGGTTTGCGCTATGGTGGTTGGTTCGACATGAAAAGTTAGGAAAATACTCATTGAAGGGAAGAGAATCTCATGGTGGTGGTGGTGGTGAGGCGGTGCAACCACCAGAAGATGGCGGATCTGGCTTAAAAGGGTGGAAACCCATTTCTGGGTTTGGGCTTGCCGGCGGGAGGTGGAGGCTTGGTTGGGGGAACTGAGCTAGGGTTGAGGTCGCTTGAGGTGGGGGAGTCTTTTGGTGGTGGAGGTGAGGCCCACGGTGGCTAGACAACGATGCGGTGAAGATAGACCCATTTGAAGACCTATTTCGGGTGGAGGAGGAACGACGGAGCTGGGGTGTCTACTGGTGGTGGGTTTTGTACTCCTGAGGATATGGAGTCCAGTGGTGGTGGTGAGGAGCCAAGGCGGCTGATGGTGGCGCCGAAAAATGGAAGAAAAGCCAAGAAAACACGTTTTGGGTTTGAGGCTTATGCACCAACTAGGGGTGGCCGTGAGGTGCACTGCCAGTGGGGTGGACTTGCTGGTGACCGGCGGTGGCGCTGCTACCAGCTGGAAGCCAAACGGGCATAAGGGAGGCCTGCGCGCAAGAGAGAAAGGAAAGAGAAAAGAGAAAAGAGAAAAAGGAAAATGAAGAAAGTGAGGGTCTTGAGCCTCCTTGGGCTATTTATAGGCCCGACTCGTTGAGGTTCTCAAACTGACAAACGATGTGCTTAAACACTACTCTGAAAACACGTAAAATCAATTTAACTTAAAACTCTCAGAATAATTAAATAAAATATTATTTTAACTTACTTTAGTTCACAACATAATATTCCTCATCATTAATTAAAATGATGAATTTTACTAATTATTAAAAAGGAATAAAGTCATATATTTAAATCAGAGATTTAAAATATAATTAAAATCTTACAACACTTTAAATAACTTAACTAGGGTATTAAAACGATCTTGCACAATTATAATATTTTATAGCACTCCAAATATTATAATTACATATTTTATAAATCTGTCTTGGGTCCAATAACACTAGAAATATCTTATATAATATTTTCAGGATATTTAAAATATTATATAGCATTAGAATACTGACGCATTTTAAAATCAACGTTATCTTTTAAAAACACACCATCAGGGTCGGGCACCTGCGTCGAGACTGGTCTCAATCGAATGAGAGATGAACGAGCTGTCACATCATCTCTTCAAAATTCACTAAGCCTTAGAAAAAAGAGGGAGCGGGTGTTACAACACTGTCCAATCCAAGGTGGCGTTGGAGTAAATTTTTGGGTGTTTAAACATCATCTATACCCTACAAAGTTGCTAATATACGAATTTTATGTCAAAACATTCATAATATAACATAGGAGTTTCCATAATGCTTAGGACATGGAAGTTTTGATGTATGAAAGTGAAGTCTTTACTTAAGCAGTTGTGATATGTGTTTTCCCAATTGGTGAGGACGACAATTTTTAAGGTTTAAACTTGGGCAACAAAATATGGAGTCTTTTATTGCGTATATATAGACACGCCACTAATAAAATAAGTATTTTTTCCCTTAAATTATTCTCTTTTTTTTTTTGAAGAAATAGTTTCACTTCATTGAAACTAAGATGGCATGAAGCCTACAATGTGACCGAAAAACAGTCAACTAAGTACATGTTAACGCACAGCTTCTTAAACTCATCAGACTAAAAGTCTGAGAGACCAAGTACTACCTATGGCAGCAACTAAAAACTCATTCTCATCGAGGAGAGAACTTAGATTTTACGGACTAAAAAAGTCCAGGACACTATTTCTCCATATAACTTTTTTCTATACAAACAAATTTACAAATAACATAACAACAACCAACTAAAACTAGACTAAAAAAATAGAAAATGAAAACAACAACCAAGGCTGTCTGTGTTGGCGCGTGGGCTCCACGCACCACTCTATGAGTGAGCCGCCGCAAGGTAAAGATGTTTCGTTGTACCAGATCCGAACAGAATCGTCGTTAGCATGCTAGATCCACCAAAATGAGAACCCAACGGCAGCAACGCCCTCAATCGATCCCTGCACGTGAGAAACACGTCCTTGCCATTCCGCAAAAGACTCCGACTGATGCCAAGATCGGCGGATTGGTGGAACGACTACGCCATGCGTGATGGTCTTAGGATACCCGAAGCCATCAAACTTGCAAACACAGCCTTCAAAACCAAAGACGTCGAACCAAACCACCTACAGCGAACACCAAAACCAGGTGGCTGTTCAGGAAGACAAAAGGAGAAAGATGAGAGAAGAAAAAGAAAAGGAGGAAAAGGAGGAGACGGAGTTGGAGCTCCCCTCCCCCTCATGACGGCAACGTTTTTGACCCTAGGGGTCGAAAATCACCAGAGAGAAACGAGAGAGAGAGAGAGAGAAAAAGCAACCGTGTGTTGTTAGTTGTGACTAACATCCCCCTAAGTTATTCTTTCCAGAGTTCTAGCAGTGTCCACGGCTCAAGAGGTACCCAAGAATGTGAAGGCTATTGGAAGACAAAACTCATGAGAGGCGGCATATGATTCGAATTACATAAAGGAAAGAAGAAATGATAGAGACACAATTAATTTTATAATTTTTTTTATAATTATATTTTAAATAAGGGACATTTATATAAAATAATATTAATATTATAAATTACTTTACAAAAATACTTCTTATTTAAAATATAATTATAGAATTAATTGTAAATGTATTATTACTCGAAAGAAAATAGTGAATGCTCATTTTGAATTTGTTGTCAACGTGACTGTTTGATAGGACTTAGTGACGTATTTCTTGCTTCTGCAAGTTTTCAGTTTGATGCTTTTGAGGAATCAAGCCGATGCACATAAATAAAGCAAGATGATTCTTATGGAGGCTGCAACTTACCTAAGGTGCAGGGATTGTTTGGTGGCAAGAAATCCTTGGTAGGCAGAATGGGGGAGTGGTGGCACAAAGCACGTCAGGTATGGAGGCTATTGTCGCTTTTCTTTGAATTTCAAAACATTAGGCTACGTTGAGACGCCCCCAACTCATGTATGGGATTTAACGTAAGTCAATGGGTTAGGATAAGTAACACTAGGCTACTCACCCTCATACGTATCAAGAACTTAAAGCACACATATTGACTTACTAGTATCTGCCATATAATTCACAACGGATTAGGTCTTAAATATAAAAATTTCTAAGAACACATATGACAAATTTTATCTTTCAACTTCTACATTCTCCATTCATTCAGCTAACATTGTACTATTATATATACATGCCCAAAAGAGTTATCAGCGTTAACAAAATACTATTACATAAGACCATCCTTATGATCACTTGGGTTCCTTTTTAACTTTAAAAAATTCCCTCCCATAACGAAACATATCCAAACTAAGACAAAGGTCTTGTTGGAGATATTATCCATGTGGTGTCGAATAAACCCCACATATAGACAAGGAACCATCCAATCCCAAAGTTAAACAGCTTCCTTTACACTGCTCCTCCTCAGCAAAAGCGAATGCACTGTGATACCAAAACCCCCACTAGCTGATCATATATAGAAAGTTCCAAAGATGCAAAAGTGAAATCTATATAGGAACTATAACTAGAGAGTCTCTCAGGACTCTCCTAAGTCTCCTGCAGCATCGGGGTTTTCCCCTTGTAGGCCATCACATCCTGTGTATAATATATACATACAAGAAATAAACATAAAACTACAAAAAAGTGAGATTTCTTTAGAAATCTCAGTAAGTACATAATTAGCTTAATAAAGCATAGACAAGGCCATCACTAATCTTTTTAGAAAAAGAAACTAACAAAACATGATCAAAAACATGTTTCATGTGACTTATCATTAACCTACACAGGTATGCACTCTTATGATATCTGATGTTCCTTTTTCATAACCAATCAGCACATTTTTAAAACTTATTTAATCCTTATCCTCGATGGGCGTTACGTATCGCCGTCCCCATCACATATAACTCTTTTAAAGCTTATTTATTTCTTATCCCCGATGGGCCTTACGTATCGCTGTCCCCATCGCATATAACTCATCAATCACCCGGGCGTTACGTATCGTCGTCCCCGTTATGATGAGTCTAGTGTCAATCTTCCAAGAGTTACGTCTCGTCATCCCCATCTTGACACAGAACATACGTAGCATAGCGGGCGTTACGTATCGCCGTCCCCGCTAGTCATATCACTTTCATGAGTGTTACGTATCACCGTCCTTGTAATAACACATAACACTCTTATCATACGTCAGACATTACGTATCATCGTCCTTATCGGCACATTAGTCATCTGGACGATACGTCTCGCCGTCCCCGTCATGACGTGACTAACTTATTCATATATCTTATTCTTAGTTGCTCCTTTTTTATTCTTAGGAATGTTTCTCAAGTACATGCCATGCCACTTTCTTTTAAAATTCATCACATACTAGAAAATGCATGTACCCTTAAACTTATCCCATAATCATATATAGTTCTCCCATATTGCAACTTCAACTTTTATTCCAGTCAGAGCCTTGAATTTTAGCAAAATAGGGTATCTCGCTCGAGTGAGGTATCGAGTGAGAATCGAGCGTAGTCTTGGGTTGGAACTCGCTCGAGCAGGCTATCGGGTGAACATCTACTAAATTGGGTATCTTGCTCGAGTAAGGTATCGAGCGAAATTCAAGCGAACTGGGTATCTCGCTCGAGCAAGGTATCGAGCAAGATTCAAATGAGGTCTCAAGTTAGAACTCACTCAAGCATGATATCAAGCGAGTATCGAGTGAAGTCTCGGGTTGCACTTCGCTCAAGCCAACATCTAGCGAGAGTCAAGCGAATGTTCATATTTGTTCTTCGCTCGGTCCTTCGGTCGAGCGAGGTTACAGAACATGGGTTTTTCAATGCAAAACTCGCAATTTTTTCACATAAACTTGATTTTTACTTATTATAGTATAGTTTTAGATTCTTCTAACTTCATTTAACACATTTCCATTATCAAAACCAATTCAAACACTTATATTTATTATAACACTTTAACAAGAATATAAGGGTTCAATACTAACTTGTATAGTCCAACCACTTAAATAAACTATCTCCATACTAAAGTTAAGCTAGAATATGAACTTACAAACTCTCTAAATCTGGTTGAAGATGATCAAACCAAATCTTTGCAAGCTTTCTCCTCAAAAACACTTACTAAGCTCACTTAGAATGTATATGGAGGTTAAGGAACTTGAGGAGGGTTTTCTTTGGTTTCCTTCAAAGGGATTGTGTGCTATATTTCCAAAGAGAGTTAGAAGACTCTCAAATGTCTATTTGTAGGGGTGGTGGTCGACCCATATAAAGGAAAGAAGAGGGGCAACTTGGTAAAGACAATAGATTTCTAGTTTGCATGGAATGAGGTGTCCCTCCTAAATCTTTTTCATGATTAAACTAAATCCCTAAAAAATCTTAGGCTTTGCAGCTAAAATGATCATCCAAGGGTCAGAATTTGAGATATTTTTGTAGTCCATTTGATCAAGGGTTGAGGTGGAAGCTTATGGGATAAGGGATGAGGTAGCATCTCACCTAACCATGCATGCATCACCCTTTTCAGCCTTCATCTGGTTAGCCACGCCCCTTAGCCTTCTTCTAATCCATTTAGTTACTTGCTAACACCCTTAAGACTTTACTTAACAAGTTATAGAAGGCCTCTTCTTGATTTAGTTAGGATAGAATCCCATTTGGATCCATATTCTCCAACTCGAGTTCTGTTTAAGCTCGATCCAGAGTTATCCACTTGCTTCCAAAATAAGTCATTGATACTGTCAAAATGTTCAAAAACTCATAACATGAAAGTTTTAGATCTATCTCTTAGGATTCTATAAGAGTTAGAATCACCTTATTTGGACCTCATATGAATAACTTATGCTCATTACACTAAAACTCGACAGTTTAATCCGAAAATGAGCACCAAGTGTTTGATCTTTGGTTCTATCACTTCCTCTTGCATTTACACCCTAATTTTTGAGAATTAAACTCCTTCTAAGTTTAAAATAAATTTCTCTAGTTCATACCTTGTTCCAAATCTCAAAGATTTCTCCATAATATTTTTCTATAATACATAATTTCACTTATTCTAAACTCAATACTCTCATTTAAGTCTCCAACTCTATTTTTCTAGAAAATATACCCAATATATAATCCTTTAAAGAAATCTAAATAAAATTTCATCTTAAAAAATTTTGGGCTATTACATCTTCTCCCCCTTAAAAGTGATTTCGTTCTCGAAATCGCTAAAACATGAATTAAGGGTTCAATGAATTAATACCTCGATTGCTTGCAGCAATAGACTCTTTTAAATAGGTAGGGACTTTTTCCTCATTTGACAGTGAATCTTGAGAATAGTAAAAAATCATATCGACATCCTGATCATAATACATATTCACGCTAATCTCCTGCAATTTACGCAGTATTCCAGATTTTGTTTCTTCTATGACTGGTCCCTCCTCACATCGACGTTTTCTATCTTCAGACTTATCAGATAACTCCAATACAATGGATTTTCCTTTATCTTCTCTTCTCAAAAATTCTTTCTCTGCTTTTAGCCATTTTTTGGCGTGTTGTCTCTCCTCACTTGGCAAAGCTCTTTTACATACTGAGTTACATTCACTTGGCAAAGCTCTATCTATGTGTTCTATGTCTCTCATTTTTATTCAACCAGTCTAATCTATCTCTTTTCCATTGTTTCATCTTTTCCCTACGAAAAAATAATGAATTTTATTAATTGATTAGTTTGAGATAAATTAAATTAAACACAACCTAAAATAAGTTGGAGGTCATGAGTTTTATTTTTTATTCTTACATTTTATTATATTATAAATATACAAGCACAACTTTTTGGAAGGTTCTCGAAGTCAGCGACTCAGCAATCTCATGGTCGATAACTTGTAGGATTTTCTCGCAGACTAACAAAGCTGGACAGTTTGTAAATCCCATCATCAAAGAAAAATGTGTCTTGATTTAGCCCTAAGATCATGGTAGCCTCTTGATGTTTATTTTCCTATTGATTGTAGCTCTGATTTTAGGTGATTTCAAACAATCTTTTCTCATACATTCCGAAGCCTTAAGAAGTCAGAATCTTTCCTAACATATTCAGGAAATTCAAAATCGCCAGATAAATTGGGAGAACTCGTAATCCATCCCAAATCCTATATCCAGCTATTAAACTTTCTAGCAACTTGTTTAACTAAGAAAAGTTTGAATGAGGATATGCACAAAAACACAAAGAAACATTCTATATTTACGAGCTTATAATGTGAGTAATGCGCAAACCGTTATTTATATTGAAATTTAGAAATTTAAATAGTTCATTATATATAATCAATATTATAATTATTAAAAAAATAGATACCAAATATATATAAAATAGAGGAAGCATGTATAGAACGATTCACTCTAACCAATTCGTTTCATTGTGTCATATTTAGAAGTGTGTGAGGAATTGCTTCGGCCTGTATTTTTTATGGGATTTTCCATCCCAATTTTTTGCAAGCCTCCTTCAATTTGTCACATTCTCCCCAATCCATAAATGTTTTTATTACAAACTTGTCTTCTGCCATTATTGATAACTTTTTTAGTCACGTCCTGTATTTGGGGTGAAATCTTTTAACCTAAAATCCACAATACATTGCTCTTAAGAAGCTTTTGGTACTAAAAAGAGTAAAATAGAGAGCTTAAAAAAGAAAATACTGTGTGACAGAGAGGAATTTTAGACTTATCATGGGAGAGAAAGTAACAACACTTATTTTTGTGGCCAGTGGTGATTTTTGTGACGGTCGACAGTGAGCAGGAACGAAACACGCGCAGAGAACTCTTGTTATTCACGACCAACTAATACGTTCAAATCTAAAACATTTTATACGTAGAAGTAGGGCTGTAAAAAGATCGAACTGGACCGGTGGACTGAACCGGACCGAAGAATTCGGTCCGGTCCGGTTCGGTCTAAAGGATTTCTCCCTTTGGACCGGACCGAACCAAACCCCACATATATATATATATGTATAAATAGTATATAAATTATAGTATTAATATTAATATATATAAATATATAATATATATTAACATATTAATATATAATATATACTCTTATAATATTAACATATTATAATTTATTAGTTGACTAGTTGTAGTATAAAAATATAAATTATAATATATCTATATAGAATATTAGTAATAACTTATGAGTAATAAGTGTATTATTATTATTTAATATATTATTACTAATTTATCTCTATTTACTAACATATAAATATATAATATACTAATGTAATAGTGTTATTAGTTATAATTTACTAACATACTCAATATATAATATATACTAACATATTAATATATATTATATACTCTTATAATATTAACATATTATAATTTATAGTAGTTAAATTTGGGCCAAAAAAATATTTGATCATTGCAGAATTTTAGATTAAATTTAGCTTATTAAATCATATGGGGCACTCCTGGACCGGATCGGACCGCCCTTGAACCGAATTGGACCGGACCGGTATGGACCGAACTCCTGTTCGGTCCGGTCCAGGATGAGAGAATTCTTGAACCAAATGGAATCGGTCCATAAATTTTTCAGACCGGACCAGACCATTGACATCCTTACATAGAAGTAGTTTAGTTTTGGGAGTTTCGCACCGAACCGCCACTTTGGAATCGTGGCATCACTTAGTACAATTGACTCTTTCACAAAAGAAGAATGCTACTTAGAGGGTTGTAACTCGACTTTTATATAATGAAATAGATAAGGTGGACGGTCCTAAATAGTTAGGCACCAAGCTTGTGTCAAAATTTGTCCAGTGGATTGTACCGCAAGCCCATTATTATTAAGACTATTCATTCGAATCGGGATTTTTTTTTTTTAGCCCCATCTTCCGGATAATCGGATTTCAATTACTATTTTCGACTCTCGAACCGAAAACCATATTACAAAATCCGGACCTACATAATTTAAGTACGAAAATTTCAGATTTTAAATCCGGTACTCGATTTTCATCATAATTATTATAATCCACTAACATGTAAAATTAAAAGCCTAAAAATTTAAATAATCAATCAAGAAAATAAATAAAATTAAATCATAGAATTTTAAATGATAAAGCAAATCTGGCCCACGGGCCTAGAGTCTAATCCAAATTTAGGACGTCGGGTGACATTAACATTGACCACGATCTCGGGCGAAAGCTGTAGGAAGCCAATCCATGCATTCTCTTCTAGAGAATTGAGGGTGGCAGGTGGGTTCGAGAAGTTTTCGCAAATGGCGTTAGCATGAAAACAGCCGAAGTTGAGGCTAAGCTTGATGAGGGAAATATTTTTCGAGGTGGAATCTTCGTTACAGGAAGGCTTATCGCTCAATTTTGAGGTTAGGATGTTTATGTTAACGAAGCTGTTATTAAGTAAACCTGCCTGCATTTTCATTTTTGATGTTTGTTAGTGACAATCAATGCTATATCGTTCCCATATTCTTTAAGCATCATGGATTAGCAGGGCTCTATATGTGAAGTGCGCATTAGTGGCAGTTGGTTCCTCGATCAGGGCACCATCTGTTTTATTGGAAAAAAAAAAAAAAAAAAACTGCAAAGTGGGGAGGGGATGAACCCCGTTTGTACATACCCTAGATTTTTCACTTATATTCCTAGCTCAAAATGGTGTTAGGTAGAACGGCATCTTTCCGTAAGCAAAATCTTCGCCCAATATTTCTTTTGATAGGTAAATACCACCGCGTCGATGAACCTGTGATTTCACCGTGCTCACTTTGCTTGTAGGAGGGCAGATATCATTTGGTTTCAGTTGGCTAATTTGTTTAGAAAATTCCTTGGAGCCTTGCTTGTTAGATATTTTTAACGTTTCAGGCTGGTTCTTTTATAGCAATGGCCAATTGTCTTCGCAAAATAGTAAAGGACAATTGGGCCTTTCATTTTTGTACAGTTGTCTTAACGACCATGCTTCTCTGGCTGCATTCTATGTGCACCTCGTATGGAAGCAGATGTTTGATTCTCACACAGGATTGGAAAACCAAATAGGATTTTTATGATATCAAACACAGGAAATTCTTGCTATCATAATCATTAGGGTTGGAGAAAGATATAGAGAACTGTTATTCATCATCCTTTCAACCATCACTTTTCATTAAATGATTGGAAAACCATTTATCTTTTTTTTTTTTTTTAGTTAGTCGTTGATGCAACATCAGAAGATGGTGGAATGATGATGGTTGAAAGGATGATGAATAGCATTTTTCAAAGATATATGATGTGAATGTGCTTTGTAATGTTAAAAACTGGGTTTTTTTTTTTTTGTAAGTAACGTTAAAAACTGGGGTTACACTCATTAGTCTGAATTTAAGCTATAAGATTATATCAATAGAAAATAAATTTAAGCTATAAGATTATATCAATAGAAAATAAAAGAGTATGCTCTGAATTTAACTCGGTTTTTTAGTGGGTTTGATTGCTATGATCTGATATTTTTGTTATTATCTTTCCCCTAAGATTTCCATCCAGTGTCGAAGAATATGGCATTTTGAATTTATTTTGTTGTTATCACAGGCATAGTTACCATCAGCAACATTTAAAAAAACCCATTTTACATTTTTGATCTGATTTTTTGCTCTCTCTCTCTCTCCGGTTTGAGGCTGGGATGGGGAGTGGTGGGTATACATTCCTTCTTTACATATGGAAATTTTCTGTTTTGTAATGATATGTAATTTTTAATCACTTACTGATTTAAATTGCTAGTATAAGCCATGCAGATGCTTGGGAAGACCATGAAGCTCCGTACTTATAATTGTTTATATATTGTATATTCAAATCTTATAGTTGCTGGCATATAAGAGTGATGCTTCATGTATAATTCGTATAATTTACAGGAAGCAAGAGCTCTTCTCGGGAAGTTGGAGTATCAAAGAGGTAATGTAGAAGGAGCTCTGTGTGTGTTTGAGGGCATTGATCTCCAAGCTGCCATACAGCGATTGCAACCTTCCATTTCTGAAAAAGTACCTTCCAGGAAGGGTTGATCTCGCACTAAATCAATGCATGCAGTCTCACAGCATGCTGCTAGCCTGGTGCTTGAAGACCTATACTTAAAAGCCAAGTCTCTTCAAAAGTTGGGGCGTTTAAGTGGTATGATATAACTTCGGTTTTATTCCTGTCCTTTTTTGGCCTTTGTCTTTTCCAAATTTGAATTTCAGCACACAGAGATGAGCCCGTGCTTCATGGGGATTTGCAGAGGCTGCTCATGAATGTAAAAGTGTGCTTGATGCTGTAGAGAGGATATTCCACCAAGGCATTCCTGATGCTCAAGTGGAGAGTAAATTGCAAGAGACAGTCAGCCAAGCTGTAGAGCTCCTTCCAGAACTCTGGAAGCAAGCTGGTGGCTATCATGAAGCAATTTCTGCTTATAGACGTGCCCTCCTTAATCACTGGAACCTTGATAATGATTGCTGCACTAGAATTCAGAAATGCTTTGCACTGTTTTTGCTGTACGGTGGAGTGGAGGCTGGTCCACCCAGTTTAGCTGTCCAGATTGATAGTTCGTATGTACCTAAAAACAATCTAGAGGAGGCAATCCTACTTTTGATGATTCTCATGAAGAAATTTATCCTTGGTAAGACTCAATGGGATCCATCTGTGATGGATCACCTAACTTTTGCTCTATCTTTATGCTGCCAAACACCTGTTTTGGCTAAGCAACTTGAAGAGATAATGCCAGGGGTATATCATCGCATCGACCGTTGGGATTCTTTAGCTCTTTGCTACAGTGGAGCTGGACAAGACAAGGTTGCATTGAACTTGCTGAGAAAATCTTTACATAAACATGAACGACCAGATGATCTCACTGCACTCTTATTGGCTGCCAAGATATGTAGTGAGGATTCCAATTTAGCGGCTGAGGGAGTGGAATATGCACGGAGGACAATTAATAATGCTCGGGGAATTGATGAGCACATAAAGGGTGTGGGTCTTCGCATGTTGGGCCTTTGTTTGGGAAAGCAGGCTAAAGTATCTTCTTCTGACTTTGAGAGGTCTCGTCTTGAATCTGAAGCATTGAAGTCATTAGATGAGGCTATTGCTTTGGACCACAATAATACGGACTTGATTTTTGAGTTGGGTGTTCAGCGTGCAGAGCACCGAAATTTGGATGCTGCTTTACAATATGCGAAGAAGTTTTTAGATGAAACAGGAGGATCCATATTAAAAGGTTGGAGATTACTAGCTCTGGTTTTTTCTGCCCAACAGCGACTCACAGATGCTGAAGTGGTCACTGATGCTGCTTTAGATGAGACTACAAAATGGGAACAGGGACCACTTCTCAGGATGAAAGCAAAGCTAAAGGTCTCTCAGTCACTACTCACGGATGCTATTGAGACTTATTGTTGCCTTCTTGCATTAGTTCAAGCCCAGATGAAATCTTATGGGCCCCTTAGAAAGTTTACTCAGGTTATATATTCTATTTGCTTTACATGCTGTAACTATCAAAAAGAAAAATTTGCTTTACATGCTGTACTTCAATTTGACAAAATAATTTTTTTTAATAATAATTTCAGCCAAATGCATTATTTATTGGCATGACGGATGCAGAAGTGAGATTATTTTGTTATCTTACAATGTCTCTGAGGCACTCGTTAAAGCTTCAGCTTAAAGGAGCATACCATAGGTTTAAATTGTATGACTTTATCCAGATGCAAATGATTGTAATGTAAGCAACTTTGAAATCGTTCCTGAGCTTGTATCAGGTTGGTATCATTATAAAAGGGGAGTTTGCTCTACCTTAAGAGAGTGTAAATGATGCCTTACCTTGGAATTAGTTGCTATGAATTTTTAACTTAATATGTTGTTAAAGGTTTTATATTCTTTCCTTCTAGAAATATAATTCATTGGAATTTAATACGTTCTTTTAAACTTATTTGGTTTTGGTTTGTTTCTTCACAAAAAGATAACATTAAGTGATACAAACAATCAAGACCACCAAATTTATTGTTCTTAATTCATCTCTCTCTGTTTTTATATATGATAGGTTGAGGATGATAAAGTCAATGGGTTTGAAGTTTGGCATGGTCTGGCAAATTTATACTCTAGTATTTCTCATTGGAAGGATGTGGAGATATGTTTGGAAAAAGCCAAAGAGTTGAAAAAGTACTCTGTTGAAGCGCTGCACACTGAAGGTCAGAGCTAAATCTTTCTTATTCTTTACTAACTAGTGAATTCAGAACCAATTTAGAACTCCAAGGAAAATACATGGCAATTGCCCTAAGATGTCTTTTACATGTTGCTGGATATTGGCCTATTAGAAACGCTGTACCCTCTAAACTAAGTCAGCTGCTTTTCAGCACTGACTCTGATACAGATTAGATCTGCATTTAACTCAAAACAATATTAGTGTCATTTGCAAACAAGTGAGAGATTTAAGGATCATTAGATCCATAAACAAGCTTGACAAAAAACCATCATTTTCCGTAGAAGTGATCATTCTGCTAGGTGCCATTCGAGGATCCCCCTGAAGACAATCTCAACAGGTATTAAAAATCCTTTAGAAGTATTGTTCAGCTAGACTAAAAACGTACCATGTACATGGTGTGCACCATCAAACTGCATTATTTTTCCCCAAAGCCACGTTTTTTTTAAATAAAATAAAAACCCCAAAACACATCTCCTCAACATGCATAACAATAAGTCCCAACTTGCTTCTCCATCTGCTATATTCAAACATAGATGATATGTTAAGCTCTCCAGAATGAATTTCAGAATCAAGACATTCATTGAGAGGAGAACAGAAACCAAAATTTTGCTTTCTCCTAATAAAAACATTATGAGATGGATAGGTTCATTTCCAAATATGTTTAGACTCTTCATATAACATTTTGCAATGATATTGTAAATGCCGCTCACAAGACTTATGATTGGAAGTCCTTTCTAATTGAATACGATGGCTTTCTTGGAATGAGAGTAATAAAAGTTGCATTGAGGCTTTTGACAAACCAAATTTCAGTATGTAAGTCCAAAACACTTCCATAGCATGTAAGTCCAAAAGGCCAAAGAAAAATAATCAGGCCCGAGGGTCTTTTTTTTCTTTCTCTGCTTAAAGCTCTCATCACCTGTAACAACCTGTCCCTCTATGTTAGGAATATTACATATGTTTGTACTTGTGCCCGTCAAAGAGACCCATCTTGATGTAACACCTAATTTATTCCCCATTTTCTCCCCTTCTCATAAATCTCTCTTCTAATAAAGTATACAAGTCTTTAACCTGGTTTAGAAGAACACTTTTCTACATATTTCTTCTTTTATTTGGCACCGGGTATCCAAGAAGAATGTCCCAACTAATCCTGGGGGTGCACAAGCTCTCGGCAAGGAGTTTCCTGCAAGTGTACATCAGGCAATTGAAGGGAAAGTTTTCCCAGTTTGGTGGCCCCTAGAAATTGTTAGCACCCAATAGGATTCGATCCTTAGACTTGGAGGGAGCATACCACAAAACCAAGGCCTTTTCTATGTATCTATATTTTCAAATGCCTCATTCCACACCCTTAATTAGCTTTCAAAATAAAACTCTGGGAACCAAGAAAGCAATAAGAACCCAACCAGTGTTTTATCCTTTCCTAGAAACCTTCTGACTTTTGCTACATACTTTCAAATCTGAGATACCTTTTTTGCCTAGAAAATTCCTGCAATCAAGGAGAATTGGGACATGATCTTAATGGAGTCTTGGACGATCAAACCTACTAGTTAAACCCACATTTTTATATAAAAAAAAAAAACTTGTACATTTGGAGCTTATACCTAGCATAAGATCCCACCCGAGACTTGAGTTCAGACAACAGCAGTCAACAATTTACACATTTGACAGCCCACGGACAGGATTCTCCTCGTATTATGGAACCAATTTTGTCTTCTGAAGTCATTATAGTGGCCTTCCCTTCTTTGAACGAATTTCTCACCCTTCTCTCTTTCTCTTCCTCCTTCAATCTCCTGAGGTTCCAAGACAATACATCTTAGGCTCATATAAAACAATAAATACCTTCTCCCCTTAAGAGTTTTTCCCCAACTAGAACTACTCGCCTTTGAAACGTAATTTTTAGAGCAAGACAAGTGCTCCATCTCTCTGTTGCCTTTGCTACCATATTTGGGATTATGGCTGATTTCATTCAGATAAGGACCCGCTTCAGTGGCTGTAAGTAAGGTTTTTGGTTGTAAAACTTGTTACAGGCTGCTTTAAATGAATCTTATACTGTGCTGGACCTAATATGGTGTGAACATTCTTGCTCAAGAATTCTCATTTTCTGTCTTAATTTCTACCAGGTATAATGTGGGAAGGTCGTGGGCAGATCAAAGAAGCTTCGGCTGCTTATATTAATGGCCTTTTACTTGAACCTCGTCATGTTCCTTGCAAAGTTTTGATTGGTGCTCTGATGTCAAAGAAGGGCCCCATGGCATTGCCTGTGGGAAGAAGCTTGCTGTCGGATGCATTGAGGATTGATCCTACTAACCATATGGCTTGGTATTACCTGGGGATGGTTTACAGGGATGATGGGCGAATAGCTGATGCTGCAGATTGCTTCCAGGCAGCATCCATGCTCGAAGAATCAAATCCCATTGAAAGCTTTGGCTCTATTGTTTGACAGAGCTCCCATATCTTACAAGTTTAAATTTTTATGAGGTGTAATTTTAAAATTTATTTGTTGAGAAATTCATTTTTATTTTACTTCTATTTTCTACAAAGAAATGAGTCATGCGTGGGGATGAGATGGGTTTGCTAATGCGTATCTATTGATGCATTTGCAATTGTTTCTCAGCTGTGTAAATCTATGCGTTGTGTAAGTAAGCAGCTATACTAAAAGAAATTAATAAATTCAAAATTTTTTTTTTTTTTTGTAATTTTTTGTGATGTATCGTAGTATAAATTCTCTTGTATATTGCCTCTCTCTCTCTCTCTCTAGAATAACACCCTGGTGGTATGGTAGGTTTTAGAAGGCCAGGTATGCGTGCATTTGCCTTCATATTTCTTAGTTTGGTACGCAAAAGTCTTTGAGGGTTTTATTTCTTAGTTTGGTCTTATTTCAGAAGTTTATAGTATATATATGCCTTTTTTTTAACCCAATGTATGACGATAGATGGTTTAGGATGCTAGAGTACTTTTGCACGATTGATCGAATACCATATCGCATGAATGTTTATTTTAAAGAATGAAAGGTAAGCTAAATGTTAATGTAAAGAAAAGATAAAGGAAGTCTGATCGCTTGGGGTTAATGAACTATGGGGTTAAAGACGATACCATAAGGTTGGCATAGATGGTAACACCGGAATGCATCATTGATGGTGTCCCTAGTGGATAATCCATTCTTGAGGCTTTGGTTCTTAAGCCGGTCACTTTGGAAAGAAATGTTGATTAGAGAGTCACCAACCCTAACGCAAGGGGGTTGATAGTGTGTAATGACCATAATGATGAGGTTAAGGTAGCTAATGATTAATGATGATGCAAGGGGATTAATAGTGTGTAATGACCATAATGATGAAATTAAGGTAACTAATGATTAATGATGTTAAGGACGATGAATGCTTATGCTTGAAGATTGGGTAAATGAATGTTTCTTAATGTTTTAAAGTTAATATTTTATGTATGTGAATGTTTCTTAATGCTTTAAAATTAATATTTTATGTATGTGAATGTTTTGTTTAAGCTTGAAGTCGATTTTGATATTTTAAATGAACACTTTTGATTGTATTATGTTTACTGCATGATGAGGCTCTAAGTATTCGACTATTTTAGTTGTTTTTAAATGTTTTCCCATCCCAGGTGAGAAAGAATTAGCGGTTACTGCGGACGAGGATTCTGTTCAAGAGGTTGACATAAGCAATGAGGCATGGGGCGTAAGAAAGAGAATTTATATTTTTGCTTTACAATTAAATAACTCATGCTTTTGCAATGCTTAGGACAAGTTAGACAGTTATATTTAAACAGGTGCTATTGAACTAGATGTTTATTATTTAGATATTTCATTTATTAAAGTTTTTAGCAAAATATCTAAAGATGGAGTTGTGGTGGACCTTAGCAAGATCGAAACGGTGGTAGAATGAAAACACCCCACAACGGTTCGTGAAGTCAGAAGTGTTATGGGACTTGTCAGGTACCACCTGAGATTTGTTGAAGGGTTTAACAAACTCTCAAGTACACTCATAGCTTTGACTAGGAAGAATGCCATATTTATAGGAAGGTGTGAGGAGTTTCGAAAAGTTCGAGAAAATGTTGACCATGGCTGATGTATTGGCCTTGTCGAAATCTTATAGGCCAACGGTGGTGTTTAGTGATACATCTAAATATGGACTTCGATGTGTTTTGATGTAAAAAGGGCGTGTAGTAGCGTATGTCTCACGACAATTAAAAGATCACAAAAAGAACGATTTTATCGATGATTTGTAATTGGTGGCAATGATCTTTGCCATATATGAACCACAAGAGCTTGAAACATCTCTTCACCCAGAAGAACCTCAATATGAGACAAAGGAAATGGCTATAAACAATAAGTGACTACCAATGCGAGATCAAGTATCATTCGGGAAAAATCGACTTTGTCTTTGATGCATGAGTTAGAAAGTCTCGGGTAGAGGATGTGGCAGAATCCTCAGAGATAAGACTCGTTAGCAAAATGAGGAGGTTATTGTTGGGAAGCTCATAGCAAGAGGAAGTTATCACCTTGATACGACAGGTGAAGGCGACAGATTATGATGAGCTGAAGGAGCAACAAAAACAGGATCTAAAATTGTTGGATATTCGGTGAAGGTTCCTGAAGGTAAAGGCCCATGTATTTTAGTCTTAGTAGGTAAGGGTTAGGGATGTAATTGGTCCGGTTTTGGCCAAAATATAGAACCGAACTAGTACCACCGATTTTACAAAATGCAAAATTGATTACGCCACGATTATCCTCCAAGACCGGTAGTACCGGTTCTAATAAATTGTAGATTTTTAAAAAAAAATCTATATATATATATTTTTAAAAATCTAGTTTAAAATTTTTTTTATTATAAAAATTTTGTTAGACTAACAAAAAACTACTTTAATATAAAAAAAAATCTGTAATATAAAAACTGTTATAAAATAAAAATTGTTTATAAAAAAATTGTTATATAAAAAATTACTTTAATATTATAAAAAGGGTTTTAATATCATGTTTAAAATTAAAATTTTATTTTATAAATATTATAGTATTATTTATACATGATTATGTTATTATGTATTATATAAAAAGATATATATATATATATAAAATGTAAAAAGATATTATATATAATATTTAAAAATATTTAAAATATATAATTACTAGGACCGGTCCAGCTCGGTTCGGTCTGATTTCAAAATGAAAGGAACTGGAACTGGATTGAATCTTACCGATTTTGTATTTCTAAAAATCGGTTTTGGACCAAACCGATTCAAACCCGGTCTAACCGGTCCGGTTTGGACCAATTTGAGCTGGTCTACCGGTTTTTTTTTTTTTACACCCCTAATAAAGGCCAAAGAGTGATCCCAAAGAATTCCTAAATTAAGGAAATGATGCTTGTCAAGGCCTATTTAACGCCTTACTTGATACACCTGGGAGCACAAAGATGTACCAGGACTTGAAGAAAAGTTTTTTGTGGGAAAACAGGACATCACCCACTTTTTGAAAGATGTTCCACATGTAGACTAGTAAAAGCATAACACTACAGACCTGTAGGGAATTTGAAAGCCCTTGCCAATCCCATTGTGGAAATGGGATGACCTTGCCAAGGACTTTGTATCGGGCTGCCAAGGATTCCAAGCAAGAAGAACTCAATATAGGTGATTGTGGATAGGTTGAACAAAAGTGCTCATTTTCATTCAATTACTACTATGGTTTCCTTACGGAAGTCAACTCGACTGTATGTAAAGAAAATATTTAGGCTATATGGAGTGCCTAAAACTATAGGATTAGGATCCAAGATGCACTTCTCATTTCTAGAAGAGTTTACAAGCGGCAATAGGCACCAAATTGAGTTTTAGTAGTGCTTATCACCCCTAAACGGATGGTTAGTAGGAACGGGCCATCTAGACACTAGAGGATATGTTAAGGGCATGTACCTTAGAATTTAAGGATAGTTGGGAGAAACATATACCCCTCATTGAATCTGCCTAAATTACAACTATCACTTAACTATTCAAATTATGCTTTATGAAGCCTTGTATTAGAAGAAGTTTAGATTGCCCTTATATTGAGATGAAGTTGGAGATGGTAGGCTCTTAAACCAATACACGAGATGAAATAACAAGTCAAAGTCATATGAGAAAAGATGGCGGCAACACAAAGTCAATAGAACAGTTATGTTGGCAGTAGAAGAAATGAATTTACCTTCAAGGAAGGCGATTAGGTGTATATTAATGTGTTACACATGAACGGCATGAAGTGATTCTAGAAGATGGTAAAGTCGAGTCTGATGTATGTTTGACCTTATTTAGTAACGGAAAAAGTGGGCATACTGACCTATAGGGTTGCATTCTCGATTGAGTATGGAGAGGTACATGATGTGTTTCATGCCTTTTCCTCGAGAAAAAAGTTTAGGGAACTAGACACCCTCAGTAATTAACTTAGGTGAGATTCAATTACAATCGAATCATATCTACAAGAAAATGTTGGTACGAATTTTCGACTGAATGAACAAAAGTGGTAATTCAAAATAACCATTGAAAATGTATTATGGGAAAGCCCAGATGACCAAGAGGTCACGCAGGAAAGTGAAAAGTCATGATGGAACAATTTTCTTATTGGCATTTACGTGCTTTAATGAGGGCATTTATACAATTCTTTGTAGACATGCACTAGGTGAGGGCATTAAGGCCATTTGACTAGATGGCAAGCGGCTATAATATCTACCAAGCCAATTTAATTTCAGTTGCACCACCCTTTAAGATTTTGGAAAAATATCACCATGGTTAGGGAAAAGAAAACAAAGCAGAAGATTGTTTTACTAAAAGAAGTGACCAGACGATTCATGGAGGAAAGGCATAAAGCAACAAGACTGTCAGAGGAACAACGACAAGACGAGAAAAATCATCAATGAGAGAAGGCCGTGATTGTAAGACATTGAAATGAGGTCTTGGACTATCACGATAGTGTTGTGTTCACCCAATTGGTGAGACCTCACAAAGTGAGATGATCTATTCAAGAACAAGAGTTCTAGGAAGAAAACTAAGAAGGGATTACATTGGAAATTGATGTCTCATAATATAGTGGAGGAGTTTGAATACGATGCAGAAGAAGAAGCCGACGGCACAAAAGAAGTCCATGGCCAACACAAGGTGGAGAAACCCTTGATCCAATGATAGAATGGTCAGAATTGGTGGTGTCGAGGAGTTGAACGTAACCCTATCGTCAACTAGGAAACACATCAGATGATGGAGATAACAACTAAGGTTCTATCCCACAAGCATCCCTTGCATTTCTATAATTATGATCCAAATCTCAAAGATGAAACTTTTTGTTAAGGAGGGCAAGATGATAGGACCTTGCATTATCAAAGGGAAGCATGAGTGGAATGGAAGGCAACAACAAAGTAACAATCAAGAAGAAGAAGAAGGCATGATGGGCGAATGCCCACATCATGGAAGGCATGATGTGGGCGAATGCAATCAAGAAGAAGGTAGTCAGCGAACAACACATTGTGGCGAGCAAAGGCACGTGATAAGGAGCACACGCAAGCAAGTCGAACATCACCTTAGGTGAATAACGATCAAGGTGACTAAAGGGATACACATTCTATATGGAGTGAAAAAGAGGGTGCACAAATGTAGAAGGAAACAAGGCTGTCAAGCAAGTAATTTTTAATGTAAAAGTACTTCCGTGCAAGCAATGAACAACACAATATAGAATTGGGACAGCCTAGAGATAGCACAAAAGTGCTCAAATGGTAGTAGGTGATGTACAAAGGTATATACCTCAAAGATTACGTTTCAACAGGAACCCCCATAGGAAAAGAGAGAGATTCACAACCATACGTTTGACCATGCAAGTAAGGCTCAATGCATCATTGGTGATTTTCATAAGGGATAGTGATGAGTGTGTGAAAGTACACTCTAAATATCTTAATATTGGATTAAATTACTAAAATCTAAATAGAAATGTAGGATATAATTTGTATTATTAAATTTAATTTTTATTCACATTGAGATATGCCTAAACATATTTTATAATATTTGAAATCTATAAACATTACAATATTGACAAGTGAGAGATGGCTCACAATTGCCCTTCACACATTTACTTCGAAATTACATAAAAAGAGAAGAAAAGAAGAGAAGAATTTGCAAAAAGGAGAGTTTTTACTGGGTTTGGGATTGCATGTTATCACAAAATAGGCCACAATTGGACCTTAACTCAAGGGATCGGCATGGCATTATTCTTTTTTTTTTTTTTTGAGAAATAGTTTCATTCATTCAATGAAATTCAGATTACATGAAGCCTATATTATGACTAAACAATCAACTAATTACAAATGACGCTCAACGCCAAAGTCTCTCAGACAAAATATGAGAGAACTAAAAATGCCTCATCTTGGAGGCATGTACTAAAATTCTCCTCTAAAAGATGAGAAACTACAACTCCTAACGGACAAATTGTACAAGAGACTATTTCCCACTTTTAATATTTTTTCTATAGAAACAATATTCACAAAAACAAATAAATAACAACACAAACACAAACACAAAAACAAAAACAAAAACTCCATAAAATGCCGTTTGTGGTGGCGCATGGACCCCACGTGCTACTCTAGGAGTGGACCACTGCAAGACTTGACATCTCTGAACACTTAGATCCGCTCTGAGCCACCACCGGCGAGTTGGATCCACCATAAGTGTAATAGCTCGAATTTTTTTAAGATGAAGTTTTTACTTGAGATTATTTTAAAAGAATTTATTGAAAATATATTTTTCCAGGATAATAGAATTGAAGATTTATAAAAATGTATCAACTAGAGAAATTAAATTTGGACCTAGAAGGGGTTGAATTTTAGAAATTAAGATAAAAATTCAATAAGAAGTGATAGAACTAAAAATCAAACACTTGGTGCCCAGATTAAGTATTCTCGGATTAGTCTGTCGAGTTTTAGTGTAATAAGCACAAATTATTCATATGAGGTCTAAATGAGGCTATTCCAATTTTTATAGAATCTTAAAAGGCAGATCTAAAATTTTCATGTTTTGAATTTTTGAAGATTCGGACGGGATCAATGACTTAATTGGGCAAAAAGTAGACAGTTCTAGATTAAGCTTAATTGGAACTTGACTTATATGAAATGTATCAAATTTGGGCATGTGATGAAATATGTGGTTGGTTCTAAAATTTTCAGGTATCTTGACATGTGTAAGAATAAGTGACAAGTGATGAATAGTTAATCTAGAAGCTTGGTTAGCCTAAATATGTGATGGAAACACAACAGAACAAAAATCTGCTGAAAGGTAACTAAGTAAGCCAAAACTAGTCTTTATCCTAACCAAACCTGAAAATTACATTCTAGAACATTTCAAATGGTGTCTTAGGAAAACTAACATGTGACCAATTGGATAAGAAGGGGCTAGAGAGGCATTAGACACTAATAAATCTGGAGAATGGTTTGGTTCATGCATGGTTAGGTGAAATATTAGCTCATGCCTTATGTAAGCTAACCTCTTTTCAACCATTGATTATTTTTTACTACTAAAATATCTCAATATTAATCATTGGATGAAAATTTTTACTGCCAAACCTAAATCTTAGAGGATTAGAATTAATCATTTGACTTTGAGAGGCATGACGCCTCATCCCCCAAAGCAAGAGGTAGCCGATTATCCCCCTTAGTTGCATTTTCTTCTTCTTTCACATATATGTCTCGACCCCTTCTTATAAATAGGTGATTTAGAGTCTCCTAAATCTCTTTAGAGAAAATAGCACACGTCCAACTTGATAAGATACAAAGAAAAACCCCATTAAGCCTTCGAACTTCCAAACATCACCTAAGTGAGTTCAAGTGAGTGATCTTGAGGAAAATCTTGCAAGGATTGGTTTGATCATTTCAAGCAAGCTTTGGAGAAGTTTTAAGTCCACATTTTAGCTTAACTTTAGCATAAAAATGACTTATTTGAGTGATTGAACTATGCATGCTAGTATTGGACTCTTAAAGCCATGTTTATATGATGAAATGAAATCTAAATATGTTTTGATTGGTTTTGTTATGGAAAATTATTATGAAAATTATGAGATCTTAAATATATTCTATGATGTTATATGAAGAGGATTTATTGAAAACATGAGGTTTTGATTTGGAAAAAAATGAGAAACCAACTTTAGTAAATTTCGTTCTTAATAGGCTTATTATTGGCAGATTTGACACATTCAAGAAGCTATAGAATGCTAAAAGAAAAATCTAAAATTTTTATGCCTTAAGTTGTAAGAAATAAGGACTCAATAAAGGATTAAATTGGGATTAAAGTGACGGAACTGAGTTTATCATAGTAGGCATTGACTTCATTGGTGAATTTCTTTTATTATAAATTCTTAAGGACTTGATTTTAATTATTTGCATGGTATTTTGATGATTATAATCAAATTAGAAACTTTATATTACTTAGAAAAATTTTAAAAATCAATTTGCTAAGAATTATAGATAAAACACTAAGAAAAATGATTAAATTCGCATAATTGATTAAGAAAAATTTGACATGTTAAGTATGAGAATTTTATTATGATTTGAATTAAAATAAAATAAGTTTTGATCCTCTAAAAGTTTCGACCAGCCTTGATTTAATAATACTTTAATATTTTACTTTGTTATTTAAGTAATTTTCGTTATATATTGATGTTATGAATTGATGTGACGTAAATGATTGTTCAAGTGACATGTCTTACTATGATATGAATTCACATATTATAAGGTTTATAAGGACATGAAACAGGCATGTCATAAGTCTAAGTTTATGCGTATGTTGCATTTCGTCACATATATGTATCGTCATAAGTCATGACGTCTGTTTTAAGAAAATACGTTAAGAAAACTTTAAGAGAACATGATAAGACTTAAGTCACGTCATGACAGGAATGACGATAAGTAACGCTCGGAAAATTGACATGATTTGATAAGTTAAAAATTGTGTTATGACAAGCGGGAACGGCGATATGTAACACCCACCATGTTAAGTATGTCCTGTGTCATGACGGGGACGGCGATACGTAATGCTCAAAAGACTGACACGAGACTCATCACAACAGGGATGACGATACGTAATGCCCAGATGACTAATGAGTTATATGAATGGCCAAGATGACGCGTCATGCTAAGAAACCCGATGGGGACGGCGATACGTAACGCTCATCGAAGATAAGAATTAAGTAAAATTAAAAAAAAAAAAAGAATTTAAGGAAAAATGTGATAAGTTCTCATAAGATTGCATAACTGTCTAAATCAAGTTAATCATAAGTCATGCATAAGTCGTAGAGAATATATTTTAAATTATGCGTTTTTACTATTTTTTATTAATATAATTGTTTGCCTTTGTCTATGCTCTATTAAACTGATTGTGTACTTACTGAGATTTCTAAAAAAATCTCATACTTGTGTGTTTCTATATTTTTTCTTGGGAATATAAACCATACTATAGGATTTGATGGCCAACAAGGGGAAAGCCCCGATACTACAGGAGACTCCGAGGAGTCCTAAGGAACTTTCTGATTATTGTCCTTTTGTTGACTTTTTTTTTTTTGGTTCTTTTGGATCTCCCATCTATGACCAGTTGATAGGATTTTGGAGCCATGATGCATCCGCTTTTTCTGAGAAAGAATGATGTACCAGATGCTACTTGACTTTAGGACTAGACGGTTCCATGTCCATTTGTGGGGTTTACACGACACCACATGGACAGTATCTCCACCGCAACTTTTGTCTTAGTCTAGATATATTTTGCTATGGGAGAAAACTTCCTGAAGTGAAGAAGGAACCTAAGTGGTTTTAAGGATAATCTTTTGTAATGTTATAAGTATTTTGATGACTATGATGACTACTTGGGTTATGTATATATAACAGTACAATGCTAAGTTATGAAAGAGAATTATGTGGATGTGGTAATTATATTTCTCTCCATGTGATTTTTAGAAATTTTTCTATTTTTAGATCTGATCCGCTGCGAATCATATGGCATATTAAAGTGAGTCTAGATGCATGCATTAAATCTTTGTTACGTATGTGGGTGATTAACCTAATGTTACTTATCCTGGCATCTTGATTTACGTTAAATCCCAGACGTAAATTTGGGGCGTCCCAATAAGCGAGACCCGTTGCACAACCTCTACAATCAGACCATCGCGCATGAGGGACACGCGCATCACCGTTCATCAAAAGCTTCCAGCAACTTCAAGATCGGTGGACAAGGGAAACGACACCACTGCGCGTGGTGAGCTTAGGGTCTCCGATTTCTTCATTCTTACCAACCAGCCTTCAAAACCCACAAAATCTGAAAATCACCACCAACAAGCATGGTGATTGGGAAAAAAAAAAAAGAGAAAAGAAAAAGAAGAGGGAAGAGGGAAAATGGAAGATGGAAGATGAATGGAGCCGGAGCTCCGCTCCCCTTACAGCCAACTGAACCACTGAAGATTAAAGAGAGAACTTTCACTTGGACGGGACAATGGAGAAGAAAAGAAAAGCTAAATAAAAGAAGAGTTTGACAGAAGCCAAAACTCGCAAGCCCATTTGTTAGTACTTGGAGACACAAGCCACACGATTTAATCTTTATCTGAATGAATGGGCCGTATGAGATTTAAATCTTATTAGGGCACGACATCATCACACGTATATAAGCTTAAGAGAATGCGCCATTTGAGAAAATGGAACACGCAGAGAGGTCTATGGACGTACAATACAGACAAAAATTGAATTGATGGCCACTTGTTGATTTCTCGAGTTTTATGTTGCCCATCATATGTCAATTAAATTTTTAAATAGGGATAGGACGTGATAATATTTTTAATTTATGTATTTAATTTTTAGTTATTAAAACTTTTTTATTTTTTTATTTGTAATTCATTGTTGATGTTTTCTTCTCTAAATAATCAAAAAAATTATTTCGTTATAGATTTAATCATACTTTTTTTATTGGATTAATTTTTTTATTATGTTTGAATCTATTGATTATCTATATTGATATAATGCTCAACTATAATATCGCTCACGGGTATATTATCATCGTTAGATTTTCTCAATAGTGATAACAATTTACGTAATTTAAATGCGATGAATAATTTTTTAAAAAATCATATTTGACTTAATTTTAGTTATTAGTGCTATATCTTCCAGTTGAAAATTTTGAAATCGAATTATCAATTGAATTATCAATGAATTAAAAATAATTAAAATATATGATATGTGCAAGAAATTACTTGACTCTTTACTATTCGTCAAATTTAAATATTTTTTATTAATTATATTGTTTTATTTTATTTTATATTTAAAATTTAATTTTACTCTCTTATAAATTATTTAATATTTTTTTAATTTTTTTAATTGGACTTTCATTTTTTAATTTATTTCTTTATAAAATTGATATTCTAAAATTATGCTATAACGACTACCCATATATTTTTTAGACAAGCTGCGTAGACATGCAAGTATTGTCTCATCAATCTACTCAGTCTCTGTCATTCTTCAATCCAATGTATGCAAGGAAGATCGAGATTCACGACTTTCCCTTCGACCAAATGAAGACAAACCATGAGTCCATGACTGGCAGCACGACACGTTTCTCCATCAGTTTTCATCTCAATACACTCTCTCTCTTTCTTCGATTCGGAAGCTAAGCTCAAGGTCATCAACAACACGGAAGCCAACGATCTCTGCACAACTCTCAGTGTATATTCACTATTCAGGTTTCAATTTCAAACCAAAATAATATTAAAAAATTATATTATAACTTTATATTATCTTTATTTAACATTTTCTCCTTCATTTTTTAAAATTCTAAAAAATATTATAAATTAAATTATTTTACTAATATTCATTAACCATTTTATTACTATTTACCAATTTTAAATTTATCTCATTTCTCAAACAACCACTAAAAACATTAGCTTTAAATTATTTATATACAAATATATAATCACATATTTTGGAGATTATCTTTGCCATTTAATCTCTATATTAAATTACGCATCTTTTAGAAATAGTTTATTTTATAAACTCATCTCAACCACTCATTTCAAATTCTAACACATTTTAACTACTCATTTTATTATTATTCATAACTCATTTCATTTTAACTTTGAATCCAAACGGGGTCTAACAAAAAAATATATGTTATTATTATTTCCATTATTAATAATTTAATTTTCTAAAATTATTATTTTTATATATTTTTTGTAATTAACACCCACTACAAAGATGTTGAAGGTAGAGTGGTAGGGAAGAGAAAAATTAATAAATTACATATTTTAGAAAGAGTAAGAGGAAAGACAAAAAATAATAGAATAGCATTCATAGAGTGAACAATGTATATGCAAAAATGTATTGGCCCTGTTACTATTAACAATGGCCTAGCCATTGCCAAATCCAATTTGAAGTTGAAATTTAGACTTTTGACTATAATTTATATGGTTTAACTAGATAGTTTATATTGGTATAGCCATTTCAAAGTCAAGTATAATATTATATTATATATTTTAATATAATTTTTTTTTAATTTTGCAAATACTATATATATATATATTAATTATAATGGTTGGTGAACAATAATTTTTTTTTCTTACTATTTCTTCTCTCAACCTAATTATTCAAAAATATATTTTGCCATCCTTTCACCCACCAATCAAATATACAAACATGCCAACATTTAGTAGTTGGAACACACAGAAATTCAGTTATTAGATCAGAGATAATACCCTTGAATTGATGTGAAACATAGATATAGGTAAAGCAAATGAATAATTAGAGCAGTAGGAACACACAAAAATTAAAAAAAATAATAAAAGAATAGTCAACAAAAATATAAATGGATCAAAGTCTAATTTTAGTTATGAAATAATACAAGTTTACCATTAAAAACAGAACATGCAACAAAAATATAAATAGATCAAAGTCTAGTTTTAGCTATGAAATAATAACACAAATTTACCATATAAACAAAACATGCAACTTTATCATAAACAAAATCAAACACAAATTTTAGTTATGAAATAACACCAACAGCCCCACAATCTAAGTACAAAACAGAGATCTTTTAAATTAAATCCACCCCACCAGTCATCAAAATAATTTCCAAACTTACAAACATCTACGGTTAGTTAAATCAAAATGAAATACATTTCTCAATAAGCGTAAGGCTGTTAAAGAATCTGGACAGAACCTCTGCCATATTTTTTTTTCTCAATACATTTCTCATATTTCTCAGATGACTCCAGGCTTACCAATAGCAGCAAAGCTGCAACTTGCACCAAGTACAGAACCTAGGTAGAACTTCTGCCATGTTTTTTTTTTCCTTTCTTTTTCCACCCTCATCACCATTCATTCTCAAAATGAATGAAGCTACTTAGCTCTTGCACAAAACCAATCACTAATTAAAAAAGTTATAAACTTGATATCATCACAAAGCTAAGTTATTATAGTATATATTTAAACTTACAATATTAACCGACAATAACTTTTGATTCAATCTGAAATTACAAAAAATAAAAATAAAAATTTACCAATGAAGAACTTAATAATTTTTACCAAACCTTGACCTGTTTATTCATATAGCATTGTAAGTTTAAAGTTAAAACTTCTATCGACAATCAAAGGGTCAAACTAGAACATCAAAGGGATCCATAGCAGGGATTAGTTTAAACAAAGCATCTCCTAGCTAGTGTATGGGTTTCAGATACTCTATAAAATTGTTCTTCTAATTCTCGTGTCACACAATGACCAAAGCATCAAATATATGGAGTCGAGTGAGAGTATATTAGCATCTACCATATTTTCTAGAAAAAATTGGCCAGGTGCTTTCTCAACAATAGTATACTGCCATCTACTATCTATTGGACTACCATGTACCATCTATCTTGAAAAAAGACCACAAACAATTGCATACATTATAAAATCCTAATCTGAACAACAAGATGACTTCACATTATAAAATCCTAATCTTATATTATAAAATCCTAATCCAAAAAAAATTATTTCACAATCCAAAAATCAATTCATAATATGAAAGAAAGAACTTCACAATCCAAAAATCAATTCATAATTCAAAAAAATATGAAATCCTAGACCAAAAATTAATTCATAACCATGATTTGGAAGAGAAAAAAAAAATCCCTAATAAAAACAGATGAGGCACGAAAGTAAGAAACCCCAAATTAAAGCATGCTCTTTCAAAATAGACCTCAGTAATTCGAATAAGCCCTAGAGAGAAAGGAAATCTATAGCAAAAATCTAAGTTCTTTGAAGAGAAAGAAACGAAAATACGATTGGAGAAAATATAAATTGAAACGAAAGAGAGACTTATGTTTGACCTGGAAGATGACACCAAATTTCGATGACCGATGAAGAGAACTTGTAGGATGAGTAAGACAACTTGCAGGTTGAAGATGATAAAGGCACCATCGAGTTGCACACTGGGTGAAGATCGATGAAAATTAGGAGGCTTGTTTGCGAGAAGGAGGAAAGGAAATGAAATATTTGCGAGAAAATTTTGAGGGTAATCAATTTAGTGGTTTAATTATGTAAACATGTGTTTGAAATTGCATATAAATAAATTAATGTTAATGCTCTATTTTGTTTATTTTTGTAAATAAGATGAGTTGAGATAAAAGTTAAAAATTAAATAAAATCTTATTAGAATATATTTTTTAATATTTTATTTTAAGATTTTAGAAAATTAAAAAATTAATTTTATAATATATAAATATTTAAAAAAATTATAATAAATAGATGGAATGAAAATAATTATAAAAATAAAATCACGTTTTCGTTTTTAGCCCATTACAAATCCGGTCCGTTATTAGGGATCGGATCACGTTTTTCTTTTAACAGTTCTAACTGCCGATGCGCGTGACGGAAACCTCTTCATCCTCTCGCATCAGCCTGTCCGAAACGCCAAAACGTGGAGGATGATGTGAAAGTCGTCGCCTTCTCGAGCTGTAGAATGACCTACTTAACCATTGTGCTTCGAATATAGCTCTCTCTCCGCCTCTGTGTGAGAGGGGTTCTCATAGCCTAAAATTCTCTCAATTCCCACAATAGACTTATACTCTACACGCACTCGCCCTTGCCGTTGCCCCATCTCCCCGCCTAATTCACGAGCACCATAGAACCCACATTTCTTCTCCATTACAATGCATCCAACTGAGTCTATTTTCCCTTTTGTTTAGCGTCGCGATTGCTCGCATCTTTGGAGGTTGATTCTGTGAATATGGAGAGATCCGACGGCAAAGCCTTTAAGGACTTCGTTGAAGATTCCTCAGGTCGAAGTTCAAGATTCTTTTTTTTTTTTCCTTTATAAAAAAATAAAAATAAATAAATATGCTCTTTTCTTTTTATGTGATTCAATTTTAAGGCTTTTTTTTTTTTGCTCTAAATTGCTTACTTGCTTGCTTTGTTCTATCATTTTTGTTCTAGGAAGATGAAGCTTTAACAAACATTCTTTATCCCCATTTATTTTCCTGATTCCTCTTGTCCACCAACAAAATTATCTTATGGTTAAAATATGCGACTTTATTTATTGTCTTCAACAATTTATAAGATTAAGTTCACATTATGAGTTATTTCGTGTTATGAACCTCTAGGTAGAACTCACTTTTGAAAACTGGCTTACAAGAAGAGGGTGCTTAGGGGCTTATAAACCACCAACCAATTTCATACTTAGTCAATGTGAGATAATAACAACCACCACGCTCTGCAGCCGAAGTCCACAGTGATCCCGGTGCCCACACGAGCTGGTTGTGCGCTAGGTCTTTCCTAACTCTAGACTAACACTGCCATGCCGGCAGCACCGCGCGTGTCGCACGATTGCAACCGTTGTAACATGGCCTTAAAGGTGGAGTGACTATGATACCATCTGTTATGAACCCCTAGGTAGAACTCACAATTGGTATCAAGTCCCCTTTAAAGAATTTCTATGTATCAGTTTAACGTTTGTTGGATTGAAGTTTGGTTTAGTTTAGGGTTGAATAAAGTCATATCTCTCCATGTTGTCAAGTGTTGGTACTAAATGGTGTGTTTCATGAAGTGGAAGTAAGTTTAGTGTTGAAGCGAGAACAATGCTGTGGTGGGTGTTATGTGTGTGAGTCAAATGCTGGAATAAGAACGACTTTGCTGCGTGCTGTGATGTGAAGAAGTGATACGGCCCATTTGATCAAGCCTTTTAAAGGGGTGGAAGGAGGTTAAACACATCATATAGCGTCAGTTGGGGGTCTGGGCAAATAACAAGTGTAATACGCACCGTTTGGGAATTAAAGACTCCAAACGGTGCGTTTTGGGGTTAGTGGGTTAATTTTAATAGTTAAGACGCAATGTTTGGGTGATAAAACCAAACGGTGCATTTCTATGGTGTCTGTTAGTTTTCTTTGAGTCTTCTATTTACTCATAAAAAAAAAAAAAAAGTTTTCTTCGAGTCTTGTCTGGTCATGTTAGCAAATGTTCAAGTTAGTTACATGTCAGTAGTGAATGGAATAAGAAGGAAAATGGGAGAGTCTGAGTATCGAAAGGCAGAAATTGTGGTAGACTTTGGAGGTTAAGGGATTCCCTGGAAGAACCCTAATGACTATATTGTTTTTAGGCCCTTGAGCCATTTTCACAAACACTTGGTGTGCTTCCATAATTCTTGCATTAGGCAGATTCATCTTCCTCTTCCATAGCCATCCTGTTACAGTCACAACCACAGATCAGTCCAATATCCATTAACCATTCACGTTATCGTCTACAACTAGAGAATTAAGCTCTTAACAATTGGTATCACATATCTAGCCGAACCTACCCAACCTAGAAAACCCAAACAGACCCAGCCAATCAATACCAAACACCATTCCAAACAGATCCATACACTACCTATGGCAGAAAATACTAGATCCAAACACCAACAGCATGAAGCTCTACAATACCAAGTTGACCATCACCAGCAAGAGCTCACTGATTTGAAGACAGATGTCCAGGAAATTAAAGATATGTTACGTACTTTTTTCACCCAACAACACACTACTCCTCCTCCACACCAGGAAGTCCATATGGAGCTAGAAAACCTAGACCCTAGAAGGTTCAATCCCAGATGAGTCAAACTAGATTTCCCTCATTTCCAAGGGTCCAAACCAGCTAGCTGCATGGTTTTTCAAAGCCAACCATTACTTCAAGTTCCACCCAACACCACTGCCTCATAGATTGTTGATGGCCTTTTACCACATGGAAGGGGAAGCACTTGTGCGTTTCCAAGATGTAGTGGAAAGGGGTTAATGCAATGATTGGGAAACTTTTTCTATATCATTACTCCTTCGTTTCAGTCTAATTGCATGTGACAATCCAATGGAGGCGCTAACGAGGTTGAAACAGTCTAGTACTGTGGCTGCTTATATGGGCCAATTTGAAGCACTATCCAATCGCTTGAGAGGTCTCTTAGATGCTCACAAACTGAGCTGCTTTCTCAGAGGCTTGAAGGATGAGGTTCGCATTCTTGTCCGTATGCTAAACCTTGTGAATTTAAATGCAGTATATGGGTTAGCAAAGATGCAAGAGGAATATCTTAATAGTGCTAGAAAATTCAATAAACCTATTGGTGAAAAGTCTAATGCTGTGAGGGTGGGGAATTCTTCCCAAGGCTCATTTTCTAGTGACAATTACAACAAATGAGGAAACCTATGGGTTGCACTGATTACTTCTATGCAAATGGATGAAAAGCAACACAAAGGTTTGTGCTACCATTGCGACGAGAAGTGGAATCCGGCACACACTTGTAGGAGTCCTAGAATCTACTTGGTTCAAGGGAATGAGGATGTGATTGATGAAGAAGAAGAGCTGCCAAGTGAAGAAAATGGTGAGAAACAGCAGCTGGAAACACTGCCCAGCAGCAAGGAAGAGCTGAAATTACCTTGGCTGCTATAGCTGGAACTCCCATTGTGAGAACGATGCGTTTGGTGGGAAGTATTCTTGGGGAGTAGGTGGTGATATTAGTGGACTCGGGCAGTTCACACAACTTTATAGACTTGGTTTTGATCTCAAAATTATAGCTGCCAGTGGATTACTTAGTAAACTTGAAGGTGTGAGTAGCCAATGGTCAAGGCCTAAGCAGTGAGGGAATCTGCAGAACAACCCAGTTGAAGGTATAAGGTAATTTGTTAAACCCACCTATTCATTTATTGGACCTTGCTGGGTGTGACAATGTGCTTGGTGTCCAATGGTTAGAGAGACATTTGGTCCCATTACTTGGGACTTTTCGAAGTTCCTAATGAGCTTTTTGTTGGAAGGAAAAACCATTGAGTTAAGAGGGTTGAAGTTAAATTCTTCAGTTGTGGAAGATAGTCAAAGTTGCTTAAGGCAAATATGGCTAAGGGGAAGGGCATTCTATTGCAAATTGTGTGTGATGGGGGAAGGGAAGAAAATTGTAGGATTGTGGATGGGCAGATTTAAGATCTGTTGGATTACTTATAAAAAAAATAAAATAAAATAAAATTAAGGTCTGTTGGAGGAGTGTAAAGAGGTATTCAGTGAGCCTCAAGGGTTACTCCCACCCTATATCATGATCACCAAATAGTCCTCAAGGAGGGCACTCAACCTATAACCAATAGACTCTTCCAATACCTCTATTACCAGAAAGCTGAAATTGAGAAGATCATGGCTGAGTTGTTGAAGTCGGGGGTGATTAGACCTAGTTCTACTCCGTTTTCATCCCTTGTTTTGCTGGTTCATAAAGCCAATGGCAGTTGGCGGCTTTGGGCAGACTATAGGGCACTTAATAAGCAAATGGTGAAGGCTAAGTTTCCTATTCCAATCATAGATGAGCTGCTGGATGAGCTCTTTGGATTGGTGATCTTTTCTAAGCTTGATTTACGATCGGGCTATCACCAAGTGAGAGTAGTGCCTAGTGACATTCTAAAATGGCTTTCTATACCCATGATGGGTATCATGAGTTTTTAGTGATGCCTTTTGGCTCACTAATGCTCTGGCCATGTTTCAAGGGTTAACGGTGATATTTTTAGACCCTTTATGAGGAAATTTGTGCTTGTCCTTTTTTATGACAGCTTGGTATATTGTAAGTCTCAGGAGGAGCATGTGAATCATTTAAGGGAGGTCTTAAACATGCTGAAACAACATTGCTTGTATGCAAAAAAATCCAAGTGTCGGTTTGCAGTTGATGAAGTGGATTATTTGGGCCATGTCATTAATGCTAAAGGTGTGATGGCTGCTTCAAAGATTGCCTCTATGCTAGACTAGCCCAAGCCTAAGAATGTGAAGGCCTTACAAGGATTCCTAGGGCTCACCAGGTATTACCGGAAATTCATCTAGAATTATGGGCTTGTTGCTGCCTCTCTCACTCACTACTAAAGAAAAATTCTTTTTCTTGGAACTTGGAGGCCATCAAGGCTTTTGCTGCCTTGAAGCAAGTTGTTTTCCACCCACCGGTCTTAAAACTACCTGATTTTAGCAAGCCATTTGTGATTGGATGTGATGCAAGTGGGAAGGGGATTGGGGCAATGTTAATGCAGTTCGAGCAGCCTATTTACTTTCTAAGTCAGGCCCTTAAGGGCAAGGCACTACTATCATCAAAATGTGTCTTGATTTAGCCCTAAGATCTTGGTAGCCTCTTGATGTTTATTTTCCTATTTATTGCAGCTCTGATTTTAGGTGATTTCAAACAATCTTTTCTCATACATTCCGAAGCCTTAAGAAGTCAGAATCTTTCCTAACATATTCAGGAAATTCAAAATCGCCAGATAAATTGGGAGAACTCGTAATCCATCCCAAATCCTATATCCAGCTATTAAACTTTCTAGCAACTTGTTTAATTAAGAAAAGTTTGAATGAGGATATGCACAAAAACACAAAGAAACATTCTATATTTACGAGCTTATAATGTGAGTAATGCGCAAACCGTTATTTAAATGATAAAGCAAATCTGGCCCACGGGACTAGAGTCTAATCCAAATTTAGGACATCGGGTGACATTAACATTGACCACGATCTCGGGCAAAAGCTGTAGGAAGCCAATCCATGCATTCTCTTCTAGAGAATTGAGGGTGGCAGGTGGGTTCGAGAAGTTTTCGCAAATGGCGTTAGCATGAAAACAGCCGAAGTTGAGGCTAAGCTTGATGAGGGAAATATTTTTCAAGGCGGAATCTTTGTTACAGGAAGGCTTATCGCTCAATTTTGAGGTTAGGATGTTTATGTTAACGAAGCTGTTATTAAGTAAACCTGCCTGCATTTTCATTTTTGATGTTTGTTAGTGACAATCAATGCTATATCGTTCCCATATTCTTTAAGCATCATGGATTAGCAGGGCTCTATATGTGAAGTGCGCATTAATGGCAGTTGGTTCCTGGATCAGGGCACCATCTGTTTTATTGGAAAAAAAAAAACTGCAAAGGGAGGGGGGGGGGGGGTGGGGGAGGAGATGAACCCCGTTTGTACATACCCTAGATTTTTCACTTATATTCCTAGCTCAAAATGGTGTTAGGTAGAACGGCATCTTTCCGTAAGCAAAATCTTCGCTCAATATTTCTTTTGATAGGTAAATACCAGCGTGTCGATGAACCTGTGATTTCACCCTGCTCACTTTGCTTGTAGGAGGGCAGATATCATTTGGTTTCAGTTGGCTAATTTGTTTAGAAAATTCCTTGGAGCCTTGCTTGTTAGATATTTTTAACGTTTCAGGTTGGTTCTTTTATAGCAATGGCCAATTGTCTTCGCAAAATAGTAAAGGACAATTGGGCCTTTCATTTTTGTACAGTTGTCTTAACGACCATGCTTCTCTGGCTGCATTCTATGTGCACCTCGTATGGAAGCAGATGTTTGATTCTCGCACAGGATTGGAAAACCAAATAGGATGTTTTATGATATCAAACAGCTAGTTAAAGAATGTGAGACCATCCAAGCTGTTAAATATAAGACTACACATCCAGCTGAGTTGTTGCAACCCTTACTCCTTCCTAATCAGCCTTGGACTGACATATCCCTTGATTTCATTGATGGCTTGCCTAATTTTAAGGGATTCACTATTATTTTTGTGGTGGTGAACCCTTTTTCGAAGCATGCCCTTTTTATAGCCTCAGCCCATACTTTTTTTTTTTTTATAGGTAAACAAGTATTATTAATAAAATAATGGACATAAATGCCAGTTGCAAAGATTAAGAGGCCCATCAAGAAGGCAGATTCGAAACATGGAAATTATGTAGAACCATGCCATTAAAGTCTGAGGCAATGGTCCAAGTACATAAGGTTCTAAAAAAGAAAACTTTTAGCTCCTCCATCGATCTCTCCCGGTCTTCGAATGTCCGCTCATTCTGCTTTTGCCACAAGCTCCACATAATACAAATGGAGATCATCTTTCAAATCGCCTTAACTTGCCGTCTGCCTCGGATCGAAGTCCAACACGCCATAGTTGCCACCACGGACTCTAGCATAACCCAAGCTAGGTCTAGTTTATTAAACACTTAATTCCAGAGTGCCCTGGTTGTCCCATAGTGTAAAAGTAAATGATTTACTGACTCACCCGCCTGTCGACACACACAACACCAATTTGCTATAATGAACCTCTTTTTTCTCAAATTATCAGTGGGGAGGATCTTGCCGAGTGAAGCTGTCCAAGCAAAAAAAAAAAACTGTTTTGGAATGTGCCTTATGTCACCAAATCTTATTCCACAGAAATTATGTATCGGATACTTGGGTGAGCACTTTATAGAAAGAGCGCACAGTGAAAACCCCTTTCTTTGTCGGTGTCCACCACAAGCCATCTACTTGTTGGTTATTCGGTTTGAGGGTATAGATAAGGCTATAAAATTCCAAAAAACTACTTATCTCCCAATCCTGAGTTGCCTTGGTAAAGCTAATATTCCAATAGATATGTCCTCCTGTATACCCTACAACCTCCGCCACTGTGATATCTTTTGCACTTGCAATCTGAAAAAACGAGGGAAACATATCTTATAATGCACCATTATTGCACCAGACATCCTTCTGGAATCCGATCCTTGTTCTTGCACCCAAAAGTAACCTAGTATGACGATTAACGACCCCCTACCCTCTCCTGATGTTTTTCCACAACCCCACTCCACCGGCTCCCCTAACCTCACTAGTGCACTAGCCCCCCCTCCCCCCCACTATCATATTTGCTTACAATCACATTTTTCCATAGCGCATCCGGATTCTTATCATATCTTCATAACCATTTACCAAGAAGAGTCTGATTAAACTTCCTCAGATTTTGAATATCCAACCCCCCATTCGAAAGAGGACGACACACCGTCTCCCACTGGACAAGATGAAATTTACACTCTTCTCCCAAGCCTCCCCACAGGAAGTCACATTGTAATTTCTCGAGACGGCCCACCACACTAGCCGGTAACGGGAATAGGGATAAAAAATAAGTGGGTAGGTTCGAGAGAGTACTTTTAATCAAGGTAATACCCCTTTGGATAAATACATTTTCTTCCACCATGCAAGTTTCCTCTTCATTTTTTTGATCATCGTGTCCCAAATTGCTGCCTTCCGTGGTGCTATCTCTAATGGAAGTCACAGGTAAGTCATAGAAAGAGAAGCAATCTTGCACCCCAGGGTTCCTACCAATTCCCTCATGTTTTGAACATCGCCAACCAGTACCATCTCGGATTTGTCATAATTTACTTTCAGCCTAAGACTGCTTCAAACAAAGTAGCAAAGCCTTCAATGCCCGTGCCTATTCTCGATCAACCTCACACATGATGAGTGTATCATTTACAAACAACAAATGAGATATATTAGTAATACCCCTTGTAGGAGTTCCAATGGGAAACCCATTTACAAAATCATGGACCACTAAAGCCGATGTCATTTTGCTGAGCGCCTCTATAACAATCACAAACAACAATGGGGATAGCGGATCCCTTTGTCTCAGGCCTCGAGAGCTTTGAAAGAAACCTTTTGGCTTGCCATTGATCAACACCAAAAACCTTGCCGTAGATATACACTAGCGGATCCATTTCTTCCATTTTTTTCCCAAGACTGCATCTGCCCAATAAATACAGAAGTCAGTCCCAATTGACATGGTCGTACACCTTTTCCATATCTAGCTTACACAAAACCCCTGCGCCACCCGCCTTCAATTTGCTATCTAGACATTTGTTTGCAATGAGAATTGCATCAAGAATCTGTCTTCCTTTAATGAATGCATTTTGTGGCTTAGAAATAAGTTTCCCAACAACCTCACTGAGACGGTTTGCAAGCACTTTCGTAATAATCTAATATACCCCTCATACTAGACTAATAGGCCAGAACTCAGAAATCTCGATTGCCCAAACCTTTTTGGATATTAGAGTGAGAAAAGCTCCTAAAACACCTTTAGGAGGTCTTCTTTAATCACATCTCAGCAATTTTGGAAGAAATCCATAGAGAAACCATCTGGCCTAGGAGCCTTGTTTTTAACCATTTTTTTACAACCTCATACACCTCCTCCTCCTCGAATACCCTCTCCAACCGTGTGACATCACTAGGCTCAATAGTATCAAATGCCAGTTCGTCAAGCGTGGGCCTTCATTCCACTTGCTTATTTAGGAGCTTTTCGTAGAACTCAACGACATGGTTCTGAATGACCCCTTCGTCTCTACACTTTACCCCTCAATCTTCAGAACCTCTATGTTGTTGTTTCTTCGATGTGAATTAGCAACTCTATGAAAGAATTTTGTCCTACGATCCCCTTCCCTTAATCGCAATGCCTTTGATTTTTGACGCCATGATATTTCTTCTAATAAAATAATTCTCTCAAGATTTGCATCCAACGAAGTCTTTTGTTCTTGTTCTTCCTGGGTGAGAGGCTGCCCCTCTTGAATCCAATCTAGCTCTTGAATTTTTATCCATTTTCCATTCTTGTTCTCCCTTATGTTTCCAAAGAACTGAATGTTCTACTCCTTCAGGTCTCTTTTGAGAGCCTTCGGTATACTAGCAAAAATGAAACTAGGAGTGCCATTGAATTGGTAAGACGACCACCACTGATTAACTCTATCCACGAAGCCTTCCGATTTCAACCACATATTCTCGAACTTAAAATATCGACGGGCGTTCCAAAATCCTCCACAATCGAGCAAAACAGTCCAATGATTAGAGGATAGGCGTTCCAAACGCTTTTGCCATACATCTAGAAAGTGACTCTCTAGCTCTGGTGAAATAAGAAAACAGTCCAATTTAGACCAAATCTGATTATTTACCCATGTAGTAGGACCCCCTACGAGTGGTAGGTCAACCAGGTTCAAGTCGAAGATACATTTTGAGAACTCTAGACTCGAATGCCTCATCCTGCGATGCCCAGAGCATTCACCCGGGAATCTGACAACATTAAAGTCTCCCAAAATGCACCACAGGAGTTCCCACCAGTTATAAACCCCCGCTAGCTCTTCTCACAAAAATTTTTTATCCGCATCTGCATTTGGTCCATAAACACTTGCAAAAGCTCACAAAAAATTATTAGATACGCATTTGAAAAAGCACGCTACCGTATATTGCCCAATATACTCCTCTAACTTCTCTACCACCCGCCTATCTCACATTACTAGAATTCTTCCAACGCTCCCGAAGAGGCCATGTAGACCCAGTCCACATGAATGCCACTCTATAAGCTACGCACGATATTCCTAGTAACCATCCTCAATTTTGTCTCTTGTAAACAAACGATGTTCGCTTTCCATTCACGAAGCAAATTCCAAATCCGAAGACGTTTATATGTTTTCAGACATTCCATGAGACTATCTTGGGATTTGTCATTAAGGAATGGCTAGCCCCTTCTCTTTAGTCCTTCCTTTACTTGGGCTACTTTCGTTCAAAGACCACGTCAAACGATTGAGCTCCCGATTTTTTTAGAGACTCATTTCCTTTTTTCTTTATGTCTCGATTCGAGCGTGGTTCTCAAGGCTATGAATTGCTCTTCGTATCCATCACACTTAATCCCCACGAAGTGGTGTAGATTTTTCACTTTGTCCATAACCCAATCTGAAGCATGATTTGGAAAATAAAAATCTAGGGGAGTGTGATTCTCCATCCCATTAAACTGATCATCTTGGAACTCCTCTCCCAAGGACAACTCATCTAGTCCTAACTGGTATTGAATTTCGGGCAGGAAGAGCTCGTTCTCGACCGAGTGCATAAAGTCATCCGAATCACTATCTAGAGAAGTCTGCTCGAAGTCTTCAAAGTACTGTCCAGGAAGTTCGCCCTTTGCCGCCATGCTTTGTAGGAAATTTTCGAGAAGCCCGAGACCCAGACGAAGCGTTTTCGCACTCTCTCGACGATTTTTGTGCACACTGGACCGGCAATGTGCTGCTAGAGTTCACCATCACTACCGCCAGTGTCGTCTGACTTTCCCCCACCAGAGTCTCTATTGCTGACAAGGTCTCTGGCACAACTCTGAGCTCCTGCAATTCCTCGATAGAGACCCTAGGGTTTACGGCTCCAGGAGACGGGTTGGATTGAGGTTGGGTTCCGGCTGATTTGATTCCAGGCCAAGCATTGGGCGAAGCCCATTCGCGTCTTTGAGTTTTTGCATGGGCCGTAGAGTTAGACGATCCTGCGGCCCTAGAGTTACTGGGTCCGGGTCTTGGCCCGCCTACTTGGCGCCACTCTTTCCCTTTCCCTTTGAATTTCTCCTGGTTTTGGTCCCCTAAACTGGGCTTTATATGGCCCATTAGCCTTTTGTCTGTCTTCCTAATCAGTGTTTCCCGTATTGCCCCTCACCCCATCGCCTTCCTTAAATGAACCGACAAAGGACACCAATAGAGACACATCCCTCTGTAACTGCCTCAGTTGACCCTGCATCACCAGCAAAATTTGTCTGTTTTCCAGCACATCCTAGGTGGGGCTCGACAACTGTCACGACTTGGGAGACGTCTCACGACAACTGCTTCTATTAGAGTCCTTTCCCCTATTTGGTTCAGACACAAGAGCATCTCTATATGAGCGAGAAGATGACCGTTGGACTCCTTTCCCTTTTCCGGCGTCTCCACCCTTACTACTCCGGTTACCATTTTCCGACAAAGCTTCCTTTAGCTTCCACCATCCCCAGCCACTATCCCCCACAGGTAGGCATATTACGTTCCTTCGACCACCTTGGTTAAATTCTGTGACTTCGATGAAACGTTCTCTGTTATTCGCACGCCGTTGTGCTATGAAACTTTGAGGCCCTTCCTTGGTGGCTGAGTATGGTTCCGTCCTCACCCCCTTTAGACACTCCTCCAGCACATTCCTGAGCCAGAGTACTACGTTTGGACCCAACAAAACCACATGCTTTGACTTCCATCCCCTCTCCATGACGCGCAAAAAGCCACCTTCCATTGTGAGAAGGAAGGTCTTTGATTCAATCACCACCTCAGTGTGTTGGTCCATCAAACCCATCACTGGACTAAATCGAACTAGTATTCACGATGGAACTTGCATTCATGGTGAGAGCAGACGAAAACAAAGAAAATCATATTTGTACAGAGAGAAAATGAGAAGAGAGCAGTATTAGGACTCTAAGAGAGTTGGCACCTCTCGTTTCTCTAACACTATTCTAAAATAATGCTCAGCTATAATGCTCAGCCCATACCTACAATGCCCAAGTAGTAGCAGGGAAATTTATGAGGTATATTTTCAAACTGCACAAGTTCCCTAGGTCTATGGTGTCAGATACGGATCCCATTTTCTTGAGTTCCTTTTGGCAAGCCTTATTTCACTTCCAAGGGTCCTTTCTAGATTATAGTTTGGCCTACCATCCCCAAACCATGGTTAGACTGAGGCTCTCAGCAAAAGTCTAGAATGTTATCTAAAATGCTATGCAGGGGTAAAACCTAAGTCATGGTCACTATGGCTTCTTATGGCTGAGTGGTGCTATAATACCACCTGCCACCCATCAACAAAAATGACCCTTTTTGAAGTGGTATATGGGTACCCACTACCCTATTGTCCTATGTTCCAAAAACTAGCAACAGATCAGGTTCTAAGAGCCGGGGATCAAGTGGTACAGTTATTAAAAAGTAATCACAGTGAGCCCCGAAACCGTATGGAACACTATGTAGACATGAAAATAACAGAGAGGAAGTTCGACATAGGTGACTGGTCATTTTAAAATTACAGCCATACAGAAAAAAAAAAAAAAAAAAAAAAAAAAACCTAGCCTTGAGGCACAATCTAAAATTAGCACCCAAACTCTATAGGCCATTTCAAATTGAAGCTAAAGTCGGTGCAGTGGCTTACAGATTAAAGCTTCCCAAGTCTTCCAAGATACATCCAACCTTCCATGTTTCATGCTTGAAGAGAAAGTTTGGCTCACAAGTACAAGTCTTTCCCTCTCTCCAACTAGATATTCATAGGTATAATTCTGGAATTTTCCTGCAAATTGTCAGCAGGGTTTTCTTCATGATAACCCCATGTTCAGGAGATTTCTTGAGTGTATTGGGCTTATAGGACAGTTTCTCTATGATTCTTGATTTTATCTCAAGTATGCGCAGTGTATCTTGGAGAGAACAAATTTCTAGGGCTTATGACAAGTATTTTACAGTTTATTGGTCATATTGTTTATCTTCTTTACTTAACGATAAAAAAAAAAAAAAAAGAACTCTTGCCCACAATGCTCGGCTACACTATGCAGCAATTAGTCCTCTCGGTTTTCATTTTTCTTGGTGCTGTAGCCTTTAGAGATATGGGCAGAAATAAATGGAGTGGGACAGCATATATAACTTAGATCATTGAGAAGTAAGAGCATAGATCAATGAAATGCTCACTTAGGACTGCTCCAACAGTAAGGCCTAGAGGGCGTACTTGACATGCATAGGAGGAAGAGAGAGTTTTATTGAAGTTTTGTCTTACCCATGGTGGCAGCACCTTCTATGATTTCTTTTAATGATTTGACAATAAAAACTTCAGATAAAAGAGTTGTTGGCAGGCAACAGCAGAAGTACCTCTGGTTTATGATCTGTGGGACTGACTTAGAGGAGAGGAAAGAGAGTTGGGCTTTCTTTGCTTTAGGGCTCGTGGCACAACACAGAAATATGGTATGTTTCTCTATTATGTGCTAATTCTTGTTTATGAAAATCTGAAATCCCTAGGGTCAATTACGAGAAGAGGGTGGCAGCTAGGTTAATGAGAAGGACTGTTTTATTTTATTGAGGATTGAAGTCTAGGTATAAAGGGGTTGGCAGCTAGGGAAATTTCTAGGCTGTGCTACTGCTATCTAGAAGGGTTTCAAAAAAATATTTAGGTTTTTGAGAACATAAGGGGGTGACTCTAGGGCTCGACTTGGGGGCTGATCATCATTTTCTTGGGGTTTCTAGATGTTTTACAATTAAAAACTATCCTCTTGGTTCCAGAATTTCGTAGCTGCATATCTTAGTAGTTCCGTATGGTTTCTCGGCACTATCCCAATCCTTAAGAGTTAAAAGCTCGTCCTAACCTATCTTAAAGTTTACCTATATAAAAAAATATCTATCTTAAAGTGTGCTAGGGTTCTTAAAAATTTGTTCTTCGAATTTATAAAACAGGTTGTGATAGATTCCTATTCTACCAAGTTTGCTGATTTCTAATAAAATGCAACCTGTCATCTTCTATGGAACATTTTTAAACATAATAAATAATACACAAAATAACTATGAAGGAAATCATTGGCCCAGGGCCTAGGGTTCGAATTCCACCACATACCTAGAGATTCTAGGGCTTGGTTATAACAATAGTTCTCCCAATGCTGGTGTTTAGAGCGGAAAATATACATTTTTGTGTGGACAGCTGCCTTAGGTAAGATTCTCACTATTGACAACCTAAGGAAAAGGTGGATAATCATTACAGATTGGTGTTGCATGTGTAGAAGAGGGGGGTGTCGGTGGATTATTTTCTTCTACATTGTGAGATGGCAAGGGAAATTTGGAATGAGGTGTTTAGGAGAGTGGATCTAGCATGGGGTATGCCAGAGTCCATGGTGGCAGCAATGGCGAGTTGGACTACTATTCGAGGCCCGCAATCAGTCAAAGCAGTTTGAAAGATGGTCTCTTTCTGTATTATGTGGTGCTTGTGGTAGGAACGCAAAGAACGGACGTTCGAGGACAATGGGAGATCAATAGAGGACCTTAAAGTTTTATTTTTTAAAACTCTTTGTATATGAGCCATTGCTGTGGATTTTCATGGCATGGACCTACATGATTACCTTGCATCTAATCCTCCTACCTAGATAGGGCATAAGAATGTTAATTGGCGTTTTGCCCATTCTTTACCAACAAAATTCGTTTATTACTTATAAAAAAAAATATATATTTAATGACAGTTCACAGGTGACTGTGTTAGACTTGATTCCTTCTTGGTATATAAGTAGATCTTAAGTTTCTTATACTTGTAATTTTATTTCCTTCAAGATCCATGAACCGGATGCTGTCTATCATCTCGATCTATCCCTAGCTATATGATTCTAACTTCTGTAATGTATGCTGAGTTCATTTGATTCGTCATTCAAACATTATAACCAGCTATTTAGCATGGAGAATTGTTAGATATGCAACAGTGGTTATTCAACTCATGGCCCCCCTCCATATTTACTTTGCTTTTATGGTTGCTTGAATGGAAGTACTGTTTAGTCGACCTTTTAATTGTTATGGTTATGCTGGTAGCTTCTTGGTGGCTTATATTTTTGTGATTAAAAACATGGAAAATTGAATGCTATTTACTAGAAGCTTCATTTTAGTGAAGGTTGCTTGATAATCATTGCCATCGTGGTGGTTGTAGTTTTTCTATTGAGATTACATTGCCCTTAATTGTAGTGCCCATATAATTTTTTAATCTTTACCCCAATTTAGTAGTTGACGTTGTTATGTTATACAGTTGAACAGAGCTGTAACAGGACCAAGACACCCAGGAGTTATTGGTGATAGAGATCTGGATCTCTTTCAAGAGAAAGTGAGTAACCTTATTGTGAATATATTCTTCCATTTGGTAGTCTTAAGATTATTGATGATGCAATTGGGTGTAACTTGGGTCAAGACATGCTACAATCTAACTGAAAGTAGTAGAAGTAAACTTATATGTTGAATGCATTCTTTTGTAAACTGGACTTGCCTATTTATTCTGAAAAGCATAGTTGGCACAACATCTAGCCCACGGGCCTAGAATGTAATCCAGATTTAGGACTTCGGGGTGACATTAACATTGACCACGATCTCAGGCGAAAGGTGTAGGAAGCCAATCCATGGACTCCGGAGAACTTGAGGGTGGCAGGGAGGTTCGACAAGTCTTCGCAAATGGTGTTTGCATGAAAACGGCCGAAGTTGAAGCAAAGCTTGATGAGGGAAATATTCAAGAGGCGGAATCTTCATTACGGGAAGGGTTATCGCTCAATTTTGAGGTTAGGATGTTTATGTTGACGAAGCTTTTATTAAGTGAACATGCATGCATTCTCATTTTGATGTTTGTTAGTGACAATCAATGCAATACCATTCCCATATTCTTTAAGCATCATAACAAATGGAGATGATTGTACTGTTCTGCTCTAGTTTTTCAGTTTCAGCTTGTAACTAGGTGTTCCCAATTATATACTCCTTGTGTACTTGGGCAATGCCTCTTTTTTTGGAAGAAAATTTTCCCTTATTACCTATCAAAAAATATATTCTTTAAGCATCATGGATTAGCAGGGCTCTATGTGTGAAGTGCGCATTAGTGGCAGTTGGTGTCCTCGATCAGGGCACCCTCTGTTTCATTGGAAAAAAAAAACTGCGAAGGGGGGGATCTAGATCTCTTAACATTGTACTGCTGAAGCTTTTAAGTGAACTAATAGAGATGCTAATGATTAACCTATAAATTCTATATTAGTTGTCATATGCGGTATACCTTGTTTGTACATACCCTAGATATTTCACTTATATTCTTAGCTCAAAATGGTGTTAGGTAGAATGGCATCTTTCCGTAAGCGCAAAATCTTCACCCAATATTTCTATTGATAGGTAAATACCAGCATGTGGATGAACCTGTGAATTCACCCTCTTCACTTTGCTTCCAGGAGGGGAGATGTCATTTGTTTTATGTTGGCTAATTTGTTTAGAAAATTCCTTGGAGCCTTGCTTGTTAGAGATTTTTAACATTTCAGGCTGGCTCTTTTGGTAATGGCCAATTATCTTTGCAAAAGAGTAAAGGAACAAATTGGGCCATTCATTGTTCTGCAGTGCTCTCCATTTCTTCAAAGAATGTCTTCACGACCATGCTTCTCTGGCTGCATTCTATGTGCACCTCGTTTGGCAACAGATGTTTGATTCTCACACATGAATGAAAAACCAAATAGGATTTTTATGATATCAAACACGGGAAATTCTTGCTATCATAATCATTAGGGTTGAAGAAAGATATAGAGAACTGCTATTCATCATCGTTTTAACTATCACTTTTCACCATCCCCTGGCGTGACATTAAATGATTGGAAAACCATCTATCTTTTCTTAATAGTTAGTCATTGATGCCACATCAGGGGATGATGGAATGATGATGGTTGAAAGGATGGCGAATAGCATTTTTCAAAGATATATGATGTGAATGTGCTTTGTAATGTTAAAACTTGGATTACACTCATTTAGTCTGTATTGAGCTATATAAGATTATGGCCCCGCTTGGATTGAGGAACAATCTCCACTCATCTCATCTCATCTCATCTCGTCTCGTCATTACAACTTTTCCAAATATCCACACAAAATATAATAAGCAATTCAACTTTTTCAAATCCCAAAATAATAATAATAATATGAAAAAAATAATATTTTATTTAACTTTCATCTCAACTTATATCATCTCAACTAAATATCCAAGTCCCACCTATATCAATAGAAAATAAAACAGTATGCTCTGAAATTAACTCAGTTTTTTGGTGGGTTTGATTGCTATGTTCTGATATTTTTGTTATCATCTTGATTCCCCTAAGATTTCCATCCAGTGTTGAAGAATATGGCATTTTGAGTTTGTTTTGTTGTTATCACAGGCCTAGTTACTGTCAACAACATAAAAAACCCTTTTACACTTTTAATCTGATTTTTTATGATCTCTCTCTCTCTCTCTCTCTCTATATATATATATATATTTATGGTTTGAGGCTGGGATAGGGAGTGGTGGGATGTACGTTCCTTCTTTACATATGGGAGTTCCCTATACGTTCCTTCTTAATGGTGGGGCAGTCAATGAATTCTTCTCATCTCTTTCTTCGCTTTGGTTTCTAACCAGGTGTTTCTTTTGTATACTTCCTGTGTGCATGGGCTATGCCTACTCCTTTATGATAAATAAAGTTTTAACTTATCAAAAAAAAGATTGCTAGTTTATAGGCCTTGCAGATGCTTAGGAACACCATGGAGCTCCGTGCTTATAAATGTTTATTTATTGTATTTTCAAATTTTATAGTTGCTGGCATGTAAGAGCGATGCTTCATGTATAATTCATATAATTTACAGGAAGCAAGAGCTCTTCTTGGGAAGTTGGAGTATCAAAGAGGTAATGTAGAAGGAGCTCTACGTGTGTTTGAGGGCATTGATCTCCAAGCTGCCATACAGCGATTGCAACCTTCCATTGCTGAAAAAGTACCTTCCAGGAGGGGTCGATCTCGCACTGAATCAATGCATGCAGTCTCACAGCATGCTGCTAGCCTGGTGCTTGAAGCCATATACTTAAAAGCCAAGTCTCTTCAAAAGTTGGGGCGTTTAAGTGGTATGATATACCGTTGGTATTATTCCTGTCCTTTTTTGGCCTTTGTCCTTTTCAAATTTGAATTTCAGCACACAGAAATGAGCCCGTGCTTTATGGGGATTTGCAGAGGCTGCTCATGAATGTAAAAGTGTGCTTGATGCTGTAGAGAGGATATTCTACCAAGGCATTCCTGATGCTGAAGTGGAGAGTAAATTGCAAGAGACAGTCAGCCAAGCTGTAGAGCTCCTTCCAGAACTCTGGAAGCAAGCTGGTTGCTATCATGAAACAATTTCTGCTTATAGACGTGCCCTCCTTAGTCAATGGAACCTTGATAATGATTGCTGCACTAGAATTCAGAAAGGCTTTGCATTGTTTTTGCTTTACGGTGGAGTGGAGGCTGGTCCACCCAGTTTAGCTGTCCAGATTGATAGTTCGTACGTACCTAAAAATAATCTAGAGGAGGCAATCCTACTTTTGATGATTCTTATGAGAAAATTTATCCTTGGTAAGACTCAATGGGATCCATCTGTGATGGAGCACCTAACTTTTGCTCTATCTTTATGCTGCCAAACGATTGTTTTGGCTAAGCAACTTGAAGAGATAATGCCTGGGGTATATCATCGTGTCGACCGTTGGAATTCTTTAGCTCTTTGCTACAGTGGAGCTGGACAGGATAAGGTTGCATTGAACTTACTGAGAAAATCTTTACATAAACATGAACAACCAGATGATCTCACTGCACTCTTATTGGCTGCCAAGATATGCAGTGAGGATTCCAATTTGGCTGCTGAGGGAGTGGAATATGCACGGAGGACAATTAATAATGCTAAGGGAATTGATGTGCATATAAAGGGTGTGGGTCTTCACATGTTGGGCCTTTGTTTGGGAAAGCAGGCTAAAGTATCTTCTTCTGACTATGAGAGGTCTCATCTTGAATCTGAAGCATTGAAGTCATTAGATGAGGCTATTGCTTTGGACCACAATAATATCGACTTGATTTTTGAGTTGGGTGTTCAGCGCGCAGAGCACCGAAATTTGGATGCTGCTTTACAATATGCGAAGAGGTTTCTTGATGAAACAGGAGGATCAATATTAAAAGGTTGGAGATTACTAGCTCTGGTTTTTTCTGCCCAACAGCGACTCACAGATGCTGAGGTGGTCACTGATGCTGCTTTAGATGAGACTACAAAATGGGTACAGGGACCACTTCTCAGGGTGAAAGCAAAGCTAAAGGTCTCTCAGTCACTACTCACGGATGCTATTGAGACTTATCGTTACCTCCTTGCATTAGTTCAAGCCCAGAGGAAATCTTTTGGGCCCCTTAGAAAGTTTACTCAGGTTATATATTCTATTTGCTTTACATGCTGTACTTCAATTTGAGAAAATAATTTTTTTAATAATAATTTCAGCCAAATGCAGTATTTATTGGCATGAGGGGTGCAGAAGTGATATTATTCTGTTATCTTACATTGTCTCTGAGGCACTCATTGAAGCTTTAGCTTAAAGGGACATACTGTAGGTTGTAAATGATGCCTTACCTTGGAATTAGTTACTATGACTTTTTAATTTAATATGTTGATAAAGGTTTTATATTCTTTCCCTCTTGAAATATAATTCATTGCAATTTTATATGTTATTTTAAACTTATTTGGTTTTGGTTTGTTTCTTCACGAAAAGATACATTCGTGATACAAACAATCAAATTTATTGTTCTTAATTCATCTCTCTCCGTTTTCGTATATGATAGGTTGAGGATGATAAAGTCAATGAGTTTGAAGTTTGGCATGGTCTGGCAAATTTATACTCTAGTATTTCTCATTGGAAGGATGTGGAGATATGTTTGGGAAAAGCCAAAGAGCTAAAACAGTACTCTGTCGAAGCTCTGCACACTGAAGGTCAGAGCTAAATCTTTCTTATTCAATACTAACTAGTGAATTCAGATGTCTTTTACATGTTGCTGGTTGTTGGCCTAAGATGTCTTTTACATGTTGCCGGTTGTTGGCCTATTAGAAACGCTGTACCCTCTAAACTAAGCCAGCTGCTATTCAGCACTGACTCTGATCCAGATTAGATCAGCATTTAACTCAAAACAATATTAAAGTGTCATTTGCAAACAAGTGAGAGATTTAAGGATCATTGGACCCATATACAAGCTTGACAAAAAACCATCATTTACCATAGAAGTGATCATTCTGCTAAGTGCCATTCAAGGATCCCCGGAAGACAATCTCAACAGGTATTAAAAGTCCTTTAGAAGTATTGTTCAGCTAGACTAAAAAATGTACCATGTACATAGTGTCAACCATCCACTGCATTATTTTTACCCAAAACCACCTTTTTTTTATAAATTAAAAAAAAAAAACCCCAAAATGCATCTCCTCAATATGTAGAACAATAAGTCCCATCTTGCTTGTCCATCTGCTATATTCAAACATAGATGATACATTAAGCTCTCTAGAATGAATATCAAAATCAAGACATTCATAGCAAGGAGAACAGAATCCAAAATTTTGCTTTCTCCTAATAAAAGCATTATGAGACAGATAGGATCATTTCCAAATATGTTTAGACCCTATTCGCATAACATTTTGCAATGATCTTGTAAACGTCACTCACAAGACTTATGGATTGGAAGTCCTTTCTAATTGAATGCCTGGCTAATTTGGAATGAGAGTAATAAAAGTTGCATTGAGGCTTTTGACAAACTTAATAAATCTCTCTTTTAACAAAGTATACAAGTCTTTAACCTGGTTTATAAGAACACTTTTCTAGATATTTTTTTTTATTTGGCACCGGGTATCCAAGAATAAAGTCCCGACTAATCCTGGGGACGCACAAGCCCTCTGCAAGGAGTTTCCTACAAATACTTGGGTTTACCGTTGGGGGCAGCTCCACGGGCTCTTTCAATCTAGGATACGGTGATTGAAAGAATTGAAAGAAGATTGGTAGGATGGAAGAGACTGTATTTATCAAAAGGAGGTCCGGTGACTCTGATAAAGTGTACTTTTTCTAATTTACCAACTTATTTTTCTATCTTTCTTCCCAATTCTAGCTTCAATGGCGACACAAATCGAAAAGTTTTACCGCGATTTTCTTTGGAGTGGGATAGGGAATGAATTCAAGTACTACTTAGTCAAGTGGGAAAAGGTGTGCAGGTCATTGTCCTTAGATGGCTTGGGTATAAAAAGTGTAAGAATCTTCAATCGAGCCATACTTGGAAAATGGTTATGGAGGTACAATTTGGAACCGGACGCCCTATGAAAATTGGTGGTAGATTGCAAGCATGGAAGCCAATTTTTTTTGGTGGGGGGGGGGGGGGGGGGATGGTGTACTAATGAGGTGAACGGGCCGTACGAAGTGGGGTTATGGAAACACATTAGACTTGGTTGGGAGGTTTTTAATCGCCACACCAAACTTGTGGTAGGCATAGACACAAGGATAAAATTTTGGAGTGATATTTGGTGTGTGGAGAAAGCTTTAAAAAACTCATTTCCATCTGTCTTCTGTCTAGCATGTGATCAAGAAGCTTTGGTGGCGGATTGTTTGGTTCAATCAAGAGACCAACCTCAATGGAACATCACCTTTAGTAGAGCATCTTAAGATTGGGAGGTTGACATTGTTCAGGATTTCTTTAGTCTCATCTATTCCGTGAAACCGAATGGAATAAGAGCTGATTATCTTTGGTGGGATCCTACGGGTAAGGGCGTTTTCTTGGTTCGATCTTTCTATAAGGCCCTTACATGTCTACCGACTACGCACTTTCCTTGGTGAAAATTTTGGAAGAATAAGGCCTCCTCCCCAAAGCACTTTTCTTCACTAGGACAACCGCCCTAGGTAAGATTCTGACCACTAATAATTTGAGGAAACGTCGAGTTATTATCACAGATTAGTGTTGCATGTTGCAAAAAATCTGGAGTCTGTGGGTCACCTATTGCTACACTTTGAGACAGCAAGATGCTTGCGGATCGATGCTTTCAGCCGAGTATAATTGAGCTGGGTAATGCTTGCCACGATGGTCGAGTTATTGGCTTATTGGACATCTCTTGGAGGCGCACTACCAATCAAATCAGTGTGGAAAATGATCCCTATTTGCATTATGTGGTGCATTTGGCAAGAGCGCAACGAGCAAACCTTTGAAGATAAGGAGTGGACACTGAAAGAACTTCTTTCTTTTTCCGTACCTTATTATTGTGGGCCATAGCTGTAGATTTCAACGGTCTTAATTTTCATGACTTTCTTGTATCTTACTCACCTACTATGATCTAGATAGGTCTTGTCTATTGTATACCACCTTGTGTACTTGGACTTTACCTATTCTATTAATATTGTTTATTTATAAAAAAAAATTGGGGTTTGGGGGGGGAGGGGGGGTCACTATGATTAGAGGTGTCAAAACGTGTCGTCGTGTCATGCTCGTGTCGTGTCAGGACATATACATTATACTTAAAGGGTCAACATGAACACGACCCGTTAAAGGTTTCGTGTAAAAAAATTTAACACTAACACGACCCTTTAAGATAACATGTTGACACGACACGACACGTTAAGACATGTTAGTCAATACTATAAATTTATACGACATGACACGATCCGACATGTTTAGACCCGTTGACACATTTAGACCCGTTGACACATTTGACACGTTTAGACCCGTTTGCTGAGTAATTTATATTATTATTTTATACAAGTATTAAACTATAAATGATCGCTATAAAACATAAAATATTAAAATACACAACTAATCAATATAATCTACAATCATACCACCACAGTCCAGACATTGTAAAATATTAAAATTACATCCCAAATATAAATAATAATAAACAACACATTGTAAACAAATTAATTTTACAATCCTAAATATGATAAAAACACAAAGTTAAACACGTTTAGAACTTGCAGAAGGAGGTGGAGCTACTGGAGTATCGTCATTATTCTTGTTGATATTCAACTCCATTACATCTTTGGTTATCTCTTTCAACTCAGGATTTTCTTGTATTTCTATCAAATATATGTATATATCAGTAAACAAAATTATTAAGCATTCCCTCTACAAGTTGAAAATGTAAAAAATATATATAGGTAACTAAATTATTCAACCAACCCATTGACATATAATTTCAAAATCTTATCTTGCTCATTGCCATATAACCAATCTCTTGTGCAGACTAATGCTTCAACAATATCTGTTTTTAGTGCACTTCAAAATTGATCAATGATGTGCCCACCAACACTAATAGCAGATTCAAATGCAATCGTAGCAACTGGAACACTCAATATGTCGCGAGCCATTTTAGCAAGGTCAGGATAACGAATTTCATTTCCTTTCCAAAAAGAGAGAATGTCAATTTTTGCATGGAAGTCCACCTTAGGTTCATCCAAGTAAAGATCCAATTGACTTCTTTTCAAATGGACATTAACATCAACATGTTGAAATGTATGAAATTCCTACACAAAAAAAAAAATAAAATAAAATAAAATGAAACTATAATTTAAATACTGAAACAACAATATAATTTAAATCATTAAACAAAAATATTATTTGATAGTACCTTAAATATTTTTTTGTTACTAGTTAACTCCCTTGCTGCTTTACTAACAGTATTTCTAGAACCTGTGGTAGAAGTAGAACATGTGGTAGAAGAAGCATATTCCATGAAAAGAGATGACAGTTTGGTCTGAACATTTTGAAACTCTAAAGAACAATCTCCTTAAAGCTTTTGATAAGAAAAATCAACAAAAGCAAGCTTGTATCAAGGATCCAATACAACTTAGCCATCAACACATTGAACTCGGACCAATATTTCTCAAACTTATTAAGCATTTTCTTAGCCATTTGTTTCATGTACTCGTCATCTCCTATAGAGTACTCTTTTAAATTATAATAAATTAGAAACACTGATAGAAAATACAGATTGACAGTAGGATATTTGGTCTCAGAGAAGTCTAAAATGGCGTCATAAAAAATACTCAATAAATCTTTAATCTTCTCCACTTGTTCCCACTCAAGTGTTGATGGACAATGCTTAAAATTAGAATCAGTCAAAGCCAAATGGCCAAAGGCATTCCAATAGTAAAGAGCATTATCTAGCATAAGATAAGTAGAATTCCATTTAGTGGGGACATCCTGTCTCAATCCTTTCTTGCTATTTAAAGATATTTGAACTGTTGACGCTAAAAATTTGGCTTTTCTTGTTTGTGATATTTTGACATACTTCATACTTTCACGAACTTTATGGATAGCATTTTCAATCTCTTTTAACCCATCTTATACTACCAAATTCAGAATATGAGCACAACGACGAATATGAAAGAACTCACCCTGACAAACAAGAGCTTTTTTAATGTTTAATTGAGATTTTAACAACCCCAGTGAGACATCATTAGAAGAAGGGAGGCGCTTGGAGCCGGATGGGTGTAAAACTGAGTTTTACACCGGCCAATAAGAATGTGCCACGTAGGCATTTTAGGAAGAGATTGACTAAACATTATTGCACCGGATTCGACTTAGCTCAAGCTGTTCTCGCTTTTCCTCAATCTTCTCTCACTTCTCTTTGCCTCTCTCTCTCTCTCTCTCTCTCTCTCTCTCTCGACGTTTTATCTATTCAGCAAAACAGAGCACATGTTCCTCTTCAACAACAACATAGATCCTTTAAAAAAAAAAACATAGATTATTTTAAGATAGGTTGATGAAGCATTCCTCCCTTCCGTTGATGTCGGCGGCAATGCATGGGAAGATTTCTTGCGTGCAAAAGCTTATTCAAGAAGGAGCGAATGTATGTTTGATTCTCCATATGGAAGAATCTGCTTGCATTAAGCTGCTTACTATGGCCATTCAGATTTATAAGAGCACCCAACTTGAAGATTATTTTAACATATATTCAGCAAAACAGAGCACCCAACTTGTCCTAGATTATTTTAGTATTTAGCAAAACAGAGCATTGTTCCTCTTAAGCAACGAGATAGATTATTTTAAGATAACTCCAAGCGGCTCCTTTATTAAATAATCATGGGCACAACAGATTAAGTGGGGCAAACACATACAAATGTGCCGTGATTGTAGATTTCGTCGGTGGGGGGGCCACGATTCCAGGTGGGGGCTGCAGGGACCTTCCTTTAGGTGGGGGCCGACGCTTGCAGCATGTGGGGTCTAGAAGATAGAATAAGAGAGGGAGAGAGAAGTGAAAAGAGGGAGAACACGTTGTATTGTGGGGCTGCTAGGGTTAAATTGGTTTCTAGTGCAATCAAATCTATTATTTTCCTTCATGAAATGCCTAGGTGGCACATATATATTGGTGGGTGTAAAAGCAATTTTTACACCCATCCTGTTCCAAGCTTTTTCCTTAGAAGAAGTATTGTCTAAAATCAATGCAAAAATCTTATTCTCAATTCCCCAATCACATAACAAATTATAAATTTTTTCAGACAAAGATATGCCATTATGTGGTGGTGGCATATAAGAAAAGTTCAAAATCCTTTTCTGTAGAGCCCATTTCTTACCTAAAAAATGTGTTGTAATGCGCATATAACCATCAGTGGTTATAGAAGTCCACAAGTCAAATGTCAAACTAATTCTACCTGGAGAATCATTCAACATACATTTAATCCTATTTTTTTCTCCCTAATACATCTTAACCAAATTTGCATTGGCAGTATTTCTAGAAATAATTGGAACATTGGGGTACAAATATTGTAATAAAGCTCTCACCCCCCGAGTATTCAACAAACCGAAAAGGCAAGTCATACTTGACAATAGCGGCTACCAACATTTATCTATATTCTTTAGGGTTAAATTTAGGATTGGTTATCGACATAGCTTCACTACTTTGTCCCAAGATCATCTGACTAACATCTCGTGAACTTCTCCTAGGGCATACATCAATGTGATGCTTTATATTTTCGGTTCCATTTTTGCTTGATGCAATGTACGTAACTCCACACAGCTTGCATCTAGCTCGTGGTTTCTTATCCACAAATTTCTCTAAATTATGAACCATTTCAAAAGTACTCCACACGTATGACCGTTTCCTTCGTTTTGCTTTAGCTTCCGTGGTTTGAAAACTTTCACATTCAACTTCAACTTCAAACTGGTCGAAATCAATAAAGTCATTATTTTCACTTTCTGCCTCAGTCATCTGACAACAAACAACAAGAACAAATTGGTCATATGAAGTAATTGTGACTACAAATAACTTATAAGGTGAAAGGGGAAAATGAGATTGTAAGAAGGAAAGAAAGGGGAAAATGAGACCCCCAAACATAATTTCAAAAAAGGGGGGGTGGCACTGACAAAGAGCTGGATGCCTATATTCAGCTTATCTTTTTAATTTTCCATGCATTTTGAGATTGTAACATGTAAGCTGCATGCAACATGTATAACACCAATCATGAAGATTGAAGAGAGTGATCACACTATTTGGTGCAAATATTGTAAAGGAACATGACTAAAGTGTAGGATTACTATGTTCCCATGGGACCCTTTGTCCACGATAATATTAATATTGATACGGATCAAGTTAGATAAATTGCAAAACCTGTCAAGGAATTAAGTTGTTCTTAATTTTCATTAATGTCACACATGCACATGATTAAACCTGTTAGGAATTAAGTTGTTCTTAAGATGTTCTTAATTTATTATTTTCACGCCTAAAGCTGCTAGCACTAACAAGGGATGTTCTACTGAATTATGTACGTACATACTAGCTAAATGTATATGCAGATCAATTAATAGCCTAAGCACAAGAAAGTATAATTCATAATCATCAGGAGTCCAAGATCAATGTAACTCGCTAGAAAAATTTGACCTTTAGTCAAAAAAGAGTGCCTGGTACAAGTACTTGGTGAAATCCAAATTCACGCGTTGAAATCGTAGGAAGAAAAGACATGCACAAAAACAAGAACAATAAAAACACTCACATTAGAAACCCAAAACATTAAAGACGAAAAAAAAAATTAAAAGCATGAAACCACAAAACCAACCGGATTCGAAAGTTTGCTCGTCGACTGTCCAAGACCCAAAATTAAATAAAAAAACAAAGAGAACTCAGATGAGAGAAGCGGGGATTCACTGAAAGGTGAGAAGGCGAGATTGATCGAGAAGGCGAGAGGTGTGGAAGTTTGGAACTAGAACTGTGGAACTATAAGGCGACTCTAAGAGGTGAGAAGGCGAGATCGAGATCGAGAAGGCGAGAGGTGTGGAACTGGAAGCCGACTTCGAAGCCGAGAGGTGAGACAATGAGAAGGTGAGATCGAGAAGGAAGAAGCGGCGGAGCCAAACTGCCAAATGGAACTCTGTAACTGGAAGCCAATGCCAATTCACCGAACTGTCGAAGCCGAAGGAGATGAGAGATGAGAGATGGGAGTCTAGGAGTCCTTGGGAGGGAAATCGAAAATGGGAAGGGAGGGGGGGCGTGCGGTAATGGGCTAAAGTTACAGACTAGGGTTTTTTGAAAATAGGTGAAAAAAATTCAAAATAGGTTATATATGAAATAGTGTCTTAATGGGTCATAACGGGTTTGATCCGTTATGACCCGTTATCAAATCGTGTCTTAACGGGTTGACATGATTTGACACGAAACCCGTTAAGGCTAAACACTAACCCACTTTTTTCGTGTCGTGTTCGTTTCGTATTAACGTGTCGTGTCACATATTGCCACCCCTAACTATGATCCCCTTTTTTCAGTTCAATAGAATGTAACTAGGTCTATCTTTTGTATATTCCCTGTGTATTTGGGCTTTGCTTAGTTGCATTCAACCAATAAAGGTTATTACTTATCAAAAAAAAAAAAGTTGTTTCCTACAAGTGTACATCAGGCAATTCAAGGGAAAGTTTCCCTAGTTCGGTAGCGCCTAGAAATTGTTAGCACCCAATAGGATTCAAATCTTAGACTTGGAGGGAGCATGCCACCACCTCCAAGGCCTTTTCTACGTATCTACATTTTCAAATGCCTCATTCCACAACTGTAATTAGCTTTCAAAATAAAACTCTGGGAACCAAGAAAGCAGTAAGAACCCAAGCAGTGTTTTATCCTTTCCCAGAAGCCTCCTGACTTTAGCTACATATTTTCAAATCTGAGATACCTTTTCTTGCCTAGAAAATTCCTGCAATCAAGGAGAATTGGGACAAGATCTTAACGGAGTCTTCAAAGATCAAACCTACCAGTTAAGCCCACATTTTTACAAAAATAAAATAAAATAAATAAATTATACATTTGGGGCTTGTACCTAGCATAAGATTCCAGCCGAGACTCTTGAGTTCAGAGTTCAGACAACAACAATGTAAACGTTTGACAGCCCACAGATAGTATTATCCACGTATAATGGAACCAGTTTTGTCTTCTGAAGTCATTATAGTGGCCTTCCATGCTCCAATCTCCTGAGGTTCCAAGACAATACATCTTAGGCTCATATAAAACCATAAATACCTTCTGCCCTTAGTTTTTCCCCAACTAGAACTACTCACCTTTGAAACATAATTTTTAGAGCATGACAATCACTCCATCTCTCTATTGCCTTTGCTACCATATTTGGGATTATGGCCTATTTCATTCAGATAGGAACCCGCTTCAATGGCTGTAAGCAAGATTTTTTAGTTGTAAAACTTGTTACAGGCTGCTTTAAATGGATCTTATACTTTTCTGACCTAATATGGTGTGAACATTCTTACTCAAGAATTCTCATTTTTTTTTTTGTCTTTATTTCTACTAGGTTTAATGTGGGAGGGTCGTGGGCAGATCGAAGAAGCTTCGGCTGCTTATATTAATGGCCTTTTACTAGAACCTTGTTATGTTCCTTGCAAAGTTTTGATTGGTGCTCTGATGTCAAAAAAGGGCCCTATGGCATTGCCTGTGGGAAGAAGCTTGCTGTCAGATGCATTGAGGATTGATCCTACTAACCATATGGCTTGGTATTACCTGGGGATGGTTTACAGGGATGATGGACGGATAGCCGATGCTGCAGATTGCTTCCAGGCAGCGTCCATGCTTGAAGAATCTAATCCCATCGAAAGCTTTGGCTCTATTCTTTGACAGGGCTCCCATATCTTAAAAGTTTAAATTTTTCTTGGGTGGAATTTTAAAATTTATTTGTTGAGAAATTCATTTTTATTCTACTTCTATTTTCTACAAAGAAGTTGACAGCCATGCGCGGGGTTGGGATGGGTCGACATTTTCACTTTTTGTTTTTTGTTTTGACTCCATCACAAAGACACAAGGTAAAAGTTGAAGGAGAAACCATTTGATGCATTTGCAATTGTTTCTCAGCTGTGTAAATCTATGTTGTGTAAGCGAGCAGGTATACTAAAAGAAATTAATATATTCAATTTGTTTTTTTAATTTTTGTGATGTATCGCAGTATAAATTCTCTTGTGACTTCTATGTATATTTCTTCTCTCTCTCTCTCTCTCTCTCTCTCTCTCTCTCTCTCTCTCTCTCTCTCTCTCTATAAAATAACACTGGTGGCCGTATAGTAGGTCTTAGAATAACACTGAGTAGTACCCCTTTAAATCTTGCATTATAATCTAAACATTTGAAATCACGTAGATCACAATAACCATTATGATTATTAGCAATATAAGCCATTAAAATAACGAGAATAAATAAAACGGTAATAATAATATCAATAATAATAAGATATAATTACTGCTATTAAATACGCCCAAATGGGTAATTAGATCTGAGTGTCTCCGATAAAAAATATATATAATGTTCTAAAAGGAATTAAAAACACAGAAAATATAATCCAACAAAACGATTGCATTAATTTATATCTAAAAATTATGGGTAAACAATTGGAAATAATTCGATCTCAATTATCCCTCATTAATCCTACTATTAAAGAATCAAAAGAAACTCCATTATTTGTTTCTCATGAGATTCTATCTCATTTAAAGACATCTTTTTTATAAAAAAAAAAAAAAGAGAATAATTTATTAGAACAAATTTTAATTAAATTAAAAAAAATTATAAATATTACTAATATTGCTTCTAGTTCAAAGCAACCTCTTATAATATACTAATTAAGACAGATCCACCTATTTTATCCGATTTTGAAATTAATAATATTGAAGAATAATTTAAATATATAGATTTGCAAATAAACAAGATTAGGAGAGATCATGTTAATAAATACTAGGAATTCTAAACCGACGTGTAAATTGGTATCCAAAGTCAACTCCACCATAAATACAATTCGAAGAGAGAGAGAGCATACGGTAAGATTTGTTTTTACCAAATTTATTATGTGAATGGAACATAAATGAATTATCTGAATAAGAAATATTAAATCATTTTCAAGAAATTAATATGATTGCTAATGTCTATAAAGGAAATGAAAAAATAGATCGCCAAATTGCCTATATAATTATTACAGGCTACACTGGCCAATTAAAAGGCTTGTGAGATTATTATCTTTCAAACAAATAAAGGAATAGAATATTAAGTCAATATAAATATGATGAAAAACCGTAAATAATTAAAACAGAAGACGGTTAACAATTAGAATATATTAATACCTTGATATTCATACTAACTAAGCATTTTGTTAGTGATTCTATTCAATTAAAAGAAAGAATTAGTGATTTGTTGATTAATTTAAGATGTTCTCAATTATATGATTTTTGTTAGTATAAGGTTATATTTTTAACTTTAAGGAATGAGTGTCAACAGGCGCAATAGATGGAAAAGGACTTTCTTATTACTTTGTCCAAAAGATATGAGAATTATTAACTAAATAAGATGGTACAATTGATTTCATTAATCTCACATATGGAGACATTATAACTACCATTAATAAACTGGTCTAACTATGTATAATGACTTAAGATTAAAAAAATCAAAAGGAAAAAAAAATTGCTAAAAAAGAACTACCTTCCAAATACTTTGAAAAAAATAAAAGAAACACTATCCCAAGTTAATAGAACAAAATTAAATATAAATTATAAATCCTCTACTACACACATATGTAATAATGGAATTTGCTTTAAAACAACATTTATGTAAAAAAAAAACATTAGTATTAAAGTGATATTAGGAAATTGCTAAAAACAAATAATATTAAGAAATTCATTTCTTGCTCTACTTTATCCTTTTTCTATGACAGAATAAAGAATTTCTACAAAAATACTTGGGCAAGAAATTCAATTTAAATTCTTATTCCCTCCTGTCTCAAAAGAAATCAACTCTTTAAAAGAAGTCTCATTAACTAAAGAAAATAATTTTTTAACAAAAAATAAGATCAAAAGAAAATAAAAGAAAATATATTTTTTAAATAAGAATTAAAATATTATTCATTTTCATTCAGGACGTTGGAATTTTACACAAAAGAATTCTAGTACTATTAAAAAAGATATTTTAGTTATTGTATTATGTATTTCTAAGTTTCAAGATGACTTATTTAATCAATATATTTTGCTTAAAATAGATTGCAAATCAGCCAAAAAAGTTTTGATAAAAAAATGTGAAAATCTTAGTTGCTAAACAAATATTTGCTTGATGGCAAGTTACATTAAGTATTTTTTACTTTTATATTGAGCATATTAATGGAGATTCTAATTTTCTTCCTAATTTCCTACATTGAAAATTCTTATAAGAAAAATAATGTATTTTTCAAAATTAAGGATAAAATCCAAATCTTCTTATGCTAAACCACTCCTCTTTATCCTTCTCCTTATTCTTCTGCAACTCCGAAACCATATACAATTTAAAAACATTACTTTCACCCATTAGGCCATCTTATAACTCATTTTTACCATTAACTTCTACAAAAATACCAACTTATTCAAAAACAGTTTCCCCTTATTCTTCCACTTCTCCTTCTCAGATTATTAATCCTCCAATTTTATCCCAACTTTCTGCATTCTTTCTTGTTATCAAATCACATTGACATCAATCTTCCCTATTGAATTTAAAATCCATCACTTGTCTGATCCTGAAAAATTATTTAATACATTCCTTATGCCAGATTGGTATTATGTTCCACAGAACATTAAGAAAATCCAATATTTTTATGAATTTATATTAGTAGACATATATTCAATTATCATTTCTAAAATTTATTATTCTCTTCAAAATTAACTTTCTCCACCTGCATCTTTGATTATTGTCTTCCATAAGGTTGCTATTAAACAAATCATTACTTTGGAACAATGGGAAAAAAGTTCCAATATGAGAATAAGATTTTTTCATCCTTATGATCTACCATGTTATGACTATTATGATTACCAACATGCATGAACAAAAATGTTTCTAAAATAAAACAAGAATCTGCATCAGTCATGGTTTCTTCATTTTGACAAATTACAAGAAATCAATACTCTTCCAAGATGGTTTTTATTATGGTGGGAATATTATGGACCTGAATTTTCTATTGTTTATGTCTCTCTTCAAGAGAATTTTACGATTTTTTCATCACAAAGTGATTATCCACTTTCATTAAATTACTGTTCATTACTCCATATTTTCTTCTTCAAAACAAAATTAAATTAGATTATAAAGTGGAAATATGTTATCAAACCCCATCCCTCTTCCAATAACATTATGTTCTTAGCTCAACAAGATTCTGTTAAATTATGAGAGAAATATAATTATGATCATATTACAAAAATATTTCAAAAGTCACCAAAGCCCCTAAAGTTTTATTCAGCGAAAAAGATTTCAAACCCAATTAACTTCCATTACCAACAAAAAAGACTTCAAGAAATTAGCTATATTTCAGGTTTCAGATAGCGATGATAAAAAATATACATTGCTACAAATCATATTATCTCTATCACAGTAAACCACACAATTACCAGTACAATATAACTCTCCTTCTTAAGCACAATAAACTTCTTTTTCTTACTACAATTCATCTTATCATGCATAATTAATGGATTCTCCAGACCCATTTGATATAGAACTTGTGAAATATAACCCTCACATTCCATAGGATTATTGTTTTTTCAATTACTCACCATGTCAAAAACATTATTAATTATTGTCAGCACCATTATCTCTTCAATGCCAGCAATACATGAAAATAAACATTACTAGATAACTTTTGATTTCACTCAACAAGCATTATTGATCCACTTAGATGCATTATTCTAGTCAACTACTCTACTCAATAATATTATCAGCCAACTCATGCATTAAGACAAAACATTAGATGACCACTACTGATTATTGTGTATAAGTTACTTTTTGTGTCTATAAAAGGAAGTTTGTAATAAGAATAAGGTCATTCACAAAAACTCATCTGAAACCCTTCCCAAACTCATCTATAACCTTCTTTCAAAATTATCTACTCTCTTTAAGTCTCCTTCATGTCTTCCTTGTCTTTCGCCTTTAGTCCTTGCGAGAATTAATCTCCTAGTAAGTAATATATTTTTAATAAAGTAAAGTTTGTTCAACAACCATGATTAATCTTTATTGTTTATTATCTCTTTACTCGTTATATTACTTGGAATACAAGTCAATAATTTTAATAAAGTCAAGTTTGTTCAGAAGGCATAATTTATCTTTATTGTTTACTATCTCTTTACTCTTTATATTACCTGGAATACACGTCAATAGTATCAAGAAGATATTAATATACATTAGTATTACAATTAGTCTTTATACATCAATATCACAAAGTTATTACATTAGTTTATTACACATTAATAGATGTTTACATATGTCATACACTATTATTACTCAATTTAGCTTATTTATATTAAAGTATAAGTATATTATTTAAAAACAATAATTAGCTGACACTATTATTCAATTTAAATAAGTATATAAGTTATAGTTGTACAAAATATCTATGATAAAAGTATTAAAAAAAATACATATGTTTTTTATAATATATGAACAATATTAGAGGCAGAGTCGAAGCTAGATTCAAAGGCAGAGTTGGAGGTCAAAGTTAGAGTCAGAGTCAGAATTGAAATATCAATTTTTTGCTTAGCCCTAATCTAGACTGGAATAGGACTGCCACATTGGCATGCCTTGCCATCAAATTGACATATCACCAAGGAATCACATGATTTGATTCTAGATTATGCTCTTGCATCACTGATTGTAACATGCGCATTTCCCAACTCTATATAAAATTTGACTTTTTTTACTAATTTTAAATGATCTCATGGTATTAATCCAACATTAATGAAAGAGAAAGGGAGGGTTGCTAAAGAACGATTACTGTGCCTATTTGTCAACTCGAGCAAGGGGAATGGGCGATTCTCTCTCTCTCTCTCTCTCTCTCTCTCTCTCTCTCTCTTTCGATTTTCTCACTAGGAAATTTTAGAGTCTTCTTCGTTTCAAACAACGTTGCAGGACTAGTGGAAGCTTTTCCCTTCCCTTTACACCCTTATCTTTGGGTTTTTTTTTTCCTTTGGTTTCTCTATATTTTCGTTTGCATTTTTTTTTTTCGTTCTTCTACCAGTTTTCTTCCCTCGTCTACCTCATCCCTTCCCCTCTCTTTCTTGCGTTTGTTTTTCCTTTTTTGTTTTCTTTGCTTTCTTTTGTAGGATTATAGGTGGTGGCTATGGCTAGCCAATGACGGTGGCTAGTGAATGACGTGATTTAGAGGCAAATACGTCGGTGTTGAACGATAGCTCTGTCTTGCTTGTAAATGGTGTTATCCGAAGCCCTCCAGCGGTCAGTTGTTGCCATGCACGACTCCTCTAGGTCCAGGACCATCGACGGCTTCGAGTACAACCACCTACTTACCTCCAGGGACGGCGTGTGTACCTCACACGTCACTCACAACCGCTACTTTGGTGCTTGTTTTAAGTTTCCTCCAATATTTAAATTTGGATCTGTCTCTGAGATGATTTTTGGTTTTTCCATGTTATTTTCTTTCCTTTTTATATTTTTGTTAAGTATAATAAAACTCTTGGTCTTTAGGACCTTTGGTCTATAGAGTGTGTCCCCAAGTCCATTTTAAAATGAGTGTGGGGTTTGGTTTGTTTGGTTGTTTTACTATCTTGCATAGAGTTGGACTGTCTCTCAGATAGTAGTCTAAAAATGTTTGCAGTCAAGACTAGATCATATAAGTTACTTTTAGCGTACTCGAGAGTTACAGATCATTGTTGATTGACTTGTAATACTTGTTTCAAGTCTAGTTGTAATGTTTGTTATTAATAAATGCAATTAGCTTTGTTCATTTGTTTAAAAAGTTAAAGAACGGGCTTGATCCAAGGGTTGGATTGGATTATACCACTTAGCTTAGTGATTTGGCTCAAGGGCTTAGGGGTTGTTTAAATATTGAGAAATTGAAATAGTTTTATCTCATCGCATCGCATCTTAATATTCCAACATCATTCAAACATATGCTTTTTAATTTCAAATTTTTAACTTTTTCATCTAAGTACCTAAACATTATAATTTTATCAAACTTCTAAACAAAACATAAAACCAATTAAACTTTTTTCAAATTTTAAAATAGAAATAATATTAAAAAAATATTAGAGTAAGTTTATTATATTTTTATTCAATTTTTTCTCTCTCATTTCTCAAGACTCCATAAAATATCAGAACTTAAATTATTTCACTACTATTAACTAAATATTTTATTACTATTTACAGATTTTAAATCTATCTCATTTCTCAAGCAACCCCTAATTGAGTATTGGTATTGGCTTATTTATATGCAAATGCAAAATCATATATTTTGGAGATTATCTTTGCATTTAAAAAAAAATTCTACATTGGATTATACATCTTTTAGCCATAATAATAAAAAAATATTATTATTATTATTATTATTAATTTCTTTTCCTAAAATTATATTTTTATATATTTTGCAATTAGGATCCACTACAAAAATGTTGAAGATAGAGTGGTAGGACAGAGAAAAAAATAAATAAAATACATATATTAGAGAGAGTGGGAGGAAATAGAAAATTAATAAAATAATATTTGTAGAGCGAATAGTGTATTTGCAAAAATGTATTGACACTATTCATAACTAAGAAAATTAATGGTCTAGTTATGTAAATATGTGTTTACAATTGCTTATAAATAAACCAATGTTGATGCTCTACCTCATTTATTTTTCATATAAAAGATGAGTTGAGATAAAAGTTAAAAAATTAATAAAATATTTTTAGAATATATTTTTTAATATTATTTTTATTTTAAAACTTAAAAAACTTGAACTATTTATTTTATTTTGTGTAAAAATTAAAAAATTAAAAAAATTAGATAAAATGAAACAAGAATAGTTTTGAATTGGGGTGTAAATCGGTTCATTCCGGTTTGGTCCGGTCCGAGAGAGTGATAGACCATAATTTTTGATTCATCATTTTTCTCGGATCGGACTGAGCCAGACATCCGAAGAGATCGGATCGGATCGGATCGGACTGGTAGCTATTAGTCCATTCCGGTCCAATCGGTTCGTTTAGTTTGGCCCAATTATTATTATTATTATTTCCAAATAAATTAATAAAAAAATTATTTAATTTTTTAAATTAAAGATTAGTGAATTATTGATGTGAATTATATAAATAACTCTTTAAAAATGTATTTTATATAGTGAATAATAATAAATTAGATAAAAATTATATCTTTAACTTATATTGTTATTATATAAAAATAATATATTAAAGTTTTAAAAATACATAAGAGTTTGGTCTGTTCAATCCAGTTCGGTCCAAAACTAATAGATCTCGAAATCGAATCGAATTTTCTTAATCTCTATGAGATCGTGGCCACCCGACTATCAAGTCTAAACCAATCCTAATGGTTCAATCTAGTCAATTTCTTCCATCCGGTTGGAATCCTTGCAACCATACTTATGAAAAGAGAAAATATATATGTGACGGTTACGCACATAAAAAAAAAATAGTGAATATTATATAAAAAATTAATTTTTTAAAGATTGATTCTATTATTTTTTAAAATGGTTTATGCAACCGTTATGCAATCATGATTATACATAAATTTTATTTTTTACATAAAATTTAATATTAAAAAATATTTTATAATAATATTTTATTTTTTTAAAATTTTATTTAATCTCATCTTCGAAACAAATCAATTTAAAAAAAAAAGAAAGTCTGTTTTCCTTTTTTCAGCCCGTTTCAAATCGGATCGGTTTTTAGGGATCGGATCTGTAACACGTTGACGTCTTGCTTTTAACAATCCTAAGTTCCTAACTGCCGATGCGCGTGAGGTAAACCTCTCCATTCTCTCGCATCAGCCTGTGTGAAGCGTAGAAACGTGGGAGGATGATGTGAAAGTCGTCGCCTTCTCGAGCTGCAGAATGACCTAACTTAACCATTATGCTACCTCTCTTTCTTTCTCTCTCTGTCTCTCTCTGCGTTTTTGTGAGTGGGATTCTCATAGCCTAAAATTCTCAATTCCCAAAATAGACTTATACTCTACACGCACACGCCCTTGCCGTTGCCCCGTCTCACCGCCTAATTCACGAACACCCTTGAACCCACTTTTCTTCTCCATTACAATGCACCCAACCGGGTCTATTTTCCCTTTTTTTTAGCGTCGCGATTACTCGCATCTTTGGAGGTTGGTTCTGTGAATATGGAGAGATCCGACGGCAGAGCCTTCAAGGACTTCGTTGAAGATTCCTCAGGTCGAATTTCAAGATTCTTGTTTTCCTTTTTTTTATTTTTTTAAAATTTAAATATGCTCTTTCTTTTTATGTGATTCAATTTTAAGGCTTTTTTGGCTCTAAATTTCTTGCTTGGATAGCAGAATAAGAAAATAAAACTTCTTTGTTATATCATTTTTGTTCTAGGAAGATGAAGCTTTTACAAATATTCTTTATCCCCATTTATTTTCTTGATTCCTCTTGGCTACCAACAAAATTATCTTATTGTTAAAATATGCGACTTTGCTTATTGTTTTCAACACTATGTAAGTTTAAGTTCAGGTTACGAGTTATTTTGCCAATCAAGTCCGGTTTAAAGAATTTCTGTGTATCAGTTTAACGATTATTGGAGTGAAGATTGTTTTGTTTAGGGTTTCATAAAGTTATATATACCTACCTATCAAAAAATGAAGAAGTTATAAATACCTAAAAAAAAAGTTATATATCTCCATGTTGTAAGTGTTGGTCCTAAACGGTGGGAATATGTATGGGTTATTTGTGAAAAGCTAACTATAACTAATTGGAATATATGAAACTGCTATTGGATTACGAATGAGAATAGTTAGCGTAAAACAGGTAACTTTTTGGCTTCTTCCTTTTCTGACATGCAATTAGAGATTTATACCCAAAACTGGGTACTAATTTGTTATGGAATGAAGCAGAAGTAAGTATTATTGCTGATCTGATATTCTTTATAACTGTGTTTTGTTTGTCATTTAGGCAATGCACTCTTTGATGCATCACAATATGAGTTTTTTGGTCATAATGCTTTGGAAGAAGTGGAGTTGGGGGTTTTAGAAGACAATCAAGATAATGGTCCCGCATTTGGACTTGTTGACGATGAGTATCATTTGTTTGATAGAGAAGAAGTAAGATTTTTGTTGTCTTTGAAAAATATTGAACTTTTTTTTATTGGTAAAAATTAAGAAAAAAGTTTAAACTTACCTTACTTGTTGAAAAATGTTTAAGTTTATATTTCATTGCATGTCACGACCCACAATTATAATTTCCATTGTGCATTTCTTATGGTTGTAATCAGTTGAAGCTACCACTATCGATGTAAATTTTCCCTATAAAAATCTGATGTGGGACTCAGTATTTATGTAATGTATTCACAAATTTCCCATGCAAGATGGGACTTAGCACAATTTGGGGTATCACAATTTCCGTTACATATTTCATTCACTCAATGGGGATGTCAAAATATGTCAATAGGTATGGACCTATAAGAAAAAAATATGTCAATAGGTATGGTATATATACTTTCCTTTTCTGTAGTTGTACCTTTCTATGCTTTTCAACCTAGCATCTCAACTATAAAATCCTATTTGGTTATCCCATCTTTACGCACTTATTATTAATGACGTGAGAACCACCCCAAGGTAGGGCCCTTAGGACTCACCCATGGAACCTAAACTCTCGAGGAGACTAGCACAACAACCCACCACCATGGCCTTCGACTTAAATGGCAGTTTGATCCTAGGGGGCATTGAACTTGTGACATAGGGCAGATGCACACAAGTTCTCCCTTACAACTTGGGCTACCCACGGGTGGGTTTTATACCCGTATACATATACAAACATTCATACAACGTGTATCGGAGAAACCGTCCAATCCTTATGGGACTTCCATCTCAGTTCCTCATCAACGTTGTCGTTTCACCTTACCCCTTGTTGCTTCACTCATAGTAATCACCTATACTTCCTAATTACCTGGATTCTGCTTAATCTTATCATATGGGCTTTTCCTGCACAGCCAATAGCACTCCTTGGTTTTGGCTTTCAATTCATCCATTTAGGCCAACAACAATAGTGTTTGAGAGTTGTGGCTCCATTGATGTTTTCACTGGAGGAGTTGAAAAAAATCAACAAACAACTACCTTCGTCTTCTTGAGTTATTGTTAATCCATGGTAACTACCTTATGTTTATGCTATGCTTTTCAAGGATTCTAGGGAGAGACCTAGGAGTCTGAATCTGTTCCCTCACTCCTATACCTCACATGTCAAGAGTGCTTTTGTAGCTCCTCCAAGAGACGAGATATAGTTTCTGTATCAGCTGAAGGAGAGTAAAGAGGCTTGCCCAGCCTCGAGCTAAAGGAATTGTATCATGTGTATCATGAAAAAGTCATGAAGTGGGAAATAGGATCCGCTTGAGCATCAAAAGCTATCATGTAGGTATCCTAGGGAAAGAGGTTGAACTTCTTTATCTAAATCGGAGCATGGTAACATGCTTCTTTGATTGATAGAATCTTTGAAGGTTTGGTTATTCACATGCATATTTTTTAGGGTTATACAAGTTTATTTTTTTATTAATAATATAAAATATAATTAATGAAGAGGAGATGTTATCCTTGCACACAGGTAGTATAAATGAATCCACTAAATAAAAAAAAGACCTGTTCACCTATGTGAACTCCAACTTCTCTCTTAGTATCATATTTTGCGTCTATTAGATGTTGAAATAATTGACTGTTTGAAAATTGGTCAGTTTCTAGATGTTGGTTTGTTTCTAGATTTTAGAAGGAAGTTTTAAGAACTGAATAATGTATCAAGGAGATGGTGCACTCATTAGAAAATCTATACTCACTCTCTACTCTATCTTTCGAAACTGTAAGTTTAGTGACGGAGTTATGTTGCATTCTCAACAATTCAATTCGCTGGGTCTAAAGACTAGTATGTTGTCTTCAATTTACTTATTTTTCATCCCAGGTTGTAGGTTTGGGATCTTTGCCTGACGTGGATGATCTAGCTGCTACTTTTGCAAAGGTTAGCTTCCTTGAAATTGATGCTTATGAAAGAGTTATGTTTAAGTTTTGATTAGTCTCTCAATTCTTTGATTTTTATGTCGTGTCTCTACACTTCTTTTTTGATGCGATGATGTTAGATTCTAACTGTATTGCTCTCTTCTCTTCTTTCTATATGTTAAGTTATAACACACCCATCTATTTAAAATAAATAAATAAATTATAACACACCCTTCCTCTAAGCTTAGGAATGCTACTAACATAAACAATTCTACAAGTCAAGAATAAGAATAATCCATTATCAAAATATTCTGAAAAGTCATCAATAAAACCCAACAGTAGCATATTTCAAAACGATAAAGTTATGATTTCTCATTAAACCCTTAACGTTATGAAGAAAGACATTATATAGAAAAACTTGCTCTAAACAACAAAAAACATTTATAATATATAAGATTTTTATGTTGCTTTGTTTTACTGATCAAAAAAATATATAAGATTTCAATTTTTAACACATGCATAAACTTAACATTAGAAAGAAAACCTTTACATCATACATATATATTTTTTTTTGATGAGTACATCATACATATATATTACATGCAATTCCTCATTACACATGGTTATGCCTTGTATACAAGGTTTGGTGATCTTTAAGATCGTCATTCCAACCAATTGTCCCTGGTGGAACCCAACCAGAAAGGTGATGGAAACCGAAGTATTGATAGGAATACCGGGGCTACAGACTTGACTGGCTTGACATGACATGATAAATAGTAGTGCCTACTTGCAGAGCATATCTCAATTGATTTACATTCACAATTTTCATACTTTAGCACCGTTCATCCTCAAAATTCAGTAGTCACAATACAGTAACGTGCAATCATGCAATACTTTCCTTTCCTTTCCCTTATGTTCATTGCTAACATTAATATACATTAACATTGCATAACAGCACTTGCAGAAGAATATCTTAGTTGATTTACATTCACAATTTTTATGTCAATCAAGAATTGGAGATATGCTTCTGTAGGTGCTGATATATAATTGTAAGGGTCGGTTTGGATACACATAAAACACAAACCATCTCATCTAAGTTTGTAGGACTTGTTTTATCTATGTATCCAAAATAAAACCATGTTTTTAACTCATCTTGCTTTATCTCTACACTGTACATATTTACCCAGAAAATTCGAAAACCCCTTCTGCCAATGTTTTGAATACCGTACCAGTGCCTGTCAAGACACTGGAATGAAATATTTCGATACCGATACCGTTTCGTGTATCTTTTCGGAATAGTCTATACATAAATAAATTATATATAATTTTTTTTTATATGTAATAATGAACTTTATTAAACAATGAATGGGCATAAATGCCAATTACAAAACGAAATGCCCTATCTAGCTAGGGGCATTTGAAATAAGAAAATCATAAAAGTCCATGCCATGAAAATCCACAGCAATGACCCATGTACATAGGATTTTAAAAAATAAGGCTCCTCTATTGATCTTTCATTGTCTTCAAAGACCCGGTTGTTGTGTTCTTACCACAAGCACCACATGATGCATAGAGGGACCATCTTCCAAATTGCTTTGATTGCTTGAAGGCCTGAAATATTTGTCCAGCTCGTCATTGTCGCCTCCACAGTACCTGGCATAGCCCAGGCTAGGTCTATTTTACTAAACACTTCGTACCAAAGCTCTCTTGCTATCTCACAATGAAGAAGAAGATAATCCACAGTCTCACCTCTCTTGTCACGATCCTAATGCTCGAAAAATTCAAATTTCTATGAATGTTTTATTTTTTGTGAAGCTGCAATTTTTTCTCTTATATGTCGATCCTATTTCACCTAGTTTTTCAATCCTTCATGATGAGTCTGAGTCCTTACCTATGCCAAATTCTGATACCTCTTCTGCTCCAGTGGCTCGGTTTAAACTTGGTCTTGTCTACACTCGACATCATCATACCCTTTGGCTGACTTTATTGCTTCTCATGATTCTCCTCCTTCGACATTTGACTCGATATCAACCATATCTCCTATTCCTAGAAAATCTACTCGTGTCTCCCACCCATCAGATCGGTATGGTTTTTCTTTCCCTACTTCTATGACTGCTACTTTATTTTCCATTGCTATCCCCTCTTCTTACAAGCAGGCTATGGAACACAAGTGCTAGACGCAAATGATGCAAATAGAACTTGATGCACTTGTGGATAATCAGACCTGGGATGTGGTACAATGTCCTCCTTCGATCAAGCCAATTGGTAGTAAATGAGTATACTCTGTCAAGCTTCGTTCAGATGACTCAATGGAACGATACAAAGCTAGATTGATTGTTTTGGGGAATCGCCAAGAGTATGACGTAGATTATGATAAGTCCTTTGCTCTGGTTGCCAAGATGACTATTGTTCATCTGTTACTTGCTCTTGCTGCTCTTAAATCTTGGTAATTGCGACAGATGGATGTCAAGAATGCTTTCTTTTGCAGTACTTTGTTAGGGTTCTCTTTTGAGCAAAGTAAGTATGGTGCTTCTTTATTTTTGCACAAGGGCGATGCTGGCGTAGTATTTTTGTTAGTATATGTAAATGATATTACCATCTCTGGTTCAGATGGCCCATTGATTCAAAAACTTCAACAACATCTTCATAAGTGTTTCACATGAAAGATTTTGGAGATCCTACCTACTTTCTCAGGTTGGAAGTTAGGTCTCTCAGCACACAATTTATTTCTCAATCAACACAAGTATACTCAAAACTTAATTCAGTTCGGGAGATTAGAAGATATTACTCCAGTTGATACTTCTCAAGAGGTGAATGTTAAGAATAGGAAAGACAAAGGCGAACTTCTCCCGGATCCTACCTTATACCGTAAGTTGGTTGGCAGCTTGATTTATCTCATCATCACGCGCTTTGATATTTCTTATGCTGTCCACACTGCTAGTAAGTTCGTGGACTCTCCCTGACATCTCCTTTTTGTACCTGTTTGTCGGTTTATTCGCTATTTACTTAGGACTCCTAATCGTGAATTGTTTTTTCTTAAGAGTTTTTCTTCACTTGACTGCCTATAGTGATGCAAATTAGGCTGGTTGTTTGGACTCTCGATGTTTTACTAATGGATGGTGTGTCTTCTTGGGGGACTCTCTTATCTCTTGGAAGTGTAAGAAGTAAGATTGTGTGTCTAAGTCATCAATAGAGGCTGAATATCAGGCAATGTCTGCTGCGTGTTCAGAAATTATGTGGTTGCGTGATATATTTTTAGAACTTGGGTTTGCACAAACACATCCCACGCATTTTCATGGTGATTATACAAGTGTCATTCAAATTGTAGCCAACCCAATTTTTCATGAACGTACAAAGCACATCGAGGTCAATTGTCACTATATCCGAGATGCCTATGGGTCTAAAGCTTTCATTCTCTTTCATGTGCCCATTGAACATCAAGTAGCTGATATCTTCACTAAAGTCTTGACTCGACAACGACATCAATACTTATTTAGCAAATTGTTGCTAGTCGACTCACTATCATCAATTTGAGGGAGGGTATTAAAGGAAACTAGGGTTTTCTTTAAAATGATGTGGTAGTCTCTTAATAGTATAAGTTTTTTAAGATTATCTTGTATTCAAATTACTTGTACATATTTAGATAAGATAGGTTGTTTTGTAACCCTAAAACTTTTATTTTATTTAATGAGAACTTCGACCAAATTTGACAACAGCACTAGTCAGAAATGATAACCCGCCTTTTTCTCAAATTTTCAGAAGTAAGAATCTTGCCTAAGGTATCAGTCCATACGCAGAAGGAGACTTTTGGGGGTGCCTTGTGCTTCCAAATCCTCTTCCAGGGTAACTTGGTAGCAGGCTCTAGATTGAGCATGTTATAATATGATTGAACAGAGAAAACACATTTCCTGACAGGAACCCACCACAAATCACCCCCCTGTTGGGTATTCGGCCTTACGGAGTACAAAAGACTGAACAGATCTGTGAAGCTACTCAACCCCCAATCCTATGCCACTCTAGCAAAGTTGATGTTCTAATGTAGATGCCCTTCCGAGGTTCCTATAACTTCTACCACTGTTACTTCTTTTGAACTTGCAATCTAGAATAGAGCCGGAAAAAGGTCTTGCAAAGGCTCGATCCCCACACTAAATATCTTTCCAGAACTGAATCTTTGTTTCTTGTACTCAACTAAATTCTAACATGTCTGTTGAAAACCCCCTAACCTCTTCCAATATGCTTCCACAAACCCATACCCGTAGCTTCGTGAACTTCTCTAGCACACCAACCCCCCCAGAACTGCCGTATTAGTAATCTATAACCAACTTCCACAGCGCTGTTGGTTCCTTATTATACCTCCACAACCATTTACCAAATAACACTCTATTAAAATTCCTCATGCTTCTAATCTCCAACCTATCGTTAGAGACCGGGCAGCACTCCATCTCCCACTTAACCAGATGATACTTAAATTCCTCCCCATAAGAAATCTCATTGGAGCTTCTCGATACGAGAGACCACACTAGTTGGGATGGGAAAGAGAGATAGGAAGTAGGTAGGAAGATTAGAAAGGGTACTCTTAATAAGGGTTATCCTACTGCCTTTTGACAGATACAACATCTTCCATCCTGCTAGCCTCCTCTCTATCTTTTCGATCACAGTGTTCCATGTGGAGGTTGTCCTCGATGCGCTACCCAAAGGTAGGCCTAAATACTTTATGGGCGAGGATGCTATCTTACAACCCAAAGTGTTTCGCAAGTAGCCTTATATTGGGGACCGCACCTATTAGTACCATCTCAGATTTATCAAAGTTCACTTTAAGGTAATAAACGGCTTCAAAGCACGGCAGCAAAGCTTTCAGCCTTTATACCTGGTTGAGGTCAGTGTTGCATAGCAGTAATGTATCATCTGCAAATAACAAGTGAGATATGTTAGTAAAGCCCCTCTCCGGGAAACCTATTGAAAAACCGTTTACCAAACTGTTATCCACTAAAGCTGAGGTCATCCTACTCAGGGCTTCCATAACAATAACAAACAACAAAAGGAATAATCGGTCTCCTTGTCTCAAGCCGTGAACTGTGAAAGAAACCCTCACGATGCCCGTTGATCAACACCAAGAATCTCGCTATAGATATGCACCAACGTATCCGCCCCCTCCATCTTTTGCCAAACCCACACTTCCTCATTAAATGTAACAGAAAATTCCAGTTTACATGATTATATGCCTTTTCTATATCAAGCTTGCAAAAGATCCAAGAGCCTTATCCTAGACCATTTTCTTAACCATCTTGAAAACCTGTACCTCCTCAAAGGTCCTCTCTAGCCGGTCCGCCTCTTTCATTCCAATACAGTCAAATACGAGTCCATCTAGGGAAGGTTGCCATCCGACTTGTACGGATAATAACTTCTCGAAGAACTCAACAACATAGTTTTTAATAATCTAATCATCACGGCATTCAACCCCCTCAATATTCAGGACCTCAATATTATTGTTCCTTCTATGATAATTAGCAATCTTGTGGAAGAACTTTGTACTGCAGTTACCTTCCCTTAGCCATAGCGCTCGAGATATTTTACGCCACGACAATTCCTCTAGCAAAATCATCCTCTCGAGATCGTTAACTAACTCAGATTTAAGCGCTTGTCCATATATAAATACATATATAAATTATATTTCATAATAATAGTCAATATATGAATAAATTATATTTATAAATAATCTAGTCTGAGTTGAGGTAAAAAAATAGCGAGATATGAAAAAAAAAGGTAAAAGACCGAAATTCGGTATGGTTGAAACACAGATGGCAGGTACGATCGAAATATCGGCGGGTACACACCGGTACGGCCGATATTTGAACCGATACGAAACAACCCCCATACATGTACCGGCCACTATTCTGGTATGAGAAATTTTGGTCGTACCTGATGGTACGGTATGAAATTCAAAACTTTGCCTTCTGCACTCAGACAATTAATGCCATTATATTTCATGTGTCTTATCTTGCATTGATATAAGATCACTTTAATATATAAAATTGAGATTTAAAATATTCATAACTATTACCTAATAATTATTAAATAATTTTCAATCATATAAAATTGGGATTTAAATATTCATAACTATTACCTACTAATTATTAAATAATTTTCAATCATTGGTGGGGCCTATCCCTTTATCAAATTCCAAAATTTACAAACTATTCCATCTCATCTCACTATCGAAACACACTTTTTTACAAACTATCTTATCTCATCTTAACTTAAAAATCTCAATACTATTCAAAATATTTCATATTATCTCATCTTATCTCGTTTGAACTGTGTAATCAAACGAGACTTAAGTATTTATGTTAGTAATGAATGAAATTTAGGAAAGGAAAGGAAAGTACTAATAAATCATATTGAGAGATCCATACAAATTTCAGTGTTAATACCTATACAAACTTTACTTTCTAGACTAGAACTTGATTTCTCCTTTTTTTAGGGCTTTTTTGGTGAAATTTTAGTTTGGTGTTTCCTTGGTTTCTATGTTTGTATCATGTGCACATGGTATGATTCGCAATTGGGATTGTCATCATTATGTATAAAGTCCAGGTCCTAGCTAATGCAGAAAATGTCCACATTATAGTTTTCAGTCATTGTGGGAGTTTCCAAAAAGCCCTAATGGCAATCAATAATTTTTTTATAGGTAAAAAGAAATTATTAAAATGCACAATCAGGCATAGCCCAAGTACAAAAGATCTAAGAATGCGACAAAAGATCATGAAAACAGGTCCCGTCCAATATCATAGCTGATGCCCAAATTAATAATGTTTGGAAGATAAAATCTGTGATCCCTCCCAATAAGCATTCAATCTTCAAAACACCAATCGTTCTTCTCAAGCCAAATACACCACATAAGACATAGAGGAACAATGTTCCAAATTGCAGCAATTCAGCGATTACCCTAAATTCCTCTCTAGCAACCGGAAGATCCACCACCCCCATTGGCATCCCACAATCAAGACCAATCTTGTTAAAAAACTCGTCCCAAAGAACCCTTGCTACTTCGCAATGCAGAAGTAGGTGATCTGCATTCATTTTTTTAAGTAAACGGTATTATTGATAAGAATAGGCAAATCCCACGTATACGAAATGGTATACAAGAGACAAGACCTATTTAGGTCATAGATGGTATACAAGACACAAGAAAATCATGTAAATTAAGACCATTAAAATCTATAGCTATGGCCTGTAGAAATAGAGTACGGAAAAATAATAAAGGTCGAAGCTCCTCTAGTGTTCGCTCCTTATCTTCAAATGTTCAATCATTGTGCTCTCGCCATATGTATCACATAATGCAGATAGAGACCATCTTTCACACAGGTTTGGTAGGTGGAGCACCTCCCAAAGATGTCCAGCTAGCCAATAACTCAACTACTGTGGCAGACATTACCTAATTCAACTCTATTCGGCTGAAAAGTTCAATCCACAAGGCTCTAGCTGTCTCACAATGTAGCAAGAGGTGATCCACTAACACACTGGATTTCTTGCACATACAACACCAATCTAAGATAACAACTTGCGCTTCCTTAGATTATTAGTTGTCAGAAGCATTCTTTCTCAAATTATCAGTTGTTAAAATTATGAGAAATCAGCCAACCAAGAGAGCAACCTTGAGAGGTACTTTGCTCCTCCAAATGCACTTCCAAGGAAAATCATTATGAGATTGATACGATAGAGCCTTATACAATCGTATAAATTCTCAGCTTTTGAACCCCTAAACCTCTTCAGTAGTCATAATTAATCTTCACAGCCTCTAACTCAACTAGATATTCATAGGTATACTTCTGGAATTTTCCTGCAAATTGGCAGCGGGGTTTTCTTTGTGATAACCCCATGTTCAGGAGATTTCTTGAGTGGATCCTCCTTTTCTTCCGAAAAAAGAGAAGGAGAAGGATCTTCTTCAGTAGATTTAGATAATTTTTTGCTTTTAGCCAATTGACAGGATTCACATATTGAACCACTATGTTCATGGCCTTTTACAGAAACATGACTCTTAAGACTTCAAAACATGGACTATTTGAGAAGTTGGATGCCCTAATCGAAGATGCCAAGTGGAAAGGTTTGCTGCAACACCAAGTTGGGCAGTGAAGGCATATGTATTGGGCTTATAGGACAGCTTCTCTATGATTATTGATTCTAATCTGAATTATGCACAGTTTCCTAGGAGAGAACAAATTTCTAGGGCTTATGACAAGTATTTTACAGTTTATTGGTCATATTGATTATCTTCTTTACTTAATGATAAAAAAAAATAACTCTTGCCCACAACGCTCGGCTACACCATGCGCAATTAGTCCTCTCGGTTTTTATTTTCTTGGTGCTGTAGAGATATGGGCAGAATACATGGAGAGGGACAGCATTTATAACTCCAATTATAGAGCCGGAAGAGCATAGATTGATGAAATGTTAACTTAGGACTGCTGCAACAGTTAGTAAGGCCTGGAGGGTGTACCCAACACGCATGGGAGGAAGAGAGAGCTTTCTTGAAGTTTTGCCTTACCCATGGTGGCAGCACCTTCTATAATTTCTTTTAATGATTTGACAATAAAAGAAGTACCTCTGGTTTATGAGCAGTGGGGCTGACTTAGAGGAAAGAAAATTTTGGGCTTTCTTTTCTTTAGGGCTGGTGGCACAACACAGAAATATGGTATGTTTTTCTATTATTTGCTAATTCTTGTTTATGAAAATTTGAAATCCCTAGGGTCAACTAGAAGAAGAGGGTGACAGCTAGGTTTAGAGGACTGTTTTACTTTTTTGAGGATTGAAGTCTAGGTATAAAGGTTGGCAGCTAGGGAAATTTGTAGACTCTGCAACTGCTATCTAGAAGGGTTTCAAAAAAAATTATTTAGGTTTTTGAGAACAGAAGGGGGCGGCTCTAGGGCTTAACTTGGGGGCTGATCATCATTCTCTTGGGGTTTCTAGATGTTTTACAATTAAAAACTATCCTCCCTGTTCCAGAAATTTGGCAGCTGCATATCTTAGTAGTTCGGTATGGTTTCTTGGCACCATCCTAATCATTAAGAGTTAAAAGCTTGTCCTAATCTATCTTAAAGTGCCAGCTGCTACTAGGGTTCTTAATACTTGGTTCTTCTAATTTATAAACAGGTTGTGATAGATTCCTATTCTGCCTAGGAGTTAGCTGGTTTCTAATAAAATAAAACCTGTCATCTTCTATAGAATATCTGGTCCATTTCTAAACATAATAAATAATACACAAAATAAATATGAAGAAAATCATGGGCCCGGGGCCTAGGGTTTGAATTCCACCCCATACCTAGAGATTCTAGGGCTTGGCTATACCAAAAATTCTCCCAATGCTCTGGTGTTTAGAGTGCAAAATATACATTTAATGACAGTTCACTGGTGACTACAATAGACTTTATTCATTGTCAGTGTATAAGTAGGTCTTTAGTTTCTTAGCGATATGATTCTGTCGATCATCTCGATCCAGGAACCGGATGCTGTCTATCATTTCGATCTATCCCTGATTCTAACTTCTGCAATGTATGCTGAGTTCATTTGATTCGTCATTCAAACGTTATAACCAGGTATTTAGCATGAATAATTCTTAGATATGTAATAATGGTTATTCAACTCATCGTCCCCCTCCTCCATACTTACTTGCTTATATGGTTGCTTGAATGGAGGTACTTTTTAGTCAACCTTTTAATTATTATGGATATGCTGGTAGCTTCTTGGTGGTATATATTTTTGTGATTAAAAAACATTTAAAATTGGATGCTATTTACTTGAAGCTTCATTTGAGTGAAGGTTACTTGATCATAATTGCTATCGTGATGGTTTTAGATTTTTTATTGATATTATATTGCCCTTAATTGTAGTGCCCATATAGTTTTTTATTTTTACCCCAATTTAGTAGTTGACATTGTTATGTTCCACAGTTGAACAGAGCTGTAACAGGACCAAGACACCTGGGAGTTATTGGTGATAGAGGATCTGGATCTTTTTCAAGAGAAAGTGAGTAATCTTACTGTGAATATTTTCTGCCTTTTGGTAGTCTTTAGATTATTGGTGATGCATTTGGGTGTAACTTGTGTCAAGACATGCTACAATCTAATTGAAAGTAGTAGAAGTAAACTTTTATGTTGAATGGATTCTTTTGTAAACTGGACTAGCCTATTTATTCTGAAAAGCATAGTTTGAAAATCATGTGTGTTCTTTTTTCCTTATTAGAAATTGAGAGTCTGAGACCACCATGCAGCAATGCTTAATTTTTTCCCCTTTAGTCACGAAATTATTTAGATGTTGAAGAAAATGTGATGTATGACACATACGGTTTGATGAGCAAAGTGATCACATAGCTGTTGAACAAATTTTGCGGGTAGTTTTCCCTTTTCCCTTCTCTCTCTCTCTCTCTATACCTGAACTTTTTTCTTATTTTTGGCGCTTCTCAACGGAAATTATCCATTAATCTCTACTTGATTGTTTGTTTTATTTTCATTCCAATATTCATTTATTCTCTTCCTTTTCTCTTTGGTTTTCTTGGTTCTTGATACTAATTTTTTGATGGGCTTGTGTTGGAAAGCTACATATTGATCAGAAGCTTTGAGTTCAAATGAGAAAATGCTTAGTAGTGAAGGATTACAAAGAGCAATCGTTGGGTCACTAAGTTCATTTCCATTGATGTTTCTGCTATGGAATGGTTGGCATCTGCTGTGGGGTTTGGACAAGAAAGAAGGTGTGGCTTCATCGTTGTTCCAGAAGGGTCAAAGGGTAAGGGTATAAGGGTTTTGAAGAATCTTTGAGAGTGGTTGTTTCTTTTCCTTTGTTTCAAGAGTGAAATACAGAGTACCTGAGAAGATTGTATCATCTTCTCATGTTTCCGAGGAATGGAAGGGGACCTTTGTGGAGGTTTTGAAGAAGTCACCGGCGAGTATGGAAGGCAGTAGGGAGGTTCGTGGGTATCTGGTGGGAAGATCTTGCATTCAGGATGGCAATTGATGTAGAAGTTTGTTCATAGTCTCAAGGGTGATGGTGTGATTCCCAATGAAGGCACGTCAAGGATTGGGAAGGATTTCTCGTGGAAGGCCATGCATGATGCAATATTGGATATGATATATAATGTGGATCTCATGTTGGGATGGGTAGAGTTGGGCATGGGCCCTGTGGGCTTTGAAGGCTCAAAAAATGGCCTGAAGGGTATAATGGGTGGTGGGCCGGTATCTGGTTTGGGTGTCAGAAGGATGAAGAACTAAGGGTAAAAATAAAGTAAATGGGTCGGGCCTGGTTAAAAGCCTAAAACGCTGTGGAAGGTTAAATGTGTTTTGGTGTCTTGAGAGTTTCGGTTTCGGCCTCCTCTGCAAGCATGCTGGCACTGATACTTGGTCCGATGGTCTTAACAGTGGAAATACTATTTCACCAGTCACCAATGACTTCTTTGGTGTTGTGTCAGAAATAGTTCCGTCGTCAAAGGTGGAAAAGGGTAAATTAATGTCACAGGATGTTGAAAAAGAGGTGGCGAGTGAAGGGGAGTTTAATCCGCTCGTGTCTTTGGCTCCTTTGGCTTCCTCTGGGCTGACCCCAGTTGTCGAGATGGCTTCCTCTGGGCTGACCCCAGTCAATTCGTGCTCCAAGAGATCCAAGACAAGTTCAGGGCAAAACATGGAGATGAACAACATGACAGATCTGGTGTGTGCAGAGTTCTTAGAACAAGTGGCAGTTTTGGGGGAGGGCTTGTCGTTGGTGCCTTGCGATGAGAAGTTATCGTCAGGATCTACACCAAGAGAAGTTGTTGTCCCTTTGGTATCTCTTCCTCTACTAAGCAATATAACTGGATCATCACCTGATTGGCTTTTGTAAAAGGTTAATGAGATTCAGCATGTTGTGGGAATCTCACATGGAGGATATGAAGATCAGTTTAACACACTACTCACTGCAATTGAGGAGGGCCGCTCACGTGATACCAAATCAAGATTTAAGAATAGGAAGGAGCTGCAACATCTTTCTTGGGGAATAAACTACGATAGTTTAAGTCGGGGGAAGACTAAAGGGAGGAGATTCTGAAGATGTTCCCTTTGTGGGTGTTTTGGGTGGTTATCAATCTATGGGAACTGCAATTTAGGGTTGAGGAGGTGTGTTCTATTCATTGGGTATTTTGGGCTTGAGGTATTTTGGGTAATTTTCTTGGGCTTGTTGGTTTTTTCATGGGATGGGTGTTTTCGAGCATTCATGGGCTAGGTATTTTCTTGTATACAACCAGTGTATTTGTTTACTCATTTTGATATATATAACATTTTTACGTACCAAAAAAAATACATGAAGCTGGGTTTTATTGATAGATGCATTATCCGTAGTTTGTGGGGGTGTTTTTTTGTGGGTTGGGCTTATTTTCGCTTCTTCGAGAGCTTTAGGAGGTGTTTTCTTGATGTGGGATAATAGAGTAGTATAGTTAATGGAGGAGTGCATTGGGTATTTTACTATAGCATGTTCTTTTAGAAATATTGAGGATGTATGGAAGCGGGCTTTTGCAGGAATTTATGGGCGAAACTTGGATAGGGATAGATGTTTCTTGTGGGAGGAATTGGCGGGATTGTATTTTTTTTGGGGTTTGCCTTGGTTTACGTATGGGGATTTCAACATAATTTGGTTCCTTAGTGAGCGTTCAGGAGAACCAAGTATGTCTTCGGCTATGGAGGAATTTTGGAGATTGTCTTTGATTTGGATCTCCCCCTTGTGGGGGAGCTTTCACTTGGTCCAACAGTAAGGGTTGGTCGAGGTTGAATAGATTTCTTGTATCTCCATCTTAGGAGATTTATATTCTTGAGTTATGTCAGAAGAGATTGCCTCGTGTTTGTTTAGGTCGGTTCCTTATTTTGCTAGATTGTGGTGGTATACATTGAGGTTGATGATATTCTGTGTTTGAAAACATGTGGCTTGGAGTTGATGGGTTTGTGGATATGGTTAGGAGTTGGTGGACTTTTTATCAGTTTATGGGATCGCCTAGTTTTGTTCTTGCAGGTAAACTTAAGGCCTTGAAGACTGATTCAAGAAGTGGAACGCTGAAGTATTTGGAAATATTGATTCTCAGAAAAATTCCCTTTGGGGGAGTTGCATGCTTTGGAGGATGGGGAGGAGAATGAGGTTATGAATGAGGTGGCATTGTTGATGAACAAAGAAGTGGTGATCGAACTTGAGAGGATTTTATTGATGGAAGAGATATCTTGGAGGCAAAATTGAAAGGCCCTCTGGTTGAAAAGGGGTGACAAATGTACTAATTTGTTTTTCATAGAATGACTAACTCACATAGGCGTAGTAATGCCATTGGAGTTGCTTCATTTTGATAACAGTGTGCTTTCATCACCTTTCGAGATTCTGGTTCATATTGTGCAGTTTTATGAAGTTCTTTTAACCGAAACAGCTGAGTGGAGATCTAATCTTGATGGGTTGGTTTTTGATAGATTGGATCCTTTTTCTGCGAGTTAGTTGGAGAGACCGTTTGAGGATAATGAGGTTTATTGGTTGTTTGTGGGATGGTCAAAGATAAAGCCTAGCTTGGATGGTTTTTCTATGACCTTTTTTCAAGCTTGTTGGGATGTTGTGACCGAAGATGTGATGCGGCTTTTTTGGGAATTCTTCTCTTATCGTAAGTTCGAGAAGTCTCTTAATGCCACATTTATTGATCTTATTCCTAAGATAGCTGGGGCCTCTATTTTCACCCTATTAGCCTTGTGAGTGAGGTTTATAAGATAATTTCAAAGGTACTTGCTAACCGTATTAGTACGGTGATGGGGAAAATTATTTTTAAACCCCAAAATGCTTTTGTTCGAGGTAGGCAAATACTTGATTTTGTGCTGATTGCTAATGAAAGTTTAGAAAGTCAATTGAGGGAGGGTGCACCTATTGTTATTTGTAAGCTGGACATGAGAAATGCGTATGATCATGTGAATTGGGACGTCCTTTTCTATATGCATGGAAGGTGTGGATTTGGGGAGAGGTGGCATGCGTGGATTAGACATTGCGTCTCTACTACTCGGTTTTCAGTGTTAGTTAATGGAAATTCTTGTGGTTTTTTCTATAGCTCTCGCGATTTGAGACAAGGGGACCCGTTATCCCCTTTCCTCTGGGTTTTTGGTGGGAAATGCTAATGATGGTTTTATCACACTTTTTCATCTTCTCTTTGTAGATGATACTTCTTTTTTTTGTGATGTTGATTGTGCGCAGATTCAAGCCTTAAGGGCTATATTATTATGTTTTGAAGTTGTATCAAGCCTTAAGGTGAATTTAGGTAAGTCGGAGATGGTTCTGGTGGGGCAAGTGCGGAATATTAACTGTTTGGCGGCTCTTTTGGGTTGTAAAGTTGCTTCCTTACCTACGAAATATCTTGGCCTTCCATTCAGGGCGTCTTTTCAAGGCTCAGTCTATTTAGGATGGGGTAGTTGACAAGATTGAGAAAAGGTTGGTGGGTTGGTGGGTTGGAAGAGATAATACTTATCAAAAGGGGGTAGAATACTAGAATTACTTCTTATTAAAAGTACTCTGGCTAGTCTTCCAACTTATTACCTATCTTTATTTCCATTGCCTACAGGAGTAGCAAACCAGATTGAAAAATTATTTTGTGCTTTTCTGTGGGGTAGAATGGGAGAGGAGACTAAAATCCACCTTGTTAGTTGGAATAGAGTTTGTTATCCTATTTCAAATGGAGTTTGGGGTTCGTAATTTGAGTATTTCAATAAGGCTTTGTTGGGAAAATGGTTTGTGGAGGTATCAATTGGAAGGGGAGTCGTTGTGGAGGGAGGTTATAGATTTGGAAATATAGCAGTGATTGGGGGGTTGGTGCTCTAACGAGGCTAGGGGGGCTTATGGTGCAAGTCTTTGGACGTTTATTAGGGGGGCTATACATTAACTTTGCTGTTGGTGAGGGTTCAATGATCCATTTTTGGTTTGATGTGGTGATCAGGCTGTTTTTATTGTGTTTCCAGTTATTTTTTCATGTGGCAGCCCATCGGAACGCTACCGTTTCTGATTTGTTATTCTGTTCTAATGGAACCTTGCAGTGGGATGTTTGTTTTCCTAGAGCCGTACAGGACTGGGACCTTGATGAGGTATCTGATTTTTCAGCTTCTTATACTCCCTGGGGATTGGGGGTAATAGAGGGATAGAATGTTATGGAAGCATACAGGTAGTAAAAAAATTTCGGTACAGTCTTACTATAAGGCACCGACTGTTAGCATTGTTCTCCTTTTCCTTGGAAGTGTATTTGGAGGTCTCATGTGCCTTCCGAAGTCACTTTTTTCATGTGGACAGCATCACTCGGGAACATTCTGATGATCGATAACCTGAGAAAGTGTGGTTTTGTTGTTGTGGAGTGGTATTTTATGTGTAAGAAACATAAGGAATCTGTGGATCATTCATTACTTCTGCACTGCAAGGTGGCGAAGGCATTGTGGGATGATGTTTTCAGTAAAGTTGGGCTGGCTTGGGTAATGCCCATGAAAGTAGTGGATCTAGTTGTGCGTAGGATTGGGCTTCAACGTACTCATAAACCATATGGCTAGATTAGCCATTTCTTTCTCTTTGCATTTCGAAAGTTGACTGGCCATTCGTTGGTGTTCTCGAAGATTGATCTAGTATTTTTTTTTTTCCAATCCCTATGTATATTCTACAATTGAATGTCAACCACCGTTCAGCTTCAACGGACTTAGAAGAGTTTGGTTATTATGGAGTGTATTTTACATTTTTTATTTGTTTTGGAAGTGAAAGATTTAGGATCTATTTGACAACACAACTGTTCTCAAGTATTATTAAATATTCTCAAATATTTCCTTCATAAAACAAACATAAAACTTTTCAATTTCAAGTTTTAAGCTTTTTCATCTAATCATTACCTAATCATTTCAATTTTTCTAAACTCAAATCAAACAAAAAAAATACTAATTTTCAATTTCAAAACAAAATTATATTAAAAAATTATATTCAAATAATTTTTTAACTTTGTAATATTTTTATTCAACTTTTTCTATCATTTTTTAAAACTAATAAAATATATTAAGTCAAACCATTTCATTAGTATTCACAAATGGGTTCTGCTACATACAATTATTTTTGCGTATTCTTTACGCACTCTACTGATGTGATTGGTCAAAGCAGTTATTTTATATTAAAAAAATGACGCAGCCAATCACATTAGTGTAGTGCGCAAAGGGTACGCAAAAGTGACTACATAGAATTTGTATTCATAAATATATTTAGATCTTCTTAGTATTCAAAAGGGCCCTTAATGTCTTTGCCTTGGCATTTAGGGGCCTGGGATTTTACTAAATATAACTTTATACCACAATGTTGCTATTCTTTATGTGCAAAGTGCCAATGCTAAAGCGCCTCTCTTATCAAAAGTGAAGTACATATTTACAAAAGCGCACCTAACTACATTTTTTTGGCACTTTTTTTAGTAAGCTTGAAGTAAAAACACGCTTTTGTTGCTTTGGGGAAATAATATATAAAATCTGAGGATAATGGTATTCTGTCAAAATATTAGTTGGCTTAAAATTGTGAAAATAAGGAACCATACGCAGCCTAGCAGGAATGCTTCGGGAAATCTGTTATTTAGTGAGCATAAAAATGTCACAATTCAGTCTGTAATTTGGTGACATAAATTGCATAGTTAAAATTTGTTTGAACCTTGTGACATCGTTGATTTTCTATATTAGTGTACTAAAATATGAAGTCTGTTTGAAGGCATCTGAAAGCTTGATGATTGGCAGATAATGTATCGAATAGTCCTACTTTTTGTCATTGTAGAAGTTCAGTGTGAATGAGATGCGTGCTTACACGCATATGCACACACACATATTCTCAGCCTACATGAATAATATTTGATATAGTGGAAGGAAAACTGATTTAGCTGTAGATATTCATGCAGCTCAGAGTTAAGAATTAAGGCTGGTGCTCATTTGTTTGTTTACCTCATTATTTTTCATCATTTGTTTGTTAATTGCAAAAGACTGCTTCTTGTTGCCCTCTCCCTTCCCTTCCGAACTTCCCTCTCGCTAATGGCAAGTTCTGTGCAGGTTCATCTGCTACCGAGTGGACACAAGATGGAGACTTTGGTAACTGGTTAGATCAGCATATGTTTGGCACAGATAGTGTTGAAGAAGAGAAGAGGTGGTCATCACAACCTCAACCCTCTGCTCGTGTTGTGGAATACAAACCTTTGTACAGAACATCCTCATACCCAGAGCAGCAACCAGTGCTGCATCGCTACTCTAGTGAACCAATTCTAGTACCTAAATCAACATTCACGTCTTTCCCTCCACCTGGAAGCAGATCCGAGCAAGGTTCGCCACACCACCTTAATATGTCTTATCTTGGTGGTGGTCCACAGATACCCTTCTCTACACCCAACCTCTCTCCTTGTCCTAACTCTAATCATCGCTTGGCTGGTTTATCTCATGGTTTGAATTATGGTGGAAATATGCTTCAGTTCACCAGTGGTGGCCTTTCTCTAAATAGCAGGCCACAAAGTCCCTGGGCGAACCATGCTGGCATACTGCATGGGGATCACGCAGGCCTTTTAAACACCATTGTGCAACAACAGTTACCTCATCAAAATGTTCTCAGGTCCCCACAAATAATGGCACCACAGCAGATGCTGCAACAGCAGAGACTGCACCATCAATTACCCTCTTTGGCCCATTTTGTGGCACTACAGTCCCATCAGTATAATGTCCATCCATCGTCCTCACATAAGTCAAAGTTCGGATTGACTGATATGAGAGACCAAAGACCAAAATCATCACAAAGAAGCAAACATAGTATGCGTTTTTCTCAGCAAGGTTCAGATACTAGTAGCCATAAAAGTGAGACTGGGTGGGTCCAAATTAGATCCAAGTATATGACATCTGAAGAAATAGAGAATATACTTAAAATGCAGCATGCTGCTACACATGGCAACGACCCATACATTGATGACTATTACCACCAAGCAAGTCTTGCCAAAAGAGCTACTGGATCGAGGTTGAAACAGCCTTTCTGCCCGTCTCACTTGAGGGAGCACCCTTCTCGAGGTCGTAATAGTACAGAACAACATCCTCATCTCTCTATTGATGCTACTGGTAGGATACCTCTCTCTTCCATACGCAGACCTCGCCCCCTCCTTGAATTCGACCCTCCTCCCTCTGCTTCTGGTGATAGCTTGGAGCAGAAAGTCTCTGAGAAGCCTCTGGAACAGGAACCGATGCTTGCTGCTAGAATCACCATTGAGGATGGACTTTGTCTTCTTCTTGATGTCGATGATATTGATCGGTTTCTACAAACTAGTCTATCCCAGGATGGTGGGGCTCAGCTCAGGCGAAGGCGACAGATTCTCCTAGAAGGTCTGGCAACATCACTTCAACTTGTAGACCCACTTGTCAAAACCAGCCACTCTGTTGGGCTGACTTCCAAGGATGACCTTGTGTTCTTACGATTGGTCTCTCTTCCTAAGGGTCGAAAACTCTTATCTAGGTTCCTTCAGCTTCTCTTCTCTGGTAGTGAGCTTGCACGAATTGTTTGTATGGCTATTTTTCGTCATTTAAGGTTTTTGTTTGGCGGCCTTCAATCTGATCCCAGAGCAGCTGAGACAACCACTCATCTTGCGAAGACAGTTTCCTCATGTGTCAAGGGCATGGATTTACGGTCACTAAGCACTTGTCTTGTTGCAGTTGTTTGTTCTTCAGAGCAGCCACCTCTGCGTCCTGTTGGAAGCCCTGCTGGTGATGGGGCCTCTATTATTTTGAAATCTGTCCTTGAAAGGGCTACTGAACTTTTAACCGATCCTCATGCTGCTGGCAACTGTAGCATTCCTAATCGTGCGCTGTGGCAAGCTTCATTTGATGAATTTTTCACTCTCCTTACCAAGTATTGCCTGAGTAAATATGAAACTATAGTGCAATCCATATGCTCACAGATCCAGCCAAGTACAGACGTGATTGGATCAGATGCAGCCCTAGCTATTAGTAGGGAAATGCCTGTTGAGCTTCTACGTGCCAGTCTTCCTCATACTAATGAGCTCCAACGGAAACTTCTATTAGATTTTGGTAACCGTTCCATGCCCATTGCTGGGTTCAATGCCGGTGGGGAGAGTAGTGGCCGGATAAACTCCGAATCAGTGAAGGGTTGACTGAGGATACCAACAGATAAATTTCAAGCTTTAGGAAGAATCTATGCTTGAGTTGATTTTTCTCTACACATCTTCTTGGATGCTTTCGTGAAGTGAAAATCCAAGTACGGATCTGCTTGGGTATGCTTTGAAGAAGTATATGTGAGGTGGAGCAGGAGGATCTCTCTTGAATGTTTCGCGAAGCGAATCTGGTTTGGAGTGAAATTTGGCTGCATGGGAAGTTTATGCAAAGTCAAGTGCGATTGTTGCAGGTGCACTTCAAGTATTGTATAATGTGTTATTTAGCTTACCTGAGACAAAATTTCCTTATGGTCTTGCCCAATTTGTGTGTTATGATGGAAACTCATGGTGCATGTTTGTAACCGAAATTCTTGTTTTAGGGAGTTGCATTGGTGCTGTGTTAAAACTCCAGACAGAAAGCATGGTGGGAAATGAATGTACAGGTTGATCTTACTGAACCTCCAAAACTTTGGTTTCATTCCACCTAATTCACTTTGACTGATTGGTCATTGTCAGCTGTAGGTTACCTATCTACTACTTGGATGGACACATTTTTCTCTCTTGCTTCGGCTTGATGGATGGGAGGGGTGTAACACCGAATCCTAATTCGTTAGGATTTGTTAAGTATTTTTTTTGGGTCCACGGTCTATAATTGTAATAGGCCTTATTCTACTGCAGCTGCTGCTAATATTATTATTACTATTATTATGAAAAATTCTATTTCCAATTCTCAGGTGAGGACTGCGTGTGCATTGATATATATATATATATATATTTCTTTATAGGGAATAATTTGGGAGGCATATTATTGTAATTATAAAAAGCTTTTAAAGGCAAAATTATTCAGACTTTGCATGAGCAGTTGGGAAGTGTACATAGCATTACTCTATTATTATTATTATTATTGGACAACTTATAATAATTTTTAGAGCCGTCGTCTTGAGGGAGCCCATTAATTTCGAAAGTCTACCATTTGCATTTTTAGGCCTTTTATTTGTTACGGAACCAAAACTATTGAAGTTTGACACGAGCCATTGAATGTTAGAATAGGGATGTAATCGATTCGACTTTGGACAAATTTTGAATCAAATTAAATATATATTGGTTCTCGAAATTTATGAATTGATAAGGATCGATTTATCACCGTAAGTCGGAACTTTTGGTTTTTCCAGCCTACTTGCTCAATGAATATTAAATGTGTTTCAGCCAAATTATTGTGCATAATAAAATTTCATAATTCACCATAATTAATATTGGGCCCGTGACTCTGTATATTGACATGTTAAGAGTTATCAACTAAACCTCAACAAGCCGTAAAACAAACTTTTGGGTTTAATTAAAAATTCTTAGCTAACTTTAATAGATTAGTCTTTGAGTTTGCCCAGAATGGTCCATTGCCTGGTTTGTTTATTAAGTTCATCTAAATTATCTCATCTCATTTAATCAATATAATCTTTTCAGATTTTCACACAATATAAAATAAATAATTTTGACTTTTTTAAATTTTAAAATAAAAATAATATTAATAAATATATTCTAATAATATTTTATTTAATTTTCAATTTTTATCTCAACTCAACAAATAAACTAAGCCTAAATCTCGCTCAGGATCAATTGTTCTGATCCTATTAATATTAAACTGGTTTGTTACACATGCCATGAAACTAATTAATGCGGGTTGGATAAATAAGACAACGCAACAAAACAAGGTAATTAATAAACTGAAAATAATAACTAAAAGGTCTCTTGCCACATAAGCATCTAAACTGGAATAAGAATGCCATATTGGCATGCTATACCATCAAATTGTCACATGCATCACCAAGGCGCCACATGATTTTAGAATATGCTCCGGTCCCAATAATTCTAGCATGTGTATTTCCTAACTCTATAAAATTCGAATTTTACTCATTTCTTAAGATGTCATGTCACGAATTTTAAAATTCAAGGAGAGAGAAATTTGCCTAAAAGAAGAGCTTTTTTCTCTAATCAAGTACGCATATAAAAAGATAAAAACTAGTTGAAGTTACAATACTATCATGAGGAAGGTCATTCCCATTATTAATAAAAACAATACTAGAAGGTAAGATACCTACAAGTATGCAATTAATCACACCATTTGTTAGGGCCCTTTGTGACATAGAATGCGTAAATCGATTTTGAAATCGATTTATTTTTTTTGTTGCCCAGATTACTAACACAAGAGGGGGGGTGAATTAGGTTATATTACAAAAATTAACACTTATAAATCAAATACACAATATAAAATATAAACAGAATATAAAGCAGCAAGAAATGTAAAGAGTAGGATAAGAAGAAGCAAACTCAGTATTTTTACGAGATTCAGCCCCACTGTCTACGTCCTCGCCTCAAACTACCCCTTGAGAATCCCAAATTTACTATTCAATCTCCTTTAGGTGGAGATAGAAACCTATTATACCTTTGAGCAGCACCGCTCCAAAGAATCCTTGTAGAACACTCTCTACACTTCCAATCACCTCACACTTGGTAATTCAACTATTCCCTATGTAGAACACCTTCTACACACACAAGGGTTATACGCACCCTCTTACTGATACAAGAGTTGATAGTGGGTAGACTATCAAAGTACACTCCTCAATGAGTGAGATAGAAACAATACAGCGCAACCTATATCTCTCTAAAAAAGAATAAGAATTAAAGTTCAAAACTTTAGAAAAGAGAGAATGAGAACTTTGAAAGAATGATGCAAAACTTAACAATAGATGTGTAAGCTCTTGTTGTTGTAATTTTTGCAAAACACAAGTGAGCTATTTATAGGCAAATAAGTCCCACTCAATCATCTTTCAAATTCAAAATTCAAATTTTGATGAAGTCATTGCATATGTCATTCAATTTTCAAAATTCAAATTTTTGAATGAAGTCATTGCATATGTCATGCACATGTAAAATATAATTTTTGAAAATAAAGCTTTTAATGAGATCATTGCATATGTCATGCACATGCAAAATATAATTTTTCAAATTAAAGCATTTTTGTTGTCATGCATATATCATGCTTATGTCATGTATAAAAAAAATGCAATTTAATGCTTTATGAGAAAAGATTAATTTTTTAGCCTTAATCCAATTTCTAATTTTATCAAAAGATGTACAAAAATAATCTATGAGTTTATTTGTAGACTTGTTCTTTTATGCTTGATGTGCGCTTTACTCCATTGCGTAGATAATTTGAACTTAAGACTTGAATTTATTTGTTATCATCAAAATCTACACGTAGATACGAAACTTGAAACCTTGGATTTTACAATCTCCCCCTTTTTGATGATGACAAATACTTAGTGGAATTTTGAGACTTGCAGTAATGCTTAAGCTCCCCCTGAGAATATACGTTAGTTTTTCAAACAATAGATAAACATAATTCTAGCATATATAACAGAGTTAAAAATCTAAATATTTACGTCTAAAACTTCTCCTCCTTTTGGCATCATTAAAAAGGGTTTTTTTTTTTTCGCAATAAGTGATAACCAAATAAAACGGTGCGGGAACCACCCGTGCCCGACAAAAACTACAAAGGCTGGAGCCTAACTTTATTGTCTCGGTGCGGAAGAAGATTTAAATCCGCTTGATGTTATTAACGAATTAGATGTTGCAGAGATTTGAAGTTAAATAAGTAAAGTTATTCGTGTCCGACAAAGGTAGTAAAAGCTGCAGGCGTAGCTCTGGTAATTCGGTGCGGAGCCACGCGTCCGACAAAACCTGCAAAGGTTGGAGGTCTAACTCTAGCAATTTGGCGCGGAGCCACGCATGTCCGACAAAACCTGTAAAGGTTGGAGGCCTAGCGCTAGCAGTCGGTGCAGAAGCAGATTCAAACGCGCGTGATATTGTTGAAAAATTAAATATTATCGAGATTTGAAAGTTGCTGTTTAAAAGACCATTTTCACCTGTCGGATACTCAAATAAACTTTCACACCACTCATTGATTCAGTTTCTATTTATTCAAAACGATAGAATGGCGGAGAAAATTTCGTCTAATAATCTTCCTGATTTGAATCAGGAACCGTCTCAACCAGTCATTCTATCTCATGAGATTGTCAACATCATGATAGAAGCAGAGATACATTTTTCTAATAGGACTGATTCTGAGGTTGTTGCGGCATCAAGAACTCTCAGTGCTCAATATGCTGCCTCTATTACAACCATGTCTCGGAGATTACTAACGAGGGCAAATGAGGTTGATCGACTTAACAATCAAATATCTGTTCTGCATCAAAAGCTTGCAAATAAAGATAGAAAGAATAAGAGGTTAAAGCAAGAAAATAAAGATTTGACGGAATTAGCTCGTATTTTGAAACTTCGAATAGAAGAATCGGAACGAGTGAGAGTTCAAATACAGAGTCAACATCAGCAGATAATGGCAGCGTTTCACGAGAGAAACAGGGACAATTGTAATTAATCTCGCTGGCTTAGTTTGGTAACTTTTGACAATATGCATCCGGCATATCATGTAAGATTGACTAAGTAAGATTTGAAGAGATGACAGTTTGTCTTCTACTTATTTCTATCTTTATAAAAGTAATCCTTAGTTTTATCTAATCCGCATCAAATCTTCTTCTCATTTCTGTAGTTTATCTTCATTCTCATTTTACAAAATTTCAATGGCTCATCAATTTTCCTTCAATGCTTCTCGTGATTAAGATATGAGGTATTTTTTACCTCAAACTATTTCTGCATCTGTTGTAGGCGCCATGAAGCAACAAAACACTGATTTGGCTAATAAATCAAACCATGATGCCATTTATGAGCTTGTGAGTCTCGGAACTCGATACTCATCGTCCATTGTCGCTTTTTCCACTCGGTTGCAAACCAAAACCCGCGAGATAGAGAAGCTTAATGAGAAGATCGATGTTCTTTAACGACTTGTTCAAGAGTCTAACAGAAAAATAGTAGACTTAAAGCAACAGAATAAGGATTTAAAATCCTTACTTGGCTCTTCATTTCGATTGCCTAATCCTTTAGATAAGGATGACATAATGATCTATGAGGAGCAAATGCATTTGAATGATGAGGCTAAACGTCTTAAGTTTCTGTAGGTCATTTGAGATAATGGAATAAAAATATCTAGCAGATATTCATGGAATACATCATTCCTATTTCTCTTCTAATCATGCATAATCTATCTTCTGGTAAGGGTTTTGTGAAAATGTCTGCCAATTGATCGTATGTGCTTGTGAATTCTAGTACAAAATCACCTTTCTGCACATGATCTCTAAGAAAATAATATCTAATTTCAATATGTTTGGTCCTAGAATGTTGTATTGGATTCTTTGAAAGATTTATAGCACTACTATTATCACATTTAATAGGAATATGATTGTACATAAGTTTAAAATCCTCAAGTTGTTGCTTCATGTTAAGAACTTGAGCACAACAACTGCCTGCAGCAACATATTCTGCCTCAGCAGTAGATAATGCAACAGAATTTTACTTTTTACTAAACCATGAAATAAGTGCATGACCTAAAAAATGATATGTTCCACCAGTACTTTTTCGATCAACTTTGCAACCAGCATAATCCGCATCTGAATAACTAATAAGATCGAAAGAAGTGTGCTTAGGATACCATAACCCTAGGTCAATGGTACCGGCAAGATATCTAAAAATACGCTTGACTGCAATCAAATGAGATTGCTTTGGAGATGATTGAAAACGTGCACATAAACATACACTGAACATAATATCAGGTCTACTAGATGTCAAATATAATAAACTACCAACCATACCTCGATATATCTTTGAGTCAACTAGCTTATCGTTTTCATCTTTATCAAGTTTGGTGGTTGGACTCATTGGTGTTCCAATTACCTTCGCACCTTCCATCTCAAGCTTTTTTAGTAACTCTTTGATATATTTTGACTAATTAATGAATGTTTCACTTTTTGCTTACTTGATTTGCAATCCAAGAAAGAAATTAAGTTCTCCCATCATGCTCATTTCAAATTCTTCCTGAATGCTCTTAGCAAAATCTTGACACATATTTTCATTAGTAGCACCAAATATTATATCATTAACATAAATTTGAACTAGAAGAATATCATCCTGTTCATATTTGATAAAAAGAGTTGTATCGATCTTTCATCTTGAAAAACCTTATTCAATCAAGAAACCACTAAGCCTCTCATACCAAGCTCTAGGTGCTTGTTTGAGTCCATATAATACTTTTGCAAGCTTAAAAAGATGATTAGGAGAAATATAATTTTCAAAACCTGGAGGTTGCTCAACATATACCTCTTCATTTATAAAATCATTTAAGAAAGCACTTTTAACATCCATTTGAAAAAGTTTGAAATCTTTATAACATGCATATGCAAGTAACATTCGAATAGCTTCTAATCTTGCAATAGGTGCATATGTTTCATCATAATCAATTCCTTCCTCTTGATTAAAACCTTGGCCTACAAGTCGAGCCTTGTTTCTAGTGATGATTCCAAACTCGTCTTTCTTATTTCTAAAAACTCATTTTGTTCCAATAACAGCATGATTTTTGGGTCTAGGAACAAGTGTCCATACATTATTTCTTTCAAATTGATTTAGCTCTTCTTGCATAACTAGAATCCATGATTCATCAATAAGTGTTTCATCAATATTTTTGGGTTCAATTTGAGATAAAAAAGCAGTGTGATTACAAATATTTCTAAGAGATGATCGAGTATTTACACCTCGTGAAGGTTCTCCTAGAATTTGTTCCACTGGATGATCTTTCACATGTTTCCACTGTTTGGTTGCATCTTGTACTAAGTCTCGATGATCTTTCCTTCTATTTTCATGATCTTCCCTTTTGAATTATCTCCAAATATCACGCATCCTTCTTCATTAAAAGTGAAGTCAATGAATTTAGTTTTGTCTCCTGTCACGTATCTTGAGCATCCGTTGTCTAAAAACCATTTACTTTTACTTGTAGAAGACTTCATGCATACCTACAAAAGCAATTAAAAAAAATTCTCGGTACCCAAGTTCTTTGGGTCCTTTATTTATTAGTTATTAGAAGAAATAAGATTCTTTGGTACCCATATGACCCTAATAGTCATTGTATGTTTTCTTCTAATAGGACAAGCATGATAGTTATGACCATTTCTATTGCAAAAATTACAAATAACATGTAACATATTTGGAGAACTTGAGTGATTGTAATAATGTCTTTCTTTGATAAATCTATTTTTAGGAAAAAAATTTTGAAAGTTTGGTTTTGATTTAATGGGTTTATCAAAGAAATTTTTATAGGGTTTGAGTTTTTCTTTTGACATGTATCCCAAGCCTACCTTATCAAAAATACATCTTTGATTACCAAGAAGTTTTTCGAAATTTCTTTTTCCATTTGTGAAATTTTCAACAATATTTTCTAAATCAGCTACTTTCTTTTTCAGTTCATCATTGTCATTTTTTGAAACTATATTTTCTTTTCTTAAAACATCAATTTCATTTATTAAAGAAGAATTTTTCTTTTTCAAAGCGATATACTTAATACCCAATTTTTCAAATTCCTCATATACCTCTTCCAAAACATTTTGCAATTCTTCATAAAAGGGATTTTCAAGATTTGTTACCTCAAGATCATCTTTAGCCATAAGAAAAAGATTTGTAGATTCTTCATTACTTGTGTCGCTGTCTGAGTTACTTGAATCATCATCCCATGTAGCTTTCATTGCTTTCTTGCATTTGTATTGATCTTTTTTTAACAAGGGACAATCTACCTTGATATGTCCTGGGTTTTTACATTTATAACAAATTAATGAATCATTTTTACTTGTATCTTTGTTGGAAGATTTTTTAAAATGTTTCCTTGGAGAAGTTTTATTTTTCAAGAATCTCTTAAATCTTCTTGTGATCATTGCAATCTCTTCGTCATTGCTTTTTTCATATTCATCGCTTTCACTTTCATGAGGAATGACTTTGAGTGCCAAGCTCTTCTTTTACTTTCTTTCTTCTTCTCCTCTTTTCAATGTGTACTCATGTGTAATAAGTAACCCGATGAGTTCATTTATTTTGAGTTTTTTAAGATCCTTAGCTTCAAGAATCGCCGTTACTTTTGATTCCCAACGTTTTGGCAATGAGTTGAGAATTTTCCATACTATCTCTAAGCTGGAATAAAATTTACCAAGAGATGTCAAACTATTTATAATATTAGTAAAACGAGTATACATAGAAGAGATAGATTCATCATCATTCATTTTGAACATTTCATATTCATGCGTAAGAATATAAATTTTTGATTATTTGACTTGCGAAGTTCCTTCATAAGTTACTTCCAAGTTGTCCCAAATTTCCTTTGCTGTCTTGCAAGTCATTATTCTGTTAAATTCATTACCATTGAGAGCATTATATAGAAAATTCATAGCCATTACATTCACAGTATAAAGTCTATCGTCTTCGCGATCAAACTTTTCCTCTTCCTTTTTGACCTTTACTCCATCAACAGTTTTTGTTGGAATATAAGGCCTATTTACAATACATTTCTAGATTTCTTGACCTTGAGACTGAAGAAATATTCTCATTTTAGCTTTCCAAAAAGTATAATTATCTCCACAAAATAGCGGAGGTCGACTACTGGGATTGACCTTCAGCGAAAGTAGCTGCAATGTTAGCCATATGATCTTAACTCAACAGATAGTTAATCTTATAACAGAGCCCTTACTCTGATACCAAATGTTGCTCAGATGACTAACACAAGAGAGGGGGTGAATTGGGTTATATTATAAAAATTAACACTTATAAATCAAATACACAATATAAAATATAAACAGAATATAAAGCAGCAAGAAATGTAAAGAGTAGGGTAAGAAGAAGCAAACTCAGTATTTTTACGAGGTTCGGCCCCACTGTCTACGTCCTCGCCTCAAGCTACCCCTTGAGGATCCCAAATTCACTATTCAATCTCCTTTAAGTGGAGATAGAAACCTATTATACCTTTGAGCAGCACCGCTCCAAAGAATCCGTGTAGAACACTCTCTACACTTCCAATCACCTCACACTTGGTAATTCAACTATTCCCTATGTAGAATACCTTTTACACACACAAGGGTTATACGCACCCTCTTACTGATACAAGAATTGATAGTGGGCAGACTATCAAAGTACACTCCTCAATGAGTGAGATAGAAACAATACAGCGCAACCTATATCTCTTTAAAAAAGAATAAGAATTAAAGTTCAAAACTTTAGAAAAGAGAGAATGAGAACTTTGAAAGAATGATGCAAAACTTAACAATAGATGTGTAAGCTCTTGTTGTTGTAATTTTTGCAAAACACAAGAGAGCTATTTATAGGCAAATAAGTCCCACTCAATCATCTTTCAAATTCAAAATTCAAATTTTGATGAAGTCATTGCATATGTCATTCAATTTTTAAAATTCAAATTTTTGAATGAAGTCATTGCATATGTCATGCACATGTAAAATATAATTTTTGAAAATAAAACTTTTAATGAGATCATTGCATATGTCATGCACATGTAAAATATAATTTTTTAAATTAAAGCATTTTTTATGTCATGCATATATCATGCTTATGTCATGTATAAAAAAATGCAATTTAATATTTTATGAGAAAAGATTAATTTTTGAGCCTTAATCCAATTTCAAATTTTATCAAGAGATGTACAAAAATAATTTATAAGCTTCATTTGTAGACTTGTTCTTTTATGCTTGATGTGCGCTTCACTCCATTGCGTAGATAAATTGAGCTTGAGACTTGAATTTATTTGTTATCATCAAAATTTACACGTAGATACGAAACTTGAAACCTTAGATTCTACATTTTTAACGTACCATCTTTTGTGAGAAGTTAGAATAAGGGCTATGTCTTCAGATATGGGAGTGATTTGTGAGATTGGAGATGTTCTTTGAATGATTGAGATTACGAGAAGAATCTCTTTCAATTGTGGCATTTGGAACTTTTGTAGTTTTCTTTCTTGGATCTTCTGAAAGATGTTTGGATTCCTAGATACGTCATTCTGGATGTAAATTTTGTATACTATAGCTTGTTGAGGATGTCATTTTTGTTGCTTGGTTTGTATTGCCCGTGATGAAGATTGAAGATTTTGCATTATCGATTATTTAATCTGACCATGCCTGATATTTTTCAAGGTTCTCATTCATGGTCCTTGCTACGCTTTCTTTTGCTTTCCCAAATATTATGATGTCATTTGCAAAAAAATATATTATTTAATGCCTTCAATATTGCCTATGGTTCCGACCTGGCAATTAGTCTTGATAAAACCTTAGTGCATAAAATAAATAGAAAATGTGAGATAGAATCACCTTGTTTGAGGCCTCTCTCCACTTTCAAAAAACCTTTTGGAAAACCATTTATGAGAACCAAAAATGATGTCGTTGTTGTACATTCTCTTATGAGGTTGTTCCACTAGCTGTTATAACCTAAAGCCTTCGTTATCGCAAACAAAAAATCTCATCCAATAAAATCAAAAGATTTCTCCATGTCTAGCTTGATTGCCATTTGCCCTTCCTCCCTTTTAATTTTTTGAGACTGTGAAATAGCTCATGGGCTATAATAGAATTCTCCTTAATGTTACGACCTAAAACAAAGGTTGTTTGAAAGGAGAGATTATATTTGGAAGTATTTTCTTCAACCAATTCTTCAGAATTTTTGTGATGGTTTTATAGATAACATTTGTCAAGCTGATTGGCTGGAAGTTTTTTGGTGAACTCAGGTTTGGCACTTTTGGGATCAATGCAATGTTTGTATGGTTTACTTGTTTTAGTAGCTTCTCACTCCTAAAAAAATTTTGGATAGCAGCAATAACTTCTTTTTAACAATATTCCAGTAATGTTTGTAGAAGAGATCCGTCATTCCATCCAGACCTGGGACTTTATGGTTTGGAATTTGTTTTAAGGCACCAAAAATTTCTTCTTCTTCCAATACTCTTGTTAAGAAAACATTCTCTTGATTTGGTATTTGCTTATGAAAACAAATTTCGAGCTACAATGGAATGATAGGATTTGTGGAGGTGTAGATGGCCCTGAAATGATCTATAAAATTTAATTCAAAAATATCTTGATTCATGGTCCAATTACCTGGACTAAGCTTGATAGAGCAATCCCATTACTTCTCCTTAAGATTGTTGTTGAAAAATGGTAAAACTTTGTGATTAGATCTGATGTTGTGAGCCAATTGATTCTGGACATCTGGTCATAATATTTCTTCATGTTACGATTGGTCTTGAAGTTTTATTTGCAACAATCATTCTTTCTTAAGACTACTGGAACTCGGTTGAGCACATTGAAGTTGAATGAACTCTGATTCTAGTATTCTCCCAAAGTGCACTTTGTTCCAATGCTTGAGCTTCTTCTATGGTTTTAGTTTTGCTGCAAAGAATGAAAGAGGGATTACCACTGACTTGCTTGCTCCACACTTCCTGGATGATTTTTGGCAAAAAGGTTTTTGAGTCCAGAACTCTTCAATTTTTTTTTTTAAAAGACGCTCTCTTTAGTACTTTTATAGTATTTAGCAATAAGGGATGATGGTCCGATGCCCCTGATGTGAGATGTTGAATAGTGGCATCAGGGAACAATAGTCTCCATTGTGCACTTGTTATTCCCCCATCAATTCATTCCCTGATAAGTGCTACCATATCGATTGTTAATCCAAGTGAAAGTGGGTCCCAAGAAACCAATATCAACTAGTCCATGAGTAGTCATCAAATTTTTAAAACTGCCTATGGAAGAAGAAGTTATCGACACCCCCCATTTTTTCTGATTGGTTCCCAAGATCATTGAAGTCTCTGATGCATAACCATGGCCCTAGATAGGAGTTGTGGATGGTGTCCAAAGAGTCCCAAAATTGTACTTTTTGCTGCCGCTGTGAAGAGCATATACATAAGTGGCTAACCAGGGGTAGTGAGAAGGGTCATGGTAAATTAAAATAGATATTGCATTAGTATTCACATGCACTAGTTCAATATCTATACTCGGTCTCCACAACAACAAAGGTTCTCCATTTTTTTTCAGGGTGGAAAAATTCAAAAAGATGGAAAACTAAATTATTCAAGATGGGAGGGGTGCGTACATCAGGCACCATGATTTTCAACAAAAATATAATATCCAAATTATACTTCTTAATATTAGCCCTAAGACTCCTAATTGCTTTGGGGCAGACCAATCTCCTACAACTCCAAACCAGTGTCTTCATAGATTCTTTGAGGGCCTAGAAGCCCACGCCTCACCAACTCTTTCCTTCTTATCTGATGAAGCCAATTTTGATGAAACTCGAGCGTACGACTTATTTTTGGTGTAGTCCTTTTCCTTTTTTAATTTTTCCAGTGGCTTTTGCCTTCATTGAAAGGAGCATGAGAGGTCTTTGTCCTCCTTGCTAATACTAAGCTCAGTAACATGTTCCACTACACAAACTAGATGAGCCTTAGTTAATTTCAGCATTTTAGTTTTAGGCTTTTGGCCTTCTTCATTTGCCGAGAGTAGGTTCCTTTTCAAAGGCACATAATGGAAAAGTGGGTCGCAAGTCTTGCTAAGTTAAGTATCTAGATGGACTAGGGTAAGCTGGACCGGTTCAGTGACTTGCTCAATGCAGAGTGAATGTGTGAGCCTTTGAAAAGACTTGGGCCCAAAATAATAGCTGAAAATAGGTGAGTTAGCCTAAGTTTGTACCTAAATGGCCTTAAGAGGTTTGAGTAGCTCGAAAAGCTTGAGACCACATAGAGGTCTAAACTGATCATGGGCCCATAGGAGGAGTGCATTTGATTGGGCCGAATGATGGGAATGAAAAGGCCCAGTCCATCCGAGTGGGTGTGACTGTTTGGGTTGATTGATGTGAACAAATTCAGTGGGAAGGTATTAACTTCCGGATTAAAGGGGGGTTGGTTGGTTGGTGGTGGTGCTTCTTTATGGTCTACAATGATCTGATGGGGGATGGTGAACAGTGAGCTGGTGGAAGAGCTGCTTGCAAGTTTCGTTACCCTTTGCAGTCTGACGTCGCCGTGAGCGATTTGATTTTCTGTCTGTTCCTTCCAAGTGATATTCCCCCTTTACATCATAATTTCCAAAAATTTTCCTTCTCAGGAACTGGTTTTGTGCCCTAGAATTCTTCTATTGCCAATTGAAACTTTGCCTGTCAAAATATTTGGGATGAAATCGTTGTGGGAATCTGAGCAAATGGTGAGTTATTGACAGTGAAAGGGAGTCCCTAGACAGGCACCTTAATTTCTCCAGTTAATTTGATTGAGGGGCCTTCTAACTCTTCAATTAGAATCCATTTGCATTTGTCAATTTTTGCTATATTTGAGGGGTCATTTGTTTTGTTTGGCTTTGAATCTTTGTCTAATTCCGTAGCAACAACATTGCTAGTATATGTTGCGTTGACATATGTCATCGGCCCTTGAATGATGCCAGTAGTGGACCTAGGGAAGATTGGTAGACCTTGTTGTTGGGGAAGAATGATGCCAGTAGTGTGTAACTCTACTCTCAGCCAAGGGCCAGAAGATAGCTGATCATAATTAACTTTTACAAAGTTGCAGAATATTTGGGAGTGTCCTAATCTACCACAGACATAGCAAAAATCAGAGAGTCTCTCATATTTAAATGTGACCCATGTGTCAATGTTATAGTCCCTAGGGAGCTAGAAACCTTGTTTGAGAGGTTGATTTATATCTAATTCAACTTTGATCCTAACAAACTTCTTTCATGTGATACCAAAAATAGGATCAACATCTATATCCAATAAAGTTCCTAGTGCTTATCCAATCTTTGTAGCATTTTGAACAGTAGTATGATCAACAGTAAGACCATGAATTTGAATATGAAAACTGATGAATTAAGGCTTATCTCTTGCCAGGTTGATCTTGCTGGCTAGTTCTTAAGAATCAGAATATGGCCCTTGAAATTCCAGGGAATCTGGTTTAGAATCATTTGTTTATCTCGTGTTGATTAGAAAGTGAAGAAGAACTTGTTAACATCCAGATCTTCAATGAAACTTCTTGCGAAAACTCCATTTTGCTTTGAAAGTAGCATGTAACGAAGTTTTGTTTAGATACCTTGTTGCTACTATTTTTCCAACTAATACCAAATCGGTTGTTTCTTTTGCAGAATCTTTTGATGGAATGAGGTTGGGATCCTCTTAAGAGAGTGCTTCAATTCGCTATATAAGAGTCTATATTTATAACGTAAGATGGAAGACAATTTTCTCTATTAAGGAATAGATTATAGATCAATTTATAATCTATAAAGAAGGGGGAGTGGGGAGGGGAATAAAGCATAAAGGTACAGAAAGACTCTAGAATGAGAGTTGTTTTTTTGGGCCCCAATGGGCTATCCATTACCTAAAAGAAGAGCTTGATCCAAGAATTGGGTTAGAGTATACTACTTGACTATGGGCATAAGGTTTTGGTTTTCCACCCTAGCCCGTTTTATATTGATTGGGTCAACATTTCAGTTTCGGTTAATAGTATTTTTTTTTTAATTTAATTTAATTTAATTTTTATTTTCTTTATAGCCGATGTGCGTGACGGTGATATCCAATATAAGTGCTTACATGGTGGCCTCTTATAGGTTTATTACAACTCGAAATAAATGCAAATTAAGTAGAAAACATATCTAATTTAAAAAAAAAAAAAGTAGAAAACACCTCCATCCTTCTCTCGCATGAGCCTGTCTGAAACGTATGAGATTTATGCGAAAGTCGTCGTTGCCTTCTTGAGCTGCAGAATGACCTAACTTAACCATTATGCTTAATATATATATATATATCTCTCTCTCTATCTCTCTCTCTCTCTTTGAGAGGGGATCTCGTAGCCTAAAATTCTCTCAATTCCCAAAATAGACTTATATTCTATAAGCACATGCCCTTGTCGTTGCCCCGTCTCACCGCCTAATTCACGAACACCCTAGAACCCAATTTTCTTCTCTATTACAATGCAACCAACTGAGTCTACATGGCTTTATCTTTTTGTCTAGCGTCGCAATTGCTCGCATATTTGGAGGTTGGTTCTGTGAATATGGAGAGATCCGACGGCAAAGCCTTCAAGGACTTCGCTAAAGATTCCTCAGGTCGAATTTCTAGATTCTTACTTTTTCCTTTTTCTCTTCTCTATTTTTTTGTTAAAATAAATAAATAAACTTGTTTTCTTTGTATGTACTTCAATTTCTAAGGTTTTTTTTTTGGGGGGGGCTCTAAGTTGCTTGTTAGGATACCAAGCATAAGAAAAGAAAGATTATTTGTTCTATCATTTTTGTTCTAGTAACATGAAGCTTTAACAAGCATTCTTAATCCCTATTTATTTTCTTAATTCCTCTTGGCTAACAACAAAATTATCTTATACCTAAAATTACAAAGACAATATATACATTTAACTTCAGGATATGAGTTATGTTGCAAATCAAGTCTCGTTTAAAGAGTTTCAAAGTATTAGTTCCATCTCTCCATGTTGTTCAAGTGTTTGTCCTAAACAATGGGCAAGATTAATGAATTATTTGCTAAAAGCTTACCAATTGGGACACATGTAACTGCTATGAGATTAAGAATGAAAATAGTTAGTGTGACACACATATCTTTTTGGCTTCTTCCTTTTATGGCGTGAAACGTTTTAGTCACGGATTGGTACATGAAATTTGATGCTAATTTGAGTTGGATTGAAGTTGAAGTAGATCTTATTGCTGATCTGATATTCTTTTGTAACTGTGTTTTGTTTGTCATGTAGGCAATAAACTCTTTGATGCATCGCGATATAAGTTTTTTTTGTCATAATGCTGTGGAAGAAGTGGATTTAGGAGGTTTAGAAGACAATTGAGATAATGGTCCCACACTCGAACCTGCTGACGATGAGTATCATTTGTTTGATAAAGAAGAAGTAAGATTTTTTCTGTCTTCGAAAAATGTTAACTTTTTTTCATATGAAAAAAAGGTTTAAACTTACCTTACAAGTTGGAAAATGTTTGAATTTATATTTCATTGTATGCCACAATTATGATTTCCATTATGCATGCCCTGTGATTTTAATCAAATGTATCTCGAATAAGTGTCATGACCTAGGGAAAGTGCTAAACACATATGGGTCACATCCCAAAAATCCAATTGAAGTTACCACTATCCATGTAACTTTTCACTTAATAAAAATTTGATGCAGGACTCAGTGCTTATGTAATGTGTTCACAATTTACCCATTCAAGATGAGACTTAGCACAATTTGGAGTATCACAATCTCCTTACATTTGTCATTCACTCAATTGGGATATAAAAAAAATATGTCAATAGTTTTGGTATATGCTTCCATTTTTTTTATAGTTGTACCTTTCTATGTCTTTCAACCTAGAATCTCAACTATATATAATCCTATTTTGGTTATCCTATTTTGATTATCCCCATCGCATCACAATATGATGTTAAAATAATTGACTGTTTAAAAATTGGTCAGTTTCTACATGGTTTGCTTTTGGATTTTTAAAGAAGTTGTAAAAATGAACAATGTTATCAAGGAGATAGTGGACTCATTAGAAAATCTATACTCTCTCCTCTATCTTTTGAGACTACAATTTTAGTGGAGTTATGTTGTATTTTCAACAATTGAATTTGCTGGGTTTGAAAACTTGTACATTGTTCAATTTACTTACTTTTTCATTTTAGGCTATAGGTTACAGATCTTTGTCTGACATGGATGATCTAGCTGCCACTTTTGCAAAGGTTAGCTTCCATGAAATTAATGCTCATGAAAGCAGTGATATATAAATTTTGATGGGTTTCTCATTTTCTTTCATTTTATGTCTTGTCTGTCAACTTCTTGATTTTATTTCATGTGATGGTATTAGATTCTAATTGTATGCTCTTTCTTTTCTTTAGAAATGCAAAGTTATAACACACCCATCAAGTTATATAAAAATAAATAAATATAACGCCCCTTGCTCTAAGCATAGGGATGCTACTAACATAAACAATTCTACGAGCCAAGTAGATTCCATTATCAAACAATTCTAAAAATTGGTCAATAAAACCCAACAATAGTATTTTTTCGATTTTTATCTTTTGAAACCTAGAATCTTATCATGGAATGTTAGGAGGATCGGTGATGCTAATAAGGGACTTCGTATTCGATCCTTTTTTCGTAGTTAGAAAGTTGATATTGTATGTCTGCTAGAGACTAAGTTGAGCCATGTTGACAGAAACATTATCCATAGTTTATGGGGTTGTTCTTTTGTGGGGTGGAGTTACTTAGCCTCATTGGGTGCTTTAGAAGCGGTGTTGTTGATGTGGATATGAGAATATTGGAATTAGTAGAGGATTGCATTGAGAATTACTCAATGGTTGCTTCCTTCAAGAATATTGTGGATGGTTGGAGGTGGGCTCTTGGGGGAGTGTATGGTCCTAATATGGATAGAGAATAGCTATATGAAATTCTTTTATAAAATGACAAATTCTCACCATAGATTCAATGCTATTGAAGCTCTTCATGATGGTGATAATGTTCTTTCCGATATTATGGAGAATGAAGCCTACAATGTGAGTTATTATGAGAAGCTTTTTAGGGAAGAACATTTATGGAGACCAAAGTTGGATGGGTTGGTGTTTGAGCCCATTGATCAATTGAGTGCAGATTGCTTGGAGAGATCTTTTGTGGAAGAAGTTCTTGATGTGGTTAGAGGTATCTCTAAGGACAAGGTACTAGGTTCGGATGGTATTTGAGCCATAAAGGTATCTCTATGGCTTCAATTCTATTGAAGCTCTTCATGATGGTGATAATGTTCTTTCCAATATTAGGGAGAATGAAGCCTACATTGTGAGTTATTATGAGAAGCTTTTTAGGTAAGAACATTCATGGAGATCAAAGTTAGATGGGTTGGTGTTTGAGCCCATTGATCAATTGAGTGCAGATTGCTTGGAGAGATCTTTTGTGGAAGAAGTTCTTAATGTGGTTAGAGGTATCTCTAAGGACAAGGCACTAGGTCCAAATGGTTTTTCTGTGGCGTTTTTCAAACATGTTGGGACATCATGAAGGATGACATTATGAAAGTTTTGGGTGAATTCCACTCATTCTTGAAATTTGAGAAGAGTATTAATACTACATTCATTGCTCTTATTCCTAAAAAGGTGGGTGCCGTGGAGATGAGGGATTCTTGTCCTATTAACTTGGTAAATGGGGTATATAAAATCATTGCCAAGGTATTAGCCAATCGTATTAGTGTGGTTATGGATAAAATTACATCAAAGTTTCAGAATGCATTTGTGAGGGGGAGACAGATTCTTGATTCGGTTGTAATTGCAAACAAATGCTTGGAAAGTAGAATAAGAATGGATAAATCTGGAGTTTTAGTTAAGTTGGACATGGAAAAGGTTTTTGATCATGTCAATTGGGATTTTCTTCTTTTACATACTTGGGAGATTTGATTTTGGTGAGAAGTAGTGTTCATGAATTAAACATTGTATTTCGACGGCCAAATTTTTAATATTAGTGAATGGCAATTTATTCATAAAAAAAATTTAAAAAAAAATAGTGAATGGTAATCTGGTTGGTTTTGTTTAACTGCTAACGGGGTTTGAGGCAATGAGTCCCTTTAATTTCTCCAGATTTTGAAAGTCATTTTTTGGATGTGTGGCAAAAGCGTTTGGAACGTATATCTTCGGACCATTAGCCTCTCTTGCTTGATTGCGGCGATCTTTGTAATGGGCGTCGGTACTTCAAATTCAAGAATATGTGGTTGAAATCAGAGGGTTTTGTGGATAGAGTCAAACAATGGTGAACTTCATACCAGTTTCATGGAACCCCCCGTTACATTTTTGCGAGTAAATTGAGAGCATTAAAACGTGATTTGAAGTTGTGGAATAGACAAACTCTTGGTGATGTTGGGAAATCAAGAAGAATAATTTATTGGAAATTCAAGACTTAAAGAGGTTACAAGAGGGGCAACCGCTAACGCAGGAAGAACAAGCGCTATCGACGCCCCCCGCTTATGTTTGAGATCGAACACAAATCGAGACATTGGGGATAAACATCACAAGAAAGTTCAACCCACATTCTCAACTTAAATTCGAGCATACATTTATAATAAAAGTAGTGATTAGAAAATTTCGGAGCGAAAAGGTCAAGCCATTCTAAAAATTAAACAAGTACTTAAAATTTTGCCTTACGTCACATAGTATAACAAAACTAAAGTTTCCAAAATAACACTTCATATTCATAATGATGCCAATTGTCTCAAGTTCCACAAAATACATGTCTTCCCAAAACATCGGGAACTAACAAAAGGTAAATAAATAAAAATATGCAACATAAGTCACGTGCTGACCCCACAACCGTCTACTATCTCAAGGGCTCGTCCTTAACCTCATTAACCCCAGGACCAAAAAGGAATTGCCCTAAGCCCACCAGATCACCACGCAGGACACAGGTCCTCTCTTCTGAGGGGTAGATGCAATCTATGAACAAGGACCCGTCAGACCTCAGAGTGAGGCAGCACCCCCACACACTGGCGGTCGGCAGACTCTATAAGCGTCATCCAACGCATATCAGAAATAAACTGCTCGTACAGGTTGAGGATCACCACATCAAAAGGTGGAGAGATCACCAACCCATCAGTGGGCTGGAGATTCTCTCTCCCAGCGTCAACCTCGTAGTCGTCATCTTCTCCTACAACCACTTCTATCGCCCCAATAAGGAATGATAGTGAAAATATAAAGGGATGAGATTTCGAAAAATCTCAGTAGGTACACAACTATCTCAACAAAATCATTTCAAGCATGCATATCAGTGAATAACAGACAAATCATATGTCATGCACATGCGACTAATGACTTAGCAAATGCATATGCTCACGAAGACATTCATTGTGATTACCCGGATTTTTAGATATTCGCTTAATTTTCATATGTGGGATGATTATGTTTCTCCAAAACCATTTTTAGGAATTTTTGGGATATATGTATAGGATTTTTATATTGAAATGTTGGGAATAAGGTTGGGTATAAATGTGACTTGTGTTAAGGTGAAAAGTGCCTAGACTCGAGATCTCGCTCGACTCTCGCTTGATGTCTGGCTCGAGCGAGATACAGGGACAGACAAACGTCTTTTAGTAGAATGGTCATAACTTGCTCATTTGATGTCTGATTTGAGTGATTCAAGAGGCTATGGAAAGCTAAGAGGAATATCTACAAATTTTATGTTTTGAGGTTTAAGAGATATGGACTTAATCAAATAAGAAATAGAGATTGAAGTATCAGATCTGAATTGGAGTAGATAAGCATTGACTTGAAGTTGACTAAGAACATTGGATAAGATTAAGCCTTTGGATTATTTTCTCAATTATCCTAAGATCTGGACAAGTATGTAGAGATGTGAAAAAATGAGGAGATCTTATTTAGTAATAATTTCGTGTGAAATAAGAGGAACCATCTATCCAACACTTGGTGTGCCCGGATTGGTGTTCTCGGGCTTATCTGTCGAGTTTTATTAGAAAAATCATAACTTGGTCATATGAACTCCAAATGAAGTGATTCCAGTTCCTATAGAACCTTAAGACATAGATATATAACTTTTATGACTGAAGGTTTTAGAGAATCGAAGTTTATCAATGTATTAATTGGGCTGGAATGGGACTGATCTGTTTTAAGTGCAAATGGAGCCCGAAAATAAATCACTCCACCACCTCACCTTAGATGTTCGAATTTGATTGGGTTCTCCTCATGGTTATCTACTAGATACACGTATGAGAGCATGTGTTAGGTGGAGGAAGAGCTTCTAGAAGAATAATTAGTTTAAAACCAAGCAAGAGTGGAAGGACTAATCTGATTAGCCAAAACAGTCAAACTATCCCCTTTGTTTCCAACTAATTGGTAACCCAAACCTTGGGAATTAGATGATGAGATATTTTCCAGCCACTCTAAGGGTACTAAGGCGGTCTGGGACGTGTGGCCAAAGAGGAAGAAAAAGTTCTAGAAGCCTTGAGGATGCAAGGAAGGCCAATAGCAGCAAAGCTCATCTTGGATATTTTAGATTTTTGGAGTTTACTTTTATATCTATATTTAGTAATTATTTGGGGCCATTGATCTAAGATAATTTTAGATGAGGAAGAAGCATAGCCATAGGATGAATATCCTTGGAGATCATGAGAGATATGGATGATCATTGGACTAGGCAAAGCTGGACAGCACATGCCATACCCTTACACGGTTTGGGTTAACCCATTGCCTTGGTTTGTTTTCCTTCTCTTTTTCCTCAAGCCATCTATTCCTATATATATATAACCATCTTAAGTCCATAAGAGACCTTTTGGGAGGAGGAAGTCACGTCCACTTGGAGAGAAAGCCAAAGGAGAAGCCTCCCTAACCCTTGAACCTCCAAACATCTCCTAAGTGAGCTAAGTGAGTGCTTTGAGGAGAAATATTGCAAGGGCTAGTTGGATCATTCAACCAAGCTTTGGAGAAACTTGTAAGTATACAATTTAACTTAATCTTGGCATAGAATAAGTAGATTGTTGATGGAATTAAGTTTGTTGTTAGTTGGAGCTTGAATTAGACTTATATGATGTGCTTGGAGTCTATGGTGTTTTGGATATGAGTTTGGTGATTGTAAATGTTTAGGAAATTATAAGGACCTAGATTTATGTTTTAATAAGTAAAAATAAGGTTTATGTGAGAAGATTTCTGGGTTTAGGTTGAAAAACCCCATGAGCCGTGATCTCGCTCGACTGTCGCTCGACAGGCGAGTCGAGCGAAGGCAAAATGTGAACCCTCGCTAGAGTTTCGCTCGATACCCGCTCAAGTGAGTTCCAACCCGAGACTTCGCTCGATACTCGCTCGACAACCCGCTCGAGCGAGATGCCCAGTTTTGCTTAGATTCAGGGTTTTTTCCCGGAATAAAATTAGTGTCTCAAAGGGGATGAGTTCTAGGTGAAAGAACTTAAGAATAAGAAAAGATGTAGCATGGCCCAACTACGGGTAATAATAGTGGTATGACCCAATCGTGGGTAACAATAGTGATATGACCCGACCAAGGGTGATAATAGTGGATACTAGTAAAGACTTGTGAGAACAAGAGTTCTAAGATAAGAATGAAAAGCATATGCATGTATGAATATGTTAGTCACGTCATGACGGGGACGGCGATACGTAACGCCCGTATGACTGACGTGCCGACAGGGACGGCGATACGTAACGCCTGTCGTAAGAATAAGAATTATGTCACTACGGGGACGGCGATACGTAACGCCCGCTATGATAAGAATGCTTACGTCATTTCGGGGACGGCGATACGTAACGCCCGGATGACTAGTAAGTTGACGGGGACGCCTGTCATATATGTTAAGTATGTTCCGTGTCATGACGGGGACGGCGATACGTAACGCCCGGAAGATTGACACGAGACTCATCATTTCGGGGACGGCGATACGTAACGCCCGGATGATTGATGAGTTATATGTGATGGGGACGGCGATACGTAACGCCCATCATATATATGTGATAAGTAAGACCCGACAGGGACGGCGATACGTAACGCTTGTCGAGGTTATGCAATAAGTAGATCCTGATGGGGACGGCGATACGTAACGCCCATCGAGCATAAGAAATAAAAGAAACCTATGAGGTTAAGAAGTAAAGTGAAAAGTATAAGTTTGTATGTGATGATGGGTCTAGCTAAGATCTAAGGTTGTATGTGATGATGGGTCTAGCTAAGATCTAAGTTTGTATGGTAAGATGGGTAATTGACGTGTATGAGTCTCATAAAGCATTTTTATAAGTGATATGTTGGTGAGTATGATTATGTATGATGATAGTTGTTGTGATCTGTGCCTTATTTCGTTAACTGTGTACTTACTGAGATTTCTTGTAAATCTCACTCTTTTATGTTTTATATGTTTTATCTATCATTCCTTATGGAATGATAGATGTTCTTGTAGGGATAGATAGATTGCATTGAGACCCGATCAGCACTGGAGATTCTGAGGTACCCTGAGGGTCCTATGGAATGCTCCTCTCCGGTTGAGATGATCCCATGTACGTGATCAAGTAAAGATGTAAGAGTACTAGATGATGGTAGGATATGAGATTTTGTTTAGAGAAAACTAACTGGGTTATGTAAGAGTTAATACTGAACATTGTTGTAAATACGATGTTATGAGAAGTGTAATTTTAGTGTGCCATGTGATCTATTGATGCAAGAGTTAGATCTCTTTGCACATATTGGGAATTTACTTCTTCCAGCTGCGATCGGCATTGCATTTAATTAGTAAGCTTAGATACATGCATGCTGCTTTTTATATTTACGTAGGATAAGTAGCCTTGTGTTACTTGTCCGGATGCGTTGTTTTACGTTGTAATCGATGCGAAAAATTGGGGCGTCACATTAATAAAACTTGATTTTCTTTCAATCTTAACACGTATGCTTGTTTTTAATGAAAATGGTTCATCATATAGCGTAATTCTTTTGAATCATGCTTTAAAACCTTTTTTCGTAAAAACTTTTCGTTTTGTTCATCATTTCTTATCTTAGGCGCAATTTACATAATCATATCATTCTTGGGACTCGAAAGTCGTTCTTGTCATGATTTTTTATTGGACACCTCATGGTTCCTATATGTACCGTGTGTTTCCTGCTAGTTACCGCATCATCCGGCGACTACTCAAGTCTAAGTGAACACGTTACGCGTTACCGCAACACACGCAGACTACTCAAGCCGGGGCGACTACATTATCTGCTCTTCATCACTCGGTGACCACTCAAACCGAGCAACTACATCTTTGTTCTTATAACGGTAAGGCAAAAGCCAACACCATCCTTGGGCACCCATTGGCTTTACGTAGTCGGATACCTTTTGGAGCCATACATGGTCCGCCGATTGTTTTTCGTCGATCTAGGGACTTTCACTCGACTTTAAACACTCCTCAGTAAACAAAAAGTTTTACTAGGACACTACCTCATCCCAGCCTTTGGGGTTCTTATAAAAATTTTAAATTTTTTTTTTTTATTTGAAAACATGTTTGACTCAAAAACATGATTTTTATGCTTCATGCACGTGATATGCAACCCTTAATACTTAACATGTGAATCATGGGACTAGTTCAAGCACACATACACTTTGTAATGCTCATTGACAAATCAACCATCATATGATTTCATCTATACTTCATATAAGAGCACACAAATGGGCCTAATACCCAAAGAGGGGCACTCGGCCTTCACCACTAGGGTTGGGCCGAGAGTCTCTAAGACAACTTCCTAGGGTTTTCTTCTTCTATCTTCCTCCATGTACTCACTAAGCCTTAATAAAATTAACTAAATATTTTTAGCACCACTAAGAGGGGTTGACCTAACCCTATAGCCCTTAAAGTTAGTATTTTCATCACTTTTCTCCCAACCAAAATAGCATACTTACTCCTAGATGGAAAAACCGAATTTCTTGCTAATGGATCCTCCTAGTTTCATGCTTCTAAGTTTTCTAATTTATTCAAGTCATAATCATCACATGGAAGAATAGTTGATTATTGAAAGACTCAACCCTAAAACCCTTCAAATTCGAGCCCATATGTGCACCAAATCAAACCCTTTTCAGCTTCAAACTTTATTTTAACATGCATGCATTTTGTCACCAATTATCATATTAATCGTGCTTTATTTTCCCTTTATAACGAAGTAACTAAATCCACCAATAAAATGTACATCCCAAGCCTAGAATAATATACATTGCTAAGCATGGATTTACAACCAAACATACAAGGCATTTCTCCAAGCAATCCGACCTAGCATCATCAATCATTCAACAAACTTCATCTTAGTCATGCATGCATTCTTATCACTATATACCATATCAATATGCTTCATTTTCCTTTGCATCAAATTCACTAAATCCACCAACATAAAATAATTTCAAGCCTAAAATAGCATATATACTAAGCATGGATTTATAACTAAATAAACAAAGCATTCAACAAACAATACATCCACATTCACTTAAATATATATATGAAATGCTTAGGTCAAGATAAATGTGCACTTACTATACTCCAAGTAGAAAAGAATAACTCAAAAAAATATATAAAATAATCCATTAAAACAAACTACAATCACATAGTTAAAGAGAAAATCTTAAGAATATAAATTTTGGTGTGTGTATGTGATCTAACTTAAGTTTCTATACCTGAGATAGGTTAGGATTTTTGCTTACCTCTTCAAGTATGCTTCCAGTCAAGATCTCTTTGTTCAAACTCCACTAGACTTAAGATATTTTGGTATTTAGAATATAGGAGTATGCAAAGCAATGTGAGAGTGAAATGGGAAAGCTTGTTGTCGTGGGTATGGTGTGGATGTGTGTGTATACAAGTGAAACAAACAGGTGGGAGGGAGTAAGGCATAAGGTCATTCGGCTAAGAGGATTCCTAGGCTTCTAGACATCATTTCCTTAGCATAGGGTTGACACTTGATGGGTTGAAATACCTCTTTGACTCCATCACTAGGGCACAATCATGCCTAGTTTAGGTGGTACTTGGATTGAAACTTCTCCCACCCTTATCGTCTATGGCTGGTGTCCATTATGGGTTCAAACCTTTCCTTTTTCTTTCACATCACTTCTCACACACTCACTAATCACCTCACAAGTCCCTCACTAAAATTTTAGAATCAAAATTTAGGAAAATGGGTTTGCAACACTCGGCCATACCCTTTCTAGCTACAACCGAAACCCACTCCTCTCTTCCATGGCTTTTCCTTCCTCTCATGTGTTCCATCAATCACCACTCGATCATACACTCTTACACACACAAGTCTCATCACTCTTACATAATCCAACTTGTCCAAATCACCTAGATTTAGCAAAACCCTAAGAAGACTAAAATGGTGCATTTGGCTACACCCCTTACCCGAATCTCATTTGCCTTCCAATCGCCCTTTATTCTCTCCAATGATGCTTCCCTTTGACACATCACTCAATCAATCATCCAACACACTTCAACAAGTCTCTTCAAGATCTATCACTTGGATTTTGCCCCTAGGAAAACTCAAATGGGATTTGGCACTTTCATCCCTCAAACTACTCGAACCCTTACTTTCCACACATCCCTCATTCAACTAGTTTCATCATCACCAAATCTAGCATGTATCAATCATCTAGATTTGGCATGCTCTTAGAAAAACTAAATTGGAAGATCTCTTCTTCCTTCATACGCCTACCAAGTCATCCAATGATGAGAAAATCTTATCTTAGTCCCAACACCTCATCCTCCAAGAAAGCCACTAGTCAACCCTCCATTTACTAGTCTTTTCTTCCACACACCTAACAGTCTTTGAAGACTCACTAAACCTCTTCTAAGTGTGACATGTGTCTCTTAGATGGGTTTGGTTGACCATGGATCAATCCTATGGGTTTAGGGGCTTGCTATTCCTCTCTTGGGCCAAATACCTAGGTCATGCCCTTAACACTCAAATCTAAGCCCAATTTCATATGCTTAAATATTTAAAATACCTACATTACCCTTATAATAAATTAATAAAATAAATAATTAGAGTAAAAACTTTGAGTCATCACAAGTGCAAAAATCTATTGGCTGCCAATCTCGAGAGGACAATTTTATTAGAAGTGCTTTGGCGCAAAAAATCTCCAAGTCTTATGGTTACGAGAAGGAGACCGTAGTACGAAATTCTTTCACAAAATTGCTAACTCTCATAGAAGAAATAACAATATTGAGGTATTGAATATTGATGAGGTAGAATGTCAAGAGAATAGGTAATTCAACCATGTTGATTTCTTCGAGAAGCTCCTATCCAAACAAGTAGGGTGGCAGCCTACCCTAGATGGACTTGAATTTGATCTCATTGGAACGAGTGATGTGGCTCGGCTAGAGAGGGCCTTTGAGGAGATAAAGGTACATGAAGTGGTAAGGAAAATGGTTAAGGAAAAGGCTTCCAAGCCTGATGGGTTCTCTATGGATTTCTTTAAAGAGTGTTGGGATGTGATCAAGGAAGATTTTATGTTGGTTTTCCAAGAACTTTTCTCGTATGAGAAAGTCGAGAAAAGTCTTGACACCAATTTTCAAATAGTCAATTATTTTAGTATCATATTGCGATGGGGATAATCAAAATAGGATAACCAAAATAGGATTATATATAGTTGAGATTCTAGGTTGAAAGAAGGTACAACTATAAAAAAAAATGAAAGCATGTACCAAACCTATTGACATATTTTTTTATATCTCAATTGAGTGAATGACATATGTAAGGAGATTGTGATACTCCAAATTGTGCCAAGTCTCATCTTGAATGGCTAAATTGTGAACACATTACAAAGCACTGAGTCCTGCACCAAATTTTTATTAAGTGAAAAGTTACATGAATAGTGGTAACTTCAATTGGATCTTTGGGATGTGACCCATATGTGTTTAGCACTTTCCCTAGGTCATGACACTGATTCAAGATACATTTGATTATAACCACAGGGTATGCATAATGGAAATCATAATTGTGGCACACAATGAAATATAAATTCAAACATTTTTCAACTTGTTAGGTAAGTTTAAACCTTTTTTTTCATATGAGAAAAAGTTCAACATTTTTTTTACCTATAAAAAAAAGTTTAACATTTTTCGAAGACAGAAAAAAATCTTACTTCTTCTCTATCAAGCAAATGATACTCGTTGTCAGGAGGTCCGAATGCGGGACCATTATCTCGATTGTCTTCTAAACCTCCTAAATCCACTTCTTCCACAGTATTATGACCAAAAAACTCATCGCGATGCATCAAAAAGTGCATTGCCTACATGACGAACAAAACACAGTTACAAAAGAATATCAAATCAGTAATAAGATTCACTTCAACTTCAATCCATCTTAAATTAGCATCAACTTTCAAGTACCAATCTGTGACTAAAACATTTCACGCCAGAAAAGGAAGAAGCCAAAAAGATATATGTGTCATACTAACTATCTCAATTCTTAATCACATAGCAGTTACATGTGTCCCCATTGGTAAGCTTTTAGCAAATAATCCATTAATCTTGCCCATCATTTAGGACAAACACTTGAACAACATAGAGAGAAGAAGCCAAAAAGAGTTTATTGCCTACATGACAAACAAAACACAGTTACGAAAGAATATCAGATCAACAATAAGATCTACTTCAACTTCAATCCAACTCAAATTAACATCAAATTTCATGTACCAATCCGTGACTAAAACGTTTCACGCCATAAAAGGAAGAAGCCAAAAAGATATATGTGTCACACTAACTATCTTCATTCTTAATCTCATAGCAGTGACATGTGTCCCAATTGGTAAGCTTTTAGCAAATAATTCATTAATCTTGCCCATTGTTTAGGCCAAACACTTGAACAACATGGAGAGATATAACTTTATGCAACACTAAACTAAATCAAACTTCAATTCAATAAAGATGGAACTGATACTCAAAAACTCTTTAAACGGGACTTGATTTGCGACATAACTCATATTCTGAAGTTAAACGTATATATTGTCTTTGTAATTTTAGGTATAAGATAATTTTGTTGGTAGCCAAGAGGAATTAAGAAAATAAATGGGGATTAAGAATGCTTGTTAAAGCTTCATCTTACTAGAACAAAAATGATAGAACAAATAATCTTTCTTTTCTTATGCTGGTATCCTAACAAGCAACTTAGAGCCCCAAAAAAAAAAACCCTTAGAAATTGAAGCACATAAAAAAGAAAACAATTTATTTATTTATTTTAACAAAAAAACAGAGAAGCGAAAAAGAAAAAAGTAAGAATCTTGAAATTCGACCTGAGGAATCTACAACGAAGTCTTTGAAGGCTTTGCCGTCAGATCTCTCCATTTTCACAGAACCAACCTCCAAATATGCGAGCAATCGCGACGCCAGACAAAAAGAGAAAGCTATGTAGACTCAGTTGGTTGCATTGTAATAGAGAAGAAAATTGGGTTCTAGGGTGTTCGTGAATTACGCGGTGAGACGGGACAATGGCAAGGGCGTGTGCGTATAGAATATAAGTCTATTTTGGGAATTGAGAGAATTTTGGCTACGAGGTCCCCTTTCAGAGAGAGAGAGAAAGGGATATTATAAGCATAATGGTTAAGTTAGGTCATTCTGTAGCTTAAGAAGGCAACGACGACTTTCGCATCATTCTCCTATGTTTCAGACAGGCTTATGTGAGAGAAAGACGGAGATGTTTTCTACTCTTTTTTTTTTAATCAAAGATGTTTTCTACTTAATTTGCGTTTATTCTGAGTTGTAATAAACCTATAACAGGCCTCCATGTAAGCACTTATATTGGATATCACCGTCACGCACATTGGCTGTGAGGAAAATGAAAATAAAATAAAATAAAACAAAACAAAAATACCTCTAACCACAACTGAAATGTTGACTCGACCGATATGAAACAGGCTAGGGTGGAAAACCAAAACCTTATGCCCATAGTCAAGTAGTATACTCCAATCCAATTCTTGGATCAAGCTCTTCTGTTAGGTAATGGATAGCCCAATGGGGGTAAAAAGAAAACAATTCTCATACTAACGTCTTTCTGCACCTCTATGCTTTATTCCCCCCCCCCCCTCTTCCCCCTTTGTTATAGAATATAAATTAATCTATAACCTATTCCTTAATAGAGTAAATTGTCTTCCATCTTACGTTATAAATATTGACTCTCTTATATGGCGAATTGAAGCACTCTCTTAAGAGAATCCTAACCTCATTCCAAGAAAAGATTCTGCAAAAAAAAAAAACAACCGAGTTGGTATTAGTTGGAAGAATTGTAGCAAGAAGGTATCTAAACAAAATTTCGCTACATGCTACTTTCAAAGCAAAATGCAGTTTTCGCAAGAAGTTTCATTGAAGATCTAGATGTTAACAAGTTCTTATTTACTTTCCAATCAACTCGAGATAAACAAATGATTCCAAACCATATTCCCTGGAATTTCAAGGGCCATATTCTGATTCTTAAGTACTGGCCAGCAAGATCAACCTAGCAAGAAATAAGCCTTAATTCATCAAATTTCATATTCAAATTCATGGTCTTACTCTTAATCATACTACTGTTCAAATGCTACAAAGATTGGATAAGCACTAGGCACTTTATTGGATATAGATGTTGATCCTAATTTTGGTATCACATGAAAGAAGTTTGTTATGATCAAAGTTGAATTAGATATAAATCAACCTCTCAAACGAGGTTTCTGGCTCCCTAGAGACTATAACATTGACACATGGGTCACATTTAAATATTAGAGACTCTCTGATTTTTGCTATGTCTATGGTAGATTGGGACACTCCCAAATATTCTGCAACTTTGTAAAGTTATTTATGATCAACTATCTTATGGCCCTTGGCTGAGAGCAGAGTACCACACTACTGGCATCATTCTTCCCCAACAACAAGATCAACCAATCTTCCCTAGGTCCACTCAATTGGACAAAATACTAGAAGATGGTAATTTCATAAAAACTTCACATCCTACTGCTACCATCGAAATACAGGGTATAAAGGCTTTTCCTCCTTCTATAGTTTTTCAAGTGTCGATGGCATATGTTAACGCAACAAATATTAGCAATGTTGTTGCTATGGAATTAGACAGATTCAAAGCCAAACAAAACAAATGACCCCTCAAATAGAGCAAACATTAACAAATGCAAAGAGATTCTAATTGAAGAGTCAGAAGGCCCCCCGATCAAATTAACTAGAGAAATTAAGGTGCCCGTTTAGGGACTCCCTTTCACTATCAATAACTCACCATTTGCTCAGATTCCCACAAAGGTTTCATCCCCATAAAATATTTTGACAAGCAAAGTTTCAATTGGCAATACAAGAATTTTAGGGCACGAAACCAATTCCTAAGAAGGAAAATTTGCAGAAACTATGATGTAAAGGGGAAATATCACTTGGAAGGAACAGAGAGAAAGTCAAATCGCTCACGGTGGCATCAGACATCAAAGGGTAACAAAACTTGCAAGTGGCTCTTCCACCAGCTCCCTGTTCACCATCCCCCATCAGATCACTATAGACCATAAAGAAGCACCACCAACCAAACAGGCCCCCTTTACTCCAAAAGTTAATACCTTCCCACCGAATTTGTTCACATTAGTCACCCAAACAGTCACATCCACTAGCATCTGACGGAACAACAATTACTCTACAACAACCTGATAGAACCAGCACTGTAGAGTTTCTCTTACTCTTCTGCATTGAACACTAATGCTTGGTCTAAAAATTGGAAGCACATTCATGCGGCTGTTATGAGCTTTAAAGCTCACCAAACTCAATGGACTAGGCCTTTCCATTCCCATCATTCGGCCCAATCAAATGCACTCCTCCTATGGGCCCATAATCAGTGAGCTCAGTATTGAACATGTTATTGAGCTCAGTATTAGCAAGGAGGACAAAGATTTCTCATGCTATTTTCAATGAAGGCAAAAGCCACTGGAAAAATTAAAAAGAAAAAGGACTACACAAAAAATAAGTCGTACACTTGTGTTTCATCAAAATTGGCTTCATCAGAGAAGAAGAAAAGAGTTTGTGAGGTGTGGACTTCTAAAAGCCCTCAAAGAATCTATGAAGACACTGGTTTGGAGTTGTAGGAGATTGGTATGCCCCAAAGCAATCAAGATTATTAGGGCTAATCTTAAGAAGTATAATCTAGATATTATATTTTTGTAAAAAATCATGGTGCCTGATGCATGCACCCCTACTATTTGAATAATTTAGGTTTTCATCTTTTTGAATTTCCCCACCTTGGAAAAAAATGGAGAACTTTTGTTGTTGTGGAGATCGAGTATAGATATTGAACCAGTGCATGTGAATACTAATGCAATATATATTTTAATTTATCATGACTCTTCTCACTACCCTTGGTTAGCCACTTATGTATATGCTCTTGCACGATGGTAGCAAAAAGTGCAATTTTGGGACTCTTTGGACACCATCCACAACTCCTACCTGGGCCCATGGTTATGCATCAGAGACTTCAATGATCTTGGGAACCAATAAAAAAAATGGGGGGCGTCTGATAACTTCTTCTTCCATAGGCGGTTTTAAAAATTTGATGACTACTCGTGGACTAGTTGATATTGGTTTCTTGGGACCCACTTTCACTTGGACTAACAATCGATATGGTACCACTTATCAGGGAATGAATTGATAGAGGAATAGCAAGTGCACAATGTAGACTATTGTTCCCTGATGCCACTATTCAACATCTCACATATGGGGCATCGGACTATCATCCCCTATTGCTAAACACTATGAAAGTACTAAAGAGAGCGTCTTTTTTTTAAATTTGAAGAATTCTGTACTCGAAAACCTCTTTGCCAAATAATCATCCAGGAAGTGTGGAGCAAGCAAGTCAATCGTAATCTCTCTTTCATTCTTTGCAGCAAAACTAAAACCACAGAAAAAGCTCAAGCATTGGAACAAAGTGCACTTTGGGAGAATACAAGAGAATATTCAGCAATTAGAGTCAGAGTTTACTCAACTTCAATGTGCCCAACCGAGTTCCAGTAGTCTTCAGAAAGAATGTCTGTTGCAAATGAAACTTCAAGACCAATTGAAACATGAAAAAATACTGTGGCACCAGATGTCCAAAATCAATTGGCTCAGAACATCAGATCCAATCACAAAGTTTTACCATCTTTCAACAACAATCTAAAGGAGAAGTAATGGGATTGACTCTATCAAGCTTAGTCCAGGTAATTGGACCATGAATCAAGATATTTTTGAATTAAATTTTATAGATCATTTCAGGGCCATCTACGCCTCCACAAATTCTATCATTCCATTGTAGCTCGAAATTTGTTTTCATAAATAAATACCAAATCAAAAGAATGTTTTCTTAACAACAGTACTAGAAGAAGAAGAAATTTTTGGTGCCCTAAAACAAATTCCAAAAGTGGGAAGCTACTGAAACAAGATTTCTTTAGGAGTGGGAAGCTACTGAAACAAGTAAACCATACAAACATTGTCCTAATTCCAAAAGTGCCAAACCCGAGTTTACCAAAAAACTTCCCACCAATCAGCTTGACAAATGTTATCTATAAAACCATCACAAAAATTCTGAAGAATTGATTGAAGAAAGTATTTCCAAATATAATCTCTCCAAACAACCTTTGTTTCGGGTCGCAATATTAAGGAAAATTCTATTATAGCCCATGCGCTATTTCACAATCTCAAAAGATTAAAAGGGCGGAACGGCCAAATGGCAATCAAGCTAGACATAGAGAAATTTTTTGATTTTATTGGATGAGATTTTGTGTTTGCGATAATGAAGGCTTTAGGCTATAACAACTAGTGGAACAACTTCATAAGAGAATGTATAACAACGGCATCTTTTTCAGTTCTCATAAATGGTTTTCCAAAAGGTTTTTTGAAAGTGGAGAGAGGCCTCAAACAAGGTGATTCCATCTCACATTTTCTATTTATTTTATGCACTAAGGTTTTATCAAGACTAATCGCCAGGTCGGAAGCCATAGGCAATATTGATGGCATTAAATAATATTTTTTTTTGCAGATGATATCATAATATTTGGGAAAGCAAAATAAAGCGTAATAAGGACCATGAATGAGAACCTTGAAAAATATCAGGCATATTTGGGATTATGGCCTATTTCTTTCAGATAAAGACCCATTTCAATAGCTGTAAGCAAGATTGTTTAGTTGTAAAACTTGTTACAGGCTGCTTTAAACGGATGTTATATTTTTCTGACCTAATATGGTGTGAACATTCTTACTCAAGATTTCTCATTTTTTTTGCCTTTATTTCTACTAGGTTTAATGTGGGAGGGTCGTGGGCAGATCGAAGAAGCTTCGGCTGCTTATATTAATGGCCTTTTACTATAACCTTGTTATGTTCCTTACAAAGTTTTCATTGGTGCTCTGATGTCAAATATTGGCCCTATGGTATTGCCTGTGGGAAGAAGCTTGCTGTCAGATGCATTGAGGATTGATCCTACTATATGGCTTGGTATTACCTGGGGATGGTTTACAGGGATGATGGACGAATAGCCGATGCTGCAGATTGCTTCCAGGCAGCGTCCATGCTTGAAGAATCTAATCCCATCGAAAACTTTGGCTCTATTCTTTGACAGAGCTCCCATATCTTAAAAGATCAAATTTTTCTTAGGTGGAATTTTAAAATTTATTTGTTGAGAAATTCATTTTTATTCTACTTCTATTTTCTACCAAGAAGTTGACAGCCATGCGCGGGGTTGGGATGGGTTTGCTAAATGTGTCGACATTTTCACTTTTTGTTTGTTGTTTTGACTCAATCACAAAGACACCATTTGATGCATTTGCAATTGTTTATCAGCTGTGTAAATCTATAAACTAAAAGAAATTAATAAATTCAATTTGTTTTTTTAATTTTTGTGATGTATCGCAGAATAAATTCTCTTGTGACTTGTATATTGCTTATCTCTCTCTCTTTATAGAATAACACTGGTGGCCGTATAGTAGGTCTTAGAATAACACTGAGTAGTACCCCTTTAAATCTTGCAGTATAATCTAAACATTTTAAATCACGTAGATCACAATAACCATTATGATTATTAGCAATATAAGCCATTAAAATAACGACACTACAAGAAAATTGGTCTGTTGTGACATTTTTATAGCAACCAAATAGGTAATTGTGGCATTTTTATGTCTCAAATAGTCTATCTGGCTGCTAAAAAAATGCCACAACAGGTCAGTTTTCTTGTAGTGCGAGAATAAATATAACGGTAATAATAATATAATAATAATAAGATATAATTACTGCTATTAAACACGTCCAAATGGATAATTAGATCTGAGTGTCTCCGATAAAAAAAATATATATTGTTCTAAAAGGAATTAAAAACACAGAAAATATAATCCAACAAAACAATTACATTAATTTATATCTAAAAACTATGGGTAAACAATTGGAAATAATTCGATCTCAATTATCACTAATTAATCCTACTATTAAAGAATCAAAAGAAACTCCATTATTTGTTTCTCATGAGATTCTATCTCATTTAAAGACATATTTTTCAAAAAAAAAAAGAAATGATTTATTAGAACAAATTTTTATTAAATTAAAAAAAAAATTAAATATTACTAATATTGCTTCTAGTTCAAAGCAAGCTCTTATAATGTACTAATTAAGACAAATCCAACTATTTTATCCGATTTTGAAATTAATAATATTGAAGAACAGTCTACAAATATAGATTTGCAAATAAACAAGATTAGGAGAAATCATGTTAATGAATTCTAGGAATCCTAAACCGACATGTTTTCGTCACTCGTAATTGGTATCCAAAGTCAACTCCACCATATATACAATTTGAGGAGAGAGAACATATAGTAAGATCTGTTTTCACCATATTTATTATGTGAATGAAATATAAACGGATTATCCGAATAAGAAATATTAAATCATTTTCAAGAAATTAATACGGTTGCTAATGTCTATAAAGGAAATGAAAAAGTAGATCGCCAAATTGCCTAAATAATTATTACAGGCTTCATTGGCAAATTGAAAGACTTGTAAGATCATTATCTTTCAAACGAATAAAGGAATAGAATATTAACTCAATATAAATATGATGAAAAATCGTAAATAATTAAAATAGAAGACGGTCAACCATTAGAATATGTTAATTACTTGATATTCATACTAACTAAGCATTTTGTTAGTGATTCTATTCAATTTAAAGAAAGAATTGGTGATTTGTTGATTAATTTAAGATGTTCTCAATTATCCGATTTTCGTTAGTATAAGGTTATTTTTTAACTAACGTTATGATCAGGAATGAGTGTCAACAGCCGCACTAGATGGAAAAGTTCATAGTTGGACTTCTGTATCACTTTGTCCAAAAGATATGAGAGTCATTAACTAAATCAGATGGTACAATTGATTTCATTAATCTCACATATGGAGACATTATAACTACCATTAATAAACTAGTCTAACTCTGTATAATGACTTAAGATTAAAAAAATCTAATGGGAAAAAAAAAATTGCTAAAAAAGAACTACCTTCCAAATACTTTGAAAAAATAAAAGAAACAATATCCCAAGTTAATAGAACAAAATTAAATGTAAATTATAAATCATCTACTACACACATATGGAATAATGGAATTTGCTTTAAAACGCCATTTATTCTGGTAAAAAAATATTAATATTAAAGTAATATTAGGAAATTGCTAAAAAGTAATATTAGGAAATTCATTTCTGGCTGTACTTTATCATTTTTCTATGATAGAATAAGGAATTTCTACAAAAATACTTGGGCAAGAAATTCAATTTAAATTCTTATTCCACTAGTCTCAAAAGAAATCAACTCTTTAAAGAAGTCTCATTAACTAAAGAAATTATTTTTTTAACAAAAAATAAGATCAAAAGAAAATAAAGAAAATAAATTTCTTAAAACAAGAATTAAAATATTATTCATTTTCATTCAGGATGTTGGAATTTTACACAAAAGAATTCTAATAATATTAAAAAAGAAATTTTAGTTATTGTATTATGCATTTCTAAGTTTCAAGATAATTTATTTAATCAATATATTTTGCTTAAAATAGATTGCAAATCAACCAAAAAAGTTTTGATAAAAAAATGTGAAAATCTTAACTACTAAACGAATATTTGCCAGATGGCAAGTTACATTAAGTATTTTTTATTTTTATATTGAGCATATTGATAGAGATTCTAATTTTCTTCCTAATTTCTTACATCAAAAATTCTTATAAGAAAAATTATGTCTTTCTCAAAATTAAGGGTAAAACCCAAATCTTCTTATACTAGACCACTCCTCCGTATCCTTCTCCTTTTTTTTCTGCAACTCTGAAACCATATACAATTTAGAAACATTACTGCCACCCAATAGGCCATCTTATAAATCATTCTTACCATTAACTTTTCCAAAATTACCAACTTATTCAAAGTTTCCCTTTCTTCTTCCACTTCTCCTTCTTAGATTATTAGTCCTCCAATTTTATCCCAGCTTTCTGCATTCTCTCTTGTTATCAAATCACATTGACATTAGTCTTCCCTATTGAACCTGAAATCCAGCACTTGTCTGATCCTCAAAAATTACTTGATACATTCCTTATGCTAGATTGGTATTATGTTCCACAGAACATTAAGAAAATCCAATATTTTTATGAATTTATATTAGTAGACATAGATTCAATTATCAGTTCTAAAATTCCTTGTTCTCTCTAAAATTAACCTTCTCTACCTGCATCTTTGATTATTGTCTTCCATAAGATTACTATTAAACAAATCCTCACTAAGGAACAATGGGGAAAAAGTTCCAATCTGACAAGAAGATTTTCTCAACCTTATGATCCACCATGTTATGACTATTATGATTACCAACCAACATGGACAAAAATGTTTCTAAAATCAAACAAGAATCTACATCAGTCATGGTTTCTTCATTCTGACAAATTACAAGAAATCAATACTCTTCCAAGATAGTTTTTATTATGATGGGAACATTATAAACCTGAATTTTCTCTTGTTCATGTCTCTCTTCAAGAGAGTTTTATGATTTTTTATCACAAAGTGATTATTCACTTTCATTAAATTACTGTCCATTACTCCATCTTTTCTTCCTCAAAACAAAATTAAATTAGATTATGAAATGGAAATATGTTATCAAACCCCATCCCTCTTCCAATAACATTACATTCTTAGCTCAACAAGTTTCTATTAAATGATGAGAGAAATATAATAATGATCATATTACAAAAATATTTTCAAAAGTCAACAAAGCCCCTGAAGTTTTATTCAGTGAAAAAGATTTCAAACCCAATTAACTTCCATTACCAACAAAAAGGACTCCAAGAAATTAACTATATCTCAAGTTTCAGATAGCGATGATGAAGAAGATACGTCGCAACAAATCACATCATCTCCATCACAGCAAACCACACCATTACCAGTCTAACATACCTCTCCTTCTCGAGCATAATAGGCTTCTTCTTCTTAGGATAATTCATCTTATCATGCACAATTAATGGATTCTCAAAATCCATTTGATATAGAATTTGTGAAATATAACACTCAAATGATTATGTGATTCTATATGATTATTGGTTTTTCAATTACTCACCATGTCAAAAATATTATTGATTATTGCCAGCAACACATGAAGATAAACATTACTAGATAATTTTTTATTTCACTCAACGAGCATTATTGATCCACTCAGATGCATTATACTAGTCAACTACTCTACTCAACAACATTATCAGCCAACTCATGCATAAAGACAAAACATTAGATAACCACCTGATTATTGTGTATAAGTTACTTTTTGTGTGTCTAAGCCAACTCATCTATAACCCTCTTTCGAAATCATCTACTCTCTTTAAGTCTCCTTCATGCCTTCCGTGTCTTTCGCCTTCAATCCTTGCGAGAATTAATCTCCTAGTAAGTAATATATTTTTAATAAAGTCAAGTTTGTTCAGCAACCATGATTAATCGTTATTGTTTACTATCTCTTTACTCGTTATATTACTTGGCATACAAGTCAATATTTTTAATAAAGTCAAGTTTGTTCAGAAGGCATAATTTATCTTTATTGTTTACTATCTCTTTACTCTTTATATTACCTAGAATACACATCAATGGTATCAAGAAGATATTAATATACATTAGTATTACAATTAGTCTTTATACATCAGTATCACAAAGTTATTACATTAGTTTCTTACACATTAATAGATGTTTACATATGTCATACACTATTATTACTCAATTTAGTTTATTTATATTATAATATAAGTATATTATTTAAGAACAATAATTAGCTGACACTATTATTCTATTTAAATAAGTATATAAGTTATAGTTGTACAAAATATCTATGATAAAAGTATAAAAAAAATACATATATATTTTTTTATAATATATGAACAATATTGGAGGCAGAGTCGAAGCTGGAGTCAGAGGCAGAGTCGGAAGTTAAAGTTAGAGTCAAAGTTGGAATCGAAATCGAAATGTCAAATTTTTGTTTAGCCTTAATCTAGATTGGAATAGGACTACCACATTGGCATGCCATGCCATCAAATTGACATATCACCAAGGAATTGCATGATTTGATTCTAGATTATGCTCTTGCATCACTAATTGTAGCATGTGCATTTCCTAACTCTATATAAAATTTGAATTTTTTTACTAATTTTTAATGATCTTGTGGGATTAATCCAACATTAATGAAAGAGAAGGAAGGGTTGCTAAAGAACTGTTATTGTGCCTATTTGTCAACTCGAGCAAAGGGAATAGGCGCTTCTCTCTCTCTCTCTCTCTCTCTCTCTCTCTCTCTAGGAAATCCTAGAGTCTTCTTCGCTTCAAAAAATGCCACGGGCAGGTGGGAGCTTCCCCTCCCCCCCTTTCCTCTACACCCTCTCTTTGGGCTTTTTTTCTCCTATGGTTTCTCTTTATTTTTGTTTGCTCTTTTTTCTTTTTTCTACCAATTTTCTTCCCTCATCTACCTCATCCCTTCCCTTCTCTTTCTTGCACTGGTTTTCCCTTTTTTGTTTTCTTTGCTTTCTTTTGCAGGACTATAGGTGGTGGCTATGGCTAGCCAATGACGGTGGCAAGTGAATGACGTGATTTAGAGGCAAATACGTCGGCGTTGAACGATAGCTCCATCTTGCTTGTGAATGGTGTTATTCGAAGCCCTCCAGAGGTCAGTTGTTGCCACGCACGACTCCTTTGGGTCCAGGACCATCGGCGGCCTCGAACACAACCACCCATTTACCTTTAGGGGCGGCGCGTGTACCTCTCACGTTACTCACAACCGCTACTTTGGTGCTTGTTTTAAGTTTCCTCAAAGGTTTAAATCTAGATCTGTCTCTGAGATATATTTTGGTTTTTTCATGTTATTTGCTTTCCGTTTCTATATTTCTGTTTAGTATAATAAATATCTTGGTTTCTAAGACCTTTGGTCTATAAAGTGTGTCCCCTAATCCGTTTTAAAATGGATGCGGGGTTTAGTTTGTTTTGTTTGTTTGGTTGTTCTACTATTTTGCACGGAGTTGGACTATCTCTCAGATGGTGGTCTGGAGAGATTTGCAGCCAGGTATAAACCGTATAAGTCACTTTTAGCGTACTAGAGAGTTATCGATCGTCATTAATTGACTTGTAACATATGTTTCAAGTCCAGTTGTAATGTTCGTTATTAATAAATGCAATTAGCTTTATTCTTTTGTTTAAAAAACTAAAGAACGGGCTTGATCCAAGGGTTGGATTGGATTATACCACTTAGCTAAGTGATTTGGCTCAGGGGCTTAGGGGTTGTTTAAATGTTGAGAACTTTATATAGTTTTATCTTATCGCATTGCATCTCAATATTCTAACATAATTCAAACATATGCTTTTTAATTTTTAATTTTAACTTTTTCATCTAAGTATTACCTAAACATTATAATTTTATCAAACTTCTAAACAAAACAGAAAAACAATTAAACTTTTTCAAATTTTAAAATAGAAATAATACTAATAAAATATTATAGTAAGTATATTATATTTTTATTCAATTTTTTCTCTTTCATTTCTCAAGACTCCATAAAATATCATAACTTAAATTATTTCACTGTTATTAACTAACTATTTTATTACTATTTACAAATCTTAAATCTACCTCATTTTTCAAGCAACCCCTAGTTGAGCATTGGTATTGGCTTATCTATATGCAAATACAAAATCATATATTTTGGAGATTATCTTTGCCGTACAAAAAAAAAAAAAAAATCTACATTAGATTATACATCTTTTAGCCATAATAATAATAAAAAATTTGATTTTATTATTATTAATTTCTTTTCCTAAAATTATATTTTTATATATTTTGCAATTAGATCCACTACAAAAATGTTGAAGATAGAGTGGTAGGAGAGAGAAAAAATAAATAAAATACATATATTAGAGATAGTGGGAGGAAATAGAAAATTAATAAAATAATATTTGTAGAGCGAACGGTATATCTGAAAAAATGTATTGATATTATTCATAGCTAAGAAAATTAATGGTCTAGTTATGTAAATATGTGTTTGCAATTGCTTATAAATAAACCAATGCTGAAGCTCTACCTCATTTATTTTCGTTTATAAGATGAGTTGAGATAAAAGTTGAAAATTAAATAAAATATTTTTAAGATATATTTTTTAAAATTATTTTTATTTTAGAATTTAAAAAATTTGAATTATTTATTTTATTTTGCGTAAACATTAAAAATTAAAACAATTAGATAAGATGAGACGAGAATAGTTTTGAATAAGGGTATAAATCGATTTATTCTAGTCTGATCCGGTCCAGAAAAGTGATGGATCAGAATTTTTGATTCATCATTTTTCTTGGATTGGAGTGTACCAAACATCTAAAGGAATCGGATTGGACTGATAGCTATTGGTCTGTTTCGGTCCGATCGGTTTGTTCAGTCTGGCCCAATTATTATTAATATTATTTTATTATTTTCAAATAAGTTAATCAAAAATTATTTAATTTTTTAAATTAAAGGTAAGTGAATTATTAATGTAAATAACTTATTAAAAAAGGTATTTTATATAGTGAATGATAAAAAATTAGATATTTATCTTATATTGTTATTATATAAAAATAATATATTAAACTTTTAAAAATATATAGGAGTTTGTTGTTGAATTCGGTCCGGTCCAAAACTTATAAATCCCGATATCAAACCGAATTTTCTTAATCCATATGAGATCGTGGCCAATCGACTATCAAGTCTAAACCAACCCGAATGGTTCAATCTAATCAATTTCCTCGAACCGGTTGAAATCCTTGCAACCATAATTATGAAAAGAGCAAATATATATGCGATGGTTATGCACATAAAAAAATAATTTTTATATAAAAAAATTAATTTTGTAATGATAAATTTTATTATATTTTAAAATGATTATATGATGGTTATGCAATCACGTGTATCTACTTTTTTTTTTTAAATTAATATTAAAAAAATATTTAACAATAATATTTTTTTAAATTTTTATCTAATCTCATTTTCGAATTAAAAAAAAAAAAAAAAAGTCTGTTTTCGTTTTTTCCAGCCCGTTTAAAATCGGATCGGTTATTAGGGATCGGATCTGTAACACGTTGACGTCCTTCTTTTAACAATCCTAAGTTCCTAACTGCCGATGCGCGTGAGGTAAACCTCTCCATCCTCTCATCAGCCTGTGTGAAGAAGCGTAGAGAGGATGATGTGAAAGTCGTCGCCTTCTCGAGCTGCAGAATGACCTAACTTAACCATTATGCTTAGAATATACCTCTCTCTCTCTCTCTCTGCGTTTTTGTGAGTGGGATTCTCATAGCCTAAAATTCTCAATTCCCAAAATAGACTTATACTCTACCCGCACACGCCCTTGCCGTTGCCCCGTCTCACCGCCTAATTCACGAACACCCTTGAACCCACTTTTCTTCTTCATTACAATGCATCCAACCGAGTCTATTTTCCCTTTTGTTTAGCGTCGCGATTACTCGCATCTTTGGAGGTTGGTTCTGTGAATATGGAGAGATCCGAGGGCAGAGCCTTCAAGGACTTCGTTGAAGATTCCTCAGGTCGAATTTCAAGATTCTTTTTTGCCCTTTTTTTTAAAATTTAAATATGCTCTTTCTTTTTATGTGATTTAATTTTAAGGCTTTTTTGGCTCTAAATTTCTTGTTCGGATAGCAGAATAAGAAAATAAAACTTCTTTGTTATATCATTTTTGTTCTAGGAATATGAAGCTTTTACAAACATTCTTTATCCCCATTTATTTTCTTGATTCCTCTTGGCTACCAACAAAATTATCTTATTATTAAAATATGCGACTTTGCTTATTGTCTTCAACAATATGTAAGTTTAAGTTCAGGTTACGAGTTATTTTGCCAATCAAGTCCGGTTTAAAGAATTTGTGTGTATCAGTTTAACGTTTATTGGAGTGAAGATTGTTTAGTTTAGGGTTTCATAAAGTTATATATACCTACCTATCAAAAAAAGAAGAAGTTATATATATCTATAAAAAAAAGTTATATATCTCCATGTTGTAAGTGTTGGTCCTAAATGGTGGGAATATGCATGGGTTATTTGTGAAAAGCTAACTAATTGGAATATATGAAACTGCTATTGGATTATGAATGAGAATAGTTAGCGTAAAACAGGTAACTTTTTGGCTTCTTCCTTTTCTGACATGCAATTAGAGATTTATACCCAAAACTGGGTACTAATTTGTTATGAAATGAAGCAGAAGTAAGTATTATTGCTGATCTGATATTCTTTATAACTGTGTTTTGTTTGTCATTTAGGCAATGCACTCTTTGATGCATCGCAATATGAGTTTTTTGGTCATAATGCTTTGGAAGAAGTGGAGTTGGGGGGTTTAGAAGACAATCGAGACAATGGTCCCGCATTTGGATCTGTTGACGATGAGTATCATTTGTTTGATAGAGAAGAAGTAAGCTTTTTGTTGTCTTTGAAAAATATTGAACTTTTTTTATTGGTAAAAATTAAGAAAAAAGTTTAAACTTACCTTACTTGTTGAAAAATGTTTAAATTTATATTTCATTGCATGTCACGACTCACAATTATAATTTCCATTGTGCATTTCTTATGGTTGTAATTAGTTGAAGCTACCACTATCGATGTAAATTTTCCCTATAAAAATTTGATGTGGGACTCAGTATTTATGTAATGTATTCACAAATTTCCCTTGCAAGATGGGCTTAGCACAATTTGGGGTATCACAATTTCCGTTACATATTGCATTCACTCAATGGGGATGTCAAAATATGTCAATAGGTATGGACCTATAAGAAAAAAAATATGTCAATAGGTATGGCATATATACTTTCCTTTTCTGTAGTTGTACCTTTCTATGCTTTTCAACCTAGCATCTCAACTATATAATCCTATTTGGTTATCCCATCTTTACACACTTTTTTTTAATGACGTGGGAACCACCCCACAGTAGGACCCTTAGGACTCACCCATGGAACCTAAACTCTCGAGGAGACTAGCACAACAATGCACCACCCTGGCCTCCAACTTAAATGGTAGTTTGATCCCAGGGGGTATTGAACTTGTGACATAGGGCTCATGCACACAAGTTCTCCCTTATAACTTGGGCTACCCGCGGGTGGGTTTTATACCCATATACATATACAAACATTCATACAACGTGTATTTGAGAAACGTCCAATCCTTATGGGACTTCCATCTCAATTCCTCGTCAACATTGTCGTTTCACCTTACCCCTTGTTGCTTCACTCATACTAATCACCTATACTTCCTAATTACCTGGATTCTGCTTAATCTTATCATATGGGCTTTTCCTGCACAGCCAATAGCACTCCTTGGTTTTGGCTTTCAATTCATCCATTTAGGTCAACTACAATAGCGTTTGAGAGTTGTGGCTCCATTGATGTTTTCACTAGAGGAGTTGAAAAAAATCGACAAACAACTACCTTCGTCTTCCTGAGTTATTGTTAATCCCTGGTAACTACCTTAGGTTTATGCTATGCTTTTCAAGGATTCTAGGGAGAGACCTAGGAGTCTGAATCTGTTCCCTCACTCCTATACCTCACATGTCAAGAGTGCTTTTGTAGCTCCTCCAAGAGACGAGATATAGTTTCTGTATCAACTGAAGTAGAGTAAAGAGGCTTCCCCAGCCTTGAGCTAAAGGAATTGTATCATGTGTATAATGAAAAAGTCATGAAGTGGGAAATAGGATCCGCTTGAGCATCAGTTTCACTTTAAAAGCTATCATGTAGGTATCCTAGGGAAAGAGGTTGAACTTCTTTATCTAAATCGGAACATAGTAACATGCTTCTTTGATTGATAGAATCTTTGAAGGTTTGGTTATTCACTTGCAGATTTTTTAGGGTTATACAAGTTTATTTTTTTATTTATTAATAAGATAGAATATAATTAATGAAGAGGAGATGTTATCCTTGTACACGGGAAGTATAAATGAATCCACTAAATAAACAAAAGACCTGTTCACCTATGTGAACTCCAACTTCTCTCTTAGTATCATATTTTGCGTATATTAGATGTTGAAATAATTGACTGTTTGAAAATTGGTCAGTTTCTAGATGTTGGTTTGTTTCTAGATTTTAGAAGGAAGTTTTAAAAACTGAATAATGTATCAAGGAGATGGTACACTCATTAGAAAATCTATACTCACTCTCTACTCTATCTTTCGAAACTGTAAGTTTAGTGACGGAGTTATGTTGCATTCTCAACAATTCAATTCGCTGGGTCTAAAAACTAGTATGTTGTCTTCAATTTACTTATTTTTCATCCCAGGTTGTAGGTTTGGGATCTTTGCCTGACGTGGATGATCTAGCTGCTACTTTTGCAAAGGTTAGCTTCCTTGAAATTAATGCTCATGAAAGAGTTATGTTTAAGTTTTGATGAGTTTCTCAATTCTTTGATTTTTATGTCGTCTCTCTACACTTCTTTTTTGATGTGATGGTATTAGATTCTAATTGTACTGCTCTCTTCTCTTCTTTCTATATGTTAAGTTATAGCACACCCTTCTATTTAAAAAAAAAAAAAATTATAACGCACCCTACCTCTAAGCTTAGGAATGCTACTAACATAAACAATTCTACAAGTCAAGAATAAGAATATTCCATTATCAAAATATTCTGAAAAGTCATCAATAAAACCCAATAGTAGCATTTATTTCAAAACGATTAAGTTATGATTTCTCATTAAACCCTTAACGTTATGAAGAAAGACATTATATAGAAAAACTTGCTCTAAACAATAAAATTATTCTAGTCTTGGTCTTGGTCTCCATATGCTGAGCCTGATCAGTAGACCTATCATTGAATTCTTCAACATCTATGTCACTTAAAATGTAAAGACAATAGTCAGTCGAATACTCGGTTAGCAAATATAATAAACAATTATCATATATAACTTACAAAAAAAACATTTATAATATATAAGATTTTTATGTTGCTTTGTTTTACTGATCAAAAAAATATATAAGATTTCAATTTTTAGCACATGCATAAATTTAACATTAGAAAGAAAACCTTTACATCTTACATATATATTACATGCAATTCCTCATTACACATGGTTTTGCCTTGTGTACAAGGGTCGATGATCTTTAAGATCATCATTCCAACCAATTGTCTCTGGTGGAACCCAACTAGAAAGGAGATGGAAACTGAAGTATTGATAGGAATACTAGGGCTATTGACTTGACTAGCTTGACATGACATGATAAATAGTAGTGCCTACTTGTAGAGCGTATCTCAATTGATTTACATTCACAATTTTCATCCTTTAGCACCGTTCATCCTCAAAATTTAGTAGTCACATTACAGTAACATGCAATCATACATTACCATTGCATAACAGCACTTGCAGAAGCATATCTCAATTGATTTACATTCACAATTTTTATGTCAATTGAGAATTGGAGATATGCTTCTGCAGGTGCTGATATTTAATTGTAAGGGCCAGTTTGGATGCACACATAAAACACGATACACACATAAAACACAAACCATCTCATCTAAGTTGTAGTACTTGTTTTATCTATGTATCCAAATAGTTAAAACCATAAACCATGTTTTTAACTCATCTTGCTTTATCTCTACACTATACATATTTACCCAGACAATTTGAAAGCCCCTTCTGCCAATGTTTTGAATACCGTACTGGTGCCGTTCAAGGCACTGGAATGAAATATTTTGGTACCGAGACCGTTTCGGAATAGTCTATACATAAATCAATTATATATATTTTTTTATACGTAATAATGAACTTTATTAAACAATGAATGGGCATAAATGTCAATTACAAAACGAAATGCCCTATCTAGCTAGGGGCATTTAAAATAAGAAAATCATGAAAGTCCATGTCATGAAAATCCACAACAATGGCCCATGTACATAAAGTTCTAAAAATAAGGCTTTAAGCTCCTCTATTGATCTTTCATTGTCTTCGAAGACCCGATCGTTGTGTTCCTACCGCAAGCACCACATGATGCACGGAGGGACCATCTTCCAAACTGCTTTGATTGGTTGAAGGCCTCGAATATTTGTCTAGCTCGTCATTGTCGCCTCCACAGTACCCGGCATAGCCGAGGCTAGGTCTATTTGACTAAACAGTTCATACCAAAGTTCTCTTGATATCTCACAATAAAGAAGAAGATAATCCACAGTCTCACCTCTCTTGTCAAGATCCTAATGCTTGAAGAGTTCGAATTTCTAGGAATGTTTTGTTTTTTGTGAAGCTGCAATTTTTTCTCTCATGTCGATCATATTTCACCTAGTTTTTCAATCCTTCATGATGAGTCCGAGTCCTTACCTATGCCAAATCTTGATACCTCTTCTACTCCAGTGGCTCGGTTTAAACTTGGTCTTGTCTACACTCGACATCGTCATACCCTTTGGCTGACTTTATTGCTTCTCATGATTCTCCTCCTCCGACACTTGATTCGACATCCACCATAGCTCCTGGTCCTAGAAAATCTACTCGTGTCTCCCACCCACCAGATCGGTATGGTTTTTCTTTCCCTACTTCTATGATTGCTACTTTATCCTCCATTGCTATCCCTTCTTCTTACAAGCAGGCTATAGAACATGAGTGCTAGAAGCAAACGATGCAAATATAACTTGATGCACTTGCGGATAATCAGACCTAGGATGTGGTACAATGTCCTCCTTCGATCAAGCCAATTGGTAGTAAATGGGTATACTCTATCAAGCTTCGTTCAGATGACTCTTTGGAACGATACAAAGCTAGATTGATTGTTTTGGGGAATCACCGAGAGTATGACGTAGATTATGATGAGACCTTTGCTCTAGTTACCAAGATGACTATTGTTCGCCTGTTACTTGCTCTTGCTGCTTCTAAATCTTGGTAATTGCGATAGATGGATGTCAAGAATGCTTTCTTTTATGGGGATTTAAAGGAAGATATCTACATGAGACTCCCATCTAATATGCCTATTTTATTCCCTACGATTGTCTGTAAATTGAAAAAGTCTTTATATGGTCTCAAACAAGCTCCTCGAGCTTGATTTGAGAAATTTTGCAGTACTTTGTTAAGGTTCTCTTTTGAGCAAAGTAAGTACGATACTTTTTTTATTTTTGCACAAGGGCGATGCTGGAGTAGTGTTTTTGTTAGTATATGTAGATGATTTTATCATCTCTAGTTCAGATGGCTCATTGATTCAAAAACTTCAGCAACATCTTTATAATGTGTTTCACATGAAATATTTTGAGGATCTTACCTACTTTATCGGGTTGGAAGTTAGATCTCAGCCACACATAAATAATTAACACAAGTATATTTAAGACTTAATTCAGTTAGGGAGATTGGAAGATACTACTCTAGTTGATACTTCTCAAGAGGTGAATGTTAAGTATAGGAAAGACAAAGGCGAACTTCTCCGGGATCCTACCTTATACCGTAAGTTGGTTGGCAGCTTGATTTATCTCATCATCACGTGCCTTGATATTTCTTATGCTGTCGACACTGCTAGTAAGTTCATGGACTCTCCCTAACATCTCTTTTTTGTAGTTGTTCGTCGGTTTATTTGCTATTTACTTAGGACTCCGAATCGTGAACTATTCTTTCTTAAGGGTTTTTTTTCACTTGACTGCCTACAGTGATGCAGATTGAGCTGGTTGTCCGGACTCTCGATGTTTTACTACTGGATGACATGTTTTCCTTGGGGACTCTCTTATCTCTTGGAAGTGTAAGAAGTAAGATTGTATGTCTAAGTTATCTACAGAGGTTGAATATCGGGCAATGTCTACTGTGTGTTCAAAAATTATTTGGTTCGAGATATATTTTTTGAACTTGGGTTTGCACAAACACATCTCACGCCTCTTCATGGTGATAATACAAGTGTCATTCAAATTGTAGCCAACCTAATTTATCATAAACGCACAAAGCACATCGAGGTCGATGGTCACTATATCCGAGATGCCTCTGGGTCTAAAGCTATCATTCTCTTTCATGTGGCCACTGAACATCAAGTAGCTGATATCTTCACTAAGGTCTTGACTCGACAACGGCTTAAATACTTACTTAGCAAATTGCTGATAGTCGACTTACTATCATCAATTTGAGGGAGGGTATCAAAGGAAACTAGGGTTTTCTTTAATATGATGTGTAGTCTCTTAATAGTATAAGTTTTCTAAGATTATCTTGTATTCAAACTACTTGTACATATTTAGATAAGATAAGTTGTTTTGTAACCCTAAAACTTTTATTTTATTTAATGAGAAGAAAATACCTCAATTGAGGTACTTCGGCCAAATTTGACAATAGTACCAGTCAGTAATAATAACCTGCATTTTTCTCAAATTGTCAGTAGTAAGAATCTTGCCTAAGGTAGCAGTCCATACGAAGAAGGAGACTTTTGGGGGTGCCTTGTGCTTCCAAATCCTCTTCTAGGGTAACTTGGTAGCAGGCTCTAGAGTGAGCATGTTATAATATGATCGAACAGAGAAAACACATTTCCTGGCAGGAACCCACCACAAATCATCCCCCTGTTGGGTATTCGTCCTAACAAAGTACAAAAGACTGAACAGATCTGTGAAGCTACTCAACTCCCAATCTTGTGCCGCTCTAGTAAAGTTGATGTTCCAATGTAGATGCCCTCCCGAGGTTCCCATAACTTCTACCACTGTTACTTCTTTTGAACTTGCAATCTGGAAAAGAGCCGGACAAAGGTCTTGCAAGGCTCGATCCCCACACCAAATATCTTTCCAGAACCGAATCTTTGTTTCTTGTACTCGACTTAATTCTAACATGTCCATTGAAAATCCTCCAACCTCTTCTAATATGCTTCCACAAGCCCATACTTGTAGCTCCGCGAACTTTTCTAGTACACCAATCCCCCCAGACCGGGCAACACACCGTCTCCCACTTAACCAGATGATACTTAAATTCCTCCCCATAAGAAATCTCGTTGGAGGTTCTCGATACGAAAGGCCACACTAGTCGGGATGGGAAAGAGAGATAGGAAGTAGGTAGGAAGATTAGAAAGGGTACTCTTAATAAGGGTTATCCTACCGCCTTTTGACAGATACAACCTCTTCCATCCTGCCGGCCTCCTCTCTATCTTTTCGATCACAGTGTTCCATATGGAGGTCGTCCTCGATGCGTTGCCCAAATGTAGGCCTAAATACTTTATGGGCGAGGACGCCACCTCCTTGTTCGGATAACAACTTCTCGAAGAACTCAACAACATGGTTTTTAATAACCTAATCATCACGGCATTCAACCCCCACAATATTCGGGACCTCAATATTATTGTTCCTTCTATGATAATTAGCAATCTTGTGGAAGAACTTCATACTGCAGTCACCTTCCCTTAGCCATAGCGCTCGAGATTTTTTACGCCACTACAGTTCCTCTAGTAAAATCATCCTCTAGAGATTGTTAATAACTCATATTTAAGCGCTTGTCAATATATAAATACATATATAAATTATATTTCATAATAATAGTCAATATATGAATAAATTATATTTATAACTAGTCTAGCTTGAATTGAGGTAAAATAAATAGTAAGAAATGAAAAAAAGGTAAAAGACCAAAATCCGGTATAGTCAAAACATAGATGGTAGGTACGATAGAAATATCGGCCGTTACACACCGGTACAATAGGTATTTGAACCGATACGAAACAACCCCCATACATGTACTGGCCAGTGTTCCAGTACGAGAAATTTTGGTCGTACCTGGTATGAAATTCAAAACTTTGCCTTCTGCACTCAGACAATTAATGCCATTATATTTCATATGTGTCTTATCTTGCATTGATATAAGATCACTTTAATATATAAAATTGGGATTTAAAATATTCATAACTATTACCTAATAATTATTAAATAATTTTCAATCATATAAAATTTGGATTTAAAATATTCATAACTATTACCTACTAATTATTAAATAATTTTCAATCATTGGTGGGGTCCATCCCTTTATCAAATTCCAAAAATTACAAACTATTCCATCTCATCTCACTATCCAAACACACTTTTTTACAAATTATCTCATCTCATCTTAACTTAAAAATCTCAATACCATTCAAAATATTTCATCTCATTTGAACTGCATCTTCAAACGAGGCCTAAGTATTTATGTTAGCAATGAATGAAATTTAGGAAAGCAAAGGAAAGTACTAATAAATTTAAATCTGTGATCCCTCCCAATGAGCATTCTATCTTCAAAACACCAATCGTTCTTCTCAAGCCAAATACACCGCATAAGACATAGAGGAACAATGTTCCAAACTGCAGCAATTTAGCGATTACCCTAAATTCCTCTCTAGCGACCGGAAGATCCACCACCCCCATTGGCATTCCACAATCAAGACCAATCCTGTTAAAAATCTCGTCCTAAAGAACCCTTGCTACTTTGCAATGTAGAAGTAGGTGATCTGTATTCCTTTTTATAAGTAAACGGCATTATTGATAAGAATAGGCAAATCCCACGTATATGAGATGATATACAAGAGACAAGACCTATCTAGGTTGTAGATGGTATACAAGACACAAGAAAATCATGTAAATTAAGACCATTAAAATCTATAGTTATGGCCCGTAGAAATAGAGTACGGAAAAATAAAGGTCGAAGCTCCTCTAGTGTCCTCTCCTTATCTTCAAATGTCCGATCGTTGCACTCTCGCCATATATATCACATAATGCACATAGATACCATCTTTCACACAGGTTTGGTAGGTGGAGCACCTCCTAGAGATGTCTAGCTAGCCAATAACTCAACCACTATGGCAGACATTACCTAATTCAACTCTATTCGGCTGAAAAGTTCAATCCACAAGGCTCTAGCTGTCTCACAATGTAGCAAGAGGTGATCCACTGACACACTGGATTTCTTGCACATACAACACCAATCTAAGATAACAACTTGCACTTCCTTAGATTATCAGTTGTCAAAACCATGCTTTCTCAAATTATCAGTTGTCAAAATTATGAGAAGTCAGCCAACCAAGAGAGCAACCTTGAGAGGCACTTTGCTCCTCCAAATGCACTTCCAAGGAAAATCATTATGGGATTGATACGACAGAGCCTTATACAATCGTATAATTAAATTCTCAGCTTTTGAACCCCTAAACCTCTTCAGCAGTCATATAATTAATCTTCACAGCCTCTAACTCAACTAGATATTCAAAGGTATGCTTCTGGAATTTTCCTGCAAATTGGCAGCGAGGTTTTCTTTGTGATAACCCCATGTTCAGGAGATTTCTTGAGTGGATCCTCCCTTTCTTCCGAAAAAAGAGAAGGAGAAGAATCTTCTTCAGTGGATTCAGACAATTTTTTGCTTTTAGCCAATTGACAGGATTCACATATTGAACCACTATGTTCATGGCCTTTTACAGAAATATGACTCTTAAGACTTCAAAACGTGGACTATTTGAGAAGTTGGATGCCCTAATCGAAGATGCCACAAGCGGAAAGGTTTGCTGCAACATCAAGTTGGGCTTATAGGACAGAACAAATTTCTAGGGCTTATGACAAGTATTTTACAGTTTATTGGTCATATTGATTGTCTTCTTTACTTAATGATAAAAAAAAATAACTCTTGCCCACAATGCTCAGCTACACTATGTGGCAATTAGTCCTCTCGGTTTTTATTTTTCTTGGTTCTGTAGAGATATGGGCAGAATACATGGAGAGGGACAGCATTTATAACTCCAATTATAGAGCCGGAAGAGCATAGATTGATGAAATGTTAACTTAGGACTGCTGCAACAGTTAGTAAGGCTTGGAGGGCATACCCAACACGCATAGGAGGAAGAGAGAGCTTTCTTGAAGTTTTGTCTTACCCATGGTGGCAGCACCTTCAATAATTTCTTTTAATGATTTGACAATAAAAGAAGTACCTCTGGTTTATGAGCAGTGGGGCTGACTTAGAGGAAAGAAAGTTTTGGGCTTTCTTTTCTTTAGGCCTGGTGGCACAAAATAGAAATATGGTATGTTTTTCTATTATTTGCTAATTCTTGTTTATGAAAATTTGAAATCTCTAGGGTCAATTAGAAGAAGAGGGTGGTGGCTAGGTTAACAGATTGACTGTTTTACTTTATTGAGGATTGAAGTCTAGGTATAAAGGTTGGCAGCTAGGGAAATTTCTAGACTCTGCAACTGCTATCTAGAAGGGTTTCAAAAAAAAATTATTTAGGTTTTTGAGAACACAAGGGGGTGGCTTTAGGGCTTAACTTAGGGAAACTATCCTCTTGTCCTAATCTATCTTAAAGTGTGCCAGCTGCTACTAGGGTTCTTAATACTTGGTTCTTCTCATTTATAAACAGGTTGTGATAGATTCCTATTCTGCCTAGGAGTTAGCTGATTTCTAATAAAATACAACTTGTCATCTTCTATAGAATATCTGGTCCATTTTTAAACATAATAAATAATACACAAAATAAATATGAAGAAAATCATGGGCCTGGGGGCCTAGGGTTTGAATTCCACCCCATACCTAGAGATTCTAGGGCTTGTCTATAACAAAAATTCTCCCAATGCTGGTGTTTAGAATTCAAAATATACATTTAATGACAGTTCACAGGTGACTGCAATAGACTTTATTCATTGTCAGTATATAAGAAGGTCTTTAGTTTCTTACCTATATGATTCTGTCGAACATCTCGATCCAGGAACCGGATGCTGTCTATCATCTCGATCTATCCCTGATTCTAACTTCTGCAATGTATGCTGAGTTCATTTGATTCGTCATTCAAACATTATAACCAGCTATTTAGCATGAATAATTCTTGGATATGCAATAATGGTTGTTCAACTCATGGTCCCCCTCCTTCATATTTACTTGCTTATGTGGTTGCTTGAATGGAGGTACTTTTTAGTCAACCTTTTAATTGTTATGGTTTATGCTGGTAGCTTCTTGGTGGTATATATTTTTGAGATTAAAAAACATTTAAAATTGGATGCTATTTACTTGAAGCTTCATTTTAGCTTCGTTTGAGTGAAGGTTACTTGATCATAATTGCCATCGTGATGGTTTTAGATTTTTTATTGATATTATATTGCCCTTAATTGTAGTGCCCATAGAGTTTTTTAATCTTTACCCCAATTTAGTAGTTGACATTGTTATGTTCCACAGTTGAACAGAGCTGTAACAGGACCAAGACACCCGGGAGTTATTGGTGATAGAGGATCTGGATCTTTTTCAAGAGAAAGTGAGTAACCTTACTGTGAATATTTTCTGCCTTTTGGTAGTCTTTAGATTATTGGTAGTCTTTAGATTATTGGTGATGCATTTGGGTGTAACTTGTGTCACTACAATCTAATTGAAAGTAGTAGAAGTAAACTTTTATGTTGAATGGATTCTTTTATAAACTGGACTAGCCTATTTATTCTGAAAAGCATAGTTTGAACATCATCTGTGTTCTTTTTTCCTTATTAGAAATTGAGACCACCATGCAGCAATGCTTCATTTTTTCCCCCTTTGGTCACCAAATTATTTAGATGTTGAAGAAAATGTGATGTATGACACATACGGTTTGATGAGCAAAGGGATCACATAGCTGTTGAACAAATTTTGTGGGTAGTTTTCCCTTTTCCCTTCTCTCTCTCTCTCTCTCTATGCCTGAACTTTTTTCTTATTTTTGGCGCTTCTCAACGGAAATTATCCATTAATCTCTACCAGATTGTTTGTTTTATTTTCATTTCAATATTAATTTATTCTCTTCCTTTTCTCTTTGGTTTTCTTGGTTCTTGATACTAATTTTTTGATGGGCTTGTGTTGGAAGTCACATATTGATCAGAAGCTTTGAGTTCAAATGAGAAAATGCTTAGTAGTGAAGGATTACAAAGAGCAATCGTAGGGTCACTAAGTTCATTTCCATTGATGTTTCTGATATGGAGTGGTTGGCATCTGCTGTGGGGTTTGGACAAGAAAGAAGGTGTGGCTTCATCGTTGTTCCAGAAGGGTCAAAGGGTAAGGCTTGAAGAGGTTTGAAGAATCTTTGAGAGTGGTTGTTTCTTCTTCCTTTGTTTCGGGAGTGAAATACAGAGTGTCTAAGAAGGTTGTATCATCTTCTCATGTTTCTGAGGAACGGAAGGGGGCCTTTTGGAGGTTTTGAAGAAGTCACTGTTGAGTATGGAGGGCAATAGGGAGGTTCGTGGGGTATCTAGTAGGAAAATCTTGCATTCGGGATGGCAATTGATGATGCAGAAGTTTGTTCATAGTCTCAAGGGTGATGGTGTGATCCCCAATGAAGGCACGTCAAGGATTGGGAAGGATTTCTCGTTGAAGGCCATGCATGATGCATTATTGGATATGATATATAATGTGGAAACCCTGAGGGGTAGCTCAGTTGGTCAGGCCTTGGGTTTGCTCCCCAATGGTCACCAGTTCGAGTCCCCTTAGGGCCACTGGAGGTTTACCTGGCTGTTAACTTCAGAGCCCCGTGGGATTAGTCGAGGTGCGTGCAAACTGGCCCGGACACCCACGGATATCAAAAAATATATATAATGTGGATCTCATGTTGGGATGGGTAGAGTTGGGCATGGGCCCTGTGGGCTTTGAAGGCTCAAAAAATGGCTTGAAGGGTATAATGGGTGGTGGGCTAGTATCTGGTGTGAGTGTAAGAAGGATGAAGAACTAAAGGGTAAAAATAAAGTAAATGAATCGGGCCTGGTTAAAAGCCTAAAACGGTGTGGAAGGTTAAGAAGTGTTTTGGTGTCTTGAGAGTTTCATTTTCGGCCTCCTCTTCAAGCATGCCGGCACTGATACTTGGTCCAATGGTCTTTGAAGTGGATAGACTATTTCCCCAGTCACCAATGACTTCTTTGGTGTTGTGTCGGAAACAGTTTTGTCGTCAAAGGTGGAAAAGGGTAATTTAATGTCACAGGATGTTGAAAAATAGGTGGCGAGTGAAGTCCGCTCATGTCTTTGGCTCCTCTGGTTAATGGGTACATTTATTGGATTCAGTTCCCTTGTTAAAGCCTATTTTTCTATTTGAAAATTTTGTGCATCCTAAGATGGATGATAGCTCGTTATTGGCTTATTCAGGAGAACTACATCAAGAGGCATCATCTAGAAGGGATTTGGTTGAGCCCAATTTAAATTGGAGTTATATTAGGGGGAATGCTTTGATGAGGATGTGGATAGTCCGACTCTTATACATATCCTCCCGCCTCATGCTTCAACCAAAATTTTCTCAGAATGGGTTTTTAAAAGGTTGAAGAATTACAAACATGTGTGGGGTTATCTTGTGTTGGATTTGAAGAGCAATTAAGGGCTCTTCTTGTTGAAATTGAAACTAGTCGTTCATTGGCTTTGAAGTTAGCTTTTATGAAGGAAAGGGAGTTAAGAAGATTAAAATGCTCCATTAATTATGATACAGAGGAGGGCAGTGTTGGGAGGGGTTATCATTTTTCCCATGAAGCTTAAGATTCTCTATTGGAATGTGAGGGGGATCAATGACGTTAACAAGCGTCTTCGCATTAGGTCTCTCCTTCGTAGTTGGGAGATTGATATCTTTTGTTTTCAAGAAATGAAGCTGGGCCTAGTACTGAGCAGCACTGAGCAATTTCTTCGTCAATCACCCACAGAGTTGCCGATGTTTTCAGGCTTCTGGGCCTGGTATTTTCACAGGATTTTTCTTCTTTTGGGGGTTAATCATGGGTGTTATTGAACATCTACTAATTGAGACTAAGGTTTTTATCTTGGCTACCGAGGGTGGAAATTTTTCTTGATAAGTTATTGAGGGTGGAAATTATCACATCTCAGAAAGGGGTAGGAAAGTTTTTAAGGAGCTTTTGCACAGTCACGCTAATGCGTGTTGGGTGGCCAATGCAGTCAACGATTGTGCTCTATCGAGAGGTAGAAAAGAGTTCTACAAGACGTTTAGAAATGGATCAAAAGCTCTCTTTGCTCATAGGAGGGCCAACACTTACGGTCGGTTTTTGGGAATAACAAAATATGGTGGTGGCAACGGGGGGTGTGGTTTGTTAGTTATTCTGGAATGAGTGAAAGGCAAGGGATGGAAGAGTTTCTCTATGGAGTTAAAGCAGGTTCTGTCTGCTAAGAAGTCACAAGTGTCTGTACCACATCTAGGGTTGTAAAAAGACCGGATCGGACCGGTGGACCGGACCGAACCGGTTGTCCCGGACCGAACCGAATTCTATTCGGTCCGGTCCGGTCCGGTCCAAATTTTACATGGACCGATTAATTCCGGTCCAGTCCGGTCCAAAAGATTTTTCCCCCTGGACCGGACCGGACCGAAGCCGACATATATATATATTTATATATGTATATATAAAAATAGTATATAAATTATAATATTAATATTAATATAAATTAATATATTAACATATAATATATATTAACATATTAATATATAATATATACTCTTATAATATTAATATATTATTATTTATAGTGTTATTAGTTATAATTTACTAACATACTTAATATATAATATATACTAACATATTAATATATAATATATATTCTTATAATATTAACATATTATAATTTATAGTAGTTAAATTTGGGCCAAAAAAATATTTGATCATTATAGAATTTTAGATTAAATTTAGCCCATTAAATCATATGGGGCACCCCTGGACCGGACCAGACCGCCCCTGGACCGAATCGGACCGCACCGGTATGGACCGAACTCCTGTTCGGTCCGGTCCAGGGTGAGAGAATTCTTGGACCGAATGGAATCGATCCACAAATTTTCCGGACCGGACCGGACCGAACCTTTTACAACCCTAACCACATCCAGGCAAAGAAGCTGAGAAGGGGAAGGAGAATGGGAGGCAGCTCAAGTCATACGGAGAGGTTGCGGTCGACAGTGTAGGGAGCAAGGAGGTTGTGCATGGTGGTCAGCGCCAACCTTTAGTTTTTGAAAACAATGGAAAATTAATAAAGGAGAACTCGACAAGGGCACTTTCGGAGGGCGATGGCATGCAAAAGGGAGAGGGGTGCAACAAGTTTTCTGAGAAGACTTGCGTAGAAGAAAACGAATTGCAGAGTTCTCTGGTTTTACTTAAAAAAGAGGTGACGGGTGTGAAGAATATACTAAAAACATTTAGAAAGGATGTTAAGAAGTGGATCAATGAATTATTAAAAGGCCTGGGCTTGGGTCGCAACTCACGAGTTCTGTCCATAACCAACAAGAAGGGCTCTGTTTCAAAGCTTGAAAAATGAAAAGTTAAGGACCTAGGTCGTGGAAGCCCAAAAATGAAATGGAAATCGAAGCCGTCGTCGGCGAACATTGAGAAGGTGTAGGAAGGTTCGTGAGAGGCTTCTGTCTGCAGGGGGAGACTTCTGAGCTCAGGGGGTCACAGAGTCGCCGACTTCCTCTAGGTTAACCCCAACCCTCTTGGCACTGGTAATCCTAGTTGTTGATAACGAGTCGCCTGTTAGCAGGGGGAGGCTTCTGTGCTCGGGGGGCCACAAACCCAGTCGCCGACTTCCCTTGGGCTGACTCCAGTCATCGAGATGGCTTCCTCTAGGCTAACTCTAGTCAATTCGTGCTCCGAGAGACCCAAGACAAGTTCAGGGCAAAACATGGAGATAAACAACACGACAAATGTGGTGTGTGCAAAGTCTTGAAAGCAAGTGGCAGTTTTGGGGGAGGGCTTGTCGTAGATACCTTGCGATGAGAAGTTATCGTTGGGATCTACGTCGGGAGAAGTTGTTGTCCCTTTGGTATCTCTTCCTCCATTTAGCAATATAACTGGATCATCACTTGATTGGCTTTTGCAAAAGGTTAATGAGATTCAGCATATCGTGGAAATTTCACATGGAGGATGTGAAGATCAATTTAAACTCACTGCAATTGAGGAGGGCCACTCACGTGATACCAAATCAAGATTTAAAAATAGTAGGGAGCTACAGCGTCTTTCTTGGGGAATCAACTACTATAGTTTAAGTCGAGGGAAGACTAAAGGGAGGAGATTCTGAAGATGTTCCCTTTGTGGGTGTTTCAGGTGGTTATCAGTCTATGAGAACTATGGGTTAGGGTTGAGGAGGTGTGTTGTATTCCATGGGTATTTTGGGTAATTTTCTTGGGCTTCTTGGTTTTTTCATGGGATAGGTGTTTTCGAGCATTCATGGGCTAGTTGTTTTCTTGTATACAATCAATGTACTTGTTTACTCATTTTCATATATATAAAATTTTTACTTATCAAAAAAAAAAGAAATGAAACTCAGTTATATTCATAGAAGCATTATCCATAGTTTGTGGGGGTGTTCTTTTGTGGGTTGGGCTAATTTTGCTTTTTCGGGAGCTTTAGGAGGTGTTTTCTTAATGTGGGATAATAGAGTAGTATAGTTAACAGAGGAGTGCATTGGGGATTTTACTGTAGCATGTTCGTTTAGAAATATTGAGGATGTATGGAAGTGGGCTTTTGTGGGAGTTTATGGGCCAAACTTGGATAGGGATAGATGTTTCTTGTGGGAGGAATTGGCGGGTTTGTGTTATTTTTGGGCTTTGCCTTGGTGTATGTATGGGGATTTCAACATAATTCGGTTCCTTAAGTGAGCGTTCAGGAGAACCTAGTATGTCTTCGGCTATGGAGGAATTTTGAAGTTTGTCTCTGATTTGGACCTCCCCCTTGTGGGGGAGCTTTCACTTGGTCCAACAGTAAGGGTTGGTCGAGGTTGAATAGATTTTTTGTATCTCCATCTTAGGAGATTCATATTCTTGAGTTATGTCAGAAGAGATTGCCTCGTGTTTGTTCAGGTTGCTTTCCTATTTTGCTAGATTGTGGTGGTATACATTGAGGTTGACGATATTCCGAGTTTGAAAACATGTGGCTTGGAGTTGATGGGTTTGTGGATATGGTTAGGAGTTGGTGGACTTCTTATCAATTTATGGGAACACCTAGTTTTGTTCTTGCATTTAAACTTAAGGCCTTGAAGACTGATTCAAGAAGTGGAATGCTGAAGTATTTGGAAATATTGATTCTCAGAAAAATTCCCTTTGGGGAGTTGCATGCTTTGGAGGATGGGGAGGAGAATGAGGTTATGAATGAGGTGGCATTGTTGATGAACAAAGAAGTGGTGATCGAACTTGAGAGGAATTTATTGATGGAAGAGATATCTTGGAAGCAAAATTGAAAGGCCCTTTGGTTGAAAAGGGGTGACAAATGTACTAATTTGTTTTTCACAGAATGGCTAACTCACATAGGCGTAGTGATGCCATTGGAGTTGCTTCATTTTGATAACAGTGTGCTTTCATCTCCTTTCGAGATTCCTGTTCATATTGTGCAGTTTTATGAAGTTCTTTTAACCGAAACAGCTGAGTGGAGACCTAATCTTGATGGGTTGGTTTTTGATAAATTGGATCCTTTTTCTACGAGTTAGTTGGAGAGACCGTTTGAGGATAATGAGGTTTATTGGTTGTTTGCGGGATGGTCAAAGATAAAGCCTAGCTTGGATGGTTTTTCTTGGCCTTTTTTGAAGCTTGCTGGGATGTTGTGACCGAAGATGTGATGCGGGTTTTTCAGGAATTCTTCTCTTATCATAAGTTCTAGAAGTCTCTTAATGCTACATTATTGCTCTTATTCCTAAGATAGTTGGAGCCTCTATTTTCACCCCTATTAGCCTTGTGAGTGAGGTTTGTAAAATAATTTCAAAGGTACTTGCTAACCATATTAGTATGGTGATGGGGAAAATTATTTTTAAACCCCAAAAGGCTTTTGTTCGAGGTGGGCAAATACTTGATTTTGTGCCGATTGCTAATGAATGTTTAGATAATCGATTGAGGGAGGGTGCACCTAGTGTTATTTGTAAGCTGGACATGGGAAATGCGTATGATCATGTGAATTGGGTCGTCCTTTTCTATATGCTTGGAAGGTGTGGATTTGGGGAGAGGTGGCATGCGTGGATTAGACATTGCGTCTTCACTGCTTGGTTTTCAGTGTTAGTTAATGGAAATCCTTGTGGTTTTTTCCATAGCTCTCACGATTTGAGACAAGGAGACCTGTTATCCCCTTTCCTCTTTGTCATTATCATGGAGGCTTTAAGTCATATGCTGGAGGTTGCTGTTAGGGCGGTTCTCTCTGGTTTTTTGGTGGGAAATGCTAATTATGGTTTTATCACACTTTTTCATCTTCTCTTTGTAGATGATACTTCTATTTTTTGTGATGCTGATTGTGCGCAGATTCAAGCCTTAAGGGCTATATTATTATGTTTTGAAGTTGTATCAAGCCTTAAGGTGAATTTAAGTAAGTCGGAGATGGTTCTGGTGGGGCAGGTGCGGAATATTAACTGTTTGGCGTCTCTTTTGGGTTGTAAAGTTGCTTCCTTCCCGACGAAATATTTTGGCCTTCCATTCGGGGTGTCTTTCGAGGCTAAGTCTATTTAGAAGATTGAGAAAAGGCTGATGGGTTGGAAGAGATAATACTTATCAAAAGGGGGTAGAATACTAGAATTACTTCTTCTTATTAAAAGTACTCTGGCTAGTCTTCCAACTTATTACCTATCTTTATTTCCATTGCCTACAGGAGTAGCAAACCAGATTGCAAAATTATTTTGTGCTTTTCTGTAGGGTAGAATGGGAGAGGAGACTAAAATCCACCTTGTTAGTTGGAATAGAGTTTGTCTCCTATTTCAAATGGAGTTTGGGGTTCGTAATTTGAGTATTTCAGTATGGCTTTGTTGGGAAAATGGTTTGTGGAGGTATCAATTAGAAGGGGAGTCGTTGTGGAGGGAGGTTATAGATTTGGAAATATAGCAGTGATTGGGGGGTTGGTGCTCTAACGAGGCTAGGGGGGCTTATGGTGCAAGTCTTTGGACATTTATTAGGGGGGCTAAACATTAAGTTTGCTGTTGGTGAGGGTTCAATGATCCATTTTTGGTTTGATGTTTGATGTGGTGATCAGGCTGTTTTAATTGTTTTTCCAGTTATTTTTTCATGTGGCAGCCCGTCGGAATGCTACCGTTTCTGATTTGTTATTCTGTTCTAATGGAACCTTGCAGTGGGATGTTTGTTTTACTAGAGCTGTACAGGACTGGGACCTTGATGAGGTGTCTGATTTTTCAGCTTCTTATACTCCCTGGGGATTGGGGGTAATAGTGGGATAGAATGTTATGGAAGCATACAGGTAGTAAAAAAATTTCAGTACGGTCTTACTATAAGGCACTGACTGTTAGCATTGTTCTCCTTTTCCTTGGAAGTGTATTTGGAGGTCTCATTTGCCTTCCAACGTCACTCTTTTCATATGGACAGCATCACTCGGGAACATTCTGATGATCGATAACCTGAGAAAGTGTGGTTTTGTTGTTATGGAGTGGTGTTTTATGTGTAAGAAACATAGGGAATCTGTAGATAATTCATTACTCTGCACTGCAAGGTGGCGAAGGCATTGTGGGATGATGTTTTCAGTAAAGTTGGACTGGCTTGGGTAATGCCCATGAAAGTAGTGGATCTAGTTGTGTGTAGGATTGGGCTTCAACGTACTCATAAACCATATGGCTAGATTAGCCATTTCTTTCTCTTTACATTTCGAAAGTTGGCTGGTTATTCATTGGTGTTCTGGGAGATTGATCTGGTATTATTTTTACCAATCCCCATGTATTTTCTAGCATTGAATGTCAAACAACCTTCAGCTTCAAGGGACGAGAGGAGTTTGGTTATTATGGAGAGTGGATTTTCAGTTTTCAATTTTTATTTTTGCAAGTGAAAGGTTTAATTCTATGTCCTCGTTTGGGAATGCAAACAATTTCATCTCATCGCATCTCATAATTTCCTTCCTAAACATCACTCAAATAGAAACACTTTTCAATTTCAAATTTTCAAATTTTTTATCTAATTATTATCTGATCATTACAACTTTCTCAAACTTTTAACCAAAACACAAAAAACAATACAACAACTTCAAATTTCAAAACAAAAATAATATTAAAAAGTTATATTCTAACAATATTTTTTGCCAGTAAAAAAATATTTTTACGTTATTTAAACTTCATAATATATTTATTTAACTTTTTCTCTCTCATTTTTCAAAACCCAATAAAATATCTTAACTCAAACCATTTTACTATTATTAACAAGCCATTTCACTACTATTCGCAAAATTCTCATCTCATCTCATTCTCCAAACATCCTTAGTACACTTAAGTGCTTAGTGCAAATGCCAAGGCTAAAGTGCTTATCTTATAAAAAGTGATGTTCATTTACAAAAGCGCACCTAACTACATTTTCGGCACTTTTTTAAGTAAGCTTTAAGTACAAAAACACACTTCTATAGCTTTTTGGAAAGAACATATAAAATATGAATCTTATCCATTATTGTTTGTCTGAACCATCTATTTGTTGTCAATTCCTAGGATTATATTATCAGGGTTTTAATGTGCATATGAGATTTTCGTTGTGCCTATATTGTACCAATTTCACTGTTCAATGAAATGCCCTCTCATTTTCATTACACTTGCAGCTTACTGATATCAGGCTGATTAAGACAGTGAATCTGATTCATATGGTTCTCAAATTGTGTTAATCCCTCTCCATACCAAAATGAGTGTCTTCATATGGTTCTCGTTTATCTACCTCATTACTTTTCGTCATTTATTTGTTAATTGCAAAAGACTACTTCTTGTTGCCCCCTCCACCCCCCGGTTTTCCCTTCTGAACTTCCCTCTCGCTAATGGCAAGTTCTGTGCAGGTTCATCTGCTGCTGAGTGGACACAAGATGGAGACTTTGGTAACTGGTTAGATCAGAATGTGTTTGGCACAGATGGTGTTGAAGAAGAGAAGCGGTGGTCATCACAACCTCAACCCTCTGCTCGTGTTGCGGAATACATACCTTTGTACCGGACATCCTCATACCCCGAGCAGCAACCAGTGCTGCATCGCTACTCTAGTGAACCAATTCTAGTACCTAAATCAACATTCACATCTTTCCCTCCACCTGGAAGCAGATCCGAGCAAGGTTCACCACACCACCTTAATATGTCTTTTCTTGGTGGTGGTCCACAGATACCCTTCTCTACACCCAACCTCTCTCCTTGTCTTAACTCTAATCATCATTTGGCTGGTTTATCTCATGGTTTGAATTATGGTGGAAATATGCTTCAGTTCACCAGTGGTGGCCTTTCTTTTAATAGCAGGCCACAAAGTCACTGGGCCAACCATGCTGGTATACTGCATGGGGATCACGCAGGCCTTTTAAATACCATTGTGCAACAACAGTTACCTCATCAAAACGGTCTCAGGTCCCCACAAATGATGGCACCACCGCAGCTGCTGCAACAGCAGAGACTGCACCACCAATTACCCTCTTTGGCCCATTTTGCAGTATTACAGTCCCAACAGTATAATGTCCACCCATCGTCCTCACATAAGTCAAAGTTTGGATTGGCTGATATGAGAGACCAAAGACCAAAATCATCACAAAGGAGCAAACATAATATGCGTTTTTCTCAGCAAGGATCTGATACTAGTAGCCAGAAAAGTGAGACTGGGTGGGTCCAAATTAGATCCAAGTATATGACATCTGAAGAAATAGAGAATATACTTAAAATGCAGCATGCTGCTACACATGGGAATGACCCATACATTGATGACTATTACCACCAAGCAAGTCTTGCTAAAAGAGCTACTGGATCGAGGTTGAAACAGCCTTTCTGCCCATCTCACTTGAGGGAGCACCCATCTCGAGGCCGTAATAGTACAGAACTACATCCTCATCTCTCTATTGATGCTATTGGTAGGATACCTCTCTCTTCCATACGCAGACCTCGCCCCCTCCTTGAAGTTGACCCTCCTCCCTCTGCTTCTGGTGATAGCTCCGAGCAGAAAGTCTCTGAGAAGCCTCTGGAACAGGAACCGATGCTTGCTGCTAGAATCACTATTGAGGATGGGCTTTGTCTTCTTCTTGATGTCGATGATATTGATCGGTTTCTACAATCTAGTCCATCCCAGGATGGTGGGGCTCAGCTCAGGCGAAGGCGACAGATCCTTCTAGAAGGTCTAGCAACATCACTTCAACTTGTAGATCCACTTGGCAAAACCAGTCACACTGTTGGGCTGACTTCCAAGGATGACCTTGTGTTCTTACGATTGGTCTCTCTTCCAAAGGGTCGAAAACTCTTAACTAGGTTCCTTCAGCTTCTCTTCTCTGGTAGTGAGCTTGCCCGTATTGTTTGTATGGCTATTTTTCGTCATTTAAGGTTTTTGTTTGGCGGCCTTCAATCTGATCCCGGAGCAGCTGAGACAACCACTCATCTTGCGAAGACAGTTTCCTCATGTGTCAAGGGCATGGATTTACGGTCGCTAAGTGCTTGTCTTGTTGCAGTTGTTTGTTCTTCAGAGCAGCCACCACTGCGCCCTGTTGGAAGCCTTGCTGGTGATGGGGCCTCTATTATTTTGAAATCTGTCCTTGAAAGGGCTACTGAGCTCTTAACTGATCCTCATGCTGCTGGCAACTACAGCGTTCCTAATCGTGCGCTGTGGCAAGCTTCATTTGATGAATTTTTCACGCTTCTTACCAAGTATTGCCTGAGTAAATATGAAACTATAGTGCAATCCATATGCTCACAGATCCAGCCAAGTACGGACGTCATTGGATCAGATGCAGCCCTAGCTATTAGTAGGGAAATGCCTGTTGAGCTTCTACGTGCCAGTCTTCCTCACACTAATGAGCACCAACGGAAACTTCTTTTAGATTTTGGTAACCGTTCCATGCCCATTGCTGGGTTCAATGCCAGTGGGGAAGTAGCAGCTGGATAAACTCGGAATAAGCAAAGTGAATTATGATACCAACAGGCAACAGATAAATTTTAAAGGTCTTGGAAGAATCTATGCTTTGGTTGATTTTTCCTCTCCAGATCTTCAGTAGCTTTCGTGAAAGTACGCATCTCCTTTACTTTGATGTAGTAAATGTGAAGTGGAGATCTCTCTTGAATGCTTTCACAAAGCGAATCTGCTTTGGGGTGAAATTTGGCTGCACTGGAAGTGTATGCAAGGCATGTACGATTGTTGCAGTGGCACTTCAAGGCTTGTGTAATATGTGTTATCTAGCTTACTTGAGACAAAATTTCCCTATGATGCTCATTTTGATGAGTTTATGGTCTTGCATAATTGTGTATTATGATGGAAATTCATGGTGCATGATTGTAACCCAAATTCTTCTTTTGGGGATCTATATTGATGCTGTGTTAAAATTCCAGACAGAAGCATGGTGGGTATAGAATGTATAGGTTGATCTTACTGAACCTTCCAAAACTTCGTTTCATTCCATCAAATTCACGTGACTGATCGGTCATTATCAGCTGGAGGTTGCCTATCTACTACTTGGATGGACACCTTTTTTTCACTCGTTTTGGGTGGATGGATGGGAGGGATGTAACACCGGAGTCCTAAATTCATCAGAACCGGTTAAGTGTTTTTTTTTTATTGTTATTATTATTATTATTATTATTATTATTATTTATTGGACAACTTATATTAATGTTTAGAACCATCGCTTTGAGGGGGCCCACTGATTTTGAAAGTCCACGCTTTAAATTTTTGGAGTTTTATTTATCATGGAACCAAACTCATTAACTTTGAGCTATTGAATGTTAGAACTCTGAGTCAAATGCCATAAAATTTAACTACCCCTCTGTCACGTTACACCACCAGTTTCTTCCACAAACTTGGTCAATTGCACCAATAACCCCAGGTGCGCCTCCTTCCTCTATTAGGTGAGCAATGTGTGCAGGGAGAAGAAAGTGTAATGACCAAGGAACTTAGGTATCTTGAGACCTTATCATAAGCATGTTGTGAGGACCTCGCCTATTCGAAGGTAGGAACTCTTTGTGACTAGGAAAATACAACCCGAAGAGAGACAAAAAGGCAATATTGAAGTGCCAACGGCCGAACGAGAACAAGGACTAAGCAAGTTGGCACACCAAGCCAGCAATTGGAAGGTGAACAAAAGTCATAGGATGTGAAGTGCAAACGAGCAAGTCAAGTGTCACCTTGGACAAACAATGAACAAGGTGATCAAGGAGATGACCGTTCTACATCGGACGAGTGAAGGGCATGCTAATGATATGCAAGGTGGGAAAATCCGAAAGAAAACAAATATATTCAGGCAAGCAATAGGTAAGCAACTATACAAGAGAGCAACATGTATTATGAAAGTAGTTCAGGTCGAGTAACAGACACCATCATGCGAGAACTGGAGTACCCATAGATAGCATAGCCCAGTTTGAATTCAAGATGAGATGATATGATTTTAGATGAAAGTTGAATAAAATATTATTAGAATATTATTTTTTTAATACCATTATTATTTTGAAATTTGAAAAACTTGAATTGTTTATTATATTTTGTGTAAAAATTTAAAAAAAATTATAATGATGAAATAAGATGATGTGAGGTGAGTTCAGAATCCAAATGAGAGCTTAACGTTTCATGTACTCTAATGATGACGTTCCTACTAGAACATGCATGGGAAAAGAGGAGTACAAACTTGACTACAATGGGTCTCACCACGCAATTGAGCTTAATGCCACGTGAGTGATTTTCATAGGCGGCAGATTGGACTTCTATCTTCTAGGCAAACTTCATGGATGTGCAAGCTTGTTTACACAATCAATTCAACCACTACCAACCTTCAATCCAGCATACACTTAGACAATCGGGATTTTTATCAAGTAATCAGAGACGCTGATTGTTAGACATGTGATGGATACTGATAAGTAAACGGTATTAGTCAGATATTAACTAGTTGCGATGACCAAGAGAAAATTAGATCAAAAGTACTTGCAAAGTGTAAATACCATTGATCTAATAGGAAGTCAAAGGAATAACATGGATTTATACTAGTTCACAAACTTTCTTCTATGGCAAATAATCTTCATAGCAATCCTAGGCATTAAATAATTTTGAGAAGAACTTAGGATCATAATTTGCCTAATTGGATGATACCATTATCTTAGTTAGAACTTTTATAAATTTTTTGGGCAATAGAAATTTTTGAAGTGATGTGGTGCAAGTGGGCCAATGAGCATGCGACACGTGGCATGTAGGATTGCGCCAAGTCACCGTCCAGGTTCTTACCGCCCAATGGACTCCACGCACATACACAAGGAGCTCGGCCAACACACTCCAATTGTTGCTTTCTAAACAACACAATTTTCATCATCAAGCACACATTTGTCACAAGCCATGCTACACTTGTCAATAGGTAAGCCATGCCAACCTCATCGTGCCTTCATTTCCGTCTTCTTCTAGTGAGATGCTTCTTTTTGTTCCCCTCATTTCACTCACCTAAACACCAATTTAGCTATTAAAACCGATTGAGAGAAAAATCGAGGTTGGAGTCGGACTTCAATCCGCAGCAACTCTTGAAAAAGTTTATTGAAATATGATCTTGGATAAGGTTTATTGAAAATCTTGGAATTTCTAAAATATGATCTTTTTCAAGGATTATTGAAAATCTTGGATCACTTTAAAGATTTAGGTGTCGAATACGCATTATTAGCAAGGCATTAAGCTTAAACTCTTGGATTGGTATCTTTTATGCACAGAGATATGTTTAGGTGCTTGTTTTTTCATTAATAATATTGCAATTTCATGTGCATTCAATTATAATAAACTTTTGGAAAGATTAAACTCATATAGTACTCATATCTCTCCCTTAAATTATTCATAAAATTTATAAATATTTTATTGTGAGGTAATTTAGAGTAATCTATCAAGAATGCTTATTTACTTCCTTAATAAAAATTTTCAAGATGGATAAATCTCAGCATCAATGATACATGATAAGTAATTGTTATCAGTTATTATTAGAAATATCGAGGGCAACAAACTTGAGTTTTTATAATATTCCACATTATTTATAACAAATATAATAACTACTGAATTAGAAATAAAAATTTAAAAATCCTGCTAAAAAAATATTCATCACATTAATGTGATAATATTATATTGTATATAATATCACATCGATCGTATCAAGATTTTATAAAATGATTTATATAATAATTGTAGATATTAATATTTATAGAAAAGAAAGTTACAGTAGTTGAGAAATATTATGTAAATATATTGTCAACTATTAAAAGAACATAATAGTTGACTAAAGTCTCATGTTGATAACATTATAAACTAAAGATGCATAAATAAGATAATTGAAACATTGCAATATAAAATTAACTTTTCATAAACTCAATATTAGTCACTCTATTTTTTCATTTTTTGGTACAAAACTACAAATGACCATCAAGATACTATTTTACAGGCATAAGAGGATTAGAACTATATTATATATATATAAGTAAAAGATTAAAGAATATGAAAATTTGTTTTATGAATTAATAATATATATTTATAAATTTAATCAATTTAAAAGTTTTGATGTAGAATGAGATATAATTATAAATGCGAAAACTAAAGCTCCATTTATAAACTAAAGCTTCATTTATATTTTCTTAAATTTTTATGTAAAATATAATTTTTAATATAATTTTTTTAAATTTTAAAATAATAATAATATTTTATTCATCTTTCAAAATTTATCCCATCTTATCTCAATTTAATTCCGAAGAGCGAATAAACAATCCGAACAAAGAGGAAGAGTAAGAGCTAATCGTACGTTGTAGCCTTGTAGGCCTTCAGCATCTCGCGACTACCAAATTCAAGTAGCAAACATTGGTTTTGCATGAGGCCGAATTTTTCTGCCAAGGGTTGTATATTAAAACCGCGAGGATCTATGAGGCTCAGATTGATAGGTGAAAAAGAAAGCCATGTGTTTAAGCAGAATCTGAAGATCACCCGATTCGGGAAATCGGGCCGGATTGAAGAAGCCATTAAAGTTTTCTCACAGATGCCACTAAAGAATGTTGTTAGCTACAACTCCATGATATCTGCTTATTGCAAGAACGGCAGAACTAGTGATGCACGCCTATTGTTCGATGAAATGTCTCATAGAAACTTGATTTCATGGAACTCTATGATAGCCGGGTATTTGCATAGGGGTAATGTTGAAGAAGCCTCCGAGCTATTTGATAAAATGCCTAAAAGAGACCTCTTTTCCTGGTCTCTAATGATAACTTGCCATACGCGTAATAAGGAGCTTGAAAAGGCCAGAAAATTGTTTGATTTGCTTCCTGATAAGCGAGACACGGTTTGTTGGAATGCTATGATTGCTGGTTATGCGAAGAACAGGCAGTTTGATGATGCCAAGAAATTGCTTGATGAAATGCCAGTTAGGGATTTAGTTTCATGGAATTCACTGCTAGCTGGCTATACCCAGAATGCAGAGATGCATTTGGCATTGCGGTTTTTTGAGGAAATGGATGGAAAAAATGTGGTTTCATGGAATTTGATTTTGGATGGGTTTGTTCAGGTGGGTGATTTGAACTCTGCTTGGCAGTTGTTTCAAAAGATTCCAGACCCGAATATGGTTTCATGGGTTACAATGCTCTGTGGGTTTGCACGAAATGGTAAGCTTGTTGAGGCTAGGAGACTTTTTGATCAGATGCCATGTAGAAATGTCGTCTCTTGGAATGCAATGATTGCAGCATATGTTCAAAACTGCCAAATTGATGAGGCTACTAAGCTATTTAAGGAAATGCCAGAGAGGGATTCTGTGTCATGGACTACAATGGTTAATGGGTTTGTTCGTGTTGGTAAGATTGGTGAAGCAAGGGAATATCTTGACCAAATGCCTTACAAAAATATAGCAGCCCAAACCGCAATGATCTCTGGATATGTACAAAATAAAATGATAGCTGAAGCTAGTCAAATATTCAGTCAGATTGACACTTGTGATACTGTTTGCTGGAACACAATGATTAAAGGCTATGCTCAATGTGGGAGAATGGATGATGCTCTCTGTATTTTTAGAAAAATGGATAATAAGGACATAGTTTCGTGGAATATTATGATTGTTGGTTATGCTCAAGTTGGACAAATGGATGAAGCGTTTACAATATTCAAGGAGATGGGTAAAAGGAATATTATTTCTTGGAATTCTCTGATTACAGGTTTCACCCAAAATGGGTTATATTTGGATGCACTAAAGAGTTACATGTTGATGGAGAATGAAGGAATAAAACCGGATCAATCAACTTTTGCATGTGGACTAGGTGCATGTGCCAATCTTGCAGCTTTGCATGTTGGGAAGCAACTTCACAATATGGTTGTAAAAAATGGTTTTGTGAATGATTTATTTGTCAGTAATGCTCTGATCACCATGTATGCTAAAAGTGGAAGGATCTTTGCTGCTGAGATTTTCTTCAGAGATATGGATTTTGTTGACGTTGTTTCTTGGAATTCCTTGATTGCTGGGTTTGCTTTGAATGGGTATGGCCAAAAGGCTATCAAGCTGTTTGAAGAGATGCTGGCTAATGGAACAGTTCCCGACCAAGCCACCTTTGTTGGAGTGTTGTCTGCATGTAGTCATGCTGGCCTCATCGATTGTGGTTTGGAATTGTTCGAAAGCATGACTGAAGTATACGGTGTTGAACCTTTGGCTGAGCACTACGCATGCATGGTAGACATGCTTGGCCGAGCAGGAAGACTAGAAGAGGCCTTTAACTTGGTGAGAGGAATGAAGATCAATGCCAATTCTGGAATATGGGGTTCACTCCTAGGAGCTTCCCGGGTACACCAGAATCTAGAACTTGGTAGACTTGCTGCTGAGAAGCTCTTAGAACTTGAACCTTATAAAACTTCAAATTATGTGCTCTTGTCACATATGCATGCTGAGGCTGGTCGTTGGGAGGAGGTTGAGAGAGTCAGACTATCAATGAAGAAGAGTAGAGCAGAGAAGCATACAGGATGCAGCTGGATAGAACTCAGAAATCAAATACTTGCTTTTGTAACGAATAATCAAGTGCAGCCTAGAACAGCAGAGATATGTAATACATTAAAGAGTTTAACAGCAGTTATGAGAAACCCAGGTGCCTTGTCTGATTTCAGATATTGACTTGACATTTTTGCTTGAAATGACTGTAGATCAACTGACACATTTTTCTAACATGAGTGTACATGTGTTCAATATGGCATCTTGTACATTATGGGATATATGCAATCTTTTTCTTGTATTAATTATTTCACAAGCGTACATGTGTACAGAAACCTTTGGAGCTGTTTATATAATTGTGTTCTGAGGTCACTTTGTGTTTATTAGTTTTCATGAGCCTCAACAATGTCTTCGTCCAGTTTTTTGCAGCCACCAGGCAACTCATGCCTTGCAGGATCATAGTCCAAGGTTTTCTATTATCCTTTGTGGAAGATGATTGTTTAGGTCAGTTCTACCTTGCCACATTTTCTTTCCTGGTAAGGAAAATAGCATGTTGAGGTTCTATGAGATACCGTGTTTTCTGTTTATGGATTTACAGTAAAAGATTGTATCTCTGTAGCAATGTAGTTTATTACACGCAAGCTCACAATTTGCCTTGTAAACATAGAAAGAAGAAAAGCTTAAAGTGTGTCAGCTGCCCTTATCACCCATATATTAGAATGACATGCACTATAAGGTCTTCATATCTGTTGTGTTTGACAATTGATGAATTCATGTTAGCATGTCGAAGACCAACCACTGTCCCTACTGCCACTCCTTGGAATTCCACTATGTTTTTAAACCATAAGTATAGCAAATACATTGATTGGATAACTGCCTTTTCCTTTTGTTCTCTTGATGGAGATTTTATTCGGTTCTAATTTTATATTACTTTTTGGAGTAATTATGTCGGAAAGTTGTGAAGTCTGAAGTGCACCCTAAAATACCAATTAGTTCAAATGTATACCTTCCACTGAAATCTGTACATTCAAATTAGATAACATTACCTACCTTTGGATCATTTTAATAGTCATATTTTAATCAAGGATGCAGATGAAACTTATTTTTTGATAAGTAAGATGCAGATGAAACTTAAAGTAGTTTGGTGTAGGTCTTACAGCATTTTGTTGTTTTATAGTGTGCATATCAAAATGAACGGTAGTTTGAGAGTACAAAGTGTAATTTCCCCTCATTTTATCTTTTGCAATGCTAATTTTGAATTTCTCACTTATGCTGGATATTATTGGTGCTTACTCTTGCATCATATGGTCAATTAGAAAATAGAATTAATTCAAATAATAGTTGGAGTTTTTTTGGCTGCGAAAATAGTACTTAGGAAAGATCGTCTTTTGCTGTAATTATGAGATAGTCAGAATAGGTTTAAAATGCCTTTTTACACCAGCCAGTGGTAGAGTGACACATAGGCACTCCATGAGAAATTTGTCTGAACCAGCAAGCACCCGATACTTCTGAGAGAAGGAACCCTTGAAGCCCCCCCTCCCCGATCTCCTGGTGTAAAAAACTTTTTTAAACCCATCCTGACCAAAGGTTTTCTCATAGTTCAACTACTATTTGAGATCTTTATATCTTTCTACTGGGAGGAACAATTTTGTGAAAGAATCTTTACGTCACAATCTAGATTTTTTTTATTGTCACCGAGGTGCTCACCACAAAGCAAGCACGTTCTCTCTCCTCAATTGTCTTTGGAGTGCTGAGCTCTTTGCTTCCTATAGGGTCCGCATGGGGTACAAACACTTTACTTCTGTTGTCCTCATCTAGTAGTGAACACTTTAGATCTCGCTGTGAGCACATGGCAGCTAGCACTTTCTTTCGGCAATGCTTGCTTGGTGGTGATTACTTTGTTTTCCATAGTATTCGCATAGTGAGGAGCACTTTGCTCAAGTTATTGCTTGCCTACAGCCTGAAATCTGTCCCAAACTTATTTTCCTCACTGAGGTTTTCGCTTGGAGCGAGCTCTATTTCTCCCCAAGTTGCTTGTCGAGGTGGTGAGCACTTTGTATCTCGTAGTGCTTACCTAAGATGTCGACTATTTTGGTTCCCTTGATGCTCTCCATGTTGCTCACCCGGACTAGCACTATCTCTCCCCATGTTTCTTGCCGAGAGGGCAAACACACGCTACTACACTAATCCTATTCATTCTAGGGATAAATTCCATTCAGATCCCTATCCTCACGAGACAGGTCCTCACTACAACACATATGACCATTTGCTGCGGAATTCTTTTCCAAGAGTTTAATTTGTAGAGAATACATGGTTCATGCCACAGACCACTTGCGCCAAAAGTATGCCCCACCTTTTCCAGCCAAATCATTTACAACTAGCCTCTCGCGTGGGTAAAGGTCCTATTACCAATTTGAAAACACGAGTGGTAAATAATCTACTGCTTTTACATACAAAGCAAATTTTTTGGGCGAAATTAGTTGGTGGCTTGAGCAGCATCCATATTAGGGACGATTTCATGGTCGAAAAGCTTCGTCTTCAAGGGAAAAAAACTCATCGAATTCCTACAAAAGATTCATGATCTTTTCTTTATAAATCAGGTGTTTAATCCCTTGATGCTCGTTATCCCTACCTAGTTCTCAATACAGCTCTCGTCGCTGTCCGTCGAAATCAAATCACTGTCGCTAGTTGCCATTACGTTCAACCTCAGCATGGTGGGGAGTGATAGGAACTTCAGTTCAGGTATAATGCTTGTCAAATTTCAATCTCCCCTGTTTTACCTAGTGTCACTCTTCCTCTGAAATTATTTGGTATGAGTTCAATGATTGTTGGAAGGTGACTAGGAAGAGCAGTGAAAAATTGGTAATGGATGATTCTGGTCCACCCGACACCAAAATGATTCTGGAGACTTTATTTTTCAGATTTTGCAATGCCTAGACTGCACACTTTTTCACTCCAGGGTGGGAGCAAAATTGAGTACATAGGTTTGCTTTGAAAAGGACTAACTGATGGGGCGAAAAACACTTCCATTGATAACCAAAAACCTCCGTTACATTTAACTTTTGACATTCTGAAGTCAAGGACAACAAAGATGGCATTGATGAACATGATTTACATCTGAGTTTTTCTCTAACAATAATTTCTACCAAGCATAAGTAATTTTAACTGGTTTCTAGTTATTTGGATTTGATTCGAAGGTTAATTGGATATTTTTATTGTGTTAGTGGAAAACTCAATCTCATTTTCCTGATTTTAGGCACAAATTTTAGATTGTGACTGTTTAGGAGACCTTGTATACACCCTTTATATTTCAGTTTCTCATCAATTCATTGGAATCACTTATTGGCTATTGAAAGAAAAATCTGAAAGAGAAAAAATTTCTTGGTTTTTCAACCCGAAATGGCAATATTTAATTTTTTATTCGCCATCTTATTTCAGTTTCTACCAAGTTAGTAAAGTTCGTCAATACAAAAGTGTTTGGAGAAAGCTCTATGCCTGGAAGAATATAGGACTTATAGGGGAGAAGATCTTGCTTTAAATCATCTTGTTTGTCACTGAAATATCTGGTTTATTGATGATGTAATGGTTACGTGGATTTTATTTTTTTGATGTTAAATTTTTGCAGGTGTAAACTAATTTGATTTTTTGATGCTTGATTCCTATATAAAGTTTCTGTATTTGCAATGGGTTCTTTGTAGCTTTCGTGATCTTGGTGATACGTTATGTTAGAGGGTTGGCACTTTGTACGTACTTTTGCTGTTTAATTAAGGTCCGGTTGGTTTATAAAACACACCTTATCTTTATCTCATTTTATTTTATCTAATTATTACATTTTTTTCAAATTTCAATACAAAATAATATAAATAATTTAACTTTTTCAAATTCTAATACAAAAATCATATTAAAAAAATATATTATAATAATTTTTTACTTTAATCTTAACTTATTTTATTTAAATCTCATTTTTAAAAATAATGAGGGCTAAATATTCAAAGCGTTTTTATTCTTCTTCCACAAAAGAAAGAATAAAGTGAATTACGTTGTGTTTTAATTAGGTGTGGTCATATAGAGGTTGCGTTGGTGTCAATGGGAGGTAGAACAATGTAGTGCTTCTTGGACTATGAGACAAATGGGCCGTACTATGACCTTTTAGTTTAATTAAAGTTTTTTTTATTCTTAAGCTAGTTTAATTTAAGGCCCGATTTATTTATAAGAATAAAATAAAAAATTTAAAATATATCTTAAATTTATCATTATAAATTTAAAATATTTGAATTTCCATATATAATATAATAAAAAATTTAGCTTTTGCAAATTCTAATTTTTTTTTTTTTAATTTTAAAACAAAATTAATATTAAAAAATTATATTACAACAATATTTTATTTTTATTTTTATTTTTATCTCATCTCATTTCATTTCTGAAAACAAACCAAAACTAAATTACTTTAGAAGATGAATGATGGCCTAATAGGTTGGCATTTTACAAAGGAAGTAGTTTTTAGTTTTTATCTTTAATTATAAAATAAAATATATAAAAAAAACCCAAACATTTATAAATTCCAAAATATATTCTTCCAATTCAAGTAGCAATTATTGCTATGGAGACCAATTTGACATGGTATCAGAGTTAATACTAACTCTGTTTTTCGTCTTTGTGCGTGATTTCCATCGCTATTTGCGAGAACTTATGCGTTGTTGGCAAAAGATTTTTTTTTGTCTATTTTTTGCACAATTTTCTGGTTTTTTTTAGGAGAGTCAGAGCTCTCTGTGTGAGGCTTCTTCTCGTTTTGCCATTTCGTTGGCTGTCAGAGCTCGTTGAGAGTCCTGCTTTTGGTTGCAGGTCTCATATTTTGGTGTATATGTGGTCGTCGGAGCCTTCTGTGGGTGGCTGTGAGCCAATCGACGTCTTCTGTGGTCGTCGGTGCCACTCTGGTTGGCTGGGATTCCTCTGGTGTGGCCGATAATGAGTGCTTCTCAACCTTTACTATCGTCTTCCACCAAGGAAGGTATTCTTGCAATAGGTCTTTGGATTTTGCTCTGGGCTTATATTTCTATGCCCTTCGTGTTGCTCTGGCCATATGTTTGGGGCCTTTAATTCTTGAATTTTGACTTGTTATTTGAGTTGGGCTTGCCATTTATTTAATCAAAAATTCTAGAGGCAACAGAGTTAATAACTCTACCGCGGCCTCGTGCTTACGTGGAATGAAAATAGTGTCGTTTAGGTATTTTCCATCGTCCTTTTCCTTCTCCCTCTGGCTGCATTACTCCCTTCGATTTTCCTCTCCCCCTAAGGTCTTATTCGAAGCCATTGTCCCATAAGATTGGTACTTAAGCTCTGCAGAAGAAATAAAATCCTGTATTGGATTTCATTCTTCTGCAATTCGTCATTCATTCACTTTTTAGATTGTCGACAAACTTTGTTTCTCTCTCCATTTTGTGTGTTCTAGCTTTATTTTTCTTTGTTTGAAATTGGGGAAGTAGCATTTTTCATTTCATCTTTTATTTTCGTTCTCCAATTGAAATTTGGGAAGAGACAGACTTTCATTTTAGAAATGCCGAAACCCATTTTGACAAAAAGGAATAAGACCACCTAAGAAGGAAAAAGTTCATACCCATTTTGATTGCAGAGCATTTGGACAAAAAAGAAGAAGACCATCGGAGAAGGAAATGCCCAAACCCATTTCTAACAAAGCATTTCATCTGAGAAGAAAAACGCCATTACTAGGTATCAAATGAAAAGAAAAACCATGAAATGCTAACCCTCGATCTTTGCCTTGTCAGTCATGGAGTCGCAACGGGAGTTGGGAGCTTCAGCCATGGAGTTGGGAGTTTCTATTTCCCTTTAAAAAAAAAAAGGTTGCCACATCAACCACGAAGCCGTGGCGGGGATCCTTGTTGGGGATCTCGGTCAAGCCTCCAACCACCTAATCCTTCTCAGGGGTCCCTAACATTACTCTTATTTAATTAACTGCTGGGGGAATTTTTTTTTTTAAGTGCTTATCATCATATCTATTGAAAATTTGATTGTTCATTTTACTAGAAGAAATCTTCCTACATGAGAATTTCAATTTAAAATTTTCTTAACAGGAAAAGAATTATCAAATCATATTAATAGTTCTATTCAAGTTTCCACTTATGAAAAGGAATTTGCTCAATGGGAGGTCAATGATACTAAGGTGATTTCTTGGCTATTAGAAACGATTGAGCCTCATCTTATCACCATTTTTGATATTTACTACGACTCAGGCTATGTGGGACTACTTGCATCGTATTTATCACCAAGACCACAGTGATCGTAAATTCCAATTGGAGTTGGATATTAGCAACTCCAAACAAGGTAATTTGACTGTTGAGAAATTTTATTCTGAATTTATTAATCTTTGGAGTGAGTATTCTACTATTATTCATGTTAAGGTTCCCCATGCGGCACTCGCAGCTCTTCGAGCACATGAGAGTCAATGGGATCAATTTTTTATGAAGGTTCGACCTGAATTTAAGCGTGTTCGCGCCGGTTTATTGAACTATAATATGGTTCCTTACATGGATATTTGTTTGGGAGATTTATTGCATAAAGAACAACGATTATCCACTCAAGTGGGTATTGATGAGTGTACGAAAGTAGACTTTAAATATCCTAATATTGGATTAAAATACTAGAGTGTGAATAAAAATAATGAGAGAAAATTTCTTTTATTGGATTTAATTTCTATTTACATTAAGGTATACTTGAACACTATTTTTATAATATTTTATATCTCAAATATTATAGAAAGAGCCGTACGAGTTTTAATTCCATTAACCATGACACATGAAGGGAGTTGAGGCCGTATGGTTAATTATATTTGAGAAGCACACACGCCTCTTGGCATTTGAGGGGGACACGCCCACAACTTACATCACTAAGTCAACCTTTCATGGGCTCCATGGCCACTTCAATTGATTTTTGGGCTAGGGAAGTCAAGAGAAAATACATGGGTTGACTTCATATAGGTTGCAACAAGAGTTCAAATGGATAGGCGCAAGACAATATAAAATTCACTCACGTGAGACTTCAAGGACTTCTAGGCCCCACTCAATTCACATCTATCACATGGGCCACACTAGTCTTTCACTTGGGCACGTCACACGGCAATCACTTAAGACCTAGTTTAATACATGGCTCATAGATATAAATTGGAGATTCTCATATGCGCCGTGGGGGAGGAACCAAACTTGGAGCCGCACATGTACGTACAAAAGAAGAATAATTTTGTGATGTCGTCAGCTATTTCACTGTTTCTTGAGTTTTTGTTGTCTATCATGTGTATAGGTAGCTAAATTCTCAAGTAGGGTTAGGGATGAACTTGCACACTAGATGATATCTTTTAATTTATTTTTAATTCATGTATTTGATTTTCAATTTATTAAAACTCTTTGTTTTATCATTCTCAATATATTGTTGATGTTTTCTTCTCCGAATAATTAGAGAATTTATTCCGTTGTAAATTCAATCATACTTCTTCTATTGAATGGATTAGTTATTTGATTATATTTGGATCAATTGATTGTCTATATTGATTTAATTCTCTACTGTAATATCGCTTCTTGGATATATTATCATCGTTGGATTTTCTCAACGTGGATAACAATTTGCGTGATTTAAAAGTGATAGATGATTTTTCAAAGGGTTACATTTGATTTAATTTTGGTTTATAATTATATATCTCCTGATTGGAGATTTTGGAATTAGATTCTCAATTGAGTTATCAATGAATTAAAAATAATTAAAATACCGGATATGTGCAAGGGATTCATGAAATTTTACTATTTGTCAACTTTGAATACTTTTTTCGTCAATTACTTTGTTTTATTTTAATTTGCATTTAAAATCAATTTTTATTCTCTAATAAATCATTTAATATTTTTTTTAGTTTCTTTGCTATTTGTGTTATTCTTTTAATTTGTCTTCTTATGAAATCGACACCCCAAAGTTACACTATAACTACCGTATTATTTTTTCGACGTAATCAGGTATGACTTTTGAAAAAGGTCTTTTCTAAGGCTGTGAATGTAGTCTATGCAGCATAAAAAAGAGAGAAAACAAGTTGCAATGTTTCAGTTACAAAGAATTTGGTCATATTGCCCTCAATTGCCCTAAAAAGTCTATAACTACTGCATGAAAGAAGGTAATTTCATCAAAGACTGTCGAGTGCGGCCTCAAAATCGCTTGCCCCAAGCTTTCCAAGCTGCTTTAGTCCTATTCTTCTTCTATGCCGCTCACTATAAGTTCTAATTTATCTGTTCTCACACCAACAATGGTTCAACAGATCATTGTGTCTGCTTTTACTACTTTAGGCCTGCTTTTACAGTTTTTATTCCCAATATTATTTCCCTTTCTTTTATGGCTACGACCAATAATAGTGGAATATGGCATAAGAAATTAGGTTATCCTAATTATGTTGTTTTAATTCACCTTTTGAAACACAGTTTCTTGGACAATAAAGCTTCCCTTTCTTTTTCTAATGTCTCTTTTCATTGTACTATTTGTCATCTTGGTAAAAATAAAATTTTATATTTCCCTACGCATGGTAGTTGTGCTTCTACATCTTTTGAGATTGTGCATACTGATGTTTGGGGTGTGAGTCATGTTATTTCTCATGGTCAATATCATTATTTTGTAACATTTATCGATGATTATGGTGGATTCACCTGGATATATTTTCTCTACTCTAAATCTGATGTGTTTTCTATTTTTCAAAAATATGTTGCACTCTTTAAGACGCAATTTGGTACTTGTATCAAAACCTTTCACTCCAACTCATGGGGGAGTACATGTCTCCTTCCTTTCAGACTTACATCCAACAAAAGGGAATTACTTCCCCGCATTCTTACCCTTACACTTCTCAACAAAATGAAGTTGATAAGCATAAGAATCGCCATCTCCTAGATGTTGGTCGTACTCTATTAATTGATTCCTCTATCCTTTCTCTGTTTTGGGTGGAAACTTTATCTACTTATGTGTATTTGATCAATCGTTTGCCTATTACCACTCTAAATTATGATTATTCTTATTTTTTATTATTTGGCATAGCTTTTTAGTATCACTTTCTTCATACTTTTGGGTACGTTTGTTTTATTTATTTGCCTCATATGATTGTCACAAGCTTGACTCACAATCTATCACATATGCCTTTATGAGCTATAGTCTTACTCAAAAAGGATTTGTTCATTATGATGTACATGTAAACAAATTTTGAATATCTTAAAATGTGATTTTCTTTGGAAATCTATATTTCTTTTTGTCTCAAGTTATCTCTAATCCTTGTATTGCTCTTCTTCCTACTATGATGTGTCTTCTTCTACTGAGCGGTTTAAACTAGGTGTGGTGTATCATCAACATCTTCATCTTCTTCCACGCCCCTGATTCGACATTTGATTATTCGGTTCCTATACCTCAGAGCTCCTAATAGGTATGGTTTTCCTCATACCTTGCTTCTTACAACTCTTGATAATGTTTATATCCTCACTCTTATGCCCAGGTAGCTTCCCAAGCACGTTGGCAGCAAACCATGCAAGAAGATATCCAAGCTCTTTAAGAAAATCACACTTGGGATATTGTGGTTTGTCCTTCTAGTGTCAAACCGATTATGGCTCATTGGATAAATACAAAGCTCATCTTGTGACTCTTGGGAATCACCAAGAGTATGGTATTGATTATGATAAAACATTTGCCCCCATTGCCAAGATGACTTTTGTTCAAACTATCTTAACACTTGCTGCTTCGCGGGGTGGTTTCTTCAGCAGATACATGTGAAGAATGTTTTTCTACATTCGAACCTAAAAGAAAAAATCTATATGTATCTACATCTTGGCATCTTTGCTACACCTTCTTCGAAGGTTAGTCAGCTATGCCGATCCTTGTACAGAGTGAAATAGGCTCTACGTACATGTTTTGATAAATTCTCTACCTTGCTTGCTTTTTAGTTTGCTTAGAGTCAATTTGATTCATCTCTTTTTCTCTGCAAGACTTCTGCAGGAATTGTATTGCTTCTGGTATATGGTAATGACATTGTAATTACTGGCTCCGATACTGAATTGATTCAGCAATTACAACAGCATCTCAAGGCCTATTTTCACACGAAAGATCTTAGTCTTGTATAGTATTTTCTTGGCCTTGAAGTGCAGATTTCTCCATCCGAAACATTATTACATCAGCACAAATACACAAAAGAAGTTATTTTATTGATTGGTCTCCAATCGGGTAACTCTGTTCTTACCCTCTTTGAGGTAAATCTTAAGTTTTGTTAGGAGGAATGAGAGCTTCTTTCAAATCCATCCTTGTATCAGCAACTCATTGTGAGCTTAAACTACTTGACGATAACTCGTCCTGACATTTCTTTTATTATGCAGTAGGTTAGTCAATTTATGCAACCCCCCGATATCTTCATCTAGCTACGATTCGCCGCATTATCCGATATGTGAAGAGCACCTCTTCACATGGGTTGTTCTTTCCTAGGAAATCTTCCTTACAATTGGTGGTAGGGCTGCAAATGAACAGAGTCGCTCGTAAACAATTCGAGGTCGACTCGTATAAACTCGACTCGGATTTGGTTCATTTAATAAATAAGTTGTTCAAATATTGATTCAAATATTAAACGAGCAAAACTCGTATAATCTCGACTCGACTCGGTTTAGACTCATGAATAATATTCGTATCAACTCGTTTTGAACTCGTTATAGTACTCATAATATTTCTATATAGAGATATATATATACACTCTTACATATATTTTTCATTTCTTACCTATAATCTTTTATTATATATATTTTATGGATTATATTTATTAATTTTGATATTTTGTATAAGTAATATATTTTGTTATTTTTTGTTATTATGTATAAGTAACATAATTTGTTATATACTTCAATCAACCAAGAAAAAAAATTGTGTATCAGATTAAATCGAGCTCGAGTCGAGCTACTCGACTCGAGCTCGATTTAATTCGAGTATTTTTTATACTTGAGTTTGAGTCGAGTTCGATCAGATTATATATTAAACGAGTCGAGTTCGATTAGAAATTTCTAAAATTTTTCGAGCTCGAGTCGAGTTCGAGCAGTGAAATATGATAAACGAGCTTTTGACCCCCTGCTCGAATTCGACTTGATTTGGATCATTTGCAACCCTTGTTGGTGGGGTATAGTGATGCTGATTGGGTTGGATGTGTCGATACTCATCGTTCTGTTACTAGCTAGTGCATGCTCTTAGGCAATGCACTCATTTCATGGAAGAATATCATGCTATATCTTCCGCTTGCTCTGGAACACGTGGCTTCGTGGGTTATTGGGTGAACTTGGCTTTCTCAGCTTCATTCCATTCATGCTGATAATATCAATACTATTTAGATCGTTGCAAATCTTGTTTTTCATAAGCGTATGAAACATATCAAAGTCGATTGTCATTCAATACGAAAAGCTTTGACAAACATGTGATTACTCTTTCTCACATTTCCAACGAGCATCAAACTCCAAACATCTTAACTAAAACTCTTTCTCAACATCGGCATCAATTCTTAATTGACAAATTGATACTTCTTGATCTACCAGCATCAATTTGAAAGGGGATGTTACAGAGACCAATTTGAAAATTGTCGCCATACCTACTAATGTTATGGATGTGCTATCTGCATGTTTTTTTGTTGATATAGGTACTTTAAACTTACACTTCACCTAATAACCTCTTGTCCTCTATGAGATAAGGGAAATCTATGTATCTACTTATATAGATTAATTATATCGCATCATTCTTTGGTTTACTGCATCAAAGGTTTTTTTTACTTGTTTTGACCATGGTATCATGCCCTTCTTATGCTTATTACATTCTTTTCTCACATTGCTTGGGTGATTACTTGCTGCTTATCATTGTTCATTTGATTTTTTCCTCTTTTCAAACAATCTTTAGAGGTTGATGCACATCTTTTTTTTTTTGTATATATAGGTTTCATTTGTTGAACAACATACAAAACTTTGCCTTGCAAGAGAAGGCTTGGAGGCTATTGAGAGGGTAACCAGTCATATCGCAGTTGTTGTTGTAAGCCTAAGATTTCAAGGCAATCTGAGCTTCTATATTCAACTTTTATTTTTTAATTTCATAAGAGTAAACGAAGCAGTTCGTCTCAGGTTCATTTTGCTTCCATTTTAAAACTTTTAGGGTCTAGATTTGACAACATGTTAATAACTCATTTAACTTCAACTTGGTTAGACAACTTTGGCCTCTGCAAGAATTGTGGCAATTCAGACATCTAGTAATCCTAGTGCCTCTTATCAGGACCTCCAATAGGTACACTTTATTTGTCATTTTTGTTCTTCTCTTATTTACGTGTGCTGGTGGCAAAGAGGTCGATGCCTTGTTCTATCTCTTCGGGCATCCCCTTTCTCCACTATACAACTTGATAAGGTTCAAAAATTGTTATCTGTGGAGAAAAAATCTTGTTTTGTAGTTGTTATCTGAGAATTAATAGAAAACAATTTCTTGAGGTTTAATTTACTAGGGACTTCATGTTGGAACTTACGTGAGTGGGAGTTGTTAAGATTAAGAATTATATAGCTTTGCATGAACTTTTAAGCATAAATGTATGCTAGCCTAAATAATATGGTAAGAATCTTCTTGAAATAACATTGTGTGGGAATCCAAAATAGAATATTGCTTTAGAATGTGTGTGGATCCAAAATTGACAAAGAGAAGAACTTCATGGACTTCTTGTAAATGACACTTGATAACACATTGCACTTGTGTCCACAAATTTATTTCCCAATTTATTATTAAGTCTTAAGAACATTCGGATATAAGGACACAATATAGAATAGTGCTTGAGAATTTGAGACATCCAAATTTGACTTTAGGCTATTATGGTATATTCGTAATTGCTTTTTTAGTGTGGGCTTTCTAATTCTTATAGTCCATTTAAGGTTTTTGCGGCATTGTTAATGAAGTTTAGTGGTTGTATGAATTTGAACAAGAGGCCCACTTAATAACAACTATTGTGTTTTTTGTTTTTGAGAAAATTTCATCCTTCTTGAATCTATCACAAACTAACTTGCAAATTTATCATAAATGAGTTAAGGGACCAAAGTACTTCCTAACTTTGATATAGTTGTTGAAAGTGGTTCTTTTTGCACAGTACATTAATTCTATAACAGCTTAAGTTACCAGAAATGTTTTGTAACTTGATTATATCATGGGGATTTTGGTGTTGATATGCTTTTATTTTTCCTGCTTTATGGACAAAATGATTTGCGTAATTCATATGGATTTATATAAATCTCTGTGTTGCATGACTATAATTAATATGGTTAAATGAATTTATTAGTTCAATAATTACATATGCTTTGTCTGGCTAGGGAAGTTCTCAAGCATTTTCTGCCATATTGAGATTATGCTTGTTTACTAATATTAATAGAGACATTTTCTTTGAAGAAAGTAGATCTTGATACACCCTCTTGTTCCTCAAAGCCATTGCCACAACCGATTGAGCTTCTTCCTTGCAAAGCTATATTTGGAATTTTCTGAAGAATAAGCTAGTTTGTCATTTTTTATGCATTATTGTACTTTTTTCCGTGGTCATTCCAATGGACAAAAGTTAGATGCATGTGGCTAATCGATTCTCATCTTGGGAATACGATGGGGTTAATCATTTATTGGGTATGGCACAAGCCCACACACCTGAATGTTCTTGTATTAGGTGTTTATGTTGAAGATTCCGTAATAATCTTTTCCTACCAATAAGTGATGTTGAAAACGATTTGTTCACTATGAGGATTGATCAAAATTATACAAGGTGGATATTCACAGGGAGCCTAAATTGCAAATTCACAATTCATCCGATGAAGATGATGCGGATGGTTACATTTATGATATGGACAACATGATTGATGAAATTCAGGCCAGAACATTCATCAACCATACAAGCAAGAATGATAGTAGTCATTCAGGCTACAATTTCAGCCAACATCAATCTGACACTTTTGTCCAATTGCTAGAGGAGGCTCGACGTCCATTGTATCCAAGTTGTGAGAATTTTTCTCAACTTTCATTTATCATGAAGCTACTTCATATCAAGACAATTAGTGGTTGGGGTGTGAAGTCATTTAATATGGTTATTACGCTATTAAAAGATGTTTTTCCAGACATCCTCCTACCTATCTCATACCATGATGCACGTTGCTTGGAGTGTTGTTTGGGCTTTAGTTATGAGAAGATCCATGCCTGTTCAAATAATTACATTTTATACTAAAAGGATGATACTAACAAACAAGAGTGTCCTAAATGCATTATGCCTCGTTGGGTGTCAACCAAAACTAAAAAAGGAAAAAATCTACAAAAGGTCTTGCTAAAGACAAGGCTAAAGAGGATATTTATGTCAAAGAATACAACAAAGCTATGCAATGGCATCAAGGACAACATGTCGATGATCATAGTGCTTTAAGTCATCCTATTGATTCCAAGGTGTTGAGAGAATTTGATAGAGACCATGGTTGGTTTGCGAAGACGCCCGCAATGTTATGCTCAATCTTTGCTAGTGATAGTTTTAACCCATACAATAACATGAGTACACTATACAGTATATGGTCAATGACACTCGTGCCATACAACTTACCTATGTGGTCATGCATGAAAGATCCTTACTTCATGTTGTCATTGCTCATTCCTAGGCCCAAAGCACCAAGAAACAATATCAATGTCTATTTACAACTTTTAATTGATGAATTAAAGGAGTTGTGGGAAACAAGTGTAAAAATATATGATGCCTCAAAAGGGTAAAATATTTCAATTACACGTTGCATTGCTATAGACAATTAGTGACTTTCCGGCATATGCCAATCTTCTTGGATAGAGCACAAATGGAAAATTGGTTTGTCCATTATGCAATTAAATACTAATTTTGTGTGGTTGGAATATGGAAGAAAATATTGTTATATGGGTCATCATCAATTTTTGCCAACTGGGCATGTGTGGAGAAAGAAGAAGTCCGCTTTTGATGGCAGAGAAGATAATCGCATCCCACCTTGTGAGGTCACGGAAGATGATGCACTTGAGCAACTACGGAACATTATACCTGCTAAGTTCCATTAAGGTTCAAGAAAGAGAAATCGTGTAGTCGAGTAGTTGAATTGGACAAAATCTTCTATTTTCTTTCAATTATCCTATTAGTCAAAGTTGCTTTTGAGACATAATTTAGATATCATGCACATTAAAAAAAATATTTGTGACAAAACTTTGGGAGCGTTGATGAATATTGATGGAAAAACGAAAGACACACCCAATGCACATAAGGATTTGGCTAATCTTGAACTAAGAAATGAGTTGCATTTACATCATGATGGTCGTAGATGCTTCATGATGCTTGGCACTTACACGTTAGATATAAACGAGATGAAAACTTTTTATGATTGGTTGGCGAATATGAAATTTTCTAATGGATCTGTCTCAAATATTTCAAGATGTCTTATAGTGCGTGATGGAAAGATCTCTATAATGAAAAGTCATGACTGTCATATCTTCATACAAAAATTACTACCAACTTCGATCGCTGGTTATTTAAAACCAAATATTCGCCTTGCATTGACCGAGTTGAGTATTTTTTTTCAAGAATTTGTGTGCACAGACATTGACGTTAAATGTGATAGAGCAATTGCAATCTAACATCGTGGTCATTCTTTGCAAATTAGAGATATTTTTCCCCTAGCCTTCTTTGATACTATGGTTCACCTTATTTGATACTATGGTTCACCTTACTGTTCTTCTATCCCACGAGGCGTTTTTGCTGAACCATTACAATACAGATGGATATATCCCTTTTAGAGAAATCAGGGCAAAGTTAAGCTATACATCCAGAACAAAGCTTACCCGAAAAGCTTAACTTCTAAGGCCTATGTTCATCTTTAATATTTAACATTTTGCTCAATGTATCTCCACGATATTAAGACTAGATACTATCAAGAGGAACGAAACAAGGACGATAATGCACATAACTCAAGGGACCTATCTATTTTCTCACATGAATCTATATGTTTGGAGCACCTTCATCCCATAAATTAGATGATGTTCTCTTTTCAAGGGCTAAGTGGTATGTGCTTAATAATTGCCTGAAAATCAGCAAATACATAGAGTAAGTATCAAATATATTAGAATTTTTAATTTGTCAATACATTTATCTATTATATTTTATCATGTAGGGAGCATTATAATATGAACAAAGAAAGCAACCCTATGAATGTTGACCGTAGGCATCTAATTGAGTTCCGAAATTGGTTTCACATATATTTAGGTTCTCTTTCTCAATTATCATAAGAGAATCATTATATAAAACTATTTTTCCTTCTGTTAAGCCTATCACCTTTTTAAATATATAGATTATGCAATTGCGTTCTATTATCCTAATTAAGTGTTTGATGAAATATATGCGCTTGCATGTGGACCAGACCTATTTGTTACATCTTTCACTGGTTGCATTATGATGGCATTAGGTTCCACACCGAGAATCATATGACAACATCGTCGAACTCAAAATAGTGGAGTGGTTGGACTTACTCGAAAGCTCAAATTGCTGCAAGATTAATTAAGTTCACTACTTGTAAATGTACTACATTATTTATCACACTCAAATATGTATAGAAAACCTACTAACAAGAAATATGTCTTGTAAGTCGCCTTGCAAGATATATTGAGAATACTTAAAAACTATATTTTGATGTTTTTTGTGATCTTTCTTTATAAGTCAGCCAACAGATTTTAGAAAAACATCAACTCAGCTATGGTTGAACATGGTAAAAGATGTTTATTTCAAAATACATCTTAACTTTATGCCAAGCATGCTAATTGATTGTTGCTCCAAAATTAATTTACTTCATTACTTCTTGTAAATTTAGTACACTACTTCTCAACTACATACAGGAAACCTACTCTATAGGAATATGTGTCTTAAGTCGTCTTGCATCCTATATTAACATGCATTAAGTCATTTTTTGATATTTTTGTGATCTTTATTTACAAGCTAGCCAATATGGAAGGAAAATGACAAGCTGTAATTATGGTTGACCATGGACCTATGTTTAGTTGACATACATATTTAGTTGGTGTCAAGCATGCTAGTTGATTGTCGTTGAATGATTAATTTAGTAGACTACTTCTTCTCTGTATGTATTATTCAAACTGCTATCCAAAAATGTGTTAAGTTGCCTTGTGCCCTATCTTAACATGACTTAAGATACCTATGATCTTTTTGTGCTCTTCACTTACAAGCCAACTTGTCTATAGAAAAATTTGACAGAAATTGGGTTCAATAGGAAAAGTCCCACCATTAAAAACCTTTGCGTGGACTATACATTACAAGAAGAAGTTGAATATTCGTCGAATGACTCTATGCAACCATCGGATGGATTTCAAGCTGGATTTGAGAACCCTGCTAATCAAGCACATACAAATGCACATAGGAAAGGTAATTATTTTCTATCTTGTATAAATATACTCTCTACAGTCTGCATAAACTAATTGGTACTTAATGCAAGGTTGATTTATTTCTATAGTATATCTAAATTGATGATTGATTCCATGCACTATAGTACCCCTTGCACAAAAGCGTGGTAGGGGAGTAGCAAAGGGAATACAATTTAATAGGCTTAGGAGGTTGGAAAAGATACCTTTGGATATAAAAAATGGAAAGACAACTCCGTCATATGAGAACGATATTGTATTTATGATAAGGGTCACATGGATTGTCAAATACTACGCAGGGATGAGGCAAAAGTTGGAAAAATGTTGATGTCAAGGAGAAAGATGAGCTCATTGATCGTATTCAAGTACAGGTTAGGAAATGGACCTGTATTATTTCATTAGCATATCATATTTTCATTCATTTAATAGTCTAATTTTGAAATTCACAATATTAATAGGTTGACTTTGTGCTTGAGTGGACCAAAAAGAATCATTGTGCAACAATAAAAAAGCAACTTTCAAGGGCATACAATACATTTCATTACCAGCTGCATGTGATCTACTTGAAATATGCAAACCATGAAGAGGCAATGGCAGATGGGACAACATTGGTTAAGAAGCTAGTTTGAGAATGATTATGCAAATGGTGAGCAATTGAAGATTTCAAGGTAACCAATATCCTAAATATGTAGATGATATTAGTTTGTTGTAATGATTTTGCATCTTTCATGTCTTATGCAAGTTCACTTGAGAGGATTAAGCCAAGTATCCATTTTTTCTATTATGGTTAACTAAAGAGTTTTGGTTTTGGTACTCATTAAATTTTAGAAATTATCAACACAAAACATTATCAATAATCGTAAGAAATGAGTATACCACACAAGTTGAAGGCCATCATTTGTTGTGTTGATGGAAAGAAAGGTAGGGCCACAATTTTTCTCAACATATCACTGCATCTTGAGGTGTGCTTATTGTCTTATGATTGAAAAAGTGACATTAATGTGGGTATTTGATGAAATTACAAAAAAAAAATAACTTAGTATCTTTCTATAAAGATGTGCATTGGCAAAGAAGAAGGGAGAATTTATCACACCAACAATAGAGGAAAATTATGTGAGTATGCTCAAATGTTGTATATTTCTGAGGGCATTTATTGTAGTTGTGATTGAGTAATCATTGTTATATATCTTAGCCGCAACCACTAGTGAAATACATGTCTCAAGGTAGGGTTATACTAACTTGAGTGATTGCATTTTATTTGTATGTCAAAAACCTGCTTTCATGAGTAAACATAAGAAAACGTTTATATTCCACTTGTTTAAGTAAAATGTTGTTACATTTACATGACCCATTATGTATAACTTAAATTTCTGTATACCATTTGAATTTAATAGATAGTTAGTGTATCATTCTTGTGTTGGGTATTTGCAAAGTTTTTTTTATAAGGTCATTGCAAAGTATTCATGGTGTACCATCATTTGATTGTAGCACAAGATGGTGGGGATGTTGAATGAAAATGATCAAAGCATTGTACTGATGATGTAGCAGCAATTGTGTTCAAGGAGGTCTTGGGGCATAGGTCAAACTATTTTTATGAGTTGGATCATTCTGTTATTCCTAAAGGAGCTCCATCATCTAAGATAAGTATTGAGGTGTATGAATTGCTCACTGAAAAAATGAAAAAAAAAAGAATAATGTTGAATAATATAAGAAATGAGTTGGAGATCTTGAAGGGAACTTCATTACTATTATGACACACATGTTAGACTATGAGGAATGTTTAAATAGAAAAATGCTAGAGATGATGTCAGAAAGAGAGTTGAGACTCTAGGAGTCATTCAGGTGTTAATCATTGCCGGAAGGCTTTTTGGTAGAGTTTTTTTATTTTTATTTTTATTTTTTGTGATGCAATTCTGAGCTTTAAAAGGGTTTTTGTTTAGCATAATTTTGTGCATTGTGGGATTCTCGAAGTTAAGAAGGTTGGTTCATTTAAATAAAGAGCTGAATTTTATGCAACACATCAAGTACCTTGCCTACTGAGGTAACATATTCAATATAACTTTAATATCCAAAAAGCTTGATTACCTTGAATACTCATTATTTCCCAATATAACCTTATCTGCCTATGAAGGGGAAAATTTTCATTTTGATTAATGGAATTCAACAAATTGTTTGGCACATCTATGTTCATGGTAGTTGATTGTAGTTATTTTTCTCATATAAGAAATTGATTTTCTCTATTAATAGTTTTCATATGTTGGGTATGATAAGATGTTCTCAATGAAAGAAGTTTCTAAAATTATATTTTAACTACACACACATATATGACTTAGTATTTTCAGAAATTAAGCCTCTCAAATCACCTTAACCTTTATGTAAATAGAGAGTGGGTCCTGCAAACTAAAACCGAGGCATATACATAGCTCAATATGTATTAATTACTGCAAGCATGCTAAAGTTAAAATCGTGAGATATGCTTAAAATTATAAAATTTGAAAAAGTCCATCAAAAGAAAGTTTTAATCAATGAAGGATATAATTAATTCTGCAAAGGATATAATTAATTCTTGCAGTTATTACAGTAAAGCTTATAAATGTCTTCCTCCAAATATATTGTTTCAGTGCACACACTCTTCTTTTGTACTCTTTGATTGCAACCAGTAAAACTCGAAAAAATTGATCCACTGGAAATGAAATAATAAGAAAAAATATAAAATATACATTAGTAAATATAAATAACTCAGTCATTAAATATAATCAATAATATTAAATATAATCTTTATAAGAATTTTTTAAAATTCAATTAAAAGATTTAAATATAATTTTCAAAGTATAAAATATAAAATATAATCGTGTCGCATTATAAATTGTATCTATATTACATTGTTTTAAATAGAACTATTATTTATATGTATGAATTACATTTTAATATTGTAAATTAACCATGAAATATTTATTATTAAAGTGAACTTTTTCATATAAGAATACTCTATTTTATATATTTGATATATATTTTTAATAGTTTTGATAATGATTATGTATATAATGAACTATTTAAATTATTTAAAACAATGTAAAATAGATACAATTAATAATGCGACACGATTGTATTTTATATTTTATATTTATAAAAATTATATTTAAATCTTTTAATTGAATTTAAAAAAAATCTTATAAAGATTATATTTAATATTATTGATTATTTAATGACCGAGTTATTTATATTTACTAATGTATATTTTATATTTTTTCTTATTATTTCCTTTCCACTGGATCTTTTTCGAGTTTTACGGGTTGAAATCAAAGAGTACAAAAGAAGAATGTGGCACTGAAACAATATATCTGGAGGAAGACATTTATGGGCTTTACTGTAATAACTGCAAGAATTAATTATATTTTTTGCACGAATTAATTATATCCTTAACTGATTAAAACTTTCTTTGGATGGACTTTTCCAAATTTTATGATTTTAAGCACATCTCATGATTTTAACTTTAGTATGCATGCAGTAATTAATACATATTGAGCTATGTATGTGCCTCAGTTTTAGTTTGCAGGACCCACCCTCTATTTCTATTGGTTACTTCACCGAGAAATCTAGTATGAATGCCAAATGGGTAGCATTACTCAACTATTATAAATAGTAATAGATATGATCAACTACTTTAAGGTCTTTGTAAGTCAGATGTGTATGTGTTGGAGAAAGTACCTTATGCAGTTTATAATATATAATGACGTGTATTTTCTAGCTTTATAATTCTGGTCTTACAACCATACCATGATTTTGGGTTGGGGAATGTGGGCTACGAGATAAGAGTACCATAGAGATATTGACATAGTTGATCTTATTTTTCATAAATTTAATTCATACCATAGGATCATTAAATTTTCAAAAATGTAACTCAATTTCTAAAAAACTAATCATTATTATTTACATAATTGGTAGTTCCAATAATAATGAATGTTAAATACTTTACAAACGGTTGTAATTATAATATTAGTTTAAAAATTCTGGGCAAATCATATTGCAATGTGTGAATTTCTGAAAAAAAAAAAAAAGCTTTTTGCTAGAAAAAAAAAATCAAAAGAACTTACCCAATTATGATAGCTATAAAACTGTAGGAAAGTCAATTATTTCAAATTTTGTCCACTGAATTTTTAAATTGCCAGAGATCATAAAGCAACTTTTGTCCACCGAGTCCATAAATTGCATGAGAGGCTCCTTAGCCAACAGAAAAAAAAAATGCAGAAATTTTATCCAAATTTTAGTTTGTACAAACATGTTTTTGCCAACATAACCAAAATTGCAAGGAAATCCATATACCCCTATTTGACGACTGTGATGGGCTCGTGGGAAAATTCATTTTTTCCACCATTTTCCCAAGTGCAGCAACAACCTTTCTAGGAATGCATTTTCATATGGAAAAACTTCAATTTGTAGCAAAATATTTTTCTCGACAGAACTGAAATTGCTGAAAAATCATAAAATCTCCATTCAACATAATCAACTAATGTAGGAACCTAATTTTTTTCCCCACTGTTTGCCCACATTTAGTAGCTCATTTTTCAAGGAATGCATGTTCACATAAGCTGCAGAACATTTGGTTGCAAAAAGGTTTATTCTCGGTGCACGAATTCAAGACAAAATCTGAGACATCTGGGATAATTTTTTTATGTGTTTCACTTGTGGTAGAATTCAGTGGAAAAACATAATTTACTGTAGCTTTTAAAATATTTGTCATGAGTTGGGCTCGCAGTAAAAATGCATATATGTTGTAGTGCCTCCATGATAAAGTTTGGGAACTCGTTTCTTACGAAAGTGGGGATCACCATAGCAAGTGGTACCAAAGGGGTTGGTATTCCTCAATTATTGGGAAGTTAGAGGAAAATAAATGGTTTCTATATATTTCTTGTCATTGCCATTAATTAATTTTGAACCAGTGTTTGTCCAAAAACATACTCACAAACTTTCATTAGGCATTTCGATATAGTAATCTACAATGAAAGTGACTGCCAATATTTAAAAAGTCTTAGTCGTGGGTCTGATGTATAGTGTCATTTATGTAAAGGTGCGCTTGTTGATAACTAATTTAGTTATTTATACATTGTTCATGTGATCATGAATCATTACATGTTCTTCTATTCATTACTACTTATTCTTTATTATCCTATCTTTGTTACAGTTTTTATTATAATCTGCTTACGTGTTTACATCGCTCACACTAGATGTGTTTTAGAACTCGTCGCTCTCTGTTGTTTTAGGAGTAATGTCCAGCAACCAAAAATTTGGAACCGCACATCGCCGTAAGGCAGGCTAGGCCATCTTAAAGGTTGGACTGACCTACTGACTCTCATTAGGAAGGTAAGTATATGTTTGACTGTGTTATAGAAGTCAAACCGGTCAGTGTAAATATTCTCCAATCACAAGTATAAAATTCGCAAACCTGAATCGCCATCCTAGAGTTCAGCAAAGGTTAAAGGCTCGGCATTTGCTAGAAGAGATGTAATCCTTGGAGTAAGTTATCGTGCCAGCATGAGGGCTAGACCTGCATGTTTACTCTCATGGAAAGGTAAGTTGTCGAGTAGTTTAGGATACACCCGCTACCGCTTACTGAAGCCTAAGGAGAAGGTAAGTGTTAGGCAGCGAAATGGCTGGATCCAGCTCTCCATTGCAGGAGGAATAAAGCAGCTTTAAGGCATAACCCACTCATTTGGATCTCGGAAGAAGGTAAGTAAGAGAGGCACTTGTCCGTGTGCATGTGATTGCCAAAGAGTTTATTCCAATGGAGATATATTGAGACATCTAAACGGTATTTGAGTGGAGTTGGGTGTTTAGCCACTATTTCACGCTACATGAATCAATTATCTTAAATTCAAATAAGTTTTTAGGGAGTCAAATTGGGATGTTTAGCTACTGTAATTGGTCCTTACTTGACTTAAATCGAGCAAGTAGACTTGGGAGAGCAGGTTCGTGGGTCATGTTAGGTGAACAAGTTGTTAGAATATGTTAGATGAGCAAGTTGGATGAGCACGTTGAGCGAGCAAGTTGGGAGATTATGTTGGGTGAGCAAGTTCGTGGAGTAGGTTGCATGGCCCTAGGCCCATGCAACATGAACAACTTCTCTTGGCGTAAGCATCATCTTGGGGTTGGGAAAACCTATGTGGTCAGGTTAATGTGTGATCAAGGAGACTTGGCTAGGCAATGTGTTGCTTGTCATGGTGAGCGAGAGCGTTTATTGCTAGTGGTGACAAAACTTCTTCATCAAGATGCATATGTGACTGGTCAAACAAAAGGTGCCTGCATTCTAGGTGGTCGAGCAATTTTGGCTAAGGAAGGTCTTAGTCGAAGATGGTTGCATGCCAGTGGTTTCCGTGCAACTTGGTGGCTGAGGGAAAGGTGCGTGCATGTGGATGAGTTGATCGAGGGAGGGGATCACTCATGGGTCCGAGGCGAGTTGACGGAGGGGGGAGTCCTTCGTTAGGGCTATGACAAAGCTAGTCGAGGAGTTTGAGTGAATAGCATCTAACTTGATGCAGTGGGCGAGGAGACTCAGTGGATGGTCAAGTCGTGCAATTCTAGGCCTAGAAGTTCATGGCCGAGGAGCATGTAAGCGGCAGACAAGTCGCCAAGGGGGCCAATGGCCATGTTGGCTGAATAGCCTAATAATCGAGGAGTTCTCCTCATCGTGTAGCACTTACCCTTGGGCTAATAGCCGAGGAGTTCTCCTTACCATGCATCACTTACCCATGGGCAAGGACTAGTGGCCGAGTCAATAGATAGGACGTTTTAAGGCCATTAGTTTGGGCGGGGAGATGTGATCGACTTCGTCAAAGTGCTCAATATAACGACAGGAGTACGCCATGTGCCCTGAGAGAGGTGGTGGGCTTTACATGCCCACCACTGTGATCCTTTCATGGTAGGGGTGTATGCCCGAAGGCCACCTCTACCCACCATGGTAGTTAGGGACCACCTCAAAGGCAGCAGAAAATTGTGTGCGTTCAATTACTAAAAATATCGATTAGATTTGAATTATTTCTACTGTAATCATTGTAGACTAGTAGAATAATATTAGGTGCATTGCATATTAACTATCATGTATGATGGTATGTAGTGCTAAGTTACATGTCTCGATACTTTGTTCACCGTCCAACCCCAAGAAGGGGTTGGGAGTGTCACAATAGAAGATGTGACAAGGCTTAATAAAGCATCGAGTCCTAGATTGGATGGCATCAAGTAGATCGAGGAGGAGTCTCGAAGAGTTAATGGAGATGATTCCTAATTTTTTGATGTTATTTTGGGGATGATAGTCGAGCTGTGTGAGCGACTTGGTGTATAGACTAGATTTCCTTTTGTTTATAACAAATGAATCCAACTCTAGTACAATATTTATTTTGTTTATGGAGTGATTGGACTAATAATGTTACTTTCGAGTATATACATATGAATGAAACATAAGGGTATTTTGGGATGAATATTCGACAACAATGTATGTTGATAAAAAAAATTATATACTATGATTACGGCATATTGTAAGAAACATATCAAGTGCATTGCATTTTATCAGTCATGAATGAGAGTATATAACTTTGTGTTGTATTGTTTATTCTGACTCTTCAATCTCCATCAAATTCCAAGTGAAGTTTGGGGACATCACATCGTTCTTGTGGATCTCTATCATGTAATTAAGCTTGAGGTACTCCTCGCTATGTGTATAAAGGCCCTTATTAGCCATTTCAAACTGAGCATTAAGCTAAACCATTTCACCTTGGAGGCAGTCGAAGTTCATTGAGAGCTCTCACCGATCATTCATCGCATTGACCACCTTATCAGCATAATATGAGGCACGCTTGTTGGCTCCCTCTAGCTCTTATTTTAGGCGCTAAAACCTATCCCGCCTCAAAATCTCTTTTAGATGATTGTCGGAAGGTGAGACTAGATGGATAGGTCACCATCTCCCAAGGTGACTAGGAGTGTTGCTAATGATTGATCGGCTGAGACAAATTACTGTATGTAGGGGCTAATAAAGCTTACTCTCAAGCAACAACTCCCTAGGGTATGGAAGCATCCTTAAAACTTGACTTACTGGAAGTACTGCCTTGAATAAAGTCATCCTAAGGGCGATGTTTTTTCCCTTTCTACTTTGGGAGGATAGAAAGGTCCTATTTTCTATCCATGAGAATTGGTCAGACTTTTCAAGAAATAGCATCTGAAAACATGAGAATTACTGGACATCACCAAAAATCGATCAATGTTCTTCCTAGTGAGGAGAACATAAGTATAAACCACTTTGGAAATTTGTCTGATCCAAGAATATATTTGCCAAAGGCGGCCTTCCTCTCGGACAAAAAGCACCACTTCAAATTTATCGTCTTCAAGAACAAAATCCCATATCGCTCAAGCAAGAAACTCCTAGTAGCAAACTTCTCTTCTTAGGCATTCCTAACCCATGTTTGACAGAAATAATTTCTTGTGCCAGTCTTTGATACGACAGTAGTTAGGCTCTATATGGGCCACCCTACACTTTGTCCTCAAGTAGAACTACATATGTTTATGCCAATATGTTGAATACCATGGGTATGGTGGATCTCCTAGGCAATAAGGTCAAGATACTCCCTGCCATCAATTTTAATACTTGACACGACATGACACAGCATGACAATAGCGTTCTCCAATCATTGGGGTAAAGCCGGGTTAGGATTAAATTAATTAAACTAAGATGTCCCTAATTGGATGGCAAAAGGGGAGATGTTACCCCATAAAAAGAAGGTCATGAAAAGGGCCACCTTCCTACAGGACCTTTCCAAATCAATAGCCTCGCGATTGGGCCCAAGCATATCTAGTACAATGGAGTCTTTGCCATATGAGTTTCACACGAAATCTAGATTGGGTCGAAAAGTCGTAGCAAACCAATGAATGTCCTCAAAGTTGTCTAGGTTGTAAGAACTATCGTCCACAACGTTCTGATAATTGGCTTGGGAAAAAGAAGAGCACTAGCCACGAGAATCAAAGTAGGTAGTATTGCATGGAGCCGAACTGCGATAACCCAACCTAAGCTAGGGTCCTTACTCTTATTTATTTTATTTTTATCCAAATGGACGTGAGCTCAATGATTGGAAAAGATTAAGGGTGTAACATTGAGTTTGTCCATGTTTTATTTATACAATAAGTACCAAAGCCTTTTGGAATTTAGGGTTTTGAAATGAATGAGAGGCGCCCCTTTGGACAAGAAGACTTTTAAGTTTTCGTAAGTTACAATTACTAGGCTTATAGAGAAAAAGAGTCACAGTTTCTAAAAGGCAGCCACCATTTGTCCTTTATGCATTGGAGCCCTACAACTTCTAGAAAAAGTGAAGTGATGGAGAGAGACATGGCGTTTCGGCTCACCTAGGGCACATGTCAACTCTACCTTCCACCATGGCACTTAGCCATCATGCAACCTTATGCTATGGATTCATTGTATCTGGACTTAGAAGTGAATAAAGGGAAAAAAGAAGAAGTGAATTTTAGAAATCCAAGGGACATGCATGCCACCCACACTATGTTTGCCACATGGCATTTATGCATAGAATCTCTAGAAAATCCAATCTTGAGGGAGTGCAAGAGACATATGGGAAATTTCCAAACTGGGATTAGGGTTATGAAAATTTTAGTAAACTAGGACACTTGGCAAGCTTGCAAAGTAGGCACAAGCCTCTAGAAAATCTCTAGGGTTTTGACCATGTGATATACATGCCACTCACAAAATAGCTTCTAGAAGAATCTTTGATAAAAGAGGCAAGAAGGATTTCAAAAATAGTAAGGGTCACACCCATACTTCATGTCATTTGGAAACCATGCATTGCTCAACCTCAAGTTCACTGCATCTAAACACAAAAAAGGTTGGAAAAGACTTTAGAATTTTGGCTAGGGCAAGAAATTGTCACTTGTCATCTATGCAAGAAGTATCTCTTGAAATTTTCAAGAGAAGCAATGATGAGCGAAGAAGAAAAGGTGATTTTCGGCCAAAACAAGAGACAAGACGCCATGTGGTACCTATGCAAAAAGAGACATTTTGGTTTCCATATCAGAAATAGTGATAGGAGAGAATCAGTGCATTTAAAGGAGGTATATAAGGAGGGCATCAATAGACCGGTGCCCTTACCCCCACTAAATGCAAACCAAGAGTGATTTGCTTCATTTTAAGATCTTTCCCTCCCTTCTCCTCTCTATTTCGCTTGCCTTCGAAGAAAACCTAAACATTGTTTTCTTTTCAACCACACACCATTTTCGAAACCACCAAGGACTGGAGATTCAAGAATACTTTGTGAGAAAGGATATGCAAGGAAAGAGATTATATCACATTTCATTCTCATCAACACACATACTTTTGTAAGGGTTTGAGTTGAAGATGATCAGCCTAAGGGAGTGAAGAATGTGTGATTTGACCTTGTAGTGTAGTCCCATGGGACAAATGAGGTATTTAGTTTGACTACAAGAAGGCAACCATGCTTAAATTCAATTGATGCGGCCTGTTTAAAGTTCTACTTCTAAAGATGGGAAAAAGGGAGTGGAGATGTTTGGACATTAGGATTTTCAAAAATAGTGTATGCTTTGATGAGCTTTCATATGTTATGCACAAGTATATATATTATGCATGTTCTAATTTTTTTCAAGTTGTAAATATGATGCACTCTTTATACATAGCATAAATACATGACATCGTTGCATGAAAGCTACATGGTTGCATATCACATGTTTTTTGGGTTGAGCAGCAGAAGAAATGATTTTTGTCATGACCTTAAATGCTAAAATGGGGGAATATACGGGTGGAACTCCTCCTCTACTCTAGAGTATTTAAGTTGGAGTGGTAGCCTTTGAATTGATAAAGTACAGTCAATAGACTTAGAATATATTCTTTTTAAAGGATTTCAGAGTGAAGTGACACTTAACGTTAGTGGGTGAAAACATTGGAAATGTGGTGAAGGCGAATTGCAAGTTGTCGTATGACTTTCACGTACTCATACACGACCAAGTGGACCGACAGTGTGATACGTTAACTGGTAGGGAGTAATGAGGTGTCCACCCACATTATTATATGACTTAATGATTATGAGTGATTAACATTAATTTAGAATGATAGACATGGCCACTTTGTTATCATGTTAAATGATTACAAGGTGAATGTTCTAAAAAAGAATACGTACAAGAAAAAAATGATTTTTTAGTCAAATTCATGTCTATACTCTTGCATTCATATTCATAGTTTGCCTCTACATGCTTATATTATCTTCTTATATAATATTAGTTTAAGTTGTTGAGATTTTATTGAAATCTCATTGTGATAATTTTCACTATCATTCTCCATGGAATGGTATAAGTTGTGACAAGAATAGACAACAGTAATGGAGAAGTGCAAGCCCTTGGATTCTCCAAAAACTAAAGGCATGTTTGGAGAGTGAGATGAGATAAATTTTTTGTGAATAGTAATAAGATTGTTGTGAATAATAATGAGATGGTTTGAATTAATGTTTTATGAGATTTTGGATAATGAGAGAGAAAAAGTTTAATAAAAAAAATTTAATAAAGTGAAAATATTGTAATAATATAGTTTTTTAATATTAATTTTGTTCCGAGACTTCAAAAAGTTGAGTTATTTTTATTTTTGTCTGAAAGTTTGGTAAAGTTGTAATGATCAGTTTGAAAATATTGTAAAGATTAATTTAAATGTATTTATATTTAAGTGATGTTTAGGAAGGAGATGAAATGAAATGATAATTTTGGGATGAAATTTTTTTCCAAATAAGGCGTAAAGAGGGGTTTAGCAAGGAAAGCATTAGGAAGGGTGATGGTAGTGTGGCCTCTAGATCTTAGCATGCTAAGAGAGAGAGCCTCGAAGACGCAGTCATCAACTTGACATGGCTACTTTGAGCTAATCAAGGAAGTCCAAGAACTTAATTAAAACTTAGAAAATTGAATAGCCTATATATCATTTGTAACCTTTTGATGATTGAACTTGGTATAAAGGGTTGTGTTTTAAGCCCTCATTTTGTATTAGGAAATTTTTGAACAAAGAAAAACTAGGAACTAGTCGAGCTAGTAAAGCTTGAAAAACAGACTTCCAATAGTTGTATTCTACGTAAGCAATTTATACTGTTTAATGTGTTTTAGCATACACATGATTAGAGACCACACAACCCCCTCCCTCACTTCACCTTCCATAAATCCTAGAAACAAAGACCCTGCGTCACCTATAACATCAGTGACGATGATAATAATGAGGCTTTAGATTTGCTAGGGACTGGAGTTCGCGCACGACTTCATCTTGCACGAAAAGATTTATTCCGCACGAATTCATCTTCTTCATCATCTTCCATACCATTTCAACAACTACAACATGATGATCAGAGTCTAAGAAAAATTTGAGAAATACAAAAACATATAATGTTTTTTGATCGGCAAACAACAAAAAATGCAAGTGGGATTTCAAGAATTCCCCTAGTGTATAGTAGCATCACCACATGTCCAGGCGCCTCAGCCTTTTGAACCACACTCCCTCTGGGCAAATCACCCTTACTTGCAATCGCTACACACTCGCTAGTGTTCAACCCCAAGACCCCCAACGCACGATAGTGAATTTCCTTCTTGCAATATTAACGAACACCTGGTGTGTATTCTGCATGTAAAAGGGCAAACTTGCTAACACTAAACGACTCAAATGCAAGCCAAGGAAATGCCTCTTAATGACAGTGTGCCCTTTCTTCTCGATATTTATTTCTGCCCAGATTAGTTTGACAATTCTAGACCACTTATACTTCCAGTTCCTCATCTTTTCTACTTCCAATTACTTTGTCGGAACCTTAACAAACTCCGCCAAGGGTAGGCAAAGGACAATGCCATTGATAATGGGTGGTATCGACGAAAGCTTTGGTCTTGGGTAGCGTGAGTTTCGAGTCTGAGGGTCTTGAAGTGGGAGAGACGAAATGAGTTTGGAGACGACAATAGAATTGAGCTTGTGTGTGGTGATTCTCTATAATGATATCTAATTAGCCTATTATGTTTTTCTTTATGTGTCACCATCATTTTGGAGGACTCCTATTAGACAATTGCTAGCTTGACCATTTTTCACGCCTCTCTAAAAAGAAAAAGGAGGATGTTGGATATTCTGATTTTTTTTAATTTTTTTACATAATTTTTAAGTAAATATTTTTAGATAACATTGTAATTTGTTTTCTAATTTAATTTTTTTTTTCAATAAAAATCATGTAAAAGAATTAAAATAAAAAAATTTATCGACTTCTAAAATCGAGATCTTTAACATTTAAAAAAGGAAAAAAGAAAAAGAAAATAGTGGACTGAGAGCGGCATTCAGGCCTACATCTGGCAATTCTTTCAAATTTGGCGCGGTTTCTAGCCTTTTCATTTCTGCGAGAGAACCCGTCTTCTACATCTCTCTTGGAGTGAGTAGAGAAAATCAGACACAGACCACCATAGAAACTAGTTACGATGGTGCTTCTTCGGCAGCAACAAGCCCCTTCGCGTAAAAGACCCTCTTCCTCCCCCTTTGTTCCACCCTTCCCTCCTCCCAAATCCGCCAAAACCCTGCAGCAATACGATGTCCTGGAAACTGCCTCTGCAGTAGACACCATGGTGTCGGTTTTGGCAGACGCCGGGTGCACCCTCATCAACCCGGTGGGCCCACCTTGCCTCCCCTCCGATCTCCACCAGTTCCGCCGCCGCCTCCACTGCCTCTTCTCCTCTTCCCAAAATGCCCCTTCTCTCCGCTCCGATTTCCTCTCCGGCTTCTCTTCCTACATCCATTCCCCTCCTAATCTTCGTAGGTCAGTATTTTTTTGTTGTTTCTCACATTCTGATTCTTCCTGGACTTATGTTATGTATAGTATCTCTTAGGCTCATTTGGCTTATGTTTTCCGTTCGACTTCCTAATCTGTATCCTTTTTTCTCATATATTCTTGGCAAGAAAACTCCCTGATTCTCTGGGATAGATTATAAGCAAAAAGGGGGGGGGGGTGGGAGGGCATAGGATTCTTTAACATTTTCGGCTTATATGCTTAGATAGAGAATTGTAAATTTCCATCATTTTAATTTGCGTTTTTCCCATTTTTCTCTGCGACCAAATGGTGGGTATTTTTAGTTTTATCAAAACAACCTAGCTTCTGTTTGTAATTTTAGCTATGTTCGTCCAAAAAAAAAAAAGACTATGTTCGTTGTGAACTGTGAAGTATTTTCCAAAATCTCAAAAAATTCAGGCTTCTTACATATGTGTGCAGGGTTCTCATTTCTATAAATCCTGATGGTCTTAGTTCCACCAGAAGTGAGAGCATTGTCCGACATCTCTTACTGGTCCCATCTGTCCAACTAGACCTTCAGAGCATGCTTCTTGAGAAACTTCCAGAATATTTTGATGCATGTCCACAACATTCAGGAGCGTCATTATCACTCGAAGATGATGTTGCTAGGCTTATTATTAATCAGTTTCGGTGGCTTGATTTTATTGTTGATCACAATGTCTTCACTAATAAATTGATGCAAGTCCTCTCGATTTGCCCTTCACACTTAAAGAAGGAGATCATTGGATCATTGCCCGAGATTATTGGTGATCAAAACAATAAGATTGTGGTTGAGGGCCTGGAACAAATGCTGCAAGAGGATTCTGCAATCATTGTACCAGTGCTTGACTCTCTTTCAAACCTTAATCTGGATGATCAGTTGCAAGAACAGGTTTTCCATAATCTCTTCAATTGAGTTCCTGTTACTAAAACTATATAGTCAGGAAACAAGTATTTTAGTCCTATCTAAATTGTTATTTAGATTTGTAATAATACAAAACTTGACACATGATTTAATTGAGCTTAATAAAATGAAGGTTTCTGCTTTTTCACACCCCCGACAATAATAAGTATGAGAAAAACTTGATTTTTGTTCTCTGCATTAAGATTTATACAAATCCTTTATTTTTTTATAAGAAAGAAAATTTTATTAAATTGAATGAAATATGCGATGTTCATGTACATAGGAAGGATACAAAAGAAAACACCTAAATACTTTGTAAGAAGCGGAAAACGATAACGAAAAAACATGAACTGAAGCTCCATTAATCACTAAAGCAGAAAACCAAAGCAGTGAAGAGTGCACTAAAAAATTCTGAAGTTCCTCCACAGTATGCTCCTTATCAGTGAAACACCGTACATTCCTTTCCATCCAAGTATATCACATAAGACACAGAGGAACCATTTTCAAAACCACATCCACTTGAGAGTAACCATGTAGCATGTTCCAACACGCTAGAAGATCAACCACTCTTAAAGGTATTCCCCAAGCCAAGCCTGTTTGAAAAAAAATTTCATATCACAAAGCCCTTGACACAGTACAATGCAAAAGTATAATCCACAGATTTCCCATGGTTCTTACACATGAAACACCAATTCATAACAATAAGACCAAGTTTCCTCAAATTATCCATCGTCAAGATTTTCTCAAGAGATACAGTCCATATAAAAAAAGCAACTTTGGTAGGCATGTGAGATCTCCAAATACTCTTCCAAGGAAAAGGAAGACTACTCTGAACAATCAACAGCTTATAATACGAATGAACGGTAAACATTTTACTCCACTTGGACTTCCACAACATCATATCCCCATCATTAGCACCAAGTCTCAAGAGAGTATAAAAAACTGAAGAAAGCTGAAACTTAATCAATTTCCCAATCCTGAATAGCTGTTGTAAGACAAGCCTCCCACTAAAAAGATCCATTAGAACGGACTAGCAGATTAGAAACATATACATTCTGATTAGAAACTAGACGAAAAATGACTGGAAACACCTTATTGAGGCTTGATCACCACACCAAATATCAAACTAAAAACGAATCCTATAGCTCTCTCCAACAACATAACTAACATGTTTAACGAGACTCTCCCAACCCTTTCTAATAAACTTCCAAAGACTCACACCATATACCCCCTTTACCTCATTAGATCACCAACCCTTCTAAGCACTACCATATTTCCGATCGATAACCTCCCTTCAAAGTAACTACCCTTCCAATTGATATCTTCACAACGTTTCCTCAACGAAGCTTTATTGAAAAACCTCAAACTACAAACCCTAGACCTCCATTCGAAATAGGAGAACAAACTTTATTTCCACTAACAAAATGGAAGTTAGTTTCCTCTCCCATTACACCCCATAAGAAAGAATGAGATAACTTCTTGATCCAGTTGGCCACCCTTATAGGCAATGGAAATCAAGATAGAAATTAAGTGAGAAGATTAGAAAGGGTACACTTAAATTAAAGTAATTCTGCCCCTTTTTATAAATACAACCGCTTCCAAATAGCCAACTTTTTCTCATTTTTCTCAACAACCTTATCCCAAATAAAATTAACCTTAAAGTTGTTCCAATGGAAAGCCTAAATATTTCATTGGCAGAGAAGCAACTTTATAACCCAAAAAACTCGCTAAACAATTAATGTTGCGCACCTCCCCCACATGAACTATCTTAGACTTTTCAAGATTCACCTTAGGGCCAGAGACAACGTCAAAACACAATAACATAGCTCTTAAGGTTTGAATTTGACACGATTTGAATCTAAAAAAAAAAGGAGTTTCAACTGTAAAAAAAAAAAAAAGATGAGAAAGTGTGATAGACCCATTATTGGCCTTTTCCATCCATAAACTGGATAGAAAGCCCCCCAATAGTAGCCTGCACCATTTGGCTCAACACCTCCATGATAATAACAAAAAGCAAAGAGGATAAATGGTCCCTTTGTCTCAAACCACAATTAACATAATTTCTCATGTAAATGAGTTGAATTATACTGCATAAACCATTTGACCTGGTTAACATAATTTCATATAAAAATTAACAAATCTATATTTATTAGTAGCCACAATATTTAAAAATAATAATTAGACTACCCACTAATTAAAATATAAATTTTTATTAGATTTTAACTTATAATAAAATTAATATTACAATCTTGATATTAACAAATATGATTATAAGTTTAGAATTACAATCTCAACAATAAAACATAAGCATATTAAACAATACCAATATTACAATCCAACAAAAATGAAATTGTGATTGTGAGTAAAAATCTAAACGGGTAATAATGGGTTGGTTTCGTGTTAAGCTGGTTAACCAGTTTTGATACGTTTATAAATCGTGTTTTAACGGGTTAACCCGTTTTGACCTGAACCCGTTAATATAAAACCCACATCTACTAATTTCGTGTCGTGTTCGTGTTGAGTTTACATGTCTTATCACATATTGCCACCCCTAGGTTCTAGGATTCCTTTTTGGTTCGATATTTGGTGTTGTGTTATTGTTATGGATAATTTAAGGAAGTGCGATCTTGTCATGGATTGACGTATCATGTGTAAGAAGCTTAGAGAATCTTTGGATCATTTACTTTTGCATTGTGAGGTGACAAGGGCTTTGTGGGATGGTGTTTTTTGTAGAGTGAGGTTGGCTTAGGTGATGCCTTTGAGAGTGGTTGATCTTCTTGCATGTTGGAGGAACTTGCAATTTTTTTGTGCACTCTTTATTCTTTTGGTTTTCTGTTTTAGGTGTTTTTTTTTTGTATACTTCTTGTGTACATTGGCATTGCCTATTTCATTTTATTTAATAAAATTGTCTTTCTTACTTATCAAACAAAAAAAAGGAAAAAAGAACACTAGGAATACCTTTCCTCATATGACTGTCTAACCATCTATTAACAACAAGTATAGAATCAAGGATTTGTCTCCCCTTAATAAAGGCATTTTGGTGGTGAGAGATAATTTGCTCCATCACCACACTCATACAATTTGCAAGTACTTTCGAAATTATCTTGTAAACCCCACTCACAAGGCTAAAGTACTTAAATCATTTTAACTCAAAAACCCTAGTTTTCTGAGAAATGAGAGCAATGGAGGTCACAGTGAGAGATTTTTCAAACTTTTTAAAAGAAAAGAAGTCCTGAAAAACCTGCATGACATCTTCTTTCACAATATCCTAGCGAGCATGGAAAAATATCATTGAAAATCCATTTAGACCAAGAGCTTTATCTTTAAACATCCCACTAACCACCTGAAAAAACTCATCTTCGTCAAACAATCTCTCCAACAAACTTGCACGCTGAGGATCAAGAGAATCAAAAGTCAAACTATCAAGTTTTTGAGCCTCGAAGAAGCTAGTTCAGTAAGAAGACCTTCATAATAATGTGTGATATTTTACTTATATAAAAAAAATAGTGCATGATATGATCTAAGTCTCATATGGAGATGAAGTCACACAATTATTAGAATGAAGCAATTTAACGGCATTGCTATGTTGATGTGAGTTGACTGTTCTGTGAAATACTTTAGTGCATTTATCCCCTCTTTCAACTCGAGAGCTCTTGATTTTTGCTGCCAAGAAATCTCCATTAACAATACTCTCTCCAGATCAGCCACCACCGATTTTTTTTTCTCCACATAATCTTTTTTTTTTTGATAATTAAACAAGTATTATTATTGAATGAACTGGTAAAATGCCAGTTACAAGTACATGAGCCCTAACTAGGTAGGGGCATTAGACACAAGAAAATTATGAAGGTCCATGTCATTAAAGTCCACATCAATAGCCCACGTACAAAGAGTTCTAAAAAAGAAAACTTTGAGCTCTTCTCCTGATCTCTCCTTATCCTGAATGTTCGCTCATTGCTCTCCTGCCATAGACATCACATAATACAAATGTGAATCATCTTCCATACTGCTATGATCTGTTGTAAGTCGCTGATAGAAGTCCAGGACGCCAAAGTTGCCACCACGGACTCTGGCATGACCCACGCTAGATCCAGTCTACTGAATACCTCATCCCAAAGTACTCTAACTGTGTCACAATGTAAAAGCAAATGATTTACCGACTCATCCCTTCTTCTACACATGCAACACCAATCAACAATAATAACCCTCATTTTCCTTAGATTATCTGTGGTTAGAATCTTGCCTAAGGAAGCCGTCCACAAAAAAAAAGAAGTTTTGGGGGGTGCCTTATGTCGCCAAAGTCATCTCCAAGGAAATTGTATGTCTTTTTCTTGTGTAAGGACTTTGTAAAATGAGCAAACAGTGAAAACTCCTTTCCCTGAGGGTGTCCACCATAAAGCGTCTTCATGCTGGTTGTTTGGATGGATGGAATATATGAGGCTAGATAAAGGTGCTTATCTCCCAATCTTGTGCCGCTCGATTGAAGTTTAATTTCCACAGGACCCTATCACTTGTGAACCCCATAACCTCCTCCACCCTAGCATCTTTAGCGCTTGCAATCTGGTAAAGTGTTGGAAATGCATCTTGTGATGCTCTTGTGCCGCACCATATGCCCACTTGAAACCTGGAGTTATTGTGCAAAGCCCCCACCCTCTTCTAATATGTTTTCATAGCCCTACTCCATAAGGTCCTCTCACCTCTCTAGTACACCAACTGCCTCCTAAACCACCACACTTGTTTTCAATTATCCTTTTCCATAAGACTTCTAGTTCCTTGTTATTATTCCACATCCATTTGCTAAGTGGTGCCTGATTAAACGTCTTCAGATTTCTGATGCCCAATCCACCACTAGAGATCGGGCAACACACATTTTCCCACTTGACTAAATGAAACTTGAACTCCTTCCCTAAACCTTCCCACAAGAAGTCACGTTGTAGCTTCTCAATTATGGTTGCCACCCTTGCCGGAATAGGGAACAGAGATAAAAAAAAAAATAAGTATGAAGGTTAGAAAGAGTGCTCTTGATAAACGTGATCCGCCCTCCTTTTGACAAATACATTTTCTTCCACCTTACCTTTTTTTTTTCTTTTTTTTTTTTCTATCAATGTGTCCCAAATCGAACTCATCCTTGCTAGGATCCCCAATGGAAGCCCCAGGTACTTCATTGGGAATGAGGCTATCTTGCAACCCAACAGTTCAGCCTAACCCCGCATGTTAGATACATTCCCAATCGGCACCATCTCAAATTTCTCATAGTTCACCTTTTGCCCAGAAATAGCTTCAAAATAGAGCAGCAAAGCCCTCAAAGCCCGCACTTGATTTGCCTTGCACATTATAAGCGTATCATCTGTAAACAATAAAAGAGAAATATTAGTATTACCCCTATCCGGAGAACCGATCATAAATCCACTTACCAGTCCATTATCAACCACAACCGACATCATCCTGCTAAGTGCCTCCATTACTATAACAAAGAGTGAAGGAGATAATGGGTCGCCTTGTTTTAAACTGCGCGAAATTTGAAAGAAGCTTTCTGGGCAACCATTAATCAGAACAGAGAACCTTGCCGTCGAGATGCACCATTTGAACAATATCCTCAATTTTTCCCCAAAGCCACATCTACCATGTAAGTACAGGAGGAAATCTCGATCTACATGGTCATACGCTTTCTCCATATCTAGCTTGCACATGATACCCGTGTTCCCATCTTTCAATCTACTGTTCAGACATTCATTAGCGATGATAAGCGCATCAAGGATCTACCTACCTTTTACTGGTTCGCCTGAACATTCCCCTGAGAACGACCATGTTTAGCTCCTCCCAAGCTTCTCTGATCCGACTTGCAGCAATCCTCTAGGGTTTTACGCATTTTTCTCCAACCCCAGCCCCTATCTCCTTCAGGGATACACAAAACATTCTTTCTTCCCCCTGATTATACTTAGAAAGCTCAAAGAAGCATCCTTTGGAATTTTCGCATTGCTGCGCAATGTAGCTTCGATAGCCATCTCAAGTTGCCGAATAGACCTATTCCTTCTTTCCCCCTCTGTGACTTTCCTCCAAGACCTTGCCCAACCACTTAACTGTGGATGGACTAAGCATCACCAAGTGTTCAGCTTTCCACCCCTTTTCCATAACTCGCAACAGACCCCCATCCTTCGACAAATTGAACAACTTTGATTCGATAGTCACTTCAGTAGGCTTGTCTATAAGAGCCTAACGTAATTTAATCTCGGAAACGAAGTAACATCTACGAAACTTAGAACATCAAAGAATCACGAGACAAGAAAGTGTGCATTTGCACGGAGAGAAAATGTTTAGGAGAGAGAATGGAGAGAAAGTGTCCACATAATCTCCTTGGAAGGAACCCCATTCTCGTCCCCAACCTCCAAAGCGTGCAACTCCAATAGAGGATATTTCTGGCTGTTAATATTCCCAAAAACTTCTACATTTTACTTCTACATTTTACTTCTTTAAATCGAGTTTCAAGGCTTTAAACTTATCATCAAGGATAAAACTTGAAGTACCCTGAGAAGTGATAAGAAGACCACCAGCTCCAAACCTTATCAACAAAACCATTATCTCCTAACCACATGTTTTCGAACTTAAAGTACATCTGATCTCCATGAATACCACCACATTCCAACAAAATAGGGAAATGATCCAAAAATGCATGAGACAATCTCTTATGGCACAACTGTAGGTAATGAACCTCCCAGGAAGACAAAGAAACCTGATAGTGCATTGGGCCTTCCAATGAAATATAGAGTCTCGGAAATTTTTAGGATATGGGGAAATAAGGCAAGTCACTTAGTTGAGTTGGAGCTTCTCGTTTAGTTTGCGGTTATAAGAATCTTGTTTTTCCGTATGTCTAAATTCTCTCTCTCACTTCAATTTGTAGGTAATTACCATTGCATTATCAAGCATCCGAACAATTGATGCCGAGCACATGCCATATCTACTTAGATTTCTGCTGCTTTCAGCAACACCAGTGAACGTTCGGAGAATAGTCTTACATATTCGTGAGCAGTTAAAATTTGTTGGACCATCAAATTCTCGTGCATCACAACACAACAAACTCAAAGGAAAGTCACTAGTAGACAACACAGAGGCTTCTATTCTTGATGCCTTAAGATCAAGTCTACGATTCAAGAATGTACGCCCTCAGAAATATTAAATCTCCAGAATTGCTATTTGAATTTAATGTAACCTTTTGCATTTGTTGCTATGCACAGTTTCTCTGTCAGGAGATTTTGAAAGAATTGAACTGCCTTGAGAAGCCTCGGGATCACAAAGTCATTGACATATGGCTCCTTGTGCTCATATATGGTAATGGTGAGTCCCTGCAGAAGAGCATTGAAAAGATGTTCAAGAAGAAAATTATTGAAGATTGCATTCAGGAAATTATGCTCAGCCAGTGCATATGTGGGAATAAGGAATTGGTTCAGGTGTCTATAACATTGATTTTGTTTAAGGATTATTTCATTTCACTTTTATATATTTTGAGACTCTATCTGGGTGTTTCATTAATTTTTAATAGGACTATTTCCCGTCGTTTCTTTCCTTGTCCGAGTACCTATTGGCTTGCAAAGAACAAAGAGCTCGGGAGCTTGGCATTCACATGTATATTTGTCTGTTCGAAGAGTTCCTTGATAATTATTCAAGACAGGAAGTAAGTAGCTTGATAACTAATTTTGTGATTTATTTACGATGAAAACTAAGTTTTCTGGGAACTCTTGGTTGTGGTTTCTTCGCAGGTTCTTGGGGCACTAGTTACTCATGTTGGATCTGGTGTAAGTTTTGAAGTGCAGTCAGCTTTGGAGACCATGGTTCTGCTGGCCTCCAAATATGCACATGATTTTCTTCGTCTTTCTTGTCACATAAATGGTATCTTCTTTGTCCTGCCTAGAGTCATGTCCATTTTGTCAAGTTGTCAATTACTAGATATCTTGATGTGTTCTTCATTCTGAAATCCAGGTATTTTGGATTACTTGGAGGGATTTAGTGTTGAGAATCTACACAAGGTATATTATTGTGTCATGGAAATCAGTAAAGTCTTCTACTTGCCATTGTTTCACTGGCTTTATGGTTGTGCAGGTTTATGAGGTTTTTAGCCATTTATTACTTTCAGCTCGATCAAGTTCAGATTCGTATGGATCTTCTGTTGCAAATGAACTATTAATGATCGTAAGAAAGCAGGTAGTGTAAACCTGATTTCGCATGGAATCAATATATTGTTTGCTTTTGTGGTTTTAAAGAAAAGAAATGCTTTTGAGTGAATGTGTGGTATTGGTATTTATTCATTGTTGTAATTGTTGTCTCTTTCCCATCTTTACTAATTGTGAAGTGACTAAATATATGCTGCCCCTCCCACTAGGTAGGCAATCCAGATCCAAAGTTTAAGAAAATGGGCTTAATCGGAACTCTGAAGCTAGTTTCTTTTATGGGAGATAAAAGTAGTGCTTCCTATGGCTCCACATCTCAGGTAGGCCCTAATAATATTTATATTGGAGATCTTCCATAGGTGATGGCACTGGGTGGTAATAGGATTACTTTGTTGCTGGCTTAGTGTATGGATTTTATTGCAATTAGTAGAAATATAGAGTATGACCGCATATATAAAATGCATGCAAATTTTTTCTTTTATAAATATCTACATGGAAGCATACATGCATACATACATTTATATGAACTAGTATGTACGTGTCTGTGCGTGTATATATATAGTAGTGAGTTAATATACTGTCATGTAACATGCACATATCCTGATAAACTTCATTAATCTGTCAGGTTTTTAAGCTACATCATGCCATATGCTGTGGGTGTGTTTTAACATATTCAGATTCTGTATAAGCATGCTTTTAATCTTGGTCAAGTCTAGAGAGAGGAAAAATGCGAGTTTTAAGGTTGCTAGGGGTTGCTGGCAACAACCTTTTTTGCAGTATTTTCATGAGAACTTAGCAATTGCAATTCACAATGTGGAGGTTTCTAGCAAAATTCGTGACGTGTTTCAAGGCTATTCTTGAGCAGAATCAGACCTAGGCTTCTTGGTAATCCAGTCATATTCAGGCTTGCTTACGCCTTCTTCCTACAATTGAGGGGTTGTCATTGAGCATTCCTAGTGACACGGGAAGAGAGGTCAAATGGCAAGGAAAGACAAGGCCATACTCCCATTCGGAGGACATCGTATATTTAGTAGATAATTTATTCACCATTAAATTAACTATAAACAGAAAGAAAAGTAACATGAGAAACATGCACTCAACCTATGGTAAAAAGGCCAAAATCAATATTTTCAATCTTGGATCTCTTGATACTTGGCAAAATGATACACTGACAGAATGACATTGTCGTTTGTCACCCCAACACCAACCAAGAAATAGACTTTTCGTTTGGCTGTCTTCCTCAGATCATAACATTTTTGCACTGTGACACTGCCAAAGAAACGCTAGTTGGTAAAGCGATTTATTTCTTTAATCTTTCGATTGACCATGTAAACTAACTGAATATCTCCAATAACAACAAATAGGCTATAGAAAAATAAATTATGAACTATCCTGAATATGGGAACAAAACACGTCAGAAAAGACTTGTAAACTACCCAAGCAGCTAAGCACACCTTTTTTTCAGTCAGAAGCTTGCCTTGTAAATTGTCATTTTTGGCTTGTAGAAGGGCAAAACAACTTAGTTTTTTTCAACCTAGGAAAAAATACTGAGAAAATGACATTGTTGTTTGCCACAATAATAGCAACCAGGAATTCGATCTGTCGTTTTGGTTGTCTTCCTTGTGTTAGCAACATTATCGCTCTTCAAGTGCAGAAACTGTGGTTACTGAGATATGAAATACTGATGTAATCCAGTGGCTGTGGCAACAATTCTTGTAAGCCCCCGATAATGATAACGTATAACAAAATTTAATAGAAAATGCCAAATCTTTTGTAGTTGATGATCTATATTAACTCCGTTGTGTAAGGCATATCGATCTAGGCTTCGGAGATAACATTGAGAACCAATAAAAAAAGGGCAGGAAGTGCCCTGATACTGAGTTAACTAATGAAAAGAAATGGAAAACAGGAAGAAAATGCACAAAATTAATATGATAAAGCCCATTATGATAATCTCACGACAGGAAGTGCCTGCTATATGCCTCTTCAGTGTTGAAATTATTTAAGAGCTGATGATCTTTTAATACCCTTGTATACCAATGAGTTATTTGAAATGCAATAAAACTGTAGGAGTGTGTTCACCATTCTTGGATTTTATGGGTACAGAAATCAAATTGTGAAGAGGCATTGGAACTTCTGAAAGTTTCACTGGAGTCTTGCAGACGGTACCCCTTACCATTGATACTGTTTTATGATGAACTGACCGCAATGTTGGACAATGGAGCTCTACATCCGTCAATTATGGAGCTGTAAGTAGAGTTTAACAAACTGATTTATCTTATCACTAGTTAGCAATACCAAGAAATGACTTCATTACGTTTTTTTTTCCTCTAAGAATTTGCTTGTATATTGTAGGATTGTGAAGCATGTAGGAGAGTTCGAATCTGTTTTTCTGTCCGATCTTGATGGTGGGAAAATGCCTTCTAAGGAATCATATTGTGGTTTAGAAGGTAAGTTTTATGATTTACTCCGTTTAGTTACCAAATCATAAAAGAAAGTAATTATCTTGGGCTGTAGATTGAGCATCTTTTCTGCTTATTCCTTTCAGGTGAATTGTGGATGAACTTGGACGGTGATATATCTCCTGTTTGTTTGAACATTTTGCCATTGGCTTCCTCTTCCCTGCAGTATTGTTTTGGCCATGCTCTCCCATGTATCACTTCAGAACTTGCCCAAATTTTACTGAATGCTGAAGTTAAAATTTTGTTTTGTGCAGGTCAGCTTCCTTGCAGTTTCTTCCTGCTAACTTCCTCTTACTATCCACTGTAAGCATATGGCCCTTTTGGTAGTGGGAAACAAAATAAGTAATGGAAAATTAATTGGTAGTTTCTATCTGTTGTCAGATTGAGAGGTCAACAAATCAAGGATCTCTTGAAGGAATTGATGCTCTACTTGGCTGCCCTTTGCACCTTCCTTCATCTAAGGTCAAACCAATAAAAATGTCTTTCTTAGTGTAATCAATTGGTTTCTATACCTTTATGTGCTATTTTACTCTGTTTTAGAGCATTAGGGATTCAGATTACTTTAACTTGATCAATGTTACCTTTTTTTTTCGGGAAGGGGGGGGGGTTAAGTGAGTGATTCACTGATTATATAAATGAAAAATGCCTGTGCAAAACCATAGTGCATACCCTAGACCAAGACAGATCAGTAAAAGGTTGGTACGATGGCTAAGTCACTCCCTACACCAACTCGGATAACAAAATAAACTTCTTGGAGCTACCGAAGCTTAAAGTGTTGGATCTTTTGGACTGCTCTAATGGCTCTCATTAGTGGACCGTTCTTTTCATTAGGGCTGCCCAAGATTGAGAAATTGGAATCATTTCGGAATTCTTTTGCTTGTTACACTCGAGCATTAGTAGTCATGGGGCGGGTAGGTTGTTTTAGAGGCACACTAGGAGCTAGGAGTTTACTGTTTAATCCTTGTGTAGGGTGTTCTCTTCTCAAAGTCATCTTTCTTTTCTTTGGAAGAGTATTTGGAGAAGTAAGGTGCCTACTAAAGTTGTTTTTTTATTTTCTTGGACTGCTTCTCTTGGGAAAATCTTGACTACGGATTATTTGAGGAAGCGAGGACTTATTTATCATGTATTGGTGCTATATGCGAAGGAAGAATGGCGAAAATGTGGATCACTTACTATTACATTGCGAGGTAGCAAGGACATTATGAGTTGAGATATTTAGTAGGATCTGGCTTGCATAAGTGATGCCTTTGAGGGTGGTGGATCTTCTAGCTTGTTGGAATGGTCCACATGGCAGTCCTTATGTGGCTACTTTGTGAATGATGATTCCCTTGTCTTATGTGGTGCATTTGGCTTGAAAGGAATGAGAAGAACTTTGAAGATAGGGAGTGTTCTTTGGATGAGCTTAGAAATTTTTCCTTCACACTTGATTTCTTTTGTTTTCTGCTATTATCTGTAACGAACTAGCGTTCATGACTTTCTTGTATCATTTTCTAGTTCCTAGATTGCATTTAGGCGTTTTCTTGTGTATACTTCTTGTGTACTCAGACAATTCCTTTCATTGTGTTTCAATAAAATTTTACTTGCACCTAAAAAAAGGGTATAGATAGAGCAACTAAAATGTTTTTAGAATTCCTAACTCCCATTCTATCTTTATACATTGTGATTTTTTCAGTGCTTTTTTTTGTTGTCCCATCTCCAATTAACGACACTATTTCACCCCAAATTTGAGCATGCGGAATGGAGTCGAAGTTTTTAATAAGCTAGCAAAAGCATTAATCACATCTGCGCTCTTATCAATATACTTGATGTGGGGTTGGGGTGCTAGAAACTTGCCCACTTGAGTTCCTGACGTCCTCATTAGGGTCATCAAATCAAGAAGCAAAACCATGTCAAAATGCTAAATTAGAACAATTTCATATTTCAAGATCTAATTCAAATTAGTAAAATTGTTTGAAGCACTAGATGTCATGGTATTATTATTTCATAAGGTGCTAGATCCATGAATTGTTTGGATTGTTTGCATTGAAGGTGTTTCAAGATCAAACAATTCATGGAGTTTGACTGGGGTGCTATAAACTTGCCCGCTCGCAAATGATTGTTTGAAGCACTAGATGTCATAGTATTATTATTAGTCTCATCCATGGAGTTTACAAGATCATCTCAAAGGTGTTTGCTAATCGTATGAACACAGTTATGAGTAGCATTATTTCAAAGTCTCAAAATGCTTTTGTGAAGGGGAGGCAAATTCTGGATTCGGTTTTTGATACTAATGAATGCTTGGATTCTATAATCAAGGAGGGCATACCTGGGCTCTTGTGTAAATTAGATATGGAAAAAGCATATGATCATGTGAATTGAGACTTTTTGAGTTATCTACGTGGGAGGTGCGGATTTAGGGGTAGATGGATATCATGGATATGACATTGTATATCTATGGTTCGTTTCTTGATTTTGGTGAATGGAGTATCGGAAGGTTTCTTTAAGAATTAATCTATTCTTACCCACTCTACACACTATGATATGGCAAACTCGGTCCACTCTCAAATCAAGAAGAACTCCCAAATTCTCTTTCATCCTTAAGTCAAAACGCAGTTCTCTCTCACCTTTCTTTCTCCCAATTTCTTTTTCGTCTTTCTCAACCACCCACTCCTTCGTCTTTCTCAACCTTATCTTCTCTTTTGTTTTTCTTTGAGATGAATAGAGATGAACAAAACATAAGTGTTGAAATTAAAACCTAACTCAGAAATCAAAACCCAATTTAGAAATAAAAAACCCAACTTAGAAATGATAAATTGTTCACTAATACCTCACATGATCGTCTTCGTCTTTGAACAAATACCCAAAGAAAAAATACCCAAACAAATCTCCCCATTTCTCTTCACCTTTGTCTTTGTCTTTTAACAAATACCCAAAGAAAAAAAAAAAAGAAAACATGAAAATCATTGAACCTAAAACCATTCTTCTTGTTTGCTCAAAATGCTTGAACACCACACACGAAGATGACGTTGAGTGTAGGGTTTCGGAAATGGGTTTGGGAGTGGGAATGAGAGTGGGGCTTGGGTTTCGGATTTGGAAGGGCTGAGCATGGAGGGGCTTAGGAAGACTTCAGCGAGGCTATGGTGGCGTTGTGGAGGGGGTGGGTGGTGTGAGTGGCGGCAGATCTTGACTTGTGAGGTGGAGAGAGGCCGTGAGAGAGTGAGAGAGCGTGGAAGGGGTTAGGGGCTTCAGCTGGGCATGGGGAGGCTGGGGGAGGTCCTTGGTGAGGGTGGAGGCTGGTGGTGGTGGTGCGGTGGTGTGAGTGGCGGTGTATAGTGGTGAGATGGGTTCGTGTGTGAAGGGGGGGATACGACTGGCTTTGGGGAGAAGCATTGAAAAATATAAAAAAAAAATTACTGTATTAAAAAAAAAAAGATAAATCCATCTCAGCATCCGTCAAAGCAAGTGTGTAGAGTGAAAAAAAATTTAGGCTTGTGTATAGAACGACTCTTTCTTTAATAGCTCTAGAGGATTATGGCAAGGAGATCCTTTTTCCCCTTTGCTTTGTTGTCATTATGGAAGCCTTAAGTCGTATGTTGCATGCGACGACAAATGGAGGTTTTCTTACTGGTTTCTCTGTAGGTGGGGTTTTCATATCTCATCTTCTTTTTGTCGATGACACACTATTGTTTTGCGAGCCGAACAGCAATAATATGTAGAATTTGCGGGCTGTACTACTTTGGTTTGAAGCAGTTTTAGGTTTGAAGGTAAATCTTTCTAAGTCTAAAATGGTTCCCGTAGGTAGTGTTCATAATATTCAAGATTTGGCGAATATCTTGGGCTACAAGGTTGCTTCATTGCCTTTGAAATACCTTGGCCTCCTGTTGGGGGCTGCCTTCAAGACAAAAACCATTTGGGATGGTGTGTTAGAAAGAATTGAAAGACGTTTGGCTGGGTGGAAAATGTTGTATTTGTTCAAAGGTGGTTGTTTGACTCTTATTAAGAGCACTCTTTCTAACCTCTATTTATTTTTATCCTCTTTCCCATTACCCGCTAGTGTGGCATCTTATATGGAGAAAATGTTTCGAAACTTTCTTTGGGGAGGCATAGCTGAAGATTTTAAATACCATCTTGCGAGTTGGTATAAAGTTTCTTACCAATTCAATGTGGGGGGTTAGGAATATCGAATGTGATGGTCTTTAACAAAGCTCTTTTGGGAAAATGGTCATGGAGATATCATAAGGAAGGGGAGAGTTTATGGAGAGAAGTTATAGATGCTAAGTATGGGAGTATGAGAAGGGGATGATGTTCCAAGGAAGTTAGAGGGACACATGGTGTGGGCTTGTGGAAAAATATTAGAGTGGGATCGGGTAGATTTCTCTAAGTGTTTTAGATTCACAATTGGAAGAGGTGATAGAGTATTCTGTTGGCATGATGCTTGGTGTGGTGATAGGGTCCTAAAGCATGTTTTCCCTACACTATTTTAGATCTCCAACGCCAAAGAGGCTGTCATGGCTGATTTTGTGGCCAGTTCAAATGGTGTAGTCCACTGGGATATACACTTTTCAAGAGTTGCTCATGATTGGGAGTAGATATGCTTGTTTATTTTTTTGACTCGCTGTATGCAACATCGATGGACAGTGATACAGAGGATAAAATGATCTGGCTTTTGAATGGCAACAACAAATTTTCAGACCGTTCTCATTACAAGGCATTGCTAGGAGCTTCAAGTGTCCATAACTTCCTTTGGAAGGCTATATGGCAATGTAAAATACTGTCCAAGATTTTTTTTTTGTATGGACTGCTTCCATTGGGCGGATTCTCACGTTGAGGACATTATCATAGCTAATTGGTGTTTCTTGTGTAAAAGTGATGGGGAGTCCGTGGATCATCTTCTATTACATTATGAAATGGCAAGGGGTCTATGGAATGAGGCCCTTAACACGAAAGGAGTGGCTTGGGTTATGCCCAGAAAAGTTTGAGATATCCTGGGGTGCTGGACAGGTATGAGGGGGAATTCACAAATAGCTGCGTGTGGAGAATGGTTCCTCATTGCATTATTTGATGCCTATAGTTAGAGAGAAATGAGAGGTGTTTTGAAGACATGGAGTGTTCCATCGATGAGCTGAAGCGATTTTTCTGCAGTACTTTATTTTCTTGGGCTTCGGCTATCATTTGTAATAGGGGCAATCTACATGACCTGCTTGTTTCTGTCATTAGTACCTGTGGTAACTAGATTCCATGACCTACTTGCATACTACTGATGTACTTTGTTTCTATCAATAAAATTTACTTTTACCTATCAAAAAAAAAAAAATAAATTATTATTTCATAACATTAAGTCAGTGTTTCACCTTTTTTGTCAACAGAGTTGGGTGCAGATGTTGGGTAGTTTGGATTTTTGGTGCGAGCATTATACTTGCTTGCTTGTTTGTTTTTCCCTTTTTGTATTTCTTATTCGTGGACTTTGTAATTGAGTTTTAGAAGCAAGTTTGAAGCACTATGGTCTCCTTTGTTTGCATTTGGAAGGGCTTGTGATCATATAGGTAGCTTTCTTTGGACATAACTCTTTTATTTTCCATTTTAATATATATGCACATTAAATTGTTACGAGATTTTGGATTGTATCATTCTATTTATTTTTCATGCTGCCTGGTTATGAGACTCCAGTGTACTACAGTCCATATGGTTAATCTCTGTTTTGATTTTATATATATATTTTTTCATGAAAAATTGATATATAGTGGAATTTGTACCAATTCATTCGCGATCTAGTGTAACAATTCTTAATATTAAAGAAAAGTGGGCCCCACTCCCGGGGGGAGGGGGGTGCTTTGGAGAGTGGGTATTGTTTGGGGTGAATGTTGTACCTCAATCTGATTTAGGGAGATGAAAGCAACCTCGTCATTAGTTCTCTTTGAAGAGCTTCAGTTGCAGCCTTTTCTTTTCTTCCGTTTTTTATGCAAATACAATAAACTGGGAAAAATATCCTTACAAAAAATTCCTCAGTAAAATATCCTTCTAACTCTAATGAAGTCTCCTAACACTCAAACTGAAGCGTACATATCATGTAAGCCTAGCTTGGAACAAAATTAACTCAAAACCATCACGACATAAAGATGATTTTGTGAAAATGTTGGCAAATTGGTCTCCAGACTTCACGAGTATTGTAGCTTTTAATATTTATTGTTCTCCACTGGTTATTAAAGCTTATTTTTGTTGTGTTTTGGCTTGCCTAGTAAATTTAGCTTGTCAATGCTGCTGGGTATGCCTAGGATAAAAGATGATGGAACCAAAGGATAAAAGGGGGTAGAATCACTCTTATTAAAAATACTCTTTCGAATCTTCCAACTTATTACCTTTATTTATTTCCTTACCTATTATTATTATTTCCTTTCTTTTTCCTTCTTCTTTCCACCTCAACACCCGCCCACCCTCCGGTATCGCCTAGGATCACGGCAACTCCAGATTTTTTGGACTTTACAGCCCTCCAGTCCGCGTACACGTTCCTTTAGGGTTCTCACACACACATATATATGTATATGTATATATTCACGCGTCTCTGGCCCTTGCTTGCACGAAGAGAAACCCCTAGCCGCAGCCCATCCTCTAGCTTCACACTGCAGCCCCCCTTAGCTTAACGCTGCACCCCGTGCCTTGTGGTCGCCACTACCAGCAACCGAACCGCAAACAACCGTGCCCAGCCACTGGAAGCCATCCTATAGCTCAGCCACACCCAACCTTATCAGCCCTAAACCCACGACGGACGGAACCAGCCGCTAGCCACCACCTGAAACGTCCCCTGTTCTTGGTTCCCGAAACAGAGCACTCATCAACGTGCTGCCCGACCGGAAACCACCCCTTGGCATCAAGCCTCCTTCACTTTGTCGCCGCTTGCTTAGACTTTGCCGCCAGGCACCTCCATCATCCAAGCTCTACCGCTCCGTCACGTTTCTTCCTTCCCGGTGAGCTTCCGCTGCTCGTTGCCATCGTTATGTTTCCTGCGGTAACAGACAGGAGTTTGAAAAATTTTTGGATTATTATTTTATTTTTATACCCAACGGACTTATTTTATCATTGGGTTCATGCATGACATTTTATCAATTCCTAATATATATCATTTCAGTAGCCTGTGTTTCCTTTAATTTCACGTGTAATCAACCTTGTTTTAGGTATACATAGATATATATATATATATATATATATTTGCAGAAAACAAAGTTTTAATACGTTTTTTTTTTAGAACAATTTAGTCTATCCTTTATCTCTTAAAAGTATATAGAGATGCGTTTGTTTTTCTTTCAAAAGCGATGGGTTTGTTCTCTCAAAGCAGTGTAAGGTTTTATTGTTTGGGGCACGTTTCGTTGGACGTCATCGGCAGGCAGCAAATTATTTTTGGTGCTATAAACGGTTTTGTTTTAACTCATCTCTTTTCCGTATTTTAGTATTCTTTATTTTCTATTTTCTGCAGAGGTTGGGTTTGGATTTGGAAAACTTGGATTTATTTGATCATTAAGTGAAAATTTAGGAATTAGAGGATTTATGATATTTTAAGATTTTGGAGGATTTCGATAAATTCAAAGCATTTGGAGAGAGTTGATAATTAGAATTTGAGGGTTTTTATATATTAAGAGAAGATAGTGGATTTTATGTCTCACGTCCTATTTTTTGAGGTTTGTGATCATTTGGAAATTTATGGAGTTACGTGATTATTTTATAGGTGAAGATTGATTTTGTTCAGCTTTATTGAGGGTAATTCAGAAAGTTAAGAAATTCAGGTAAGCGGGGTTCCTATACTAGACTTTACATTAAAAATATGAACTGAGATTTATTTTGGAAAATATGCATGTTTTAGTTACGAAAAGAAATTTTGAAATCACCTCAGTTTTGTTTCGCATATGCATAAAAATTCGTATAAGAATAAAATATTTTCTGGCATGAACTGGTGTAGACATGAGCTATTTTTGTTGCATTCTATTTTTCGAACTGAAAAAGAGCGAATATGAAAATTTCTGTATAAATGATAATTATGATCTGATTCTGTTCTTGTTTTGGAAAAATTATGTACTCGGGTATGATATGATATGATTTTTGAAACCTCTGGCATGACATTCTGGTTCCGTTTCGCTTTGTTTAGTCCTGGGTTGGTACCAACTATTCTGTTTCTGGTGCACCCACTTTGGTTACAAAGTGGTCTTCTGCGTGGTCTTTCCTGTGTGCACACTCGGGATTCCGAGAATAATAAGGGGAAGATTCACATTCTGTTTCTGCTCGGTTGGCCGCCGAGGTTTGCACAACCCTACCACGGGGGTTAAACATGGTATTTCTATTTTGATAAGACGTTTCATTTATGCTATGCCAAAAGGATTTTTTTTTCTATTTCCGTTTATATTAAACTTTCGCTCTGATTTTTGATAATGTAATCTGCTTCTGCATTTTATTGAAAAGTAAGAAATATTTTGTTCTGCATTCTGAATTTTGGTAAATGCTCATGTTTGCATACTAGTATATGTTCTTTGCTTACTGAGTTGTGGATAACTCACCCCCCTCCTCTAATAACATTTTTCAGATAGTTGAGATGGTTCAGTGCATTATCAGCAAGGGTAGCCATTACTAGAGAGGCTTGGTGATCATAGGAGAATAAGTGCTCGTGGATACATTTTTTCTAGTCGTAGTAAATATTTATCTTCATTGATATTTCTAGTATGTCAAGTGTTGGATTGTTACAAGTATTTGAAGTCATTTGATTTTATTAAAGTTTATGTTTAGTTTCTTGGAGAGTTTCATAAATATTTGTTAATTAATTATGGAGTGTCCTTTTTATATTAGTCGGTTATTGGAGAATTTGGAATATATGAATTGGTGTTTTGGGACGATTTGAGAAAAATGACCTAACTCTCTGGACCTTTGGGAGCGGGGCGTTACAGGTAGAATCACTCTTATTAAAAATACTCTTTCGAATCTTCCAACTTATTACCTTTATTTATTTCCTTTGTCTACAGGGGTGGGCAATCGTATTGAAAAATTATTTCACACATATTTGTGGGGAGGAAAGGGTGAGGAGACTAAGGCCTTGTTTGTTTTCATAGATGAGAAGAGATAAGTTGAGTTGAGATTAAAGTTAAAAATTGAATAAAATATTATTAGAATATATTTTTGAACATTATTTCTGTTTTGAGATTGAAATAGTTGAATTGATTATTTTATTTTATATGGGAATTTGAGAAAATTGCAATGATTAAATGAGATGAGATGAATTGAGGGGAACTGTAAAAACAAACGAGGCCTAAAATCCACCTTGTTAGTTGGAATAATGTTTGTTCTTCTATTTCAAATGGTGGTTTGAGAGTTCGAAATTTGAGTAGTTTTAACAACGTATTGTTAGGAAAATGAATGTGGAGGCATCAATTAGAAGGAGGCTCGTTGTGGAGGGAGATTATAGATTGGAAATATGGATGTGATTTTTTTTTTTTTTTTGGGGGGGGGGGGGGAGGGTGTTCTAAGGAGGTAAGGGGGACCTATGGTGTGAGTCTTTGAAAATTTATTAGAAACTAGAAAGAGATGGGAGAATTTTGTTAAACATACGAACTTTGTTGTGGGCAAGCGTTCCAAGGATCCGTTTTTGGTTTGATACTTGGTGTGGTGATGGGGCTCTTTTTAGTGTGTTTCGGGTAATTTCGTATAGCAGCCCATCGGATGCTTGTTTCTGATGTGTTGGTCCATTCCAATGGAATCTTGCAGTGGGATGTTGGTTTTACTAGAGCTGTACAGGACTAGGAACTTGATGAGGTGACTGATTTTTTCAGCTTCCTATATTCCTTGCGGTTGGGGGTAATGAGGGGGATAAATTGACATGGAAGCATACGGGAAGTAAAAAGTTCTCGGTCGGGTCCTATTAAAAGGTATTGAATGTTCAGCACTGTTCTTCTTTTCCATGGAAGCGAATTTGGAGGTCTCAAGGTGCCTTCCAAAGTAGTGTTCTTCATATGGACAGCTTCACATGGAAACATTTTGATGATTGATAACTTGAGAAAGCAGGGTTTTGTTATTATGGAGTGGTGCTTCGTGTTTAAGAAACATGGGGAATCTGTAGATCATTTACTTTTGCATTATGAGTAGCAAAGTCATTGTGGGATGGTGTGTTCAGTAGAGTTGGGCTGGTTTGGGTCATGCTGATGGAAGGAGTAGATTTGCTTGTGTGCTGGATGGGGCTTTGTAGTTCTAAACAAGTGGCTGCAGCGTGGAAAATGGTTCCTTTGTGTTTCATGTGGTGTATTTGGTGAGAAGGAATGAGCGATGCTTTAAGATAGGCAATCTGGAAATTGTTTGTATTTTCTTTATTGCAATGGTTTTCTGCTTTAGGAATTAATGGAGCTTCTGCTCATAATTTGCCGTCTTCTTTTTCCTCTTCTTACAATGTAATTAGGTATTGTTTTCTTTTGTTCCTGTGTATATGGGCTTTGCCTTTTACATTCGTTGAACAAAATTTCCTTTTACTTATAAAAATAAGTATATTCACTTTTTTTCCCTTGTCCAAATCCAATATCAGTACTTCTATGGAGCTGGCTGGAAATCGTTAACAGGAAAGCAGAAACAAATCGTGTGCCTATCTCTCTACTACGCTGTAAATTGGATAAGGGAACTGGTAAATTCATGAAGTTTTCAATTGTAACTTTCATGTTTGGATGGGTCCTTATTAATCTTGTGGTTTGCTTCCATATGTAGCTCAACGCCTTTTGTACAGTTGTGGGAAGGATTGCATGTACAAGTCAAGCTACAAAGGACGATACTGTTTGTAAGCTATTAAATCGATTAAGGAATCTTTTGTAAGTTCTACCATTCTCAATCCTTTACAATACTTGCTGCTGTTGTCAACATTTTTGGGCTTGGGGGTATGCTCCTCCTAGGTCTTGGGGCTTCCCTAGAATCCCTTATAAAACCCAGTTTCACCTGCTAAGTAGCCAATGCAGGACTTTGCACATATGGCTGCATTAAAACCCACCTACTTTATGTGGGTTATCCATATTCCCAATATGAGACTGGCTGTCACATGTTGCAGGGTTTGCATATAAAGACTCAAATACTGAAACAAATAATAACAAAACTCTAAAACTATGTGGGTTTGATCATTAACCCATTTAGGGCTTCGAATAATTTGAAAGCAATCTGACTAGAAGACTAAAAAGAAACAGCCTTCCATAGAGACTCTAAATAGACTTCTAACTCTCTGACTTGTCAAAATTACAAACTTAAAAAGAAAAAAACTCCAAAAGCATGATGACTCCTAATATAATAAAGAATAATACTACATGCCATGCTCTCCTCCCACTATTGATAAGGTGGCATTTCCCATCAACCTTTGAATTTTCGTCTTAGAAAAATAAAGGATGATCCAAGATTGATAAGTGCCACATTTTATACATGCAACACCTCCATCCGAAACTCCACATGCAAGTCTGGTGTTCTTCTTATTTGGCTGATATCGGAAATATATGGCTGGACTTGAAAGAACAATGAGGCTTTATTTTTATTTTCCTATTCTTGGGCAAATTGGGATCATTGTCTTTCTTGATAAATAATTTCTCTAATGAGTAGCAAAGACTGGCCTGGATTATTCCCCTAGAGTGGGAGAGAATTCGTTCTCCAATTGTTTTCTTTGGACTTTGGTCATTACTATTAGTGTCAAGTAACATGGAATTTAGCATTTGAAGTAGTCTTGGAATTAAGGTGACCTGACCTAAATTATTGTACCACATCTGATGTCTACTTTTGACCTCATTACAAATGAAAGAACACAAATTGGACTCTCGAATTGCAGCAGGTTTGGGTACGTGTGGAGTAAAGAATTGTCTACTTTTAGGGCCCTTTTGCGGTCATCATCCCTGAAACTTATTGACAAAGCTTAATTCTCTTAGTATTTTGGCATAGTTCATTTGGTGGAATGAAAGATCAGAATGCCTTGTTAGGTTTTAGTTTTGTATCAATTCTTCACCCGTTCTATTAATTCTGTTTTTTTTTTCCCTCTCTTCCACTCATTTCACAGTAAAGTTCTGAATTCCCAAAATTTATCTCCTAATTCAAGCCCAAGTCTTTGTGTATTCCTTTTCTGGTAGGATTCAAATTTTTAACTAAAAGACGTATCCCCAAATAGAATCTAAAGTCTTGTACTACGAGACTGGAAAGCTGTTAAAGGAAGTCAACTCAACTTCCCTCTCTTGAACTTTCAGGTCATTCTTTTCTCGCTTGAAATGAGAACTTGCTTTTGCTTTTCTCCCTTTAAATGCAAGACCTCGGAACTTAGCTTACTTAGCTTAGCTTGATCAGTATAGGGGGGTAAGACTCGGCTCAGGGTACTATCTTTGAATAATGCTTCCACAAGGTGTAAAAGAACTTATTAGAACATTTTCATTTCATTGCCCTTTTCTCTTGGAATAGTTGCACCCAAAGCCATCAACCATTGGAACATTCAGTACTTTACTAATCTGTCAGGAAGGGATAATTACCCCTCTAAATTGCATAGACCAAGAAGAAATGAAAGAAATTAGTATGCGAGGAGCTTTCTTAAAGGAAGGTAACGGCTTGGTAGACCCCTCATAACCTTTCCAGCAGAGGTTATGTGTAAAGAAGATAGTCAGTATGATAAAGATGACATGGTATTTGGCTTTAAGTGTAATATGTTATACATGAAAGGATTGTATTAGTAATATTGAAAATGTATAGTTTTCACGTAATGTGCTCTAATGCTGGTAAAATAAAGCATTTGCAGCTGCAGCATTACTTTCATCCTTGTTTTCTTCATTAACTTTTTTTTTCTCCTCGTTACAAGGTTTGTCTTTGTTTTCTGGTTGCTCTTGTCAAAGCCTCTGTGTGTGTGTGTGTGTGTAGTTATGTTTTTAAACATTCACTTGCATATATCACCCAGTTTTGGCAATCTTATTCTATTCTCTATACACACAAATATATTTTTAATGTGCATGTGCGTGAAAAACTTTTGAGTAAGTTTTATGAAGAAAAATAATCAAAAATAAATTCGGTTTTTCCCTTCTGACCACTGAGAATACACAAATGTAGGAAGATAGATGTGGATGGGAGCCTTTAAGACAAGTCATGTTGCTTACACTTGATTACTTAAGGAAAATATAAAACTTGCACAATAATAGATTGGGTTGTTAATCCTCATAGCTTTTCTATTTGTTCCAGGATTTTAAAAATTAAAGGAGCCAATTAGTCAATTTTCTTGAGAACTATCAACTATGGACATGAATGTGAATTTACTTTGTTTGAAGGCGTCTAAGATGGGTTGTTGCTTCTTTGTGTCCTTAAAAGAAAGTTGAATATTGTGTGGGAGCCCCACTGCAAGCATGCTTTCTCCACTAATGTGAGCTTTGAACAGATGATTTTGCAACAAGATTGGGAAATTCTATTTCGGATAAGAGACTATTGTATGGCCGAAGTTTGTACGTTGCACAGGGTTTTGATGTAAGAGCAAAATGGGATTGTGAAATTTGTCGCAAATGAGGGCAAAAGTAAAAGTTAGTGTTGCATTAATTGAGTGCTCAAAATGAAATTTCACATTTTTATTTGCACACACAAACTCATGCAATATTTCTGTTCTGGAGATGGCAGGGTTTATGCTGCAAATTTTTTATTTTATTTTATTTATTTATTTATTATTTATTGCAATCTAAACTGGTTGCTTCCTATCTGGTTACTGAATTACTAGGTTTCAATAGTTACAAAGGGATGAAAATGCTTCAGGATGAAAAGTTGACAAGTTTTGATCAATGATAATGCAGATATTTGGAGATCTTATTGAACAATTCCATTGAACAGCACCCTATATTGCTGCCTGAGCTTCATTGTTATGTTGATCATTGTGGATCTTCATTCCTAAACTATTCTAATCATACTGTGCATGTCGAAAAGAACAATCAACAGAAGACACAAGAGTGCACCTTGCCTAAGAGCAATAGAAGAGGCAAGAAGATCTCAAAAGCCTCAAGTTCAGATACCAATAGAAAACTCCAGCAGCCTACAATATTGGATGTGCTGAAGAAAGCAGGAGCTATGACTAGCCAAGAAGTGCCAAATAAGGAGTCTTCTGGTCTAATTTCACAAGGAAGCTCATCCAAGTCACAAGACCAACACCTCTGTGACCCTGATAAGCTGGTAACTATTGATGTTTCTCCAGATGCCAAAGCTCTGGAAACGCAGAGATACAAATTCAGGCCTCTTCTGGTTCAATGCTTTTCCATTTTGACAATTTCAGAGGTTTGTCAGCATCCATTGAATTTGGGATTGGTATATACTTGCATTTGCAAAGTATCACCTGCAGTCTCTCATGAATTAATGCGACTCTAGTTTTTGAAAACCTTTTCTCTGTTTATATTTTTTCTTCAATAAAGAACTGAGTAACTATAATTTTATGACCATGGATTTTCTGCATGTGCTTTATTGTGAAGCATTTGTTTCTTGGATAATTCAGGCAAAATCATTCATGTTTAGGATCGTTTTATTTTATTTCCATAGATCTATCAACTGGATTATGAGAGTGCTTAAGAAAATGAAGAGGTATTGTGATAGTTTTCTTATTTTACATCTGTGCATGAAGTTAGACTCTGAAAGTTTTTGAAATATGTACTTCCTTTGAATCTGTTTTCCAAAGACTAATCACATCATAGGGGTTTTGAGGAACTAGTGGGAGCAAGAAGACTGGGCATGTATAAATTTTACGAAGATAATGAAATCTAACTTGCAATGTCAAAAAGGAGTTTTTGCATCAAACCAGTAACAGTTTCATTTTAGGTTTAGTCATTCATGCAATAAATATGCTCTTTCAGTCTCTCTCCCCCATGAGTAATATTACATGTTTGTGTTGGAATTTATGATTCTGTTTGCATTGACATATGTGAACTACTCAATGGTTTCAGTCAGGATTGCCTTGTTGAGAAGGCGAGCATTTATTAGGCATCAATTACCATGTGAGCTGATTTTTACAACCCAATCTACAGAGCTCATCAAGCATTGATGGAGATTCTGAAGCTCATGCTTGTTTCTGATTGTTTTAATCTGAATTGCTCTTGGTCCAAGCACCTAACAATTGAACTTAATGAAAATTTGGCAAATGAAAGCTGCTTCTGTACACTAGGATTCAAGGTATATAGTCATCTGTTCATAAAAGAATTTACTTTTTTTTAATAAATAAGAAACTTATTGATCAAATGAAACTAGGCGAAGCCCATATACACACAAAGTATACAAAAGAGACCTAATTACATTTTAGAAAGCTGAAAAGAAAACAAAAATTCACGAGCATTTCCTCCCTGCAGTGCAATAGTAGAAAACCCCTGAACAAAGAAGACAAAAAAATTCCAGATTTCCTCCACAGCTATCTCATTGTTGAAGCACCTCTTGTTCCTTTTTGTCTATAAACACCACATTAAGCACAAAGGAATCATCTTCCATGCCACCGCCAATTGAGAACTATTATGATGCCCATTTTAACATGCTATAAGCTCCACCACACTCTTAGGTATAACCCAACTCAACCCAGCTCTACTAAAATGCCAATCCATAACTCCCTACCCACCTCACAATGTAGTAGATGATCCATCGATTCACCATTTTCTTACACATGAAACACCACTCTATTACAACCATCCTGCATTTCCTTAAATTATCAACAGTCAAAATCATCTCCAAAGCAGCAGTCCAAGTAAAAAAAGCAACTATAGATGGCACAGAAATCCTCCAAATACTCTTCCATGGGAACGAAATATGTTGTTGATCTGTCAACACCTTATAAAATGATTTAACAGAAAACTTGTTGCCCCCCTCATGTTTCCACAACCTACATTCTCTCTCATTTCCTCCTATTTTCATGGAATACAAAAAGCTTAAAAAGCTGCTATTCATTCAGTTTCCTAGTCCTGTGCATTTCTAGTAAAAATCACATTCCAATGCATAGTTCCATTAGCACGACACAACACCTCTGAGACAGCAGCATGCTGATTTCCAGCCAATCTAAAGACATCTGGGAAAACAATATGTAGAGCTCTCACCACACCATTCATCAAACCAAAAACGAATTCTTGCACCCTCTCCAACCTCCAATTTAAGGTGTTTTTCGAAAATGTTCCACCCATTTCTAAAGAATTTCTAGAGGCTCACACCATAAGTCCCTCTTCCCTCCTTGGAATGCCAACCTTCCCAATCACTTCGATACTTCCGATCAACAACCTCTCTCCACAACGAATCCTCTTCCAATTGATATCTCCACAACCACTTTTCTAATAGAGCTTTATAAAAAATGTATAAATTACGCAATCCCAAGCCTCCCAACACAATCAGAATGCTCACCCTTTGCCAACTCACAAGATGAAATTTATTCTCTTCCCTTATGCCAACCCACAAAAAAGCTCTAGACAGTTTTTCAATCTGATTAGACACATCCACTAGTAAAGGAAATAAAGAAAGAAAAAATGTAGGGAGATTGAAAATGGTACTTTTAATTAGAGTTAATCTCCTCCTTCTGATATATAACTGCTTCCAACATGACAATCTTTTATAACCCTTCTCTACAACACCTTCTCAAATTTTCTTTGCTTTGAAAGATGGGCACAATGGAAGCCCAAGATATTTCATGGGAAGGGAAGCCACTTTGCATCCTAACATCCGCTAGAAGGTTAATATTCTCCATATCTCCCACCAGAATCAATTCTGACTTTTCCAAGTTCATCTTGAGTCCTGAAACAGCATCAAAACATGATAGAAAAAACCCTTAAAGCTTGAATCTTTACATAGTCAGCATCACAAAAAATAAGAGTATCATCTGCAAATAATAAGTGGGAAATGGATAAAGCATTGTTACCATTGTTTCCCACCGAGACACCATCAAGAAAACCTTCTCCTATAGCAACCTCAACCATGCACCTCAATGCTTTCATAACTATAACGAAAAGAAAAGGGGATAACGGACTTCCTTGTCTCAAACCTCTTGCACTCTGAAAAAATCCATAAGAGTTACCATTAGCTAAAATAGAAACCGAGCAGCCCAAACATAGTGTTTAACCCATCCACACCACCTATCTCCGAAGCTACATTTTCTCAGCATATAAAAAAGAAAATCCCCACACATGTGGTTATATGCCCTTTCCATATCCAACTTGCGAAGAACCCTTTGAATACCTTCCCTCATTCGATTGTCCAAGCACTCATTCGCAATCAAAATTGAATCCAATATTTTCCGACCCCAACAAGAGCATTTTGAGGTTCGGAAATAATTTTATCCATCTCCAAACTCATACGCTCGGTTTTAGTTTGGAGCTATTCTGACAACGTTGGAAGCGGGTCAACCTACTTTGGCAAAAACTGTGGCAAAGAAGGAAAGAGATTTAAAAGGCTTGAATGCTCTATTAACTACAAAGTTAGGGGAGGTAGTGCAAGGAGAGATAAGGGTAAGGAGAGGGCTGTTAATGGTTTATTATGAAGCCAAAAATCATTTCATGGAATGTTCAGGATTTGAATGATTATAGGAAGCGTCTCAGGGTGAAGAACTTGATGTGACAATGGAATGCCAATGTAATATGCCTCCAAGAAACTAAACTGAAATTTGTGAACCATGCCATCATTCATAATTTGTGGCATGGTTGTATGCCACAAATTATGAAAAAATGGTTGTAGTGTGGGTTGGGTAGAGTTTGTCTCGAATGGGGCCTCGGGTGGAATCTTAATCTTGTGGAATAGGAGGGTGGTGGAGTTGTTGGATCACTTTGTGGGGGATTAGTTGGTGGCTTGTCATTTTAAAAATATTGATGATGATGATTTTGAGTGGGCGTTTGCTGGTGTTTATGGTCCTAATATGGATGGTAAAAGGTATCATTTATGAGATGAAATGGCGGGAGTGTTTAGTTGCTAGAATTTACCTTGGTGTTTCGGAGAGGACTTTAATCTTGTTCGGTTCCCTAGTGAGAGAACAGGGGATTCTTATCTAGTGCTATGGCTTCATTTCAGATTTAATTTTTGAATTAAATCTCATCGATTTACCTTTGGTGGGAGGAGATTATTCTTGGTCTAATAGTAGATCAGCATTGAAGTTGGATAGGTTTCTGGTTTCGCCTTCATGGGAAGCTCATTTCTCAGGTTTAAAACATATATTAATAGCTAGATTGTGTTATGACCACTTTCCCATCATGGTGGGTTGTGGTGGATTTGTGAGTAGAAGAAGTTATTTTAAATTTGAGAACATGTGGCTTAAGTATGAAGGTTTTGTGGATAAGGTGGGAAGTTGGTGGAACTCTTATTATATCTCTAGTACTCCAAACTTTGTTTTGGCTGGGAAATTAAAATATCTGAAAACAGATTTAAAGAGATAGAATAAAGAGGAATTTGGGTCGTTGGAAAGTAAGAGGAGGCAACTCTTTGAGGAGTTGAGAGTTTTAGATGATAAGGAGGTTTTGGGGGGGGGGGGGGGGGTTATCGGATGAGGAAAGAACCAGGAAAAAAGGGTTGGCTGTTGATCTGGAAAATTTAGCACTAATAGAGGAAATTTCATGGAGGCAAAATTCTAGAGTGTTGTGGCTGAAGGAAGGTGATAAGTGTACTAGATTTTTTCATCAGATGGCAAATTCCTATAAAAAAATAATACGATTGAGTTTGTTAGAGACGGAGTCAATTTAATTTCGGACATTGATGATATAAAGGCTCACATTGTGAGTTATTATGAACAGCTATTTTCTTAATCTTATTCATGGAGACCAAAACTGGACAACCTCGGTTTTAACACCTTAAAGCAGATTGATGCTGATTAGTTGGAAAGAGAGTTTGAATAAGAAGAAATTTTAGATGTTAAAAGTATGGATAAGGATAAGGCTCTGAGGCCGGATGGGTTTCCCTTGGCGTTTTTTCAAGCTTGTTGGAATGTTGTAAGAGTTGATTTCTTGAAGGTATTTGCTGAGTTTCATTCGTTCATGAAGTTTGAGAAGAGTTTAAATGCAACTTTCATTGCTTTTATTCCAAAAAAGGTAGGGGTTGTGGAAATGAAAGATTTCAGATCTATTAGTTTGGTAAATGGTGTTTATAAAATTATTTCAAAAGTGTTGGCTAATCCTTTGAGTAGGGTGATGGGGAGGATTATTTCACCTTCTCAAAATGATTTTGTGAGAGGAAGAGAGATTTTAGATTCTGTTTCTATTGCAAGTGAATGTTTGGAAAGTAGGATTAAATTGAAGAAAACTGGTATCCTTGTTAAATTGGATATGGAGAAAGTTTATGATCATGTAAGTTGGGACTTATTTATTTGAGGAGATATGGATTTGGTGTTAAATGGTGCTCGTGGATAAAGCATTGTGTATCAACTTCCAAGTTTTCTATATTGGTGAATGGAGAACCCTTTGATTTTTTTTTTTTGTAGTTCTCATGGTTTGAGGCAAGGTGATCCCATTTCTCATTTTCTTTTTGTTATGATTATGGATGCCTTGAGTAGAATGATTGATAAGGCAGTGAAAAGTAATTTTTTGTGAAGTTTTGTGGTTGGGAGCAAGACAAGGAATAGTTTGAAGATCTCTCATTTAATTTTTGCTAATGATTCCTTGATTTTTAGCGAACCAGATCCTGATAATCTACATGCTTTAAAAGCACTTTTGCTGTGTTTTGAAGCTGTTTTGGGGTTGAAAATGAATTTATCAAAGTCAAAATTTGTACCAGTACGAGAAGTTCAAAATGTTTCAACTTTGGCTAACTTGCTGGGTTGCAGAATTTCTTCATTGCCACTAAGTTATCTTGGGCTTTCTTTGGGGGCATCTTTTGAAACAGTTAATATTTGGGATGAGATTATAGAAAATTGAAGGAGGTTGGCTGGTTGGAAAATGATTTATTTGTCAAAGGGGGGAAGCGTTACCTTGATTAAAAGTACTTTATCAAATCTTCCCACATATTTCCTTTCTCTTTTTCCCATTCCAGCTAGTGTTGAAAAGAGAATTGAGAATTTATTTCAGAGTTTCTTGTGGGGTGGTATAGGCGAGGAAAAAAAGCTTCATTTGGTTAGTTGGAAGAAGGTTTGTCAGCTGGTTGAATGTGGGTGTTTGGGAATTAAAGACTTAAGGGTTTTCAATAGAGCTTTACTTTGGAAATGGCTTTGGAGATATCATTTGGAAAGTAAAGTTCTTTGGAAAAATGTGATAGATGTGATTTATGGAAGTGGGTGGGGTGGTTGGTGTTCTAATGAACCTAGTGGAGTTTATGGGGGTAAGTTTGTGAAAATTCATTGGAAAAGGATGGGATTCTTTTTCAAAAAATTTCAAATTAAAGGTGGGAGATGGGAAAAGGATTCTCTTTTGGCAAGATCTATGGTGTGGGGATTCCATTTTAAAGTTGCAATTTCCTACCCTTTTCAAAATTACAAGGGACCAATGTGCTGTTGTTTGTGATTTTTATTGTTGTGGTAGTAATAATCTTGAATGGAATATTGTTTTAAAGAGGAATGTTAATGATTGGGAAGTAGAAGGTATTCAAAGTCAAACTCTGTTGGTCAAACTCTATAGCTCCAAACTGTTGGTGGATAGAGAGGATTGCATGGTGTGGAATCCTGGTGCAAATGGACAGTTTTCGATTTCTTCTTATTATAGAATACCGTCCAGTCATAGTGCTTGTGTATTTCCATGGAAAAATATTTGGAAATTAAAACTTCCTTCTAAGGTTGCTTTCTTTTTCTGGGTAGTATCTTTGGGAAAGGTGATGACTATTGATAACCTTAGAATGAGAGGTATGTTTATCGTGGATTGGTGTGTTATGTGTAAGATGTTACTCAAATAATTAAAAGATAGCTGTAAATTAGGTTTAAATAGTTGACTAAACTAAGTAGATAATTACGCCTGCATTTAAGGCACCGAAAAGCACCGAAAACATCACTTAAGGCGCTGGAAATAGTTGACTATGTGATGTATAGATTTTCTATATAATTGAAAGGAAATACAAGGAAAAAGGTATTCAGGCCAAAATTGACATGGTATCAGAGCCACTCTGATTTTCGTCAACTTAAGTTTGAATCCTCGTGCGACTTTTTTTATCGTAATTCTTGGAGAATTCTTGTTGGTATTTAGCAAGTTATTTCTTGCCATTAGTGGGTGTCGCTACCTTCTGTGTGTCAAACCGTGTGAGTTTGAGTTCTTTTGAGATTGGGTTTCAGAGTTGCGTACTCTAGTTCCTTGAAAATTTCTTTTTCTGGTGTATCGGTGCTTGCTGGTGCACTTTGGGGGTAGCTGTGTGCTGATTGGCATCTTCTGTGGACGTGGGTGATTCTAGTTATTTGGTTGATCGAAAACAAGGTGATACCAACATGGAAGCTTTCTCGGCCAGTTCTGTGCAGTTTTTCTCGTCATTTTTGGGTTGTTGTCGGCAAGTTCTGGGTTGCTGTCAGCACTGTCTAACCTCAGACAAGTGTGTTTTGAGTTCATCGGCGATCTTTGTCGGCGATCCCTATGGCATGGATAGTAAGAAACGATTTCAGCGTGTGATTTGTCTTCTCGTTTTGCCTATCAGTGTATGATTTGCCTCTCGACAATTTCTTTGGCATCAATGTGTGATTTCCCAGTGTTCTCGTTTTGCCCTCGGCGTGTAATTTGTTGTGCTCGGCACTGTGGGTAGCAGCTAGCAGTATTTATTTTTTAATTGCATGTTTTGTTGTGACTGCCTGATCTTATTTGGTTGGATTTTTTACTATTTTCTTTGTGATTTTTCTCATGTCTATTGAAAATTCTATTGTTCGATTTAATGGAAGGAATTTTCCTACGTGTGAATTTCAATTTAAAATGTTTTTAAAAGGGAAAGAATTAGCAGATCATATTAATAGTTCTGATAAAATTTCCACTGATAAAAAAAAACTTGCTCAATGGGAAGTCAATGATGCTAAGGTGGTTTCTTGGTTATTGGGAACACTTGAACCACATCTTGTCATGAATTTTCGCTGCTTTACTACGGCTCAAGCTATGCGGGACTATTTGCACCGTATTTATCATCAAGATAACAACGTTCGGAAGTTCCAATTGGAGTTGGAAATCAGTAATTTCAGTCAAGGTAACTTGACTATTGAACATTTTTATTCCGCTTTTATTAATATTTAGAGCAAATATTCTTCCATTATTCATATTAAAGTACCCCCAGCGGCATTTACGACTTTTCAAATGGTTCACAATGAGAGTCAACGTGATCAATTTTTGATGAAGTTTCGGTCTGAGTTTGAACCTGTTAGGGCAGGTTTATTGAACTATAACCCGGTTCCTTCTTTGGATATTTGCTTGAGAGAATTATTGCGGGAGGAACAACAATTATCCACTCAAATAGGTATGACTTTTGAGAGGATCTCTTTCTGAATCTGTTAATGTTGCTTATATTGCACAAGGGAGAGGACGGCATAAGTTGCAGTATTACAATTGTAAAGAAATTGGCCACATTGTTCGAAATTGTTCCAAAAAGTGTAACTACTGCAAGAAAGAATGTCACTTTATCAAGGATTGTCGTATCCGGCCTCAGAATCGCCAATCCCAAGCATTCCGAACTGATGTTCAGTCATTTTCTGCTGCACCTCCCACTGTGAACTCTGATTCATCTGTTCTCACACCAGCAATGATTCAACAGATGATTGTGTTTGCTTTTACTACTTTAGGCCTACAAGTTACATGCAATAGCTCAATTTCATCTTGGATTGTTGATTCGGGTGTTTCTAATCATATGATTGCTATTGAGACGAGTTTTCATGATGTTCGTAAGTATGGAGGCATGCAAAATATTCAAATTGCCGATGGTAGTAATCTTCCCATAACTGCTGTCGGTAATTTGGGTCCACAATGTCTTTGTCTCTCCTAAATTATCTACTAATTTGATCTCTGTTGGACAATTGGTAGATAATAACTGTGATATTCACTTTTATCATGGTGGTCGTCTTATGCAGATCAGGTGTCAGGGACGGTGATCACGAAGGGGCCAAAAGTGGGATGTCTGTTTCCTTTACAGTTTTCCTTTCCTAATGTTATTTCTCTTGCTTGTGCGGCAACGGCTAATAATAGTGAACTATGGCATAAGAAACTAGGTCATCCTAATTCTACTGTCTTAACTCATCTTTTAAAAAATAGTTTCTTGGGTAATAAAGATATGTTTTCCTCTTCTAATATTTTTTTTGATTGTGCTACTTGTCGTCTTGGTAAAAGCAAAATTTTACATTTTCCTGCATATGGTAGTCTTGCAACTACCTATTTTGAGCTTATACATATTGATGTTTGGGGTGTGAGTCATGTTATTTCTCATGGTCAACATCGTTATTTCGTGATATTTATCGATGATTATAGTCGATTTACCTGGATATATTTTCTTCGCTCTAAAATTGATGTGTTTTCTATCTTTTAAAAATTTGTTGCACTTGTTGAGACACAGTTCAGTACTTGTATCAAAATCTTATGCTCCGACTCAGGGGGGGAGTATATGTCATAATCCTTTCAGTTTATCTCTAACAAAAGGGAATTATTTCCCAGTATTCTTGCCCGTATACCCCTCAACAAAATGGAGTTGTTGAACGTAAGAATCGTCATCTCTTAGATGTTGCTCGTACTTTTCTAATTGGTTCCTCTGTGCCTTTTCGTTTTTGGGTGGAAGCTGTATCTACTTCTGTATATTTGATCAATCGTTTGCCTACTATTACTCTAAATTATGATTATCTTTATTTTCGATTATTTGACATACCTCCTGAGTATCACCCTCTTCATACTTTTGGATGTGTTTGTTTTATTCATCTCCCTCCCATTGATCTCACAAGCTTGCCGCCCAGTCTATTACATGTGCATTTATGGGCTATAGTTTTACTAAAAAATGATTTTGTTTGTTATGATGCTCATGCAAACAAAATCTGGATCTCTCGAAATGTGATTTTATTTGAAAATCAATATTTCTTTTAGTCTCAGATTATTTCTGAACCTCCAATTGCTCCTCTTCCAGCGATTGATGCTGTGTCTTCTTCTATTGAGTGGTTTAAACCAGGACTGGTGTATCATCGACGTTATCCAACTTCTCTAACGCTCTTTCCAGACACTGATCTGTCACTTGATTTTGTGATTCCTATACCTCGGCGCTCTACCCGGGATAGACATATACCTAATAGGTATGGTTTTTCTCATACCTCGTTTACTGCAACTCTCGATACTGTTTCTATTCCTCACTCTTATGCTCAAGCAGCTTCTCAAGCATGTTGGCAACAGACCATGAAAGAAGAAAGTCAGGCTCTTCAAGACAATCACACTTGGGATATTGTGACTTGTCCATCTGATTTGAAACCGATTGGCTGTAAATGGGTATACTCAGTTAAGTTTTGATTTGATGGCTCACTCGATAGATATAAGGCTCGACTTGTGACTCTTGAGAATCGCCAAGATTATGACATTAATTATGAAGAAACATTTGCTCCCGTTATCAAGATGACTACTGTTCGAACTATTTTGTCACTTGTTGCCACACAAGGGTGGTCTCTCTGGCAGATGGATGTAAAGAATGCTTTTCTACATGGAGACTTAAAAGAAGAAAATCTATAAATCACATAGTCAACTATTTCCAGCGCCTTAAGTGATGTTTTCAGTGCTTTTCTGTGCTTAAATGCAGCCGTAATTATCTACTTAGTTTAGTCAACTATTTACACCTAATTTACAACTATCTTTTAATTTAATTATCTAAGTAACATTACCTACCTTCCTCAGAGGTTTGTCGGTTACGTCGGTCCTTGTACGGATTGAAACAGGCTTCACGTGCATGATTTGATAAATTTTGCTCTACTTTGCCTACCTTTGAATTTACTCAGAGTCAGGAATTGTGTTGCTTTTAGTATATGTTGATGACACTGTGATTACTGGTTCTGATATTGAATTAATTCAGCAAGTACAACTGCATCTCAAGACATCTTTTCATATGAAAGATCTTGGTCTTTTGCAGTACTTTCTTGGTCTTGAGGTTCAAATTACTTCGTCTGGTACATTGTTACATTAGCATAAATACATGCAGGAAGTGATCTCATTGGCTGGTCTTCAATCGGCTAACTCTATTCTTACTCCTTTGGAGGGAAATCTCAAGCTTAGTCAGGAGGAAGACGAACTTCTTTCAGATCCATCCTTATATCGGCAACTAGTTGGGAGTTTAAATTACTTGACGATTACTCGACCTGACATTTCTTTTGCTGTACAGCAAGTCAGTCAATTTATGCAGGGCCCTCGACATCTTCATCTAGCTGCTGTCCGCCGTATTATCCGATATCTCAAGGGCACTCCTACACGTGGATTGTTCTTTCCTAATGAATCTTCCTTACAATTGGCGGGATTTAGTGATACTGACTGGGTAGGTTGTGCAGATACTCGTCGTTCTATTACTGGTTGGTGCATGTTTTTAGAAAATGCACTCATCTCTTAGAAGAGTAAGAAACAAGACTGAGTTTCCAAGTCTTCCACTGAGTCTGAATATCGTGCTATGTCTTCCGCTTGTTCAGAGATCACGTGGCTTCGTGGGTTATTGGGCGAACTTGGTTTTTCTCAGCTTCATTCCACTCATATTCATGCGAATAATACTAGTGTTATTCAGATCGTTGCTAATCTTGTTTTTCATGAGCGTACGAAACATATTGAAGTCGACTGTCATTGCATACGAGAAGCCTTCGACAAAAACATCATTACTCTTCCTCACATTTCCACAGAGCATTAAACTGCAGACATATTCACTAAAGCGCTTTTTCGACATCGGCATCAGTTCTTGGTTGACAAATCGATGCTTATTAATCCACCAGCATCAATTTGAGGGGGAATGTTACTCAGATAATTAAAGGATAGCTGTAATTTAGGTGTAAATAGTTGATTAAACTAAGTAGATATTACGGCTGCATTTAAGGCACCGAAAAGCACCGAAAACATCACTTAAGGCGCTGGAAATAGTTGACTATGTGATGTATAGATTTTCTATATAATTGAAAGGAAATACAAGGAAAAGATATTCAGTCCAAAATTGTGAAGTGGCAAGATTATTGTGGAATGAGGTATTGAGTTGGACTGGTTTTCAGTGGGTAATGCCCCAAGAAGTGAAGGATTTATTGGCAGGTTGGAATTGTTTTAAGGGCTGCAAGAAGGTGAAGACTGTTTGGAAAATGATTTTTCCTTGTCTTATGTGGTGCATTTGTCTCAAAGAAATGGGCGATGCTTTGAAGACAAAGAGCGTTCTTTGGAGGATCTTAGGGATTTCTTCTTGAGCACTTTGGGTTTTTGGGTCAAATCATATGTAGTGGTTGATAATTTCTAGATTTTGTTTTAGTTTATTGGGTTTGTTTCTTTTTGTTGTATGGAAGATGTAGGTATTTCATTTTGTATACGTCCTGTGTACTAAGGCTTATGCCTATTTTTTTGGAATAAAATCTTTTATTACTTATAAAAAAAAATTATAAATCTTAACTACCATACTAATAGGACTGAAATCTTTCAACTCACTAGCACCAGCTAGCATTCAGAATGAGATCAGTTCAGATGTGCTGTGCCCACATATTATAGAGATAAAAACTATTCTCATGGTCTTGCTTAGAACTATGCAACTTTTTGAGAACGGTGGGATTTTTTAACGTCTTTTCAAATGTAGACTGAAGGTTGCATATATCCTTCCACTTTTTGATCATACACTGATTCTGGTTCATAAGTTTCTTTCTTTCTTTCCTTTTTGTTTTTCTAACGAAGTTATAAACCTGGAAAACATTGCTATTGTATGCTAGTTACCTCTGTTTTTGTACCTTCTGCGGGATCTTCACTACAAGCTGGATTATTTCACTCCAGCCAAACAATTATTGGCTAGAAGCCCAAGTCCCCCAGCTGGGTTCACCAGGATGGCAGTCAATGAATTCTTGACCAAAATTACACCAATCTTTCCAAGTCTTCGGGATCATTTCAACAGCACACTGTTTATACTAAGAGGAAGTAAGATGGTGGCATTTAACTTGGTTGTATTAGTACTATAACAGAGCTTCAATATTCTTGCAATCTTAAATGAGTACTTTCTAGGTGATGAAACATGTCAAGAACATTGGAATATTCGTTCTTCTTCTGCTGAGAACCCAGATGTACCCAATCTTGTGCTTTCAAGATCTGCAGTTTCTATGTCTACTTTCAAAGAAACGCTTCATTGTTTCAGGAAGGTGAAATTTTTACTGATTTGTCAGTCTCTTTTTTGTTTTTTTTTTTGGATGGGGGGGGGGGGGGGTCTCTATCTAAACAATACCCAAAAGCCATCACATAAAAACCTAATTGACAATTCGTTGTACTGCTTGAGCACAGATGCTAAGTCTTTCTTCTATTCAGAAAGAACATAGAATTCTGTCAGATCTGCTTGAAGCATTCCAGCCCATCAAGTCACCCGAAGCTGTTTTATCAGACATACATTCCAACGTTTCACAAGGGACTTTGGAATATTTATATTTAGGGGCTTATTCATACGTTGAAAGTGTCTTGGACATAGGTATATAATTCTGTTTTGATTCTTATAGTTATCTATGGTGCTCTTTGTTTTACTACCGTTATTAGTATTATTATAACTGCATTGTTTTGGCATCTTGTTGCTGCAGTATGCTCTTTTTCCTTCATGCTGGCATCGGAATCTCTTCTTACTCTAGAATCAAGTGTAAACTCGTTCCAGAAATTTCTTGATGAGTTGGATGAAAGTGGTAAAAGTAGACACACTGATTTTATCCATGGTGTTCTTCCTACCTTAAGAAGCAGACTTGGAGCTTCTGCTCAAAAGCTTTTAAGGCAGAACTGGGACAACAGCGAAGTTCTGAGTGTTTGGAAGAATAAAGTAAACAATCTATGATATGTTTTCATTATCTCCTTATCTTTATTTGCAGTGCTCAGGAATGATGTTAGCACTTCTACAATATTTGTGTTTCCCTACATAGAGTCAAACATTCTGATGTTTGCAGGGAGAAATTCTAGAAAAAATATTGCACATTTACTTGGAAAATAGTGAGTCAACTACTGATTTGCTGGATGACCTTGCCTGCTCTGTATTGCCTCAGGTGCTTGAATGTGTTCAATACATATTGTCTTGCATTCTCCATTTAACATTTAGACAGTGGGTGACTTCATGATCCTATGCTGGATCTCAATCATGGTTGTTCCCTTTCTGGCGCAGGTTTCTTCAAGAAAGGAAGAAGATGATTGTCATGGTTTTCCAACTCTATGTTCTGCAACGTTTGTTGTTTGGTACAGAGTGCTGGTAAGGGATCTCTTGTTTCCTGTTATGGTTTTTCTCATGCTGTTTCTTGATGGAGATGTCACAGTCTGGTGTTATCTGCAGCATGAAGAGAATCTTACTGTTCTGAACAAATTGGTGAGAAGTAGTCTATCATTGAATCTTTCATATCGTCCATGAGTTGATCGATTTACCATGTCAAAGGATTAGACTTTTACTTTTCATTTCCCATTACTAGGTTAAGGAAGTTGTTCTCTTAGAGAAACGCAAAGCTAGTGTTCAACTTCAAACTGTTGAAGAGCTTTTGGTCAAATTGCAACATTCTGTGAAGGTGGTGGTATCATTGGTTAACATGTGCAGAACACATCACAAGGTATATAAATAAAGCCATCTGGTTTTCTTTATCAAAAGTTGTTTTGCACTTGGAGATTTGTCACCTTAAGTTGAGATATTGCAGCATCAGGAAATGCTGATATTCTAAAATTATTTTACAGGTAACTGTGCATGCCATGGCTGTCAAGTATGGTGGGAAGTTTGTTGACTCTTTTTTAAAAGGTATGGTGTGGAGGTTTTTGGCATACAATGATCTGAGATACTAATTTTTTGGGGTTCTAAAATCCAAATACTCTCCAGTTTTTGACTTCTTACAGGCCCACTTCAACATGTTCAATGAGCTTATTATCCACTTGGTATGATAAGGTCCACCATATTTCTTCTGGTATTAATTTCAGCTGGATGTTCTAGAGATTCAGTAATTTATTTTCAGGTGAAAGAGCTTCAGAAGGCCACAAGAACGATACAGACACTATGTTCTGAAGCAAAGGTTTAACTTATATTTCAACTCTTATCTTTAAAAAAATATTGGTAAATGTGAGATTAAATGATCCCCATTCTCAATTATTTATCTTATCAATTTGTAAAAAGGGCTTGAAACAAACAGTTATCACCAGCAAAATCCCGGCTACAAAGAGATCTATGGAACGCTTCTTGTTTTGTGTCAAGGCTTTGCTCCATACAACCTCAAGTGGATGCTCTTTCTGGATGGGTAAGCAATGAAACCTTGTTCTTTGCAGAAGTAACTGGTTGATCTGAATTCCCCAGAGACTAAAATCTTCTTTGTTACCAGTACTTGTAAAGTTGTTGATCTTTACTTGGATTCCGTCTTGTCATTTTATGATAAAATTACCCATATTTGCCTACATAGAAACATTCCTGATGCTGACTTTGGTGGTCTTCTTCAGAATAGTTTTTTAATTTCACTTACATCACCGTGTGAACAGTTATAGCATGTGCTTCACCTGATCTTTAGGATTAAGGTGATGATTTGGTGGTATGAAAGAAATCAGATATCCGGGGGCTTGCTACTAGTTATGTGCTCTTTGTTTGCACTGCCAAACTAATCGCAGAAGCTCAGCTTGAGATATAACCAGTGGTGCGAATTTGAAGTTTGATAACCGTGGCTCTAACTCTGAAATATTTCTGCCATTTCCAATGATATAATTTTTGTCGAGGGCTTAAAGTAATGCTAGGTTTATTTCAGCAAAACTTGGTTGGCTAGTTATATATCAATTCAAATATATATATATGGACCTATAAAAAAATATACAAATATTATATAAATATATATATTATATATATATATGGATAACCAACTGAATTTATTGCTTCTGTACTATTTTCTTTGGTGGGGTTATTAATTGAATGCTTTATTTTCATCCTTAGATCGAGGTGTGCATAACACGTCTGTATATGGTTCATCACTAACCCTTCATTTCTCTTTTGATAGGGAATCTAAAGCATAAAGACTTGATGGGGCAGGTGGTGAGCTCGCAGGCATATGTGGACGAACAAAATGACCCTGTTGTAGAAAATTCAGCAGATGATGATGATGAACCTGCCATTGTTGCTACTGAAGATCATAGAGAAGTAGACTAATAAGTGACTTAGTTCCCTCGAAGTGTTAAGAACCCGTGTATATGTGTCTGCTGCTGCTTCAACCAAGAAAAATTGCAAAGAAAGAAAGAACCAACGTAAAAAAAGAAAGAAAAGTGAGCATTCAAGAAGATGATACTTCTGGTTTTCGAGGAACCAGAGCCTCCAAGAATGCAAATTGCGTTGATATATTTTCTTCAGTGTTTTCCTCGTACATATGACTGTCTTCTTATATAATTCAAGATTACAGATTTCCTTACAATGAAAGGATAATATATTTCCCCCAATTAATGAACACGTGCTTCTCACATGCTCTTTTGTAATCCTCTGTTCTTCATTTTGGCCGTTATCTTCAACTTCACCCACTGCCACTGCACTTCCCCCTTACTACATCGTGTTCTTCCATTTCAATATTCCATTTCTCCACAGGTCATGACATTTCCTTTCCCATCAAAAGGCCATGCCCACAAGTCAGGGTACTGGCACCTCAATTGGTCCACAAGAACCCATGATGAATCCTCTTCAGGTGCTCACTTCCACCTAACAAGAAGCTCAAACAAAAGGCTTATTGTCCACAGCACACATTCGGCATTGGAGGATAACCTTTGGTTCAGTCCTAACTCCTCCATGTGAATATAACAGAGGCAATGAAGATGAAGCTACTGCTGATGATCCCACATGTTTTTTCAAGGACACATGGAAAACGAGATGAACTAAAGCAATGGTAGGTAAATCCAATCTATATGCCACCGCCAATATGCTACAAAATCTTAAATGGGCCGAAAAATCTTGGTTCTAACTTGTAATTAGCACGATGAGCCACATTGTGTTGCCTGTACTTTTGGAGCTTCAAATAAACCATGTCTCCAACCTCAACTTTCCGAGGTGTATGGTTTCATATTGATGCTTCATAACTCGTGCAACTAATAAGTTCTTCCTCAGGAAAGTAAAATTTCTTTCCGAGATCTCAGCTGGAAGTCCACCTCAGCATTCTGAATGGTACCTGTTACATAGTGGAAGCAATGTAAGTGGTGGTATTCCATACAAGCTTCAAATGGTGTTATTATATTAGATGAATTAACACTAGTGTTATACAACCACTCAGCCCATGGCGGCTGCTTCTATCAAAGGAAATTTGAGTTTTCTTTATTATGATGTGCCAGTCTTTTAATAGAATATATTTTTTTAGTTTATCTTATATTTAAATTAAACTTATACATATTTAAATAAGATAAGGTTTGTAATCCTAAAACTTTTGTTTATTTAATGAGAATAAAACATCTCAATTAAAGTACGTCGGCCAAATTTGACATGGCATCGACAGCCACTCAATTTTTTTCTCAGTGTTCCTTCTTTACGGTTTTTTTTTTTCGAGAGTTTCTGGATTTTTCAGAGTTCAGGTTGTGGGTCGTGGTCCGGGTGTTCTCGTTTTCGACATCTGAGTTTCTGGGTTTGAGGTCAAAACCCCATCTCTTGCTTATTTCGGCATATCTGCGATTATGTGGCTGTCGGAGTAGCCCTCTCTAGGTGAGTTCGGCACTTCTGTGGCTGTCTAACTCTCGGAATAGTCTTTTGTGACTCTCGGCATCTCTAACTTGGTTTTCTCTCGGATCTGTGGTCTTCTCTATGGGAGTTGGCACGTTTTGTGGTTATTCTTGGTTCGGTTCAGCTGTTCGGCAACCTGGGTTGCGTGTTTCTGATTCCCAGTCTGTTTTCGCCGCCGTTTGTTGGCCTTTCTTGTTCCCAACATTAGTTGTTGCCATCGCAGGTGCATTTACTCACTGTCTGGGCGTTTTTTCACTTTAGTTCCGTTGGTCGTGGTCTCTGTTCTGGTGCTGTTTGTGCACAATTTCGGCCTTTCTGTGTGGCTTCGACGTTATTTGGACAATTTTTTTTGGTTTTTGACGTTGCCTATATGCCGTTATTGGGTTGTTCTGTTCGTTGGTGGCTCTCGGCTTCTTCCTAGTCTCTCGAGGTTGGTGGTGCTTCCAATTTCCTGTGGCGTTGTTTTACACAGCAGATATTACTCGTGGGCCCTATTGATAGGTGCTGGTAGTGGTTGCATTTATTTTCCAGAATAGTATTGGCAGTTCGTGGCTTTCTATCGCTTTTCGATTTATTCCCGGCAGAATACAATTTCCTCCCTCTGCCCTCATGTTCTCCCTCTGTCTTTTTTCATGTTCTCCTCTCCACTTTAATAATTATGAATGGTTATCCCTGCCTCAATAAAATATATATATATATATATATATATATATATATATATGAGTTTGAGATCATTTTGTAAGTAAAAAAAAATAAAAAAATAAAAAAATAAAATAAAAAGAGAAAATTTAATTTTTGAGTAATAAGAATTTTAAATATTTTCTCTTATAAAATCTCTTACAATAGTATTTTCTTCTTTAGTTTATAATACGTTATCAGCATGAAATTTTATCAGTTTTGAAACTAGTGGTCTTCTACTTCAAGTAAGTTTTTTAATATATTATTTACAATCTTTGAGATAAATATGAAATATTATATTGCTGATTATTATTTGATAAGATCTGCATGACTTTATAAATATATTTTTTAAATACACATACTTATTTCACTATTTATATATGTAGAAAAATGTCAAATTTTACAAAGTTAGAATTTTTGTTCTTGACATATCTGGAAAAAATTATTTATCCTGGATTCTTGATGTTGAGATCCATCTGGATGTAATGAACCTGAAAGGTTGGCCAACGACAACCCTGAGCCCAAAAGGATTGTTAGGCCCAAGGCCCGTGATCTGCACCCATCACCACACGGTGTCCGAATTCAACTAGGGGTACTGGAACCGGAGACGATCCAAGTCACTGGTTATCCCGAATCGAAAGGATGAGATTAAATCGGCTTCGAGGATACGCTAATGCCAGAACGACGGTTCATGTATTGACGTATCTCCTGGATCCGCCTTACATCAAGATCATTTCCGCATTTATGAGTGACCAGACAATCGCCGGTCTACAAATTTCCCTTCTTAAATGCGGAGACACTATAAACGTACATCATTAATTGCTAGATTGAAGGAAGATAGAGCATCATTTAATGCCCCTCTTCAAAAGGGTCTAATTGAGCATTAATTAGAGGGATACCCAATTAATGCGACGAGACCGACAGAATCAGATCAGGTTTTTTCCCCTCTCGAAGATGACGATCGAGTGATGTCCCGATTAATAGATCTTTTATCATAAAAACCATCCTTCAAAGGGAACACCTATAAATAAGACTAAGAAAAAGCCGAAGAGGGGTACATTCTAACAATTCTCTCAGACAAATTTCTCTTTTCATTTTCTTTCTAGCTAATTTGAGCGTCGGAGCGGTCTTGGACCCCAATCGTCCTTATTCTTATTTTGCAGGTTCCGGTTAATTGGAATTTGGTAAAGAAGACTACAGAATACGTCCTTAACAATGGCGCCGTCTGTGGGATTTCGTTTTTGGTAAACGTACTTTTTGCATGTCTACCCTACCATTATCCCAAACGACCGAACACGACCAGCATTTGGACCCGGCCATGGAAGAAAAACTAGGAGTGCTCGAGGAAATGGTAAGGAAGCTGAAAGAGGAGAATGCCGCCCTTCGGCAACCCCGCGAAGAAATATCGGCCCGTGACGAGATCAATCTGGAGGAGAATGTGAGCTCCAGGCATCCTGAGGAGAGCGAGGCCTCCGAAGGAGAACGACGCCGGATGCACACCGAGCTGAAGGAGTTGGGGGACAAGTATGCTGAAATGGCAAAACTAATCAACCCAGCCGCAGGGCACGTCTCCTCGCAAGGAAGCATAGGGACACCCTACAGTGCAGACGTCCTGGCCGTCCCTCTCCCGTCCAGATTCAAGGTCCCGCAAGTGGAACCGTATGATGGGTCTCAGGATCCTGTGGAACATCTAGAAGCCTTCAAAGCACACATTAGCCAGCATGGCTATCCAGGCGAAATAGCATGTCGAGCGTTCCCTCTCACACTGAAAGGAATGGTTAGGATATGGTTCGGAACCATTCCTTCGGGATTAGTCAATAGCTTCGAGACATTGGCCCGACTCTTCACCACCCAATTCATGGCCAGTAGGAAAAGGAGGCGCCCCGCGGCGTACTTATTGACCGTCAAACAAGGAGAGAAAGAGAACCTGAAAGAGTACTTGACCAGGTTTAACAAAGAAAGAATGACGACCGATAACCAAGACGAAAAAATCACTCTAGCGGCCCTCCTAGGCGGCATATGGCCCAGGAGCCCCTTCATGGCAGAGATAGCTCGCAAGACTCCCACTACTTTGAACGGGTTTATGGATCAAGCTGACGGGTTCATCAACGCCGAAGACACGCTTGAAGCCCTAGTAGCCCCACGACGAGGAGAACTCCAACAGCATGACCGGAAAACAACCAATACCGGAGAAAGTTCCAGCCAGCATCGGAGGAGGAGGAAGTTCCCAGATGAAACAAGGCGAAGAGACCCCCCACGGGAACACAGACCATCGTCATGGCCTCAATCCAATTTGGCAGTGGAAAACCAGAACCGATCTGAATCAAGACGAGAATCTATCAGAAGAAAGAGGGGGAGTATGTACTGTGAGTATCACAAGACTACGGGCTACAACACTGAAGACTGCCAAGCTTTGAAGAATAGACAAAGGGATGAACAACTGAGCGATTGAAGAGACAGAATCCGGTCGAGGTCCCCCCTTCGTCGGGAACGAGAGTCAAGCCGACACCGGGGCGAGCCCACATCTAGCCATCCGCCAGGCGAGATCAGAACCATCATAGGAGGACCATCCCAAGGAGGGACTACATCATCCTCTCAAAGGGCGCACGCACGAAGAGCCAGGTATGGAGAAGTTTACACACTGGGAAGAACACCGAGACAAGGCAACCCGGGCCCTAAAGGAGAATCCATCGTGCTCAACGAGCAGGATGAAAAGGGCATCGCCTTTCCACACGATGATGCGTTGGTAATATCAGTATTGGTGGCTAACTTCACAGTCAAAAGGATACTGGTCGACAACGGGAGTTCAGCCGATATCTTGTTCTGGGAGGCCTTCATGCAGATGGGGATCGATCCCCACCAACTCCAACCCATCCAAGCCCTCCTTAAAGGATTTATGGGTGAAGCAATATACCCCGAAGGCGTGATAACACTTCCGGTCTTGATGGGTTCCGCGCTAAGAACCATGTCAGTCATGACCGAATTCCTGGTAGTGAAAGCCCCATCCTCATACAATGCCATCTTAGGAAGGCCGACCCTAAATAATCTGAGGGCAGTCATTTCTACCTACTACCTCAAAATGAAGTTTCCGACCGATAGAGGAATAGGTGAAGTCAGATGAGAACAAGTCACCTCCAGGGAATGCTACGCTCGAGAATTGAAACACAGAGTCAATTCCGTAGCTACGATCTCCCTAAAAGGCGAGCATACCGAATTTCTGCCTGCTCCTCCCTGAGCGGTTTGGGACGACGAAATCAGGGATGAAGGGACGCTACGTCAAGCGGAAGCCAACGAACCTCTGGAATTGATTCCGGTCGATCATAACAACCCGAATCGGACGGTGCGAGTGAGAACCAGAATAGATCCGGGAGTACACGCAGAGCTCAAGAATCTCCTCATTGAGCATAAAGACATATTCGCTTGGACGCACGCTGACATGCCCGGAATCGACAGGTCCATAATAGAACACCGGCTATGTGTCGACTCAACCGCCCGAACAGTTAAACAAAAGAGAACAAGCTTTTGTGTCGAAAAATATGCTGCCATAGCAGAAGAAGTTGACAGACTCCTGACCGTCGGGTTCATCCGAGAAGTTCACTACCTGGAATGACTGTCTAATGTAGTGTTGGTAAGGAAGACAAGCGGGAAATGGCGTATGTGCGTAGACTTCACCGATTTGAACAAGGCTTGCCCTAAAGATAGCTTCCCTCTGCCGCGTATCGACCTCATTGTAGACTCAACTGCTGGGCACTCTCTCCTCAGTTTCATGGACTCTTATTCGGGTTATAATCAGATCAAAATGAGCACAGACGATGAGGAAAAAACGGCATTCATTACAGATCGCGGACTCTATTGCTACACCGCCATGCCTTTTGGACTCAAGAACGCAAGGGCGACTTATCAACGGTTGGTCAATCGTATGTTTAAAAACCAAATCGGGAGAAACATGGAAGTTTATATCGATGACCTCCTAGTCAAGAGCCGCTGCCCTAATGACCATTTGGCGGACCTAAGAGAGGCATTCTCTATTCTACGGCATTATCAGATGAAGCTCAACCCCGCCAAGTGCACCTTTGGGGTCGAATCCGGGAAGTTTTTAGCATATATGGTTTCCGAACGAGGAATTGAAGCCAACCCTGAGAAAATACAGGCTATCCTCGGAATGGCTTCCCCGAGGAACCTACAGGAGGTCCAACGATTAGCTGGGCGAGTCTCCGCTCTTAGCCGATTCATAGCAAGGTCAACCGACCGATGCCTTCCCTTCTTCCAAGTCCTCCGGAAAGCACACGAGTGGGACACGTCGTGTGAGCAGTCATTCGAACAACTCAAAGACTATCTGACATCCCTCCACTACTTAGCCAGACGGCTCCCGGAGAAACCCTTGTAGCATATTTGGCAGTCTCACCTCATGCAACGTCTGCAGTTCTAGTGAGAGAAACCGATCAAGGCCAGAAGCCTGTTTACTATGTTAGCAGAGCACTCCAAGGAACAGAAGCCAGGTACCCCCGCACGGAGATGATGGTATTCGCCCTCCTAACGGCAGCACGCCGACTGTGACCTTACTTCCAAGCTCACACCATAAAAGTAATGACTAATCAACCCCTTGGAACCATTCTCCAGAAACCTGATACCTCTGGTCGATTGGCCAAATGGGCAATCGAGCTGAGCGAGTTCGATCTGATGTTCCAGCCCAGGGCAGCGATGAAAGCACAAACACTAGCAGATTTTATGGCAGAGTACACCGGGTTTCCGGAGGAGATCCCCTGTAAACCTCAGGGACAGTCATGGCAGCTGTATGTTGATGGGTCCTCATGTCGGGCTGGGGGTGGAGCAGGAGTACATATCATCACCGACCAGGGTGTCCAGCACAACTACGCCATAGGCCTAACCTTCAAAGTAACTAACAACGAAGCAGAATACGAGGCCCTCATAGCAGGGATGACAATTGCTCGGGTCCTTGGGGCAATGGAACTAGAGGCCCGAACTGATTCTCAAATAGTGTTTCATCAAGTACTCGGCCAATACGTTACAAAGAGCGAAAAATTAAAAAAATATCTGGAGCAAGTATGCATCGAGAGAGATCGATTCAGATACTTCCGTCTGCTGCAGATCCCAAGAGAAGAAAATCATTTAGCAGATCGATTGGCAAAGATAGCGTCGGGAAAAGACGAACATCCGCCCCCAGAAAACACAGAGATCAAAATAATAGACACCCCCTCCACCAGCAGTGAAGTTAGAATGGTAGCCGTAGCAGATCCCGACTGGGCAACCGACATTATAGAATATCTCCGGACAAGCACATTACCTCCTGACCCGGGTCAGGCTCGCAAGATAAAGAATAGATCAGCCAGGTTCACTCTGATTGACGGGTTATTATACAGGAGGGGTTTCTCTGAACCATTACTCAGGTGTGTGACAAAAGAAAAAGGACAGTATATACTAGCCGAAATCCATGAAGGAATCTGCGGGGCTCACACGAGGGCTAGGACATTAGCCGCCCGCGCAACCCGTGCAGGGTATTACTGGCCATGTTTGTTCTAGGAGGCGAAAGAGTTCGTTAAGAAGTGTCCAAGATGTTAGGAATATAGCCCGATGTTACATTCCCTGTCGGAGGAACTCGCTTCGATAACATCCCCCTGGCCCTTTGATCAATGGGGGCTAGATCTCATAGGGCCATTCCCAGTCGGGAGGGGAGGAGCTAAATTCATTGTAGTAGCAGTGGATTATTTCACGAAATGGGTAGAAGCCGAAGCCCTTGCCAGCATCACCTTTCAAGCCATCACGAAATTCTTATGGAAATCGATTGTTTGCCGATTCGGGATACCTTAGAGCTTTATATCAGACAACGGAAAGCAGTTCGATTGCAATCATTACCGAGAGTGGTGCTCTGAGTTGAAAATCAAAATGAAATACTCTTCGCCTGGCTACCCACAGGCTAACGGGCAAGTCGAGGCGACCAACAAAACGATCCTCAATACGCTAAAGAAAAGACTCGGAATGCACAAAGGGGCTTGGGCGAATGAACTGCCGAGAGTCCTTTGGGCATATCGCACAACAATCCGAACCCCCACAGGCGAAATGCCGTTTGCCCTTACATATGGCTGCGAGACAGTAATTTCGGTCGAAATCGGGATGCCTACGCTGCGAATCCAACACTATGACGCCGCTACCAATGATGCTAAGATGATGGAACGCTTAGACTCCTTAGAAGAACAAAGAGAAGAAGCCTGCATCCAAATTGCCAACAACAAACGCAAAACAGAACAATACTTCAACAGGAGAGTGAAACCGTGCAACTTCAAGATCGGGGACTTAGTACTAAAACAAACGGGCGTTACAACACCAGCACAAGGAAAACTAGGACCAAAATGGGAAGGGCTCTACGTAGTGACAGCAACAAACAGGCCCGGATTTTACCGACTCAGGGACAGCTCCGGAACCGACCTACCGCACCCCTGGAATAGTGAGAGGCTTAAGAGGTACTATGTATAACGTTTAACGTTTACCGATGTATGTTATCTCTTGAAATTATAAAAAGCTAGTTGTTATTGATATCCAATACATTATAAATTATAAATTTCTCAACGCGAAATCCCACGGGGTTGGTCAACCTACCTACGCGAAGTAAAATTCAAAATCTCGCGGGGTCGGTCTACCCACCTATGCGAAGTAAACGCTCGGAATCTCGCGGGGTCAGTCAACCCACCTACGCGAAGAAAAATTCAAAATCCTGCGAGGTCGGTCTACCCACCTACGCGAAGCAAACACTCGGCATTCCACGGGGTCGATCTACCCACCTACGCGAAGCAAACACAGAATCCCGCGGGGTCGGTCTACCCACCTACGCGAAGCAAAAACTCGGAATCCCGCGGGGTCGGTCAACCCACCTACGCGAAGTAAAATTCAAAATCCCGCGGGGTCGGTCTACCCACCTACGTGAAGTAAACACTCGGAATCCCGCGGGGTCGGTCTATCCACCTACGCGAAGCAAACACTCGGAATTGCGCTCGGAATCCCGCGGGGTCGGTCTACCCACTAACGCGAAGCAAACACTCGGAATCGGGCTCAGAGTCCGGCGGGGTCGGTCTACCCACCCACGCGAAGTAAACACTCGGAATCTACAACTCCTAAATCTCGATCTCAAAAACGCATATTACGCTTGACAAAATTTTTCTCAAGTTTACACTTAACCAAAAAATTCGCGGGGTATACAGAACGAACAAAGCATCTAAAGAAAATCAAAGTCTCGAATGTTATATATTTAGTTACAAGATCTCGGATAAGAAGAATCAAAGTCTGAATGTTTTATATTCAGTTATACAAAAAAAAAAAAAAAAAAAAATCATATACATCGACCCAGCGACAAGGTCAAGCCTCAGGAGGGGGAGGAGGACGATTCGAGTCGTCAAAAGGCGGGTAGCCACACTTCCCAATTTTCTTCACAAATCTCTTCGCAACCCGGTCCGGACGAAGAGACTTCGGACCGATATTTCGGGAGTCGAGGTGAGGATCCACCAAAAGCTGGGCTCCTATCCGACGGAGACCCTCAGCATAACCATATCCCCAGGCTGAGTTGCGAATGGCCACCACTCAAGATATCTGCTGCTCTAAGTCAGCAATTCTTGAATGGGCCTCTTCTACAGCATGACGAGTCCCCTCCAGCTCGGCCTCTCGAGCAGCCCGGACTTGTTCAGACCTTGCCAACTCCGCCTCTAAAGTCTCTCGGGCGCACCTCGAACCAGCCAATTCCTCCTCCCGCGCAATCTGAGCCTGCTCGGAGACTTCTAGCTCTTCGTTTCAACGAAAGGAATTCTCCTTCAACGAAAGGAATTTGGAAGAAGCAGCTAGTTCCGCCGTCCGAGCAGTCAACTCGGATTGAAGGAGAATCTTATCCTGCTCAGTGGCCGATCTGGCATCTACAAGGCGAACGTTCCTCCGATGGGCTATCGTCAGCGAATTCTGGGCAGCCTCCAATTCGGCCCAGAGAGAAGCGTTGGCCTTCTCTAGCTTGCTCTTGTCGGCCCCTGGCTCCTCGACCATCTTGATCAGACCTCCACAAGTTTCCTGCGACAGTTCGAGTTGGTCCCTCGCCTGCTGCAGCTTGTAGAGCCCGAACTTGCAGACAGTTCCGAGCTCATTGTTGAATTCGGCAAGCTCTGCCAACTCGGAACCCACGGTCTGGGATATCTCCTTGGCAACCTAAAAAAAAAAAAAAAAACTCACTTAGCAACTCGAAACCAAAAAACTACGCAAAATCTCACAGAATTTACAAGTCAAACCTGTGTCAATAGGGCTCTAGCATCAAGGCCACTCGCTTGGAAGCGTCCGCCTTGGCTTGTTCAAAGCGTGAGGGGCGCTCTGAACCAGCTTGACCAGCTTGTTACCCTTCCTCCGAATCTGGCTCGAAAAATCGACCGAGCACCGCAACTCCACTCCGAGATCGAAAAGGGGATGGAGGTCGGGGAGGGACTTCTGAGTCCGGAGATGGATGCCCATCATCAAATTGGACCCCTGAAGTCGACCCCCTCTCAAAGGTAGGGGGTCGATATTCAGGAGATTCGTCGGGCTCGACGACAGGCTGCCCGCCCTCATTTGGAACCTCCCCGTGGGTCCCTTCCACTGGATGGCCAGTCTCACTCGACCTATCGGGCCCGACCCCTCCTTGGCGCACTTCACTCGAGCCTTCTTACTGACCAGCTCCCCCATGATCGCCCTCGGAGCTGGATTCGCCCACAACCTCATCCTCCCACTCGGAAGCATCCGAACGGTGCTCGGAAGATGAGGGAGGGGGAGTAGGCAATCGGTTCGCCCTGGCGACTTGCTCTTCCGACTCCTACCGGAAGATTTGCGCGAAGGGCACAGCACCCGAGGACAGTTCAGCGTCACGATCCAGAGCCTCTTGAAAGGCACGGTCGATGTCTTCTCCATCCGACGACTCGACCCTCGCCAGATCAGTTGCCTCTATCTGGGCTTCGATGACCACCCTCCTGGCCTCGGCCCTTATCCCCTCAGTCTGCAGGAATCGAAGCCCATCCGAAGAGGACGACGAGGAGGCCCGCTTGGGACTGCGAATCGGAGAGCCCATAGGGGGAATGTTTCCGCCCTGATCTTCGGTACGTGGACCCTTCTTCTTCTTCTGTTTCTTAGGATGGGCACCACGACTCGAAGTGGCTTCACCGGCCCGACTCTTGGTACGTCTTTTCCTCCCTACCTCCCGATTAGAGGCCCGCTTGCGAGAGGAGGTAGGGGGCTCTTCAGAAATATTGAAGAAATTATGACCCTCGGCATAAGACCAGTCCGGTCGTTTCAGAAACTCCTCAATGTTCTCCTCAGTCAGAAGAGCGTCGGACCACAGCCGGTCAGGGTCTTCTGCCCCCAGGAAAGGACAGCCTTCGCCCTCTCAGTTTCCTGGGCGGTAAGGGTAACTTCCATATGCGTCGGGGAAGGAAGAAAACCCCAATCTTTCTGAACTGGGAATTCATTCCCCTCTCCCTCTGGGAATTCCCAGTCCCTGCCCGAGACAAAGAAAAATTTTTTATGGTAGTCTCGGACGCTCGAATGCCTCTCTTCCATTCGAATCAGCCTGCACTTCGGCTTTATCTGGAAGCCTGCAACAATCCCGTCCCGACGGAGGAGTCGATACATCGAAAAGAACTCCCGAGCAGTCAAGTCGGGATAGGGGCCGTTCCTCCAAGAAAGAACGATCCGGAACGCCACGCAAGTAGCCAGAAGAATACGCCACCCGTTCGGCATGAGTTGAGCAGGGGCTAAGCCCAAGAAATGAAGAACCTCGCTAACAGGACGGATGAAGGGGAGGCGGAAACCCTTCGAAAACATGAGGTAGAAAAGGACAACTTTTTGTGCCCTTCCATCGCGCTCACAAGCCCTAACGCCATCCCCTGGGGCCTCCAGGGAATGCCGCCAGGAAACGCGATGTTTCTTCCTGAGCGCATCCACATCAGAGGACTGCATGGAAGAAGTCCAACCATTACCCGCGAAGAAAGGGCATGGATTAGAGGAAGCCATGGAAACAAAAGTTAAGGAAAATGTAAGGAGCAGAAAGAGAATGGGGAAGTAGTGAAAAGTGAAGGCAAGAAGGAAGGACAGCAGAAGAACAGGAAGGCAACGAAGAGCAAGTCTGAGAAAGTAAACAGAGAGGAAGGACGGTGAGGAGGCTTCTGGGTAATTTATACCCAGAGACCGAATTCAAAGCAAACGGGAAACGAAGCGACACCGAAAATCATGACCTCAGACGTGACCCTTGGGAACAGGAAGCACGCTCGAAGCTAACCAATCAGAGGTAAGAAGCATGCGCCGAAATGACAGATAAGTTAATGATGATCAGGAGCGTGCATATCACTGGCAAATCGCGAATCGACAGCACAACCATAAACGTCACTGACGGTTCGGAAATCGGAACAATGGCACAAATAAATTTTGAAAAGCATTGAATGCCTGACACGGAATTTGACAAGTTATGATCTGGCATTAAGTTATCAAGAATTCGAATCGTCCCTCTGGAACCCAACTGGTAAACGAAACGACATACCAACTGGAACCACCCGAGTATATCCGACCTAGTATTTCCGCTCGGAAGGAGAATTAAAAGAATATTGTCCGGTACCGAAGGAAAGCGTAAACAAAGAAAAGGAAGACTCTAGCCCTAAAATATTTAGAATCTCTATCGAAGTACCTTCGATAAAAATTCGCGGGGTACTGAAAGGGTGGCCAACGACAACCCTGAGCCCAAAAGGACTGTTAGGCCCAAGGCCCGTGATCTGCACCCATCACCACACGGTGTCTGAATTCAACTAGGGGTACTGGAACCGGAGACGATCCAAGTCACTGGTTATCCCGAATCGAAAGGATGAGATTAAATCGGCTTCGAGGATACGCTAATGCCAGAACGACGGTTCATGTATTGACGTATCTCCTGGATCCACCTCACATTAAGATCATTCTCGCATTTATGAGCGATCAGACAATCGCTGGTCTACAGATTTCCCCTCTTAAATGCGGAGACACTATAAACGCACATCATTGATTGCTAGATTGAAGGAAGATAGAGTAGCATTTAATGCCCCTCTCCAAAAGGGTCTAATTGAGCATTAATTAGAGGGATACCCAATTAATGCGACGAGACTGACAGAATCAGATCAGGTTTTTTCCCCTCTCGAGGATGACGATCGAGTGATGTCCCGATTAATAGATCTTTTATCATAAAAACCATCATTCAAAGGGAACACCTATAAATAAGACTAAGAAAAAGTCGAAGAGGGGTACATTCTAACAATTCTCTCAGACAAATTTCTCTTTTCATTTTCTCTCTAGCTAATTTGAGCGTCGGAGCGGTCCCGGACCCCGATCGTCCTTATTCTTATTTTGCAGGTTCCGGTTAATTTGAATTTGGTAAAGAAGACTGCGGAATACGTCCTTAACAGAACCTGTGAGAGACAATAAAAAAAGGAAATCTGGCATCCTTGCAGGACCGTACTAAGGTAATGATTTTTTTCGTTACCATCTTCATGAAAAATTAAAAACTGAGTATCTCACAATAAAATATTCTTTTATTTTATGGAATAATTTAAGAAAGAAATATGAATACCAGAAAACTGTTATCCTTCCAAAAACTCGTTATGACTAGTTACACCTGAGGTTGCAAGATTTTAAAAGTATTAGTGAATATAACTCCACACTTTTTAAAATCAGTTTATTCACTAACACTTTTTAAAATCAGTTCAGTATTAAAATTATGCAGTGAGAAAATTATCGATGATGATATGTTAGAGAAGACATATACTACTTTTTATGCCTCGAATGTGTTCCTACAGCAGCAATATCGAGAGCGAAAGTTTAAGAAATATTCTGAACTTATATCTTGTCTTCTAGTAGTTGAGCAAAATAATGAGTTTTTATTAAGAAACTACTAGTCTCGTCCTACTGATTCAACATCATTTCTTGAAGTGAATGATACTGGATTTACATTATTCTCAGAAGCGAATAGTGCATCATTTGGAATAAATAGGTGGTGTGGATGTGATAAGAGAAACTATAGAAATGTTGGTCCTAGAAGCGACAACATTAAAAAGGATAATAATAAAAATATATCGTATCACCAGAACTGGTATAATTCAGATAGGGATAAAAACCCTCAAAATAATTTTTCAAAGAGAGGTGAAGAGGTGTGCTATAGATGTGGTATGACTGAACATTGGTCACGTACCTATCGTACGGTCAAACACTTGGTTGATCTATATCAAACATCTATAAAAGAAAAAAAATAAGAAGTTTGAAACAAATTTAGCAAAACTATCAAATGATTCATTATATATAAATGAGAATGATATCACTCATCTTGATATTTTTGATTTTTTAAAAAATCCTGATGGTAGAATTGATCACTTGATTAAAGATGGAAGTGTTCCTTCAAATTAATGTATTTTCTTTATTTTTAGAACTCTTTAATATTTGTAATGAAAGTTTTGTGTATTTTGTAAAAATATGGATCACATTGATGAACTTTTTATCTTTAAGTTGAATGATAAAGATGTATGTCTGGCTGACAGTGCTACAACTCACACAATTTTTAAAGATAAAAAATATTTTAAAAATTTAACACTAAGCAAAGTCTATGTCCATACCATATCAGATTCATCAAATCTAATTGAGGGCTCTGGAAGAGCTTATATTGTGTTGCCTAATGACACCAAATTTTGTATTAATGATACTCTATTTTTTTCAAAATCTAGAAGAAATTTATTGAGTTTTAAAAATATAAGTAATGATTATCATATTGAAACTACCAATAAAGGCAGTAAAGAACATCTTCTCATTATTAAAATAATATCGGACTAGAATCTCGTATTAGAAAAACTGTCTGTTCTATCTTCTGGATTGTATTATACAAGAATGAAAACAAATGAGTCATATGTGGTAATGCACTAAAAGAATATTGACCAAAAAGTATTTATGATTTGGCATTATCGCCTTGGACATCCCGGATCAATAATGATGAGACGAATCATTGATAACTCACATGAGCATCCCTTAAAGAACCAAAAGATTCTTTTACCCAATGAATATCCGTGCTCTGCATGTTCTAAAGGTAAATTGATTATCAGACTATCTCTCTCAAAAGTCGTTATTGAACCCCCTTCATTTTTACAAAGGATTCACGGGGATATATGTGAGCATATTCATCCATCAAGTGGACCATTTATATGTTTCATAGTTTTAATTGATGCATAAAGTCGATGGTCACATGTTTGTCTACTTTCCACTATAAATAATGCATTTCCTAGATTTCTTGCTCAAATAATCAAACTACGAGCACAATTTCCTGACTATCCCATTAAAATCATTCGATTGGATAATGCAGACGAATTTTCATCTCAAGCTTTTAATAACTATTGCATGTCAATAGGAATAGATGTTGAACATCCTATTGCCCATACACACATTCAAAATGGTTTAGCTGAATATTTTATCAAAAGACTTCAGCTAATCGCTAGACCTTTATTTATGAAATCAAAACTACCCGTTTCTGTTTGGGGACATGTTCTACTTCATGCAGCATCATTAATTCGAATTAAACTATCTGCGTACCTTGAGTCTTTACTGACTTTATTGGTAGTTTCAATATTCTCTATTACAGTTTGCATTTGGTCAACAACCAAATATTTCTCATCTTCGTACTTTTGAATGTGCTGTATATGTTTCAATTGTACATCCACAACGTACAAAAATGGGCTCTCAACATAGACTTGTGATATATGTTGGTTTTGATTCTCCAACTATTATTAGATATCTTGAATTTTTTACAGGATATAGGTTTAAAGCACATTTTGAGAATTCTTACTTTGACGAATCCACTTTTCCATTACTAGATAACGAAAAGTCAGTGCCTGAAGCACGATAAGAAATTACTTTAGATAATAAAGCCCTGTCTCAATTTGATCCTCCTACAAATGAATGTAAACTAAAATTTCAGAGGATTATCTATTTGTAAAGTGTTGTAAATCAATTACTGGATGTATTTGCAGACACTAAAAATGTTGTAAAATCATATATTCCTGATATTAATACTTCAGCAAGGATTGCAGTCCTTGAAGGACAAATTGTCAAAATAACAATAGATGAGTCTAAGACACGCCTGAAGCGTGGAAGACCTATTGGTGCAAAAAATAAAATTTTTCGAAACAGAAAGATATAAAATGAATTTGGTGTTCTTGAAGAACTCATACCTACAATACAGGCTACAAGCATAGTTGATGCTCCTGAAGAAGTCAAATCTTCTATTCCAAAATTTTCTGAAAATGAACATTTTAAAGATGTGTTTCATGAAATATTTTCTCCTAAAGTGGAACAGGTACCTGAAAATAATGAGATCTCAATACATTTCATGAGTACTGGAGGAATTCTGGATAGAAATAAAACTGTTGTTGACAACATATTTTCATATAAGATAGCCTTTGACTTTACCAGAAGCAATGAAGAAAGTGAGCCAAAAATCGTCGAACAATATCGACGTAAAAATTATTGGCCAAAATGAAAACGGCTATTAAATCTGAATTAAACTCGCTAGTAAATCGAAAGGTATTTGGACCTGTTGTCCAAACACCAAATGGTGTAATGCCTGTTGGATATATTCTCCCGTTATGAATGCAATCACATTCAAATTTTTCATTAGTCTGATTGTTACAAAAAGATTAGATATGCGGTTGATGGATGTGGTCATTGCATATTTATATGGATTCTTAGACTATGACATATATATGAAAATCCCTTAAAGATATAAAATGCCTGAAGCATTTACAAGTACATATTGAAATATGTACTCTATCAAATTTCAAAGATCTTTATATAGATTAAAACAATCCAAACACATGTGGTATAATCGCCCAAGCGAATATCTATTGAAAGAAGGATTTGAGAATAATCTTATATGCTCATGTGTTTTTATTAAGAAATCAAAATTCAGATTTTTCATTATTGCAGTTTATGTTGATGATTTAAATATTGTGGGAACTCCTGAAGAGATTACAAAAACTGCTATATATTTAAAGAATGAATTTGAAATGAAAGATCTTGGCAAAACAAAATTTTGTCTTGGCCTGCAGCTCGAGCACTTGTCAAATGAAATTTTTATTTATCAGTCCATGTATACAGAGAAAGTCCTGAAATACTTTTATATGAATAAAGCTCATCCCCTGAGTACTCCAATGATTGGTTGATCACTTGATGTGAAGAATGATCCATTTCGTCCTTGTGAAGACGATGAAGAAATTCTTGGTCCTGAAATACTATATCTTAGTGCAATTGGGGTTTTGATGTATCTTACAAATTGCATTTGCTCTGATATTACATTCTTAATTAATCTACTTGCAAGATATAGATCTGCACCAACTCGAAAGCATTGGAATGATATTAAACATATCTTTCGTTATCTTCATGGTACAGTTGATATGAGATTATTTTATCAACGTGGATCAAGTCCACAATTGATTGGGTACGCAGATGCATGTTATTGTTCAGATTCATACAGAGGTAGATCTCAAACTGGATATGTATTTACTTATGGAGATACTGTCATATCATGAAGATATGTCAAGTAGACACTATATACCACATCTTCAAATCATTCAGAGATTATTGCAATTTATGAAATAAGTCGAGAGTGTATTTAGCTGAAATCAGTGATTCAACATATCCAAAAAAAGTGTGGTCTTCCCATGATAATTGATAGCCCAACAATTTTCTATGAAAATAATACTGCTTGTATCACTCAAATTAGAGGAAGATATATCAAAGGTGACAAAACCAAACATATTTTACCAACATTCTTTTCTACTCCCGAACTTCAGGAGAAATATGAGATTGATATCAAGCAGATACGATCAAGTGATAATCTGGCAGATTTATTTACTAAGGCATTACCAACTGCGACTTTCAAGAAAATTGTGCCGAACATTAAAATGTGAAGACTTAAAAATCTATCGTCATGCACTTTTCAATGGGAGTAAATATCTTGAAGACTTGTGCTGATTGTAATTTTTTTACTTCACTAAGGTTTTGACCCATTGGTTCCTTTGCAAGGTTTTAATGAGGCAATTCTAAAAGCACTTGGCAGAATATATGAATACTGTACTCTTTTTCTTTCGCCATTAGTTTTTCTTTCCACTAGGTTTTTCCTTAACATAATTTTAACGAGGCATATTCTTTATGGATAATCATTCAATGGGAGTGTTATGAAAAGTCAAAAAGAGAGGGCGATGTATGCTCCCTTTCTCCCCTCATGTCCCCCCTCTACCTTTTTTATTATTGTGAATGAACATTCATTTTAATAATTGTGGATGATCACCCCCGCCTCAAACTCTCTATATACATGAAAGTTTGAGATCATTTTGTAAGTAAGAAGAATGAAAGAGAAGAAAAAAAAAAAAAAGAAAGGAAGAGAGAAAATTCAGTTCTTGAGTAATAAGAATTCTAAATATTTTCTCTTATAAAATCTTTTGCAATAATATTTTCTTCTTTAGTTTATAATAATGTTCATATTTTATTGCTTTGTCTTGGATTTATTTAATTACAATGGACTCCACTGTCATGTGTGTCAAATTTACGGGAAAATTCAAGGGCCGAGATTATAGTACTACACAATGCTATAGTTGCAAGGGTTTTGGTCACATTGTCACCTATTGTGCGAAGATGTTTTGTAACTATTACAAAAAATATGATCATATTATCAAGGATTGTCCAACCCGACCTCCTCGACAACAAAAGCATGTTTATTCCACCTCGATTAACATTGCGGGTACATCCTCTTCTACAGCTCTTGCTGCCGCCACTCATGCTTCAATACCTGCTGGTTCCAGTGCTACTACTATCATTATTGATCTGGTACAAAAAATAATTATTCTGCCTTTTCTGCTTTAGGCATCTCAAGTAAACCAAAGTCATCTCCTAAATTTAGGCTAATAGATTCTGGTGCCTTAAATCATATGACTAATAATTTCAGTTTGTTATATAATCTTTAGTCTTATGATAGTCCTCTCAAAATAAACATGACAAATGGTAGTTCACTACCAATTTATGCCGTGAGTGATGTGTCCCCTATCATTTGAAATGTCTTGGTTTCTCCTAACTTTTCCTCCAGTTTATTTTCTATTCGACAACTTATTGGCAACAATTGTAATGTTTTTTTTTTTCATCTTCTGGTTGTATTGTACATTATCAAGTGTCTGGGAGGATGATCACGATGGACTCTAAGGAGGGCCGACTATTTCCACTAAATTTCAGTTCAGCTTTTCTTGAGTCTAGTCCTATTATTTCTTGTAATGCTGTCAAAATATGTATTTAGGATTGACATCGCTATTTAGTCCATCCCAATCTTAACGTACTCTAAACTTTATTTAAATTTGGTGCAATTGATAATAAAAATTCTAATTCAATAGAAATGAGTTTTTTTATTGTACCTCTTGTAAACTTGTCAAAAGCAAAGTGTTACCTTTTCTACAACATGGTTCTCATGCCTCTCAAGTGTTTGACATAATTCTTATTGATGTTTGGGGTATATCTCATGTCATATCACATGCTCACTATAAGTACTTTATTACTTTTATTGACGATTATAGTATATTCACTTGGATCTATTTTCTTCGTACTAAAAGTGAAGTATTTTTTGTTTTCAAGGCTTTTGTCACACTCTTTCAGACACAATTTGCTTTCTCATCGTTTTTGTCTATCTACTTAACAACAAAATGGGGGTAGCTGAGCATAAGAATAAGTATTTACTTAATATGGTTTGGGCTCTTCTTCTTGACTCATAAGTTCCACCTCGTTTTTGGTGTGAAGCATTAGCTACCGTTGTCCATTTAATTAATCAACTGCCCACACTCGTTTTATATAATACTTCTCCTTATTCCATACTATTTGGTTATACACCTAACTATTCTGGTTTGCATATCTTTGGTTGTGTGTGTTCTATTCATCTTTCACCATATGAAAAACATAAATTGACTGCTCAATCTGTTAAGTGTGTTTTTCTTGGCTATACCTCAACTCAACAAGGATTTCTTTGTTACGGTCCTAATGCTCGAAGAATTCATATTTCCAAAAATGTAATATTTTTTGAGAAGTAGTAATTTTTTCTCTAATGTCAATCCTATTTCACCTAATTTTTCACTTTGTCATGATGAGCCTGAGTCCTAACCTATACCAAATCCTAATACATCTTTTGCTCAAGTGGCTCAATTTAAATCTGGTCTTGTTTACACTTGACGTCATCGCACCCATTTGGCCAACTCTTTTATGGCTTTTCAAGATTCCCCTCTGCTGGCACCTAATCCGACATCCACCATAGCTCATGTTGCTCCTGTTTTTCAGAAATCTATTTGTGCTTCCTACCCACCAGATCAATATGGATTTTCTTCCCCGACTTCTATAACTCCTACATCTTCTTCCATTGTTATTCCCTCTTCTTATAAGTAGGCTATGAACATGAGTGCTGGAAGCAAGCATTGCAAACAAAATTTAATACAATTGCAGATATTCAGATCCGGTATGTGTTATAATGTCCTCCTTCAATCAAGAAAATTGGTAGTAAATGGGTTATGATAGTTCACTGGAATGATACAAAGCCGAAATGGTTGCTTTGGAGAATTGCCAAGAGAATGGTTGTTAAGATGACTACTATTCGCTTGTTACTTGCTCTTACTGCTTCTAAATCTTGGAAATTATGTTAGACGAATGTCAAAATACTTTCTTGCATGGCGATCTAAAGGAAGATATCTACATGAGACTCCTGTCTAGTATGCTTATATGTAAATTGAAGAAGTCTTTATATAGTCTTAAACAAGCTCCTCGAGCTTGGTTTGATAAATTTCGCAATACTTTGCTAGGGTTTTATTTTGAGCAAAGTACGATACTTCTTTATTGTTGCACAATAACCATGCTAGAGTAGTATTTTTGTTGGTATATGTAGCTGATATTATCATCTCTAATTCAAATGAACCATTGATTCAAAAACTTTAGCTACATCTTCATAATGTATTTCACAAGAAGGATCTTTGGGATCTTACCTACTTTCTAAGGTTGGAAGTTAGGTTTCAGTCAAATGGTTTATTTCTCAGTCAATACAAATATATTTAAGACTTAATTCAGTTAGAGAAATTGGAAGATATTACTCTAGTTGATACTCCTTAGTAGGTGAATGTTAAGTATAGGAAAGATAAAGGCGAACTTTTCCCGGATTCTACCTTATACCGTAAGTTGGTTGACGGCTTGATTTATCTCATCATCATGCATCCTGATATTTTCTATGTTGTCGACACTATTAATAAGTTCATGGATTCTCCCCGACATCTTCATTTTGTAGATGTTTGTTGGATTAATCGCTATCTACTTGGGACTTCTAATCGTGGACTATTTTTTCCTAAGGGTTCTTCTCTTTACTTGATTGCCTACAGTGATACAGATTGCGCTGGTTGTTCAAACTCTCGACGTTTTACTATTGGATGGTGTGTCTTCCTTGGAAACTCTCTTATCTCTTGGGAGTGTAAGAAACAAAATTATGTATCTAAATCATCTATAGAGGCTGAATATCCGGTAATGTCTGTTGCATGTTCAGAATTTATGTGGTTGCGTGGTATTCTTTTAGAAGTTGGGTTTGCACAAACACATCCCACACATTTTCATGGTGATAATACAAATGCCATTCAAATTGTAGTCAACCCAATTTTTTTATGAACGTACGAAGCACATTAAGGTTGATTGTCATTATATCCGAAATGTCTATGAGTCTAAAGCCATCATTCACCCTCATGTGCGACTGAACGCTAAGTAGCTAATATTTTTACCAAAGTCTTGACTCAACAACGACATCAATATTTAGTTAGCAAATTACTGCTAGTTGACTCACCAGCATCAAGTTGAGGGAGGGTATAAAAAAAAAAAAAAATTAGGGTTTTCTTTACTACGATGTGTTAGTCTCTTAATAGGATATGTTTTCTAAATTTATGTTGTATTTAAATTAAACTTGTATAAATTTAGATAAGATAAGTTTTGTAAGCCTAGAAATTTTATTTATTTAATGAGAATGAAACACCTCAATTGAGGTACTTCAACTAAATTTGATAGTTTCAACCACTCTAGCCTTTGATAACAAAATATTTGAGGTATTGCTGCAAGCATTTTATTCACAATCTCAATATGAGCATCTGATTGTGGATAGTAAGCTGAGATAAAATTCAACTTAGTCTCATGCATTGAAATTCACGGTACGAAGTATTTGAAATACGGGAAAGAAATACCATTCAAGCTATATTTTTAAAGGAGTTGCAAATGGATCTGCAGGTTCACCAATCATTGATGGTTCTAGAATCGCTAAATCTACGTTACATGCAATAGTGCCTAGAATTGTTACCAGAAAAATATATAAAAGATCATTGGGCCATGCGGGTTCTCCATAATCCCTTCTAAAAGGAACTTGTAAAGAATACATCCCTATCAATGATAATGGTGGCAGGTATTCCATGCAACTTAAAAATCTTACTAATGACTAATTTGGCCATTGTTACTACAATATAAGGGGGAGAAAGCGAAAGAAATGTGTATGAATTAGACAAAGCATCAGTGAAGTCCATGGATATATTAGTCCATGACTTGGTGGGTATAGGCAATGATTGCGGCAGTCCAATTAAATGTAAATCATTTGCCTTACATTGCTAACAGATGGGACATTTTTTAATAATTCTTTAATTTCTCTATTCATACCAGACCAATATAATTCAAATTTAGCTTGATGCAATGATTTCTCCAAAGAATATAAGTCCAAGGACACTTCGGTGTTTGTGATCTCAAAAATGAGATTTTGTCTCGTATCCAATACCATTTATAGGGCATGACCTTTAGATGTTCTTCCAACATACTTCTAACTATAGTTATGTTTAAATATAAACCAGGCTCAATCGTCCTACTATAAGATGACAAAAGAGACAGGTAGGACATAGTTCTCACATCTTTACTATTTGCCATATGTTCAATCCAATCTCTCTATGAGTGAGGGTCTCTCACGTGGCGTTGGGTCATACCTCTGAGCTTAGATGATATGATTTGTCGAGGCGTGATCTTTTATACAGACCCATCTAAATGTGATTCTTCAAATAGAGTGTGACCTTCTTCGTATAACAATACTACCTTTTGAACACTTTCGCGTTATTTCGAAAAGCTCCCATATATACTTCAGTCTTTCCTTGATTGTTGCTTGCCTTGGACGAGTTACTCTTTTTGACCAAGCTAACTGTCTCATTAGCTCTTCTATCTCATTTTTGTCCGTAAAGTGGTTTTTCTAATTTGCCTACGACAAGAGAAAAGTCCTTCATTACCTTGCACTAGGAAGTGTCTGCCAGAATTTCTACATGGTGCTTTGCCCACATGTTGGACTAGTTGCACTTTGTAGTACTCATGACTATGTTTTACCAAAGCAATGAAATGACTCTCATCTTTACCTTTCGCTTGAACTCACTTGGTGGTCTATTCTCTTGTGCTAGCACGGTCCTCACACAAGCGGTTCTCCAGCCATGAGATTGCCTTGATATTCACCCACACAGATAGTTCTTGCCACCCATGGTGGCTAACTAGCCTCTCAAGTTTTGTAGATTGACTTCCTCAACCATGTTTTGGGTGGACAACCTATCAAAGAAAACTAGTTTCTTTTGATATGATCATCCCTTTTATTAATGGTATATTTTATTTTAATGAGATTTAAGACAATAATTTCTTACGGTGTAATCTTTTTGTATTTATAACCGTTCTCTTTTACCAAATACTTAAATGGCAATGTTAGAATCCATCAGGCTCCCATGAGCATGAGGGCTCAAATTCTTAGAGACCTTCACCTTTTATTCAAATATCAAGAGAACTATTACAAATATAAAGAGATTATATAAAATAAACTTACAAACTAATGCGGGTTTATAAAATCTATTAAATCTACTTTATACTAAAAATAATTTTACAACATCTGATTACATCAATTCGTAAGTTTATTTTGTATAATCCCTTTGTAGCTAAAATACTTTCCTTTGGTAAAATACAATCCAAGTTGGTGGTTTGTTTGTTTGTTTTTTTTTTTTTTGTGTAAGCCGCTTTCACGCGAGCAGAAAAAAGATTCACTTAAAAAAACGAATCGTAAATTTTCTTTAGGAAGATAGACTAGCTATAACAGAATGGGTCGAAATCTATATTTCACTAGTGAAAGGCACTATAGCTTCTAAGCCTGTACACATTACAGAAGGCATTTACTTAATAAAATTCATATACAGAAGCTTTGGTAATCGATGTATAGGGTAATTTTACAGCTTGGGCGATAAGGGAATATACTTTTGTATGCTAATAATAAAAATTACAACTTCTCAACTGGGAAACCAACTACAGGTCTAATCTGTGAGGCCAAAGAACGCAGCTCATTTATCTCATCAACAGTAAGTCTCCAGCCAAGTGCACCTGCAAATTCCTCCGCTTGCTCTGCATTTTTTGCTCCTGGTATTGGCACAACATTCTCCTGGGCTATTAGCCAGTTGAGAGCCACCTATAGAGAGGAACCCATCTCTTAGTATTGCTCAGGGCAAATAATGATAACCATAATTATAGTTTTGTTTTTTTGTTTTTTGTTTTTTTAACTCTGAAGCAGTGTGCATGAAGGCACCGGATAGAAATTGATATACACAAGGAAAGCAGATACATACTGAGATGGTGCATATACCTATGACTAAAAAGGATGGTATGATGTCACTCAGTATTATTCCCTTCCATAAAGTCCGCAACAAGAGGACTTCAGGTAGAAATTGGGTCTTGGTTGGTTGGTTAGATTTTCTTGCTGATTTAGAGATAAACTTATTGATATGCGGTGTACTTGTGGAATAACCTTATTACTTTGAAGAATACTTGTGTTTGCAAAGCACGCTTTTCACTCGCAAATTACAAGGGATTCCTACATGAAAGCTTTTGGCAGTCTAATCAGACTTGAAGCTTTTTGGAAACTCCTCCTACATGATAAAACCTTAGAGTTTCTTATGGGATCATATGACACTATTTAAAACAAAAAACAAAGCAAACCTGTGTGGGAGTTTTACTGTAGCCCTCTCCTATTTCCCCAAGCCTGTTAAGCAAAGGTTGGAGCTGCACAGCACATAAGTATTTCAATAAGGCAGTTGGAACGTAATGGATTTTCACTATGTTCCATGGCTCTTACCTTCGTTAGAAATTCAGGGGTGTAAATCTGTTTGCGAGGACCAGCTGGTGGATTTTCTGGTGTGTACTTCCCCGTAAGAACACCTACATATGTTAAAAGATAATACATCGGGTACTTCTGACATTGCATCTTCTAACAATGTACCATACTTGGGATCACACACAATATTATACCAGGACCATTCTAAACTATTGAAGACAAATAACCTTACAAGTGTCATGGACCTAAAGGCTAAAGCACCCCACTTGGAGTAACAAGGGTGCACACAAATAAACAATGAAGTTTATATAGAAAGCCAAGAAAAAAGAAGAGCATATAGATTGAAAGGGAAATATATAATCAAGACTTCTAACATACTGTAGTGAAAGCAAAACCCAATAAGTTGTTCGCAAGAGTGAATCAGATCATGATAAAATTCTTAAACAGATCATGAATCTTGCTTGGTTTAGTTTCAACTTGTTTGTAGTTGTTTTTGTTTTCTTTCTCATATAAGTTAACTAGACTGTCAATGTTGGATGGGTGATTGTAAAATTATGAACTGTGAACTAGATGTGGATGGGATGATAATATTTTGAAAGGGTGACTGTCTACCAAATAGCAGGACTCAATTGACACCTATTGCACTTACTGACTTATTAAATCTGCTATGCAAAGTAATCACCACAATATCTATAATTAAAGAGTAATGATACATATCACACTCCCATCCTACTTTCATCCCACTGTGTAAAATGTGGCACTTTTATCACCCTTGGATCATGCTTTATTTTTTTTGAAGAAACATTCAATGGTTGATGGGCAATGCCAACTCATCATAGTGGGATGAAAGTGTGGTAGGTAGAATTTTCCATAATTAAAATCAACTATACTCAATGGTGGTAAAAGAAAATTCCATTAACTTGTAATCACATCATAATTTAAATTCTAAAAGGCATATTGCAAAAAGCAAAAGTTACTATCTATGCAAGATATGTTAACAAAAGACATGATCGTCAGCTTCTAATTGAATTGGATTCTATTAAAGTTCAGTTTTAAACATTTATATTCATTTTCAGATTTTATAATCAAACCTTAACCATCAGATCTATTTTTCATTATGGTTCTCATTTAATTGGATTAGAATCAGATTGAAGGCACGCTCTGATGAGAATCATTGCAAGCCTAGCAAGAGACATACGCATGTGCATGCACAAGCATAGGTTTGTGTAGAGGAATTTGTTTTTCTTTCTGTTAACAAAAACCATAACCTATATTGAAGTGATAGAACAACGAATATATTGAAACAACAGCAACGCCAGAAACCAAGGAAAAAAAATTGAAATGCTGAAGAAAAAGAAATGTCCAATGTTGATTTCTTGGAATCATAAGCCAATTTCCTGCATAACTCAGATACAAATTTGTTTTCAAAATTTCTGGTCAAAGTGCTCATGTCATTAGATCATTGGCCCTGAAACAACAGCAACAATAGAAACCAGAAAAAAAAAAAAATGAAATGCTGAAGAAAAAGAAATGTCCAATGTTGATTTCTCGGAATCATAAGCCAATTTCCTGCAAACCTAAGATACAACTTTGTTATCGAAATTTCTGGTCAAAATGCTTATGTCATTACATCATTGACCCACAGCATTTAAAGTCATGATGGGATGCCTAACACACAAACTGAGAATACAATGTTTTTCTTGGCGCATCTTATTGCCAATTGGGGATCTTAAGCTTTGGGTTTCAGAGCCAATAATTAAGATGTCTATGTAACAAAGAAAGAAAAAATGGAGCAAGGCCATTGGAGTGTAGGAAATTCACCTTGAGCTATAGGTGAATATGCAATCAAAGAGATCCCGAGTTCATCACAGGTTGCCTTTACACCATTATCCTCCGGTGCCCGATATATGAGGCTGTAATTGACTTGGTTTGAAGCCAATGGAATACCTCTCATCTTGAGCTTCTCATATGCATCACGAAGTCGCCTTTCTGAAATTATACACAGTACTCATCATCAGTGCCCCATAAATTCGATGGAGTAAAATTTTCAAGCCATGCATGTTAAAATTTGTAATTTTGGTGGATAATTTCATTCATTTATATGAAAACAGGAAAAAATAAAGAAAGAAAATATGGCTCAAACAAAGAGAGTTATGCGTTGTTTTATTTGCAGAAGTATATAAATTATAATTTGGATAGAAAAATACCACTGTAGTTTGAAACACCGACAGCCTTTACAAGGCCCTGCTCAACAGCATCTCCAAGACCATCGATATATCCTGAAAATTGATTTTGCAATGAACTAAACCTCTTCAGAATCCAGGATTTGTACAAATTTCTGATTTTGTTAGCTATTGTTGCTCAATGAGACAGTGGTAACGCATGAACAACCTTCATTTCCCCATACTCCAGGCCTGAAATTTTCCAAAAACACTTTGTCATTAGGGATGAGAAAAAACTTATTTAAAGGACACTTGTACAGAAACCATATAAAAAGGCTCATCAAACACAGACCAATGCAGTTGATATAGATCTACTGAAGATAGTCCAAGGCGACAGAGGGAATCTTTAAGGGCACCAAGGACACTCTGACGGCCCAGTCTCCATGGCAAAGCTGCAAACTTGGTTGCAACAGCTACATGCAGGTTTGGATCCTTTTCTTTTCTTTCCTTGATAAATCTGTGACGGTAGAATTTTATCAGGTTAATTAAATTTATGTTTGGTCTGAAAGTGGAAATCTAAACCACAATGGATTTCCAGAATCTACCTTCCAAGTAGAGTTTCTGAATTTATGGCACCAAATGATAGCTACATGAACAGAAAATGACAATGTTATTCACACGGATGACACTTTTGCTGCATTTAATGGACAAGATTTTTTATAAGTGCATTCAATGGATAAGAATGAAAGAGTTCTCACCCGAGAGCCATAAACTTCAGCAGTGTCAAAGAAATTTATACCGCGATCAATACTGAGATCAAAGGCAGCCTTAGCAGCCTTCATTTTTCTATCTAAAATCATCACAAAGCAAGAGCAAAATGTTAACATGTCTTCAAAGACTCATACATAGGATAACATCTTTTCCCAACTAACTAACAAAAATTAGCTGAAAATAAATTCAGCTATAGATAGCAAATCTAACCTATGTTAAGAAGGTACAAATGTTGTTGTCCACACAAGGTATAAATGAGGCCCTGAGGGCATCTTAAAATCTGATGATTTCATTAACTTCATTAATATAAGAAAATGAGTTTTCTATTTGAACATTAACGTCACAAAGAGACAACTCCAACTGCTTTACTAATCAAACCAAATTAAAAAATATATAAACTATTACACTAAAAATATTATATGTTTTTTTTATAAGTAAAACTATTGACTGACTAAAAATATTATATACAGGCACTTAATCCAAAATGAATAACATGCATAAAAAATTAAACTAATTTGGAAAATCTAATAAAATTAAATGTGGCATCAATATCATATTAAAACATTTGTAGAGACAACCAGCAAGCATTTGCTAAGGGTATACAGATTATGCATTCAGTTTAAAGAAATGCTTTAGCCACAAATGGATTACAAAAAAGTAATCTCACAAACTAAGGTGGTCTCATATGGTTCGTCAGATTAGAAAGTTACTTTTATTGTAAAGTAGATCTAATGGATTATATGAAACCACATCAGTTTATGGAATTGCTTTTGTGTAATCTTTTTGTGGTTATAGCAGTCCTCTTCAGTTTAATGTGCCCATGACTAGCTGAAAGGAAGTTCAAGGTCAACATACCAGAATTATTCAAACTGGGCACAAAAAAGAAATACAATCCCAACAACTGGAAAACATATAATTCATGGTTTAGAGAGAGATTAATTGGATTTACAGACATCTATGTTGCAAGATTCTTTGCATTTGTTATAACTGTCCAATGGTGGAAGTCATGATAGTTTCATGTAGGGAAGATTATCCCTTCTCTTCTTCATTCTTACCTTTTTCTCTGTTCCCTTCTTTTTCATTTTTGTTTTCAACTTTGTTTTAGAGACTCTTAACCTGGATGATATAAAGGGCCTATCGGATAGGGTTATGATGTTAGGCTTTTGGAAGAGGTCAAGCAGGGCTCGATTTTGTTCTTTCAGGCCCTGATTTGTAAAGGTATTAAGAGGCTAGTAAGCTTACAAAATGTGTTTAGTGCAATATTGCATTACATGGTGAAGAGGATGGAGAGGAGACTTTTTGGGATTGTGTAGATGCATTTCTCCAGAGGAGTAGAATTGCTAGTATCCTATGAATGTCTCATGTTAGGAAGATTACAAACTTGATCAAGTTTCTCTCTGGAAGTGAGTTATGGGGAACTTCCACAAAAGGGAAGAGCTTTGGAAAATATTTGGTGCCACTTTGGTATCTTGCACTTTTTCCCAAACAATGCTCTAAGTTAACAGTCAGGAAACTTAAGTGTACCGGTAGAAGGGCCGATCAGTATTTTCTTTTGTCTATAAAAAGATTGTGCAGAGAAATGGTGGGTGATTTGGTTATATTTAAAATAGAGGTGCCCATGAAAATGACTGCTTGGGAGATAATGACAAGTTAAAGATCCAAGGCTAAATTTCTTTATCAAAAATGAGGGGAATAGACAAAGCTACATTCAGTTGGAAGAGTATCTGCTGCACTCCTGCACCTCCTGAAGCACTTTTTAATTTTTTACACATCTTTCTAGGAGTTCTTAGTGGAGACTTCATTAAGCATGAGAAGGAAATTTGGAATATCGATGCATTTGGAAGAGTAGTAGGGAACAAAAGGATCATTTAGCACTCCATTTTTTCAGTTGGTAGAGGTTTATGGGCTTTCCAGGGTACTTCAGTGATCCCAAGAATTAATGTGAAGTTGTTGGGCTTTTCTGCATATTTCTTTTCTCCATATTTTAATTTTCCTTAAATCCATTGTTTGCTTTTAGTTAAAACTGATGCGGCTTTTGAATTTGGAAACAAATTTTAATCATTCATTTTCATTGTGAAAGTATATAACCCAACAACTAACTGTCATATTTTTTTGACTTGACAAAACCTCTTACTTTAAAAAATTGCAAGTAGGTTGCAATGCTGAATGCTCTTCTTCCACTTTTGCAAGAGAGCCGGCTTGCTATTTACACAACTTGCTTTATCTGATTTGAATATCTACAGATAGTACAATAATTTGGAAACAAAATATTTCATTTGATCTGCAACCTCGTTGACACCTAGCATAAAGAAAAACCTCCTTGACATCTTCAAGTCCAACTTTAACTTTAATTCATGTTTCCTTCAAGAGAAATTGCCTCTAATTACTCCCTTAATAAACAAGCACGCCAAAGTTCACATTAATTAAATTCATCTATTATCACATTAATTTTCTTGTATGTTTTAATATGTAAAAAAGGAATTTGTGAATTTTAGAGATGAGATAATTCTTAATCATCATTTGTGTTCATTTTCTCAAGCCTAGAAGATAAGGAAAGACAATGTATCCTAACGGTGAGTTGGAACTATAGCACGATAGTCGAACACCCAAGAAAAAAGGTACAAAGAACATGTAGATGGACTCCCGCATTGAGTTCGAAGTAACAGCAGGAAAACTAGCTTGTAAAGCCGTAGCTGATATTAAGAATCAATTCCAACATGGTAATTCAAAGAATTTCGAAACGTTACTTCCCTCATTTTGAGCGAATTTAAGGATCTTACCGTCCCATTCAAAGTTATTCCAATAAGTTGTGTCACCCCAAGACCAAGCTCCAATCCCAAGCTTTGTGACCTTCAATTCAGAGGCGCCTAAACTCACCTTCTCTTCAGCTGATTTCAAAGCAGCGAAGTCCTCAGAAGCAACAGCTCTTATCGGGTGAACTCTCCTGCGAATGGACAGAGAAAAGCACGCACTACTAACATGCACGGCCATCATTTCTTGGAATTACACAACTCAAGAATGGGTTTCTTAGATTCGATCAAGCTTTTCACAAATTTAACTAAAATGCTATGAGTTCGGAAGTATTGGAGTAGAGAGTGATCTGTAGGAAACAAATTGGTTGGCTGACAGAAATGCGGAGAAATGGTTCTTAAGATATACACGTTCGACAGTATTGTGTGGTCATATTTGTAGAGTGAAAAAGCAGGGGTCCCACTCCTACCCCCAACACAGCACCGGGGTGAACAGGTGTTAAATCAATTTTTATGAGCTATTAAAAATATTATCAAACAAACAATTAGCCTCGCTTGAATTCGGAGATTAGATGAATTAAGATGAGTTTAATTTATTTTTTAATATTGTTATTATTTTAGAATTTGAAAAATATATATTAAAATTTGAAAAATACGTATTGGAATTTGAAAAAGGTGTATAGGAATTTGTGTTTTGTATAAAAAATTATAAAAATATAATGATGAAATGGAAGTAAATTGCAATTAGCTCAACCCACTTCCGAATCCAAACGGGGCCTTAATCTAGGAAGTAAATTACATAAACAATCACTATAAGAATTTTAGTCACAAAGTGAAAACACATTCGAATGAGGTTTTTAAAATTTAAAACCACTTTAAATGTAAGTCACCACCTCAAATCCAGTATAAAAATTTTAATTTGTTACAATTAATTTAAAAATACTTACAAAATTTTTGTAGTACTTAAACTTAGCTTGCAACACTATGATTGACCTACTTGATCTCTACATGCATGTAGCGTCAGAACTTCAACCTTTTTATAACTTCCTACGAGAACCTCTCGATCTCTTCATCAACATCAGCTTCGACAATCTTCTTGGTCAATGAACACATCCGATATAGACTGAACTGTATTTAATTTTGAGTGTGATATGGTGGAAATATATTTCCTAAGAGAGATTTAACTTTGAATGTGGAGAAAAGTTTCTCTAAAGTCTCTTAGAAGGAGGCTCTGTTTTAGCTCAGTTTTCTCCACACTTAGGGTAGAATATAAAGTTCCTTTTATATCTCCCAAGAAATACGGCGCTCAAAATTTAAAGAAATTAAATTGTCTGAATGTTTGCTTGAGTAAGGTGTTGAGCGCAAGTCGTACTTTAGAAGTTGCTCGAGCTTCATGTCAAGCAAGAGTTGATTGAAAAATCTGGATGACTTTTGCTCGACCACCATGTTGAGCACATGTCTAGCAAACTCTTTGCTTGGTCATTACTCGCACATCTTGAACCAATTTTGCTAGAGCCTAATGTTGAACACCAGTCGAGTGAACTCACTATATGAGTTTGGCTAAAGCGTTATGTCGAGTAAATTCTCTGTATGAGTTATTACATTATAACACAATTTTATGTTAATCCACTTCAACACTTGTTAGAACACAATTTTACAATAGTTCTTACAAGAATATGCTAACAAACTCATTCTTGCATTAACATGGAGAAATGATTTGTAAAAACTAATAGACAAGTCTCATATAAGTCTCTATAAAAAAAAGTAAGCTTCACTTAGAAAAAGTGTAAAGAAACTATTTTTTATTAGTAAAACTTAATTTTTTACAAAAGACTTGTATGAAATTGATCTATTTAAGACTTATACCTAACATTCATCTTCTACTAATGGTGACATTTCTCGATAAACATCAATTTAGAAATTTTAAGAATTTTCAACTTGATTTATGAAAAAAAAAATTGATTGTTACAGGACTGAAAGGACGTAATTGGGCAAGATGGGTAGGCACAAACTGACCTACTCAAAGATTATCGAAGAGGAGAATTAAACTGATTATATTCATGTGTAGAAATTTTTATTCTACTAGTGGCATACGTTAGGGCAATGCTTGAATGATACATTTGTAACTTTTGGAGAATGAAATGCAATTAGGGTATTTTTAACTTTTGGATGAAGGGTCAAAGTATGAAATTCAACCTTTTGAATGGTAGTTTGGAAGTCATGTTTCATATAGTAGTCTTCTTTTTGGTACCAATGATTACTTGATTTGTCGATTACGTTGATGTTTTTTTCCTTCATGGAATGGGTCTTTCTCTCATGGTTGAGTGAAGAGAAAGTTGGTTCTTTTCCAATCTAGTGAAAGGTATAGTTTGCCAAGGGCAATTTTTCTTACATTGAAATATTTTTAATTTTTCTTCTTGATTGGTTTTCATGTGATTATGGCTGATGATGTTACGCATATGTGGAATAATTAACTAAGACTCAGAGAATCTTTACAACATGAGCTTTTAGTTGTGAGGGATAATATTTGGACTACACTTGAGTGTAGAAAATGTTGTTTCATTGGTAAGATCATGGCTGAATAGCACATCAACCGTGATGCCCTCAAAACTACAATAGTAAAAGTTTGGAAAATAAAGGCTGTATTAACATTGTTGAAGGAGATGAAAACACTTCCATTATTTAATTTGCTTATGTCTATGCATTAGATCGTATTTGAGATGGGAGATGGGCAACCATGATTATTCGATGAAAATCTTATTTGCTTGAAATGATTTGATGATATCACTCTACCCTCTTATATCTCTTTTTCTCATATGTTCCTTTGGGTACAATTACATAATTTACTTTTTAGATGCATGAATTTTGAAATTGGTTTCAAACTTGGAGCTTCCATTAGTAATGTGCTACATGTGAAGGTTTATACTCATGGTAATGAGTGGGGAAAATTTTTGTTTATACTTATTGAAATTGATTTAAAGCAACATTTAGTCAGGGGGAAGATGATGTTCTTGATGGAAAGCGTATATTTATATCTTTCAAGTATGAAAGATTGCCTAGGTTTTGTTTTCATTGTAGTATGATTGCACACTTTAGATTGGGTTGTACACAAAAAAAGGACTTCAATTCCTTCACGATTATCAACTTTTTCAGCAATATAGCTCATGGCTCAGGGCTTCTGGCCTTCTTTAACATGCTGGGATTGGTGAGTTTGTGGATGTTCATTCGAAGGGGTCATCTCAGGATGTATTCGAGAAACAATTACCCATGCCAGACAGGGTTAGTGACAATTGTAACGATGATAATATGGAGATGAGTTGTTCTGTGCTTGACAAACAAGCATTGGTTGACAAAAGCCTAGATCCTACTTGATCTATTGTTGACTAGTCACATGAGAATTTGATTGGTAAGTCTTCTAACTATGAACCTAACTCTTTGATAACTACCAAACTTGCCCCTTGTGGAGGTACAAGACTTGCCTCTAAACCAGTAATCCATGTGGTCTAGCATGCGTCTACCTTGCATATAGTTTCTTAGATTGATCCCCTTGTATTGAAGTCTGTTGTTTCTCAAGTAGAGTTTAAGACTAAAGTGTCTATATTAGATACTTTTCCTATGGATTCATTAATAAAATGGAAACGAAGGCTAAGAGTTAATGCAATGGGTTATGCTTTTACATCCATTAGGTTTGTAGGGATTCAGAAGAGGAAAATGTCTATTAATACTTCTATGGCTAGTGAGGATGCTCCAAAAACATCAAGAATGACTCATTCTTCGGGTCCACCTATAGATCTATCAGTGGCGACTAATACTCAACCCCGTCAGGAGACATGAGACTTTTAAGTTGTAACTGCTGGAGGTTTGACAAATCACAGATAGTTCAATACCTTGACCATATGGTTAAGGAGGAAATGCCTAGTATTATATTTTTACGGAGATTAAATTACAATAAAGAGATTGAAATTGCATTTGAATTTTCACCACCTTTTTACTGTAGATGGTATTAGTAGAGGTAGATGTTTGGCTTTATTTTGAAAAGAGGATGTACATATTGCAATTCATTGTTACTCCCAAAGGTATATTAACTATTGGATCAATGATTATGTTCGTAACTTCACTTGGACGTTTACCTGTTTTTATGGCCATGCTAATGTGGCTAGAAGACATGAAGGTCATAATATATTGTCATTTATCTCTATTGAACCTTTTGCAACGGATCTGCTTAGGTGATTTATTGAGTTACTTTTCATAAAGAAAAAGTTAGTTGGGCTCAATGCTATGAAAAGCAAATGGGTTCTTTTAGGACAGTGTTTTAAAATCTATCATCTAATTGATTTGGATTATTCTAGAGGAAAGTTTACTTGGTCAATGATAAAAGAGGTGACACTTTCACTAAAGAGCTACTAGATAGAGCTGTTGTCACAAAGATCTAGTGTGAAACCTTTGGTAATGGTGGTGACAATTAGGGCTGTGCAAAACTCCGATGGTTCTGATTTATGCCGATGCTTGCACCAATTTTGACTATAATTGGAGTTTGGAAGTTGAAAGTCGTAAGTCAAAGTCAAAGTTGAAGTAACTCCGACTCTGTAATTAAAGTTCGAAGTCGAGTTCAGAGCCCAGGTTGGCTCCAACTTCCAACTCTAAACTTTAATAAAAAAAAATATCACAGATGCAAAACGACGTTTGTGATATTTTCTTTTCTAGCCTAAAGCCTTAAACGATGTTGTTCCAATTAAATAGGAACGACGTCGTTCACACATCCCTACAACTTTCTTCCCAAGGACCTTGAGCCCTTGAATCCTCAGATCTCAATCATTTCTCTGTCTATTTTTTCATCTTTGCTTCAAGCGAATCAAGTCTTCAAGTTCAGGCCTCAACCTTCTCTTTAGGCTGTGAGTTTGCTTCAAGAGTTCTTCACGTTGCCTTGACACCGTCGATTACTTCAACCTTCACACTGTTGGGTTTGCTTGAGGAAATCTATGATTTTGTTTTTGTTATACGTTGATTATTGATTGGATTGCGTAGATTGTGTGTGTTTTGTATTGAGGGATTGGTTGGGGCTTGGGCTGTAAATGTGTTGGAGTTTGATATTTTTGGATAGTGTGTGCAATATGTTTGTGGAAATGTCACTGAGCATGAATTGTTTTAATTTAACTTATCCAAGAGTTTCGTATATCACCATGCCAGTTTGTATAACAATTTTCTATTGTTTAATACAAATATGAGTAGGTAATTTTAGCTAATTTAAGAGATCAAGGTCTTGATGATCTCACATATATGGTCGTGTTGCTTTTGGATTCTTATGTAGTTTACAAGCCTATATTTCGAGATTGAGATTTGCTATTGCACTGATTTGGATATTTTTGCAGTGATATATTTTTGCTAACTCAAAATCATAATTTTTTTTGGATCTCCCATTTGTGAATTAGTCTATGGGTTTCTTTGTTATTTATTATTGATAAACACTACAACCTTTAACTTTCTTTATTCTTTGTTATTTGTTATTGCTAACTCAAAACTCTAGATTTTTTTGCATTGATATTCTTTTGCACCGATCTTTGCGGATTTTCAATGCTCTTGTTGCACTAAAATTGGTTTTAAGGATGCTGTTTTTGCACTGTATGTATTATTGTTATGCTATGTTTACATGTCTAGTGCTATTGGTGTGCTATTTTTGCATTAAATTTGTTATTCTAGGTGTTGTTTTTTCAACGAATTGGTATTAGTGTGCTATTCTTGCATTGAAATTGGTATTGATTTGCTATTTTTGCACTGAAATTGCAACTGGGGGTGTTGTTTTAGCATTGAAGTTGCAATTGAGGGTGCCGTTTTGCACTATTTGTGTTATTGATGTGTTATTTTTGCACATGTAGTGCTTTTATTGTGTTGTTTTTGCATTGAATTTGCTATTGCAATGATAAGAAAGTTGGCAGCCATTCTAGTGAGCGTGTTTTTAATTTTTCAAAGAGCAGGTTTTATGCTAATTTCCATGTCCTTTATCACCTTCATCTTTCTTTACATGTTGAATTCCGCCTTTATCATTTACTGAATGTATTTTTTCCTTTTATGTACTTAATTATCTTATGCACATAAGCAAGCATAAATGTGAAATTATATATATACTAATATTTTTGCTTCTATTGTCTTAATTTCAACACGAATGGATCATTCACCTAGTGGGACTCCACATGAGAATTTAGATGCCATAACTCCATCCCCAGCACCGATTTGGAGTTGGCTGCCCACTTCTAGATCACAAACATCTTGTGCAAGCAGTCGATTCCACTCCTAGTAGAGATAGAGTTGGAAGATGCAAATCAATTTAATGAGAAAGAGGAGATGGCTATTGGGGACAATTCAGATCAGGATGTACCTCTATCGCCTTCATCTGCTAGGCCACCATGGCCACGAGCAAATAAAAAAAGATAGAGACATGGGAACATTTCAACAAGGTTAAGGGTAGGGTTCCCCAAGAATCACGGGCTGAGTGTCACCATTGTGAAAGTCAAGGTTGCTGTCATTCAAAGAGATAAGGTATCGCTTGTATGATATCACATTTGGAAGGTTGCCATAGGTATAAAATAGCGAAGGGGTTGGAGGCTGGAAGTCAAACTCAGACTAATTTTAGTTACAAGAGTTCTATGGCTACTGATGGTACACGGGCAAAGAAGATGGCCATCCCTTAATACAATGAGAAGTTGTTAAGGGAAGTGTTTGCAAAGATGATTATTGAGAATGTGATGCCTTTTACCACAGTCAACAAGAAAGAGCTCACAAAGTTTGTGAAGCTGGTTGAGCTATTATTTTCACTGCCATCACGGTATACAGTGATGCACAATTGTATGAAACGACATATGAAAGAGAAGGTAGAGATGCAAAAAATGTTTGTCACTACTAGCCAAAGAGTGTCATTTACGATCGACACTTAGACGTCGATACAGAATATTTCGTACATGTATATCACAATACACTATATTGACAACGAATGGAATCTAAAAATATGGATTATTGGGTTCAAGGAGATAGTTGATCATAAGAGTACATCTATTGGGGTTGAGATAGATGATTGTCTGATGGACTGAGGCATTTAGAAAGTTTTATGCCTTACAATAGATAATACTAGTGCCAATGAGACTGCAATCGATTGGTTTACGCAGACTACGAGGGTGAGAGAAGATGTAATCCACAATCACTAGTATATCCATGTTCGATGCTCTATTCACATAATCAATCTTGTTATTAGTGAGCCTTTTGGCTTTGATTTTATTTTTATTATTATTTTTTACTTGTCTTGTGTAATTTCTTTTTTTATATTTTATATTTTTATGATAAAAGGTTTAAACATAATTGGGTATTCATCAAACAGGTGAAGGGTTGAAAGATGTTTACGATTCCATCACCAAGATCTGCAACATTGTGTGGTATGTGAGGGCTTCCCCCCAAAGCCTGAAAAAGTTTAAAGCAATAATAGCACAACCTAGGATTGAATGTTCTAGGAGGTTGTGCTTGGATGTTCTGACTCTACATACCTGATGTTGAGTGTGGCACAAAAGTACCAAAAAGTGTTCGAGCGGATGGAAGTCGAGGATGGGTCTAAGCCTTAGGTATGCCTTGTTGGAGCTTGTAGGAAATGGGCTCAATGCACTAGACAATATGGATTGGGCTCATGGGGGGGAGTTTGTCACATTTTTATAGATATTTTATGATATCACTATGCGGCTATCTACATCAATATATACAACTATAAACATGTGCTTCAGCAAGATCTCGATGTTACATCACCACTTGCGATAAGGTTATGATGACCTAAGCAAATTGTTATTTGGTATGACTGAGAAGATGTAGACAAAATATGATAAATATTGGGGGCAAGTGGATAAGGTATATAGATTACTGTTCGTGACAGTGATCCTTAACCCCAAGTCAAGTTGGTAGTGATAGAATGGTGGCCAAATTTCGTCCTCAAGGCAGTGAAGGCTACGGTGTTTATTACAGTACTTATATGTGATCTGAATGACTTATACACCCATTATAGTACCACTAGCCAGGCTTCATCCTCAGCAGGTAACTTATACTTGGTTCGAGATCTCCCTCAAATGCCCATAGCCATCCACCCAATCAAGGTTTCAACGTTATGGCGTCGTATCATGAGCTCATTATCATGGAAAATGTTATGCAATGTACAAATGAGATTGAGAAGTATTTTATGGAAGAGGTCGAGGGACCTAGTCTTGAATTTCAGATATTGACTTGGTGAAAGGCTAATTCCATCAAGTGTTCGATTATCTCTCGTATTGCTCGAGATGTGCTAACCATTTATATCATTATAGGTTCATCTGAGTTGGCGTTTAGCGCCAGAGATCAAGTGTTAGATGCTTATTGGAGTTCATTGTCACTGTCAATCGTGAAAGCCCGCGTTTGCACATAGAACAGGATTAGTGATACACCTCCTAGACTAGAGAATTGACATTGATACTGAGAGCTATTAGCTTGAGTTAGGCAAAAATTACTTTACTGTTTTTTATTTAGATTTATTGAAATAATTATTCTTTTTATGATTTTATAAAACTATTTAACTTATACTATCTATGATTTCATAAATATATTTGTCAATCATAGCATAATTGTCAATGACTGATGGAGTATGGAAACCTTTGGCCCCATTAATCTTCCGCTTTAATGCTCCAGTAGGTATACTTTTTGTATGTCATGTCGTCATTGTTGTATGATTGTATGTAGAGTTTGGAAGGATATTCTGTATATCCGATGTTATTTGGGAATCAGGAACTAGCACTTTAATGGTCTTATGATTGAATAACTCGATTTACTAAACGAGGTTAACCCATCTTATGAATGGGAAAAAGTAAGTTGTGCTGAAACATTTCTATAGCAATGACTATAAATTAGGCTGTAGGGGCGTATCTAATAATCTATCTTGTAGGTAAATTGACTAATAATACAATGTTGCTTTTTCTTTCTTGAGGATGTTTTAGTTTCCTATGAAGGATATAAATTATGTTTCTCCTTATTAGATCTAATTTTGGAGAGTTAGAGTTAATGTTCTATTTTCATAATAGACTTTGAAATTTACTTTTTATTTTTGCATTGGATTGGTAGGTTATCTACTACACAAGCTTGAACTAGAATGTTAATGGCAGCACACTATTCAATGGATATACATATGGTATTGTGAGAGTGTGGGGAATTGGTCATTACTAGTAAAGCTCAAGAAATTATTCAACTTTGGTTTCAAGAACAAACTAATTACTCTTTTTAATGTTAGAAGTTTTAAAAACTTTTATATATTGTTGGCAATGGTGAAGATTTGGTCATGTTTGACACGGGTTGAGGCTAATGATGTTTTTTTTTTTTTATGTTAGATGTCACATTTGTTTTTAAAATTGTGGAGATCAAGTTTGCCTTAGCTTGCGTGGTTTGACTTTGATAGCACATTCATACTTTTATGAGATGTATATTGTATATAAGATAGATACCTATTTAGAAGGGAAAAATATAAAGAAAATAATCACGAACTTTTATGACCATCATTGCAAGTTTTTTACACACATTACCAAACTTTTTATAGATTTATATATATTCTCACACATATAACTCATTGCTATGCAGGGAGGTAAATGGAATAGGAAATGCAGACCCAATTAGAATCGAAAATCCAAACCTAACAATTAGAATTGAAAATGTAGACCTAATTAGAATCAAAGTTCCAATCGAAAGTCGGAGTTCCAACCTCCAATCAGAACTTTGATCGTAGTCCAAAACTCTGAACCCCAATCGGAATCGAGCTTCGACTCCATTTTGGAGTTGGAGTTGGAACCACTTTTCGACATGAATTGGAGGTCGGAACTCTGAACTTCGACTCCGTTAGAGTTAGAGTACAACCCTAGATGAGGTCCAAATTTTGGCTTCTTTCTCTTTTGATCATTGTGCAATATTGCTTACCACTCAAACTAGTAAACAAGAGATAAAAGCTTATCAGAGTTTATGTTGTTTTGAAGCCAACTAGTCCAGTTATGATGCTTGTGAAGATATGATTAATGAAGTATGGTCTCATTCTCCCCCTTCTGTTAGGGGATTTGGTTGTCTCACTAATAAGTTGTTCACCCCTAAAGCCTAGACCTATAACTAATGTTGTTCAAGTATTCATGTGGCATGCTTGTGTTGATGCTCACCCTATAAAATTGAACCTAAGAGGAATCTTCTTTCTAATTCTAGTCCTATCTGTCTACAAGGGATGAAACTCCTAGGCATGCTCTCTAGTCCTATTCTTTAGCAACATATTTGTGGCTACTTGGATCTAAGGCTTTCCAAAAAGCACCTATTAATACTATTGCTTTTGATATATTTTACTCTAATGAGGGATAGGTTATCTACACAGGAATTGGTTTTGTTTGCTGTCATTTCTCAATATATTGGTTTAGAAGAAATGCATTGATTTATAAAGGGACTTTATCACATGCTTCAACTTTGTATAGCCATGCTTTACAAGAATATTATGAGTATACATATGCTATGCAGAATAGAAGGCAACCAATTTGTACCTCATGGCCTTAGCTTCTTCATTAAGAAGCTCCTCCAACAAATTGGGTTAAAGTCAATCGGGATGTACCTATCAATGTTGATACAAGAAAAATTAGTATTTTGGTGTTGTTATAGGAATGGTATTCATCTTGTACATGCAAGTTTGATGAAATATCTAACATTTTGTGCAGAACCATCTATAGCTGAAGCAATGGGCTTACTAGCAGCAACTTACTTTTGCAAGGAACTTGATTTGAAGAATGTTTTCTTTGAAGGAGACTTATCACAAGTTATTGATGCTATTTTAGCTATGCTGGTAGTTTTGGTAATAAGAACTATATTTTTTTATTCTGATTGGAGAATAAGACATGTCAAGAGGGGTGCAAATGGGGTGCCACATAGACTTGCTATAGAGGTTATATCTCTCACATTTGAATTGATTGATATAGATTACACTGCTTCTTGTATTTCTAATCTTGTATTGGTTGAGTGCCAAAGTTTGTTATTAATCAAATGCTTGTTATTCTAGTTTAAAAAAATGATAACTTAGTTGCTTTCCGTTACGATTTACTCATATTGATAAAAATATGCTTGGTTCATTGTTTATTAACTATTATGAACAAAGGTTTATCATGACCTAGTATTGTATGTCTCGACGCTTCAATCACCTCTAGATCCCAAGTGGAGAGTGGGCTGTGACACTTATGAATATTAAGCATAATTGTATTTTCTATTTCACTTATGTATTTTTGATAGGATTTTTTTCATTATACTTACAAAAAACCCTACTAGACTATTTTCGTTGTTATTTGATTATCATATTCGATTTTTATCAAGTACATGGTCATAATCTTTAAAAAGCTAAATGGCCTTTTATGTAATTTTAACTTTTATATTATTTCAAACAAATGAAACCTATTTGAAAGTGTTTAGACATAAGGTTACCAAATAGTAAAATCCATTTTTAATAATAGAGTTTGTTACTTAAACTCTATAATTAAAAACTATATTCCATGGTGCAATGCTAAGCAGGCACTAAATAGAGGTAAGATTTGGCGAAGGTGCTCCTTATAATAATTAATACTCGTTATCTACATCCAAATTTAGGTATTTTTAAACATCCAGATCCACATCTGGGAATAGATATAGATGTAAATATTCAAATACGAAAATGCATATGTATTCGAATTTTCATCTTTGGGTTTTAAAATTTGAAATAATAAAAATAAAAACAAAAATCACAAATATTTTCATGCCTTATAAGGTGACTGCTAGGGTTCTGACATGGAGGCCGAGAGAACAAAGACAAGAACTAAATAGAAAGAGATTCGAGAGGAATTATTGAAGTGGAAGAGCATAGAAGCTTGGAGAAGTTTGAGAAGTAGAAATGATGTTGTTGGAGTCAACTTGAGGAAGCGCACGTTTAACGGTGGTCTATCGTTTATGCTTTCAATAAGTGTCGTTGGGTTCGGGTGCTGTGCACCATTTAGTTATGTTACTGCATTGGTGCTACGCATCATTTTTAGTTGGACTGTTATGAAAAGTCTATAAAATGCAGAGTTTGGTATTTGATTCCAAACGGTGCATTTGTGTCATGTTCTTTCTACTGTCAAGGTTAGTTTAATTCTTTCTCAATTTTGTTAGAAAGCAATGTCTTAAGGAAGGAAATTGAATTATTATGAATCATCTGAAATGTTATAGAAGCTTAAATTTCTATAAGAAGGTTTGGGAGCCCTTGAAGCACTCTCATGGTAATACACTTTGAATTTCCTTTTTAGCTTTAATCAAACACTTGGTATGCACTCTCTTTTTCAATTGTAACAACCATTTCCAGCATTTTTAATACGTTCCTTTTTTTTTAGAGAAATAAGCTGACTTTCATTCGACCAATAAACCTGAAGTTTATTAATGTTGAGAGAAATAGGTTGACTTTCATTTAATCAATAAACTTAAAGTTTACAAATGTGACTGATATAACTGAGTATACAAGCCAACTAAGAACAGTTGGAGCATAACTTTTAAATCTTTGCAGACAAAAGTTTAAGATACTATTCACTACCACTGATAGAGAATTAAAGTCTCTTCCTCCAAAATAAGAGAGAATTACAACTCTACGGATATAAAGTCCAAGAGACTAACTATTTCTCTTCAATTTTTCTATACAAATGAAACTAAAGAAAGACCAATTAAATAACAAGACATAGACAATCAGACAAAATCAAAACTGGTTGTGGTGGTGTGGGGACAGCACGCACCACTCTAGGAGTTAAAACCCACAAGTTTGAGTAGTTCGACGACCTTGGATCCACGAGGAACCACGCGTGGCGGAAGGGGTCCACCTAATGGTGAGTGCATAGAGTTAAAGTTCAACTGGACCTCGCACGTGTGGTGCATGCGCTGCTTTATTTGACAAAAACTTCGGTTGACAACAAAATCGGCAGATGGGGAGAACGGCGGCAAGGCTCTTGGTGGTCTTAAAGTCCTTGGACTACCTCAAACCTGCACAAGCCGAATAAAAAATCAAGAATTTGAAAAATCACCATCAATACTATACAACGATGGTGGCCAGAAAAAGGAAAGAGAAGAAAAAAAGATAAGATAAGAAGAAGGAAAAGAATGGACGGAAGGACTATGCTGTTTAATTGTTGTTTCAAAAATAAAGGAGCATGTGTGTTGGACTTGGCCCATGATTTGTTGAGGTGGTTCACTAAAATATCGGAGTATGAAATCTAATTTGTTTCTAACGTACATATTTTTTTTGGAGAAATGACATGTTTCAATCGGATAGTGGTGATTGATACATTCTAATTGATAACAACCAATGTTTCTACTGTTTTAAAATTTTATAAATAGTCTCTGGAGGTACTTGAAGAAGGATCGGTTTTATGATAATAATATGGAGAAAAAGTTAAAATTTTTAGTGGAGTTTTGGATTCATTCACTTGTATAGAGTTTGTTTGAGCCATACGAAGATCAGTTGGATTGTTATATCCTAGAAGCGTCAAGTCAAAGTGGAGGTCTGTTGCACCGATTCAATTGAAATATCGCAAATAGCTTGAATCTTCTTAAAAATAGTGATATTTTCGTACTTCAACTAAACTAATGTCATTTAAATATTATTTTGTTGTAACTCTTATTATATTGTTGTATGTGTTGTAAATTTTATTATATTATTATATATATATTCACTAACACCCAATAATGAAAAGAAAGCAAATTTAGAACATACATCACTTGATTCACTTGAGAGGACCTAAAACCCACTTTAAGAACCTCAATCCAAAGTAATCCATGATATACGAGCTATTTGCTTCTTGTGGGGCTGTTTTGATGTTCGCTTCAGCATGAGCGAGCTATTTTGATGTTTGCTTCGATGTGAGAGAAGATATTTTTTTGAGGCTGCTTCGGCTTATTGAGGGAGTTTCTTTGAGGGGGTTTAGGACTTTCGCGTCTTGCAAGGGGAGAAAGAAGGCGGAGGAGCGTGTTGAGGGTGTATACGACTCTATTGTGAATACTTAAAGAGTGGTTATGTGTATTTTTTTATTGGCCGTTATGAATTTATTTTTAACACCCATCCAGCTCAAGTATTTTCCTTCAAAAATCCAATGCCCTATAGGTATATTCTCTTATTTACGTTTGGATAGTAAAAATATTGAAAAATATTAAAAAGAGTTATGAATAATAATAAAAAATAATAAAATAATAAATAATAATATATTTTTTTTAAATACCTGAGATACTTTTCTGGCCAAACTTAAGCCTAAGCCATCACGTGTTTGAATTTCTCAGGATTAGTAAGTCAAATGAATTAGTTTCGAAGGGATCCAAGTTGTCGTGTTTTTTTGTCTTTTGAGAATGGTGTTTTTTTTGTTTGTTGATTAGTCCATGTATTATTTATGAGCAATGCTAGGGACCCCTTTTTGGGTCCCTTTAGCGTGCCCCGCTCTACGTGGATATTCCACGTTTCAACTATTTTTTTATCCTCCAGCCAAATAAGCACAGCTGCACACAACGTTCCCTCCAACTTCAATCGCACGTTTCAATTATTTTTATTTTCCTCGAGCCAAATTAGCATACAGTTCCCTCCAATGTCAAAGAACCCGTCGACAGCTCCCTCCAACGCCAAGGAGAAACGCACACTCTCGACCTCCCCTCTCGTCTCCATTTCCAGAGCTCGGTAAATTCGCCGGATATGATCACATCTCCGCCGACAGACATTTCATGCTAAGCCCTAAGCACAGAACTGACCCTCCCCTTCCCTCCCCTCACAGCACCCATTTCACACAGGACCCAAACTCCATCTCCGACCATCGAAGCCTTCCTTGCACAACCGACCCTCCCCTGCACAACTACACAAAAACTGGGTAAATAATGATAAATGGGGGTTGGTGTGTGGCCATTTAGGTGCATGATATTTACAAAGATGGTTATTGAACTGTATTGATTATATTTACTGATTAAATTAAAAGATTAGAAACTCTTGGAACTGGATGGTTATTGGATATAATTGGTAAATATGTTGATGAATTATTATAAATACACATCATGTGACAACACATGAGAGACAACGTTCGAGGACAACAACATCAAATACCTCTAGTGCAACACTGGATACATGGTTTTTGAATTGCTGATATGGGTAATGTAAGGCATGGCCGTGTATAGCAAAAGGGCACATATCCAACATTAGTGTATTTGAGTGCTTTTCTGAAATGAGATTAGAATCCATGTTACAGATGATTGCTCTAGTGCAACACTGGAGATATATATATATATATTGTTCATAAAGCTTTGGCTATTCACTATATTTTAACTCTTTAATATATTATGGGCCGAGTTCAGTCTTCATACATTTGAAACCTATAATAACTTGTGTGAATGTCCTTTTAAAGGACAAGTTGGAACAATGATTCCTTTGCTTCATTGTCAGCTTAAAAATAAATGATGCAATGAAACCAATAATTCTTTTAGCAATTCAGTGAATGACTTTGTTCTGATTGTGTTTTTTCTCCCTTTCTCTTCTGCTTTACCTCAAAAGTTTCAAATTAGAGAACCTAAAGGTATTAATTTGGACCAACAGCATCGGCTTCTTTCTCAGTTACTTACAAATACAAATTCCTTACTGCTAAGACATAAGAAACAGAGAAAGGAGAAATGCACGCAAGGTTTCTCAATTAATTCGCAAAGCAAATCCGTACAATACAACCCTTGTGCCATTCTGTCGAACATTTGGTACTCGACAGAGTTACCTCATAAGTTTAACATCACATTTACAATAACTCAGCCATAACAATAATATAACTTGATTAATCCCACAGAACTCAGCCACAACAATACAATTTTCAATTTCCAGAGAGAAAAAAAAAAACGAATGAACCCAAAAAAATTAAGAAAGGACGTTGCTGAATGAGGAGATGGGAGATGTCGAGTCTAAATTCTGGTGGGGATAACGGTTGCTGGAGGAGATGCGAACTCGCCGATCTAATGGGTCAAGATGAACCCAGCAAATCCCAGATGCATTTTTCAGGTTTCGCGGTTGGAAATGGGTCTTGGCGAGTCTGTTGGCGGAGTACGGTCTAGGCGTTTGGAGGTGGGCCTCGACGAGTCTGTCGGCGGAGATGTGGTCATGTCCGGTGAATTTTTCGAGCTCTAAAAATGGAGACGAGAGGATAATTATGTCTGGCGTGCATTTCTCCTTGGCCCTCGGGTTCAAGTGAATGACTGTTCTGGAGGAAAGGTGTGTTTATTTAGCCGAAGAGTAAAAAGTAATCAAAACGTGGAATGTCCACGTAGAGCGGGGCACACTAAAGGGACCCAAAAACGGGCCCTTTAGCATTTTCCATTATTTATTATAGTGATCTTGCAAATATGGGTCTATTTGTAGGTTGCTGTCTTCATCTCTAGGAGTAAAAAGGCGGTCTCACTTGTATTTGTAGAAAAAACAAGATGATTTGTGATAAAAATTAAAAATCATATAAAGTATTATTAAAATGTATTTTTTAATATTATTTTTATTTAAAATTTTAAAAAATTATTTTATATATTTAAAAATTTTAAAAAATATAATAATTAAATAAGATCAGATAAATTATAAATAAATGAGATCTTAATGGACCAAAGGGATAGATTTGTAAGTATAATTTTTAGTGGTCTAGTATACCTTATTTACTGGTTTATAATTATTAGTTTGCTATTTTAGTCAAATTATTGTGAAGGCTATGTATTTAAGAAAAGTTTTATGCGTTATTTTTCATATATCCTGCTTTTTTTAAAATAAATTTCTTATTAAATATATGGTATATACATAATAAGTATATTACTAGTAAAAAAGTTATTCTTTTTATACTTTTTAAGATTTGGTCTATTATTTTACAAAAAATTATATTAAACTTGTGACTTTGTAATTTATATTTAATCAATTGTCTTGTGGCGGGGACACGTAACACAAAACAAAAGAAGATTGGGATGGTGAACGTCTTGATTGGTATTCCTCAGGCTTCTCTTCTTGGGGTGCGGTGCAGGGTTGACATTCGCTTACATTGGGAAACCCGCAACAACGGTGGTAGTAGGAGCACCATTTGTTGTTCAAGCCGATGGCTTTCAGAACTGCGATCTTCTTGGGGATATATCATATGGGGTCAGATCGGATCAAAGGCACTGTCTTTTGGCTGCTTCTGGGGCCGTCTCTTTTGACCCAATTCAATTGCCTACCATATACTCCTCCCGACTGGATACTGCTACTGGCGGTGGTGACGGAGATGAATTCAATACAGAGGCGGAGGCGGTGATGGTGACAACAAAGACGGCGAAGAATCCGGCGGCTGCTCAGACGAAAACAGCAAGAAGATGGCTGGCATGTCCATGTCTGAAAAGTTAACTCTGGCTTATGCCGGTCTTCTTGGAGGTAAATAACGAACGGTTTCAACATACATATTTTATTTTATTGATGCCTTCTTCTTTTTCTCCCTTTTTTGTTATTTTGTTTTTTGTTTTCTTGATTGGGGAATGTCGCGCGAAGGATTCATAATTTCATTCCTTATCTTGCTGGTTAGCAAAGGAAAAATAGTTGCATGAGGGTTAATTATTTAGTAGTAAGTTTTTACGAACATTTACCCCAAAACAACTAAAGAATCCGGAATTATAAAATTTTACACAAATGTTTTGTGGGAAAATTTGGGCAATAATATTTCACAAGAGTTCGAGCATGGCATGTAATGGGTGGGTGTAAGGATACTGTTGTGGAATGTGTATAGACTTATAGTGAAGGTGATTGATGAACAGATGAAGAATGTAAGGAAATATGAATGCACGGCAAATGTTTGATAAAAAGCCACTAAGATTTCAGATGGTCTAGAGGAAGTCGGGAGATCCCTTAACCTCCAGGCTCCAAATAAAATGAGCGTCCTGTTTTTCCAGACGATTCCTTCTCTGCCAGTAGTGGCTTACATATGGACGAAACCATAACTAACCAGACCAATGAAAATACAGCAAGTGTAAAGTAAAAACAGAATTGAAATACAGAAATAATGAAAAACTGCACTAATAAGAAAATAACGGCAGGCATCAACGACTTGTAGCAAGTTCCACTTAATGGCCTCCCGAAACGGTGCGTCTTCTTCCTTCACGAAACGATGCGCTTTGAGAAGTCCTTAAACGCTGCGTTCTCAGTTGAACTTAAATCAAGCACTCTCAGTGCATGTTTGAGATTACGATGAGAAATATTATTTTTAGCTTAAAGCTTATATCTTAAAGTTTAATGTAATAAGCTCTACTACTAAAAAACTATTTATTGTTTGAGATCCATATGTCTAAAACACTTTTAAAATTAGTTACGATAGTTTTTTAAAAATATATAGTTATTTGCAGGAGCTTTTTGATAAAAACTCCAATTTTATGCTTATTGAAAAAGTTGATTTTTAACTTTTTTAACCGACTAAAGCGCTTTTAATAAAGTTATCCAAACATGTCATTTTTCTTTAAAAGTGCTTTTAACTGCTTAAAAGTACTTTTAAAACCTCAAAACGTAATCCCAAACATGCTCTCATTGAGTTGTTCAAAGTTAAAAGACAATTATAGCAATACTACGTAAAGTACATTTTTATGGATTTATTTGTAGTCTAAGCAATAAAATGACATAAAATCTCAATTTCAAAATAAAATTGACTAAAACATCCTTATTTACAAATAAAAATCCAAAGATTTTAAAAATCTCATTTTATTTACCTATTAAACAGTGCATTTCAATTAGGCTTGAATTGTAGTTTATAGATATAGATTATAAAAAGAATTATTTTTTAGCTATTATGAAAAGTAATTTGACTTTTAGCCATTCTATTCACGTAAACTTCTATATTGTAATAGTTTTTATTATTATTATATAATAATAAAATAATATAATAATAATTTGACTTTGACTATTCACATCAAATTTTCATATTAAATTATTTATTTATAAAGATATATAGTAATGGGTAATTAATAATTAAAAAAATAATTTTTATTTTATTTTATTTTATCATATTTTACTATTTTACCTATTATATGTTAATTAATAATCATATTTTAATTAAATTATAAGTTTTAAAAAATAATTAGTAATCATATTCTGTTTAAATTATATTATCAATAAAAGTTTGGCAAGAGAGAAACTAATAAAAAAATTAATTCGTAATCATATTTTATGTGATGATGAAGGAAAGAGAGAAAATAATAAATAAGAGTTTGGTTATTGGCTTGGAGCCTCCAACTTTAGAATTTCTTTTACCACTATTATTTACCTGAGAGCAATCTCGTTAGATTGTTTAAAATTATTCTTCAAAAAATACAAATTTGCACATTTATCAAAATTTTTTAACTTTTGTTTGACAAAATTATAACTTTATTATTCACAAAAAGTACTTTTATTCATATTTTTCACTTTTATCTCCTCATTTTCGATCAAATATGATCATAATTTTTTGATAAATATATAAATTTATACTTTTTGAAAGATAGCTTTAGACAATCTAATGAGAATGTTCTGAGTCAAAATTTATGACTTTTAGACAATTCAACGTGTATTTCTTTTAAGTCTTAATGGTTAAATTCTTATTGAATTTGGCTTTTAGCCAATCAGAGCATTTTTATTGAATTATTCAAAGTTAAAATTTAAAATTTAAAAAGTACAAGTTTGCATACATATCAATTTTTTTTTTGGTCTTATTTGATCAAAAATGAAGAGAAAAAAGAGGGAGTAGAGAATAAAAGTAAAACTAAAAATTTGTGCAAATTTGCTTTAATGAGAGTTAAAGAGTATTCTCATTAGCTTCGCCAAATAAAAATAATGGTTAAAATTTGAATGATTTGTATAAAAAAAGAGCCCATTAGTTTGGGCATCTTTAAAATGATTTGAATTTTTTGTAAAGTAGTTAACCAAATATGGAAGATAGACTTGCTTAGTTAAATATTAAAAAAGTATTCTTCCTCAAACCAAGAATTGCAAAATGTGATAAAAATAAACTAAGTAAATTAGAATATAATTATTATTAATATTAAATTGGTTAGAATTAATTATTATTAATACTAAATTGGTTAATTAGGATATAATTAATATTAATATTAAATTGATTAGAATTATAAAATGTGATAAAAATAAATATTTAATTAGAATATAATTATTAATAATATTAAATTGGTTAATTAGGATACTATTATTATTAATATTAGATTGGTTAGAATTACAAATTGTGATAAAAATAAATTAAATAAAAATGATTAATTTAATAAGATTTTATTATTATATAGAGAATGCAGAATGATTAATCCAATGTGGACGTTGAATTTAAATTGCTTGAGCAAATGTAAAAAAATGTAATATTAGCTAAAGTTTAAATATGCATTTGACCAAACTGATGAGAATATTCTAAGTAGCTTTAGATGCTTATGGACAACACTGTCTTCGAACTCTTCCATAGATCACGGAGAGCTCTTCATCCTCCGTTCTTCACATAGAGCTCCCTAACGGAGATAAGATGAAATAAGATAAAAAATTAAAAGTTGAATAAAATATTATTAGAATATATATTTTTTTTAATTTTATTTTGGTATTAAGATTTGAAAAAGTTGAATTATTTATTTTCTTTTGTATGAGAATTTGGAGAAATTATAATAATTATATGAGATGAGATGAAAAGTTTTGTGAGAGTAGATAAGGGAAATTTGGGTTAATTATCCACCTAAAGTTGGCAGACCACTGAATTTCTTGAAAAATAATTTTGCTTCGCACCACTGGGGACTGCTGAATGAGGTCATGTATGTACTGCCTGTTTACTCAGGTTGCATCCTTTGTGTTTATTACTAAAAGCTTTGGTTATTTATAAAAGACAATGATATTGAACATATTTTGTTATGGAAAATGAAAAAAGTAGAGGAAAATCTGGGAGCCACAGAGAAAAAACCAACATTTTCGTGGTGGACTCTATTTTCTTTAAAGGAATTGCGCAACATTTGCACATCCTATAACTATATCTAGTATTATTTTTTTCTCGATTAGTTGAATCCTTACACAAAGGAGTATATTTGTGTCCTCAAGTCTGTTCTTTTATCGATAAAATATTTTTATAGAGCATAAAATAGACAAGGCCAATTATACTGGACGTATACAAGAGCTTTGTCTATGCATGCTAGTTTAGCGATTCAAAGAAGTCATGAAAAGACATGCTAGTAAAATCAGTTACAATCAGGTAATGGAGTAAAGTATTGAAAAATAACTTCTAAGATCATCTATTGGCCGCTTTCGATTTTTAAAGTTTCTTGCATTTATCTCCCTCAAAAGATACCACCATAGACAAATTGGGACCATCTTATTGAAGTATGGCTGGTATTTGATAGTGGTTGGAGCTATGAGCTACATGATTAGTGGCAGCCTAAACTCATTGCTGGCAGGGGGAGTATTAGCCTCACTACTGTATTATGTTTTTGCTACGCTTCCCACAAAACCCGCTCTTGCATCATCTATAGGGCTTGGTAAGACTTAATCATACTCTTCACAATTATGTTAAATTTTCCATATTTTATTATTTATTTATGTTGCTAGAGCTATGTTTCAAGAGATTTATTCTATGCATGAATGGATAAGACCTGCTTTTAGCGTTTTCTAGCATATGGTCCCTACTAAAATCTTCTTTTATTGAAGGATGCTCAATTAGTGGAATTCATGTTGATTAAAATGTTGTAGAAGATTTATTGTGAGCAAAGATCAATGCACTTTTTATGTTTTGAGAAAAAGGGAGATATAGATTCTATGGTATCGATTCCTTGTTCTGCTAGCCTTCGTATATCTATTCTAGACTTAGTTATGGTAACACTTAGCAAACTTAAGTTACGGTCTTCTAAAGGACCTAAATAAGTCAATAACTAAAGTATAACTAAAGTAATTGCTCATACCCCTATAATCCTACTCATGCATATACAAAAGTTCCTACTCATGCACCATAATAGGCCAAAAGGTCATCTATGTAACTGCTGGTCAAATGCTAAGCATTTACAGTTGGAAGTTGCACTTTTGAAATATTGTTTTACTTCTTGGAAAATAATGAAAGGGACGTAATGGTAAGCATGCATGTAACACACCCTTCTAGTAGGTTTCCCGATAAAGAGACCTAACATAATAAAAATACCTAGTTTTTTGAAATTAAATTCCCAAAAAGCATGGCATTAAAATGTAATCCCATAACAATAAAATTTAAAACTAATCTTTTTGTGAAAAAAAGATACTTATTAACTAAGTCTGAAATTCCCTTAAGACACATGATCTATGCTTGGACGTCAACTCATCAACATTATTTTCTTTTTCTGGACATTTTAAAAACGTAAGAAAAAAAAAATACTTAGAACGAGTCAAACACTCAATAAATAATATATTATACAATAAACATGCATCTAGTTTTCTTCAAAAGTTTGCATACTTGTACTAATACTAACCTAAACATGTACATGTACCATGCATAACTTATTATTTCCTTTCTTTAATGGCCAGCAAACCTTAATCCTGTGTGCAGGGTTGTGCACCGGTGGATTCACGCTAAATCTATGGCTTGCACATACACCCATAACTACATTGGTGCCTAGCATCTTTTATGGCCATTCTTAAAGCTTCTTTCATATCTTGTCTTCTATCTTTCTTACCATGATGCAAGTAAAACACACAATAACATATCTCATCATAATTCTTAGGCTTGTCTGATGCACTTTTGGGAGTGATGGGTACTCATTTTGAGAAATTTGGGAAGATATATCCACGTCTTGTATCTTTGGTGTCGCTTATAATGACCGGTGGTTACTTACATGAGATTATGAGGAGTCTACGCTGAAATGTTTACAAGCAAGACTCTAGTTATCTGCTGAGGGTGTTTGGTACTCACCAACTTTGATTGTATTATATCTCATCTAGTAACCAAGATCAGTGTTTTCGCATGTCTTTTGTTGTAGTATGCATTGAACTTTCTTTTGGACCAATCGTATAGATGTGTAAAAATACAGGATTTATAAGTTACTAAATCGTTAGCACTAGGGGTGTAAGAAAATCGGACCGAATTGAATATGGTGCGGTCTGGTCCAATTATTTTATGAACCAAATATTTTCGGTTCAGTCTCGGTCTAGGACATTTCTCCTCCTAAACCGGACTGTACTGGACCAAATGCACAACTATTTTATATATATATATATATATGTATTGTAGAACCCAAGGTTTCAAGTCTCGTATCTACGTATAATTTTTGATGATAACAAATAAATTTAAGACTCAAACTCAAGTTGTCGACGCATGAAGAGAGCTAAGCACATCAAGAAATCAAGCATGAGCAAGAAGAAGAACAAGTTTACAAATGAAGCTCATAGAGTAATTTTATACATCTCTTAAAATTTGAAATGGGATTAAGGTTCAAAATTAATATTTTCTCATAAATCATCAAATTGCATTTTTTACATTTGCATAACTTTATTAAAATATTTAATTTTGAAAATTATTATTTTTTCCACATATGCATAAATATTTGAATTTGTAAGATGATTGATTGTCATATTTAACATGTGCATGTGTTGTTTGAAAATCTTGAAGGGGTTGTGTGTTTTTTTGACAAGTGTGTTTTTTTGACAAATGCAAAAAATATATATTTTGTTTGAAAATCTTGAAGGGTGATTGTGTGTTTTTTTGACATATATAAAAAGAAGATGATTTAGTTTGAAAAATAAATCATGCTCATTTTGTCATGTATGAAAAGTAAAAGCTAGTTTTGATTTATTTGAAAAATGAATGGAGTTGTCTTTGACAAATATAAAAAGAGATGTTTTTATTTGAATTTTTTGAAAAATGAATAATGCTCTTATTTGACATGTGAACCTTTTCAAATTTAAATATGAAGACTTATTTGCCTATAAATAGCTCACTTGAGTTTTGTAAAAATCACAACAAGAGATTACACATCAGTTGTTAAGTTTTGCATCATTCTTTCAAAGCGCTCATTCTCTCTTTTCTAAGTTTTGTGCCTTAATTCTTGTTCATTTTGAGAGAGATATAAGTTATGTTGTATTGTTCTTATTTCACTTATTGAGAAATATACTATGATAATCTACCCACTATCAGCTCTTGTATTTGTAAGAGGGTGCGTATAACCTTTGTGAGTGTAGAAGATGTTTTACACAAGGAATAGTTGAATCACCAAATGTGAGGTGATTGCAAGTGTAGAGGGTGTTCTACACGGATTTTTTGTAACGATGTTGCTCAAAGGTGTAATAGGTTTCTATCTCCACCTGAAGGAGATTGAATAGTGAATTTGGGATCCTCAAGGGGTGGCTTGAGGCGAAAACGTAGGCAGTGAGGCTGAACCTCGTTAGAATATTGAGTTTGCTTCTTCTTGCCCTTACTCTTTATATTTTTTGCTGCTTCGTAATTTATTTATATTTTATATTGTGTATTTGGTTTATAAGTGTTGAATTTTTTTATAACCTAATTCACCCTCTGTTTTGTGTTAGTCATATGGGCAACAATTTGTATTAGAGCAAGAGCTCTATTATAAGATTAATTATCTGTTAAGTTAAGATCATATGGCTAACATTGCAGCTACATTCGCTGAAAGTCAATCCAGTAGTCGGCCTCCACTATTTTGTGCAGACAATTATACTTTCTGGAAAGTTAAAATGATGATATTTCTTCAGTCTCAAGGTCGAGAAATCTGGAAATGAATTGTAAATGGACTTTATATTCCAACAAAATTTGTTGATGGAGTAAAGGTCAATAAGGAAGAAGAAGAGTTTGATCGTGAAGATGATAGATTTTATACAGTGAATGTAATGACTATGAACTTACTGTATAATGCTCTCAATGACAATGAATTTAACAGAATAATGACTTGTAGGACAACAAAAGAAATTTTGGATAACTTAGAAGTAACTTATGAAAGGATTTCGCAAGTCAAAGAATCAAAAATTTATATTCTTATATATGAATATGAAATGTTTAAAATGATTGATGATGAATCTATCTCTTCTATATATACTCGTTTTACTAATATTATAAATAGCTTGACAGTTCTTGTAAAAGTTTATTCTAATTTGGAGATAATAAGAAAAATTCTCAACTCTCTGCCAAGACGTTGAGAATTAAAAGTGATGGCAATTTTTGAAACTAAATATCTCAAAAAACTTGAAGTAAATGAACTCATCGGTCGCTTATTACCCACGTGTACACATTGAAAAGAGGAGAAGAAGAAGAAGGAAAGCAAAAGAAGAGTTTGACACTCAAAACTGTTCCCCATGAAAGTGAAAGCGATAAAGACGAGGAAAACGATAACAAAGATGAAAAAATTGCAATGATCACAAAAAGATTCCAGAGATTCTTAAAAAAAATAAAACTCCTCCAAGGAAATCTTTCAAATAGTTTTTCAACAAAAATACAGGTAAAAATGATTCATTAATTTGTTATAAATGTAAAAAGCCTGGACATATCAAAACAGATTGTCCTCTGCTAAAGAAAGATCGATACAAAGGCAAGAAGGTAATGAAAATTACATGGGATGATAATTCAAGTAGCTCAGACAACGACGCAAGCAATGAAAAATCTGCAAATATTTTCTCATGGATAAAAATGATCTTGAGATAACAAATTCTGAAAATATTGAAAATCTTTCTTATGAAGAGTTGCAAAATGTTTTAGAAGAGGTATAAGAGGAACTTGAAAAATTGGGTATCAAGTATACCGCTTTGAAAAAGAAAAAATATTTTTTAACAAATAAAATTGATGTTTTAAGAAAAGAAAACATAATTTCAAAAAATGAAAATGATGAGTTGAAAAAGAAAGTGACTGATTTATAAAAGATTATTGAAAACTTTACGAATGAAAAAAGAAACTTTGAAAAATTTCTTGGTAGTCAAATATGTGTTTTTGATAAGGTAGGTTTGAGATACATGCCAAAAGAAAAACTCAAACCCTATAAAAATTTCTTTGATAAATCGACTAAATCAAAATCAGATTTTCAAAATTCTTTTCATAAGAATAACTTTTTAAAGAAAAATATTATCACTCAAAATTCTCAAATATGTCATATGTTATTTGTAATTTTTACAGTAGAGATGGTCATAATTATTATACTTGTCCTATTAGAAGAAGACATACAATGATTATTAGGGTTATATGGGTACTAAAGAATCTTGTTTCTACTAATACTAATATATAAAGGATCCAAAGAATTTAGGTACCAAGAAAAATTATTTTAATTGCTTTTACAGGTATGCATGAAGTCCTCCATAAGTAAAAGTAAATGGTTTTTAGACAGCGGATGTTCAAGACATATGACAGGAGATAAAATTAAATTCAAAATGGAATATCATGAGAATAGGTAAAGTTGATAAGAAGTATTCTCTCATAATTGAAAATGTTCTACTTGTTGATGGTCTAAAGCATAATCCTTTGAGTATAAGTCAATTATGTAATAAAGGATTTATAGTTACTTTCAAAAATGATAAGTGCATTATTTTGAATAATCATGATTGTAATGTTTGTTTTATTACTTTAAGAAACAATAATGTATATACAATCGAATTTGAAAAAATTGCTTCACAAGATGCTATTTTTTATCAGCTTAATATGAAAATAGTTGGTTATGGCATAGAAGGTTAGGTCATACAAACATGGAACTTATTTTCAAATTTTCAAAAATGATCTTGTGAGAGATTTGCCAAAAGCAAACTTTTTTAAAGACAAAACCTGAGATGCACGCCAGTTTGGTAAACAAACAAAAACTTCTTTCAAAACCAAGAAACATATTTCCATTACTAGATCTTTGCAACTAATACACATGGACCTTTTTGGACCAAATAGGGTTGCATGTCTGGGAGAAAAATATTATGTATTTGTTATTGTTGATGATTTCTCTAGATTTACTTGAGTCATCTTTCTCGCTCATAAAGATAAGGTACATAATGCCTTTATCAAGCTATACAAGAGAATTCAAAATGAAAATGACTATACTATTTCAAACATCCAAAGTGATAGGGAGAAAGAGTTTGTCAATAAATATATAGAGTATTTTTGTGATGAAAATAGTTTTCTACATAATTTCTCTACTCCTCGTATTCCTCAACAAAATGGGATAGTAGAGAGGAAGAATAGATCTCTTCAAGAAATTACAAGAATAATGTTTAATGAAAATAGTTTACCTAGTTATTTTTTGGCCGAAGCGGTAAGTACTGCATGTTATGTTATAAATAGAGTTATGTTAAGGTCTAAATTAGATAAAACCCCTTATGAATTTTGGAATGAAAAAAAGCCCAACATTGATTACTTTTATATATTTGGATGCAAATATTTTATTATCAATGACAGGGATAATTTAGGAAAGTTTGATTCAAAATCTGATGAAGGTATCTTTCTTGGGTATTCAACAAATAGTAAAACTTATAGAGTATTCAATAAAAAGATTTTGACTGTACAAAAATCTATGCATGTAGTATTTGATGAATCTAACCCTCTACTCTCCAAGAAATCTATTGATGAAGAATAAGAAGGTACAAATGACACAAATAGTCTCAATCTCAATAAAGAGAATATAATGGAAGAAGTCCAACATGGAGACATCAGGAAAGATCATCAAGACTTAGTACAAGATACAACCAAACAATGAAAACATGTGAAAGATTATCCAGTATAACAAATTCTAAGAGAATCTTCACGAGGTGTAAGTACTCGATTATCTCTTAGAAATATTTGTAATCACACTGATTTTCTATCTCAAATTGAACCCAAAAATATTGGTGAAGCACTTATTGATGAATCATGGATTCTAACTATGCAAGAAGAGCCAAATCAATTTGAAAGAAATGATGTATGGACACTTATTCCTAGACCTAAAAATTATGCTGTTATTGAAACAAAATGAGTTTTTAGAAATAAGAAAGATGAGTCTGGAATCATCACTAGAAATAAAGCTCGACTTGTAGCCTAAGGTTTCAATCAAGAGGAAGTAATTGATTATGATGAAATGTATGCACCAGTTGCAAGATTAGAAACTATTCGAATGTTACTTGCATATGCATGTTATAAATATTTCAAACTTTTTCAAATGGATGTTAAAAATACTTTCTTAAATGGTTTTATAAATGAAGACGTATATGTTGAGCAACCTCCAGGTTTTGAAAATCATATCTCTCCTAATCATATTTTTAAGTTCACAAAAGTATTATATGGACTCAAACAAGCTCCTAAAGCTTGGTATGAAAGGTTTAGTGGTTTCTTAATTGAAAAAGATTTTTCAAGGAGAAAAATCGATACAACTCTTTTCATCAAATATGAACAAAATGATATTCTTCTGGTTCAAATTTATATGGATGATATAATATTTAGTGCTACTAATGAAAATATGTGCCAAGATCTTGCTAAGAGTATGCAGGAAGAATTTGAAATGAGTATGATGGAAGAACTTAATTATTTTCTTGGATTGCAAATCAAGCAAGCAAAAAGTGGAATATTCATTAATCAGTCAAAATATATTAAAAAGTTACTCAAAAGTTTGAGATGGAAGGTACGAAGGTAATTAGAACACCAATGAGTCCAACCACCAAATTTGATAAAGATGAAAGCGGTAAGCCAGTTGACTCAAAGGTATATCGAGATATGATTGGTAGTTTATTATATTTGACAGCTAGTAAACCTGATATTATGTTCAGTGTATGTTTATGCGCACGTTTTCAATCATCTCCAAATCAATCTCATTTGATTGCAGTCAAGCGTATTTTTAGATATCTTGACGGTACTATTGACCTAGGGTTATGGTATCCTAAATACACTTCTTTCAATCTTATTAGTTATTCAGATGCAGATTATGCTGGTTGTAAAGTTAATCGAAAAAACACTAGTGAAAGATGTCATTTCTTAGGTCATGCACTTGTTTCATGATTTAGTAAAAAGTAAAATTCTGTTGCATTATCTACTGCTGAGGCAGAGTATGTTGCTGCAGGTAGTTGTTGTGCTCAAGTTCTTTACATGAAGTAACAACTTGAGGATTTTAAGCTAATATACAATCATATTCCTATTAAATGTTATATTACTAGTGCTATAAATCTTTCAAAGAACCCAAACATTCTAGGACTAAGTATATTGAAATTACATATCATTTTCTTAGAGATCATATGCAGAAATGTGATATTGTACTAGAATTCATAAGCATACACGATAGGAATATGATTAGAAGAAATGTAATATTGGTGGACATTTTCACAAAATGCATACCAGAAGATAGATTATGCATGATTAGAAGAAAAATAGGAATGATACATATCATGAATATCTGTTGAATATTTTTATTCTATTATCTCAAATGACTTACAAAAATTTGAGACTTCTAGCCTCATCATTTAACTGCATTTGCTCTTTATAGATTGACATGCTATTCTCATCTAAAGGATTAAGCAGTCGAAATGAAGAGGCAAACAATGATTTTAAATCTTTATTTTGTTGCTTTAACTCTATTATTTTTCTGTTTGACTCATAAACAAGTCGTTGAAGTACATAGACAGTCCCGCTAAACTTCTCAATTTCGCGAGTTTTGGACTCCAACCGAGCGGAAAAAGCAATAATGGATGATGAGTATCGAGTCTCAAGACCCACAAGCTCATAAATGGCGTCATGGTCTGATTTATTAGCTAAATCAGTCTCTTATTGCTTCATGGCACTTACGATAGAAGCAGAAATAGATTGATCACGAGAAGTACTGAAGGGAAATTGATGAGCCATTAAAAAATTGTAGAATGAGAATGCAGGCGAATTGCAAAGATGAGAATAAGATTTGATGCAAATTAGATAAAGTTAAGGATTGCTTTTATAGAGACGGAAATAAGAACAAGACACACTATCATCTCTTCAAATCTTACTTAGTCAAACTTACAAGATATGCTGGATGAGACGGGAGAGATGACTTATTGAGACGGTTCTTGGTTCAAATCCGGATGATTATCAGAAGAAATTTTCTCTGCCATTCTGTCGTTTTGGATAAACAAATACTTGATCAATGAGAAATGAGAGATTTTTCTTGTGAGTATTCGATGGGTGAAAATGGTCTTTTAAACTAAAATCGAAAGCTTTCAAATCTCTGCAAAATCTCGTTTGTCAATAAAGTCAAGCAGATTTGAATCTCCTTCCGTACCGAATTGCCAGAACTAGGATTCAGCCTTTGCAGCCTTTGTCGGACACGGATGACTCCACTTATTCAACTTCAAATCTCTCCAACATCTAACTCGTCAATAACATCAAGCAGATTTAAATTTCATTCCGCACCGAGACGATAAAGTTAGGCCTCAACTTTTGTAGCTTTTGTCAGAAACGGGTGGCTCCAATTATTCAACTCTCTATAGTTTCTACTAATGTACCGTTTTATTTGGTTATTGGTTATTGCGGGAAGAAATATTACTGAAACCAATTACGGTTCCTTTTTAATGATGCCAAAAAGGGGAGAAGTCTTATACTAGTATTATACTACCCTGTTATATATGTTAGAATCATATCTATATTTTACTTTAAAAACTAACGCATATTTTCAGGGGGAGTTTAAGTATTACTGCAGGTTGCAAATTTATACTAAGTATTTGTCATCATAAAAAAGGGGGAGATTGTAGAACCCGATATTTCAAGTCTCATATCTACGTATAAATTTTGATGATAACAAATAAATTCAAAACTCAAACTCAAGCTGTCTACGCATAAAGATAGCTAAGCACATCAATACATTAAGTATGAGTAAAGAGAAGAACAAGTCTACAAATGAAACTTATATAGTAATTTTGTACATCTCTTAAAATTTGAAATTGGATTAAGGCTCAAAATTAATATTTTCTCATAAAACATCAAATTGCATTTTTTACATTTGCATAACTTTATTAAAACATTTAATTTCGAAAATTATTATTTTTTCCACATATGCATAAAGATTTGAATTTGTAAGATGATTGATTGTTATCTTTACATGTGCATGTGTTGTTTCAAAATCTTGAAGGGTGGTTGTGTGTTTTTTTGATAAATGTAAAAGATGGATGATTTTGTTTGAAAATCTTGAATGGTAGTTGTGTATTTTTTTAATATATGTAAAAAGAAGATAATTTGGTTTGAAAAATAAATCATGTTCATTTTTTCATGTATGAAAAGTAAAAGATTAAATTTGATTTCTTTGAAAAATGAATGGAGTTGTCTTTGACAAATATAAAAAGGAGATATTTTTATTTGAATCTTTTGAAAAGTGAATAGTGCTCTTATTTGACATGTGAACCTTTTCAAATTTGAATATAAAGACTCATTTGCCTATAAATAACTCACTTGAGTTTTGAAAAAATCACAACAAAAGCTTATACATCAATTGCTAAGTTTTGCATCATTTTTTCAAAGCGCTCATTCTCTCTTCTCTAAGTTTTGTGCCTGAATTCTTATTCATTTTGAGAGAGATATATGTTATGCTGTATTGTTCTTATTTCACTAATTGAGGAGTGTACTTTGATAATTTACCCACTATCAGCTCTTGTATTTGTAAGAGGGTATGTATAACTCTTGTGTGTGTAGAAGGTGTTCTAAACAGGGAATAGTTGAATCATCAAATGTGAGGTGATTACAAGTGTAAAGGGTGTTCTATACGGATTCTTTGTAGCGGTGTTGCTCAAATGTATAATAAGTTTCTATCTCCATCTGAAGGAGAATGAATTGTGAATTTGGGATCTTCAAGGGGTAGTTTGAGGCGAGAATGTACACAGTGGGGCTGAACTCGTTAAAATACTGAATTTGCTTCTTCTTGCCCTTATTCTTTATATTTCTTGCTACTTCGTATTTTATTTATATTTTATATTGTGTATTTGGTTTATAAGTGTTAAATTTTTTTTGATAACCCAATTTACCCTCCTCTTGTGTTAGTCATCTGGGTAACATGTATATATAAGTAATAGTATATAAATTATAAGATTAATATTAATATAGATTATGAGTGGTAGTATAACATATTAATATATAATATATACTTTTATAATATTAACATATTATAATTTATAATAGTTGTAGTATAAAAATATAAATATGTTATACTATTACTTAAGAGACCCATTACTCTAAAACTTGGTATACAATCAAGTCATCCAATCCTTACGCTATCATTCTCAAAGTTTGTTTAACCTACATACACTAATAATTGAGTGAGATTTCTCATGGCTTCTTTCTTTGTTAAGTAAAGTATTTTGTTGCCCAATTTGTAATAAGGCATCATGAATTTTTATTTTTTGTAACTCAAAAGCAAAAGTTTTTCTTCCATCAAACGTCGCTCAATCGGTTACTCATCATTATTTTATGAGTAATATTACGTACAGTCGTAGAGTACGTAAACAACACGTAATCATTTTCAAAAAGAGTAGGGGTCTATTATTAAATAATTAATTTTTTGTTGTGAGTTTCGTACTTTACTCACTTTTACGCAATACTTGCAGATTTCACGACTACAAACATCATTTCTTTTATCCTATACAATCATTCGCTTGGACAATTTTATGACTACTTTGTATTCACTTAGGCAATATTACAAATTCATTGTCTACTTTGTTAACAAAACTGGATACTTCGATATGTTTTTTTTATAAGAATTTTCTTGAATCACGCAATTAAGCATAATTCAAGTACATAAGAAGTATAAAAAACACCTAATTACAGGCAAAAGTTGAAAAAAGCATAAAAATCTTTTTAGACTAGTCCCATCTATTACAATAATCAAAGCCCAAAGCAATAAAGTCTGATAAAAGAAGTCTTTAATCCCACCCACCGAGCGTTCTTTATTGTCAAAATAACACTTATTCCTCTCATTTCAAATATACCACATATAAAAAGGTACCATCTTCTAAACGACCACTTTTTAACGATTGCCTTGAATCTCTCCAATAGGCCAAGAGATTCATGAATCACCACCCTTTTAGGTATCACCCATGTAATGCCAATATTAGCAAAAATCAAAATTTTTTCGACACATCACAATGAAAAAGAAGGTGATTTGCTGAATTCGCCACTCATTTTATATATGAAACACCAATCCATTATAATGAATCCCCACTTTCTCAACTTCTCAATAGTACGAATTTTGCAAAAGTAATCTATCATCCCCTTTAGATTTTATTTTGAAAGCATAAAGCAAGTTGTAAAAATCAGTAATGTCCCCCACCTTCCAATCCTAGACATTCCTAATAAAACTAACTCAACATTGAATAAAATCAATAGTAATATCCATATAATCTGCCTTGGAAGCATCTTTATCTGAGGCAATTCTAGAAAGAGATGGGAAAGTATTCTTCAAAGTCTCATCACCATGCCATAGATGGTACCAAAATCTGACCTGGTTATCTTTACTCACCTCAAATTTGAAAATTTTGGAGAACTCTCCTCATCGTATTCCCTTTTTCTTTTGTTAGAGCACCACCCTCCCCATATGCTCTCAACTTTGGCATAAATAAAGATCCTCCAAAAAGCATCCCTTTCTAGATGGTATCGTTACAACCATTGCTTTAAGTTTGGATGATGAGATAAGATGAATTGATATGAGTTTTTAAAAATAACAGTAAATTGAGATGGTTGAGTGAGTTTTGTGGGTTCCATTTCAGATGAATTTTTTAGATGAATTTAGATATATTTTTGAGAAAAGGTAAAAATATTGGGTCCCACCTCTTTAATTACTGTTCATATGTCAGTATGGTCCCCCATAAAGCCGGTGCAAATATGAAAAATAAGGAAAAAAATGCAAAATTTGTATTAGAAAGTGGGTTGGATGGGACCTTCAGATGGGGCCAACACCAGTTAATGCAAGAATTGTATAGAAAGTGCAAGCATTGTATCGGATTTGGTAGCATGTAGGGCCTACACTTGAGTTCATATATGAACTCTATTGAAACTAGTTGGGTCAGGGTGTTTAGATGCCAAACTCACTCTAAAGTGAGATGAACTCGAGTGACTTTGGCATCCAAACGGAGCCTAAAGTGTCTTGTTGAAAGTTTTCATCTTTCTATTCCCAAATCTTTCAAAGATAAAGGAGCACAAATCTTGTCTCACTTAAGCAAGTGAAATTTCTTCTCATCATCCAATCTACCTCACAAGAAACCACGAAAGATCTTTGCTATTTTATTAGCCATTCTTGCTAGTGAAAGAAATAGAAAAAAGGTAGTAGGTTCAGATATTGGATAAATTACTATTGATTAAAGTGATTCTTCTTCATTTGGACAATAATATCATTTTTCAACTAGCCAATCTACATTCAATCTTTTCTATAACATCCCAAATTGCTTTAGATTTAAAGGGAGCCCCTAAAGGAAACCCAAAATGTCTCACAGGTAAAGTGGAGATATTTTAGCCAAATCTCCTAAATTATTGACCAAACATTTGAGAGACTATTTTAGACTTTGACAAGTTAACCATTAAGCTGGATACAACTTCAAAGCATAACAAAAGAGCATGTGATGAATGAATCTAATCAAGATTTGGCTCACAAAGGATTAAAGTATCATTCGCACAGAGCAAATGATAAACATTAATGCAGCCATGTGAAAAACTGCCCTCTGAAAAGCCCAAAATGAAATCCCTATACACTGTCGCCTCCAACATTTTGCTCAACCCATATATGACTAAAACAAAAAGAAAAGAGAACAGTAGATCCCTCTGTCTTGATTCTTATAAACTATTAAAAAAACCAGTTGAAGTCCCATTAACCAATACCTAAAATCTAACAATAGAAATGCATTGCCTCAACCACTTGCCCCATTTATCTCCAAAACCATACCTACCAAGAATATATACCAAAAAGTCTCAATTTACGTAGTTAAAAGCCTTCTCCATATCTGGTTTACAAAGAATGCCTAGAATGTCATTTCTTATTCTACTTGCCAAGCATTCATTAGCAATGAGAATGGAATTAAGTATTTGCCTTCCTTTGAAAAAGGCGTTTTGGGACTTTGTGATGGTCTTGTACACACCACTACTACACTTGGACGGTCAATCGAATCATTGTGGTGAGACAAGGGAACATAATGTTAGTTCAAATTGAATGTACTCTGTTTCAATGTTGTGCACATGTATTATGTACCATTCATTCATATATATAACTACAACACCCATGTAACCCTAAAGTAAAGGGTTCTCGTGAATTCCCTCATCTCTTTAACCCACACACATAATGGCCCACCATCATAGGGAATCTCAAAACCCCGAACTTCGAGTATGGAATTGACTTTGTTGGTTAAGTGGAGTTACGGTAGTTCAATCTATAAAGGAAGGACAATCGATCGCACTTGCCGCAGAACTACCTAACGGTTGGCTCTTTACTCCCTCAAGACTTGCTTCTTATTTTTCTTTCACCCTTCATCCCTTTTTATATCAATACGGAGCTACGAGCAAGTCTGCTCCGAAAAGAAAAGAAGCCAGCATTTTTCGCTTGATCGCTAACTCATGAGGATACCAACTCCTCATAAATCCTACCTATTCAGTCCACCTATGCAAGTGGTCTTGCATGGTCGTTTTCTCCGTCTTCTCCTGCCAAGGCCCAATCCATATCAATTACCATGCTACTTCTCAATCAAAGCAAGAAACTAAGCAGGCGGATTCCCCTCATCTTGCAAGTCGTTGCAGTATAGTTGATCTCAAAGAGCAGCCTCCCAGAAGCAAAGAAGGATTTGACAGCTTTAATAACCAGGTCACCGACAATGTCCCAAGCTATTCTAAAGAAAAGGCTGTTAAAGCCATCTGGCCCTAGGGCTTTATGAGGCTACTCTAAGAGGAATGTTTTTATGCGGTACTAACGATTTAATAACTATCTTTGTAGCTCCAGAATGTTTTAATTTATGCTCCTACCTATTATCTGGATATATTAAGAAAGATTAACCCACACACATAATGCCACCATCACAGGGAATCTCAAAGCCCCGAGCTCCAGGCAATGTTCGAAAAACGTGACATGTCGAGAAAGGTGGAATCGTCATGTAGAAGGATCATTCACACTTGTAGCCCTTTTGAGACGAGTGGTACCTCAACCTCACTCAAGAAAAGACACAGGGTGAGATGTAGGGCTCAGTTTATCTTGTGCAGGGGTTAAAGAGATGAGTGAATTCACGAAAACCCTTTACTTTAGGGTTACATGGGTATTATATTTATATATATGAATGGATGGTACATAATACATGTGCACAACATTGAAACAGAGTACATTCAATTTAAACCAACATTATGTTCCATTGTCTCACCTTAGGGGGAGAACCATGGAGTGCTCAACTCTTGATCATTTAGATTGAACTTTCTGACCGGAAAAGCTAAAGCTATTGAAGACAAAAACACGCTCTTTCCTCAAGTTTGATCCTTTTGATCCATCAATAAATTGACGATTTGTTACGGAGACACAAGACTGAGAGCACCTCGTTTTGCTGTTTCCTTCACGGCTCGGCCCTCCTTGCTAGGGGAAGGAAGTCATTCGCTACTGCACCTCGCCCAAGGTTCACGTCGCTAGGTCAATTCATGTTTCGACGCACTCTCGCCTCATGTTTTCAACAGAGTGTTGTGCCATCGCAGGTTTGTGAAGACATATTCTCGCCGGTCAGTTTTCAGAGTCGAGCCAACTGATTTAGTGGTATCCCTCTCTCCCTCTACTTCGAACCAAGACTCTTCTTCAGACTTAGGTTCTCTAGCTTCCATTCTCGAGGTACGTAGATCCACCTGTGTTCGTTTTCCTACTCAGAGGTTTGTATCAACTAAGTCTCTGTCTACTTCCCATGCGTCATTTATCTATTTCATCCATTTTGAACTTGATACCTTTGCAGAGACCGCATCTCAGGCAGCTCTATGCAGAAAGAGCTTGTAGCACTAGAATGGTTTGCTACTTGGGATTGAGTCTCTCTTCCTCTAGGGAAATCAATAGTTGGCTACAAGCAAGAAAACATGAGGGAAACCAAATTGTAGTTTCTCATTTGATGTCGTCACTGTTAGCGTCTATGTCTTGTAGCACATAAACATTAGGTCACCATGAATATTGCTCTAGAAGGAGCTTTTCATAAAAAGGAACAATATGATCCCATTACACATAAAAAAAAAAAACCCCTCAAAATCCTTATCTATTTCTATCAATGAATTTCAATTTGGTTTCCTGCAAACAAATGACATCAACATTCCATTCCTAAATTAGATTTCTAAGATGAAGATGCTTGCACGGGTTATTCAACCCTCATTATAGGAAATAGTCTTTGGTTTTATGTATGTAATGTCCAAATGGAAGGTCCATATCACATGATCTATACTTCAAAAGAATTAGTCAATAAAACAATTGGACCTCCATTAGAATCTTATAGAAAGCAATAATTTTTCATTTTCAAGTAATGTAGGATTCTAGCACCACCTACCGTTATTCTTATTATATGGGATATCACAATGGCCACTATTGTTTGGCCTGTCCTTATGTTTTCCCCTACTTGCACTACCTTACCTTGCATCATAATTGATTGAACAAAATAATCTCTTTAGCTCCCTTTTTCAACAAGGATCTAGCCAAAATAAGGTTACCCACCTCTATAGTAGTAAGTAGAGCTTTAAATTGTTCTTCGAAGCCCCTGCATGAGATTCCTACATAGTCACAAATTTTATACACCTTATGTAGAACTTAGTTTGAATGAAATCTAGCCCCATAATAAGCCAGGGGTAATGAGCAAATAGGACTAGGCTCATCCCCTATATCATCCAATCCATTAAATGTAAATCCACCCGTCCCTCTACACATAATCTCTCGCAATAGGTACTTGAAATAACGAGAACTCAAAGTATTTTTATAACACATTCTCATTCAAAGTTACCCAAAACATCACCAAAAGTAATGATAAAATTGATTAAAAATCGTAAAAATATCAACGTAGATATGATTGCCCAAGATGAAAAGAAACAATTTATGAAAAAAGGATGTCATGAGCAAAATGTAACGCATTAATGCCTATAGTCCAAACACCTATTGAGTATAACAAAAGATATTTTTGTTAAACTAAAAAGATCTTTATATAAGTTAAAGCTTATAATGCCTGGTGTACAATTGTCTCAATGAATATTTATAGAAAATAAGGATTTGAGAATGCTCCAATTTGCTTATGTTTTCATTAAAAGGTCAAATTTAGATTTCTTATTATTGCCACATGTAGATGATTTAAATTTAGTTAGAATTCCAAAACTAAGATATCCCAAAAGAAACTTAGATCAAATGAATTTATTTAATCGTGGATATATTGATCAAATATGAAAATATAGGAAGTTCCATGGATTAAACTAGTCATAATTTTAAGTCAATTTATGATCCTTAAGAGAATCCAAACTTTTTGGATTTAATTGAGATACTTATGATCATAATTAGACAAAAAGATTTGCACAATTATACTAGTTTAAATGTTTATAATTTGATGTTGCAAAAAAAATATTTAGAATTTTGTGATGCCAATTGTGAGGACCACATTGCACAACGTGACAGATCACCAATCAAGTGTGAATGGAAGGCAAAGATGAGTAACACTCCATTGGCTTGATGAAAAATAGATGCGAGCTCAGCAAAATGCAACTTGTCCAAAACATGGTTAAGCAACAATTTGTAGGAGTTTTGGTAAACACATCCAGGCGCAAGGTAAAAAAGGACTTTTCACCTTATGGTAGGCAAGCTAGAAAAGTTGTGCGAAAGCGAGAATGAAGGGTTGAAGAGGCTGGTAGCTTGGGCAAAAAAGATAGTTACTTGCCCAAGATGCACAACTCTTGAGGAAGGATTGGTGCAGATAAAGAAGATTTTTGAAATAACAAGGAAATGTTCATAAGGTGGAAAGGTAGTATACATGAGCCTACACTCCACCTAAAAGATCAAATTTATAGTGGGTTTGTAGGAAAAAGACTACGATATTGCAAACTATACCGCTTGGACCTAGAGATATGGTCAAATGCCACGTGGGAGATCCTCACTCGAGGAGAGACAAAGGACTTAACATAATGCAGGCTATTAAGACGTGCAAACCATGTCCTGCCAGTATGTCTCTATCATCCTGTAGTGGGAAGACATAGACTATAGATTTGAAGAAATGTCTTTTTCAAGCATACTTGGAGTCAAAAGTACGCCCAGAAAGACATCCGACAATCCCATTTTATAAAAGGAATTGTACACAAGACAAAATCTGACTTTGAGATTGCAAACACCTGACTGTCCTTAGAGTTGGATTCTTCAAAGAAAGCAAGTGATTTTAAAGGAAACAAAGAGAGGAGTAGCGCAACACTACCCTAATAATCTCGAGTAGTGAGATATGTTAGTTTCTAAGATAGTGTCGAGAAATATGGGGCATATATTGTGAGAGTATATCAAAGTGGCATATATACTCTATAATCCTCCTTTATAATCATGATTAAACAAATGTTTTTACTATTATGTTTGTATATATGTTTACTTTGAGTTTTATATGATCTTGAATATGACTGCTTTTGGATTAAATTTGTATAATATATAGGGGTGTGTAACCTTATCGTGTTTTGATCATTATGGATGGGTAGAGAGAGTCCTTGAAGTATTCATGTGGTATGTTGCCATGAGCTTCATACAGGTAGAGAGAGTTCTTGTGATGATTAGAGTATAACAGAATCATGTTGGCCTTACCTGTTAGATGAGAAGGAGAATACTCCAAGCATATTACATGTAGTGTCTTTGAGTTGGTTGGCCAGATAGATATTCTTGGGTGCAGCATATATATCTGTATATGAGAAAACTCTGTGTGATTGTCGACCTATGTGGGACAGGCGATTCTGCTTGCATGTTTGTCGTGTGGGAATGATTCCTAGATTTTGAATGACGAAGTGGCTTCCCCTGTCACCATTTCAGATGACAAATGTTCGTGTGATGAATGTGAACATCTGTGTGATGAGTTTTACATGTTTGAGGAGATGGTGATTGCTTGCCTTGGCAACCTATACATACAATATAATGAGTTTTGCATAAATGATAATTCCTTAGAGGATGATTTCTCACCATGTTTAAGAACACTTTTGTTTTTGCCCGGAGGGGTGATTTCTTGCCATGCACTCATATATGTGTTCACCAATTCTGTTACATGAAACTTTAAATTGCACAAGTATTCTCTCATTAGTAGTTTTGTCATAGTTGTCTAATCTACCTATAGTTTCAATAATGAGATCTTAGACTCTGATCTTTAGATAGACCCATGAGTGATACATACGGATGAAGAGCCGACCTTGCCCAAGGAACTAGCACAAAAGCCTATTTTTGTTGTAGAATCTATTTACCCTATGGGAGAGTGGTATATATTTACTAGTCAGGCAACCATATGTGTTTGGTCTACCTCATTTTGGGTGCATGAACTAAGTATTTTAAAATGGATTAGACTTCTGATACTACAATGTTTAGCTTCCTGACTAAACTTCTATAACCTTTTGATACATGCTCTATAACCTTACACGTGCACTTCCATGAGTCTTTGTTAGGTTCTTTACTTAGGAACTAGGCGCCACAACATGGTATTAGAGTGTGCATGCATGATTATGGGTAAAATCAACCTGTTTACATAGGAATAGTCCTAGATTGTAGGAATTGGTCCTAGTGTTGTAAGCTTGAAATTTTAAGTATCCTAGGCTTAATCTGCATTTATGAAATGAGTGTTGAGATAAAAAGGGATAGGATTTGGTAATGTGGTAAAGTTTAAGAATGAGCACAGGTGGTCCTGAGGGAGAGACTTCGAATGAGGGAAGAGATGGCAAGTTAGCACAAGCGCTTAATCGTATCTTAGATGTGTTGGAGCAACAAAGTAAGCATTACTCACGTCACCTACATGTTCAGTCGTTTGGTTCTCCAAGGAAGAGCAAACGGGATGTAAGTACAAGCGATCTTTAGATCTTAAGTCATTTAACCAGTGGGTTTCACAATCATGAGCTGGGTCCAATATCTCATCAAAGAACATAACATACCTCATAAAAGAAAGGCAACTTTGATGTTGATTTGTTGACCACAAACCTCGCCAAGTGAAGAAAGTAATCCAGTGAAAATCAAGTTGGGGATTAGTATGGCCAAGGAAAAGGAAAGTGATCTTGTAGCGGCAATTGAAAAAAAAAAAAAAAATATATATATATATATATATATATATAGAGAGAGAGAGAGAGAGAGAGAGAGATGATGATGATGATTAAAAGGGGCTAGGATTTTGGAGAAAGAATTGAAGTTTAAAGTCGGTCGTGCAACTATTTCAATGGGTTGTATGGGTGTTAAAAAAATCAGAAAAGCTAAACCGAACTAAATCGAATCAGTGGGTTTGGTCCGATTTATAAGCGGTCTAATGTGATACCCACTCTTAAGAATGAAAACTAATTTTAAATTAATGCAGTTCTAATTTTCATATTTTAAAAATTAAAATTAATGGGAGCATCCACACTCAGCACACTCACCCTCATATAAACAGTAACATGTTAATATTTATGTGAGGGTAATTGTGATGAGTGTGGATGCTCTCTAACAATGTTCTTTTGAAAATTGGTTTAAATCGAATAAGACTTTATTGATATATATATTTATAATTTTTGTAGTATATCATATATTTTATATGCTAAATTGCTAATTAATATAATATGAAATTCTAATCTTATTGTTCAAGTCTATCAATCTTATAATATAAAATGAATATAATATAAAATTTTAATTTTAAACAAAAATATTAATATTAGGTTATTAATATAAACTTACTTTTGATATATGTATATATATATATTATATTAAAAATAAATACACTTTTGACATAATAAATTATAATACATACTCTTTTTGCAAATGCATTTTTACATATATATTTATATAGAAAGTGTAGAGCTTTATAGACTATAGTTAATTTCAATATTGTACTAGTACGCGCTAATTATTATAAAATAATGTACTTATATTATAATATAAATAGATTAATAGTTTAGCATATGTAAACACTAAATTGTTACTAGCATAAATAATCTATAAAACCAGAAAAATTAAAAGTTCTTATTTTGATAGTGAATTGGTTCTTAAATTTTTAAAATCAATATATATTGATTCAATTTTTAAAAAATATACAAAATTGAATCGAGGTGGACTAATTACACCACAAACGGGTTGGATAACTTATAACCCAATGTTAAAATTCAACCTACTTTATGAGGTGGATTGTTTGTATAGTGAGTGTTATTTTTAATTGACTTCTTTATAATAAGAGAAAATATTAGGAGAAGTTACACTTATTGTACTCACAAACACATAAACAGTAATACATTACTATTTATATGTATATGAATACAATGAATATGACTTCACTCTAATATTGACTGGTAGTATACTACTCTTGATGTAAGATCCAAAATCATATATCTTAAAAGTGAAACGATGCAGACCGGTCCAGCTAGCAAGCCCATTATGGCAGTCCACCACTCACGGAATGCCACGTCAGAAACTTCAAACTAAGATAAGTATAATCGGCTACACAGGAGTGTCTGAAAGGCCCTTCTTCTTCCTCTCTATTTTTGACGTCTCAATCCAAAAATAATCCATTAACTATTAGGTCGTCCTTTGCTTTAGCCCACCATCTCAATCTGAGGCAGTTCTCAGAAAATCTCTCCCAGCCATAATCTCCTTCCTTTAGGCAGCGGTCTATATATTCTAAGCTGCCCGATTTCTAATACAATTGATGTAGAGAATTAGCTTTGGGTTGCACAAATGGTGTTTTCGAACTCACCACACCCACTTGAGATTCTTTTTTTATTTAATTATTTTTTGTTATATAAACCCACTTGAGATTCAAAGTGATCGGTCTGCATATGGTTCTGAAGGAAGCATTCAAAGAGATCATGACATGAATTCTTACATGAAAACTATCAGGGGGTGATTCACCAAGAGCTTAGCCACATCAGAAAGGCAATGAAAGAGTAATGTTGCAAAATTTGGCGGCCCCTTGGGGCATCAGTGCCGGTATAGAGCAAATCCGGGCTACAATTCATACTGTTTTCTTTAAAATTTTTAAGCCTGAAGGTGTAAACAAGAATCAATGATTCTTGATAATCTTCTTTTTTGATTGTACGAGAGGGGAGTGGAGGAGAGTGGTTTAGGGTTCTAGTATGTCTAATATTTCAATGGAATGCCACTACAAGATAAGTATAGTAGGATGCCTAAATGTCAAATGATTATTGGTGGGCTGCTATTTAATCCTTGCTAGCCATACTATTTATGAGATTTTTCTATTTGAAACATCCGGATGCACATCCGAATATGGATACATAAGCAAATATTCAAATCTAAATGTGTACTTGTATCTAGAGTTTTCGGTTAAATTTTTCAAAAAGAATTTTTAAATTTTTTTTATTTAATAATTAAAAAAGTATTTTTAATGATACTGTGCTTTAAAAAAAAAATTTTTAAATGTAACAAAAATGAAAAAAAAGAAAAAATCTTAGTGCTTCTCGACGCAAATTCGGACTACACTACTCTTTAAAATTTGAAAAATAAAAATAAAAACAGAAATCGCAAATCTCTTCGGGCCTTGGACCGAAGTTAAGACCCGGTTGAGAACTTCGGGTTTGGAAAGGTCGAGAACACTGAAACTAAAGTCTAAAGGCGATCGCAGCGAACAAAAGTACAAAACAGAAAAAGAGAGGGATGGCGGACGTCTTAATTGGTCTTTCTCAGTCATCTCTACTGGTGCGGCGCAGGGTTGGATTTCATTTTCATCTGGAAACTCGCAACAACGGTGGTAGTAGCAGCACCATTTGTTGTTCAAGCCGACGGCTTTCAGAACTGCGATCTTCTTGGGGATTTGGGATCAGATCGAATCAAAGACACTGTCTTTTGGCTGCTTCTGGTGCCGTCTCTTCTGATCCAGTTGAAGCGCCCACGATTTACTCCTCCCAACCGGATACTTCTACTGGCGGTGGTGGTGACGGAGACGAATTCGGAAACAGAGGCGGCGGCGGCGGAGGCGGCGGTGGTGACAACAAAGACGACGAAGAGTGCGGAGGCGGCTCAGACGAAAACAGCAAGAAGATGGCTGGCATGTCCATGTCTCAGAAGTTAACTCTGGCTTATGCCGCTCTTGTTGGAGGTAAAGAACTAACGCTTTCAACATAAATACTTCATTTATTGACGCCTTCTTCTTTTTCTCCCTATCTTTTTGTTTGTTTGATTGGGGAGTGCAGCCGCGAAGGATTCGTTCCGTATTTTTCTAGCCAAACGAAAAACAGTTGCATGAGGTTTAACAGTAAGGGGTTGTTTGGATTGAGAGTCTCTAAACTCGTCACTTTTTTTTTTTTTCTAATTTTCTTATCCTAATCAATTTTTAAACTCATCAGTCATCTCATCTCATCAACTTTCATCTCATCTCAACTCACTATCCAATCACCGAATCTCCAAGTTTTTACAAACTTTTACCATAAAACAACTAGAGAATCCGGTATGATAAAATTTATGCAAATGTTTTGGGAAAAGTCGGGCCATAATATTTCACAATAATTCGAGCATGGCATGTGATGGGTGGGCGCAAGGAATTAAGTTTTATAACTGCATTTTCCGTAGTAAAACTTAATTCGGGTTGATTATCCATCTAAACTTGGAAGACCACTGAATTACTTGAAAATAATTGCTTTGAACCATTGGGGACTGCTGAATTAGGTCTTGTATGTACTGCCTGTTTACTCAGGTTGCATCCTTCGCGTTTAAAACTAAAAGCTTTTACAAAAAGGCATGATATTGAGCATATTTTGTTGTGGAAAATGATTTATACAGTTCTTAAGTGTGCAAGTTCCACACTCCCTTTGAAAAAAGTTGGGGAAATTTGGGATCCACGTGAAAAGACCAACATTTTCATAGTGGACTCCCTTTTTTCAAAAGAAGTGCATGGGGCTTTTACATCCTAGGACGGTATAGCTTTACTCTTCTCTTATTGAGTTGAATCGTTATGGAGATGAGTCATATCTGTGTCCTTGATGTCTGTTAGCCTTGGTTCTGTAAACTTCATCTTTTTTGCTCTGTTGCAATCTGTATATATTATTGAAGCATGACCGATATTTGACAGTGGGAGGAGCTATGGGCTACATGAAGAGTGGCAGCCAGAAGTCACTGCTGGCAGGAGGAGTATCAGCCTCACTACTTTATTATGTTTATGCTACGCTTCCCACAAAACCTGTTCTTGCATCATCCATAGGGCTTGGTAAGTCTTAATCTCACTCTTCACAATTACGTTAAATTCTCCATATTTATTATATATTTATGTTGCTAGAGCCATGTTTCAAGAGCTTTATCCCATGCATGTATGGATGAGACTTGCTTTTAGTGTTTTCATTAACATGGTCCCTATTAAAATCTTTTTATTAGAGGATGCTCAATTAGTGGACTTCATGGTTATTAGAAGAAAAATAATATGAAAAATTATATTGTAGCCCTGTTTTAACTTTATAATTTTTTTATTCAACTTTTTCTCTCTTATTTTCCAAAACCCCATAAAAATCTTTACTGAATCCTTACATTACTATTCAAAAATTTCTCATCTCGTCTATATAAACAAACGAGGCCTAAGTCTAAAAATCCCTTGTCACGTGATATATGCATGGACGTCAGCTTATCAACACTACCTGGACATTTTGAAAACATATTTAAAAATAAACACCCAAAAAGAATCGAATATCCAATAAGTAGTACATCATACAATAAACATAATAAACGCTTGAAAAGTTTGTGTACTTAATACGTTTTTTTTTTTTTTTTCCTTTTAATCAGTAAACAAGATTTTATTGACAAAAAAGAGTAGGCATAAGGTCAAGTATACGGGACATATACAAGAGCAGCACCCATGCATGCTTAGTTTATAGATAGAAGGAATTCATGAGATGACAAGCCATTGAAATTAATTACAATTGACCAATAGAGTGAAGTATTGAAAAATAGACTTCTAAGCTCTTCCGTTGACTGTTTGTGATTTTCAATACTTGTTTTGTTCTTCTCCCTCCAAATACACCACCATAAACATATTGGAATCAACTTCCAAATAGAGGCAATCTAAGAGTTACCTTGAATGGCTTTCCAAGAAGCTAGGAGGTCCACTACGCGTGTTGGCATCATCCAATGAAGTAGTAGACAGTCAACCAACTCTCCACTCTTTTTACACATACAACACCAATCCAAGACCATGATTCGATGTTTTCTTAGATTGCCTAGAGTGAGGATCTTCCCCAAGAAAGCTGTCCATACAAAAAACTTTGCCTTTAGGGGCACTTTTGTTTTGCAAATACTCTTCCATGGGAATGAATCTGTACCATGCATTTTCATGGCTTTGTAGAAAGAGTGGACTAAAAACTTCCCTATCTTAGAAGGGCACCAAAAGATCTTATCTTCAACTCTTGCCAACAACCGGGTGAAGTAAATTAGGTTATAGAACTCTGGAAAAGCCACAATTTGCCAATCTTGTGCATGTCTAAGGAATGTGACATTCCATTATGGAGTGTCGATAGAGAGTATGAAGAGGTCCGCAATCGAGGCTGATTTCATTCTTGCTCTGCTTCCTGAAATTGCAGTAGTTATCTAGAGTTTGGGATTGATTTTGTTGAAGAACATCACAAGGGTTTGTTATAAAAACTTTCCATACTCACAGCAGATTCTATATGAATTTAAATCTGTTTATTTTGAAAAGGGGTTCTGAATCCTAATGTCTAGGAGTTCTAGGGTAAATATGTTTTTTTTTTTATAAGTAATAATTTTTATTGATTGAATGCAACTAGGCATAGCCCGCGTACACATGTAGTATACAAAAGAGACCTAGTTACACTCTAGCAAGCTGAAAATTAGTCAAAAATTCATGGACATTCCCTCCCTTTAGTAGAAGGGCCGAGAACCACTGTACCAAAGTAAATACAAAAAAGTCTCAAATTTCTCCCATGGACCTCTCCTTGCTATTGAAACATCGCTCAGTTCTTTCCATCCAAAGACACCACGAAGGGATCATCCTCCACGTCACAGCCAATTGATTGAACTGATGATGTCGATTCCAACAAGCTAGGAGATCCGCCACACTTTTGGGCATGACCTAGTTCAGTCCAGCCCTACTAATGATACCATCCCATAACCTCCTCGCTACTTCGCAATGCATAAAGAGATGGTCGATCGATTCCCCACTTTTCTTGCATAAGTAGCACCATTCCATGACTATCATTCCTCTCTTTCTCAAGTTGTCGGCTGTCAAGATCTTACCACACACCGCTGTCCAGACAAAAAAGGCAACTTTTGGAGGCGCTGGAGCTTTCCATAGACCCTTCCTGGCTGGCCAGTTTGCAACACCTTGTAGAAAGACTTGGCATTAAATTTTTTGTTTTCGGAGTGGATCAACAGCATTCTATCTCTCCCATTTTCCCCAACCTGCCTAGAATAAAGCAAGCTGTAAAAATCAATAATCTCCTCAACTTCCCAATCCTGCAGGTTTCTAGAAGAAGTCAGATTCCAATACATTGTGACATTGGCTCTACGCAGCACATCCGATACAACAACTTGTTGGTCTTCAACTAGACTAAAAACCCTTGGAAATTCAGCAAAAATATCTCTTTCTCCACACCATTTATCAAACCAAAATCTGATTCTTGCACCCTCACCAACTTCAAACCTAATGTGCGTTGAAAACGCATTCCACCCCTTCCAAATATATTTCCAAAGACTCACTCCATAACCCCCCCCTCCCGGTCACAACTATATTTCCTCTCCACAACGAGTCTTCTTCCAACTAAAATCTCCACAACCATTTTCCTAAAAGAGCTTTGTTGAAAGAAGTAGTCAAGTTCCGCATCCTCAAGCCACCCAACTCCTTTGGCATACACACTTTGGACCAACCCACTAGATGAAATTTATGCTCCTCCTCCAATCCACCCCACAGGAAGTCTCTAAATAGTTTTTCAATTTGATTTGCTACCCCTGCCGGGAGAGGGAACAAAGAGAATAGTATGTAGGAAGGTTAGAGAGAGTGCTTTGGATGAGGGTTAATCTCCCACCCTAGGGTAAATATGTTCATTTGAATCCGTTTAGGAGTCATAAATGGGGGTCTACTTCTTGAGATCAGGAACAGCTCAAATCTTATCTTAAAAGAGTCCTGGAAGGCTGCAACAGACTCTTATTGGTGCAAGAATTCTTCCTTAACAGCCTAAGTGTGGATAACCTACATCTAGAGGGTTTCTTGGCAGCTCATCTAGTTCTAACTTATCCAATAACGACTGGTTTCCAATTATTATGTATTTAACCGCCAAAAATGGGGCTTTGGCTAGTTAATTCTTGGGCTTATCCATCCATATGAGCCTAATGGCCCTAACCTACTCCATTTTTTATCCAGGACCATATGGATATATATCCAATCCTATCTCCTTGGATAGTATGTCTGGGCTAATGGCCCAATAAAATAATCTTTGTTCTAGTTGTAACAAAATTGGGCTTGTGGTCCAAACTTGTAAAGCCGAAAAAATCTGGGTCTCGACGTTACAATGCACATTGACATTCTTATAAGTTGGCTTTTGACTAAAAATGCCTTTCATTACATTTACTTTTCTAACATATTTTGCAATCGAAAATTGAATGGTAAGGTAGGTCTTTTAATTTTTTGAACTCCTAATTGATTGTCTACCTCCTAATCTTATTAAGTTTTAGTTACTTATTGAAGGTTACCTATCAAAAAAAAAAAAAGTTACTTATTGAAGGCTGTCAATTTCTGGATCCTTCATTTCCAATCTAAACTTTGTTTAACTTTAAGTGCTTTTGTTATCTCCTACTTGCTAGGCCTGTCTGCTGCACTTTTGGGAGTGATGGGTACTCGTTTTAAGAATTCTGGGAAGATATTTCCAGCAGGTGTTGTATCTCTAGTGTCGTTTATAATGACCGGTGGCTACTTACATGGGATTATGCGGAGTCTACACTGAAATGTTTACAAGCAAGATTCAAGTTATCTGAGGGTGCTGTATGGTACTCACCAACTTTGATCGAATTATATCTCATCTGGGAACCAGCATCAGTGTTTTTGCATGTGTTCTGTGTTGTAGTATGCATTGAGCTTTTATTTGGACCATTGTCTGCTGTGTTAGTGTTCCATCTTTCTTTTTTTTGTTAATAGAGCTGTTCATGTTCCCGTACACATTTCTATATGGATGCTTCTACTTAAGCCATGTCCCTCCTTCCCCTGCCCTACACTTAGAAATTACTTTGGATTGTATGACTTTTTAAGTTGCTGTAACGGTCAGTATCATCTTTAGAAACTCAAATAAGGCTAGAACTCGGGAATTTACTTGAATGTGAATTTGCCATTGCCATTTTGTCAAAAGAGTGATGACACAAAAAAAAAAAAAAAAAAAAATTTACAATAGTTTGGTTGTCATGCTAGCCAGAATTTTGTTTTGACCTTTATACTATGTGCATGCATTGACATAAGCAATTGGCTTGATAATGGAATGTGTTTGTAGGCATGTTCATCTGGGTTTCAAATCCGGAACCCGGATGATTAACTTTCTTGAATCTCTTGAGTGAGAGTGCCAAAATTATTAGAAAATAAAGAAAATTTCAGGATCAGCCCGGATGAACAGGTCTACGTGTTTGCATGAAGATCAATTTGTGACTGGAATTCATGGCAAACCAATTACAAACAAGTTATAAAGCGTATAGGAAATAGGAAAGTAGATAACATGATAACTACAAGTGATATGCAATATTATTTTATTTAACTTTTAATTTTTATTTCTATTCATCTCATTTGTGAAAACAAACAAAGCAAAGTAAAGCATTTTGTTGCCTAGTTGGTAACAAGGCATCATGAATTTGATTTTCAGCTTGGACAATTTTATGAATACCTTGCGGACGCTTTGTGTTCACCAGGCAATATTACAAATTCCTTCTCTACTTTGTTAACAAGACTCGAATAATACTTTTAGAAAAAATATAGAGTGAAGTCACACTCATAGCACTCACTCTCACATGTTACTGTTTATGTGAACAGTAACATGTGATGAACAGTAATATGTGAGAGTGAGTGCTATGAGTGTGGTTTCACTCTAGCACTACTCATACTTTTATACTACCACTCAAGATTGATTAACCAACTAGTTTAGAGACAAACTCAACTCACAAAGTATTGATGAAAGGCCAACCACAACAAAACCAATGCAAGGGCAAACAAGTACGAAATGAATATTAATGTAGAGGCTTCTACAGAAAACTTCACACTTGGTGTAGTATTCTCATCTTTTATCTCTTACCTCCGTCCCCTTTTCCTCCATGAACACCAAAGCTCCATTGACATTGATACAGTCATCAACTAAGTTAACTCCAAGGCATGAGTTGACTTGGCGAGATGTGGCAAGCTGATGAAAATCTGCTTGGGTGGTCAAAAGGAATTAATGGCAGCTTTAACTCTAAATTCAAATGTCATTTGTAGTTAACGTTACTTAGGAATTTGATTTTGTATTAATTAAATCTTAGAAACTAATTAATCTTAATTATAGAATATGTAGCATTAATAATCTACCACGGCCCACGGGATGTCTGAAACATAACTTCTTGTAGTTGAAGGTTGGCTAGTGTATTTTTCTATAATAAAATGAAATGAACAAAAATAGTAGGCATTTTTTTATTGAAATTTTAGCTTCCCTGCTATTTTGAAGTTGAGCGTTTGGCTTGGTCGTGTTAAGTGATTCCGCAACTTGTAGAATCGAGTGACAACCTCTACCCTTGGTCAAGTGGCATCACAAGATTATCCAACTTTTATTTTGTGTTTTTATTTTTTATTTTTTATTTTTATCGGTAAAAGATAAAATATATTAATAACGATGAAAAAGGCAGAGCGTCTGATTACATTCTACAAACAATAAAAAAGCTTTTATTTTATGTTATTTTTATTATATATTGTCTTTCATTGTCTTTTATTTTTTTCCTTTTGATCCAAACATCAAATGGATTGTCCATAATTGGGGTTAGTATGTAACACCTCCGTCTCTCTAGGATTACAAAAGTATGATGAACGGAATGCTACTAACTTTAAAATGATTTACATAGAAGCCCGATATAAAAAAAAATTCTCATAAAAACCCAAAAGAGATCATCCTCAATAGCGCTTATTGAAAAACTTTAGAATCATCTACTGCAATACTTAATTATGAAAAATTAACTAAAATTCAAGTATCATAACTATTTTTTGATCATTTTCTTACATAATCAACAAAATAACTCAATTCATTCCATATCCTTTCTTTAATTTTATTAAGGCTTTCATTTTCTTTCATTTTCTTTCATTTATTCATTATTATACCATAGTCAACCAACAATCATATATATCTGTATAATATGTAAACTTGCACAAATCCGTACAGTTATAGTAAAAAACAATATTTGAAATGTATGATCATAGTCACTTACCCAAATCCTAAAACAATATATAGTTTAATGCACGTGTCACAATCATCTAGGAGTGTTCATTCAGATTCCGAATTGAGAATCTGGGTATACCCGGCCCGGAACCTGGATTCCAAATCTGGGCTGATTTCAGGCTCGGATGTATTTGGTTTTAGATCTGGGGCGAAACCTAGATGAATCTAGATTTTAAAAAGATTGAATCCGAGAATCGAATTGTACCTTTTTTTTTTTGGAAATTAAGTTTTGAAGTATATTTTTTCTTCAACCATCGCATCTAAAAGCCCATATTTTATATGAAAATATTGCAAAGCATAATTATCTTATATTTATTTTAAAGATTAAAAAAAATGTTGAAAATCATACTTTTTTTTTTATAAAAGCCTATATTATGTGGAAAGATTTTCTAAATCATTAAAAAACATAATATTAACATTTTTCAGAATAATAAAAATATATAAAAATGAAAAACTAAAACACATAAAGCTACTAGATATACATTATAATACAATATACAAAACTACAAGGTATAAGTCTTGAAACTCCAATCTTGTAAGATTATTCTTGATGCGTTTATTTTTTTCTAATTGTCATTACTCCCTTCCTTCTCACATGTCGAAGAGCATCAACAAGCATATTTTCCACTGAAATCATTGACTGCACTAACAAGAAACTTGATTATAGAGTGTGAAAATGTGATATGTATTGCAGTTTGTTAAAACAAATGATTATAGAGTGCTTTGATGAAGCCGAAATAAGAAAGATAAACTTGATGTTTAGAATGGTGTAGAATAAAAGAATAAAAAAAGGTTGCCCAGACTGCAACTTAACAAGGTGGCTTCTTTAAGGTAGTAGTATATTCTTGAGACAACTATTAAATAATAGCAAAAAGTGACCAAAACCCAGAAAGAGAAAAAATCCCTCAAACCAACAACAAAGTTATGTGATATATTTTTTGTACAATGATGCAAAGGAAAGATTTTACTTAAGAATAAGATTGTGATGCAATGAGCAGAGCTCATACGCATATGATTCTCAAACTAAAAAAGCACGACTGAGTTCAATGAATATATCATTAAATTAAATATATCATTGCTTTTATTGCTTTTACTTTGGTTGTCGCATTAATGATATATTCATTCCTTTCATTTCTTTTTTATACCCATCCCTTTTTGAAAATGATGATATCACTAATAACCCTTCAAGTCAGAAGGTGAAGTTTAAATTTACTTCAAAATTTGATATAGTTTGAAATCTTTAATCTATGCTAAAATAAAATATTTGAATTTTCTACAACGGAAATGAAATATAAAAAGATTGCTGAACAATTGACTAGTAATTTATTACAGTAAACTGATTGATGATGTTTGTTGTGATATCTCAAATACTTTATTGTATAGAAAGAAACATATTGTTACTTTACCTTATATTAAAGATTTTTTTAAGAAAAATATTCTCATCAAAGTCCGGCCTATTCAAATGAATAGTGAGATTTTAAAATTTTGCAAAATTGAGATTCATGATCTGCTTGCTTAGAACATTATTAATCATAATAAGTCTCCTTGGTCTTGCACTATATTTTATGTCTAAAAGAGTGCAGAAATTAAGAGAGAGATACCCCTTCTAGTTATTAATTATAAGTCTTTGAATAAGGTCTGATAGTGGATTAGGTAACCGATTCCCAATAAGAATGATTTAATTCATAAGTTTATAACGCAATAGTATTCTTCAAGTTTGACCTTAAGTTAGGATTTTGACAAATCCATATTAATGAGTCAAATAAATACAAAACTAATTTGTTACCCTATTTGGTTATTATGAATGGAATGTTATGCCTTTTAATCTAAAAAATTTCTCTAGTAAATTCCAAAATATTATGAATGATATTTTCAATTCATTTACCTATTTCACTATTGTTTATATTGATGATTTCCTTATTTACTCAAAGTCTATTGATGAACACTGAAAACATTTGAATTCATTTTTAGATATCATTAGACAAAATTGTATTGTTCTCTCTATAAGAAAAAATCAAATTCTTCTGGACCAAGATTAGATTTCTTGATTATGATTTTTTTTAAAGCAAAATCTGACCCATTAGCTGTGCTATTGAATTTGCATACAAATTTTCCAATGTCATTTTTAATAAAATCCAATTGCAAAGATGTCTCGATTCCCTCAATTATGTTGTAGAATTCTATGAAGATGTGAGGAAATATTGTTGTTCACTCTTCCAACGACTACATTCCAATCCTTGCTCTTGGATTGAAATTCATTCTAATCATATTAAACAGATTAAGACACATGTTAAAAATCTTCCATATCTTGGTATTCCTACTTCTGCTTCTTTCAAATTTGTTGAAACAGATGCTTTGGATATTGGTTATAGTGGCATATTGCAACAAACTATTTCACTAGATTCACTTGAGCAAATTGTTCATTTTCACTTTGGAACCCGGAATAATACACAACTTAATTATAATACTATTAGGAAAGAAATTTTAGCTATAGTACTATGTATCTTTAAATTTCAAAGTAATTTGCTAAATAAAAAATTCTTATTATATATTGATTGTAAAAGTGTTAAATATGTTTTAGAAAAAGATGTTGAAAATATTACTTCTAAGCACATAGGCTCGATGGTAAGCTATTTTAATTATATTTGATTTTGATATTGAATATATTAAATGGTCTCAAAATTCTATTCCTAATTTTTTTTACTTGAGAATTTTTTTCAGCAACCATGAGCAAGAAAAAGGATAAGGAGAAGAATTCTCCCAATCTCTACCACAAAGCTAAAGAAAAATGAGCCTATTCCAATTTTTTTTTTTTTTTAAAACTCTTGGTAGTATCCTTTTTGTTAAACCTACTTCATTTTTAACTACCCTCAATACACGTTATGATCCTTGCCCCAATCCCTTTCCTCCACCCAATATTATCTTGCTTCAAAATCTGATTATATAAAAAACAACTTTCTCAGAATCTGTTTTACTTTGAATCAACCAAATCTATAAATACAGATCCTTTCAAAATTACTAATAATTTTTTTCCTCTTGGTTTTCATTGGATTCTCAAGAATCCTTCCAAAAACCTTCAATACTGCTCTGCCATCCTATTTTATACAGCATCCCTTGTTATTAAGCCCATTTATGATAAGATTGATAAAACTAAATTAATCTATCATAATGCTTACATCTTAGATATTGTTACAGAAGAACAATAGGGAGCCCATCCAAATACTACAAAATCTAATATTGTTTACTATTACTTTAATTATATAATTATATTGACACCAGATTTAAACTTAAGCTATTTCAAACTCCATAAATGACACACTCTTGTTTCTTAATTTTGACAAAAAAATTAAGAATGATTACCCTCTTTGGTTCCATTTTTGGAACTTGAATTCTAGCATCAAGAGTAGAACTCTAAATTAACAAAGTTCTATTGCCTGAAGTTTTTAAAATAGTTTTAAGATTTAAATTGGTTTTCAAAATCTGATAATAAATACGATAAATTATTACAAGAGGTTTGCTATCTTTTTCCATACCATATTCAGATATTAAAATATTTAAAGCTAAGGCTTTAAGAATGTTAGGATCACAAGCAAGAGTTAAATTAGAAAAATAATCAAAATAGGCGGGACTGCTATACAGAGAGGAGTGAATGATCATACCAAGTACACTAGTTTCAAATTTTTTGAATTTAGCATCGTGAAAATAAAGAAGTATTGAAGCATTGATGCATTTCCTCATGAGAGCCTTAATTGAAACTTGAACAGAACCAACGTGAAGAAATTTGTAATATTTTCCCAAAAAATATTGGATCGATTTCTTGATAAACAAGCTACATTTTTTTTTATGGGTTTTGGAAATAGCATTGGTTTATTTAACTGTTGTAATATTGAACTCAGTCTTAAAGACAGACTAAACCCAACTAGTTTTGTAAACATATATATATATATATATTGGTTATGTTTCCAGCACGAAAAATTCCCACTGACTCGACTGGAATGTAATGAAATTAAAAATATTAATTATAATAAGGGATGAGAAAGATAAAGTTATTAAGGCAACATGCGGGAGATAAAATGAAGTTAATGCAGTTGGAGTAAAGGATTACAAATAGTATGCCACATTGGCATGACAAATATAGTCCAGAAAAGTGTAAGGCAATACATTAAATATGATTACGAAGATAATCCTGAACACCCCTTTATCCCTTATTAGTAACATGGTGATGGATGCTTAGGTTAATGCTCAAGAGATTCAGTTCAGTAACACATTAGACTTTGGAAATGCAGCACACAAGCTTGTTAGACATGTTTAAAGTGTTGATGATATAATTGCAAGCTTGTTAGACATGTTGAACTGTTCTGATATAATTGTCTAGTGAGATTCATTCTCGGATTCGATCGCTTGTAATATTGTGGTAGTTTCGCAATTGTAAATAGGTTTGTGGTTTATGAAATAAAATAGCTTTATATGTATATATATTTTAGGGAGACGCTGGGCCGGTTGGGTTATTTCCAGTCAAAAACAGTTCACTATTAAAATATAATAAAAAAATTTTAAAAATACAATAAAAATATAATTAAAAAAATAAAATGAAAAAAGTATAATAAAAAATACAATAAAAAAATAAAAATACAATAAAAAAATAATAAAAAAATAAAATAAAGATGAGTTTAAGATAAATTCGACCTCAACCTAGACGCTGACAGTTCTGACGGCGGTGAGTGACACCGTTCATACCATCGTAATCGTCGGCTTCCGACAACTTTCGATATGCCCCGCGTAACCTTAAGTCCGTTTTGAATCACTGCCAGCATTCATTTTTCAGAGAGATGGATCCGATCCACAGATATTCCCATATTTTTATATATAAAAGTTTAAAGATGGAGATCGTAAATAGAACGGGCCGCCCCGAAAGCGGCCGGGCATGACTTGGGTATATATCATATTCTCTTTTATCGGGCTTTTATTGGCAAGGGATATGAGTTCAGATCAAGAGAATAACGAGGACATCGAAATGGAGGGAGGATCGAAAATTCGACAATAATAAAGATCAGGTTGGAGAGTTTGGAAGAAACCAGAGATTATGTCATCAGAGCCTCCCCCTTTCCAGGAAGCTGCTCGCTGCGACGTCTGCAAATGCAGCTTCAATACCTTCAGGCGACGGGTACCCCCTTCGTTCCTTTATATGTGGATGGATAGATGTATGTTTGTGTATATATGCTTGCATATATATATATATATATATTGTGTGTGTATGTGTGCGTAAGAAGATGTATACAAATCGTAATAACAAACTGTATCTATGATCTGGGTTTTTTCTTTTTTCTTTTTATAAGTATCTATGATCTGAGTTTTAAGCGACCAGACATAGAATTCCTGAATTCCTTTTCAATTTTAATTAACCTAACGTATGACGATCGTTAGGTGAAGTGCGATTATTCTTTGCAAGTTTATTCTTTGTGGGCTTTGGATGTCCACTATGTAATTCTGTATGATATTTGGTGAATTTTGTTTTCTAAAGCTTGCAAGTCTCACGATGTTTGTTCTTTTTTCTTTATTACCATTCAAGATTCAGATAATAGTTTCTAGTTGGAATAAGCTAGTTTCAAATTGTGCCATTAAAATTCCCATAAAACTTGTCAAATTATTTGTAGAAAATGTCTGTTGCAAGTGGTACCGAAGTGATGCCAGGCCAGAATAGGAGATTATTTTGACGGCTAGTTAAACGATGGAAGCTAGAGATTGAGATTTTGAAAAATCGCAAATAGAGAGAAACTCTGAGATTAGGGTTTTACTATTAAATAAATCAATGGTCATCTTTGATGCCCACAAGCTAGGCTTAAATAGCTAACAAAAAATGAAAAATTTGTAATTAAGGCCAGACGATATAATACAGAATAAGATAACTATGTTTAAAATCTAGTCTAATAATTTGGAATAAAATCGTTACCAAAGATAAACATTACCATAAAAGAAAATTGACCAAAAATGGAAGAAAAAAGCGATGATTCGGAAAGGAAATGGCTGGTTTTGGGGTCGACAAGGGGCCCACTAGGAGAAGCATGGTGACATGACATGCATGCCGAATATAGCTTTCTGGATTGGAGTCATATGTGCGAGTCTGACACTTATAGCCAAAGTTATAGTTAAAATATTGATATCGCCACTTCTCCTCACCAACTGAGGAAGAAGTCTTCTCGCCCAAGGAATAAGTAAATGCTCACCCAAATTCGAGGAATACCGCTTCTCACCCCCGTCTGCCGCTTCTCAGCCATGTCTGCCGTTTCTCGCCCAAATCTGAATAATATTGCTTTTTGTCCGAATCTTAGGAATGCTGATCTCTTCCCGTCATTTTTGCGCCGGTCTACCTCCTCGAGGTAGTGCAACAACACATTATAATGAATACAAATATAGTACATGTACAAGCATTTGAGATACATAAGTTTACCTCATCATGTCTATTTGTTTGTTCTAGCTTTGGTCAAGTAAAGGTCTGGCTGGAGTCTTGATCAAATAGTCTTAAGTTTGGAGTCGTTAATTGGCTTATTTCAGTGAGTCTTTGTGTTCATATTAAATTAATATTTATTTGAAAGTAGCTTGTTTCCTATTAGGATGTTTTGTAGTTTTAAGTTTGCTACTTCTCTTTGGACAGATTGGGTTTATTAAAATGACCTTTGGGCATTAATTTTTTAAACTATTGTTTGAAGGAGTTTCTAGGTTTCTCTAATAACCTAGTTTTTCATTAAATCCCTCCCCATTACGAGATCCATAATCTGGGCTCATAATATTTTCAAATTGTGTTCTATTCACATGTTTGTACTTATACTTTAAAGTTCATAGAATACATCCAAGTGATGATAAATGACCTCATCTTATGCTGATTTTTGTTTAAACATGAACCTTTTTTTTGGGTAAATGTAAAATGTAACATGTTGACATTGTTGGTTCTGTTTCAATCAAAAAAGATATTGTTGGTTCTGTTGATTTTAGAATTTGGCCTGACTTCATCTCTCTTCTCTCTTATGCGGCAGCATCACTGCCGAAGTTGTGGGAGGACTTTGTGCAGTGAACATTCATCAAATCAAATGGTAGGATTTTCCCCTTTGTCATGCTAGTTTTATTGTTTTACATTGAAATTTACCAATAGCTGATGACCTCTCTCTGCACAAATTCAGGCCTTACCACAATTTGGCATTTACTCATTCGTTAGAGTTTGCGCTGACTGCTTTAATGATTCCTCTAGGTAAATCACGCTACTGAATATGAAGTGGGTTTTTTGGTTGTTATTAATGCAAGTAATTGGAAACTGAATGCCATCAGTAAGATGAAAAATTATGTACAAGTACATTGGGATATCTTAGTAGATTCATTGCAATGTGACTTCAAGTTTTTGTTCCATTATTTATTTCTTTGCTGTAGGTGCTTTCTAGTAATTGTACTTATTTGGGATAGGAAATAGCTTAGTGATGCATAATGAAGAATGTTGAGATTCTTAGGATTTTAATATGAATGAGCTTGTACTTAAGGTTGACTCCAATTACTTATCAAAAAAAGGGTTGACTCCATTCAAGAATATCTATACTTAAGGTTGACTTCAAGAATATTTATGGATTTGTGAATGAGATATTTCTATTTTTGATAAATATGGTAGATTATATTCATACTGAGAAAGGGAGCTGCCCACATATACAGGGTGTATACAAGAGATACAACTAACCATAAAAAGTAGAGATCAAGAAGATCCTGGAAGATAGAACTAGAAGAAAAAAATTATGAGCAATCATCCAATGGTAAAAGGTTTTGGAATGGCCTTGAGATCTGCCATTGTCTTCTCATAGTCTTCACAACTCGGATCAATTTCCATAAAGCTTCACTTTGTTGCCAAGTCAAACTACCCTTTCCAACACAAATAGATTAACTATTTGTCAAGGCATGGCCCAATGTAGCCCAAAAAAGATAAAAAAAAAAGTTCCGTAAGGCATGCTACCTTGCAATGAAGCAAAAGATGATGGATTGCTTCCCCACTCCTCTGACACATGCAATACCAATTCAATCACTATAGCATGTTACATGCTACTTTCTAAAATTGTTCAAGGTGAGGATCTTCCTTAAAGCTTTTGTCGAAACAAGAAAAGCCAATCTCATGGGAGCCTTGTTCTGGTATAAATTGCTTATAAAAAAGTGCTACTATCATTGGGAGATAAAGCTTGTCTTCACTGTCTTCTCGCAATTGAATGAAATACAACTGATCCAAAAAGATTACAAAGATCCACCTCCCAACCATATGGCAGTTTTGTAAAATTAACATCCCACTGATGAGAGTTATTAGAGAATTGTTAATGGTCCGCCACGGATGCATTGTAAAAATAAGCAATATCGAACCATCTCCCACCATGAATTGCCCCAAATGTCTGATCTTTCCACCACACATGATAGAACCTTATATTTGAATAATCTCCCTTTCCATATCTTGTATATTGGGGAAAGTTCCCCGGCCCCACTGAAATATTGGTGCATGAAATATGGGCTACCATAGAATAAGCCATATATCATATGGTCATAAATCAAAACATGTACATATCATATAGCTTAGAAAAAGATGATCATTTTGTTCTAAAAGAGTTTGATCGTCATAAAGAGGATTTTGCTGTCAGAACCATAACAGTGGTTGTTTGACATGTTTTAGGGCTTTAAAAGAGTAATTTCGACCCTTCGATCAGTTTTGCCGTCCACTCTATGGCAGCACGCTAACTGTTTAACAGTCTGGGTTTTAATCATGAATTTTGTCATGAAGCTCTCTCAGTGTTTATTGGTAATTAGGCATATTTGATGTATACTCCTTGTGTACTTGGGCTATGCCTTCTCCTATGAATAAAATTTTAATTTTACTTATCAATAAAGAATTTTGTCATGAAGCTATACTACATGTTGTATGTATGCATGTCCTTGCATCTTGGCGTTTCTAGTGTAAATCCAATTTTGGTGGCTGTTTGGGTCATTTTGGGGTTGTTACAGCAACCACTTTCAAAATTTGATGAGATTTAACAAGAATTTAAGTAGTCATGCAAGTCATGGATCTCAGTATGCAGTTTGGTAGCAAAAACCAGTCTTTTTTCGGGTTTTCTTGGTGCTGTAAACATGGACAGCATCATGCTATAGGGTGTTAATGTTCTACCCTATGTTTAATGGCTAAAGGTATGCAAAGTTAGGGGTTGCATCCTTTTTCATTGATTGTCACGATAAAAAGCCAGCTAAGAAACAGGCAGGGATACAAGGTAGCTTGTCAGGGGTTTGATGGTTTTTATGCCTTACGATGTTGAGTCGAAAAAGAGTAAGTGTTGCCAGGTTTCTTTTGTATTGGAGGCTTGTGGCAGAAGGCAGGTCCTTATGCTGACGTTCTTGAAAATTTCTTTGAGTTTCATGAGGAGAGAGGCGTGGCAGTCTATGTTTTCATGGAGTATGGGACTTGGTTTTTGATAAGGTTTAAGAATCTTAGGCCAATGAGGACTCACTGCAGCTGCTAGGTTTTATCCTATGTTTTCTAATTTTATTGTACTCTAGGCAGATCTGGTGGGAGCTGGAGTTTCAATGGGACAAGTTCTTGAAGTTTGCGGGGCAGCAGCCTTGGAGTTTTAGGGCTGTAGGGGCTGTTTCTTGATTTCTTAGTTGGAGTTGGATTCCTACGCTTGTTAGGAGATTCTGGTTGGCTGCCACAGTAGGGTCTCCTAAGGCCTGGTTTGTTTTTTGAGTTTATCTTATCTCATCTAATCATTACAAATTTCTCAAATTTCCACACAAAATAAAAAAAACAATTCAACTTTTTCAAATCCCAAAACAAAAATATTAAAAAAATATATTCTAATTATTCAACTTTCAACTTTTATTTCAACTCAACTCAACTCAAAAAACAAACCAGGCATTATCGTTTTCTTGATTTCCTGCCACCTGTTCCAGCCTTTTTCTCGTCGTTAACAAATTTGCCTTGGCAGTTTCCTATTATGCCTTGGTTTCTGTCAAGATTAGGACTCCTAATAATCCTCCAAGTCAGCAGCAAGTTCTGATTTCTCAGAATTTTGATCTTGTGACCACTCTAAATCAGATTTGTAATCATGATAGGACCACCCTAAGTGTTGGAGTTAACATCTAGGTTTCTTGGTTGTTTCCTAGTGTGTCTAGGTTTCCTAGCGAGGTTAGGATTCCTAGTATCAGTAGGATTTCTTAGCAAGTCAAGAAATTCAACTCTTTTAGGTCTTCTGAAATTGTTGGATGCGGCAGCCTCCTATCAAGTGAGAATCTTCCCTATGGTGATTCTAGGGCTTGGGTGTTACATATTGCTAGACTAGTTTATTTTATAGGGGCATGTTTTTCATTCAGCATAATTAAACTAATGATTTTTTTTCTCTTATGTATACATTTATTTGTTTTGCTTAGCTTTGGACGTTAAGAAGCTTAATTGAACTTTGACGTGGTTGGATATTTGCTAGACTTTGTATCTTATTGGAGGACTTCCTCTGCTCTAAAACAATAGCCCAGGTTACTAATTGACATTATATTAGACATTATATCTTTTTTCTATAGGTAACAAGAAGTTTTATTCCAATTAAATAGGCATAGCCAAGTACACATGAAGTATACAAGAGAATATACCTAGATACAATCTAAAGAAAGACAAAACTAGAGCAATTACAAGAAAACCCTTCCCTTACAAGGTTCTGCACCCAAAAACTAAGAGCAAATGAAAAAAATCCCTAAATTCCCCCATGGTACATTCACGGTTATCAAAACACCTCCCATTTCTTTTTAACCATAAACACCAAAACAAACACAAGGGACACCCCCCCCAAAAAAAAAATTCTGCACTGCCTCCACTAACCACAAAACCATTCCAGCTTGCCAAAAAACCCACCGCTTGCAATGGCATAACCCAAACAATCCCAACCCTATATTAGACATTATATCTCCATGTCTGCGGTGGTGCAGCCTGGCAAGTATCAATTTTTTTTTACTGGTTAATGGAAGCCATCATTCTCAGGTTTTCATGTTGAACTTTGATTATCCCATCCATGATCGACCCAATTAATTAGATTTCTTGGAACTCATACATGCCCACAAATGTTCTTTGATCATTAAATTCCCATCTCATAACGAACTCTTTGTCTTGATCCTGGTAGATCAAATTCTTAGCTTTCTAAAGTTCTTGGGCTAGTTTATTAATATATTTTATTCTGTCAAATCTTTGAAAGTTAAAGCATGCTTTTGGGATTTAATACTCTGAAAATGCCTGAGCATTAAAGAATATCCTATTTTTCCTTACAGATTCAGTGTATGTCCTTAATTTTGGAATTTGTTTTAGCACAGATCTGGAAAAGATCCACAAGCTTCTTTAGATGGAGTTGATCGGGTAACAGATACAGTTTCTAAATTAGACATAAGTGCTGATGTAGATTCTAGAGCTCGACCAACTGAAGAGCATCCATCTATGTCAGTCATTTCAGAATGTAAGTGTGGAATGCCTTTATGCATTTGTGAAGCCCCAGCCCCCCCTGCTGATGCACTACCTCTGCAGGTATGGTTAATTTTGATCTTTAAATGAATCTCATATGTTGTCCATGCACCTAACAGATTTGGTTCTCTTTTGTGGCAGAGGAAAATTCCGTCAAACATTACTCCTCAAACGAATCCAAAACCAAAGAAGGGGGACGCCATTCCAAGGAATAGAGGTGCCGCTGCCACTTCTAGCAACAAGTTGAGGTATGTTGCCTTCAGGGTTTAAATATCAAATCTCTTTTCTTCCCAATCCACTACACTTTTAAACCTTGGTTTTGCACGTGAATCTCTGTTAGTTGTGTGAAATATATAGTGGCAGTTTTTTCTCTGTAATCTAGGGGACTTGAAACCATTCTAGCCGCTATTATTTTGTTCTGGCTGACCTAATTAAAACCTCATTTAAATTCAGAAAATTTTGGATTTAACATCGGACAATGAAGATCAATCTGATGTTAATTGTTCTCTCAGCTGGATGGTGTGCTTCATGTACTCAGGATATTTTTGTTTCCGATTTCTGAAGGATTCAATTTTGCCTGTTATGTCTCTGTTCAGCATGGGTGGAAGTCTGTTATATTCATTTCAATTTTCTGTACATGTAAAAATGATAATATAGCTTATGCCTTTCAAGTTCATTCAAGTATTTATTGTATGCTCTTATTGATGAAGTATATAACTCCATCTGCTGTAAGTTTGACAATGCAATTATGTATTTGATCATGCTGGATAATAATTATTGACTTTCAAAACTGTCATTTTGCTTCCTTGAATTGTATATCTTTATTAATTAATAGTTCTTTTGCAGTTCTGTTTTCAATCTTGGTCAAGTGAACAATGGTACTCTGACCGAACCTCAGATGAATTATGAACCCAATGGAGAGGTATACATTCTGGATTATCTATTAGCCCAGATGTGGACAAGCATTTTAGTTGCTGTGGATTGTTTACTTATTTAGCACAATGTTGTTCTTAGGGTATAAGAGAAGCTATAAAGAATGGCGACACTGCTGCAGTAAAGAAACTTCTGAGTGAGGTATTCTACATTCCTTCACATTTTAATGCAACAGTAAACTTTGAAAATCGGTTTATGCTGTGTCACATTTGCAGGGTGTGGATTCAAATTACCATGACAAGCAAGGATTGTCTTTGCTACATTTGGTACCGATCTCTCTCTCACCCACACCCACACCCACACCCACACCCACCCACACCCACTCACAGGGGTATCATATGTATTTTTTTTTGTCACGGATATATAATCAATTGTGAGGGAATAAGAGTTGATGCCTTTTTTTGTTTTTTATGTGTTCCCTTGCTCAAAAAGTTTGATACTGATATCAATAATTGGGTGTAGGCGGCACTCTTTAATCAAACCGACATAGTTTTCATCCTAATGGAGTGTGGAGCAAGCATGGATTACAAGAATGCACAGGGTAATTAATCCTTGGTCCACTTAGAATGGAACTTTGATTGACTTGTTAGCTAGTAGAGTAGGACATGCTTGGTTACCAAAAATGTTTTGAAGGATTTGAGAATTTTGATAATTTGTTTGAGATTAGGTTTTGGAAAAGGAGAGGGTTGATTTTGAATAAAAATCTTTTTTAAAATAAGTATTGTGTTGGAGTTTGTGAAAGTTGATAGATAAAGTTGAGAAGTTGTTTGAATATAGTTTTATAATATTAATTTTTGGTTTGGAGTTTGTAAAAGTTGTATTGATTTTTGTGTTTGGGTAAAATGATTAGGTAATAATTAGATGAAAAGTTGAAAATTTAAATGTAAAGGTTTTTTGTGTTTGAGTGATATTTGTGAATGAAGCTATGAGATGTTGAAATTTTTTGAAAAATACTTGGTTGCCAAACAAAGCTGGATGAATATCCTAGGCTTGACTGGGTTGTTCAGGTGAAACAAGTTCTGCCCATCCTAGATTTTGCAGTAAAGCTTTGAAGTAGTAAGCTGTCTTGTCAAAACAATCTGAGAAGGAAGTGGTATTTAATTTGTTTGATATGTTTTGAGAACGTCTCTCCCAATATTAACAAAATATGAAAGGAGAGGCGGAAAGAGAAGTGGGGGCTTAGTCCAATTTGCACGTGGTGTTGCTCCCTTGAGCACCTCATATGTGATTGTTGTGCCTATCTGGTGGGTGTATGTAAAACAACAATGCTTTTCTCCTTTACTTATCATTGTTCTTTAATTCATGTGAACGAATGTGGCTACAATTATTATTACTAAAATGGAAAAATTACATTAAACCTTTTTTGTGCCCATCTTCCATTGTAATGGTTGGATTTAATATAGCACTATAAATAAGAGATGTACACCCAAAAGTATTCCTGTAAATGTGCAAACAATATTCAGCCATTATTACTATTATTATGTAGCCAAGAATACTTGTAGTTGCCAACCGATCTAATGGACAGTTCTACTGCTTGCTTCTTCAGGAGAAACACCATTGGATTGTGCTCCTGCCACTTTGCAATACAAGATGCGAAAGAAGATGGAAGAAGGTGATATTTGAGAGTTTTATTCATCTTTTCTTTTAAGCCATCTGTTTCAAATTCAAGAAAATATTAAATGGTCTTTTAATCTTAATATGGAGTGTTTATTTTCTGTACTGAAAGGTTTTCCTGTTACTATAAATTGGTCTTCTGTTTGCGAAGTCCCTTTTTGTATTGCACGGAATAAGGTTCAACGCCGGTATAGTTGTCGATTTATGCGATTATGTATTTCTCTCTCTCTCTCTCTCTCTCTCTCTCTCTCTCTCTCTCTCCAAGTCTTGCTTTTCGATCCTCATTTCTCTCTCTTAAGAAAAAAAAGGAATTGGACGTTTAGAAATATCTAAAAGATGCTTCAATCCAATTTTGGGGATGAAAGATCGAAATTACAACGTTTTTGACAAAGTTTTGTTTGGGGGTTTGCATAAAAATGTCTTGTAAATACTTTCAAATTTTTATCCTTTGTTTTTCTTTTAAGAAAATATCTTTTGATTGAAAATAGTTTATTATAGTGCATTAGTGGGATCTGACTAAGAGGGTAGGAATGAACACAGGAAAATGGATCAATGATGATGTAACATGAAAAGTATTGACTAATCCGAGGGATTGCAGGTGGGATTACTGCTTTTCTTTTCCACCAAACAATCTTGTATTGCATTGCTTTGCTTATGCTATGTTAGAAAAGGCGGTGACTAATGATATAAGCACATTTCCAAGCAAAAGCCTACTTTAGCTGGAACTTATCTGAATGTTTTACAATTTTTATCATAAAAGAATGCAAGAAAGCAGCATTCACAGACCCACCTCCGTTTGTGATTTACGCGTATGCACACACGCGGAACTGACCCAATGAATAGTCGGTGATGCTTTATTCCTACGTACAGGTAATGATAATAATTTTAAAAAAAGAACAGATAAAGAAAGAAAAAAAGCAAATGACGACATCCAAAGTATTTGCCTTTAGACGTCTTTATAAAGAAGCTCAAGGACTCCTTTGAACTTCCCCCCTTCTCTTCGTTTCTCTCTTCCTTCCCCTTGAATCTCCTGGTTTCGTGCTTCTTCTGCTTCTTCTATCTCTTTGCATTTTTCTTCAAATGGGTTTCTTTGTGGAGGAGTCATCGAGTCTGATTGTAACGCATCTGCTATACAAAGTAGCTCTTATAATTGCAGTGGCGAGATGGGTTTTGTGTTGGGCTCTCAGACTCAAAAATTGGTGGAGCCTCTCCTCATCTTCAGCCACGTCAGGTCACGACACACAGATTCCTGATCTTCCTCCTTCTTCCCAGATGATAAGAGACAACCTCGTACTTACAACGTTGGGAGATCTCAGAGAAAGAGTGGCGGAGAATGGGAATTGGGACACGTGTGCAGTATGCTTGAATGGGTTAAGCAAGGAGGACGAGATTAGGGAGCTGAGGAACTGTTGTCATGTATTCCATAGGGAATGCATAGACAGATGGGTGGATGGTGCTCATGACGATAATCACACCACCTGCCCTCTCTGTAGGGCTCCTTTATTGACTTCTTCCCAGTTCCATAGCTTGAGCTTCGAGTCCAGGCCAGCTCAGCCCAGCTGGGCTGTCGAGAGACTTCTCTACCTCTTTGGCGATGATCTTTTATTTTGATTTGAGAAATCTAAAATCGACTAGAGACCCTCAGATCTTTGATTATTTCCCAAGGGGTTTGATGTATCATTATATATAGGAAGGAAGAGTGAGTTGTTGGCATGTGGTTGTGAGGGTGTGAGTGGATTCTTTTGTCATTTGAGAGGACAAGAAAAGTGAAAACCAGATAGGAAAACGAAAAATAATGAGAACAAAAAGGGGGGAAATGCATGATGCTACTGTAGTCCAAATTTGCTAGTGCTTGGGGATTTGTATATAATGTTTTTTTGCAGTCTATACCTACTTTCATTTATATTTCCTCACATTGATGTATGTTATTTTTTTTTTCTCAGCAATTACCAGATTCATTACATAAAAGAAATTGTTCGATATAAAAACTAATATTACACAAAAACTATAGTGCATAAAACCATAATTATACAACAAAAGAGTGTGGATCTTTTATGCTATGAAAATCTAGCAAATAACTTAGAATTTTGATGAGTGGGATATTTCCATACTCTTAGTTGACATGAATCCATTGCGCAATGAAATGTGCACATTGATTCTGGGATCGATGTATTTTAATAACCCTCAAGATCGTTGAGCAGAAATCTAGTGTCTCGAGCTATACCTCCAGATTCCCAATTGATACCCTTGTGAAGATTGTTGATTGTGTTTAAGGAGTCTCCTTCAATGATGAGTTTCCTAATCTTCCTTTCAGGAGCTTCTTGAACTCCTATAAGGGTAGCCATTGCTTCCCCAATGTTCGAATCAGTGCTTTAGTTTTGTTTTTCCATAACAAATTGTGTTGTAGCTTGGCTGGATTTGCACACTACTATTGATGTGCTTCCCTTTGGTCTGAAAACCACATCAAAAGTAATGGAGAGAGTCTCTTTAGAGATGGAGGGACTCTATTGTGAATTTGATTCAAATGATTTTATTTCCTAGGCCTTATTATATTCTCTATATAAGTCTAGGGCCTTTTTTATTAATTGATGCACCATATGATTGACTATATTATGAGAAATCTGGTTCCTAACAAATCATAAGCTTTCCATGGCTAAAGTGGAGAAGCTGAAAATTTTGACCCTAAGAATTTGGAATCCTTAATGTGTTTAAGGGTTCAGAATGATTTGAATCCAGTATTTGATTCCATCTTGTTTCAAGTAAGTTACATCAAGAGGCCATGGAGCATTTCTCCACAAAATCCTAGAGTAGTGATAGTTGAGAAATAAGTGATCTAGGCTTTCATTTTCCATATGACATAGAGGATAGAGGATTTGGTCCTCGGATAGAGGAAGGCAGTGACTAAGAGATAGATTGGTGGGAAGAATTTTATTGAATACTTCCATAGGAAGAGCTTCAATCTATCTTGTAATTTGAGAGACCACAATTTTTTCCGAACGGTAGCTTCTAAAGAAGTTTGTATTGGTATTCAAAGCTAGAGTAGCATAAGCTGACTTAATATAATATTTTCCTAAAGAATGATGTTTCCATTTGTGTAAATCCTGGAAATTTCTGGAAGTGGTATTGATTAAGATAAATTTTTTGGATTTCAGTTATGGGCAGGTGAAAATAGAGTATGCGAGAGAAGTGTATTCCATCTTCTAGGGTTCTCCAATGTTAGTTCAGCAACTCTTAAATCAAGATCTTGGTAAATACCTGGATTTTGAGATTGTGGTAGAGGGAAAGTCATACGAGGGAGCCAAGGGTCAGACCATACACATGTTGCAACTCCGTTATTGATCTGAATGTTGACACTTGATAAGATGAATTCCTTTTGCTGCATTAAGTTTTTCTAGAGAATACTTGTTAAAATGATAACAAAGGTGCTGACAAAAAAAACCCTAAGAGAGAGAAAACCCTAATGGAGAATCCCGCCGTCACCCTTCAACCTAGGCTCTGTCTGGCACCACCCTTCACCATCGCCACATACATAGTCAACAGACTCCGGTGTCTCTGTTGAGGGTACTTCCGATACCGGCCCTCCCTTTGGTGACCCAGAAAGTTTCCTTTTTTCTTGAAAACCTTGGAGTTTCTCTCTCGGAGGCATCTCCAATCGTCGCACTTGTGCCTTTCTGATACAGACTAGATTGATGGGCTCTGACAACTCGTTTGAGGGTACTCCAACATTAGTTCTCCCTCTGGTGACGAGACAGTAAGGAAAAGAGATTTGTAGGAACGTTGTTTTGTTGGATCTGTTGCTCACACCACCATAGACTTTATCGCTGGCCTCAACGACTCCTCGAAAGACACTCCGATGGCAACCCTACCTCTAGTGATCGGATTTTCTTCAGGAAATCATCATTCTTCATCAGGAATGAAGATTGGGAATCGCTGATACGAAGCTTTATAACTATTATGGGGGAGGTCGTTTTTGGGTGGAATTTAAGGCTTTTGAGTTTTTACCAGAACCATGGAGGTCCTCGTTAAAAATTGTGGAGAGGAGTAAAAGGGTTTGGAGGTCTTTAGCTATGGATCGTAGTTGTATAGATGGCTAATGGCTACGATGGAAGTAGTTCTAATGGCAGGAAAAAATTCAGAATTCTCGAAACACTTGCACGAAAGGGATCTAGCAATCATGGCTCAACGATGCTCCAATACTCATGGTAAGTATCTAACTGTCACCGAAGATGGTGGAGGAGGCCAACAGAATGTTGTAGTCATTCTGAAAGGCTATGAAGGTCAGGGTTGTGAGAAGTTTGTTGTTGAGTTACGCAGAGTTGTGGATATATTTTTTACCTATGGGTCAAGGAAAGAAAGGCAAAAGAGAACATCCAATCATGAGTACATCAACTTGGAGTTGAAACAGAATGACTCAAGCGCATCCAAGGTGGCGATGCAATCATATGCGGCTGTTTTAAAGTGGGTCAAGCTTCGGTGACTCAGTATGAGGGAAATTGTGTAAGTGGTATGCAAATCACGCAATCTCAGAACCAGCTTGTTGGGATGCATAAAACATTAAAGGAGATGGAAAACCAGCTTGTCAAGGTGAAGGCATCGATCGCTTTCTTGACTAAGAAGATAGATTTGCTTTCAGTTAGAGGCAACATGGTCGTAAGAAACAAAGTCTAAAATAGGGCCGAATCCTTTAAACTTAGATCAAAGAAAATGAAAAAGTAGATTCGGCCCTATCCCTATAACCAGACCTACTAAAGTGTAGCGGGTCAAGAGAAAAAGCAGGTTATTTGAAGTGGGTTCTATGTCGAGTATTGGTGTTGAGACATCCATAATGGAATGCCCTTCGCTGTAGGTGACTCTACAAAAACCAATAATCAATGTTACACCCTTGGTTAGCCCCGAAAAAACTATGACTTCAACACTGGAGTTAAAAGATAATGATGTATTGTTGAGGTCTGAAGGAGATGTAGTGTCCGTCAAAGTTGCTCATTTAGGGTTGCTAGAGGTGAAGAGACTTGCTGCCAACCCAGAATCTACAATGGAGAGTACCAATGGAGTTGTTAAGGAGGCTCAGGAATTGAATAAGGGTTTGTCGTTGGTGCCTTGTGAGAATAAAGGCTTAGGACCTGATGTTTTAGGAGAAGATGTTGTTCCCTTGATATCTCTTTCTCTCTTAACCAATATAGTTTGATCATCATCGGATTGGGTTTTGCCAAAGGTTAACAACATTCAACATGTCGTGGGAATCTCACGTGGAGAATGTGAAGACCAATTTAAAGCATTACTCATTGTGATTGAGGCGAGTCACTCACGTGACTCCAAATCAACGTTTAAGAAAAGTAAGGAGTTGGAGCGTCTTTCATAGGGAATCAACTATGACTCTTTGGGCGGTCAAGTCGAAGGAAGACTAAAGAAAGGGCATTATGAAGATTGGGTTGGGATTTTAGGGCATTATGAAGATTGGGTTGGGGTTGGGGTTTCAGTCTAGGGGAAACATTGGGTTGGGGTTGGGAGGTGTGTTTTATTCCTACTCGGGCTTGATGTATTGTGGGTAGTTTTTCAGAGGTTTTTTGGGGTCATTAGGAGCTCTCTAGAATGTGATAGGTTTTCTTGTATACATATAGTATACTTGGTTACTCCTATTAATATATAATATTTTTACTTCTAAAAAAGAAAAGTTTTTCTAGAGTCTTGAGTCTGAAGCTTGAGCTATTATGCTTGTCTAGTCCTTATTTGTTATATAATTTTGCATAGTAGCTGTTTTCTAGAGATTTGTTTCATATTGATCATATACAAGAATAATTTATTGAAGAGTGCATGATTAAAACGAGATGTGAGTATGATTCCTAAGCCTCCCATGAACTTGGGTGTATAGATTGAAGACCAAGCCTTAGGATTGTAATAGTATTTCTTGTTTTATCAAACCCCCACCAAAATCTCATTAGAACTCTATCATTGCTGTATTGTTAGGCATCAGTAAAGTTGACATGGTGTGTGAAGGTAGAACACTTGCTACTGACTTAATAAGAGCTGTCCTCCTAGTTTGAGAAATGAGCTTGGACTTTCATCCTGCAAGTTTGTCCTAGATTTTATTCAAAATATCTTTGAAATGAGATTTGGTGATATTACCAGGATTTAGAGGCAAACCTAGGTATTTAATCTTAGATGGAGAGACCTTGAATTGGAGGATATTTCTATATCTCTTTTGGCTTCTTGCTTGCTGTTATTGTTGAATTGAATAGATGATTTGGAAGTGCTAATCTTCTATCTAATCATTTTGAGTAAGTGTTGAGAGTATTTACAAAAGCTGTAGCTGTAGTGTAATTGGCAAATCCAAACAATATTAAATCATCTACAAATAACAGATGAGATAGAGAGGGACCATTTCTACAAATGCTAAATCCTTTTATAGATTCAATGTACTCCTGCCTTAATAACAATCTTGAGAGAATTTTTGAACCAAGAATAAAAAGAAAAGAGGAGAGGGGATCTCCCTACCTGAGTCATCTTGATGGATGAAAGAATCCATGGGGGTTGCCATTTATAACTATAGAATGTGTGGTTGTTGTAATATACTCTCTAATCCATTGAATCCATATTTGGTTGAATCCTAAACATTTGAAGATACTCAGAAGAAAGCTTAATTCCATGGAATCGAATGCCTTTTTCATATATATTTTGATAGCCATGAGTCATCTTCTATCTTGTTTCTTTCTCAACACATGAAAAACCTCTTAAGTAAGGATAATATTTTCTTGAATGAGTTTTTCTAGTAAAAAAGTTGACTAATTGGGAGAGATGAACTTATACATGACCCCCTTGGGCCTATTAGCCAAGATTTTAGCTATAATTTTATAGCTAACATTTGATAAGCTAATTGGTTTGTATTGATAAATTGTACTAGGTGTATTATTCTTAGGAATGAGAACTATATGAGTACGGTTCATCTCTTTCAACAATTGACTATTGATAAAGAAACTCTTGATTGCTTCAATTATATCATTCTTGACAATTTCCCAAAAGTTTTTGTAGAAAAATCTTGTAACCCATCTAGAACTAGGGCCTTTGAGGAAGGTATTTGCTTGATAGTATCCAGATTATTTTCTCTTGGAAAAGGTTATCCAGGTTTTCAGGGTAAAATGGACTAGAATACTAGAAGAGATCCTAGAAGTGGTTTAAAAACATAAACTGAATATTTAGAGGATTAGAGACCCATTGATTAGAAGCATTCTTCAGGCAATTAATCTCACATTTTCTTCTTCTAATTGTACAGGACATGTGAAAGAACCTAGTATTCAAATCAGTAGTGGTCCATTGAATTCATTGAGACAAACTTTGATCGATTCCTCCTAGGGAAAATAACTATTGGGGGGTCTTGTAGCTGAGTTTCAGTAAGCAGTTCTGTAAGGCTCTTTTTACTAGTTTGTATGTGACCAAAGTGGTTAGCATTTCAAACTTTTATGGCTTTTTTTATAGCCTTGAGTTTTTGAGACAATATGGAGAAAGGTATTCCATTTACCTCAATAGACTAGGTTGTTTTGATCATTAGAGCATATGACTCATCTCTTGCCCATAATTCCTCAAACTTAAAGGGTCTTTTGACTTTGGATTGACCTTGAGTGAATAAAAGAATGGGTGAATGGTCTGAATTGTGAATTGGGAGATTGAAAAGTTTAGAATCAATATTAAGCATGGTCCATTGGGAGTTAGAGATGGCACGGTCAAGTCTTTCCTTAATTCTACTTCTCCCTTACCTATTATTGGTCCATGTGAATTTAGACCCACAATGCCCCAAATAAGCGAACCCGTTGTTGTTCATAAAGTTCTGAAGTCCTGTAGTTGTGGATGAAGAAGCAAATGACCTTTTGGTTCAAGATGGAATTAAAAGCCTCCAATACCCAAGGTAGGACCCGTAAAGCTATTGGTTATGGAGTTGAGCAAATCCTAGAATCTCAACTTTTGAGTGTAGTGCACATGACAATAGACTAATAAAAGGAGCCAAGGCATATACACAGGATCTGAATACACTAAAACAACAATAACATTACTTGAAACATAGATTAGTTCCATATACACACTTGGGCGCCATATTAGCAAAAGGCCCCCATTTTTTCCTACGCTAGGCATGCTTATAGACAAAGAAAAGCTTAAACTATTTACAAAACCCATAGGATTATTGCCTTGCATAAACGTCTCCGAGAGGAAAACCACATTAGGGTGGTGAGTCCTAATGTGAGCTCTCAAACTTCTCTTTGCAATAGGTCAGGCAAGACCTTTACAGTTCCAGGAAACCAACCTCATTTATCATCTGGGGGCAGGATAGGCCCTGCCACCTTGGCCATTTGGATTGTTGAAGCTACAAAATTCGAAGAAGATTCTTGCTTTAAAGTCTTTGGTCATTGGATATGGATGAAACCTACTCAACTTGCTATATTGTGTCCTTTCCATATGGATGAATCCTTCTTTAGCTTTTGAAGGTAAATCGCAGAGGCTGGTTGTCTTCCTACACCATTTCTCCCATGGAGTGTTTGGCATAACCTCCGTAAGCCCCATTAGTTGGTTCTGGCAAAGCATAAATTCTTAGACCATCTCTCTTTTTTGGAAGGATTTCATTTTCTAAGAAGTCCATAACTTGTTTCTTTCCCAATGGCTTTGGGTTTATTGTTGGTGGTATTTCAGTTTCGATTAGGGTTGCCTTCTTGTTTCAAAATTGGGAGTTGAGTGTGAGTTGTAGAGTTTCTTCAATTGGATGAAGCATGGATATCGGCCATAAAGCTTCATGAGTTACTTTCTCAGCTATGGGTTTGATAGGGATGGGCTTAATGGGCTTCTCGAGATGAATGGGGGTTTCGGAGGTTAAGGTCTTCAAGGCTTAGCATGTCTTACTAGTTGGTCTGACAAGGAGAGAAAGGGCTAGGCTTGATACATAGGTGGGCCCATTGAGATCAACAAAGTTTTTAATGATCCGTTTAAAAACAGATGGCCTATTTTCCACATTAGATGGGTTGGATGGGGTTTGGTTTGTAGTAACATGGATAAACTTTAAGGAGGAGCAATATTAGGGACAAAAGACAGAGACAAGTGGCGGAAAAAGGCCAATTGATATGACATGATAAACAAAACATTTCGGATTTATTTCCTTCAGTTTTTGATCCATTTCTTCATTACTCAACTCACAGATATTGTGTAGTATACAATAGGCACCAAACACCACAAATTATCAGTTGGCATTTGTCCCTAGCATTTTTGTTTGAGGGAAATTAGTAGCCTGCATTAAACGAGATAGTGATTGTGATATGGCTAAGATTAGCATATGGCTCAAGATTTGGGACTGATGTAATCCATTGAGCTACTGTTTTTAGTAGGGCATGATTTGTGGGCTTCATTTAAAGAATGTGTTCCTTTGTCCCATGAAAACAAGAAGCTTTCGGTATAGTGAAATTGATTTTGGAAAGTTTGACTTACCACCAATTGTTGGCTACTTTTGAAGGTAACCGTTTCTTCATATGCATGGCCACCTTTCTCTACTGTGTCCAGCGTTCCAGCTAATAACTATTAGATTTTGGGAACATATTTCCCTTGCGCTTATCCTTAAGAGCTTGAGATCTTGGATTTGTAGTAGGCCTTCATTCTTTATTATTTTTGCTTACAAGTACAGGGAGGCCTGCTCCAATTCTTACTGGTTGTTGGGGTGCAGCATTCCTATATGCAGGAGGCATCTCATACTCAGTCCGCATTATGTCAAAAGGGTTCCTCACTGAATGGTTGTTGCAAGTACACGCATCCAAAACCCATACAGCAGAACATTGTTACTCTAACAAAGATGGGGCAAGCTTGTTGGATGTGTCCTAGTTTCCTACAATTATAAAAAAAACTCCGGCAGATGTTTGCATTTGAAGAATATCCTATTAGTAACTCCATAAGGTCGGGTTAGATCAAGTATCTCCTAATTGTCACTTCAAAAATAGATGAAAATCAACTTCAATAAGATTACCTAGGACTTGACCAATCTGTGATGTATTTGCTCTAGTCAGCATCTCAAGTGGTAGTCCATGAACTTGTACCCAAATTATTGACATGTGAAGGGGAATATCATGTATACTAAGCCTCGAGAGCCATTTCTTAAGAACCAAATGAAATCCCTTGAAGTTCCTAAGCCTATTATCAAGAATTCTATTTTTTCCTGTTGTGTGCCGAAGGTAAATAGGAAGGTATTTTCGGCAATGTCCTCAATTGTTAGCCCCACTACGAAGTTCTAAATAGCCTTGAAAGTTGCATTGAAGGTTTGCCTGTTAAGTGCTTTCATATTATGAGTTTGCCGATAAGTATAAGCTCCGAGAAGCTTTTAACTGCTTCAGGATCAGGCTCTAGATTTAGACCATTCCATGAAAGGCTTCGGCTTTAGAGATAAGTTGTTCTAGATTAGAGTTGGTAGAAGTCATAGAGAAGAGGATGGCTAAGAGATTAGGTTGGGGTTGTGGTGAAAAATAGGAAGGCAGGGGCTACTGAGAGTGGTGTGTTCTCTACGGGGGAGAGGGAGAAAGGGAAATCGCTCATCTAAGAGAGAGAGAGAGAGAGAGAGAGAGAGAGCTAGTCCAACAAATGACCCGTTGATGTATGATATGAACGTAATGGAAGTGGTTTTTATTTTTTGTTATTTTGAAATTAAATAGTCTATATTCAATATAGATAAAGGTATGTTCTTGGATTTAGGTAGTTTCAAAATAAGAGCATATTTGGATTTGGACACATATCTCACTGTAATATTACCAAATCCACCAACTAGAGGAAGATGGTTGCTTCTCAAAAAACAAAAGATACACCAGATTAGTCCTATATTTAAAATAATTGGGGGCATAATATCACATCATTCTTAGTAAAATGGTTTATAAAGTTGTAGTCGGCATATTCATTATGCCACACAAATAAATCCATACTGGACTTATGACATGATCAGCTGTGCTGCCCTGAAGCACGACGGCCTATCGATAATGGCTTTATGGATATGACCGTTGAAGTCTTGAAGGATATTACACGTGGAAAGCAACGAAATTATTTTGAGAATATTTTTCATTTTTTGCTTTTTAAAAGAATAAAATATCTTCATTCATCAATTATGGATAAAATCTGTACATTATTTCTCAATAAGAATACAGTTTTATATAAACTATAAACTATGGATATTCTCTATCCAAACTACATCCTCTTCACATGATTCCAAATTAAACGTTTAATGACTTCAATAAACTTGTCATACCATGAACAATTTTCCTGAACTGTAAATATCTCCAGTCACTGATTTAGCATCACCTTCAATGATCACAGTGTGTAATCCAATTTCTGAGCATGCAACCATATCTCTTCATAAAGCTTTTATTTTAGCTATTTGTGGAAAGGATGCTGACTCTTTATTCATGCAAAGTGTTGCAATTTTCTCTTCTTTCAAGTTTCTTATAAGGATACACACTCTTTTTTTTTTCATATCTAAAGATGCACCCTAATTAGTTTTGAATAATTTTTCACACGTTTTCTGCCATTTCTACTCCTTTATCTACTATTTCAGTTGTACCGGTTTTACTTTTGCAATATTTATATATATATACTTTGAGCTTGCTGAAAATCTTCTTGTTCATTTTTCTTCCCTAATAATTATTAATTTCGGACTGTCAAACTTCTTTTCAAAAATATAAAATGAGAGACATTCTAAGTTAAAAATTCTCACTTAATCTTCATAAAAACAAAACTTACTAATTGTGAGCTTAATTTGCAAAATCACCCATTAACTTTTGTGGAATTAAAAATTAGTCTCTAAACATATGAAGATGAAGATTACAAACGGGTCCCAAAAGTTACCAAATTTACATACCTCATATCTCATTCTAAGCCCATTTAATTACAAAATCTCACATCTAGTACATAAACTTCTCACAGCCGGCGAACTTATGTCCACCTAGTTTGCTTTTGGCCATTTATTACACTATTATACTTAGACACGATTTTAATATCCTATAAGAGTAACTTCTTGTAAGACTGTGTTGCAGGTCTAATTAAAACACTCCTATTTTAATGGTAAATGAAATGCATTTCGATTTTGAGAACTGATTTGTAAATAAAGATATTTTAGTTAAATTTATTTTAAAATTGGGTCTTTTTGTCTTTTCTTTGTTTGGAATGTAAAAGAGTCTAGTTTATGGGCTGTAGCATTGCCCAACTCGTAAATATCAAATCCCTAATTCTAATATCATGTCAAGATCCTAAATCAAACAATTTTCAAATTCATATATTCACCATTTCATAGAATCACGAAAAATATCAAGATTAAGTCAAACCGAACCTAATATTGGTTTGTTTGGTCTATCACTTATATTTTAACTCCATGGACTCTAAAAACTTACAAATCACACTTTTAACATTTTAATCGTTTAGACCTAGTTGATAATATGCTTGAGTAATAGCAAAAATCACATTATTTCACAAATAAAAATTGACTTTTAAAAAAAAAAGCTTTCAATCTAAAACATAGCATGCATTTGACTTGAACAAAAAGACTATATCTTTGATTCAAGTTAGCTTATACAAATGAGAATTGGCTTACACAAAAATCACTGTAAAATCTTTAAACAATACATCCATATACCTCATATTCAAGTTATATCTTGATCTAAGCACCAAAACTAACATATCTTATAAAATAGTTACACCAAAACAACCATAAACATAAGAGCCTCTAAATCATGCTTAGAAACATACTTCTTTGCATATTTATCTAAGTCTAACAAAACCTTTACATGAATTTTATTATCTTTTTATTTATTAAAATTGCTAGTTTTCTTTTATTTCTTTTGATTTTATTTTATTTTTACTTATGTTTTAAATTTAATTTATTTGTGTTTGAAGGAATGAGAAAGATTATTACTAAAGAAAAGAAAAAGGACTGCAACTTTGAGTTTGAATTTAATGCAAAATGGGCTTCTCTACAATAGTATTCTTCTGGACTACTCATGATTTTCCCTTAAGACTGCAACACATTCATATATTCACTGGACTTCAAGAGAGATAGCATGCAATCCCATTCGGCTTGGATAATTCACAACATGGGCCCAACGCATTAACATGGCATTCAACGTTTGATCTCATTTTGATCTTATTTGATATTCCATTGGATATTAAAAGGAAGCTACACTTATTTTATTGGACCCACCATACATTAAGTGACCCACTTTCACTTCAACAACACCATAACACTTCACTGGACGAGAAAAATCAGTATTTAAATTGTAATTGGGCTTCAATGTCGTAGCGCCCACAAAGTTGATCTTGAGAAGGCCACATGACTGTTGTGCTTTGGGATTTAATTTGGAGTGCTGCATAATAAAGTCCAAGTGGGGCACGACATCTCCATGGAGAGAACATACATATATGGTACGAAACTGAATTACAGAGAGAGCGTCGCAAACCTGGAGAACCAGCCGAGAGGTTCTATATTTTGAGGAGATTTTCTTCGAGTTTTTCTAAGGAGGAAGATTTGAAGAATAGAGGTGAGAGCTGCATGCTCATCAACTGACTCTGTGAAAAATACAAGTTTTATTTGTTTTCTTTTTAATTTTATTATGAACTAAATTTTATTTTTTAAAGTGTTGATGTAGTCTAGCATTGAACACACAATTTATATTCTATAATTGAGTGTTTAGAATTGAGTGTTTAATATTTCTATAATTTTATTTTTATTTTTAATATTTCTATAATTGAGTGTTTAATTCTTATTCTTAATGCTTACAATTTTTTACGGATTATTGTTTGATCAATTGAATTACAATGAGACCGAGAGGTGATTTGTGGTTTTAGTTTTAGAATTAAATACCATTAGTTGAGCGAAAATAGAGATGTTTTATCGTGACTAGTGTGATTTTTTTCCAGAAAATTGAAAATACATAATGAGTCTCCAATTAATTAAATTCACATAGAGATATGGAATTGTTACTGGGAGATATTTTCGATATTATTTGAGAGAAGATATTGAATAATTAAGGAATTTTTAATCATCAACGGGAGATTATTGGAATTTAATAATTAGAAAGAATAAATTGTGTGAGATTTGCTAGGTAAAATCAACCGCTCTAGATCCATTTTATTATACTTTTACACTTATAAATTTTAGCCGTTGTTAATTTTGATTCATAAATTTATTTTTGTTAAGTAGTTGAATTTAATTTAGATAGTATAAACGTTAGATTTAATTTTGATTTTTTAAATAGTAATTAATTTAGTGAATTTCGGTATTTAATAACATAGTTAATCCATGTGGGTTTGACATCCATTTTATATAAAACATTTTACTACTTGTTACGATTATGTTTGCTTGCAGATTATTTTACACGAACAAGTTTTTGGAGCCGTTGGCGGGGATTAACTTTTGTTATTGATATTGATACTAGCTAGATTTTTACTACTTTGGATTTTAGTTTAGAAAAAAAAATAGGAGCATCTGAGTTTTTTTTCTTTCTTTTCAGAAATTAGAAGTGCATGCCCCGATCTAAACAATTAGAGGATACACTCTTTGATCCCGAAATTGAAAGAACTTTACGATAGATCAAGAAAGAGAAGAAGAAAGAGGCCAACACACCCCCATCTAATATGGCTGATCAGGAGTACAAGGCGTTACGAGATTATGCTATGCCCTCGGTCAATGGAGCTACATCGAGCATAAGGAGGCCGGCCATACAAGCTAATAATTTTGAGATCAAACCGGCTTATTCAAATGATACAGCAAACTGTCCAGTTCGGGAGGCTGTCACAAAAGGATCCTAATGTCCATATTGCAAATTTCATAGAAATTTGTGATACTTTTAAACACAATGGAATGATAGATGATGCGATTCGACTAAAACTTTTTCCCTTCTCACGTAGGGATAAAGTAAAAGTTTGGTTGAATTCATTACCGCCTGGCGTCATCACTACATGGGAAGAGTTAGCACAGAAATTCTTGGCAAAATATTTCCCTCCTGCAAAGACAGCAAAGCTAAGGAACGATATTACCACATTAATCCAATTTGAGGGTGAATCGTTATACGAAGCATGGGAGAGGTACACAGATTTATTGAGAAAGTGTCCTTATCATGACCTTCTAGCATGACTTCAAGTGCAGACATTCTGCAATGGTCTGGGAGTTACAAACAAGTCTATGGTTGATGTAGCAGCTGGTGGAGCTTTAATGAGTAAAACTTATGAAGCAGCCTATGAACTTCTAGAAGAATTGGCATCCAACAACTATCAATGGCCTACGGAGAGAGCAACGTCAAGAAAAGCGGCTGGAGTTTTCGAACTTGATTTTATTACCGCATTGAAGGCACAAATGACAACTTTGTCTCAACAACTAGGTAAGATGAATGTTAATGCTATTCAAATTAATGTTGTTTGGGATCATTGTGCAGGAAATCATTCAAGTATAGATTGCCAAGTGGGGAATCCCTTTGCCCAATTGAGTTATGGACAAGTAAATTACGTGTCAAATGTTCAACGTCAAAATAATCCATACTCGAACACATACAATCCTAGATGGAGGAATCATCCAAAATTTTCATGGACCAATAATCAAGAGCCGACTAGACCGCCTCAACAACCTCCACAGCAAGAGAAGAAGCTGGCACTTGAGGACATGTTCATGCAATACATGCAGAAGACAGATATAACAATCCAAAACAACATGGCCTCAATCCACAATCTTGAGGTGCAAATCGATCAGCTCTCAAACATGCTTACAGAGTTGACCGCAGGGACTTTGCCAAGCAATATTGTCACCAATCCGAAAGAATATGTCAAGGCAATATCAGCAAGAAGTGGGCGGACATATGAGGAGTGAAAAGTAGAAAATGCCCAGTAAGATGAAGCTGTGGATAATGAGGAGTCCAAGATGAAGGAAGCCGAGTCAAAGATGAAAGAAGTGGAGCAAGCTGAGAAGACTAAGGAGAGAATCAAAGAGTTTCAAAATCCAAAAAGTCCAGGGAAGTTACTTTTGAAACTTATTCTCCTTCAATTTATGATCTACCAATTCCTTTTCCACAAAGATTAAGAAAAAATAAGATAGATGATCAATTCTCTAAATTTTTGAGCATATTTAAGCAATTGTATATTAATATTCCTTTTATCGAAACTTTAGAGAAAATGCCTAATTATGTTAAATTTTTGAAGGATATTATATCAAAGAAGTGGAAGTTGGAGGAGCATGAGACGGTTATGCTGACAGAGGAGAGTAATGCAATTTTGCAAAAGAAACTGCTGCCTAAGTTGAAAGATCCAGGGAGTTTCACTGTCTCGTACACTACAGAAAAATCCTATTTTGTTAGAGCTTTATGTGATTTAGGAGTAAGTGTTAATCTAATGTCTCTCTTTGTTTTCAGGAAATTGGGCCTTGTAGAAGTAAAGCCAACCACCATCTCTCTACAATTAGCGGATAGGTCTATTGAAAACCTAAGAGGAGTCATTGAAGATGTACTGCTGAAAGTTGATAAGTTCATCTTCCCGGCTGACTTCATTGTGCTTGATATGGAGGAGGACGAGGAGATCCCTTTGATTTTGGGTCAACCTTTCCTTGCGACGGGAAGAACCTTAATTGATGTCCAACAAGGAAAACTTGTAATGAGAGTTGGCGAGGAGCAGATCACTTTTAATGTATTTAAGCCTATAGAAGTCCCTTTTGAGGTACATTCTTATTTTCAACTAAGTGATCGAGACTTGACCAATGAGACTTATGGAGCGAAATTATCAAAGCTACCACCTGAGAAAGTGGAAGAGCTAAATTCACTTCGGCTTACATCTCCAAGTAAGGAACTACCCAAACTTGAGCTTGATCCGCTTCCATCAAATTTAAGGTACGCTCACTTAGGTCAAGACTCTACTATTCCGGTTTTTACTAAAATTTTTTTAAGTGATGTAGAGGAGGAGAAGTTGCCAAGAGCTTTGTAGGAACACATGAGGACGTTGAATTTAGATTTACAAGTAGCTGGGAAAAAGAGAATATTGCAACTCAACGAGATAGATGAGTTTCACAATAATGCTTATGAGGATGCTTGGATTTACAAAGATAAAACTAAAAGATGGCATGATAAGCATATTTTGAGAGGAGAATTCAAAATCGGGCATAAAATTTTATTATTTAACCCAAAAAAGTATTTCATCGATCTCACCAATGATAAAGGATGAGAGGATAACGTCTAGCTACAGACGTTAAATAAAACGCTTTTGGAAGGCAACCCAAGTTTTTATAATTTTGTTTATGCTTTATTTTTTTTTCTTTATCTTATTGTTTTGTTTTCATTTTTTCTTTTTAAGAATGAAAAGACCGAAGAAATCTCCAATGGGTACACGGCTACACCTCAAGGAAAAATATTAAGTTGGAAATTAGGGGAGCATCTCTTATCCTCTCTCATTCTTTTCATTAGTTTTTTTTTTTCCTTTTTCCCATTGAGGACAATGTGATATTTAAGTTTCGGAGAAGGGAATTTATTCATAAAAAAAAATGTTGTCTTTTCATTATGTTTGGTTTGGAAAAAAAAAAAGTGCCTATGATAAGAATATGGTTGAAATTCCTTACAATTTTTAGGAATTATTCTCATTGCTTAAGTCCAGCTGTTAAATCTTTACTTGATCTTGTATAATTTGATATGATCATTAATCATTGTACATACCTAAAGAAGTTTTATGTGAATTTTGTGAATTTGGATGGTCTCTACTTACTCTAGAATTTGTTTGATTACTCTTAAGGTGAAATCTTATACATAATATGACTTGGGAAGTGATTTAGGTATTCTTTGAATCGATTGAGCCTTTCAAGCCTACCTCTTTATTACATTTTTCCCTGGTCACCCATTTGATTTATTCCTAAACAGGATTGAAGAAAAAAAAAAGAATGATATACAAGTGAAAAAAAAAATGTACAAAGTTCCTTTTACTCCAATGTTTTAAGTTGCTTAATAACTAGGAATATTCATTATCAATGTTTACTCTTACGTCAAACTGGGACTTGAAATATGAGTATGCAAAAGCACATTAAGTGTTTAACTTGTTGAGTAACTATGTGCATTTATCACAAATGCCTGCATTTACGTCAAAAGACAAGTGACACCTTGGATTTCAAAAGGAAAAAAATGAGCACTTTAAGTTTGTGACTTGTTGAGTAACTAGGTGCATCCATCACAAATGTTTGCATTCACATCAAAAGATAAGTGATGACTTGGAGCAAGAAAAAAAATTGGAACTTTGAAAGAGCGTGGAAAAGAGGTGTGATTTAAAATATTCAAAGGATTGAGAAGAGTGTATGTTTTAGAAGTGAGAGTGCCCTATTTGCATAAATCCTATTTTCTTTGAAGCCCTCATTCTAGCCATACATCACAAGCCTAATAAAGACCTATTGATCATTTGCAATATTTTGTTCTATATTAATAGAGATTGATTTGAAAAGCAAGCCTATGGAGTTTTTAGAGATTCATTTTTTTATTTACTTGTTTGCATAAAACCATCCGGGCAGCTAATGATGAAGAGAGAATAATAGGTATGCATAAATGTGGAAAGAGATAATATAATAAAGTTGAGTTTTGAATTAACTTTTGGACTTGATTGATTTGGAATGATTCATTTGAATTATAAGCTTTATACAATCTTTGAGGTAAGAAATTGTTTTAATTGTTTTTGTTTATTTGCTCAAGGACTAGCAAAGTTTAAGTTTGGGAGAATTTGATAAGTGTAATTTTTACATGAATTTTATTATCTTTTTATTTATTAAAATTCTAGTTTTCTTTTATTTCTTTTGATTTTATTTTATTTCTTTTGATTTTATTTTATTTTTACTTATGTTTTATTTTAATTTATTTGTGTTTGAAGGAATGAGAAAGATTATTAATAAAGAAAAGAAAAAGGGCCACAACTTTGATTTTGAATTTCATGCGAAATGGGCTACTCTACATTAGTATTCTTCTAGACCGCTCACAATTTTCCCTTAAGACTACAGCACATTCATGTATTCACTGGACTTCAAGAGAGATAGCATGCAATCCCATTCGGCTTGGACAATTCACAACATGGGCCCAACACATTAACATGGCATTTAACGTTTGATCTCATTTTGATCTTATTTGATATTCCATTGGATATTAAAAGGCAGCTGCACTTATTTTATTGGACCCACCACACATTAAGTGACCCACTTTCACTTCAACAACACCATAACACTTCATTGGACGAGAAAAATCAGCATTTAAATTGTAATTGGACTTCAATGTCGTAGGGCCCACAAAGTTGATCTTGAGAAGGCCGCATGATTGTTGTGCTTTGGGATTTATTTTGGAGTGCAGCATGATAAAGTCCAAGTGGGCACGACATCTCCATGGAGAGAACATACATATATAGTACGAAACTGAATTACAGAGAGAGCGCCACAAATCTGGAGAACCAGCCAAGAGGTTCTATATTTTGAGGAGATTTTCTTCGAGTTTTTTTGAGGAGGAAGATTTGAAGGATAGAGGCGAGAGCTGCATGTTCATCAACCGACTCTGATAAAAAATACAAGTTTTATTTGTTTTCTTTTTAATTTTATTATGAACTAAATTTTATTTTCTAGAGTATTGATGTAGTTTAGCATTGAACACACAGTTTATATTCTGAATTATTTTATTTTTAATATTTCCATGATTGAATGTTTAATTCTTATTCTTAATGATTACAATTTTTTACGGATTATTGTTTGATCAATTGAATTATAATGAGATCGAGAGATGATTTATGGTTTTAGTTCTAGAATTAAATACTATTAGTTGAGTGAAAATAAAGATTTTTCCCGCGACTAGTGTGACTTTTTTTAGAAAATTTAAAATACGTAATGAGTCTCCAATTAATTAAATTCACATAGAGATATGGAATTGTTACCTGGAGATATTTTCGATATTATTTGAGAGAAGATATTGAATAGTTGAGAAATTTTTAATCGTCAACGGGAGATTATTGGAATTTAATAATTAGGAAGAATAAATTGTGTGGGATTTGCTAGGTGAAATCAACCACTCTAGATCATTTCTTATTATATTTTTACACTTTTAGATTTTAGCCTTTGTTAATTTTGATTCGTATTTTTGTTAAGTAGTTTAATTTAATTTAGATAATAGAAACGTTAGATTTAATTTCGATTTTTCAAATAGTAAATAATTTAGTGAATTTCGGTATTTAATAACATAGTTAATTCCTGTGGGTTCGACATCCGTTTTTTATAAAACACTTTACTACTTGTTACGATTCTGTGCGCTTGCAGATTATTTTACGTGAACAACCTTAGCGATAAAGCTTTAAAAATCCAATTTAATCCATAAATCAAAACTTTTAGAAAAAGAGTTATAAAGATCAAAGTTTCAATTCTAACACTTGTAGATCATGCAAATCTATTTTGTTAAAAACCTAACATGCTATAAACCAAACCATAAACTTACACAAAGAATCATATCAACACATCATTCAACTGAGATTTATAAAAATTTTCAACAAAACAGCACAAACTTTCAAGCTTCACATCATACTTGCAAAACCAAACATCAACACACCAAAATACCAACATTCAACTTTCAAACTTCCAATTGAAATTAGCCAACACTCTCCCATAGATTCAAGACTCAGATCTTAAAAATGCAAGAGATTTGAGATAGGAGAATAAACTAAAGGTTGAAACTCAAGGAAGAAAAGCACCAAAAATTTCTTTTCTCTCCAAGCTTTCTAAGTTTCTCTCTAGGAAAAAGGATGAAAATATTGCAAGTGTGGGAGAATGAGATAGGTGGCGTGGGGGGTATAGGGGCTAACTTGTAGTGGGTGAGATCTATGACACTTGATGTGAGGATGACTTGTGCAAGAGGAAAGAAAATTGTTGGAAAGGGTTGGAGTGTTGCTGCCAAGAGGGGTAATTTTGAGGAGGCTTTGTTGCTTGCTTGACCTTCCGTAAAAGTACACTATTTGGTGCTGAAAACAAGGTGTAAAGTCAACCATGGAATGGCCATTCAAAGGAGACAAATTTCTTTAAGAAGTTTGGTTGAACTAATTGGGCTAAAATGAATGGCATCCATTTAGGATATATATGGGGTTTTGGTTCGAGTTTCTATTCAAAATTAATTTATTTTCACAAAATGAAGGTATCGTGATGTAAGTGAATGGATGAAAGCGAGACAACTTTTTTTTTTTTGCCCTTCCCTTTCTCTCTAGACTTTCTCTCTACTGTTCTCTTTGCCGATCCTATAAACCATCTTCGTTCACCCGGGGGAGGGGGGCTGGTGCTTCGGCTCCACCCACCTCCCCTCTTTGCCAGTCACAGGCCATTTTCTTTTATTTTCTCGTTGTGTTTTTCTATTATTTTTCCTAGTTTTTTCTTTGGTAGCACCCACCACTGACGATCTATTTCTTCCTGGTGACTTTAGGTGAACACGCACCCCACCAATGGCTCTCATAGATAACAATCTTCACAGACGTAAAGGGAATCCACTCAAAACAGCGGTGTGTACGTCTCACGAGATACTTATGCATGCCTTGAATAAATCAAAATCACAAATCCACCTCTATAGATAATAACCCAATTATGTTAACGGACTAAAACTTAATCGATCACTCAATTCATGAGATTTTTTCGAGATTTCACAGGATTTCTAAGATCTAAAGAAATTCTTTCCATTGAATTTATTTTGGGTCGTTACAACATGGCACCTCTACATAAATCTTAGAAAAATTGAAAAAAATAACAAAAATTAAATACAAAATGAAAATTTGAACCATGATATAAAATCTTAAAGAATAAATAAGTGTTGTGATCGTGCGACAATTACGATGAATATGCGGAATAATCGAAAAAGAAAAGCAAGAGATTTACGTGGTTTGATGGTGTGCCTACATCCACGGGAGCGAGTAGCAACAATTTTATTATTTTCAAAGTAGGGTTACATCATATGTATTTATATTAACCCTAGTTATACGGACATACTTAAGAAATTTTATTAAAATATCCCTGTACCATATATTTATCTTCAGTACTATTTTCAAAGTAGGGTTATATCTTGCCACTGTATACTTATCAGATATGAGCCACATACGTCAATAATGAGGTAAATATAAAACACAAAAAATTTAAATATTAAAAATAATGGAGAAAACTAAAATTATTCAAAAAGATAAATAGTTAAATTATGAATTAAGATTAGGAAAATATAATTAAAAATTAAAGCTTGATGGAAAAAGTGCGCTAAGGGCCAGTCGCAATGTGCCACCAACTTGGTGTTCGACTTCACCTCATTGGGTGGATCACTAGGTCAAGTCACCTGGCCACATGTGGTTTATAAGTTGGCCACCCGACCCTAGTGGGTGGGTTTTTTTTTTTTAGTTCTGTTTTCTCCTTAGATTTTGTTATGTATTTTTAACTTTAATTTTCATTTTTAAGTTGTGTTATTATAGTCAATATAGTTCATTTAGGAAATTTTGTAACTTGACTTCATTTTTATTTTATTTATTTTTCTTTATTTTGATATTAATAATTATATATGCTGATGTGGCTTTCTGCCCATGGTCTTAATATATTCTAAGCTGACTATATAGATCAAATATATAATATATGTGAAGCACTTGCTCTCTACTGATCATCAGTCTTTAATATATGTGAAGTACTTATGTACCATATTATATATCATTAATTTTCAGTTATTAAATATAATAATTACCCAAATCTTGAAGACTGATGATCCAAACCTTTAAATTATAGGTATATATCAAACTGTAAAAAATTTGTCATACTTACAAATTATCATTTATATTCTATAGATTCAATCATTTCTCGAATCTGCGAGGATGCACATTGCACTTTAAGCGGCTCAATAGTACGTACGAGCCCAACTTTGGCCTAGTAGCTCATGGAACGATCGAAATGTCTCAGCTGCAATAATTAAGATTTCTCCACATGGCCGGTACGTGTTGAGAATGATCTTGAAGAGTCAAGAATTTTGTAATTAAGTATAATCTTCAATGATAGTACTACTGGACCACTACAATCCAATAATATATTTCTTGAAGTTTTCGCTTTGCATTCTCTTGTGAGTTATAAATTATGCCTTATTTCTAATTAAGCTAAAGTACTTGACTCAGGTTTGCTCTTAGCTAGGGTGTCAAATATATTCGAAAGTGATGCAATGGAAACTTCCATGCAAATCTAGAGCCCATGGATTAGAAAATGACATGAATTAAGGTGGTTGGTATAGAACAAAAAAGGTTGATTTTCATGCAACTTTACTGAGTTGATAAAGATTTGACCTAGGAAAGGTGTGTTCCCTTATGAATGGATTTTTTGGGGTCCAATGAATGAATGGCATTACAGAATGATCAAGAAGTTAACTCCATTCCTTACTTAACGTGTAGAATATTGTACTTCTCTCTCTCTCTCTGGTTGAGTCCAATATAGGAAACAAGACAAATGGGTTTCCTTTGGAATCCAGTTCCTTAATGAATTCTTATGCAATCCCTTACCTTTCTTTTCATAAAATGAACTTTTATGCACTTGCGTACCTTGTGGTATGATCCATTCAAAATATCACTTCATATACACTTAGTTTGGGATAGTAGGGAACTCCAAGACAATTGAGCCATTCAGAACAACATGGGTTTCCGCTACTTGGTATGGTTTTTGTTGCTTAGCATCATCGTTAATAATGAAAGTTTAGGGATTAAGGGAGTCCTAGGCCGGGCTTGCAATTGGGGAACACGTTCAACACATCCTCTCCCACCTAACATAGTGGTAAAGCTCTTGAAAGACAATGGATTCAATAAAGTGAAGCTCTTTGAAGCAGATCCTGGGGCTCTTAAAGCTCTTGGGAGATCAGGAATCCAGGTTATGCTTGGGATTCCCAATGAGTTCTTGGCACCACTTGCTAGCAGCATTCGAGTTGCCGAGGACTGGGTTGCCCATAATGTCTCCTCTTTTGTTTCCAGTTCTGGGGTCGATATAAGGTAATTATTCGATTTCTTACATTTTAACAAGCTTTTATGTAGTTAGGATGAATAAATATGTTACGTACATTTGTAGAGGGTATAAACACTCCTTGGGTCTGGTTTATTTTCACAGATGAGGTTGAGATAAGATGAGATAAGTTGAGTTTAAAATAAAAAGTTAAATAAAATATTGTTATAATATATTTTTTAATATAATTTTTATATTGAAATTTAAAAAAATTAAATTATTTATATTATTATGTATTGAAATTTAAAAAATATATAATAATTAGATAAAATAAAATAAGATAAAATGAGATAAAAATAAGTATGTCTTGTAAGCAAATCGGCCTTAGTTATTTTTATAAAGAGTGACATTTAGTAATCTTAAAAAATTAGTATTTTTTATATGATCAGTTTCGTATTTACTTGACTTTTTATATGATCACACATATTTTTTGTATGAGTAACACCACTTATCCGAACATTTCGGTTAGATCAAATGAGATAAATCTAGATATAATTGCATTGAAGTACTGTGCTTAACATCATAACTTTTATGTTTCAAATGGAAAGCACAGATATGTAGCAGTGGGTAATGAACCTTTCCTCAAGACATACAAAGACAAATTTGTAAAGAGCACATTTCCAGCACTTCAAAACGTTCAAGCAGCCCTAATAAAAGCTGGCTTAGGCCGACAAGTGAAGATGACAGTCCCTTTAAATGCGGATGTTTACGAGTCCGACAATGATCTTCCCTCCGGCGGAAACTTTCGACCCGACATCAAAGATCTCATGGTCTCCATCATCAAGTTTCTCAGCGATAATGGCGGACTCTTTACCATCAACATCTATCCATTTCTCAGCCTTTATGCCGATCCCCATTTCCCCTTAGACTATGCTTTCTTCAATGGCAGTGCCGCCCCAGTTGTGGATGGCTCCATCTCATACACCAATGTCTTGGACGCCAACTTCGATACCCTTGTTTCGGCTCTTGAAAAGAACGGTTTGGGCTCCATACCCATCGTCGTCGGAGAGGTTGGATGGCCGACGGACGGCAATGAGCATGCCAACATAGAGTTTGCCCAAAGATTTAACCAAGGGCTGTTTGATCGTGTAGGAGCAGGACAAGGCACCCCGAAGCGCCCTACTCCATTTGACATTTACATTTTTGCACTCATAGATGAGGACGCCAAGAGCATCGATCCTGGGAATTTTGAACGACATTGGGGTATCTTTAATTACGATGGAAGCATCAAATACTCGTTGGATATGGGTAACGGCCGGAATCTTACGGCAGCAAAGGGAGTCAAATATCTGGCGAGGGAATGGTGTGTGATGGCGCCAGAGGCAAGTCTTTCCAACCCCAATCTACCACAGAGTATAAACTACGCGTGTACTTATGCGGATTGTACCAGTTTGGGATATGGATCGAGTTGTGGAAAGTTGGACACGAGGAGCAATGTTTCTTATGCTTTTAATGCATATTACCAAACCATGGATCAGAGAAAAGGTGCATGCGAGTTTAATAATTTATCGGTAGTGACGACTCAAGATCCATCTCAAGGTACATGTCGATTTGAGATCATGATAGACTTTGGGAAGCACGAGAAGCCACAGTCTCCAAGCTCATTGGCTGTTGGAAGAAGCCAGATAAATTCAGTACTCTTATTCGTGACTGTGGTTCTTGTCCTAATTACTTCAATCATTTATTGATTTCAGGAGTTAGTGTTCTTGATGTCTATCATGTATATGATGAACTTCAAACCATTCAATTTAATTTTTTAAAGCACAATTCTTTTGAATGAATATAATCATCATTCTTTGGATTAATTTCATGCACATGTTACATGATAATAATGGGTGTAAAGGCAAAACTACCATGGTTTATTTATAGATATCAATCACAAATCAGTTTGACTAGGAACCGAACCACAAACAAAAGTAGACTAGTAAAGACTACATGGACAGTTTGAGAACTACTTTATGACTAAATCAGTGAAGAGTACTTTTGTTTCATCTTAATCATCTTGAGAAGCACTTATTTGTTTGACAACGTTTGAGCAATATATATTGTCCTTGATATGCCCCGCAAGCCCAATGATGGTAGGACAACATTGAGCTTGATTCTTATTGAAACAAATCTTACTGAGGACAACAACTTTGTGAAAATTTCTACAACTTTGGTGGATATGAACTGGATGGTCAGGTTAGAATATGATGAACAAAATGGATGTCAAACTCAACATGCTTGGTACGAGTATGGAACACCGGATTTATAGAAAGACAAGTATCATGCCACAAAATTGGAGGCTTTCAAACTATGATGCCAAGTTCCTTGAGCAATGAGTCTACTGTGTGTATTTCAGCAATTGTGCTGGCTAAGGCCTTGTATTTAGCCTCTATGCTAGACAGTGCAATAGTGGATAGCTTTTATAGCTCCAAGAAATAAGGTTATGTCCGAAGAAAATACATGAAAAAACAATAGTTGAATGACGGTCATCCTAGCTAGAAGCCAATCCTGCACCTAAGAAAGCTTGCAATTGAGTAGGTTCTAATTTCTGTAGAATTAGACCAAGGTCGATTATTGATTGTTTGAGATAGCATGAGAGGCATTTAACAGACTGGCAATGCGAGTTCAGACTTCAGAGTCATGCATAAACTACGAAAGTTTATTGGTAGTGAATGCAATGTCTGGTCTTGTGATATATGGCACTTATAGTGCTCCTGCATAAGCTAGCAGCTATATTCTTGAAATCTTCACCATCAAAGGTTCTCATTTGGTAGATGTGGGCACGAAAGTTCTCATAGGCTTGGCCCCAATCATTTTGGTTCTATTCAGAATGTTTAGGATATACCTTTGTTGGGATAGGAAGAGGCTTCCACGATCTTGTATAACTTCAATGCCCAAAAAGAAATAAACCCTAAACCCTTAATGGCAAAATGTTGTAGAGCTTGGAGAAGATCATCATCAATGGAAAACTTATTTGATTCGATAATCAAGATATCATCAAAATAAATAAGATCATAAATGGTTAGACCACTCGAAGAATCATATCAAGATTTGAATAACCAAGTTCTAGGAATATGCTATGCTCAATTGAGATAAGTTAGAACCATGCCCAGGGAGCCTATTTTAAGCCATAGAACGCCTTGTTTAATTTGTAGACATAATTGGAAAATTGAGGGTATACATAAGTACTTAGTATTTGAGCCATAAACACCTTTTTCAACAAAGACACATGCAATAATGCATTTTTGTACATGGGAAAAGCTCGCAGCAAGTCAAGTGAGTCCATCATTTTTACACCAGCCACTAAAGATTTGCCACGTAATAGACTTAGCAAACTATACTTTACACACATTCAATAAATTACACTTTTCGACATCTTCTCCCACCCTCTCTCTCTCTCTTTCTCTCTCTCCAACCCTGTTGCTAACCCCCTGCAGCCCCTCGTATCTCTTTCTCCAAGAAAATACTTACCTCTACCTCTCCCCTCTTTCCCTTTCACTCTCTCCCCTCTTTCGTTCCCTTTCTTTACAACTCCTAAGCACTCTCTTCTCTTTCACATTTTCCCTTTCTCCCTTTTCTACAACTTTTTCTTTACCATCTTATAATCGAAAATTATAGTCTACCAATTAATATAAACAATTTATTGACATACCTTCATATTAATCTAAAATTATATAAACAATTATAGTCCACCATCATTACAAGTACATCACTATACTTTCAGATTATCACAAGCTAAGTTGGGGGGGGGGTCCATAGAAAAATCAGATTCAACCTAACATTACAGTTTCTTTTCTAAAGTAAATTCTCAACGTTACAGCTACACCTAGCAAGTTCCATGTACAAGAACTGGTCTAAGAATTACAAAAGCATTAACCACATTTTGGTTGTCAAGAAAGTACGAGAAACGACAACCACATTTTCAAACGAGCAAGCTCCAGTTTTACCAAAAAAAAATATTGAAGAAAACTAAGATTTTAATCCCAAAAATCTCTTTAAAATCAAAAGAAACATTAAGAACCACCAAATCTGTAATAATAAGAATAACATATGGTATTCAAAGGGAGAGAAATCACTTCCAAAGGCATAGTGGATTTGAGGGCCTTGAACTCGAAGAGGAAGCAAATGTTGCTAGCGGATTTGAGAGAGAGAGAGAGTGGGGAGGCTTGCAGGCAATGGGGTGGGATGGAGAGATAAGGGGGGAGATCGAAAAGTAGAGTGAATTCACTTAACCGGATGGGAGCCTTTCCTTTTGTACTTTTATTTGTCGTATAGACCATCCAAATGAAACTTCTATAGAGAGGATTAGTTGTATCGTTAAAGGCTATATGTCTATAAATAAAGAAGAAGCCCACGGCCACCAACCTTGTTTTGAACCACTCGATTTCACCATTGACCTTTGTTTTGATCAAAAAACCCCATTTAGAACCAATGACGTTACAAGCTACAATGGTGAAACCGATGACCAAGTTCCATTCTTCAAGAGTGTGTCAGATTTTGTGGTTCATGGAAGCGCACTACTCAAGCAGTTTTGTACAGTTGACTAGCAAGTTGGTTATGTGACAAAGGGCTAGAGCTTCACAATGAGAGCTTTCGATAGTGGATGTCAAACTGAACAATAAGTATAGGTTTTAGATTGGGAGATATTATTTTGGGACAGAGTTACCACAGGGTTCCAAGAGAAGGGGGTAGGATACTAGTGGGTGGAGCTAAGGATGATGATGGTGAGGTGATTGAGATCGAAGATGAGGTACTAGAAGTGGGCTAGGGTGAGGGATACAAAGGCTCAGTGTGGGCAAAGGTATTTGGTTCAAGAAGGCATGATGTGGGTTGGGCTAGTAGAAAAGGATTGCTAAGAGTTGGCTCAATTAGATTGGGTGATGCTACAATGGATTAAACATCCACAATTACACCTGTTACACTAGTTGAAAGTAGATAGATTGGCTTTACTAAATTACTAAAGAAATGGGAATAGGATAGGGATTCAGAGGCGTACTAGAGTGAGATTGAGATTAAGACTGAAAAGGAAGTTCATGATCTTGAAAAACTACATCATGTGAAATAATGGCTTTTTTCATTTGCGGATTATAACATTTTTTGACACTGCCCCAATGCTTGGATGTGGGATATTTTAGTAAAACTCTCGTGTCCACTCTAGAGTGATTAATCTAGAAGTGGTAGCTTCTAAGTTGACAAAAAATGGTCAACGAACTTCGAATGGGTTCTTTTTAAAGAATTTTGGATCAGAGTAATGTCTACTACTAGTGGGTGCAATATATTGAAATACGTTGAAGGCAGATTTGCAAACTACTATATCATATTGATAAGAGCCATAGATATACTCACATTTGGTCAAATGATTAGTAACGTGATGAGGTAACTAGCAGGGAGTCCACGGTACTTAGTAGAGCTACAAGATGTCGACCCATATTGTTATATTGATCTCTGCTATATGTATCTATGTTATATGTGATAAGCAATAAGTGTTATAAGAAAACAACAAATAATTTTAGGTGCCACATGTTCAATTTCTTTGAAAATGATTCTAGATGGGAGAAAAATGTGTCTTTGCAAAACTCTGTATTCGTGCTCATTAATTCAAACTCATGTTTATATTACTTGTTACAAATTATGTTATCTCTGTATATAATGTTATTGGTTTAACTTCATTGAGATAATTATCACTACTATTTCCCTTATAATGATAAAAGCTATAATAGGTCTTGAGGATAGTGAGAAAGATGGGAAACACAAGTTTGAAGAGCATAAGAATGAAGATCCTTGAAGGGTCCAAAGGAGTTCAACATCTAGTTCCCATCCTACAAATGATTATAGCCTTGAAGAGGTTGTGAATCTTATAGTTGGAGTTTTAAAGTGAGTTAAGGAAATCTAGAGGATTCTAAACCAAAAGGACAAGTGAACTTTAAAAATGTGAAAGTACAATGTTTTAACATATTTTAATTTTGAAAAAAAAAATGGTCTCAGTTTAGACACTTAACTTTTGTATTTGTGGATTTTGAACAATTACTTTTGGGATTAATAGATGGATATTTGGTACCATATTACTTTGCTCAAAACTTTACTATCTTACGTTACATTTTTGCTGTGATTATTGCATACTACTAGAAGTATGATAAGTGCATTGCATGTTAACTGTTATAAACGAGGGATATGTAGTTTTGTCTTATTCCAACACTTATTGTCCGTCAAGTCTCAAGCGAGGTCTCTAGGCATCACAAGAAAAAAGGTGTTTACTTGAAAAGTGTGCGGGTTGCATGTAGGGCTGTAATCAATCCAAGTCAAATAGAACTTTTGGGTTATTGAGTCAAGCTGAACTGAAATAATTCAAGTTGGAGCTCGAGCTCGAGTTGGAGTCCCTATCTAATAGTCACCCCCCTTCCTTACTGACAAAGGTTAAAGTAGTGTCAATCAAAGGTGCAAGAAGTTCTCACCAGACTTGTATACAAGAATCAAAGAGAAATGGGCTCTATCGATGAGAGCTTAGTTGAAAGGCTTCGTATGTGATGTTCTTTCTATAGAGTGATAAACAGAGGAATCTTGCTTTCTAAAAGCCATAGTCAGGCAAAAGGTAGTGTGCAGTCAGCCTTCCACTGTGGCCCGAGACTACGTAATTGAGAGCTTGCCAAGCCGAGCTGAGTTCAAGCTGATCAAACATAATTATCGATCTTTGTTTGTACTCTTTAACGAGCTTGAGCCGATCCAAGCCGATTCAAGTTATTATTCGAGTTGTGTTTATACTCTTATATATATATATATATATTTGAATGAATTGAATAATTATAAATACCAAATTATAAAATAAAATATTAAATCTAATAAATAATATATAAATCTTAAATTGAAGTATAAAATTATAACATCTTTATGAATATATTTTTATATAGTTACATATTATAGTATATAATGAAACCACCAAATCTTATATACTAACTATTACACATTATACATATATTATAATTATTCACTTAGTACTTAATTAATTAAGATATCACTACGAGCTATATTCAGTATATAGGTATAAATGACTAGACATAAGTAAGTGGGTTACATACTACATATTTAATTTTCGAGGTAATTATACTTATGTTATTAAGGTTAATATATATAGAAGCATATATATATATATATATATATACACACACATTAGGGAGAAGCAACGTGCAAAGCACGTTTCTCTAGTTTAGTGAAACAATTATTTTTAAGAAATGATACGATTTTTAGAAAGAAACAAAATTTGATCAATAATGTAATACATAAGGGAAAAATAATGTAAAATCTAACAAATATTTAACGGGTAATAAAAGAAAAATATCTTAACAACGAAAGAATTATATAGAAGTAAATCATAAACTAATATGAAATGATGAAAGTTGACTATTTAATAATTATGATAATTTCATTTATAAAATATTAATATTTGAATTTAATATTTCATAATGAATTTAAATTGATAAATAAATAATATTTTATTTAAATAATTTTATTCGCAAATGTAGTTGGCAAACAAATTTAAATTTAATTATTTTACATTTCTCTTTTTTTATAAGAATGAATAGAAACTTTAAATCATATATATAAGTTTATATATAATATAAATTATAATTTATATAAAATAATTTTATATTATAATTTGTAACGTGAAGTAGGTTTAGTAATGTTATAATGTTATATTATAATTTGCATGTTATATAATTTATTACTAATAAAATATTAGTAATTTATAATTTGCTTGTTATTTAAATTTTAGATAATTTGTGCTGTTTAATCTGAGTCTTGGGTGAGTTTTATAAATGATGGAGAAATGGTAATGTTGATCATAAAGAGATTGAGTTGAGTTGGAAATTGAGTGTTGGTTTCAATCTAAAAATCCATCTAAATTGTAACTAAGGGATAATCTAAACGGATTCGAGGTGAGGAAGAGTTTTGGATAATGATTCTTAGGAGGATAAGAGTTTCGAATTTGACTAAATTTGAATTTCAAATGTTTGACTTAAATAGTTTGAATCAAGAAAATATAAATTTCAAAAATCACATCATTTCAGAATTCAAACGGACAAACGAATAAAGTTAAATTTAACGAAAAAATAAGAAAAATTAACATAAAACAAAAAAATTCGTTAAGTAACCTTTAGATAGCCACTTATTATTATAATAAGATGTATATATATATATATTTAAATCACTAATTATATTATTTTTGGAATATTTTATTTTTTATATAAGAGGGTGGGTAGTTTCGAACTCAAAATTTTCATTAAAAACGAATCATATGAATTAGGCTCTTGACTTTCTCGAGATATTTTGAATTATGATATTGAGAAATTAATTAATATAACCTATGCAATTAGAACCTACGAGAAAAAGGCTAGATCATAGGAATTAAAGAGATCATGAGATAAATCTCAAATCACATACCATATCCTATAATTGGTGAAAGTGTATGAAAGATGAGGGAGGCCGATGATCGAGAACAAACAATTAAAAGAAACTGCGTCCAGGCTAGCCGATGATCAAAACCCGTTTAACTCACCTCAACTACTAAATAATTATCTATTATTTTAAGCCAAATATATTGCATGACACTTGCATGCATATATGCATAGCTTTTGACTTTTTCGTTATATTTTGAATTATGATATTGAGAAATTAATTAATATAACCCATGCAAGAACCCACGAGAAAAAGGTCAATTCATAAGAGTCAAAGAGATCATGAGATAATTTTCAACTCTAGCATCATATTATATATAATGACTATATATATAACTGATGAAAGTGCATAAAAGATGAGGGAGGCCGATGATCAAGAACAAATAATTAAAAGAAACTGCATGCAGACCAGCCAATGATCAAAACCCGATCAACTCACCTCAACTATTAATCAATTGTTTATTATTTTAAGCCAAATATATTGCATGACACTTGCATGTATATATGTTAGAGAGGAGTGACGTGCAAAACACGTTTCCCTAATTTAATAAAAGTGGTTATAAATTATATGTTTTTATAAAGAAATGAATGTTAATCAATAATGTAATGCATGAAGGACAAAAAAGTATAAGTTCTGACAAATTTTGATGGATAATGAAAGGAAAATATTTTAACAATGAAAAAATTATATAAAAGTAAATTATAAACTAATGTGAAATGATAAAAAATAACTATTTAATAATTATTATAATTTTATTTATAAAATATTATTATTTGAATTTAATGTTTTATAATGAATCTAAATTGAAAAATAAATAATATTTATTCAAATAATTGTATTCACAAATGTAGTTCGCAAACCTATTTAAACTTAACTATTTTATATTTCTATTTTTTTATATAAAGAATGAATAGAAATTTTAAATCATATATATATATAATATAAATTGTAATTTATATAATTTATCTAAATTTATATATGATTTAAATTCATATATATATATATATGCTAAAGTTTATCTAACTTTAAATTTATATATATATGATTTAAGATTTAAATTTAAATTGTATTTTAAATCATATCTAAAATATATATAATTTAAATTGTATTTTAAACCATTACTATTTCAGACCACTATCCATGCTCCCATTACTATTTTAAATTATATCTAAATATATATATATGATTTAAATTCATATATATATATATATGTTGTTGCCCAGATGATTAACATAAGAGGGGGGTGAATTGAGTTATATTATAAAAATTAACACTTATAAATCAAATAGACAATATAAAATATAAACAGAATATAAAGCAGCAAGAAATGTAAAGAGTAGGGTAAGAAGAAGCAAACTCAGTATTTTTACGAATTTAGCTCTACTGCCTATGTCTTCGCCTCAAGCTACCCTTTGAGGATCCCAAATTCACTATTCAATCTCCTTTAGGTGGAAATAGAAACCTATTACACCTTTGAGCAGCACCGCTTCAAAGAATCCGTGTAGAACACCCTCTACACTTCCAATCACCTCACACTTGGTAATTCAACTATTCCCTGTGTAGAACACCTTCTACACACACAAGGGTTATACGCACCCTCTTACTGATACAAGAGTTGATAGTGGGTAGACTATCAAAGTACACTACTCAATTAGTGAAATATAAACAATACAGCGCAACTTATATCTCTCTTAAAAAGAATAAGAATTAAGGCTCAAAACTCTAGAAAATAGAGAATGAGAGTTTTGAAAGAATGATACAAAACTTAACAATAGATGTGTAAGCTCTTGTTGTCATTTTTGCAAAACTCAAGTGAGCTATTTATAGGCAAATGAGTTTTCAATTTCAAATTTGAAAAGATTCCTATGTCAAATAAGAGTACTATTCACTTTTCAAAAAATTCAAATAAAAGTATTTCCTTTTTGCATTTGTCAAAGACAACTCCATTCATTTTTCAAAGAGATCAAACCTAATCTTTTGCTTTTCATACATGACAAAATGAGCATGATTTATTTTTCTAATCAAATCATCTTCTTTTTGCATATGTCAAAAAAAACACACAACCACTCTTTAAGATTTTCAAACAAAATTATCTACCTTTGCATTTGTCAAAAAAACACAGAACCACCTTTAAGATTTTCAAACAAAATCATTTACCTTTTACATTTAACAAAAAAACACACAACCACCCTTCAAGACTTTCAAACAAAATATGCACATGTCAAATATGATAATCAATCGTCTTACAAATTCAAATTTTTATAAAAAAAAATATAATTTTTGAAATTATATTATTTCATGATGTTATGCACATGTGAAGAACATAATTTTCAAGACTAAGACATTTAAAAATATCTTGCATATGTGAAAAAAGTAATTTGATGTTTTATGAAAAAATAATAATTTGGAGCCTCAATCCAATTTCAAATTTTATCAAGAGATGTACAAAAATAATTTATGAGCTTCATTTGTAGACTTGTTCTTTTATGCTTGATGTGCGCTTCGCTCTATTGCGTAAATAATTTGAGCTTGAGACTTGAATTTATTTATTATCATCAAAATCTACAGGTAGATACGAAATTTGAAATTTTGGATTCAATAATCTCTCCCTTTTTGATGATGATAAATACTTAGTAAAATTTTAAGACTTGCAGTGATGCTTAAACTCTCCTGAGAATATGCGTTAGTTTTTCAAGCAATAAATAAACATAATTCCAGCATATATAACATAGTTAAAAATCTAAATATTTACGTCTAAAACTTCTCCCCCTTTTGGCATCATTAAAAAGGAATCATAATTAGCTCAATAAGACATCTTCATATAATAACCAATAGACATATAAAACGGTACGTTAGTAGATACTGTAGAGAATTCGATGTGGAGTCACGCGTGTCCGAGAAAACCTGCAAAGGTTGGAGGTCTAGCTCTGGCAATTTGGTGCGGAGCCATGCATGTCCGAGAAAACCTGCAAAGGTTGGAGGTCTAGCTTTGGCAATTCGGTGCGGAAGGAAATTCAAATCCACTTGATATTGTTGACAAATAAGATACGTAGAGATTTGAAAGTTTTCGGTTTCTATTTAAATGACCATTTTCACCTACTGAATGCTAAAACGAATCTCACATTGCTTATTGATCAAGTATCTGTTTATCCAAAACGATAGAATGGCGGAGAAAATTTCATCTAATAATCTTCCAGATTTGAATCAGGAACCATCTCAACCAGTCATTTTATCTCCTGAAGTTGTCAACACCATGATAGAAGCAGAGATGCATTTTTCTGGTAGAACTGATTCTGAGGTTGTTGCAGCATCAAGAACTCTCAGTGCTTAATATGCTGCCTCTATTACGACCATGTCTCGGAGATTACTAGCGAGGAAAAATGAGGTTGATCGACTTAACAATCAAATATCTGTTCTGTATCAAAATCTTGCAAATAAATGTAGAAAAAATAAGAGGTTAAAGCAAGAAAATAAAAATTTGACGGAATTAGCTCGTGTTCTGAAACTTCGAATAAAGGAATCGAAACAAGTGAGAGTTCAAGCACAGAGTCAACATCAACAGATAATGGCAGTGTTTCATGAGAGAAATAGAGACAATTATAATTAATTTTGCTGGCTTAGTTCGGTAACTTTTGACTATATGCATCCGGCATATCTTGTAAGCTTGATTAAGTAAGATTTGAAAAGATGACAGTTTGTCTTCTACTTATTTCCATCTTTATAAAAGTAATCCTTAGTTTTATCTAATCCACATCAAATCTTCTTCTCATTACTGTAGTTCATCTTCATTCTCACTTTACAAAATTTTAATGGCTCGTCAATTTTCCTTCAGTGCTTCTCGTGATCAATCTATTTCTGCATCTGTTGTAGGTGCCATGAAGCAGCAAGAGACTGATTTGGCTAATAAACCAGATCATGACGCCATTTATAAGCTTGTGGGTCTCGAGACTCGATACTCATCTTCCATTGTTACTTTTTCCACTCTGTTGCAGTCCAAAACCCGCGAGATAGAGAAGCTTAATGAGAAGATCGATGTTCTTCAACGATTTGTTCAAGAGTATAACAGAAAAATAGTAGACTTAAAGCAGCAGAATAAGGATTTAAAATCATTACTTGCCTCTTCATTTCGATTGCCTAATCCTTTAGATAAGAATGGCATAATGATCTATGAGGAGCAAATGCATTTGAATGATGAGGCTAAACGTCTCAAGTTTCTGTAGGTCATATGAGATAATAGAATAAAAATATCTAGCAGATATTCATGGCATGCATCATTCATATTTCTTTTCTAATCATGCATAGTCTATCTTCTGGTAGGAGTTTTGTGAAAATGTCTGCCAATTGATCGTGTGTGCTTGTGAATTCTAGTACAATATCACATTTCTGCACATGATCTCTAAGAAAATGATATCTAATTTCAATATGTTTGGTCCTAGAATGTTATATAGGATTCTTTGAAAGATTTATAGCACTAGTATTATCACATTTAATAGGGATATGATTGTACATAAGTTTAAAATCCTCAAATTGTTGCTTCATATAAAGAACTTGAGTATAACAACTACCTGCAGCAACATACTCTGCCTCAACAGTAGATAATGCAACAGAATTTTACTTTTTACTAAACCATGAAACAAGTGCATAACCTAAAAAATGACATGTTCCACTAGTACTTTTTCGATCAACTTTGCAACCAGCATAATCCGCATCTGAATAACTAATAAGATCGAACGAAGTGTGCTTAGGATACCATAACCCTAGGTCAATGGTACCGGCAAGATATCTAAAAATACGCTTGACTGCAATCAAATGAGATTGCTTTGGAGATGATTGAAAATGTGCACATAAACATACACTGAACATAATATCAAGTCTACTAGCTGTCAAATATAATAAACTACCAATCATACCTCGATATACCTTTGAGTCAACTGGTTTACCGTTTTCATCTTTATCAAATTTGGTGGTTGGACTCATTGGTATTTCAATTACCTTCGCACATTCCATCTCAAACTTTTTAAATAACTCTTTGATATATTTTGACTGATTAATGAATGTTCCCTTTTGCTTGCTTGATTTGCAATACCTCGTGAGGGTTCTCCTATAATTTGTTCCACTGGATAATCTTTCACATGTTTCCACTGTTTGGTTGCATCTTGTACTAAATCTTGATGATCTTTCCTGATGTCTCCATGTTGGACTTCTTCCATTGTATTCTCTTTGTCGAGATTGAGATTATCTTTATTATTTGTACCTTCTGATTCTTCATCAATAGATTTCTTGGAAAGTAGAGGGTTAGATTCATCAAATACTACATGCATAGATTCTTGTACAGTCAAAGTCTTTTTATTGAATACTCTATAAACTTTACTATTTGTTGAATACTCAAGAAAGATACATTCATCAGATTTTGCATCAAACTTTTCTAAATTATCTCTGTCATTGAGTATAAAACATTTGCATCCAAATACATGAAAGTAACCAATGTTGGGCTTTTTCTCATTCCAAAACTCAGAAGGGGTTTTTATCTAATTTAGACGTTAAGATAACTCTATTTATAACATGACATGCAGTACTTACCGCTTCGGCTAAAAAATAACTAGGTAAACTATTTTCATTAAGCATTGTTCTTGCCATTTCTTGAAGAGATCTATTCTTCCTCTCTACTACTCCATTTTGTTGAGGAGTTCGAGGAGCAGAGAAATTATACAGAAAACTATTTTCATCACAAAAAGACTCAATATTTTTATTGACAAACTCTTTCCCTCTGTCACTTCGGATGTTTGAAATAGTATAGCCCTTTTTCATTTTGAATTCTCTTGCATAACTTGGTAAAGACATTATGTACCTCATCTTTATGAGCGAGAAAGATGACCCAAGTATATCTAAAGAAATCATCAATAATAACAAATACATAACATTTTCCTCCTAGACTCGCAACTCTGCTTGGTCCAAAAAGGTCCATGTGTATTAGTTGCAAAGATCTAGTAGTGGAAATATGTTTCTTGATTTTGAAAGAAGTTTTTGTTTGTTTACCAAACTGGCATGCATCACAGATTTTGTTTTTAAAAAAGTTTGCTTTTGGCAAACCTCTCACAAGATCATTTTTTGAAAGTTTGGAAATAAGTTTCATGTTTGCATGACCTAACCTTTTATGTCATAACCAACTATTTTCATGTTGAGCTGATAAACAAATAGTATCTTGTGAGGCAATTTCTTCAAATTCAATTGTATAAACATTATTGTTTCTAAGAGCAATAAAACAAACATTGCAATCATAATTATTCAAAATAATGTACTTATCCTTTTTGAATGTAACTGTAAATCCTTTATCACATAATTGACTTATACTTAAAAGATTATGTTTTAGACCTTCAACAAGTAGAATATCTTCAATTATGAGAGAAGGCTTATTACCAACTTTACCTATTCTCACAATCTTCCCTTTTGAATTGTCTCCAAATGTCACGTGTCTTTCTTCTTTAGAAGTGAGATTAATGAACTTAGTTTTATCTCCTGTCATGTGTCTTGAGTATCCGCTATCTAAAAATCATCTTGTTTTACTTACGGAAGACTTCATGCATACCTACAATAACAATTAAAATAATTTTTCTTGGTACCCATATTCTTTGGGTCCTTTATTTATTAGTATTAGAAGAAATAAGATTCTTTGGTACTCGTATGGCCCTAATAGTCATTGTATGTTTTCTTCTAATAGGACAAGTATGATAGTTATGACCATTTCTATTGCAAAAATTATAAATAACATGTAACATACTTGAAAAACTTGAGTGATTGTAATAATGTCTTTCTTTGACAAATCTATTTTTAGGAAAAGAATTTTGAAATTTTGGTTTTGATTTAATGGTTTTATCAAAGAAATTTTTATAGGATTTGAGTTTTTCTTTTGACATGTACCACAAGCCTACCTTATCAAAAACACATCTTTTATTACCAAGAAGCTTTTTGAAATTTCATTTTCCATTTGTGAAATTTTCAACAATTTTTTCTAAATCAGCTACTTTCTTTTTCAGTTTATCATTTTCATCTTTTGAAACTCTATTTTCTTTTCTTAAAACATAAATTTTATTTATTAAAGAATAATTTTTCTTTTTCAAAGCGGTATATTTAATATCTAATTTTTCAAATTTCTCATATACCTCTTCCAAAGCATTTTGCAATTCTTCATAAGAGGGATTTTCAAGATTTGTTACCTCAAAATCATCTTTAGCCATAAGACAAAAATTTACAGATTCTTCATTACTTGCGTCGCTGTCTGAGCTACTTGAATCATCATCCCATGTAACTTTCATTGCTTTCTTGCCTTTGTATCGATCTTTCTTTAGCAGAAGACAATCTACCTTGATATGTCCTGGCTTTTTACATTTAAAACAAATTAATGAATCATTTTTACCTGTATCTTTGTTGGAAGATTTTTTGAAAGATTTCCTTGGAGAAACTTTATTTTTCAAAAATCTCTTAAATCTTCTTGTAATCATTGCAATCTCTTCGTCATCGTTCTCTTCATCTTCATCGCTTTCACTTTCATGAGGAACGGTTTTGAGTGTCAATCTCTTCTTTTGCTTTCCTTCTTCTTCTCCTCTTTTCAATGTGTACTCATGTGTAATAAGTAACTCGATGAGTTCATTTACTTCGAGTTTTTTAAGATCTCTAACTTCAAGAATTGCCGTTACTTTGATTCCCAACATTTTGGCAAAGAGTTGAAAATTTTCCTTATTATCTTCAAACTGGAATAAACTTTACCAAGAGATGTCAAACTATTTATGATATTAGTAAAACGAGTATACATAGAAGAGATAGATTCATCATCATTCATTTTGAACATTTCATATTCATGCGTAAGAATATAAATTTTTGATTCTTTGACTTGCGAAATTCCTTCATAGGTTACTTCCAAGTTGTCCCAAATTTCCTTTGCTGTTCTGCAAGTCATTATTCTGTTAAATTCATTACCATTGAGAGCATTATATAGAAAATTCATAGCTATTACATTCACAGTATAAAGTCTATCGTCTTCGCGATCAAACTCTTCCTCTTTCTTTTTGACCTTTACTCCATCAACAGTTTTTGTTGGAATATAAGACTCATTTACAATACATTTCCAGATTTCTCGACCTTGAGACTGAAAAAATATTCTCATTTTAGCTTTCCAGAAAGTATAATTATCTCCACAAAATAGCGGAGGTCGACTACTAGATTGACTTTTAGCAAAAGTAACTGCAATGTTAGCCATATGATCTTAACTCAACCAATAGTTAATCTTATAACAGAGCTCTTGCTCTAATACCAATTGTTGCCCAGATGACTGACACAAGAGGGGGATGAATTGGGTTATATTATAAAAATTAACACTTATAAATTAAATAGACAATATAAAATATAAACAGAATATAAAGCAACAAGAAATGTAAAGAGTAGAGTAAGAAGAAGCAAACTCAGTATCTTTACGAGGTTCAGCCCCACTGCTTACGTCTTCGCCTCAAGCTACCCCTTGAGAATCCTAAATTTACTATTCAATTTCCTTTAGGTGGAGATAGAAACCTATTACACCTTTGAGCATCACCGCTCTAAAGAATCCTTGTAGAACACCCTCTACACTTCCAATTACCTCACATTTGGTGATTCAACTATTCCCTGTATAGAACACCTTCTACACATACAAGAGTTATACGCACCCTCTTACTGATACAAGAGTTGATAGTGGGTAGACTATCAAAGTACACTCCTCAATGAGTGAGATATAAATAATACAATGCAACTTATATCTCTCTAAAAAAGAACAAGAATTAAGACTCAAAACTTTAGAAAAGAGAGAATGAGAGTTTTGAAAGAATGATGCAAAACTTAGCAATAGATGTGTAAACTCTTGTTGTCATTTTTAAAAAATTCAAGTGAGCTATTTATAAGCAAATGAGTCTTCAATTTCAAATTTGAAAAGATTTCTATGTCAAATAAGAGTACTATTCACTTTTCAAAAAATTCAAATAAAAGCATTTCCTTTTTTGCATTTGTCAAAGACAACTTCATTCATTTTTCAAAAAAATCAAATCAAATCTTTTACTTTTCATACATGACAAAATGAGCATGATTTATTTTTCAAATCAAATCATCTTCTTTTTGCATATATAAAAAAAACACACAACCACTCTTTAAAATTTTCAAACAAAATTATCTACTTTTTACAATTGTCAAAAAAACACACAACCACCTTTCAAGACTTTCAAACAAAATATGCACATGTCAAATATGATAATCAATCATCTTACAAATTCAAATTTTTATAAAAAAAAAAATATAATTTTCAAAATTATTTTGTTTGATGATGTTATGCACATGTAAAAAAACATAATTTTTAAAACTAAGACATTTAAAGATGTCTTGCATATGGGAAAAAAGTAATTTGATGTTTTATGAAAAAAAAGTAATTTGGAAACTTAATCCAATTTCGAATTTTATCAAGAGATGTACAAAAATAATCTATGAGTTTCATTTGTAGACTTGTTCTTTTATGCTTGATGTGCGCTTCACTCCATTACGTAAATAATTTGAGTTTGAGATTTGAATTTATTTTGTTATCATCAAAATCTACATGTAGATACGAAATTTGAAATCTTGGATTCAACATATGTTAAAATTTATCTAACTTTAAATTTATATATATTTGATTTAAATTTAAATTATATTTTAAATCATGTCTAAATTATATATAATTTAAATTGTATCTAAGTTGTATTCTAAACCATTACTATTTCGGACCACTATCCATGCTCCCATACATCCAGAACCCTTTTCGAACGCAGCATCAAAATGAACTTTCACTTGGAGCCAAGTAGGAGACTTTCATCTCAGATTTGTGGCCGGAGCCAGAGATAGACTTGATGAACCCTTAGCAGATTGCTTGTTAGCCTTTTTAAACTGTTACAGTTGAGACTTTGCAAGTTCAATTAGGATTGCTGGACCTTTGAATTTATCTGAGAAAATAAACTCATTTCATCACCTCCAAATATAAGAGTCATGCTAAGGACAAATGCCAGTGATAAATCCCGGACAAACGCCAACTCACGATCCTCAAAATTTTCATTTCTTTCAGTTTCGGGTCTATTTCTTCATTCTTCAACTTGCAGATATTGTACAACACACAGAAAGTATCAAATAACACAAGTTATCAGTTGGCATTTGTCCGACATTTGTCTCTAACGTTTGTCCCTAACATTTTTATAGATATAATGAAAGACCATAGCAACCATCTCTAACTGATCAGCAATAAAATGCTTACATAACTCACTCCATAGGTCCTGAAAGTCATGAAAGGCATTTCCCCACTTTTTGCTTGGACTGGCATTATCTTCCCACACATCTACTAAAGTTGGACAAGACCACAAGACATGGAGCACAGTCTCCTCTTCTGATTTACAGATTGGGCATACTGATCAATCAACCACTTTCTTTTTAAGCAAGTTACCCTTAGTAGGTAGAATATCATTTAGTTTTTTCCATAGGAGTTATTTCACCTTTCATGGAACCCCTAACTTTCATACAACTTTCCACTGATTCTCAGAGTGTGGTCCTTCTGAAACCTCCCCTTTATCTTGTTGATGGTAAGATAATGATGAATTATTATCTTATTTAAACATTACATATTGATGCATAAATATGAAAAGAATACTATTAATATATCGCTTCACTTTACTTTTATGTGGATGATAGTATCATTTATATTTAATACATATATATGAAAAGAATAATGTTATTATATCGCTTCACTTTACTTTTTTATTTTAATTGTATATGCCTTTAATTTTTTTACTTAATTTTTAAGGAAGTGACTTTAAATGTACTGATTTTTTTTTTCTAAAAATATTTAAACATATTTTAAAAATGCTTGAAATAAAAATATTAAAAAATAAAATATATATTAAAAAATTAAAAAAACACACCAAATAGATAAATGAGTTTTCCTACAGAGCAATCATTATTTGAGAGTATTCATTATACACATAAGGTGACTTAAATAAGTGTGTGATTGGTTACTTTCATATCTTTTATATTTAAGTATTTTATTAGGTCTATTTTTTCACTTTAATATTGGTGTACATATGGGTATTCAAACAATATTGGATACCTATATGTATACCAATATTGAAGTGAAAAGATGAATTTAATAAAACATGTAAATTTAAATAAAAAATATGAAAATAACTAAATGTGCACATAAAAATATAATATTATTTATATATAGCATTATTGTTAATGAATACTTTCAAATAGTGATCACTCTTAATTTTTAATGAAAGATGTGGCTCCTGGGAAGTTGGGACCTATTGGGTACCACATACTCCATCGAAAATTAAAAATTATCACCGATTCACCACCACAAAAAGTCATGAAATAAAAGGGAATGTGTGTAAATGAAGTGATGATGCAATAAAAATGGAAATCTCGATTCGTTTAGGGCAAAATAACAAAAGGAAAGTAGCAAGAAAAGTGTGTGTGTGTGTGTGTGTGTGTGTGTGTGTGTGATTGAGAGAGAGAAAGAGAGAGAGAGAGGAAAAGGGGGAAATCAGGCCAGGAATATTCGCTTAAACCATGAATTAATTAATTCGTCTTTGTTTTGCACATGTTCTCTTTGTTTCTTGGTTTTTTTTAGATCAGATAGTCTGTCGCCCACTTCTCCTAAATCCAATCCTTTTTTATTTTTATTTTTCTTTTTAGACCAAGTGGTATATTTTTCTTGTTTTCGTTTTGGAGATTCATTGTATATCTGATATTTTTGTTTGTATCCCTCTGATCACTTTTAGTTTCACGATTGTCGTCTCTCTTGTTCATAATGGAAGTGGAGTGATATATAATAATGATTTATACTATTCTCAGGGGAGTAATAAAAGAAGTTTGTGGATAAGATGGGACTGTTTGGTTGATTAACTGATAGATTTAAGGGTCTGGAGTTCCTAGAAAGTTGTTTTTGGCAGAATTATTTGGAAGGGAAAGAATTGTCTAGAACTCGTTATGTTGATATTGATGTTAAGGATCAGAAGAAACGATAGTTGCATGTTTGCTGCTCAACATATTATGGGTTATTATGCAATCAGTAGTAGCAGTTGTCATATAATCCACAATGATCCCTCCCTTTTATTGGTTTCGGATAAGGGGTTTCAATGGAACGCCTTGAATCCTCACTCATATACCACTTTTATCAATGGAAATGGACGAGGTCGAGGACCAAGAGGAAGATGAGGGATTGCAATTGGCACTGCCTTTATTTGCTTCGCCCTCAATCTTAAAGGTTGCTTGAGGGACGAAGATAATATTGACGTCATTGCTTTACACAAAGCAAAGGGAATCGGTCCCCGTACATTCGTTTCGCAGCACCTGCAGTTGCTCCCTGTCCGTGATCTCGAGATTGGTCTTCAGGATGGCGTTGCTAGTCCTTATAATGGGCCTGCCACTGCAAACCAAAACCAACAGCATGGGGCATCCCACCACGGAAGCCCTCTTGGATTCTCTGACTATTATTTGCCTGATAAGATTGTTGTTGCCGTTGATGTGGATGAGGGTAATTTCTTCTTCTTCTCTCTCTCTCTCTCAAGTAACTATTTTTCTAACACCCTTAAATAACTTCTTTTTTTTTATAAGAAAACATGAATTATTAATGAAAAAATGGACAAATTGCCGATTACAAGAAAAAGAGCCCTAACTAAGTAAGGGCAATGGAAATGAGAAAGTTATGAAGGTCCATGCTGTTAAAATCCACAACTATAGGCCAAGTACAAAGAATTTTAACAAAGAAAACTTTAAGCTCCTCACTCGACCTCTCCTTGTCCTCGAACGTTTGGTCATTTCGTTCCTACCACAAACACCACATTATGCAGATAGTCACCCTTAAATAACTATTAATCTTCAACAATTTACTTTAATAATTAATTTCAATCTATTTATACTTCTATATTATTAATGAGTGTATATGCTTATATGCAAAGAAAGTAGAGTTCCACTATAGCTTGTAGCATTACCTGCTCAATTTATCTCCATAACAAACCACTATATCTTGTATGATTGATTGTCACCTCTTCTTTCATTATCAATATAAAATTATTTGAATGATTGATTGCACCATTTATCTGGGTTACACTGTGGTTTTCTACTGACTTCGAAGGATCCATTTTTTTATTTATTGGTCTGAGAACAAAATCACAATCCTAGGGTGACTCTAAGGACCCATTAAATGTAATTTTAATAATTACTCTATAATTTTTTACTTACGTATTTTTCCTTTGCTGCGTGTAGCAGTTTTGGGAAACTTTGTGTCTGCTCTGAACAGATTTATTGCTGATCATTACTTTTCAAACCACTCAATTTTCAAGTATCATGTTTATGAGTTCTTCAAGGTATTTTTTGACAGCTTCTTGAATTTTCCATTGTCAGATATCAGTAGAAATTGAATGCCTCTAATTGCTTTGGGGGTCATTTTTTAGGGTTAAGAAAAGACATTGATCTCTTCTTTAGAACTCTATACAATTGGATGATAGCTTAATATTGTGTTGCTATATTTATCTTTTGGAATTGTCTTGTATTGCACACTTCCTGTGTATTTGGGTAACGTTGTTTTTAATTATCAATAAAGCTTAACGTATCAAACAAGTAGCATAACCTTACTTATTTTTTGTTGGACTATTTGTCAGAGTTGAACTCCTCTGGGACTCGGGGTGTTCTACTTATAAAAAATCCTTTGGATAGATCATATCCACAAGTAGGTGTGCTAATGTAAATTATACTCTTTTGTTGTATGAGAAATGCTTTTGTTGCATTCAAGTTCATGTCATAACGTATCAAACTAGTAATAATGTTTCAGTCGTAATTTCTAGCATTGAATACTCAAGTCTGTGTCACAGTTTTTACTGGCAATTTGGATATAGTTATAACTTCAATCAGTTCAATGGTTGGAGAAATGTGTGCATATTTCTTTATGTATTCTAATGCATACTTCATTTCTGTTACAGATATGGAACTGTTCCCGTGATGAAGGTGTTGGTGCATATAACCATTAAATTGAGTTTGTGCATCCTAGTCTATTATTAACTTATGCTTTACTCATTCTTACTCTTTGGAATATGCATCTGTGGGTGAAGTTCACTTCAAAAATGTTCGACAATATTAGTTTTGCTTACAGTAGCATTCTGTTTTGGCCGTTATCAAGTTTGTTGAATGATGCATATTGTTCAATTTGGATGAAGGGTTCCTTTTAATGTTGCGTACTAGTTGTTAAAACTCTTGTCAAACTCCATTTGCATTTGGATTTGGATAACTAAGAATTTGATAAATGGGAAATGGAGTTTCCTTGTCCTTTGAGAATCACAAATGTTTAGGGGAGACTTCATGGTTGACAAATGTCTTAAAGATGATTTAGGAAAAATTCTCATTGATGGCACTAAAGCAGATTTATTGGCTTCATCTTGCTAAAACTATCAGTTATTTGTGCGTTAGAAAATCTTTTTTACGGCAGTGCATCATTGAATTGATTAAACACGTCTGCTTATTGTGACAGCTGATCTTCGTGTCCACGAGTTCTTTAAAACACCATACTTAAAGACAGGGATTCATCCTATCCCAGGTGCTCAGAGGGTCCTCCATACATTATCAAGATTATGCAACCTATCAGTTGTGACATATGTATTATTGCATCAAACTCTTTTAACGTGCACAATTATTTAAATTGAGGATAAACTCTATCGACTGAGGTAAAGGCCTTAGGCTTAGGGGTATGCATCAAGGTCTAAGATCAAATCTCCTTGGGTGCAAATAATTTCTAGGGGCCATCGGACTGAGAATTTTCTTTCTTGAATTATCCAAAATGCACTTGCGAGAAACTCTTTGTTGAGAGCTTGTGCACTACCGAGATTAGTCGGGATGCTATTCTCAAACACATTGCCAATAATTAAAAAAAAAACTGTATCAACTGAGAGAAAGAATTGTTAATTTGAAGCTTCTCTATATTCACTTATAATGCATAGTTTCATGCATTTTTTAAATAATTTCTAAGTATGAATTCTTTATTAAAAAGTTCACCCAAAGTATATAAGAGAGACCTCTATCTAGGAAACAAAGATGTAGAAAAAGTAGTTTCACTGTAAATAGCATATGCAAGAAAGTTGCAAGTTAAAAGAAATATATAAAACTCAGAATCGATACACGCACTCAATTGCGCAATGGTCAACATCCACCCTTTTGTTTGGATGTTACCGAAAAATGCCCCCCATGCATGCTAATGTTTGATAGAAGAAGGGACCTGCCTTTGCTAACTATTGAAGTTCGATAACAAGCTTGATTAGGAAAAAATAATAGCATATGTAGGACTTAGCAATCATGTTTTTCTTTACTTGTAAATAGTGACGACTAATTTTATAACTCACTCTATGTGAGTTATTCATTATCCCAATGTGGCTTTAGGATTACATTGACTAACTTGATCTTTGGAACATACACATACATAACTAGGTCTTAGTAGAATGCAATCAAGGACCATACCATTGATTGGATTGAGAAGCATTATCGAGGATTGTTTCAGGAGATTCATTTTGGCAATCATTTCGCTTTGGATGGGGTGTCTAGGCCAAAGTCAGAAATATGCAAGTATGCCCACAAATCACGTTATTGTCTGTATGTTCAAATATTTCTGAATTCATTGCTATATAACTACTCCAAACATGAATAGGCCGTTTAAGTACAGTTTATGTTACTGTAGAAATTGAGTTTGTATTTGGCAGGTCCTTAGGAGCTAACGTCGTGATTGATGACAATCCAAGATATGCTATTAAGTGCGCTAAAATTGGAATCAGGGTTCTACTTTTTGACTATGAGAACTCATATACTTGGTGCAAGACGAAGTCTGTCAATCAACATCCTCTTGTGACGAAGGTTCATAATTGGGCAAAAGTGGAAAAGCAACTAATGTCTTGGACTATTTCTTAGTTATATAATCCTACAACATAAATTTATAGGGTCCATCAAAAAAAAATTTTGACGAATGCTAAAGCAAATACACAAATTTGATCTTGGGGAAGCATGTGAAAGATCTTGTAAACACGGTTGAGTGGGTTTGAGCTAGTAGGAAACTTCTAGAGCTGAAATGAACCCCCCCTACTCTCTCTCTCTCGCCCCGCCGATCTTGAGCCATGCAGATGAAAATTAGTTTCTATATGAAATTGTGTTCAGATTGTTAGATGCAATGAAAACATTCATTTTAACTGTGCAATTAAATTCATTTGCAGATTATGTACTCATTTAAGTTTTTTATTTTGTGATATCTTGAAAGAATGTCGATTTCTCTCTGTATACTTAGTTTTCTCTGTACACAAAAAATCTGATGAGGTCTAAGGGGGTTAACGACGAATGTTACGATTGAATAAAGAGTTGTAGGTAAGTTTTAAAGCAATCATGGGGTACTTGAAACAATTAGTTATAGAATCGAAGGTGTTTTTGTCGATGAAAGATGGAAGCTTGTTGCTAATAACAAAGATGAGTTGGAAGATAGTGAAGGAGATGAGAATGAGAAAGTTAATAGTGCATTGGTTTTTCATAGCCTTGGAGGAGTGTCTGAGGAATGGGTTGAAGGAATTCTACACTATGTCTAGGGAAGGATGCTAGAAGCTTCATAGCGCAAAAGTGTGCAAACAATCGTGGTGGATTCTTGGCACTAGTGGAGTATAGTGGGGGTGGAATAGGGAGGATGCTAGAAGCTTCAAAGCGCAAAGATATGCAAACAATTGTAGATTCATGGCATTAGTGGAGTACGTAGACAACGACAATAGCATCAATAACGACGGTAGACTCAAAGATGTGTTACGTTGATGTTGTACCAATATGTATCAGACATCAAGCCCTTAGGGAGACACTATTATAGCTAGTGGTATCTAGTCATGAGGGCATAAGGAGAAACTATTACAACTACTTCACAACAGTCCTTTAGGGGGATACTTAGGGTATGACAAGACACTACACAAAACAAAAGAGAATTGTTTTGGCTTGGGCTATAGGTAGACATTAAGAAATAAATTAGAGAATGTAAGGTGTGCCGAAGTGTGAAGGCAATGCAATCCAAGCCCAATGGCCTATTGTAATCTCTTCCCATTCCTTCCCAACCATGGTCCAATATAACCATGGATTTCGTAGAGGGGCTGCCATATGTCCAAGGGTACAACAATTTGTGGGTAGCGGTGGATAGGCTTAACAAATGCCCAGTTCACTCCCTTGACCCACCATTTTTCAACAAAAAGTGTAGCCTAACTATTCCATAAGCACATTTTTAAATTACACAGAATGCCACACTCAATCATCGCTAATAGAGGCAACACTTTCACTAACCTTTTTGCATGAATTGTTCAATTCCTAGGCGCTCAATTGGCTTTTAGTGCAACTTGCTACCCTAGACGGATAAACAAACTTACGCTATCAACAAGTGTTTGGAAACTTAAAAAGTTTTGTGAAACTTAAGGAATGGACTCAGTGTGTACCCCTAGTCGAGTGATGGTACAACACTTCTTAGCATTCAGTCACTCGTATGACCCCATTCAAGGCTCTCCTGTGGTTATGCACCTACCAGAATCATCCCTTACATTCTTGGAAATACCAAGGTAGAAGCTGTGGATGCAAATCTACAAACCAGAAAACATACACTCCAACCATTGATAGTGAGCACAAGAACGTATGAATAAATAGGTTGATTCAAAAAGAAATGAACAAAATTTGGAGATAGGGGACTTGGTTTGCCTCAGATTGTAACCATATAGTCAGTGTCAATGGTGCATCGCTAGAATCTTAAGCTAGTGCCTCGTTTTTACGACCTCTTCCATATCTCAAAGAATAAGCATGGTGGCTTATCACCTCTAGCTATCGCTAACCTTAGCTATACACTTTTTTTTACATGTTGTAATTGCAGAAAAGGGTAGGGAAAAGAATCAATGCCCTTCCAACCCTCCCCCAGTAGATTCTGAAGGCATCCTCAAGCCTTAGCCCAAGGAAGTGTTGGCTTGCCGTGTGCAGAAATGAAAGAAGCTGCTGTTGGTGAAGCTAGTGGTTTAGTGGCAATGACAAGAAGTTGGATGCGATACGGGAGCCCTACAATCAACCGAAGGTAGAGTACCCCCCATCTTGCGGGAAAGGTCTTCTAACTAGGGGGAATGTGTCACACTCTAGACCGGAGCCAAGTGTAGAGAGATGGGCTGATATAAAGTGAAGTCTTGGTGGATGAGATCAGCACAAATAGTGGTTAGGTTGTATGTCATGAACCTTAGCCTTGTTAAACATTTAATTCCTTGTTAGCCCATTAGGGGGCTCATATGTGTACGTTTCTTTTTATTGTATGCCATTTTTTCTGGTAGAAACTATATTACCATTCATTGATGAAGTCTTATGAGTGCTTGTGTGCATTCCCTTACATTGCAGTAAGTTGTGTAAGAGAAAATCATCCAGAATTATAATATACAAAGCTCCCTTGTCGCTCACACTCTCCCTCTACTCTCCTCTCTTCCCTTATAAAAAATCCCTGGAGGAATCTCTCACCATCAAAGTGAGGCATCCACTGGAATAGTCCATCTTGAAGGTGTGACAATCTCATGAGTTCAAGAGACATGATCTTATGTCTCATGAGTCTAGAGAGCTAGAGACCATAGCCATAGTCGTGGGTCAAAGAGTGTTATGAAGATAATTTAGGAATAGCTGATAATTAAGTATAAATTGAGTGTAAATAATTGACTAAACTAAGTAAACAATTGAGGCACCGAAAGTATTAGTTGTAGGCACCGAAAGTATTAGTTGTAGGTGACAAAAATATTTGAATATGAGATGTATAGATTTTCTATATAATTGAAAGGAATACAAGGAAAAATTATTCAGACCAAAATTGACATGGTATCAGAGCTTCTCTGATTTCCATCGGCTTAAGTCTGAATCACTCCTGCGAGTTATTTCTTGTTGTTAGTGCCTTCTGTGTGTCAAACAGTGTGGGTTTGAGCTTCTTGAGATTGGGTTTTCAGAGTTGCGTACTCTGTTTTTCTTGAAAATTCCTTATTATAGTGTATCGGTGGTTGCTGGTGCACTTTGGGGTGGCTGTGTGCCTATCAGTATCTTCCGTGGACATGGGTAACACTAGTTAGCTGATTGATCAACTATCTCTATGGTCATCGACGATCTCTGTGGTAGAGCTCAGCTATTTCTGGTTCGTCGGAGCTCTCGTATGTGGTCATCGGCGATTTCTATGGTAGAGCTTAGCTATTTGGGATAGTTGATGAACTCTGTGCAACTTCCGGCGTGTGTTCTGCATTAGACATTTCCAGCGGTTTCTGTGTTTTGTCGGTGGTTTTTGTGGTAGAAATCTGTGCAACTTCCGACGTGTGTTCTGTGTTTGGGGTAGAAATCTCAACTCATGTGTTGATCTCAGAAGACTTGAAATTAAAGGAAAAGGTTAGTAGTCAATTGCCATTATTTGGGTGGAATTATTTTGTGCTTGTCGGTGGTGTTGACTTCCTAAGTGGATCATCAGGAATTATTTTTTATTCTAAGACACATCAATACATTTAATTGTCTCTAAGCTGTCGGCACGTTAAAATAAAATAAATAGTGGGTTTAGTCAAAAGGGTGAGTTTAGTCATGTCTATTGAAAATTCCATTATTCGATTTAATGGAAAGAATTTTTCGACATGAGAATTTCAATTTAAAATGTTCTTAAAAGGAAAAGAATTAGTAGATCATATTGATAGTTCTGATAAAATTCCCACTACTAAAAATGAACTTACCCAATGGGAAATCAACGATGCTAAGGTGGTTTCTTGGTTGTTGGGAACACTTGAACTACATCTTGTCACAAATCTTCGATGCTTTACTATGGCACAAGCTATGTGGGACTACTTGCACCGTATTTATCATCAAGATAACAGTGCTCGAAATTCCAATTAGAGTTGGAAATCAATACTTTCAGTCAAGGTAACTTGACTATTGAACAGTTTTATTCTGCTTTTATTAATCTTTGGAGTGAATATTCTTCCATTATTTATACCAAAGTACCCTTGGCGGCACTTGCGGCTCTTCAAATGATTCACATTGAGAGTCAACGCGATTAATTTTTGATGAAGCTTCGATCTGAGTTTGAACCTGTTTGAGCCAGTTTATTGAACCGTAATCCAGTTCCTTCTTTAGATATTTGTTTGGGAGATTTATTGCGTGAAGAACAATGATTATCCACTCAGATGGGTATGACTTTTGAAAAGGTTGTTTCTGAGCCTTTGAATGTAGCCTATGCAGCATAAGGGAGAGGAAAGAACAAGTTGCAAGGAGTTCAGTCACATCGCTCACAATTGTCCTAAGAAAATATGTAACTACTGTAAGAAAGAAGGTCACTTTATCAAGGATTGTCGGATGAGGCCTCAAAATCGCCAATCCCAAGCATTCAGAGCTGATGTTCAGTCATCTTCTTCTGCACGTCCCCCTGTGAATTCTGATTCCTCTGTTCTCACATCAGCAATGGTTCAACAGATGATTATATCTGCTTTTACTGCTTTAGGCCTACAAGGTACATGTAATAACTCAATTTCCTCTTGGATTGTTGATTTGGGTGCTTCTAATCATATGACTGCTACTGAGACCAGTCTTCATGATGTTTGTAAGTATGAGGGCACGCAAAATATTTAAATTGCCGATGATAGTACTCTTCCCATCACTGTTGTCGGTAATTTAGGTCCCTTCCGCAATGTCTTTATCTCTCCTGAATTATCTACTAATTTGATCTCCGTTGGACAATTGTTTGATAATAACTGTGATGTTCACTTTTCTCGTGGTGGTTGTCTTGTGCAGAATCAGGTGTCAGGGACAGTGATTGCGAAGGGGCCTAAAGTAGGACGTCTCTTTCCTTTGCAATTTTCCATTCCTAATATTATTTCTCTTCCTTGTACGGCTACGACTAATAATAGTAAAATATGGCATAAGAAATTAGGTCATCCTAATTCTACTGTCTTAACTCATCTTTTAAAAAATGGATTATTGGGTAATAAAGATTTGTCTTCCTCTTCCAATGTTTCTTTTGATTGTGCTACTTGTCATCTTGGTAAAAGTAAAATTTTACCTTTTCCTACACATGGTAGTCGTGCAACTACCTGTTTTGAGCTCATACATACTGATGTTTGGGGTGTGAGTCCTGTTATTTCTCATAGTCAACATCGTTATTTCGTGACATTTATCGATGATTATAGTCGATTTACCTGGATATATTTTCTTCGCTCTAAAGCTGATGTGTTTTCTGTCTTTCAAAAATTTGTTACACTTGTTGAGACACAGTTCAGTACTTGTATCAAAATCTTACGCTCCAACTCAGGGGGAGTATATGTCTCAATCCTTTCAGCTTTATCTCCAACAAAAGGGAATTATTTCCCAGCGTTCTTGCCCATATACCCCTCAACAAAATAGAGTCGCTGAGCGTAAGAATCGTTATCTCCTAGATGTTATTCGTACTCTTTTAATTGGTTCCTCTGTGCCTTCTCGTTTTTGGGTGGAAGCTGTATCTACTTCTGTATATTTGATCAATTATTTGCCTATTGTTACTCTAAATTATGATTATCCTTATTTTCGATTATTTGGCATACCTCCTGAGTATCACTCTCTTCATACTTTTGGATGTGTTTGTTTTGTTTATCTCCCTTCCATTGATCATCACAAGCTTACTGCCCAATTTGTTACATGTGCATTTATGGGCTATAGTCCTATTCATAAAGGATTTGTTTGTTATGATGCTTATGCAAACAAAATCCGGATCTCTCGAAATGTGATTTTTTTTTAAATCAATATTTCTTTCAGTCTCAGGTTATTTTTGAACCTCCAATTGCTCCTCTTCCAGCTTTTGATGCTGTGTCTTCTTCTATTGAGCGGTTTAAACCAGGACTGGTGTATCATCGACGTCATCCAACTTCTCCAACGCTCATTCCAAACACTGATCCGCCACCTGATTCTATGGCTCCTATACCTTGGCGCTCCATCTGGGATAGACATATACCTAGTAGGTATGATTTTCCTCATACCTCATTTAGTGCAACTCTCGATACTATTTCTATTCCTCACTCTTATGCTCAGGCAGCTTCTCAAACCTGTTGGCAGCAGGTCATGAAAGAAGAGATTCAAGCTCTTCAAGACAATCACATTTGGGATATTGTGACTTGTCCATCTGATATGAAACCAATTGGATATAAATGGGTGTACTCGGTTAAGTTTCGATCTGATGACTCACTCGATAGATATAAGGCTCGACTTGTGGCTCTTGGAAATCGCCAAGAGTATGGCATTAATTATGAATAAACATTTGCCCATGTTGCCAAGATGAGTACTGTTCGGACTATCTTAGCACTTGCTGGCTCACAAGAATGGTCTCTCAGGCAAATGGATGTAAATAATGCTTTTTTACATGGAGACCTCAAGGAAGAAATCTATATGTCTCCACCTCCTAGCATGTTTACTACACCTTCCTCAGAAGTTTATCGGCTACGCCGATCCTTGTATGGATTGAAACAGACTCCACGTGCATGGTTTGATAAATTTCGCTCTACTTTGCTTACCTTTCAATTTACTCAGAGCCAGTTTGATTCATCTCTTTTCCTCCGCAAGACCTCTACAGGAATTGTGTTGCTTTTAGTATATGTTGATGACATTGTGATTACTGGCTCTGATATTGAATTAATTCGACAATTACAAATGCATCTCAAGGGATCTTTTCATATGAAAGATCTTGGTCTTCTGCAGTATTTTCTTGGTCTTGAAGTTCAAATTACTCCATCTGGTACATTGTTACATCAGCACAAATACACACAAAAAATGATCTCATTAGCTGGTCTCCGATCGGGTAACTCTGTTCTTACTCCTTTGGAGGTAAATCTCAAGTTTTGTCAGGAGGAATGCGAGCTTCTTTCAGATCCATTCTTATATCGGCAACTAGTTGGAAGCTTAAATTACTTAACAATTATTCGACCTGACATTTCTTTTGCCGTGTAGCAGGTCAGTCAATTTATGCAGACCCTTCGACATCTTCATCTAGCCGCCGTCTGCCGCATTATCCGATATCTCAAAGGCACTTCTACACGCAGATGATTCTTTCCTAAGGAATCTTCCTTACAGTTGATGGGATATAGTGATGCTGATTGGACAAGTTGTGCAGATACTCGTCATTCTATTACTAGTTGGTGCATGATCTTAGGAAATACACTCATTTCTTGAAAGAGTAAGAAACAAGACAGAGTTTCCAAATCTTCCACTGAGTCTGAATATCATGCTATGTCTTCCGTTTGTTCAGAGATCACGTGACTTCATGGGTTATTGAGCGAACTTGGTTTTTCTCAGTTTCATTCCACTCCTCTCCATGCTGACAATACTAGTGCTATTCAAATCACTGCTAATCCTCTTTTCCATGAACGTACGAAACATATTGAAGTCGACTGTCATTCCATACGAGAAGCCTTTGACAAACATATCATTACTCTTCCTCACATTTCCACCGAACATCAAACTGCAGACATATTTACTAAAGCGCTTTCTCAACAATGGCATCAGTTCTTAGTTGACAAATTGATACTTATTGATCTACCAGCATCAATTTGAGGGGAGATGTTACAGAGATAATTTAGGGATAGCTGATAATTAAGTGTAAATTGAGTGTAAACAATTGAGGCACCGAAAATATTAGTTGTAGGCACCAAAAGTATTAGTTGTAGGTGGCAGAAATATTTAACTATGAGATGTATAAATTTTCTATATAATTGAAAAGAATACAAGGAAAAATTATTCAGACCAAAATTGACAAAGAGCCCCTTGCCTAACAATAGTTTGTTAGTTTTTTCTTTTGGTACGATCCCTAGTATTTGAGTGTGCAGCTTCCTCTATGTTGTTTACACAAGTTTGTCCACTTAATTTGTTCCCAAGTCATTCAAACTCATGGTTGTTCTTTCAGGACCAGACAATCTCTCTCACTAGGATCTACAGAGGTTTTGTCATTCCAGCAGTTTCACCCGTATTTATTTCATTACAATGAGTTGTGCAGCCGCAACAACATTAGAAACATATGGTCTAATTCTGTTTCTGAACTGAATTTTTGTGAGTTTGACAACTATATCAATACAAGAGATAATCATCGTCGATCTTAGAAAAAAAAAAAGACAGAAATGAGGAGAGTCAGGGTAATGCTCTGTTACTCGATCTTCTCCATTAACTTCAATCCATAGGCCTGTAAGAAATCCAGTGCTGCAGTGCAATAAAATAAACATAGTCAGTAGTATCCGTTTGACACATGCTCAAGATGGTCATTTAACATCCATGCACACCTCAAATTTCTTTTTTCTTAGTCATTTTTTAGTGATAAAACATCTCAAACATCGCTAGTCATCTTTGCAGTCAAGGGGGCGATGGCAGCAGTGTGAGACATCTGTATCTGTTGTAAAGCACAAACTAGAACCAAACAAGTACATTGCAATTACCTGGCATATAAACTTCTGGTACAATAGGCCTCAAGACGCCTCTTGTCTTGATCTTTTTTTCTAGTAAGAGCTGCAACAACAGACATAACATAGATTTTGTTAGAGCCTTAGCATGGATAATGATGTAGGGCAGAGATATTTGACGTACCAGAGCTCCAATGCCTGCTGGAATACCAACAGTGAGAGCCATAGCAGAAGTGGTTTTTCCATTCTCTGTCCTTCCAAATTCCAATAAAGTGGCTGTATGTTTCTCGGTTATTTGGTCATCTGGGAATTCTACCTCCACTTCATGATGCAAGAGCACCATATCCTGGTCCGTCATTAATTGCATAAATGGCTATAATTTAGTACTGTTTTGACTAAAAAATTATAATATGTATAATCAAATCATAAGAAGTGCACTTTGAAGAAGAATAACTAAAGACTCAGAGTTTAAACTACAAATATGAAATATACCTGTTCTAAGTTGGAGTAGGCTAACCTCTCTTCCATGCGAACACAAGTAACGTCAAATGCACTTTTGCAGGAAACAGGAATTTCTTTATGCTCGCGAAATCCCAAAAATCTACTCCATATGCAAAACAACTAAAGTCACTTAAATTTTTACATTCTTTAGATGAAATTTTTCTGTGAGCTTGGGCATAAAAATAAAGAACTACTAACAATTATTCAAATATATATATATACAATATTATTGGTAGCCTACATGATAGTTTTGGCTGCCTTTACTGCAGTTCCTTGATCTTTGCAAAATCGAAGTGTGACAATCCTTTCAGCGATGTCCTTCTCTGTTATCAAAGGTCCATCCACACCTTCACTTTTAATTTTAAGAAGTTCAAGCAAAAATGTTCTGAATGTTGCTCTCTTTTCACCCTTAAGAGTTGGATGAGCTTCCGTACTGAACATACCAATTCTTGCTAGTGTCCCCATTATCTCACCAAATCCTGTGTAAAATAATAGAGGATTAATTTCTGCATTCTTTTCCTGAGAATTCCCTAATATAAATCTTGATTTAGACCATCCTAATGCAACTTAGCATTAGGTTATAAAATTGTAATCATTGGCAATGGGAATAATATTAGCCAAAATCAAACATTTGTCATGCCTTCATAGCGAAGGGTTCCTCGGAATATGGTCGATGCTTCCTGTTCTATTCCATACACTTCCCCATAAGCAAGTGAATTACGATTAGGAAGACACTCTAGTGCAAAAGCCGGAAAATCATGTAGCCGAAGTCTCACAGCTGAATCATAAAGACTGTCACCTGCAAAATTTGTAACTCAAATTAACCATTGAATATATTTATATAAAAAATAAAAAAATAAAAAAATTGTTTCAAAGATACAGCTAAGGAAATTCTCGATATTCCTTTTGATAGTTGATATACTGTTCTAACATTGTAAATTCTGAAGTACATCAGATCAAGGTGAATCAAATAAGAAAGTTCCTATGTTTAACAAACAATATATGAGTGCATGTGAAATGTACAATTATGAAGAATCCTGATGCTTACAGCTTAGTAGCTTACCATCAATATTTATAGTTTCACCATGAGACCTATAGGTGGCAGGATTTCGCCCAACTCGAATAGCTCCTGCAGGATTCCAACTGGAAAAGTTGATAAGAAAGTGAGCAAACAGCTGTAATGCTTAGAGATAGAGGTTAAAATATAATACCCAGTAGGGAAAGCAATTGATAAGAGAGAAATTTCTGTGAGAGAGGCAAGAAATATCTACTGCTTGTGTGTGGGAAACTACTCGTCAATGCCATCTTTCTCAAGCAGCATGGAAAAAGTCATAATCAATGGAGAAAGATAAGGGAAAAACTCCAGGAATTAATCCTATTCATAGTTGTTAGGTTTAGTTCTTGTACAGGTGAGATTATAATCATTAATTAAAGGTTGCATCACTTATGTACAACACATACATAATATTGCCAAAACTATGGTGCGTTTGATATGTCACTCATTATTTCAGCAATCCTATATTTTATACAATTTCACACATTCTTCATTGAAAAAATACGCCTACATGTGTTACATGTCAGACATGCACTCAGATTTAAAATGAAGCACATAAAACTTTATGTTAACTGTAGGGCTGCACATGAACAGCTCGAGCTTGGCTCCTATATAATCGGTTTAACTTTGGTTCATTTAATAAATGAGATATTAGTAAACACTAATATTAGTTCGAATATAAATTCAGCTTGACTCTGTTTAAGCTCTTGAACAATGCTTGTATGAGCTCGACTTGACTTGTCTGAGCTTATAATGTATTATAGTTATTACATGTTAGTTGTATTTTATATACTCAATTATATATTATTAATTTATTTATATTTTACCCATTTTCATATATTTATTATGTACCCAAATTGCGTGTAGGATAACTTGTATAATTCTTTTAATAGAATATATTTTATGTACTTAGTTGTGTATTTTGTTACTAGTTATATGATATATCAAGCTATTTTATGTTTGTAATACAATTTATTTCATGAACTTACTTAATTATGTATTACCTAATATAACATTAATGTTATATATTTATTTTCTAATTGTTACATAGATTATAGCCTATTGATATGGTAATAAATGAATGAGTGAATACACATTTACTTGAAACAATTACCAAATTTACTTTAATTGATTAACTATAATTCGTATAATAATGCACATCATAACATAATTTAATGGTATTTCTTTTTAATTAAAGAATTATATCATTAATCTTATACACAATATGGTTTTCATTATACTAGATAAATGATAACACATATTGTAAGTTATAACTATCACTTATTTTTTATGATTGCATACTATTATATTTTTATAGTGTAATATATCTACAATAACTATATATTTATATCAAATGCTATTAATACACTAATAAATATAACATTTAGTAATGTATGCTATAATATATTTGGAACCTATATTTAATAATATATTATACAACTAGAACTGTTGGTTTATTATGTTATCTATATATATTAGATGGTTTAGTTTATTGCATTTGCCTTATGTATTATTTTTTTTAATTTATAACTATAATTTAATTTAATTTAGTTTATATAAAGTTATATCATAATAATTTTTTAATCAAAACTATTTGCTTGAGTAGTTAGATGGTTCGAAATTTTTTGTAAAATTTGAAATTTTTTATATTAATAAAAGATTAGAATAAAAAATTTTAAAAAAAAAACAAGTTCAAGCTCGAGCTACTTGAACTCATGTTGTTTGTTTATTTTTAGTTGAGCATGAGCCGAATTCAAACAACATTAATTGTTAACGAGGAGAGTTCAAACAAGGATATTCAAGTTCGAACGAGTACACATGCTAATCGAGCTCGAGTTGTTCGAATTCGTTTCTACTCGGTTCATTTGCAACCCTAGTTAATTATATTTAAACATCCATCAATCGCAGCACATCTGAACCCCGTTTAGTATCTCTAACCAACATGCAGTTGACAGCCACTGAGCCACACAATATTATGTAAATGGTTATCAGTTATTACCAGACACTTTCTCTCCCCAACATGGAAAAAAGGCTCTTATGTTTGGTGAGTTTCAAAAAAGTCAAAGAAGAAGAATATTTTGAATTCATGTAGTTTCAAGAAGTACCTGAATTTATATGCTAATGGGTTGTTGGCAGCTGCTGGGGAAGGGAGTCCCCCACAGTTAGAAGTAAAAGACCTTATTCTCCCCTTTCGAGCATGAGCTTCATCAATCATCTTCATTGCCATCATATGATCTATTTCATCAACAACCACAATCACAAGTGAGAATATGCCAACAAACCTTGTCTCCAAAAGTTGGGACGAATCATTATGTTAGAACATTATACAGAAAGCATGACAAAAGAAAAACTCTTATATAACGCTGAAAGGCTGTGTTAAGGATATTGTGGAAGTAAATCTTATGTATGAAGCTGTCATGCATCTCACAGTCAGCAAATCAGCACAGATTCATGTGTGTTCATAAGAACTATGCCATTCTGAAGAGGAAACTTCATAGTGAATAATTCTTGTCAACAATGGTTTGAATTACCTATTCCAGGATCCAGACCCATCTCACCGAGAATGGTAATACCAGCACTCTTAGCCTTTTCTCCTAACATGGACATGGATGCATCAACATAGCTAGCAGTAACAAGATGCTTTTTAAGCTGCATCAAAAGACGTTATCATGTCCTTATCCAGAAGGAAAAAAATAATGGACAGCATTTAATAAGGAAAATAACAGACACTCCCTATGCTTTGATACTTTTGTTCTCTAAGCCTGGAATTTCCAACTTTTCTGCTTTTAAGACTTGCACTTTGGTTTTGTTGAAATCACAGACCTATATCCATTTTTTTCCCCACAATTAATAACAAAAATAAAATAGAATAATAATTATGCCCCCCAGACCAAAAAGGCAACAAAGAAGAAAAAAGGGCACTGGTTCGCAGTAAGATTGGACCCAACCCGTCCTAAGAGGGGATCACCCAAAGTTTTAAATTCCATTCCGTTCCGGCCAAAACAGCCGGAATTTACCGTTCCGGATCAGTAACCGGAACGGATAGACCCTGCATTTCGCACCGGAGTAAATTCCGGCCGTTCCGGCCGGAATTTTGTGTTCCAGCCGGAATTCCGGACGGAATAACAGATTCCGGACTGGAACATCACTAATGGCAAAATTGTAAATATTTTGACTTCCTTTTTATTTTGTTAATTTTCCTATTTCCCTTAGTGTTATTAGATAACCCTAAGCCGGTGAATCCCTAACCTTGCCGACGGTTCATCGCCGACGCCCATTGCCTTTGCCGATGCCCACAGTCTCCCGATTCACTTCCGGCGCCTTCTCCATCGCCCACTGCCAAGCCACACCCACGGCCCAAAACTCTCTCCTTTGCGGCGCTGCCTCCCTCCTTAGCTGCTTCTGAGCCTCTAATCGCCGACGACAAAATGCCAATCGCCGGAAATCAAGGAGAAGATCGGTCCACTGGGTTAGTCGATCTGCTTTCCCCTTTGCCCGTTTGCCGCCGAGTAGCAAGATTGGACAATTAAGTAAATTTATTCAATTTATTTTATTTTATAAATTCGTTTAGATATTATTGATTCTTTGGCATAATTTTCTTATTTTTTATATAAAAAAATTTGGTAATTTTGGACGCCACTGACTTGAATTCTTGATGGTTATCGTAGATTAAGTAAATTTATTCATGTTATTTTATTTTATATATTTGTTTAGTTATTATTGATTCTTTGGCATAATTTTTTTATTTTTTGTGTTCTGAATATTTATTTTTGAAAGTGTGTGCCCGAATGTGTTCTAAACTTCTATGTGTTCTGTATATTTATTTTTGAAAGTTGAATATTTTTTCTTGATGGTTACAGTAGACTAGCTTGGTTCTGGCGTTGGTGCTTGACTTGATAATTTCTCCATTTGTATTAGACTTAGTGCATAAATTATCTATTTGATGGTTCCTCTATTTGGTGTCTTTGACTCTTTGTTACTGTTGGTGCTTGAATAAAGTGATCCAATTTTTTTAATTATGTAGGGGTATATAAAATTATAAATGTCTAGTTGTCAATCAAATAGTGATACATCTATGGCACTTGCTCCTGCTAGATCAGAGGATCCAGCATAGGCCCATGCACGTGCAGTGCCAGGGGCAAGAAGTAGTACTGAATGTATTTATTGCAACAAGACAATTAGAGGTGGTGGAGTCACAAGATTGAAGTACCATCTGGGTGGGATTCCAGGTGATGTAGAAGCATGTAAAAAGGTCCATGCTGATATAAGATGGCAAATGAAGGAGCTAGTCAATGAAATGAAAAAAAACAAAGAGAAGAAAAGAAAAATAAACTCACAGATTGGAAGTCCTATCGATTTAACATATGATAATATTGATGTTGATGTTACTGATGATGATGGAGGACACATTCATAGTTCAAAAGGGAAGGGGAAGGAGAAAGTAGGCGAAAAGTCAACAAGGGGTATAAATAAATTTTTTGCTTCAGAAACAACTCCTGGGTCTCAGCCTTGTATTAAAAGTGCTATGTGTTCAAAGGAGATGATTGATAAAGCAAAGATGGCTATAACAAATTGGTGGTATGATGCTAATTTACCTTTTAATACATCTCAATCTAAATTTTATCAGCCTGCTATTGATGCCATAGCTGCCATCGGGCCAGGATTTAAGGGTCCTTTTTTGTATGAATTGAGAGGAAATCTTTTGAAAAATTCTGTGACTGAGGTTCAAAAATATCTCTCGTTTATTAAAACATCTTGGGAGAAAAGTGGCTGTTCACTAATGGCAGATGGTTGGACAAACCAGAGGCAACAACCAATAATTAACTTTTTAGTTTATTGCCCAAAAGGTACAATGTTTTTGAAGTCTATTGATACATCGGGCCTTAGAAAAGATTCTGAAACGCTATTTAACATTTTTGATGATGTTGTTCAAGAAGTTGGGGTTGAGAATGTTGTACAGTTCATAACGGACAATGATGCAAGTTATAAGGCTGCAGGAAAAAAATTACAGCAAAAACATGGTTTTTTTTTTTTTGGTCCCCTTGTGCTGCTCATTGTATAGATCTGATGTTAGAGAATTTTTGTGATCCCAAGCATTTTCCTATTATTGATTAAACTATAAAGAATGCAAGAAAAATAACAAAATTCATTTACAACCATGCTTGGGTTTTGGCTTTGATGAAAAAAGACTTTACCAACGGTCGTGATTTATGCCGCCCTGCAGTCACAAGATTTGCTACAAATTTTATAAGTATCCAATGTTTACTTTTGTTTAAGAAAGAGCTTAGACAGATGTTTACTTGTGATAAGTGGGTTGCATCAAGTTATTCTAAAAACAGCGTAGGGAAGGAAATAGCCAAAATTGTTTTAGAAGATGGAGAGTTTTGGATTCAGTGTCAGTTTATTGTAAAAGTCGGTAAACCTTTAGTTCGAGTATTAAGACTTGTTGATGGAGACGAGAAGCCTACAATGGGATATTTGTATGATGCAATAGAGAGAGCCAAAGAGAATATAAAAGCAAGATTGAAGAACAAAATTACTGCATTTATGCCATTCATCAGGATCATTGATGCTAGGTGGGATAAGCAGCTTCATAGTCCATTACATGTAGCAGGTTGTTTTCTTAATCCTGGAATTTACTTTAACTCTTGCTTCAAAAGTAAAAATGATGTTTTAAGAGGGTTTATGAGTTGTGTTATAAAGTTGGAACTTGATACTGATAAGCAAGACAAAATCATGGAAGAAGTTGAATTGTATAAAAATGCAAATGGTGATTTTGGAGAACCTTTAGCAATTCGTCAGCGTACAAAAGTTTGTCCAGGTAACTTTCATACACTTTGTTAATTAGTGTGAATTTATCTTTAAATTCTTTTATTTGTTTTTAAGTAATAATTTATTATTTCTTTTTTGCTATAGTTGCATGGTGGACTAATTATGGAATTGAGGTTCCAACTCTTCAAAGGTTTGCAGTTCGCATACTAAGTCAATGTTGTAGTGCAACTGGTAGTGAAATGGAGTACATTTGAATTTATTCATTCGAAGAAAAGGAATAGATTAGAACATAAACGATTGAATGACTTAGTATTTGTACGTTATAACTTGAAGTGTGAAAGGTAAATTTTTTTCCAAAATAATAATTTATTTACTTTTGAAAAATATGTAACACTTACACTTATCTGTAACTTTTATTTTGGCAGAAATATAAAAAGGGGAAGCAATGCTTTTGATCCAATCAATCTTGAGAATATTGACTTGATGGAAGAATGGGTTGGAGAAGAACCAGAACTTATTGAAGGAGAAGACTTAGATTGGGGATGTATTGAGGAGCCATTAGGCTCACTAAATTTAGAAGATTGTGATAATGTTGATCTTGATGATGATGATGATGATATTGAAGAAAATGTTTTGAATAATGTTCCACTTATTGATCCTTATCGTCTCGTTGAAGACGAGGAATATATGTTGGATTGAAAACTTATGATATTGTGTTATATTTCAAAATATGTGTTTAAAGCTTGTATTGACTGTTGAAAAATATTATTAATTTTATCAAGCATGTATGCTTTTAATACTTGTGTACATATGTTTATTTTAGAATAAAGTTAATATATATATATAATTTATTCATATAATGTCTATCCCGAAACGGAACACCGGAACGGAACGGAACCGAACCGAACCGAAATATTCCGTTCCAGTGCCTCAACCGGAACGGTCACCGGAACGGAATTCAAAACTCCCCCCCCCCAAAAAAAACATTTAGTTCAGTTCAGATTTTATAAATTTTAAATTGATGCATTCGAATGCTTAACTTTTAGAAGGTTCATTATTACTATGATCCTTTCTTGTTAACCTTGGCTAGAAGCAGATTTGATCCTCGGATGCTATCACAGTGGTGTTAACTATATTACAAATTAAATAAACGTCAATAGCATATTATACCTCAATGCATGAATTTGCCACAATAATGTGACAACTTGTGGGTAGTAAACTTATGACGACTTCAACCTGCACAGGGCCAAGAAGAATCTCAAAGTTACGTCTGAGATAAAGGCCAAATAAACTCAAACATTAACCTGTCAAAAGAAAACCTTATTCTATTGAGAAAATAGGTTGAACATCTAAGAAGTGACAATCATTCAATACACGTCTACAAGTGTTTCCATGCATGCATAATAGATATCCATTAATTGTTGCTGAGCATTTATATTTTCTTTCACGTCTTTTCATTTATGAGTTTTTTCTCCCACTTCATGCCAGAGTAGAGGAGGAAGTAGTTCCACATATATCCCTTTATGATTTAGCACAATGTTTGCTAGTAACCAAGCCCAAGGGTTGATCAATGCGGTTGTGAAGGGCTTAAGGAATTGTCAATTTGGTTGTGAAGGGCTTAAGGAATTGTGAAAAAGAAAACCTTATTCTATTGAGAAAATAGGTTGAACATCTAAGAAATGACATTAATTAAGACAATTGTCAATAAATGTTACTTAAAAAAGGACTATACCCGTGAAATATACTTAAAAAGACTTTCATGATCCATCACGTCAAGCTGAACAGCTGTTGCATTTGGAATGCCTTCAATGATCTGCATCCATAAATTCATAATTGTCCGTGGGCAAAAAGTACCACAATCAAATATGCATGCATGTACGTGAACTCTATTGTATTTAGACGGTAGTAAGCATATTTGTACGAAGTTAATAAACTCAAGCACATTAAACTAATTTCTTTTTCTCTTCATGAGTCAATGAAAAATAAATAGTATTAACAGAATTTGATGATCCAAGGTTAGCACAAAGAAGAAATGTTTTCGGTCAATGATACCTCTTCTGCATCCTTTAGGTAGAGAGATCCAACAATAACTTCAACACCATTGTGCTCAATGAAATTATTTTCCAAACATGCTTCATATTGTTGATGGGATGCAAAACTTCCACCTGTTGCCAACAGCTTAGCAGCTGGTTGACAGACCCGGCCAGCCCCAAGAATAAGAACTGCAGGCTTTGTTTCAATTTCATGTCCCTTCTTAATGCTGCTCTCCTGGACTTTACCAACCTTCAGAGAAATCTTATTTGTTTCTTGATTTGTAAGCCCAAAGTTTTCACTTGGATTAGCTATAGCAGTTAAAGAATCAATAATTTGATCCAGTACTGCCCTGTCATCAGCTCCAACCTGTCAAAAACAATAAAAGCATCACAACAAGATATTCAACTTAAATCATACATTCTTTATAAAACTCATAGCTAAACGGGAATGATATGCTAAAGTAAGAAAGAGAAAACATACACTTTTGAGAACGGAGACTTAAGCATTCTTGGCACATCTAGAAAGAGCTACTGATACAGGTGTTAATGAATCTTTATATTTCTGGCTACTGTATAAAATAGCTTGATGTTCTAAAGACATCAATTTACAGGCTTTTCTTTGTCATTGATAATTTATGGTAGTAGAAATTATAAGCAGGCAAGTATTGTGATCAGAGAGCCTGCGAGTTTCAAAGAGTAGCTCATCCGTTGTCATTTTGTCTCTATATTGAGTGCATTGGAGATAATTATATATATATATATATATAAATGAGGCTGAGCTATTATGACATTTCTTAACCAGAAAGGCCTCACAAGTGTGTAGGAAATTTTAGTGTACTATTTTGATGATTCCCGTTTTAGTCTTGCATTCTGGATGGGATGGGATTAAGAATCTGCCAAGGAGGCTTTACTTCATTCATATTAGACTATGTTCAGTGTCTCCACGATTGTATGATCTAATATATTTTGTTACCTAACTACTACATTATCTCTCCTATGCAGAGGAATTGAAGTGGTCTAACGGGGTACAAATATGAGTTCAGTGAATGCTAGAATTATTCCTTCTGCACTATCTAGATTTGAAACTACATACTACTACAAATTTCCTAACAAATCTGTACTCCCTCTGTCCCTAATAAATAGTCCATGTCCCTTTTATGTCCATCCCAATATATTTTTCTTTGGCAAAAAGGTAAATAATTGTTTTTTCACTTCCCACTACCTTTGCCAAGTGTATTTATTACGTGATATATGATCATATTCACTTTTACATTGGAGAGTTACAATTTTAGGATGTAGGAGCTTTTTTATCAATCTTCCTTTCACTTTGTGCATCATTCATGACTATCATTTAGGGAAAGGGGAGTGCGTAACAGGTGGAACCATGGTACAGTCTTCTATGCATCAATAAGATAGTGGCAGATTTCAGCTGTTCCTCATCTGTTGCCTGGGATCTTTGAGAACAATGGTTAGAGATAAAGGTTTTTTTCACAAGGTAAAGAATAATGTCATTGAAAAAGTTGCAAATAATTTTCATAAACACAGTTTGACCACATTATCCAAAAAATGTAATTTAAAGATAACTGATGTTCTGAGGAAAGAGAGAGAAAGGAATTTGAAAGTTAGAAAATCTTTTCCACAACCAACGCAATAATTTGCTCCAAAATTAAAGTAGATTTTTTTTTTTTCAATAAGCAAAAGCAATTATGTTATAAGTGTAAGGACCACAACTCGAGTACAAATGATGCATACAAGAGAAGCCACCCAACAAAGATGAAATAAAATGTAAAAAGAGAAGAATAACCAGCAAAAGTAGAATGAGGGGATTAAGAAAACCACTCGAAAGGAAACCAAAATTAAACTGGATTAGATGCCTACTTACTTCAAGTTCCGAGTATGACATAACATCTGCACTCTGACCCACTTGGCATTTAGCCAAGTGGAAGGAGCCACCTGCAGCTTCAATAATATCCAGTGCTTCATTTATTAGAAATTGATCAAATAAGTGACCACTCAGGGATACCTGAAAATTATATTCAGCAATCTTGTTCAGACAGTAAGTAAACAACACTAGTTTGCGCAATATCAATACTAACCTTTAGCATGAAAAAGAGAATGAACAGCAAAAAGTAAAGTTACATTGACAAACCTACCAATATATTGTATTTCTTCTGGTTAGGATGGAAACTTGCTGTATTTTCTGATATTTCTCTGCAAATCAGAAGAGACTTCTTGAATATTAAGAAAATCTTAACAGACATAACATAAATTATTTCTCTCATAGGATTTTCATAAAAACGCATAAAATAAGTCAAATAGATTCTATGGTCTGAAAGAGAATTGAAGAAAATATGTGACTACAATCTCCCTGAGGAGATTCTGACATCATGATGGGACAAATTAGTCACCAAAGAAAGGTTTATTGAGACTCCAATTCATGAACATACTTTATCAAGTTGACATAGGGGCTATTATTCGTTTCTATTATACTCTTGTTTGAGATACATATGAAAATCCTTTTGTTACAATTAAAGTGGAAGCAGATAGGAGATACAAGCAATTTGAAACAGCAACTTATTATGAAAAGTGTTTTGAAGGTGAAAGCTGCAATTTCTCAATAGATTATATTTTGCCACGCTTGAAGTTTCCAATCACAGGGAAACAGTATCAACATAATCAATTGATCTTATTACACTTGTTTGTTGACAAATATCTCACATGTCTATCCCACTGTTTTTTGTGGATAGTGTTGGTCTACAAATATAAGTTCAGTTTCCTAGCCATCCATCCAAGTCTGTTGATAATGCACAACGTTTCTGCATACAAATGTTCTGTTCTCAAATGCCAATTGCTTTTGAAAAAAATAGATGGCAAAGATTTTCCAAGGTTATTGAGATGGGGGGGGGGAGGCTTCAGAGCTACACTCAATTTTCTGATTTCACTTTTCCCAAAACAAAACAAGTATATAGCTATATCTGAGAAATTAAAAAATAGGAAATGTATATTATGGAGGCATATTGGTCTATATGGTCAGCTGAATATATTTTACTCTGACCTTAGCAGCACGGCATCAGTTTCTCACAAATTAAACTGTTCAAGTAGGTTAATTTTATTCCTAATAAGATCTCAATTCCCACTAGGATCTTCTTTCAAGTCAACTGACTTCCATTTTTTTATTGAAAAGAAAGAATTCACTAAGAACAATTCCTAGCCAAGGTTCTTGAGATCAATAATTGACAATAGATTCCAAGGAACCCCATTCTTTTTACCAGATATAAATGTAGAACCAAATAAAAGGCCACCAAATCTATGATGCAAAAGAAGCTTACTCTGTTTCAGAGTTTCGCATACGTTGAATATATTCGTACAAAGAGGTAAGGGCTCCTCCATGGGCTATGCAAGCCCTTCCTAAGTGTGCAGGTAACTTGGCTATATCCGTTGCAGAAGCCAAACTTCCGACAAATTGGGATAGTATGTCTCCAAAATGTTGGGACGCCTTTCAATGGTTAAGTGTCATGTTAATTGAGATGATGAAAGTTATGTTGACACAAAGTTATTAATGGAGATATATAGCACATAGGGAAATAGTATATATATATATAAAGAAAGAAAATGACTGGATGACAATATTTCACCTCTTTTGCAAATTCTGTTGGAAGAATGTCAACAGCTGAACATATCACGCCATTACCCTCCATGTCAAGATGATATGAATCATGTAAATGATCATATCTGAAAATAATGAATAAGCATATCATCAATTCCAGTAAAAACCCTGTAGCACTGAATATTTGCAGTTAGAAGCACAACCAAAGATGCAAAACGAGAGTCCAGCATGTGAAGCAAACTGAACATCAACAGAATTATGATAAGAATAATCTTAACTGTTCCTTACCTACAAGCAACAACTATACATGAGAGCCGAAGCTCTTGTGTTGTTCCTACTTGCTTACACTTGAAACCGATGATTTGTGGAGGATGTGTGGCATAGCCAGTAATAAGATCAGAATCAAATGCTGATTTCCCATTCCTCATTTGGAAGATGTGCTTATCAAGTTAGTTAATTCAAAAGTATTTGCCAAAATTTGCTCGAGAAGTGGTTATCATCTTATTAGAATGAGAAGTGCTGATTAATCAAAGAGCAGATTCAAAATACCAGATGGGATTAGTAGCTAGTGATGAATTTGAACTCTCTAGCTCATTGTGTACTTTCAACTGGTTTGTTGAGGTACTCCAAGTTTTATTAGGCTCATTTCTAGTTGCCTATCTTTTACATAATAAAAAATTCTAGAACTATGTGATGAATGCTTATTGACTATCATATGGTCTCCATCACTAGTTCTGGCCTACATCCACCACCTCAACTTCTTCCGGGATATTTTATTAAGTGTTAATAAAGTTATCAATTTTGAATTAACGTATCAAATGTTTATGGATCTCTTACAACCTGGCTCAATATAATGTTATGCAGAAACATTTCTCTCTGTATGGGAAGAGAGTAGTATAGGATTTTAGTCTAGTCACGTCTACAAAAGCGAGCCGGATGATATACAATAGAAGCAAGATGAGAAAGACAAATAATGTTTAAAATTAAAATTGAACTCGAAAATAACCTGAAGAAAGGTGAGTCAATTGATGTCAATTGGTTAACAAACTCAATGGAGCCCCATATATCACAAGTTATATCAGCAACACCAACAAGTGGGCATCCTTTCTTCTTTAGATCTTGAAATTGGTTGGAAGTCAACAACCGAGGAAATCTTTTCTCCCAATACATGCAATTCACTACAAACATTTATGTTAGAAAGGTAATTATCAAAATAATAGCAGCCAAAAAGCCTCAATTATGTTCTGATTAAGATGAAGAAAAAACTATAGTATATAATTTACCTCCAAATACGTTGTCAGGAAAGAGGGCTACATACCAATCACAGACGCATAAGGAGCTATTTTTTCATGGAAAATAGGATTGTAGTGTTCGGGATGTGCATAGTAGTCTGCCTGAACTAAGATAAAATGTTTAGTGTAAGTTAACATTTGTTTTCAAGGCCGTCACATTTATGTCAAGAACATTGATGCTATCCAATGCAACTGAAGATATATGACTCGAAAAGAATTGAAAATGAAAATATTATAGCATATATGATCAATATGCATTGGCTTGGCTATAGGCATGGAGTGGGAACTTAAGCAATCAAAGGTCAACCAACCTAATTTTGGACCATGATGAAACGTGATTTGCAATAGCAGAAAAACTCACCTTCACTGAAATTGATTTCAAGTTAGTGAAGGTGGAAACATTATTTACATGTCATGTCATGATAACAGGCAAACTGCTATTAATTCCTTCACATTCACGAGGTTATAGAAAACAGTGCTGGCAACAACTACAAAAATGTGCAAATTTCCTGGAGCTAATCACTTATTTTCCTCATTACATAGAGAGCTTTGTCATATAAATCTAGGTGTGGGCTTATAGTTTATTTTATAGTTTACGCTGGGTTTCGTCTTGTAATTGCACACATTTTTTGTATTCTTTTATATGCACAAAGATGAGATAGGTTCGTATTACATAAGCATATCTATTTTAATGCAACAAAATGAAGCATATCATGGCAACTCCATACATGCAATGGAAAGAAAACTAGATTAGATAGATTAGACAGATAGATAGATAGATATATTCATACATACATACATAGATAGAAGATCAGAATAAAGGAAACCCCTATCAGCCCCCTCTTCGCATAACTTACCTTGTCAAATACTTTTTCCGGATCTTTATGGGCAACCATCTCTTGAGAAGTCACAACGCACCCATATACTTGGAGAAATCTCTTTGATGCGCGTACTGGTTGAGTAACATCACTGGCCTGATCAGAAATAAGAAATAAAGAAATCAATATTTCCATGCTAGAGGAAAACAGTTGCTAGAACGAATTTGTCAATTTTCTTTTTCTACATCTTTGGTTATTATTTCTATGAATGCTGTTTACTATATTCTAATAAAGTACATATCTGAATTCTCTCCTACATTTGGCTGCTTTTTTTAATTTCAACAAATAAACAAAAACAAGAATTAAGGCTTCACAATTGACTTTTAATGGTCATTGCTACCCATACATTTAGGGCATCACTCCAGAGCCCTGACAAGTAGTTTGAAGCATGAGACTAAGCTGAAAAAAAAAATTATAAATGGAACTTTTACTTTTACTTGATGTTGAAAAAGATTTACATGTTCAGCCATCATTCCTTCTTTTCTTTTTTTCTTTTTTTGGCTAATTATATTTAACTATCTAGAAAGATAGAATTTTAAAGTTTTTATAATTACTCCCTTTAATTTGGTGTTATGTCCTCTAAATCAAGAATTCGTAGTCCAGCATTTAAAACTAAGATGATGCTACTTTGACTCATTATGTAGTGTTTTTGGACTCACTTCAATGACCATATTTTTGTCTATCTATGTATTTAGATAGGTAGATAATATGTTTAATGAGCAGCTGCTTATCTTCAGGCTTGTGGAATAGATAAATCAAGACGAATCATCCTCAAAAGAATAGGATAATAAGTCCTTCCTGATGATGAAATTGTACACAATCCCACAATTGATCTCAAAAAGTGACTGCTTGATCCTTATTGGGACCAGTACCTAGTTTCAGATTACGATGCTTACAACACAAGGAAACTTGCCATTTTAAAGATCTAAAACAAACCCAGTCCTCTCAAAGACCTTATTTTCAAGGTATCCACTGGTTCAGGTAAATGTAATTCCTCCAGTGTTTAGATCAACAAAAGTGTTAAGCTGGAAAAAATTGTGATTCACTCAGTAAGAAATGAACCATGTAATTCTACATATGCCCCAAATTTTAATAAAGAATTAGAAGAACATATTAGTACTTGTTACTTACCACCTCAAATAGCTCTGGAAGCTTAGATGGATCAACAAAAGTGTGAGGCAGAAGTTTAAATATCTCCTGCGCACCAAGAGAAACTACAGAAGAAAATGAGTAAATCGATAACGAACAAATTGAATAAAAATACTAATCACAGAAGAAATTTAAAACATAAGTACTAATAAGAGTCAGTAACAGATAAAGGAACAAAAACTACTTCAACAGATGAAGAGTACAAGAACCAAACACTTCTTTATAGAGCTTGAGTTATAATCAGAAACATCTAGGAGAACTTTACATGGACGGCATTATGTAAACAAAGTGTAGATATCCAAACCTCGCAATCAACTCCAGCACAGTGAAACTTATACTTTTCAAAAGATGTATGGATGGATCAAAGGAGAGTCATTTGCAATTTAAAAATACCATTTCCTGAACCGGTGAATATGAAGACCAGCGGACAGATTCCTGATGGCAGACCCAGAGTTGCTATTTCCTCGCCCACTGAAATTACAGCAGCCTTGGCGGCAGCCAAGGAGGTATACATGTAAGATGCACCCAGTGAGAGGAAAGGTGTTGAATATCCAAGACTCAGATACCCTGGTTGAAGCAAAATTCAGTCAACATTCAACAAAACTATACGGTACAATGAAAATAAACCTCAGTGCATGCACCATTTCAGGATCTTGGTTTGGTTATATACGGAGGGAAACTACAGTCCAAAACTGTTTTCATTACTATAAACAGAGCATTTCAACAACAACGAAGCAGGACAGATAACACCGGGAAAACATAAATAAATCTATTCATTATCTAATTTCTCATCATCCCATAACGTGGCATTAGATGATAAGTTCATAAGTGAAATATAATAAATAATCTTTAATTATCTAATGCCATATCACCTGATGATAAGAGAATAATGAAAAAGGGGATGGTGAGTGGCATTGCTCGCAAAACATGTATAATGGCAGCATGAATTTTTGTTCTTTCTTGAACCAATAAAAAATTTCCAGCCCAGCAAACAGGAATTGTAGGCAGTCAAACATACTCTGTCCTAACCCGCGAAGGAAGTCGATTAATCCAGCTCTACCCGCATACTTTCCAAATGCAAGTAACCTTCCTCCATCGTCACCCACAATAAGTTCATAATCGAACAATGATACCCTCTCAGTTATTATCTAAAAAACACAGAGAGAGGGATCAACAAAGCAAAATTCTCATCAAAAATTGATATTTATTACTAAAGATGTAAACTAGCTACCTTATCTAGCAAAGGCATGTTTTCTTTCTGGGCCTTGTGCGTATGAGAGAAGAAGGCATAAGCTCTATCAGGAAGAATCATATCCAACTGCAGAAAAACCAATCATGTGAGAAACTCGCAAAGTATGAAAGCATATATGTTGGAAGCAAAATACATAGGATTTAACACCTTCGGTTGTTTGACACCCACGATGAGACCACATTCCGACAAGTCTTCGGATATTTCACAGCCAACATCCTCGTACTGTGAATCATGATGGATGCGCTTTGTTGATGGCTGAACGATAATGCGAGCCACTCCGGTTTTTTCCCTTCCACTGTGTAGAAGTCGAGCACAGTGCGATGGGGTTAGAGGAGCCCTTCTTTCCCACTTATCGCAAGACTCGGCAAGGATCCCGATAACTCCATTCCCCAGCATGGTCTAACTTAACTATATATGCCTGTACGAAAAGCCCATTAAATTAAAATGGAAACCAAATCTCAAAACATATACAAATAATAGTATAGTAATCATCACTTTAATCGATTTTTCAGCATTGGAGCGATTTTAACGAACAAAAGCGTAGAACGAAATTAGAGGACGAAATAAGCCACCAAGAAATGAAATGAAACCAAAAAAAAAAAAAAAAAATGAAATGAAGTTGAAACGAAGAATGCAATAAAAACCAAAAGCAAAAATGCAGGGAAAAAAAACACATCAGAGTGAGACTATAAGATTTACTTGGTCTAAGCTGATCCAAGAGAATGAGGGAGAAAACATGGAAACTGAGAAAGGGGCTAGCTGATGATCATCGGATTTGGAAGTTACTACCACACAGAGAGAGACGTACGGGTCTTCTTCACGAAACATTTGGGAATGTAGTCCCACGCCCTTTACGTCGCCTTCGACAACGAGAATTAGCCACGACCGTGCAAGTGGATGCAACCACGTGTATCGTTTCACCTCAAACCACGGTCTATTTTACGCGTGCTCCACCTTTTCGTACGTCAACAAACCTCATCATTTATCGGAAATGCAACTTGCCGGTTTAGGATAACGAAGAGGATTTTATTTTTGCCTATTTGTATAGGTGAAATGCTAAACTCACGGGGATCAGGCTGGAGGATTGTGACGGATTTTATTTTATTTTTTTTTGTTTAATTATAAAGAATGTGTTTTTTAATAATGTTATATATTTTTTTTTTAAATATTTTAAAATGTTAAAGAATACGTAGAAAAAGATGAAAATTATACTAGCCACTAACCAGATCTTCTCGAAATCCCCCATATGTGGTTGTAGAACTCTTCTTTATTTAGATGAGCACCAAGATAATAAAAAAATATTAAATATTTTTATAAATTGACATAATTTTATAGATTATATCTGATATATTTATAATAAAAAAATAATAATTTTACAAGCAAACATATTATATCAAGTTAACCAATTTATAAATTTATTTTTGTAAAATTTCTTTATAACTAAAATATTTTTCTTTTTTAATATATTGAAATAGAAAAATAATGCAAAAACATAGAAAATTAGAAGATGGAATTTATTAGAGCTCTTGTTTTTAAATTTAAGTTTGAAGTAAGAAGAATGCTATGAAGATAAAATAAGTTTTTCCACTCTGATCACATGATTTGTCCATTGACCCATTAGTCAGTTTTCTAGTTACCTCATTTTCTTGCCTTGAATTATGGATCGGGAGAACATTTTCACATCTCTCACATCTATAAGATAAGGCTAGAAAATAAGGTTTATAGAAAATTAATTAAAGTAATAATAGATGTAGTTATAAGTTATGACCTTTAAAAAAAAGTTATAAGTTATATAAGTGATTGACACTCTTTTAGAAAAAAAAAAGTTAGAATTATTATTAAAAATTTAATTTTTTTTTTATGTAAATGTTATATTTATTCTTTTCTATGAATATAAGTTTAATTTTTATATATAAATTTAGGCTTATTTGAATACGGAAATGAGAAAAAATGAATTGAGATAAATTTTAAAAATTGAATATAATATTATTTTTTAATATTATTTTTTTAAAATTTTAAAAAATTAAATTAAAATTTAAAAAATTAAATTATTTATTATTTTTATATAATAATAAAATTAAAATAAGATCAACTCATTTTTAAATTTAAACATGATTTTAATATGAATATAGGAGCAATTTACTGTTTGGACTTTAATATCAAAAGACAGTCTCGCACTTAAGCCCAATTTATTTTACAAACTGAATTTACCTCATCTTAATTCTAAATGTACGACCATAATGATATATTTGACGCGTTCACGCATGAGGAACGTAAGAAGAAGGGAGAGCTCCTCTTGTTCATCTGTCCACGTCATCAGATGGAACTCCATCATTTTCCTAGAATATTCTATGCTCTCGTCCAATCTATTAGAGAGAGAAACTCCATGACGTTACGGAAATTGAGAAGCAAGGGAAAGTTGTCCCATCTTCTTTCGTCATCGGCTCTATTGAATATAAGAATAAATAATTGAGAATTCCTGGGATCGGTCTCTCTTAAAATACAGTCCACAATAAAAATATAATAAAAATTTTAAAAAAATTATAAAAATTATAATAAATAAATAAAAATAAATAAATAAATAAAATAAAATAAAATAAAAATAATTTCAGGTAATGGGTATCCGGCGTGACCCATTTCACGTGAGATCACTGTCGCAGGAGTGAGGTCACCAGAAAAAGGCAATTTCGATGATATGGACGGTGACGCCATCGGTGGCCGGCGGTGGCTCCATCTAGACTGAGGCCGAACGTCGGATACCCATAACGTAAAATTATTTTTATTTTTTTTTATTATATTTTTTATTGTATTTTCTAAATTTTATTTTTTGTATTGTGTTTTTTATTATATTTTTTAGATTTTATTTTTTTATTATATTTTTTATTATATTTGTTATTATATTTTTGTCAGGACTACTTTTTGTAAGGAGTCTAACCGACGCCCAGCGTTTCCCTAAATAATTTATTATGCTTATTTTATTTGACATTCATTTTTAATACTTCATATATTTTGATTTTTTTGATTTTTTTATTTAATAATTAAAAAAGTAATTATTAATATATTAAATTTTTTTATTTTTTTAAATTATTTAAAAATAATAAATAAATGATGATAAATAAATAAAATCTTAGCATGAGTAATAAATTCCAGCAATCAATATAGAGTGGCATTGTTTGCCGAGAAAAAAAATATATATAAATATATATAGAGTGGCATTGTAGCACGTCCCTATAAGAATTGTTTTATTTTATTTTATTTTATAATTATAATTTTTTAAAAATTTTATATAAAATATAATAAACATTCGGCCTTTTTAATTTATTTTATAATTACAATTCACTATTCAAACCACATCTAAGAGCATTCCTATTAGAATTATCTTTTTTTTATTATCAAAAATATACTTTTTACACACATACCACAAAAATTATGTCATATTTGATCATAATTTTTGGGTGATCAAATATAACATAATTTTTGGATATGTGTGCAAAAAATACATTTTTAATAATAAAAAAAATGACTCCAATGAAAATGCTCATTGTATTAAAGCCGATTGTCATGGGTTTCGAAATTTTATCTTTCGACTTCCTTTTTATGCAGTACAGGTGTTCGATTATTTATCTCACTCAAATCTAGTCACTTGATTTCTTTTAGTTGCTATAATTCTCTCATTCAAAATGCATTTATTTATGTTTGTGACCATTCTTAGAGAATATTGCTTGGTTCTGGATTCGATTGTCCTATATTTGATTTTTGTTTCACTTGATTGACACTTGGGTGCTCTTATGAAACTAATTTATGTTTATTTTAATCTAACCTTTTGGTTGTGTATGTTTAAGTGAGAATTAAGGAAAAAGTAAAATCCTCTCTCACACGTTTTTTTAAGTGAGGCTGTATTTTCAGTTTATACATAATATTAATTAGGCTAAATTGATGATAGAAAGTGAGAAAAAAGTGAAGAATAAGGGGAGCAACAGCATAAGACTAAGGGAGAGAAAGTCCAAGTAGAACATGCGAGCTGAACTAGCTTCTGATTTTTTTTGTTTGGATGTATGAATTTTAAAAAAGCTATTTTGATATTTTTAATATTGTCTAACCATAGTATCATTATTGCTTGAAACAATACTTGATATGTTGATATTTATAAACGATAAACACTATGGTAGATTTGAAGTAAATAGAATAAATGTGATGTGATATGATTTTCGATATTAATTGATTATTTTTATTTTGTTCATGATCATAGGAAACATACATTCATCAAAAATGTTTTGTCATCAATCAACCAAAGGGAGATATTGTTAATGCAGATTTTGTTGGTTTGGATTAATGATGAAGTATTTACATTTGAATAGGATAGAATTTTATCTTATCATTAAAGTTTTGATTTTTAAATGAATGCAATTTAAATTATGGGATTTATCCATAGTATTTTAAATCCATTTAGGAGTTTAGAGAGTCTGTTAAAGAGGCTAAAAAGTTGAATTTCGAGATCTGGAAAAACAAAATCAGAAGGCAAATTTAAAATTTAAATTGCAGTAGAAAATCCTGAAGTATGTTAGCAGCCTGTCAGCAGATGGATTCTGAGGAAGGACACCCTGTCAACAGACGCATTTCAGCAGCACTTTTTAGATTGTCTATTTAAATCAAATTAAACAGCAACCCTAGCAGGATTTATGGCCAGAACTGATATTTGGAAATATTTGAGAATCGTTTGAAAGGAAAATTAATGGAGAATTTTTTTCAATGACTTTTATATACTTGCGAGTGTAATCTTACTCAAGGTTGGAGAGAATCGTTGATTGGTGTACGTGATCAATTACTGGAGGTTCCAGTAGGAAACGCAAAGATTGAAAATTGCCAAGGATTGAAGATTTTGGCTGCTATCATGATAGGGATAAACGGGTCATTTGTCCTGTCAAATAAGTGAGTCAATTAATAAAAGTTTTTTAATTGAATAACTTATTTGTAAATTGATTTTCAATCAATAAAATTGATTTTTCTGTGTTTGGTTGCCCTGCAGGATTTTACCTTTGAAGAGTTTTTTAAATGGTTTCCTTTCGTAATCAATCAATGTGTTATACTTGACAATTTATTTATTGCATATTTCTAAATATTTACACGATTAACATCTAACAAATTTGATTGTGAAAATTGTTAGATAGATTCAACCAATGAGTAAAAAGGGAATTTTAATATTTTTTACCGTCCAACAAATCCTTCAAGAGTTTATGGAAAAAGAAATCAGATTTGCTCTAATAATACAATTGAAGAAAATCTAGAGATAACAAAATCTGCTGAAAAATTGTAGACAAATTAAAGGATATACTTGAGATTAAAAACAAAAAACAAAAAAAAAAATCAAATTATTCTTATTTTCGCAAAGATCTCAGCTCTTAATAGATCAAGGTAGCCAATATATTACCTATAAATTCACAATTTTCTCAAGATTAATAATTATAATACCATTAGTAATAGAGAGTTTATTTCAAGTGATAATATAATGAATTATGTTTGATAGAAATTATCATTACTATTATGATATAGTCTTGTTAGATAAAATGTTCAATTTTATCCCTGTGACTGAACTTCGAATTTATTTATTTATATATTTTTCTCAGCGAACTTCTAATTTATAAGTATTAAGGAACTGCGATCTTAAACTTCTACATATTATTTTCATTAATATAAAAGGGCCACATACAATATCATTTATGGACTGAATTAATGTAATGTCCAATATTGATTAGGTTTGCATTAAAATTGAATAGTCTACTAAATAAATTGTTGTTCCAAATGTTACTTGATGGATTATTTGGACATTAATCCCACCAATCTCCCATTTGTCTTGAAAGCAAATTTTGCATACATTTGACTCACATTCCCTCCAAATAAGTCTTTTGAGATCCAATTTTCAATCTTCAAGAAAATATAAAAACAGACTGAACATTATGGTTGTAAGTGGTGCATGAGGTACATGGGCCACTCCTAGAGATTAGCGGACGGTCAAGGTCGAAGTGGCTAGTGGCCCTAATACATCCAGTGGTGCTGCACGTGCCAGCTAAAATCCACCTCTGGAGATGGCAAGTGGAGAGCAAGCTCCTACTTCAAAGTGAGTATGTGGCTCATGCGTCGCTCCATCCGGCGTGGTTCCTCCCCCGCCTGAGAGATCAGAGCCTTGGGAGGTGTGAGGTGGGGCACATTTGGTACCTAGGACGTCGAAGGGCTTCGAAGTTGCCATTCACCATTGATGCACCAAGTAACCAAAACTGTTGGTGTTCTTGAAGACACAAAATCAAAAAAAGAAACAACAAAGAAAGGAAGAAAGGAAACAGAAGGAGAGAGATGAGAGGGTGGGAGAAAATAGCAACGGAAGGAGAAAGGAGAACATACGAAAAAATAAAAAGCGAAAGAGCACGAAAAAAGAAAAACTAAAGAAGCAAGTGGAGGGATGAAAGAAATGGGAGAAAAGGGGAGAGGGGTTTCTAGAGCGTCCAGGAGCCCCTTTCAATCCACGTATATAGTCATTTTTCGGTTTTTCTATGTTTATTTACTTGCGATTTTTGTATTTCTGTTTAATATAATTATAAAAAAAATCTAAAAACGCTGTCTCTAGGACGTATAGTCCGTAGAGTGTTTTCACTTGGACTTTTGTTTGAAATGTGTGTTTCCCCCTAATTCGTCTTAGAACAGGTTAAGGTTTGTTTTTAACTCTGTATTGGACAAAGTTAGGCTATATCCTAGACAATGATCTGAAAAGGTTTGCAGTCACGACTAGACTATATCAGTAACTTTTAATACACTAGGGAGCTACATCAGATCATTGTTTAGTAAGCTTGTAACACTCATTACCAATGAATGTTGTTCACTTTTTTCAAAAGAAAAAAAAAAACGTTCTTTTGAGCAAGGTTTTGAACTATATTCCGTTCCGGTTGGAATTTTCTGTTCTGGTATAGTATCTGGTGCACTATACCTCATTGTTTTATTTCAGTCCAAATTCTGGCCCGTTCCGATCATTCCAGTCAAATTTCAGCTATTCTGGTCCAAATTTTGGTCATTTCGGTCTTTGTTCCGTTTTGAACTATTTCTATAATTTTTTTGTGTTTGAATGACATTTTTTTAATTTTTTAATTTAGATGGTATTAAATTAATTCTAGAATGGAAAAAATATTTTTGTACTTTGTAATTTTAAATATGTTCCATTTTTTTTTGTAAATATCATTATTTTTTAATATTTTATTTATTCTTTTCTTTTATTTATTTTTGTGTTTTAACTCAAGTTTGTATTTTTTTAACCTATATTCATTTTATAAATTTTCAATTCTTCTAATATATACACATATATATGATACACACTTACATATATATATATAAATTATATTAGTTGTTAATTTATATATACATATAAATTTTTATATAAAATATATAATTAATCTTGAACGGCACATCGAAATAGACCAATACCAAAATATTTCATTCCAATATCTCAATCAAAATGATTATCGAAACGAAATTTAAAACTTTGCTTTTTCAGACAAAATCTTGACGAAAAGATTTGTAAGGTCATGATCTAGTTTTTACTAAATATTCAACTCATATTAATTATTTTTAAATGTCTTCACATCCCAGGTGATAAAGAATTAAAGGATGCTACTGGTAAGAATGTTTTCCATGAGGTTGAGATTGTCAATGAGGCTTGAGGCTTAGAGAAAGGATTTAGATATTTATCTTCACTATTATATGATTTATTCTTCCGAAATGCTTAGATTATTACATGATTTAAGTTAGACTATTATATTTAAATAAGTCGTTCTGAATGAGATATTTATTTTCAGGTATTTCTGTTATAGAAGTTTTTAAAGAGAACTTTATTTATAGATCTTTTTATATGCCTGGTGCAAAGAACGTATTAGTGGCGTCTGATTCCTCTTTAACTCAACAACCCTTAGAGAGCCGGATCAGTGTCACCAACATAAATATAAGTTTAAAAGACTTCCACACTATGAAATCTGACCACCTATTCATGTTTTGCATCATCCCTTTTCCAACTTCGTAGGACACTTGTCATGTGGATTATCTTATATTTGTGTTTACTGAATTAGGAACCAAGCAAAGCCTTCAATATTGTAGATACTGTAAAATAAACTTAAAAACTCATGAAACAAATTCTAGATATTCTGTAGCATCCCATCCTCTTACTTAAGGTTAAGAATAACGTTAATTTTAGAAAACACAGAAATTGGGATGCTATTCGCCTTTAAAAAAAAAAAAAAAAAATCTCATTCTTAATAAAGTACCAAGTCAAGATTCAGTTGTATAAAAATAAGTCGTGATTTCCTCAAAACATCTTTACTGTGCCTAAAATAAATCGTATAAAACAAAAATAAAACATTTAAATAACATTTCTTTTCTCAAAAACCTAAAATATTGTTACTCCAAAAAACAATATCATCCAAATGATTCATGCACTTAAACCCCCAAATTATCACTATGTCCTAACATTGGACTTCTCTCAATCTCAGCTTCTCCATTGAACATGCCGCGTACAAGTAGCCTATTATTTTATCACCATTCGGTCCACTTAGGAAACTTTTTAGCTTGTAGAATGTGAGAGCCGCCATTAGCCTATTTGATAAAGCTTCAAAACTAGACATAGGTGATGCTTAGAGAATGAGAGAGATGAGAAAGTCGATGTTATAAGTGGTGAATAGTTTGAGTTAAGTTATTTTATTAGATTTTAAAAAAGAAAGAAAAAATTCTAAATAAAAAAAATATATATATATATTTGTTTTTTAAGATTTGAAAATTTTTGAATTGCTTTTTTTGGTTTGTTTAGAAGTTTGGAAAAATCTTAATGATTAGATGAAAAAATTATAAAGTGTTTGTCTTTTAGTATTGTTTGATAATGAAATTCTATGAATTTTTTAATTAAGTAAGATGAGATGGTATGTGTTTCCCAAACAACACCTTATACCCCTCATCTGAACCATTTTGCTTAAGCCCAGTTAAAGATTCCACAAAATAATCGTGAACCGGCCTTAAAGATGGTGGGTCTTCCATATCCTGTAACTAAATGAAGGCTTGGCGTTCCATTTGGAAAGAAGATGGCCTAAGTTTACGCTGAGGCTGAAAAGAAAGTTTATACTGAGGTAATGCGTTAGGAAATAAAGAAATGGTTGGTCTTGTGCAACTATCCACTAGGGTTCTCTCCATGAAAGGTAGGAAAATTGATTCTTATTGGCCTAATATATCCCCTCCCAGCTCAAAAGGTTCATCTCATTGGAAATGGATTCTTGGGGAGGACTCCAATGTCAAAGCTGCCAATTATTGTACCCAACAAACTACCATTTAATGGCTAACATTAAGCACATCTTTAATTTTTCTGGGCTTTAAATTTCTAGCTCAAAGGAGACCCAAAAAAGAAGCCCAAAATTCCTCGGCCCACAAAAAGCCCCAAAAACCTAAACCCAACCTTTGCTTTGGCATCTGCTCCATGGACCATATTAACAAAGTCAGAACGGATTGAAAGTTAAAAAGATTGTTCAGAGTCAACGCTTGGATTAAGGCCCTATTTGGTTAATTAGACAAAGATAAAACTATCTCATGTATATTTGTACGGATGAGTAGTTTTGCATCCAAATGATAACATTTTATCTTCATTTCTTCTGTAAATTCTCAAATTCATCTTAAACACTTTCTAACATGAACAATGATCTATAGTAAAAAAACATAATCTCAGTACTAAAAGGTCAAATGGGATCCACCTATTTATCAAATTTTAAAAGGTCAAATCATTTCATCTATAAATTTGTAAACTAATCTCAAACAATTTCTAACATGAACAGTAAAAAGCATACATTTTAATTACCAAAAAGTCAAGTGGGACCTACTTACTTATAAAATTTTAAAAAGTCAAAATTATCCAATATCATCTCACTATCCAAACATACAAAATTTTTACGAATCATTTTATCTAAAAAAATTTTACTACTATTCAAAACATTTCATCTCATCTAAACTACATAACCAAATAGGACTTGAAACTGACTAAATTGGAGTTCGAGAGATATTTTAATACCGACTCCTATAAATGTCAGCGCACAACCTAAATGGTGGCAAGCGTAATAAGTAAAGAACAATGTAAAGTAAGTTTGATGAAATGTCTCCGACACTTTATGAGAGCCATGTGATTATATTCTATATGCACTAAATGTAGTCGTTACAAATAATGTTATAAAAGCTAAAATCAAGGAATATGGGTTGAAATGCAGGAAGGTGATTTTCCTATACAATTAGTCATAGTTGTGCCGTAGGTGCACAATAGAGTTTCCACATGTGAATTTCTAGCCATTGGGTTCGTTTTGGACATACCACAGGGTCTCCTCGGACAACTGGGGTTGGATTGTTGACTTGCACCAATGCAAATTCAAAGGAAGGCTTAGGGTGGACAAGGGACTCTTCAATGCTTAAGTAAATTTTCTTGATCGAAATTCTTATAGAAGATTATTGTCTGCATTAGTGAGTACCTAGGGCTGCTTTTATACTATATATGAGGGAACATCTCGCGCCCGTCGCTAGAGTCGCAGTCCCATCATCCTCATGCTTCGGCCACTTAGAGCACTTAGTGCAATGTAGTGTACTGAAGAAGAGTGGCTAATGCAGCGTGGGTCTCTGACAACCACGTCAGCGACCTCTCAACCTGTGTTGGCAGCGCCTGCCTTTTTCACTCTCACTACAACATTATCGACTTACTGCATCCAAAAATATTTCATCCGTCAATAATGTATCATTAAAAATGACTTATTATGTCTTCAAAGATAATACGGTAAATAACTGCACTTTTTGGTCAAATTAAGCACATGAACAGTCAAAATTTTAATCCCGTCCCTTCTACCTACAAAGTACAAACCGTCAAGTGTCAATATTCCATAGTCGCAAGAACCAAACATTTTTATTGCGACAGATATAAATTCTTTTGTGTCCAAATTATTGATGTAATTTGGGTTCAACTAGAATCAAACGATTATTCGAATAGTTATAATAGATTTTGTGACACAATTATATATTTTTGAAACTAAACTTTAACGACACAAAAAGAAGTCATCTATGTCATTTTTAAAGTGATTGCTAATTTTTAGCGCAATAGATTCAAACAATTATTCGAAACTAAAACTTATTGGGTGGTTGCGCATTGCCAGGTATCGTGATCTGTGTCATGCCTCTTTAGGAAAACTAGAACCGTTGGTTACCCTTTAATCAATGGTTTATACTCACTCTTGCAAAAATCTCAAAAGAAGCTCACAAAAATTTGACAAGTTCACTCCCGCATTACTTTCCCTCCTCCTTTTCACACTACAAACACTCCTTGAGCATTTCCTTACCTATTTGTTTTATTGGTTTCTATTATTGTCAGTTGGAGATGAAGAAGAGACTAAGAGACAAGCATGGCCATCAACAGAGCCAGAGGACAAGCAATATTTGGCTTGAATATGATCACAGGTTTTGCAGGTATGTCATTCGTGATATAATTAGTGCCCTGGGGGAGCAAAATGTTTATGTAAGTACAATAAACCATACTATTTAGACGCAAATTGTTTTATTTTTTCCTCCTTTTCATGAATATGCAATGAGGTTAAATGGAATGCTTGTCACTAGGCTGGCTGTAATTGGTTCATTTTTTTATTTTTAATTTTTTAAACTTAATTGATTTACTTGTTATGTACCCTCATGCGTATCTTAATTGGATTCACAGGAGTTTTCAGGTTGATGTTTAAGCCCCAGGTTGAGGATTTTCTTTTAGCCATGGAGTTGTTTGTTGTTCTCTAACAGAAAAGATGTAGTATGTCCTTCTAAAGCCATCATTATAAGATATTTTGCTTTTTATAAGTAAGAAAATAATCATTATGAGAAATTGGAAAATGAGTTAATATGCTTGCATCATCATATCAAAAGTGTTGGACAAAAGTGCAGATGTGATGAATGCAAGTAGATGTGTGCCTTAGGCTCATAGATATGCTGATCTATAATAATGGAAGCAAGATAGTGTACTGTCAATGGGTAACATATTCATCTGACTGCAATTAGACTCTAATAGATATGCAAATCTGTTTAATTGCATTGTAGTTCTTTCTCGAGACACAGAAATATATACATCTTTATTTACTGTTGCAGCTATTGTACTCTAGATTAAATTATGTGTTGGCTGGTCTTTATTTTGAAACAAGTTGATTTCAGCTCTTTGTTCTGAATTATAGGAGTTGATTATTATGGAGGGCTGATCTTCAGGGTGTAGTGCTGCTGCTCACTTGATGGAGGTCTTACTCTTGTTTCATTCTTTGTTGTTTGGGATAAATAGTGATGCTACCAAGTTGACATTGATTGTATTCTATTTTGTTTCGCCACAAATACCACGTTACGTCAAATCTTAATCGATGCAAATAAGAGGTTGTACTGATTTTAACTAATTTGTGCGACCTTGATGGAACATATTATTTATGACGATATAATCATCACATGAAATTATTTGTGACAAAAGATGGTATCATAAATGATTTTTATCCAGCCAGAAAAAATTGTCTGAAAAAATTCTACTCGCAATAGTTAACCACGGTTTATAGGTTTTTGTGACAACCTTTGAGAATATTTGTGATGACAAAAAAGCTTACGAATAACACCTTAATGTGATCATAACACATTTTACGACCAAAAAATAAGCACGGAATTAATATTTTTTCCGACTACATATATACATTTAGCGACACCATATTTTTTACGTAAATGTATTTTTTTTACTAGTGGCTAATTCTTTTTCAATACGAGAAATTAATACTTGCGTCATATATATTTAAATGTAAAAGCATATTTTTTGTGGCATTTACCTATTTAGACATAATAAATCTTTTGAAAATTATTAATAGTGACTACCTTGCGTTAATTGCCTTGAGACGACAAGTACAATTCACAAAAAGATGTGAACTTTTGGTGTAAAAAATCCTAGAGGTGATAGCCACTTTTCTTGAACATCCACAAGATGTAGTAGGTCTTTGGCAGAGAGACATTTCTTGTTTCCTATAGGGTCAACCCGTTGGGCTGAGGGGGTTTTTATCCCCTTAAGGGTCTATACGTGGGACTTGGTTTCCCTGTGTTATAAAAAGGTACCCCCAACACAGGGATAGATGACCACATATAAATATTATTTCATGAGGTAAAGAGGATTTGAGTATGTGTTCGAGTTTGCATCAACAAGAAACTTATAAATTTTAGTTGCTGATTAAAATTCTAAGGTTATGTTTTGATGTTGAGTTGACTTGGATTTTTGTTAAATAGTAGTGAGTTGAGATGAGACAGTGAGTTGTGATGATTAATTTAAGATAAATTTAAATGTATTTAAATATTACGATGAGTTTAGATGTATTTATGTAAAGTTAAAAAAAATTGTGTCCCATGTATAAAGAGGTGTATGCTGAGTTAAAAAAAACTGTGGTCTCACATATAAAGTTTTTTTTAATTGAGTGATGTTTAATTATTTAAAAGTTGTGTATTTGGATATTGAGATATATTTAAATAGAACCCAATTGAGAACTCATTCGAGATTTCAAATCAAGCCTAAAAAACCAAAAAGGCTCTTAAAAGGGATCTTGATCATCATCAACTTCCACTACAAGACTTAGGCAAATCAAATAAGTTGAAAAGTAAAAGAGAAATTAAAGCAAAGAACTCTACCACTTCTCGATCTTCCTTGGAGAAATGAAAGCAGAGATATGATAAAGAACTGGGAATCAACAGATATTAGTTCTATTGGAGAAAAAGGAGCTAAAACGCTGAGCTAGCTAGCGCGCTGATCTTTAAGAAGGAGAAAAATCGTGAATCTATTCGCTGGTCCCCAAAGCGGACAGTATTTATGATCTTTCGAATATAACGATAATGACATGGTAAAGAGACGACAACAAATTACGAAGAATATTGCATTTATTATTGTTTGACTGTTGGGTCACCAGCCCATGTGTACCTATGTGTTGTGTTTGCAAGCAAGCAATTCCTAGCTTGTAAGGCAGGTTTAGGACTGCACATAAAAATTTTATATCTTACTTTATCTTATTTTATATTATTTTTAAATATAATTTAAATATAAAAATTTTAAATTAATCATTATGATTTTTTTTAATTTTTAAATAAAAAATAAATTCAAAATTTTCAAATCTACAAAAAATATATATATTATAAAATTATATATTCTTATAATATTTTCATTTATTCAGCAATTTCTCTTTCACTTTTAAATTTTAAAAAGTAATCAATCCAAACTCTTTTACTATTATTTACAGATAATTTTAAATTTTTTTTATTTTATTTTATCTCATCTCCTCCTAATCCTATCATTCAATGTACTAACCGTCTAGAACATATGCATCAAACTTGGATTTGGACGCGTTCTTTTGACTCTCTTACTTTCCGAATCCTAACAAAAGAAGATTAATGTGTGTGAGCTAGCAAAGCTGTACAACGCGGTTTCGCGTAGGCCTCCTTTAAATGCCATTCTTTTTCTCTTTATTACTTTCGGAAAAGACCACTCTCCCTGCATGCACTTTTGACATTGTATTTAATATTTCTGATCGTTTTTTCAAAGATAAGATATCGGCCTTCCCCTTTGAATCTTTCATATTTCTATACATGTCATTGTCAATTTGTCCGAACAGTTGATATTGATCTCTCAGCATCAATCGTGAGTTGGCTTACATTATTATTAGTACGAGTAATATTATATATAAATAATATTGTATATTCATATGCGTATTTATATATTTTAAATAATTATTTATATATTTTTCATTTTAAATTTAAAGATTTTATTAAATTTATCTTTTCATTTTAATATTAGAGCACATATAAATATCTAATATTACTTGCAATTAAAATTTTTTTATCATTATATACTGAAGCATAATGTTGATTGCTTATCATTATATACTGAAGCATAATGTTGATTGCTTAGTCCACGAGTCTATCATGCATGCCTTTTGAGTCTTTGACATTGACACAGATGATCACCGACCGAAATTTGAGTCTTTTATTTTTTTAAAACCTAGTTATTTATGATTAGTTTTTTTTAATAAAATAATTATTATCAGTTAAAATGTATTTATTATTGTTACAAATAATTATTTTCGTTCCAAATAATTGATCACAAATATCCATTATTTTTATAGTATTTAGAGGCCGATCAAAGTTTTAGAAGGTTTTCTTCAAATTTAAGGCCTCAATTGGAAGAGATCTCTAGAGATAGATATCAACCTTACACTTTTTATTATTGATTTTGGTATCAGTTAATTAGAACATGGGAGTCGGACCCATGTCTAAGGCTAAACCTATTTATTGGTGTTTGGTGTGTATATATAATGAACTGATCTTGACAGGCAGTATTGAGGTCATGCACATGGAGGCATGCAATTCATGACGATTTCCATGCACTAGTATACATTCGGGCAGTTGAATTATTTTGACCATTTTCATTAATTGTCTTGAGGTTTCTATTGTTAGCTAGCTTTAGATGTTAATTTCTCCTTGGTCTATATTTTAAGGTTCATTAAAGGGGGTGAATTCTCGATAGATCATTATTAAGGACTTGTTTGAAAAACGTTTTTATTTAAAAATTTTAATCTCATTTTATTTTATTTAATTCAATCTAAATATCACTTAAATACAAATATTTTTAAATTAATTATTATAATTTTTTAATTAATTATTACAACTTTTTAAAAATTTCAAACTAAAAATGAAAAGTAATTTAATTTTTTTAAATTTTTAAATAAATCAAATTAATTTTAGAATATTTTTTATTTAATTTCTTCTTTCTCATTTCATTTAATTTTATAATATTTTTTATTTAACTAATCAAACTGTTTCACTAAGACTATTTATTAATTATTTTATTATTATTTATAAAAAATTTATTTCATTTTATTATCTAAATCTATGCTTAAAAAATAAAAGAAAAAGGTTAGGCGAAACACTGAAACCTCATTTTTCCATAAAAGCAGCAAAAAGTTGATTGCGATGATAATTTGATTGATTTAATCGTACAGTAATAGAAAGAACACTTGATAAAGCATTTTTGCACCAATCCGGATGTAGGTTTTCTCATTCCTTCAACGCATGCATTTGACGAAGGCACTGAAATCGAGGAAGTCATGAGAAATGGCAGTACTACAATGTGTTGCGATCGTATTGGCTTTTCAAAAGGGGCGGTGCTACTCTGTCGTTTTAGAAATACTCGTACCGTCACTTATACCGTCAATTATTTTTTTTGTTTTTTATTTTTTTATTTTATCATATTAGAATATTTATCATATTAGAATATTTTATAAAATATAAAAGATTATTAATACAATAATAAATAATTTTTAATTAATATATAAAAAAATTAAAAAAAAAAATACATAAAATATTAAAAGGAGCCAGGCAGGGAAACGTATTGCGTGGGATCCCATGCTCTTCTGTCAACTCTATCAGCTCAAGGACATGGAACAATACGCCCTGCAAGAATGGGACTTCCAAATGTTAAAGAGCACTCTTACGCAACTTTTCAATTTTTATATATTATTATTTTTTAATTTTTTAATTTAAATTTTAAATTTGTTATTTTCAAATTTTTTTTATTTTTTTATTCACTATTTATATATCAAATATTTGATAAAATTAAAAATTAAAAAAATATAGCGTATAAAAATTATATAAATAATAAAAGACTGTATAAATTTTTTTAACGTAAAGACAAAGAATTTATATTGTTTCAAATCAATGTAGTCTCGATATATACCGGTAAACAATATTTTCTTCAAAAATTTCAAGATTTTAAAGTTAGGTTTTTCGAAAAGAAATTTCAAAATTTTAAAGCTAGGTTTTTCAAAAGGGAGGCACTTTTAATTGATTCATCTAATTTTCAAATAAAAGTAGCAATCCTCCACAAGTCAGTTACCACATCAGTCATACCACAAAACAAAGAGTAGAAACACCCATAAACAGGGGCGGAACCGGGATTTTATGTTTGGGGTGGCGATCGATAAAGTATGCGGTACGTGTAAATTTTAGAAGAATAATCATCAGTAATAGAAATTTCATATTCTGTTGTTACCGAACTCTCTAAACGTATATTACTTTTTGAATTGTACTCCATTTCATTCTTTAAAAAAAAAAAAAAAATTATTCTTAAGTACTTGTTCATTTTTTTTATGATTTAAGAAAATTTTATAAATCAAGAATAAATTTGAAAACTTTCTATTAAGTAATGATGAAACGCTATTAGATTTTTAACAAACTATATCTCACAATCATATAAGTTAGAGTGAAATTAAATAAATGAGTATAATCAATAAATTTTACAATCTTATAAATTTATAATTAATTTTTTTACTAGAGTTAGATTATTAGAGTAACTGTAAGATTATGTAAGTTAAAATTTGGGTTTACGTAAAGTTAAAAATTAAAATATAAATAGATGTATATTGAAATTTTCGTAAAAAAAATTTGGGGGGGCAATTTTTATTTTTATTTTTATAATCTAAGAGAGAATTTTAATTATATATATAATTATATATATATTTCTATTATATATCAATTTTGGAAAAATTTTGGGGGGGCCGTAGCCCCCCCAACTGAAGGCGTGGGTCCGCCCCTGCGGCCACAGATAATAGCAAACTAGGCCAACCCTCCTTTAGAAAATTTTGTTTGACGCCGCAAGCTCCAAATTGAGATTATGTCGTCGTCATCCTCAACGATTCCCATTGCTGCCATTCTCACTGTTTCTTGTCATTGTCATTGTCATCCTCACCTTTTCTATGAGAACAAAATAATGAAAATGTTAGGAATACCAAAATTTTCCATTTTCCTCAATAATCTGACAACCAAACGTAAGCATACAGTTTCAGATGAAAAGCGAAACACAAAAAGAAGCACAAATCTGAAAATATAAATAGAAAACATTCCCAAGATTTATTGTTTTTGCAGTTTTCTTTTCCTTGAGTTTTTGGTCTGTAAAGATCTATTCTATTGGTCGTTTAAAAGTAATGGTTTGGGAGTTTTTTGGTTTTATTTATTGGGTTTCTTGGTCTTTCTTATGCTTGGTTTTGAAGGGATTGGGTTTGTCAAATAGTTTCTATCGATTGGTGGAGGCATGTGTGACATCTCTTTGGTACTCGATTATGATAAATAGAACATATAAATGCTTTCAAACCTTCACAAGAACTGAGTCCAGGGAATCCTCTTTCTCCGTACTTGTTTATAACTATACAGGAAGTTCTTACTCGGCTATTGAAGAAAAACTTTGAAGATGGAAAGATTGGTTGTTATCATCATCCTAAAGGGGCTCCTATGGTGTCCCATAGATTAATTTTATGCAGATTATCTCCTTATTTTTGCTAATGGGAAAAAGAGATCCATTAAAATGCTATTATGGATACTGGATAAATATTCTTATTGGTTTGGACAACTTATTAATAAGGATAAATTGACTTTATTTTTATCAAAGAAGATTAATTATACAAGGAAATGTGGACTTCTTATAATGACAGGATTTGTGGAAGGGTCTTTTCCCACTACTTATTTGGGAGTTCTTTTGTTGTCGAGATGCCTTACGGCAAGAGCATTGGAGCCTTTGGTAAATAAAATACGCAATAAGGTTGCAAGGTGGAAAATGAAACTTCTCTCACAAGGCAGTCATCTCACTTTGCTTAGACATGCATTGTCTTGTATGGAAACTCATTTGTTGGCAGCAATTAATGTTCCTAAGGTTATTTTAACCAAGCTTAACTCAATCCTCTCTATATTTTTTTTTCAGGTTAGTATAATGAGAAATCAAAGAAAAATTGGGTTTCTCGGTCGACTATTTGTAAACCAATCAAGGAAGGTGGTTTAGGCCTTCCAAACTTTAATGAAGTGCAACGTTCCATGCATATGATATTTGCATGGCTTATTTTGTCCATTGATAACCTTTGTACTCGATTTTTTTGAGCAAAATATGTAAATGAAGGTAATCTTGTTATGGTAGCTTCTACAAGTGGCTCACGATTTTGGATCGAATATGTAGGTATTTCTTAAGGTTTATGATCATTCTAAGGTCTGGATTAAAGAAGGTAGAATATCCTTTGGCATGATAGATGGCTGTCGTGTAGACCTTTAATGCATTTGTTCAACATGTTGAGAATCCAAGCCTTCAAGTCAAGGACTTCTGGGTTGAAAATGCATGGGATGAGGTTGCTCTAGTGGAGTTACTTACGGAGGATAGGGCCTTTGAGGTGATGAGATCGATGGTGGCAGGTAAGAAGGGTTCAAATGTCTATGTTTGGGAACCGAATCAAGATGGTAATTTTACCACTTCATCGGCATGAGACATCATAAGAGTTCGATGTGAGGATATGCCTTGGAAGGACTAAATTTGGCATAAACTCCTTCCTAAAAGAGTGTATGTTTATATTTGGAAGGCATGGTTTAGGTGCCTTCCTGTGGATGATCGTATCAAGTCTATGGGCATTTCTCTTGCTTCACATTGTGATTGATGTACAAATGGCAATTACGAGACACTGAACCATGTTTTATGTTCTAGAAAGATTGCTATGGAAATTTGGTGGAACGGATCAGTGGCATTAGGTGTTCAATGCATGAATTCATGTACATGGAGATCACGTATCTATTCTTGGTTCAATTTTGCAAAAAGGTCTTCCCAACGTGGTATTCTAATTGGCATTCTTCCATATTTAATTACTTGGAGGTTGTTGAATCGAAGGTGCAATGCCAAAATGGAACAAGTTTCAGAATTGATGGATTTAGTGTGGCTTGTAGTTAAGTTAAGGTTAACTCAGATTTCTGAAAACATTACAAAATGTATGAAACTTTTTTGAGTGGTTGTGAAATTCTAAGAGCTATCAATATGCCTATCAAGAATGTTTCTAAGAGAAGCCTGCATATGGTGGAGCGGCGGAAACCAATGACAAGGTGGGTAAAACTGAATGTTGATGGGTGTACCAGGAGGAACCCAGGGTCTTATGAAGGGGGTGGGGATGATTAGGGATTATTTGGATAATGTCAAGGTTGCCTTCTCGGAAAAACTGGACTTTGATACAAATAATGCTGCTGAAATGAAGGCATTTATCAAAGGTGTGGCTGTTTGTAAGGAATTTGGGTTTTCTTGTGTTAAAATCGGATGTGATTCAGCATTACTCGTCAACTAGTTGGCTTCAAAGAATTGTAATGTGTGGTATTTATGAGACTACTGGGATGAATTGTTGGATTGTTTGGAAGGTATGACTTATAAGATTTAACATATTTTTCGTGAAGGAAACCAAGTTGAAGATTTCTTTGCATGCCAAGGTGAAACTGGAATCAATTTGACTTATGGAGGGTATGATTTGTTGCCACATGATGCAAGGGGTATACTTAGACTTGATAAGATTGGTCTTCCAAATTTAAGATCTTAATTTTGAATATTTATTTGATTTTAGAATCGATTTGTTTTTATCATCTTTTCTTGTGCAGGGGTTTTAGACTTGTTTAGTTTGAATTGAGACCTGTTTAGTTTTGGAATTATTTATTGGTTTTGTACCTTGGTTTTGGTCTTATTGATGAATTTGTAAACCTTCAAGTGTTTGGATTGTTACCACAAGATTTATCCGTTATAAGTGAGAGCTATCAATAAATTGAAAGGGAGCCCTTCATGGACACGTGATCTCGTCTCTTTGGAAAAAGAAAAAAAGGCATAGTTGTTAGGCGTTGTTGTTGTTGTTGTTTATTTATTTATTTTTTTGGTATGGGTGATTTCCATATATGAAGTTTCCATCTGGACCGATTAGAAGCTTTCCATATAAGCAAATAAGCTCAAGACTTTTCCACATGATCATTTTTTCGAAGTCATTGTTTAGAAATCAACGCACACGGAAGATGGGTGGAGAGAGAGAGAGAGCGCAAAATATAAAGAGAGAGAAAAGTAACTATGAAAAGACCCAATTGTTTGTCCGAGAGGGAAGCATACTCAAAGTGAATGACTTGTGAAACTGTATGAAGGCAATCACACATAATTATGATGTGAAGCATACGTGGCAATTCATTATTAGAAGGCTATCTTTTGTGATTGTTAGCTCAACCCGTCCTAAAATTTTCTCTTTCCAAAATCTTGTAAAAGTGATGGGGTACCGCAAAAGAGAAATAGTCTTAAATAATTATAATAACAAGAGTATTGTTACAATCATTATAATACAAAAGTAATCTCACAAATCAGAGTGACTTCATATAGTTATATCCATCACATTCACTTTATAATAAAAATAAATCTGACAAACTATATCATGTTACATCAATTTGTGAAATTACTTTTATATAATTTATTTGTTACTAGAATATTTTCTAGTTACAATGTCCGAGACAGGATGAGAACCTCCTGCTAGATATGACCATATTTAGATATGGAGATAAATCCAAATAAACATCTATATTTTCTATCAATATTCAACTTATTACTTCTTTTCTCACATCTTTCTTCTCGGTTTAATTTTGTCATCTCTAATCATAATTGCTATCTAACATATAATGTTTAATTTATAGAGACCGTCATTTCGTAGTTAGCACATAAAATCACTCAAAATTTATTATATTGGTAAGTGTAATTAGAAATTACAGATGAAAGGTATATATTGTTCTCCTAAAATATATATTTGAAAATGTTGTACATAAATTGGTTTTTGTTGTATAATAGGTGGATGACCATCAACTACCATTCAAAATGTGAATTGGTTGTTAGCATGTGAGAGTTTGTTGTACTTGTCACTTGGTTATTGAGCATGTGAATTGATTAGCACAACCACCATATAAGTTGTCTATAAAAGAGGTCTTGATAATCATTTATAAGATATAAGAAAAGAAGAGAAGTGAATGATATTTGAACTCTTGAAAAACAAATTTCATAACATGTTATCAGCACGAAACTCTACCGATTCTGAAGTCAGTAGTCTTTTTCAAGTAAAATTTTCAATATATTATTTGTAATCTTTGATATAAATATGATACATTTTATTGCTGATGATTATTTAAAATCTACTTGATTTTATAAATATATTGATATACACATATTTATTTCATTATTTATATATGTAGAAAATGACAAATCTTACAAAATTAGAATTCGTTACTCTTGACATTTCCAGGAAAAATTATTGGATCCTTGATGCTGAAATCCATCTGGATGCTAAGAACCTGGGAGAAACAATAAAATAAGAAAATCAAGCGTCCTTGCAGGACTGTACTAAAGTAATGATTTTATTTTGCTACCATCTTCATGAATAATTAAAAACTGAATATCTTACAGTAAAATATCCATTTATTTTATGGATCAATTTAAGGAAGATGTTTGAACACCAGAAGACTGTCATCCTCCCAAAAGCTCGTTATGAATGGTTGTACCTGAGGTTGCAAGATTATAAAAGTGTAAGTGAATATAATTCTGCACTATTTAAAATAAACTCAGTACTAAAATTATGTGGTGAGAAAATCACCGATGATGATATGTTAGAGAAGACATAAACTACTTTCTATGTCTCGAATGTGCTCCTGCAGCAGCAGTATCGAGAGCGAAATTTCAAAAAATATTCTAAACTTATATAATTTCTTCTAGTAACTGAGAAGAACAATGAGTTTTTATTAAAAAACTATCAGTCACGCTCTACTGGTTCAATATCATTCCCTGAAGTGAATGATACTAGATTTGCATCACTCCCATAAGCGAATGGTGCATCCTTTCGAAGAAATCGATGGCGTAGACGTGGTAGGAGAAACTATATAAATATTGGTTCTAAAAGTGACAATATTAAAAGAGATACTAATAATAATATACCATATTGCCAGAAGCGATACAATTCAAAAAGGGGTAAAAGCCTCCAAAATAATTCTTCAAAAAGAAGTGAAGATGTGTGCTATAAATGTAGAATGACTGGACACTAGTCACGTACCTGTCGTACGGCTAAACACTTGGCGGACTTATATCAAGCTTCTATAGAAGGGAAGAATAAAGGGTTGAAACAAATTTAGTAGAACCATCAGATGATTCATTAAATGTAAATATAACTCATCTTGATGTTTCTGATTTCTTTAATAATCCTAATGATAGAATTGATCACTTGATTGGAGATGGAAGTGTTCCATCCAATTAATGTATTTTCTTTATTATTTGTAATGAAAATTTTGTATATTTTGTAGAATTATAGATCACATGGATGAATTTTTTATCTCTGAGTTGAATGATAAAGATGTATGTCTAGCTGACAGTGCTACAACTCACACAATTCTTAAAGATAAAAAATATTTTCAAAATCTAACACTAAGTAAAGCCTATGTCCATACCATATCAGGTTCATCAAATCTAATTGATGGCTCCAGAAGAACTTATATTGTGTTGTCTAATGGCACTAAATTTTGTATTGATGATACTCTATTTTCTTTACAATCTAGAAGAAATTTATTAAGTTTCAAATATATACATTGTAATGATTACCATATTGAAACGATTAATGAAGAAAGTAAACAATATCTTCTCATTACTAAAATAATATCGGGCCAGAAGCTCGTAGTAGAAAAACTGTCTACTCTCTCTTCTAGATTGTATTATATAAAGATGAAAACAATTGAATCATATGTGGTAGTGCACCAGAAGTGTATTGACCCTAAAGTATTTATGACTTGACATGATCGTCTTGGACATCTGGGATCAATAATGATGAGACGAATCATTGATAATTCACATGGATATCCCTTAAAGAACCAAAAGATTCTTTTACTCAATGAATATTTATACTCTGCATGTTCCCAAAGTAAATTGATTATCAGACCATCTCCTTCAAAAGTCATTGTTGAATCTCCATTCTTTTTACAAAGGATTCACGGAGATATATGTGGGCCTATTCATCTATCAAGTGGACCATTTAAATATTTTATGGTTTTGATTGATGCATCAAGTCGATGGTCACATATTTGTCTACTTTCCACTAGAAATGTTGCATTTACTAGACTTCTTGCTCAAATAATCAAACTACGAGCACAATTTCCTGAGTATCCAATTAAAATCATTCGATTGGATAATGCAGATGAATTTTCGTCTCAAACTTTTGATAACTATTGTATGTCAATATGAATAGATGTTGAACATTATGTTGCCCGTACACACACTCAAAATGGTCTAGCTGAATTTTTGATCAAAAGGTTTCAGTTAATCGCTAGACTTTTACTTATGAAATCAAAATTACCTATTTCTGCTTGGGGACATGCTAGACTTCATGCAGCATCATTAATTCGTGTTAGACCATCTGCATATCATAAATATTCTCCATTACAGCTTGCATTTGGTTAACAACCAAATATTTCTCACCTTCATACTTTTGGATGTGTTGTGTATGTTCCAATTGCACCTCCACAACGTACAAAAATGGGCCCTCAACGTAGACTTGGAATATATGTTGATTTTGATTTTCCATCTATTATTAGATACCTTAAGCCACTTACAAGGGATATGTTTAAAGCACGTTTTGAGAATTGTCACTTTGACGAATCCACTTTTTCATTACTGGGTAACGAAAAGTCGATGCCTGAAGCACGAAAAAAAACTACTTGGGATAATAAAGCCCTATCTCAATTTGATTCTCCTACAAATAAAAGTAAACTAGAAGTTCAGAGGATTATTCATTTACAAAATGTTGTAAATCAATTACCGAATGTATTTACTGACACTAAAGGTGTAGTAAAATCATATATTCCTACTGTTAATGCTCCAGTAAGGATTGAAGTTCCTGAAAGACAAGTTGTCAAAACAGCAATAAATGAGTCTAAGATACGCCTGAAGCGTGGAAGACCTATTGGTACAAAAGATAAAATTTTTCGAAAGAAAAGAATACAAAATGAATTTGATGTTCTTGAAAAACCGATACCTATAGCATAGGCTATAAGTACAGTTGATACTCCTAGAGAGATCAAATCTTTGATTCCAAAATCTCCTGAAAATGGACCTCTTAAAAAAGTGTTTCATGAAATTATTTCTCCTGAAGAGGAACAGATACTTGAAAATAATGATATCTCAGTACATTTCATGAGTACTGGAGAAATTCTGAATAGAAATAAAACTGTTGTCGACAACATATTTTCATATAAAATGGTCATTGACATTACCAGAAGTAATGAAGAAAGTGAGCCAAGAACCATCGAAAAATGTCGACGTAGAAATGATTGGCCAAAATGGAAAGCAACTATTGAAGCTGAATTAAATGCGCTAGCAAAACGAGAAGTATTTGGACCTGTTGTCCAAACACCAAAGGGTGTAATGCCTACTGGATATAAGGGGGTATTTGTATGAAAACGTAATGAGAAAAATGAAATTGTGTGGTACAAAACACGACTTGTCGCACAAGATTTCCTGCAGAAACTCGGGATTGATTATGAAAAAATATATTCTCCAGTTATGGATGCAATCACATTTAGATTTTTTATTAGTCTGATTGTTACAAAAGGATTAGAAATGCGATTGATAGATGTGGTCACTGCATATTTGTATGGATCTTTAGACCATGACATATATATGAAAATTCCTGAAGGATATAAAATGCCTGAAGCATCTATAAGTATATCTAGAAATATGTACTCTATCAAATTTCAAAGATCTTTATTTGGGTTAAAGTAATCCGGACGCATGTGGTATAATCGCCTAAGCGAATATCTATTGAAAGAAGGATTTGAGAATAATCCTATATGTCTATGTGTTTTTATTAAGAAATCAGAATCCGGATTTGCCATTATTGCAGTTTATGTTGATGATTTAAATATTGTGGGAACTCCTGAAAATATTTCAAGAACCGCTACATATTTAAAGAATGAATTTGAAATGAAAGATCTTGGCACAACAAAACTTTCTCTCGGCCTGCAGCTCGAGCACTTGTCAAATGAAATTTTTATTCATCAGTTCATGTATACAGAAAAAGTTCTAAAACACTTTTATATGGACAAATCTTATCCCCTAAGTACTCCAATGATTGTTCGGTCACTTGATGTGAAGAATGATCCATTTCGTCCTTGTGATAACGATGAAGAAATTCTTAGTCCTGAAGTATCATATCTCAATACAACTGAAGTTTTGATGTATCTTGCAAATTGCACTCAGCCTGATATTACTTTTCAGTTAATCTGCTTGCAAGATATAGTTCTGCACCAACTCAAAGGCATTGGAATGGTATTAAATATGTCATTCGTTACCTTCAAGGTACGGTTGATATGAGATTATTTTATCAACGTGGATCAAGTCCAAAATTAATTGGGTATGCAGATGCAGGTTATCTTTTGGATCCACACAGAGATAGATCTCAAACTGGATATTTATTTACTTATGGAGATACCGTCATATCATAGAGATCTGTCAAGCAGACAATATCTGCTACATCTTCATATCATTCAGAGATCATTACAATTCATGAAGTAAGTCGAGAGTGTATTTGGCTGAGATCAGTGATTTAACATATCCAAAAAAAGTATGATTTTCCAATGATCAATGATAGTCTAATAATTTTATATGAAGATAATACTGCTTGTATTACTCAAATCAGAGGAGGATATATAATAGGTGACAGAACCAAACATATTTTACCTAAATTTTTTTATACTCACAAACTTCAAGAGAAAGGTAGAATTGATGTCAAGCAGATACGAACAAGTGATAATCTGGCAGATTTATTCACAAATACATTACTAACTACGACATTAAAGAAAATTATGCAAAACATTAGAATGCGAAGACTCAAAGATGTATTATCATACACTTTTTAGAGGGAGTAAATGTCCTGAAGACTTGTGCTAATTGTACTCTTTTTCCTTCGCTGAGGTTTTGTCTCACTGGATTTTCCTCTACAAGGTTTTAATGAGGCAATCTTAAAGCACTTTAAGGTACACAAGAATATTGTATTCTTCTTCCTTCGCCTTTAGTTTTTCTTCTCACTGCGTTTTTCCTTGACAAGGTTTTAACGAGGCAGATTTTTTATAGATAGCCATCCAAGGAGAAATGTTGTATAATAGGTGGATGATCATCAACTACCACTCAAAATATGAATTGCTTGTTAGCATGTGAGAGTTTGTTATACTTGTCACTTAGTTGTTAAGCATGTGAATTGATTAGCACAATCATCATGTAAGCACAATCATCATGTAAGTTACTCATAAAAGATGTCTTGAGGATTATTAGTAAGATATAAGAAAAGAAGTGAAGTAAACTATATTTGAGCTCTTGAAAAACAAATTTCATAACAGTTTTTATTAGATTGTAAAATTGTGGTACTGTCTGCTGATAATATGTTTAACATATATAGTTTTTGTAAGAGGTTTTCCTTTTTAGTTTTGCTCAGGTCGATTTGGTTTTCGTTTGTGACAAAAATCTAAATTATTATTTGTTTTTCTTTTTTTTGGAGAAAAATTGTCTTTTGATTGTTTCAATGTTAAGATGTTTAGATTGAGAATAACAAAAATTACGGGAACTATATTAAAAAAAAAAAAAAAAAACCAATTTTCGTCAATTATATGGCTTTGTTATGGAAATTTGAAAAGATTAATGCTAAATAAAATTATGAATTATGCAAGAATAGAACACACATTTTATGAGAGTTCTATATTTATTCAATTTTTTAAAAATAAGTGCATGACATTTGCGTATTTTATATATAACTACAAATATCATTTTACTTGTATCATGAACATGTACCAGTGCCATGCACTACTTAATGTCATAACTTAGCCTCTATTTTAGAAACAACGACCAATGCAGATTGAGTATTGATATTGGATGTGAGTAACTATACGATAGATTTATAAAATTATTTTTATTATAAAGTACCTTTAATATATCATATTAATCTGTAAATTGACTTCTATGAAATCTATTTGTAATTGTAGTATGTGATAGGCGCATGATCTCATGGACTAGCAAATTATTAAATGCTCAAAATTGAACCACACTTGTTGTGACGGCCTGCCTACACGTGGCTTATGAATACAATACATTGTTTATTGTTTACAACCCCCTCCACATGCATGATACATTGACACAATGAGTACTCATGTCACTGACCCCACCTCCCCCCTCTTAAATTCCCTCACCTGCCCTGCACCCATCTGAACCCCGACCCTCTTTAATATAAATTGGCTCTGAACTCGCCATATAAACACATAAACACTAGCAATTAATAGCAGCAAGCAAGAGTCGGCGTTTCGTTCCTTTACTGTCAAAACAATTGACAGTTCCAAAATGGCTTCTCCCCCAATATTCACCCAAAAGCTCTTGAAACTCTTGTTGATCATGCTTATCCCCTGTGTATGCAGTACTGCAGTTGCTGCTACCTCTCGCGCAGATCTCTGGAGTTCGGAGTGCTTAGCGGTGCCCTCATCAGAATTCGTCGACACTGTGAAGACCACCATCGGCGCTGTGCAAAAGGTGGCCTCCATTATCTCTCCTTTTGTCAATGCCTTTGGCGATCTTCGCATTTCCAATGCCATTTCCGACTGTCTTGACTTGCTCGATCTTTCCGTCGACCAGTTAAGTTGGTCTGTCTCAGCCATCCAGAACCCAAAAGGTATACAAATCATCAAAATTCTACGATATTTCTTCTTGTTTAATTTCATGTAGTACTAATTCCTTGTACATGGGAATACGTGTACTTTGGTTTGGGTCACGGATGTGGATAGAGTTAAAACTGTACCAATTCCCTTAGCTTAATTAGTTTGCTCACGTGAGCCTACCTTCCATCGATGGTCCCATTTCGTGCTTTTTCTTCATTGGATTCAGGGGACCCTCGACATTGCTAAATGCTAATCACGTCCAATTGTTCTTGTCTTAACTCGTTATTCTTTCAGGTGAGAATCTCGATATAAAAATCAAATTTTAGAGGAACTAAGATATATAAACGTACGTACGAGATTATACAAACAATAATAATACAAAAAACAGCTCATATGTACATGGTTTTGATTTACAGGTAAAGACAACAGCACTGGAGATATGAGCTCTGATTTAAGGACATGGCTGAGCGCCGCATTCGTTAATCAGGACACATGCAATGAAGGATTTGAGGGCACCAATAGCATTGTCAAAGGGCTGGTGGGGGGGAGCCTGAGCCAAGTGACTTCTTTGGTGCAGCGACTTCTTTACATGGTGCGCCCTGCTTCCCAAATCCATGGGCGTAATTTCGGAAATAAAGGCCAATTTCCAGGGTGGGTGAAACACGAGGATCGGAAACTGCTACAAGCAAATGGGGTGGCAGTTGATGTTATAGTGGCTGCAGATGGGAGTGGGAATTTCACAAAGGTTCAGGACGCGGTGTTGGCTGCTCCTGATTATAGCATGCGCCGTTATGTCATCTACATTAAGAGAGGTGTATACAGAGAGTATGTGGAGATCAAGAAGAAGAAATGGAACCTTATGATGATTGGCGATGGCATGGACGCTACTATTATCTCCGGCAATCGGAATTTTGTTGACGGTTGGCCCACCTTTCACACGGCAACCTTTGGTAATTGCGTTACACATGATCCTTAAAAGTATTGGAAGGAATTCAATTATAAAAATAATAAATGATAGTTACAATCGTCAACATGTAATTATTTTAAAAATAAATAAATAAATAAAAATTTTATATAAAAAAATTTATTTTTATATACTTTGTATACAACAGAGTGCAACAGAGTGCATATAGAATTACTCATCTGTATCTAATTATTATGTAATCGTTTTAAGAAATAGTGAAATTTATTATTAAAAAATTAATTTTTTAAAAATAAATCTTATATTTATTTACTTTTTTATAAAAAATTATACAATATTTACACATTTTATAATAACAAATATCGATTTCTTTTTAGAATTATACGTCTAATTTTCATGACAATACTTGTATGCAGCCGTTAGTGGCAGGGGTTTCATAGCCAGAGACATGACATTCGAGAACACAGCTGGGCCAGAGAAGCACCAGGCGGTAGCGCTAAGATCCGACTCAGATCTATCAGTCTTCTTCCGGTGCGGCATGAGAGGATACCAGGACACGCTATACACCCACACAATGCGACAATTTTACCGAGAGTGCCGAATCAGCGGCACCGTCGATTTCATGTTCGGCGACGGCACGGTGGTGTTCCAAAACTGCCAAATTCTGGCCAGAAAAGGTTTGCCCAATCAAAAGAACACCCTAACCGCTCAAGGTCGCAAAGATTCAAACCAGCCCACCGGCTTCTCCATCCAATTCTGTAACATCTCGGCGGATTCAGATCTTTTGGCCTCGGTGAATTCCACCTCAACGTACCTGGGAAGACCCTGGAAACTGTATTCACGAACCATATTCATGAAATCATACATGAGCAATGCGGTGAGGCCTGAAGGGTGGCTGGAGTGGAACTTGGGTTTGCATTTGGATACGTTGTTCTACGGTGAATACATGAATTATGGGCCTGGGGCTGGGGTTGGCAGCCGGGTTAAGTGGCCGGGGTATCATGTTTTCAATGAATCCGGTCAGGCTAATAATTTTACGGTGGCTCAATTCATTGAAGGGAATTTGTGGTTGCCTTCTACTGGTGTCAGATACACTGCTGGGTTGGAAGTTTCATAAGCAGTTTGATAAAACTTTCTTCATTCTTTGTCCCTATTTATCTTCTTCTTGTAATGATTTTAATTTTTGTTCCATAAATATTTATATTTTTTCATGAACTTCCCTCTCTCTCAAAGAGTTCAAAAAAGAGGTAAGATGATGATCAATTGTTCTTTTTTTAATATATTTGAAAGAGGGGGCTTTCAAATTTCAGACTTCTATTTTAAAAGTTACGGATTATGTCAATTAGACCATAGGTCTTTGGCAAATGATCATCAATTGTTGGATCCGAAAGTTGAGTGTTTTAAGTTATATATATAATTGTTTAAGAGATTATTTAAAATATGTTACATATTTGGAAAATAATTTGCATAGTTTTATTGTGGCAAGTTTTGCTTGTTCTCTTTAAAAAATGGGCTTTGCTAGATACTCCCGAGACTTTAACCCCGTTGTGGCCTCGCGGTTGACGAGTCAGTTGAAAATATATTAAAAAAACAATACAAAATACTGCACCTCTCTCGTGCAGTGCTCGACTTTGGACGCATTCTCTTTCTACCCAAGGACTCCCTACAATAAGACATTCTCGAGATAGCTTTAGCAATGAAACATTTTCTTCTCTTCATGCTCTCTATCTTCGTTTCTCTGCTTGGTTGCTGAGAAAGCTTGAAAACATATCTGAGATGCCATATTTATATACTGGAAACAATAATCACTCTCTCTCATCACAGAACTTGCAAGATTTGCACATGGATGAGTATTTCTATATTTTTTTTTTCTTCCTCTTAACTTTGGTTCAGTTTAGACTCATATTTGCAATTTCTATATTTTTTTTTCTTCCTCGCCGGTTGGACGTTTTTGCTTATCATTTTGGTTTCTTCCATTTTTATCTCTTTGCTTCTATCATTGGGTTTTTCTTCCATTTTAATCCTCTGACCATTGCCTAAAAACATCACAATTCACAAGGCCAAGTGAACACGCTAAAGTGATAACCATTGCATTGCAGCAAACCAAACAAACCATTCAAAATCTTAAAAGCCTTAGAAGTCGGCCTGCATCTGTGTGTATACATATTGAGAAGCTCAAATAGTTTCTGGCAAATATCTACATTTTGTTTGCTCTCATTTTGTGATGATGGCGAACCAGTTGGAGAGCTTAATGGAGTCGATAAAGTCGAAATTACGGGTGCTGAAGAAGTCGAAGAAGAAGAAGCCGTACATGAAGATGGACAAGAGCTCCAGCGTTAAGGTCGAGATCTGCAATAGAAAGGTCCGCATGCTCATCGATAAGACCCTTAAGGTCGCCGATCGTCCCGGCAAGGGCAGTATCTCCTTCTTTTTATTTTGAATTTTTTTCTTCCCTTAGAGGGTTGAGAAAGGCTGCGGGGAGAAGGCAACAGTTTGAGAGAGGAAGGGAACCAAGCGCGAGTAAAGGAAAGGGAAAGAGAAGTGAGAGGTGAGTTTGTATAAATTGGGAAACGATATCGTCTTTAATCCACGTAGGACACGAAGCCGCGTCGGGGTTATTATCTTGGTGCGCTAAAGAATTTTCCTTAAAAAATATATATAAATTTAAAAACAATATAAAAGAATGAGTGAATAATATGATAAAAATTATGGAATATATAATATCTTTCAAAAAATAATTAAATAGATGTTCTCCATGGAGTTCAAATAGATACTACAAAGAATATCAGCATTTTCAGCACTGATTTTGGTTGCAAACATAATGAGAAATTGATGCAAATAGCCTTACACATCGATTTTTTATGGTCGATCAATGGATACAGTTAATTGCTTATTTATGCGTTTCAACATCCATTTTCATACATCTTGGCAAAATTAAAGTATTTGCTGCGATTTTGTTCCACCACAAATACTGAAAATAACACAATAAAAAGCTACACACACTAAAGTCGTGCGGTCCTTATATTTTACATCCATTGTTTTCCATCAAATTATAAACCGAAGCAAATAAGAACATCCAATTCTTTTGTTACACAATAAAAAGCGTTGCAAAAACCTATATTCTTTGTAGGGAGATGTTTTACCACTCCAGCTGGCAAGATTCTGTTATCATATAATGCAGTCAAGGAAGTGCGGACTTAAATGATGAATGCTACTTTGCCAAACGAGGTAGAGTGGGCTTGAACTTGCACGGCAGTTGGCAGTTTTCTGTTTTTGGCATTTTGTCGTGCAATTTCTTTTTTTTTTTTTTTTGAAGAGTTAGGTCAAATGTTCAATAGTAATTCTTATTCTAATTTTATTAATCAACCCTCACTTATAATGAAAGAAAACCATAATAACAAAAATGACATTAAAAAATTACAAACAAATAATAATAAAATCTCCGATATCCTAAAAAGAACACCAGACACAAAGAAAATCAAAACCTTCTAAACATGCTTAGAACTCTATTTTTATTCAAGAAGAATAAAAAAACCAGACAATACAAATATCATTGAGCAAAACAAACCAAATAAATATACTAATCAAAACATAAAAGAGAAACATTAACCACGCAAAGAATGAATGCCTAATTTATCCACTCTCGGGATATCTTTGAGACAATGGGGGTATCACAAAAATTAGTCCAAGTCCCTAACATCATATTAGAAGCCAACCGAGTAAGAAAATCCATACCGACATTGCATTCTCGATAACTATGAGGAACCACCACTTGAAAGCTAGAGAGTAACTGAAGAATTTCATCCAAATAGCCTTCCAAATACCCAACAGCTTCTTTTCAATCCATTTAACAATTAGAAGATAATCCAATTCCACTTCTACCTGCCAAATGTCCATCTCCTAACAATGTTGCAGTCAATAGAGTAAAACTATCATCTCAACCATATTATTCATCCCAAGCTCCATAGAAGATGCAAAAGCCATTTTAAGCTTTCTAGAATTATTTCTATTAAGAAATTAATGTTGGGAACCATCTAGAGAGAAATTAATATCTTTTGGAGACAAATGATCCCGCCTAATTATTCATTAGGATTAATCCTTAATTTTCTTTAAAATGAGTTTATAATACCATATTATATTAAGTTTTATATTTTATTTTTAGCATTGGTGGTTTAGCAAGCAAGCCCATTAATACTACTCTTAAGACCCTTAAATCTTTAAAATGTTATGAGCCAATACTTAAAGATCCAAGTCTTATAAGATTTTAAGGTTTCGGTTATTTTTTGAGTTTATCTTAACTTAATTAAGTTTATTTTATCTAATTTAAGTTTTAAAACTTTTTTAATATTCAAAACAAAATAAAATAAAATAATTTTTTAAAAATCTCACAATACAAATAATATTAAATTATAAATTTTAATAATAATATATTTAATTTTTAACTTTATCTTAATTCAATTCAATTCAATTTAAAAAAAAGCATGTCCTAATAAGACAGCTTTAGAAAAGTTAGGCCTAAGTGGTGAGGAATAGGCCTTTTGGACCTAATTTAGTATTAACACTGACACATGAACTATTTATGATAAGGCAAACCACTGACAAGACGTCCAAGAATTCGACACCGATAACATATGCCCTGCTGGGCACCAAAAGAGTCTATCGATATTAGAAGGGGTTAAAATGGTATTGGACCAGGTGGAATAGGCCATTTATTTTGAGAGATGAAATTAAAATTCTTAAATTATTTTAATTTATTATTATATTTATTTAAAGTCACATATAAAATATAATAAAAAATTTAATTTTTTTAAATTCCAAAACTTCTTTTTTAAATTTTCATATAAAATTAATATTAAAAAAATATATTACAATAATATTTTATTATTTTTTTAACTTTTATCTTATTTCCTCTCATCTTATCTTTAAAAACAAACAAAACCTAAGTTTTTCTAATCTACTCAAAATGTATGAACTAGATGCTAGCCTTCTCTCGGACAGAAAGAATGATTTCATAACCATGCTCACCGACAATTGGGGACAATGAAGCCCTAATGGAAAACTCATGATTTGCAGCCTCGTCAGCAGAAAACTCTCGACCATCCCCAAATATGAATAAAGATTCTTATTAAGAAGAGTAATATTACCTTTGAGTATTACCTTTCTTTTGAGTTGTTAAATGTCACTTTACTAATACTGTAATTTTAATTCTCATGGTTTTTGGGTGAGTCTTGACATAATTTTTTTTTTTATTAAGATGAGTAATATAAAATATAGTCTTAAAATGTATAAATCTTACATATTTTTTTAAAAAGTAAATAAATTTAAGAATTAAATTTAAAAAATCCTCAATAAAAAACCGTCTTGCAAATTCTATATTTTTCTAAAAAAATTATGATTTATAACTCTTGACTTTTTTTTTTTGAGGAAATATAACGCTTGACTTACTCATTATATTGGGTCCAATCAAATGATTTATCAAATATAAATTTGATGATTTTTGATAAACAATCTCCACATTAGATCCATCAAACACCTCTTAATATATAACTTTGAGTTATAGTAAGTTTTTACAATCTTTTATATTTGAATGACTACTATTCACACTCTAAATACATACTTTAATATATTTTATTCTCCTACTTTATTTTTCACATTTTCTCTTTCTTATTTTCTCATTTGGTTAAAAAATAATTATTTAAGTAATTATTTGGTTGAAATTTTTGGTTAAAAAAATTAATTTTTTAACAAGGAATTATTTTTTTTTTTAATTTGGTTGAAAAATAATTATTTAAGTATCATATTATATTATTAATATTCATATAATTAGTGTAATTATAAGATATAAAAAAATATTTAGTTATATTTTTATTAGAAAAATATTATCATATTATTATTTTGATTCATCTAATAATAAATTTAATGTAGAATTATAAATTTAATTATTAAAATTATACTTTTTTTTTCAAATTTTAAAAAATTATTTAGTGAATCCAATATAAATGTTCTAATGGGTCAAAGAGCACACGTAGTCACTGGCCACATCCATCCATCCTTCTAAGCCATCATTATCACCATTCCCATTCTTCTTTCTCCACCAAATGTCTTTATGCAATTGCAGGCTACATACGATGTTTTTACTTTTTGAACAGATATAGATAATAAAAGATTTATTATTTTCTATCAATCGTTTATTATTATTTTTAATTTTTAATTCTCTTTCAATTTTTTTACTTAATAATTAAGAAAATAATTATTAGTAAAATTGAGTATCTTTTTAAATTTTTTAATAATTAAGAATGTTAAAAAATACTTTAAAATAATAGACAACAGCAAATTTAAATACAATATAAAATAATAAAAAAATAATAAGCCTATCATCATATATACTCTCTTTTCTTCTATCAGTGGGTGACTGCTGCTAGCACTGGTTGAGTAGTAGTGTGATCAGTAGTGAAGCTAATGTTGCCGGCAGTGACCCTTTCCTACTTTTTTTTTTTTTTCTTTCATACCAAACATATATCACCCAAGTGCAAAAATAATACAATGATTTATAGTAAAAAAAAAAAATTGATTTTTATCGAAAAGAATGATTTGAATGCACGAAGGCTTGTTTTTTTTGTTTTTTTTTGTTTTTTTAACAAAGAATGAATTGTTGATGTGGTACGACGTTTTATTAATGCAGTGACACATTTTTTTTTTATTAACTTTAAGTTTATCAGTATTTGCGGTGCGACGTTAGATAAGAAGGATTTGTCAACGCAACATTAACCCAACCGATTGCAACAATAATTTCATTGAAAAAATATGGGAAGATTGCAACAATCATGCAGTACAATTTTATTAAAGTGTTAATATAGATATGGTTAGTGTAATTATAAAATATGAAAATATATTTAAATATATTTTTATTTAAAAAATATTATTATATTATTATTTTGATAGACTTAACGATGAATTTAATATAAAATTATAAATTAAAAAATTTGATAAATTTATTAAAATTATACTTTCTATCAAATTTAAAAATAAAAAATAAAATTGATAGATCAATACTAGCTAGTGCTCTAATAAGTAAGTATTAAGTAATATGTTCGTCAACCGGGATATATGCGAGAAGTCGGTGGAGGCAGATGATGAAGACAGATCTCCTAATCAGGAAGGCGATAAAATAACATTATCAAAGAATCTATTCCATGTGGGATTACGGTCAGATGCCCGGCACAAAACTAGAAAGACTGGCGTGACGACGCGTCCTTTTTCACAGGACGAGGCTCAAGATACAATGTAATATGGTAGGCCAAAAGCAGGAAAATCTATTCCCAAATTAAATAAATAAGTAAATAAAAAACGTGTAAAAAGGACAAAACATGAAAGTTGGTCTTGTCTAATCGACAACCTTTTCAGTAGAATATGGTTCTCAAATTATAACACGATTTTTTTATAAAAACAATGTTAGGAGTAATTTCGCGTACTTTTTACAATATTCGTTAATTAAAATATTAAAAAAATAAAATATTTAAATATTTAAATTAAAATATGCATAAAAATAATATTTACATATGATGTATATATAAAAAATATATAAACTATATATAAATAATATTTCTCTTTCCAAAAATAAATTATTATAATTTAAAATCAACACATCGTATTGAAATAAAAGAAATATCTATTTCTATTTTGTTGAGATTGTTCATATCTCGATCGGATGGTGTGAAGCTCTAAATGGTAGTCTGGTATTACTATATGGTATCTATACATGCTCTAGAAAGTGAATAGCTAATAAATATAAGGAAAATAAGAAGAGATGAATACACAGATTTGGAAAGAGCAAATTCTACTATAATATGTTTATTTACAATCTCTCATGATCACTCATCATACCTATATAATAAAGATTTAAATTCTACTTTCCAAATTTGCTTTTCTTGTTAGAGTATTTGTTTGTGGTGTTGAAAAAAGTGAAGTTCCCAATAAGCCTAACCAGAAGTCTCCAAAACCATAAGTACCTTTGCCTTGTATCTCATGCTTCCCTTTGTTTTATGTTACTTTTCTTTGTTTTATGTAATATCATTCTTTTTTCTTTCATAACAAATTATCATTTCTCTCACTTGACACACTGTCATTTCTATGTTTTTGTCTCCTTATTTCCTCTTTCTCTTTTCTCTCCTAATGTACCCCTTCTTGAATTGGTCCTAAAAGATAATATCGACCCGCTATATTTTATCCTTACATGTATAATAAACAAATTACATTAACAACCATGGTAATAGTAGAAAAAGTACTTAGTAGAAGTGTTTGAGAGGAAAACAAAAATCCCAAAAGCCAAACTCTTGTAAAAACCCTAGTGTAAGCTATGGTACTTACTATAGAAAGAAAGTATAGCTAAGCCTGGTTTAATGTCTTCCATGATATCTAGAGATGACTCCATTTCGTTTAGGGGTTGTTTAGTTAAAAACTGATCTTAATTCATCTTATCTCACCATTATAATTTTTTCAAACTTTCAAATAAAATATATTAAATTATTCAACCTTTTCAACTTACAAAACAAAATTAATATTAAAAAATTATCTTTTAACAACATTTTATTCAACTTTTAACTCTTTTCTCATCTCAACTCAACTCAACTCAACTCAATTCACTCTCCAAACCTCTCTTGATGAGGATAGACTTTGGTCAAAAATAATATATAAAAGGTTCTCTAGTGTTGCATGAATTGCAAGCTACTAGGGCATACTGATTAGTAGACAATTTGTGAACTCTGAGATGGGTAAGCATGTTGTGGCTAATGATAAAACGAAAACCTCTCATGATTTGGGTGTCTAAACAAACAGATATCAACAAGTTTGTAAGCAACTCTCTTCTACCAAGCAACACTATTATGATAAGATGAAAGGGTCCCTAGCCCACCATGGGCAAAAATATTTACTAGCATGAAGTTTGTATACTCCATCTATGAGGGCTTATGGAGATGGTTGGATTAGAATATGCCTTTCAGAATTTGGGTGAGTCTGTCTGCTCATGATAATATACAGTGTATATGGATTAACACAGTTGAAGATATGCATGTTGGTTTGTGCATTTTTGTTGCGCATCTATTGAGATTTCGTATAAAGCCTTCTACCTCTAAGTGCGTATTTGAAATTACGATGAAAAATATAATTTATAGCTTTAAAACTTTTAACTTATACCTTAATAATAAGTTCTATTTAATAATTTACTATTTGGTAATCATATGTTTAAAGTACTTTAAAAAACATATTACATTTGTTTGGAAACAAATTCAAAAAATGCTTTATGAGTCCTAAGTACCATTCCTTCCGAAATGGTAGATCATGTGTTAGAATTAGGAGATGCGACAGATGATCAATTGGAGGTAGGACTGTGAAAAGACCGAACCAGACCGGTGGACCAGACCGGACCGAGACCGTACTAGACCGAATGGAGTTCGGTCCGGTCTGGTCCAATTTTTTTATGGACCGGAAATTTCCGATCCAGTCCAGGGGGAGAACATTTCTCCCCCTGGACCGGACCGGACCGGTCCGAACCGAATACACATATATTTATTTATTTATTTATATATATGTATATATAGGTAATAGTATATAAATTTTAATATTAATATTAATATAGATTAAAAGTAATAGTATAACATATTAATATATACTCTTATAATATTAACATATTATAATTTATAATAATTGTAGTATAAAAGTATAAATTATAGTATATCTATATAGAGTATTAGTAATAACTTATAAGTAATAAGTGTCTTATTATTATTTAATATATTATTACTAATTTATTACTATTCACTAACATATAAATTTATAATATACTAATGTAAATTATGTAATAGTGTTATTAGTTATAGTTAACCAACTTATGATGTATCACTAAGTCACTATTAATTAATTAATAATTACTCTTCTTATGATTACATGTAGCAATTATAAATATTAATTATTAATGTTGTTTTTAACTATATATGAAATATGATCAACGATCATTAATATCATTGATTAATTGATATGACTTATGAGGATTAAATTAACTAATCAACTTATGGGCTATATATAATATAGAATATTAGTTATAATTTATAGTATAAGTATTAAGTCTATAGACTACAAATTTTAACTATATATTTTGTTTAATATTTAGATGAGATTAAAAATTGTCAATTGGCAAAGATGATTATTTTTTTATGAAAGTAGTACTAGTATATATTTAATAATGTATAAACTTAGGCCAAAAAAATATATTTAATTATTGCAAGATTTTGGATCAAATTTAGCCCATTAAATCATATAGGATACCACTGGACCGAACCGGACCGCCCGTGGACCGAATTGGACTGGACCAGTATGGACCGAATCTTATTCGATCCGGTTTAAGGTGAGAAAATTTTTAGATCGAATAGAATTGATTCACATTTTTTCGTGACCGGACCGGACCATTTACACCCCTAATTGGAGGCGATCAACTAGTAGCAACAGCATCATGTGGAGTTTATCACTTTGACTCTTCATCTAGTAGTTACTATATTTTTGCATGTAATTACGAAGCTTTTTCTCTAGTACTAATTATGTTATAAACTTGTTGGACAAATACTGTTAACCTTTTGGATATTAGTTATATTGTGAATATCATAAAGTATGCTTAAGTTTTTGGGATATCTTACTTTTGACACATAATATTGCTCAAACAAAAACAAAAAAAAATTATCTGGTGTGAGTATTGCATATTGTTAGTTGCATGCTAGGTACATTATATCATTAATTGTCATAAATAAGAGACAAGTAACTTTGTTTCCAATAATTTATATATCTGTTCGATTTCAAATGAAATCTAGGGGCTTCAGACCCTATAATAAGCTAGCTAGTTCCATTAAACTCCTAACTTGATTTAACGTTGTTGGATGTTGCCAGTCCATAACTGCCTCAATCTTACTAGAATCGACTGTGATCCCTCCCTTTAATAACACGTGCTTAAGGAACTTAACTTCCTCTAACCAAAACTCACACACTTGTTGAGCTTGGTGAACAATTGATGCTCCCTCAGTTTCCTCAGCACCACCCTCATGTGACTATTATACTCTTCGACATCATGGAATACAATAAGACTCTTCGCTTGGCTCTTTAGCAAGGAAAAAGTGCCACATTTTGCCTACAACAACATCTATCAAGATCGTCACATAGAAGGCCTTGTACAGAAAGTACAAGGCCTCATATGTTCGGATGAAATTGGAAAAGCTATAATAATTGGGCCAGAAATAATATAGGAGATAAGAGAGCAAATTAAGTTCATATGAGAAAGAATGGCGATGGTGAAAAGTAGAAAAAAAAACTACCCTAATTTAGGGAAAAAAAAAAGATTTGACCTGTGAAAATGGTGATTAAGTTTAGCTCAAGGTATCACTTAGAATTTGAATAAAAAGATTTGGGTTAAAAGAAAAACTAAGCCCAAAGTATGTTAGACCTTGTTAAGTATTAGAGAGAATGGGCCTAGTGGCATAAACAATGGTGTTTCCATAATAATATGAAGAGATGCATAACATATTTCATGCCTCCTTGCAGAGGAAAATTCTTTGGAACCAACAACTTCTCATAATTAGTCCAAATCCATTGCAACTAAATCTCACCTATAAGGAAAGACTAGTATGAATCTTAGATTGGAAGGAAATAAAGTTAGGTCCAAAACTGTACTTAAGGGTGTAACTGGTCCAGTTCGATCCGATTTTTAATAAAATTAATAATCAAACTGGTACCACCAATTTTTTGATTCTTAAAACCGATTACGTGCTACTTATACCCCTAAACCAATAGTACCGATTTTATTGGTTTCAGTCCGGTTTTTCGGTTTTAATAAAATGTAATTTTATAAAAACAAATCTGTTTTTTTTTTTAAAATCTGGTTTAAAAAATCCATTTTAGTAAAAAAGAAATTGTAATCTATTATAAAAATCTGTTTTAGTAAAAAAAATCTCTTATATAAAAAAAATCTGCATTAAAAAAATGATATTAAATAAAAAATTGCACTATAAAAATAAATTGCAATAAAAATAAACTGCAATTTCAATTAAGATTACCTTTTCATTTTATAAATTATTATAACATTATTTTATATCTAATTATAACTTTTATTATTATATATAATAATAATTCTTTAAAAAAAGGTAAATAGAATCGGCTCGGTTCGGTCTAGTTCAATACTAAAATGTTCGGAACAGGAACCGGACCGGCCCTAACCGGTTCCTTATTTTTTGGAACTAGACCAGACCGGCACAAAATCGAAAATTTCAGTCCAGTCCGGGCCGATTTTCCAATTTAAATTTATACACCTAATTGTACCTTTGGTAAAGGTGCAGTGGAGAAGTTCACAAAATGAGGAGTTTATATGGAAAAGTGAGCGAGTCATGCAGGAGAAGTTTCCCTCTTTATTCGAATCATAAAAATTGAGCTAGAGCGCAATAAGTAATGGTAGCTTGATCAATTAAAGGGTAGAGCAGGACTATAAATAATCTTCAAACTTTCCAATCTCAACACTTAGAATCCCTCAACTCTGTAATAGTATAGAAAAAGAGGACTATGCGAAAGGCAAGCATATCTCGATAAGCAATCTCACGTTTCATAAAAGAGAGTCGAAAAATGACGAGGTTGGAAGAGGAATGCCTCCAAGATGAAGAGGAACATCTGAGGGCCAGTTCCTTAATCACGAAGATGTTGTAACTGTACAATCCAAGAATGTCTTGGAAATAGGAAAAAGGTGAGGACTCACAAAGATGGATTAAGTATAACATCAATAGAGATGGATTGACCACCCCGACCAACATCAACAAAGATGGATTAAGTATAACCCACCTCAGGCGCATTCCTTGCAATTCTACTGTGAACGCAAGTCCTCACCAAATCTCAAGCATGTGGATCCTCGTCGAGAATGTTACTATGGGTCGAGGGAGCCACAATAGATATATTATCCATTTCCGTTTTGGGATGAGTAGGGGTTGTAACTCATGGTAGGTCTTTGATGTTCAGCTTTCACATGCTTACAGGTGGCACACCTTTCAATGAAGAGGGTGAGCTTTCACTTAATTCCTTCTCACAAAAAATTCTTCATTAGATTCCGGTACATCTTAATGCTCCCTGTGTGTATCAAATAGGGTGATGCATCTACTTCGGTGAGTATTATTTCCATATTTTCTAAATTCATAGGAACTACTCTTCATCCTTTGTAAAATAAGATTCTGCACTCACCAAGGCTAAAATATAAGGGTCCCTTCGCTTTTCTAACCCTATGCCAGATCTTCAACAACTTTAGGTCCTTCCTCTTTTAGATTTTTTATTCATCGTAGTTTGTTTCCCTTAATTGCTCCATTAGAGCAATGACTCCTTATTGTTGTGAGCTTTCTACCAATAATTTTCTCATTCCTTCGAGGAGAGAGTCCACATCATAGATTATCCTACATCTTTTACTCAAAACTTATGACTTAAGGCATCAACAACCATATTGGCCTTTTTTGAATTATACTAATTTTGCATGAATAGTCGCTGTAGTATATAACCATCTCCTCTATCTCATATTGAGGCTCATTTAGATGTCTTACAATCTTGTTTTCTATTGTGGCCTCACAAGTTTTTCCATAAAAGTAATGTCACAATATCTTTAAGGCAAATACTATCGTTGCCATTTCCAAATCATGAGTAGCATAGTTCTTTTCATGATCCTTCAGTTGCGTAGACGTGTAAGTCACTAATGTAATTCCCTGTACCTGGAGGCTTAGGAAGTTAGTTCCTATTTCTTAAAATCATATCCCAATAATACATATATAAACTTCGGATGACCAGGAAACAACTCTATAACATGTAAAATCAATTTATTCCAAACATACGCATTCCTCCACGAAGACATAGAAAAACTCCTCCAACGTATAAAATAATTAAAAGAAAACTCTACAAAGTCTCAAATGGTGCAACATTATCTCAACATGCTATTCGAATTGAAGTAAATAATTTCCTACATAAAATCCCCCGATAGTCACTTGTACCTTTTGGCACTTATTCTAATTTGATAACCCAATTTGTGCCTCTAAGACACTTATTTCTTTATGCTAAACTAATCTCGTCCGTGCTTCTTATGCTTGTTCCTTGGCTTGAATCCCAAAGTCATCTGAAAACTATGGAGATAATTAAGTGAGTTATCAATAACTCAGATTAGTTACAAATCTATATTAGTGTGTAAACATGAGCCAGTTATAGAATATAGAAACAAAAAGTTCTCTAGAAAAAATGACAATGGTATTTTATAAGCATTACATTACAATAATAAAATATACAAAAAATATTAAGCACAAGCATAATTGAATAGCATCAGAAATAGAAATAGAATAGATGTCATGTTTCCCTCATGGTAGGATTATGCATGTCTGTAGTTAGCCAAACAAATCATAAATCATTATTTTGTTACCAAAGTGATGCACTCAAAATAGAGACTATGTTTCTTGTGGCAAGGTTGTGCATCTTGTGGATAGCCAGGCAAAACATAAATTACTTTGTCACCAAAATATTGTACTCGAAATATATGTTACTGTTGTATCCTATGGCAACGTCGAAGACCACAATTGTATCACGTGTTAAGGGCATAAATTATAGCAAAATAGAACAAAATTGAATCTTTTTCCTTAGAGTTTTCATATGCAATATAATATCATAATAGAGCACTGAACATATAAATATCATATAATTAGATAAGAATTCTAGATTTCATATTCACATTTCATTCAGTAGAGAAACAGAATGCAAAACTTACTCTCGTATACACCAGTCATGATTAAATTTCATATCTATGAGTTCGATTCAGATACATAGACTAATATAGAAAATAATTGAAGTTGTTTTCATAACAAAATATACGATTTTTTCACGAATTCAATTTTAGTAAGTTTTAGACGAAGTTTAGAATAGGAGCACCACTTACATGACTTTTGTAGTATACTATCTAAGCTTTTTAACTTACACAAAACTAGTAATAACAACAAACTACTAACATATTAGTATCTCATACAACCACAAAACCATACTAACTTATAAAATTCAAAGTTTGTGGTGTCGTATAAGTCCATACCATATAGCACATCATGGATTAGTCCAAACTTCACTATTCAGCCAATAGATTAGTCCAACCTACTTGGATTCGCTTAGATCTCATCCAAACAAACATCACATTTACCTTCATTCCCCATGTATATCGAAACACCAATCCACACTTTAACATCAATCCTCATGTTCTGCCCACGACATCTATCAAGTATCCACCAACCATGAGATCACTTGATCCACAAATTCGAAAATTACAAACAAAGATAATCCAAACTTCTTGTTAACACTAACCTAAGATAGACAATCATTGTCGTGCATGTAATGGGGTTGTCGGCAGCAGTCGAGTAATGTTCTAGACCATGTAACAAAACACCCAACATTGTCAACTTGTTTAGTTCGCGGAGGAGAACTACATGTATCACTTTTGCGACCGACAATGCTCCAACCAACAAGCTCAATTAAGAGAGTAAAAAACGAGTAAAGGGATGGGGGGAGAGGCATGCTTATTGACAGTGGTGTCATAACATGGAGGACAACAATGGTGCGATGGAGTTACTGTTATTTGTAATTTCATGCAAACATAAGGATATGAATAAGAGAATCTTAAGGTGGCAAATGAAGTGATAACGTGCTCAGGGTGCAAGAGTGACATCACTTAAGAGAGAGAGAGAGAGAGAGAGAGGAAAATGGAGGGAGGGAGAAATCAGGAGTGAGCGAGGGAAGAGAAATCTCGGGACAAGAAATAAGAGAGAGGAACTAATATGCACCTAGGTTGCATCTGATAGCCTTCCCTGATCATCGGGGTGGTCCTCATCAAATATGCCAACAAAGAGTTAGAGAGAGAAAGATAGAGAGACGGATGGTTCCAGAGTACTTATCAGCATGGAGGCACAACTTTGAGAGGAAAAACTAGAATGGGGATGGGCATGGAGGCACAATTTGGAGAGGAAAAAATAGAATGGGGATGGGCCTATTTCAATGCTGCATAAACCAAAAGGGAGTAGGGTAAGGTTGTTGAAAGAAAAATAAGACAAAAAGAGATCAAAAGGAAACAAAGGGCTTGTTGAAACAACGCATTTTGCACCTTATTTTTTTTTTCTGTTGGGATAGGTTTTAATTGAGAACTTGGGCCAATTCATTACAACTACCCTTCCTTGTTGCATCAAGACACATCAACACATCTTAGCCTAGACTTTGATGCATCAATAAACACCACCAATTGTTTATGGGGTTCTATCAGTGCCAATATAGGGGTTGTGGTTGTTCTTATTTTTAGGTCTTCCAAAATTTGTTCACACGGCTCGATTCATATGAACTTGGAGTTTTTCCTTGTTAACACTATGAGTGGAACTAATCACTTAGAAAATCCTTTCACAAATTTCTTATATAGCCAACTAGTGTCCAGAAACTCTTAACTTTGTGGACCATTGTGGGACATTGCTAACTTACAACTAATCTTACTTAGATCCACCATAACTCCTTCCTTGGATATCTGTGACCAAGAAACTTAACTACGTCCATCCAAAACATCCACCTACTGAGCTTGGGAATAATCGATGTTCCTTTAGGTTCTCGAATACTAACCTCAAGTAACTCTTATAGCCCTCAATATCTTTGGGGTAAAGTATAATATCATTAGTGAATACCATCACAAAGGTATCTAAAAATGTCTTAAACACTTTATTCCTCATATCCACGAGTGCTGTTGGAGCTTTAGCTAAGCCACCCTCTATGAACATACTCAGAAACATTTACCCCACATTCCATGTGCTCTTAGGAGCTAACCTACCTTAACAGTATTTCTAATAGGATAGTTGTGTTGGTGTTGATCCTTCCATTTTGAGGTACTAAAGTCACTTGCTTTCTTGACGACTTTGACTAGGAGGAAGAGTAAACACTTTATGTTCTCGAAAGTGAGATGTTGACTCTTGTCTAGAGCCTTTATATACAGTAGGACTGTCAGTCACAATACTAACGTCTTTTAACTTCCTATATGCTTGAATGAGAGATCTTTGATTCCAATGGTCTATTTGCCCTCTTGATCCAATCATGCATTCCCCTAATAATTGTCTCCCATGTGGTGCTAAGCCATACCTCTAAGGTCAGAAGATAAAACTCACATATCTACAATCTTTCTTCCTTAGGCTTACTCCTAGATATGATGACTTTGGTAGAGTATGAGCCTCTGGTATGACCTCTACCCTCGTATGAGCTCCTTTATGCTATCTTGGAGAGCTCCAATGTTTGCATCAAGCTTCTCCTTGTCTTTGCTCGTCCTTGTACGATCAACACATCATCTGCTCACTTGGTCTCGGGTGAACCATCCTTCGATGCCATGTATTGTTCCACATTTGCCAGGCTCTCTACAATATTCTTCTCATTTACCCCTTGATTGGTTGCACGTTGCCGTTGCTTACCTGGCCACCTAATATTGTCATTAGTATTTTTCCTAAGAAAGGGGATCTCCTCTCTTGGTTTTGCATGGTCCGCACAAACACACAACACGAATTGCACATTTTGTAGAAGGTAGAAGTCCTTCTAGTTTTTTCTAGAAATCTTTCATTAATAATTCAGATTTGTGGACTTGAACTTATTTTCTAAAACCCTTTGCACTATGGATTTGTTGATTGATAATAGTTGAGAATACTCTTGTTTTGAAATTCTCTTGTACACAATGGATTGAATCTTCCGTTTTGGTGATGAAAACCCAAGTCCAGTACTAAACCACCCTTGGCTATTGCCTTGCTTTCTTTTGATCTAGTTGGACTTGGTTGCTAGTGGTTATGCCTTGTTATCTGGGTTGGTTCTCTCTCATTTCTCTGTTAGTTGATTTAATATAGAGTTCGGATATACATGGAGTAAAATGCGCTTATACTAAAGTTTTAAAAAAAAATAGAAAAAATAAAACCTTGCTAATTACAAGTTGAAGTATACCCACATAAGTTCTCTTGCTCAATAGTACAAAATTTGAACTTAGACCGGCGCCCCGTGAGGCTATGCCCGTAACTCGTAAGATTCTCTAACGAGAGCATCCATGCAGTACCCCTCTCTCTCTCTCTCTCTCTCTCTCTCTCTCTCTCTCTCTCTCTCTCTCTCATCCGCTAAATGGTAACCACAAAGACTAATTTAAGCACTAATGTTTTATTATATATATATATATATATATATATTGGCTGTCACATACACGCTTTTCAACCATGCCATTGATTCTGGATTGAAGTTTCAAATTCTAGGCAATAAAAAAGATGTATAAATTAAGTACACAAATATTATATACCCAAATGAAGAAATAATTAAAGAATTAAAGAACATAAAATAAAATATAATTAATAATGGAAATATCGTGGGCAGCCGCCCTCCACTATTTCCCAGTATCCTAACAAGGGTACAACTTACAAGACCATCTCTCCACATATTCATATTTCCCCGTGAAGAAAAAAAAAAAAAAAAATAGTAGCATATTGTGATCATTGTCAAAAACTTTTCCATCAAAGTCCGTGTAAACTATTACATTGACAATAAGATCAGATCAGTCCATACGTTCCCAATGGCATTATCTAATAAGCTGGGCCATCAGCCATTTTCCTTTTTAACCTCTGCATCTGTCTGTCAGATTGTTTCATGTAAATTCGATGGCTGCCTCCATGAATTTAAAGTTGTTTCTTCTCCTCTCAGCAATCTTCTCAAGAACATGGGCTCTGAACTCTTCCTCTTCTTCTTCCACAAATTCTCTGCATTCCCAGCTATCAACAATGAGATCTTTCTGCACGATCACACCATACCCAGATGTCTGTTTCTCTTCATTGAAGCTCTCCATATCGATTAATATCGGTCCAGACATCCTCAACTTCCTCCTGCACACCCTCCAGACCGCCATAACTGAGTCTGAAAAGCTCTCGAATTTGTTTCTTACTGCCGGACAATCAAACATCATCGAGAAACAAAAAGGAACCATCAAAGACTGCCGGGAACTACACCAAATAACGTTGTCTTCTTTACGAAGATCGGTCGCCCAAATCAATTCCTCTAACCAACGAAAACTGGCCGATGCATCAGCTTATCTAAGCGCAGCACTCACGAACAAGAACACATGTTTGGAAGGTCTGAATACAGCAACGGGTTCTTTGAAGCCGACCCTCGTGAACTCCATAACTAACACTTACAAACATGTGAGTAATTCTCTCTCGGTTGTGTCCAAGCAAAGGGCTAAAAAGGGCACCAACATTAATCGGCGCCTCTCGGGTGTTCCAACGTGGTTGTCGAGGAAAGACAGTCGGATCCTTGAGAGCTCCGATGACGAATATGATCCGGGGCAGATGCTGACGGTGGCTGCAGATGGAACAGGAAACTTCACGACGATCACCGATGCCATCAACTTTGCCCCAAATAATAGTTACAACGATAGGACGATCATCTATGTTAAAGCAGGAACTTACAACGAAAATGTGGAAATCCCGAGTTACAAGCCCAACATTGTGCTGCTTGGAGATGGAAGTGATGTCACTCTCATTACTGGCGACAGAAGTTTCGCCGATAACTGGACCACATTCAGATCTGCAACTCTTGGTACTGTAAACTTTGATCAATTTGCTTCTATTTTATTTCGTCTTCTTCGTTACTCTAATTGTTTTGGGTTTGATCTTCTGACAGACCCAACATTATAAGATGAGAATTGCTTTATATATATATATATATATATAAACAAATTATACAAATTATATTTATAAATTAATTTGATTTTATAAAATTTATTAGATTTAATTCATAATAAAAATAATTTTATAATTTAATATAATACATGTCACGTCAATTTATAAATTTATAAATTTATTTTTATCTAATCGTTTATTCAATATTCCTTTATAAAATAGCCTCTTTCGTAACACCACATTTAACTTGCAACTTGAATGGATTTCAGCTGTTTCTGGCGATGGATTTCTGGCACGAGACATATCGATCGAGAACAGGGCTGGACCAGAGAAACAGCAAGCAGTTGCCTTGAGAGTAAATGCCGACTTGGCCGCTTTGTACAGGTGCTCCATCGATGGTTTCCAGGACACACTATACGTTCATTCCTTCCGACAGTTCTACCGAGAGTGCGATATTTCAGGGACAATAGATTTCATATTCGGGAATGCAGCGGTTGTTTTCCAGGGTTGTAACATCATCTCCAGAATGCCAATGCCTAACCAATTCACGGTTATAACAGCACAGTCTCGAGACACCCCAGATGAGGATACCGGAATCTCCATCCAGAACTGTTCAATCCTAGCTACGGATGATTTGAGCTCAAATTCCGGCAGTTTCAAGAGCTACCTCGGCCGGCCGTGGAGGGTGTATTCTAGGACGGTCTACCTCGAGTCCAACATCGGCGAATTCATCGACCCAACTGGGTGGATTCAATGGCCGGGGGGTGAAGGCTTGGATACGTTGTATTACGGGGAGTATAACAATTACGGGCCTGGTTCATCAACGGACGGTCGGGTTAGTTGGGCGGGGTATCATGTAATGGATTATTACGATGCATATAATTACACGGTGTCGGAGTTCATTACTGGTGATGCCTGGTTGGATTCCACCTCGTTTCCTTACGACCAAGGCATTTAGGTTAATTATTAGGTCTTGTACTTTTTTTCTTTCCTGTTTTGTAAAACTTGAGTGGCCATAATAAGTTGGCCCTTTAGAGTCTAAATTCTAATGCAGAATAATGTCTTGTTCTGTAAAAGCAGTACTACATTTGTTTTAGGAAAGATAAATGTTAGGTGGACTGATAGTATATCTAGCATTTGCATTTTTTTTTTCAATTTTTTTAGAATACTAAAAAAATTGTATTGATTTGATTTTTTTTCCTCTTAAATATTAAAAAATATTTCTTAATGTTTTTTAAAAAAATAAAAATAAAATAAAATAATCGATTGTTTATCAGTAGACTATCGATTTCCATAGAATGACCCTTTACGAAAATACTTTACCTAAAATTGGATTAAATGAAAGTAAAATTATAAATAACATAAATATATATATATATATATATATATGATTTATGCCTTGGTATCTGGAAAAAAAAGTCTACAAAATGGATGTCAAAATGGTAGTGCATGCCTCTAAAAATGAAAATGATGCAGCTAAACTAGTAAATGTACCTATAGTACTGCTAATATCAAATGAAAAAAGTAAAAAAAAAAAAAGAAATGTCAGAATCAGTATTCATGGCCAGACAGTTGGGACAAGTTGATAATAGCAGGTCTTTGTCTTCTTTTTAAAGTGTCCATAGTGGAAGTCTCCGTCCATCTAGATCTGCAAGTTGGGCTCTCGCTTGTCGCCGAGACTTTACTCCCGCATTTAATATACTGCCTTATGGTTGACGACAGCGTGATAAATGGATAATTATATTATTTTTTTAGAGGAGTGATACACATAAGATTATATACAATATTTTATAAAAATAAAAATATTTTTGTAAATTGCCTTATAAACTCAATATTATTTTATAAAAATACTCTTATTTTTACAATGTGTTGTATAAAATATTATTTATAGTATTGTATGTATATCATTTATCTTTTTGAAAACATTTTTTTGGAACCAATCACAGCGTGTTAGAGTATTCACATTTCATCTCTCATTTTTTTTTTCAAATTTTAATTAAAAATTTTATTCCCTATAAATTTGTTCTAAATCTTATTCCTCTTCAAAGAACTTCCTATATCTCATTCTCTATCATTTTTTTATTATATTAAAATTATATTCTTTAATTATTTCTTTATTTCTTTCTCATTTCTCCTTGTCCCAATTGTCTTGCCATGAAAAGTATAAGAAATGTAATGTAGGATGTTTTTGTAGGTTCATCATACATCCTACATCAAACACGCTACATCATTTCTCCTTTCAAAAACATCCTACATCAAAATAAGAGTATTTCTAACACGCTAAGAAATGTGATGTGATGTAGGATGTATTTGTAGGTTCATGAAAACAGAGATGAGAGAAAAAATTAATAAAGAAATAATAAAAAAATATCATTTTAACATAATAAGAAATTTCAAAAATATTTTACATCAAATTCCGTATATTTTTCTTATTATGTTAAAATGATATTTTTCTATTATTTCTTTATTAATTTTTTCTCTCATCTCCATTGTCATTCTTAACTACTTATTCTTTTGTATTTTTCCTATTTTAAGTATTTCCAGCTTCAAAAAATACCATATAATATTGTTTTCTCTTATATGCAAGTACTCAAATTTAATACGATTATAATAAATAGTCTTCTACAAAAATAGTATTTTTTTAACCGGAATAAACAAAAGTCCAAAAAAAAAAATGATGTACAATTAAAGATATTAAACTAATCCAAAGAACTATTTAATTACAAAGAAGAGTTAGACGTGCTCAAAATTTTTTAAACTACGTAATTATTACAAGTAGGGCTGTAAAAAGACCGAACCGGACTGGTTGTCCCTGACCAAGACCGGACCAGACCCGGTCCAAATTTTACATGGACTGATTAATTCCGGTCCAAAAGATTTCTCCTCTTGGACTGGACCGAACCTCACATATATATATATTTATATATGTATATATAAAAATAGTATATAAATTATAATATTAATATTAATATATAATATATATTAACATATAATATATAATAATATACTCTTAAAATATTAACATATTATAATTTATTGGTTGACTAGCTGTAGTATAAAAATATAAATTATAATATATCTATATAGAATATTAGTAATAATTTATAAGTAATAAGTGTATTATTATTATTTAATATATTATTACTAATTTATCACTATTTACTAATATATAAATATATATATATACTAATGTAATAGTGTTATTAATTATAATTTACTAACATACTTAATATATAATATATACTAACATATTAATATATAATATATACTCTTATAATATTAACATATTATAATTCATAGTAGTTAAATTTGGGTCAAAAAAATATTTGATCATTATAGAATTTTAGATTAAATTTAGTCCATTAAATCATATAGGGCACACCTGAACCGGACCGGACCGAACCGCCCCTGGACTGAATTGGACCGGACCAGTATGGACCGAACTCCTGTTCGATCCGGTCCAGGGTGAGAGAATTCTTGGACCGAATGTAACCGGTCCACAAATTTTCCAGACCGGACCAGACCATTTACACCCCTAATTACAAGTAACCAGGACATCAATCGAGGCTTGGACATCTAATAAGGCGTGTATCTTATGAGGTTCATTTTTTAGTCCGTTTTTTTTCTTCTGTCCATATGGTGGTATTTCTGGCTCATAATAGTAAAATAATCTGCAAGCATGACCAGCCTACAGAAGTGACGATTAATCAACTCAAAAGACAAACATAAACAGGGAATCAAAAAGAATAATTCTACAAAATTTGGCAATCACAAGATATATTGCCAGACTAACCTCATAGTTTTGGCAATCGAAAAATTGATGTCCCTCGTTCTCTTCAGTATGAGCTGTTCATCGTCATACTTTAATACCACAATAATATACTAGGTATTCATTGCAATGATTGTTTGCTGGGCATGAGATATTAGTAATACTACTACTTGATCCAGGCATTGGGGTGGTATTATTGTTTGATTTGTTTCAAGTTTGTAGACAAATATAAATAAAACACAAATGAAATCTATGTATACACCCTAAAGTATGTAGTTTAAACATTGGAACTCAGATCAGTGGTATTATTTTAACGTAATAGCTAGCAATTATCCGACAAGAGACATGCATGAATAGCTGCAAAATCGTGAATCACGGTTGCCAATTAGTGACATCCGGGCTTCACAGATTATCCTGCCATATAAATGACATCACATGCCTAAATACTCATTAATTGAGCTCACTCATCACAGTCTAATACTAGACATCTATCTTGAAAACCATCATGGTAGAAAGTACATAATGACCCATAAATCACAAAGTCAAGCAATGAAAGCATGTAGGAGACAAGTGACAAATGTAAGAAATGTCATCATTGAAAGAGCAATAGAAGCCAGACACATACATCATATGCACCAATTAGAGCAATGGGCATTTCTAAGTACCACAAAAAGAACCCAAAGAGACATAGCAACACCAACAATCACAAATGGGCATAAACAATATCAAATAAGGTCTCAAAGAGACATGGTAGCACCAACAAGTAAAAATGAGCATAAAAAATAATCAAATAAGGTCCCAAACAGATATGGCCGCACCAAACAAGTGAAAATGGGCATAAGAAATAATCAAATAAGGTCCCAACCAGACATGGCATCACCAACAAGTGAAAATGGGCAAAGAAAAAACTAATCAAATAAGGTCTAAACAGACATGGCAGGACCAATAAGTGAAAATGAGTATAAAAAATAATCAAATAAGGTTCTATACAAACATGGAAACAATGCACGAACCCAAACAACACCAACACGGGAAACAACACATCAAAAAGTATCATATAAGGTCCCGAACAGACATGACAGCAATGCTCGAACCCAAACAACACCAACAAGTGAAACAACACATCAAAAAGTATCAAATAAGGTCCCAAATAAACATGAAAATAATGCTTGAACCAAAACAATACCACCAATTGAAAATGAGCATGAGAAATATCAAATAAGGTCTCAAACGGACATGGCAGCAATCCAATATAAAAAATAATCCAAAAAACTCAATGGCAATAATATAAAGGTCCCAAAATCAGGAATCAGAGACCCTCGATGTGCATGAATAATGGGCAATAGTGTGATTGACTGCAATTTTAACAAATCCATCGAGAACAAAATATACAAAAACCATAATCCCAAAACCCTAGAGATGTAGATGAAGAAATCAAAAGAAATTGTTTTGTGAAAGATCAGGCTAGCCAACAACCCGCTCATCACAAAAATTCTCGACAAATTTCTCCAATAATCGGTATAAGGAACCCTTAAAAGCTCTAGACAGCATGGCAATGAGGAACATATTTTCCCCAAATCAAGATGCAAATTGATATACATACACGACAATATTAAACCACATTATTACTCAATGGTTCACAAATAAATTATCGCAATGCAGTAGGGAGAGAGAGAGAGAGAGAGAGAGAGAGGGCTCGAGGATGGTGGTCTCCAAACAATAGATTAAGGTTTGCGAATGACTTACCAAAGATGACGACGACGAAGAGACGAAGGAAGATAAAGGGCAAGCAAGGGGCGGACGTCAATCGCAGGGCTATAGAGGACGAAATGGCGTGGTTTTATAATGGGCAGTAGAGGATGGGGATGAACAGTGGCCCTCCATATATGGGGGCAACTGTTCAACTTCTGAAATCCTACCCCATTTTGGGGGAGCAGGGCTCTCTATTATAGGGAGCCCAATGTGGATTCTCTTACTAATATATATATATATAAGTAATATTATGCACTATATCATTATTTTACTTTAATTATATTATGTAAGATGTACCTTATTTATTATTATTGGATGATAAAGAATCATCTAATAAAAAACTATTTAATAGTGATAAATGTATTACATCTTATATATATATATATATATATAGAAAAATTGTATATACTATACTAACATCTTCTTTTCATTCAACTATACATACATACATATATATATATATATATAATATTATATACACACTACTACTACTATTACTACTATTATATAATAAGCATCTACCCGCTTATGAAAAGTAGATTTTAGGAGAATATCTTTTCTTTCCATTCCTGGCTCTCAATGTTTCTCTAATTATTTACTTTTGTACCAACCTTGTTTGTTGAATAGGAGTAGATGATTTTTGTTCAAGACTATACTGCAATTCTTGCAACTTATCTCATATGTTTGACAATGTCTTGAAAATATTTCCAAAGTAGTACACTTGTGCATTCCCAAAGCGCTTGTTGACACATAAAAATTGCTCTTTCTTAAGATTATAAGAACATTAATCTTACATTTTAGACTGCTTATGAAAAAAAATTAGATAACTGATACATGGTAATTAGGTAATTATACACACGCATTGCACGGGTCGGTGACTGGCTAGTAGAGATCAACAGTATGAGATGATTGCATGTACAATATTTTTTTTTACATAAAAATTATGTAAGAAAATACTCACCTTGAATACGGAAATGGAGATGTTCCTGATCAAACTGATCCAACTAGCTAGTTAGTAAAAAGTAAGAATTTCCTTATAAATAAATAACATTTGGAATGCTAATTGGCCTTCCCTAAAGACATTGTCTACAAGGCATTAGAGGACATTAAAACCATCCAACTCAAAGCATTGGGATCGAAGTAGCTGACTAGCTAGGACTAAAGCTAGCCCCAAGAATTTCTTTAATTAGCAGCACCATGAGGAAAGGGATGCTTGCAATGGTTCTGAATATTTCTTCATTTGTTTTAGATCATGTATGGATCGAGCACCACTAATTAACCTAGAATGCAAACCTCTTACAAAGTTCCACAAGTGATATTCCAATATGCATGCAAGATCAATATGCTGAAGAGGTGGAGCTGAATGTTCTTGTCTCTAAGATGGAACTTGATAATTGGCTAAAAATATAGGAAATTCAGCTTGCTCAAAAGATAAAGAAGACCTGGATTGATCATGGGAAAATAAATTCTTCTTCTTTCGCAGCTTTGTAGACGAGGAAGAATAATATTATTTCAAGCATGCAGTAGGCGGTGGAAGAATTTTATCTATTCTGAAAGCCATACATGATGACGTAGTTATTTATTTTGAAATTTTTCTTCAGTGTCGTTCTGAGGGTTCAGTACCGGATTTGTTCGAATTGATCCGACCTGAAGTGAAGGAAATTGAGAATCAGAATTTATGTCAAACTCCTTCTGAGCAAGAAGTTAAGGATGTGTTATTCTCTATTCTGATTGATAGCAGCCCGGGGCCGGATGGTTCTGGAGTTAGTTTTTTTAGACATTACTGGATGTTGGTAAGGTTGGAACTTATTGAGGCAATTAGAGAGATTTTCCTGGGTCAACCATTGCCCAGGTACAACACATCTTCCTTCATTGTTTTAATTTCAAAGGTTTCAAATCCTAGATCATTTGATGAATTTAGGCCGATAAGCTTATGTTCAGTGGTGTATAAAATTTGTTCGAAGCTATTGGTGGGTAGACTCACATCAGTCTTGAATCGATTAATTTTTGTGGTGCAAGGTGCATTTTTGCCTAGTTGCAAGTTTTTTGAACATATTAGTATCACGCAAGAATTAGTAAATGATATTAATAAACAATTCAGGGTGGTAATTTAATGATGAAGATAGGTATGACAAGAGCATATGATACAGACTATTGGAATTTCTTATTTCATGTTCTTAGTGCTTTTGGGTTTTCATTTGAGGTTTATGGCTTAATTAAAATGTGTGTGGTATCACCATGGTATTCGGTGGTTATGAACGACACGACTAAAGGTTTGTTTAAAGGAGGTAGGGTCTACGTCAAAAAGCTCCTATTTCGCCTTAATTATTTATACTGGTGGAGGAGGTTTTTTCAAGGCTATTGCGTCATAAATTTCAGCTTAGGAAGATTGGGCATTATTCCCAACCTTGGAATGGGCTATTAATCTCACACTTGCTTTTATGTAGATGATATGGTTATTTTTGCAAATGGTGATAAAAAATTTGTGAAGATGGTTATTAAAGTGTTAAGTGTTTATGAAAAATGGTCGGGCCAAATGGTAAATGCTGCCAAGTCTTCAATTTATTTCTTTTCTAAAATTTCCTCACAGAGACAAAGGGATATTCTAAGAAAAATGGGTTTCTTGATTGGAAAGTTTTTGGTTAAATATTTAGGTGTTTCTATCATCTTGGGCCAGATGAAATCTGTCTATTTAGAGGAATTATTGATGAAAATTCAAAAGAAAATAGATGGGTGGAAAATGAGATGCTTGTCTTTAGGTGCTAGGTTGCTTCTGCTTAAACGTGTTCTTACTAGCCTACTTGTTCATTTTTTTATTGGTGATTCAGGTTCCAAAGCAGGTTTTTTCAAAGATAAATAGACATTTTAGCACTTTGTTTTCGGGTTCCATTGAGGGGAAGCCAAAAAAAAAGTGAATGAGTTGGGACTCTTTATGCAAGTCAGTTGATGAAGGTGGCGTCGGTCTAAGGAATATATTGGATGTTCAAAAATCTTTGCTTTTTAAATTTGCATGAAAATTGCTTATAGAGGATTCGCTATGGACTAATTTTTTTAAAGTAAAGTATATCAAGGACAAATATCAAACATCTCTCTTATCAAGCCTACAAAAGGATTCTAGTTGTTTTGGAAGATAATTATGGAAGTTTTTATCTTCGGTGATTAGTAGCTCTAAAAAGGTTGTAAAGGAACGTAAAATTTCGTTTTGGAGAGAGAAATGGATGGATACTGGCCCTATTTGTAATGAGGTGCTAATAACAAATTTTCCTATGTTGAAAATAAAAGATTGTATGCTTCAATCAAGTTGAGATGTCGATTTTCTAGTGCAGATAGTGGGTCATATATTGGCGGATAGAATTTTAACACAAGTATGGGGTACAAAAAATGGCACGGATATGTTGGTATGGTTGGAAAATTTGGACGGTAGATTCACTACATCAAATGCATAGAATATTGTCCGCGTTTCTACCCAAAAGAAACAATGGTCCACTATAAAGGAATTCACTTTTTCCCAAGAGAAATTTGATCCCAAATAGGCTGTTTTACTGCCAGAAATGACTATTTCTGACATTTTCTATTCATAGCAAGATGGCCAGAAATAACTAGCCCAATAAACTATTAATTCTAGCCATTTGCTGAAGTGTTCGAAATGGTCACTGTTTCTAGCACTACCAAATCCCAAGAAAAAAAAATATTTCACCAGAAAAAGTGTTATGAACTGCATGGCATTCGATCAATATAAGTTATTCTGGTACCTGTTTTGGTAAGAAATGTGTTTTTCTGGCATTTTGATGTGCCGAAATTGGCTATTTCCTGCGACAAGAATATGTCCAAAAAACTCATGCTAACATTGGAATTATGTTTTTCTTGCTACAATTCAAATTTCGGGAAAAATACATTTTGGATAGTAAATATCACCAACAAGGACTTATATTTACATTAAACATGTTTTTTCTTGTCCAGTACACAAAATCCAAAAATCATTAGTGTATCCATCTAACACTTAAGAGTTCAAAGCATACAATTTCATGTAATTCGTTCTATATAGTTTGCTGGAGCATTCTTGTCTGAGCTGCCTATGCCATGAGCTAATTAATCCGAACCCTTGGGGATCTTAAAATAACATCTAAAACCTACAAATGCACAACCATGCCAACCATGGGATCATTTATTTCTTCTGATTCCATCTCATTCAACCGCTCAACCATCATATACTGCATTACAGTATGAAATTTAATTCAGCATAGTCAGTTTCCAGCAATTAACACTTTACTAAAGCAATCGACATAACCCGAAGCAACAACAAAACTATGCATGCCTACCAAGAATATTGAAAAGACAAAATTTCATTATCATGTTATCATGTGGAATATAATGCAGGTCTATTATATGAATAGTGATTCCATTAAGAAGTAAACGCAACTAAGATGAATAGTTAACCGCATTAAAAAAATCTCATTTATGCCTACCTTTCAAAATGACATTATAGTTGTGATAGATAATTCCAGCCATTTTCAGTAGGGCTTGCTTCATAAACTTCTCCCAAGGTACATGTATCTATCAAGTGCCTACACAACAGACTAGGGGTGTGCAAAAATTTCGATTTTCGAATTCCGTCTGACTTTCGCTTCGATTACGACTCCGATTGGAGTCGGAAGTCCAAGCTCGGAGTTAGAAGTCGGAGTTCGGAGTCGGAATCGGAGTTATTCCGACTCTAAAATCGGAGTTCAGAATCGAAACAAAGTCCAAGTTAGTTCCGACTTCCGACTCCGAACTCCAACTATTTAGCCCTTATATATTATATATTGTATAAATAATATAATAGGCCCACTTAACCTAATGGTTTGAAGGCTAATTTGTAACCTCTGGATTCCAGGTTCGAATCCTTGCGCACGCGGTTCTCCTTTTCCAAGTTTGCAACCTTTTAATTTTTTAAAAAGCTCTAAACGATGCCGTTTCATCATTATATATATATATATACATCTTAAACTAAACCCTAACCCATTGGACTCTCTTCTCTCTTCTCTCCCCCCAGCCGCCCAGCACCTCTCATCTCCATTTCATCTTCTTCAAGGCTATCCTTCTCTATTTCTCCTCTCATCTCTTCATTTTCATCTTCCACCTCATTAGCTTCTACTCCGCAGTCTGCACCATAGTTCATCTTCATTGGTTCGTAACTTCTACCCTCATCGGCGTCCCGACGGCTTCTCTGAACCCAACGGTAGAGCTTCTACTCCGCACCATGTTTGGCCCAACAAACCATCGACTTCTATGAGTCTATCAGACTATCCCGCAGGACCCGCACCAAGGTTTGTAACTTTCACCTCATCGATTTGTAAATTGGAAGCTGATTAATATTTGGTTAGGGTTTTATAAATCCTTTTTTGGTTGTTATCCACTTTATAATCCGAGTTTCAAATGGTTGTAAATTTGGATGTTGATTAGTGGTTGATTAGTGATTAATGATTTCAATTTGTTATGGTTTTTTCGATGAGCCGTGACGGAGGAATGGATTCTGATCAGAGGTCGGAATTCTGAACTCCGATCAAAGTCGAACTCCAGCTCTATTTCGGAGTCAGAGTTGGAAGTCAATTTTGACTCCGATGAGAGTCGAAGTTGGAGTCGGAAACTCCGAACTCTGACTCCATCGAAGTCGGAGCACAGCCCTGCAACAGACAATATACAGCACCTTGAAATCAAAATCAATGGAATATATTTAATTTTAAAACATGAACAATAATGGGAAAGAATTACTTACAGGTGTAAGCATCATATGCATATCGAATGTTGAAAGAGTACTTCTCATTTGGGTCTTTTGGATTAATGCTCTTGAAAATAAATTTTACTCCTAAAGAATAGAAAAGTTGTAAGAAAATGGCTATTGAAAATATAGGAAATAAATATTGCAAACTGCTGCAATGAGTTCAGTTACTTCACCTTCAACATGGAAATCAAGAATCTATTATCCCACAAACCTGCATCTTGTGTTTCAGCTTTACATTAAACTAAGTTGTTACTCCTCTCTTCAAATGTTGCCAAAGCTGTTTATGATACAAACTGGGGGAAAGTAAACTATAATACCCTTTCCTCTGCAGTTCCAGGTTCATTAACAAAGCTACATGGAATATTGACAGACGATTTTGCATGGTTAATTCTTTTTCTTTATAGTTCCAGAAACATTTTCCTAGTCAGGAATCTAGGAATGTTGACAAACTATAACACCTTTCCTGGTTTAGGAATGTTGGGCATCTGCAGAACTCAAAATAACATGGTTAGTAAGAATTACATATTAGATATTTGAACAAATGCCCTTAACTCAATGTATGATTAGAGCATGTATATATACCTATCAATTATAAGTTTAGGCAAACTTTAATATCTGATCTACTATATCAGACCTTCTCTTCCTGCACAAATAACACTGAAAATGAAAGCATGATTAATTAATTGGAGCAGTCCAGATGCAGCGCAGTCATATAATAAGTATTCAGCATGTTTATAATCATTTAATCATTTAAGTGCATGTTAAAAGAGAATAAAAGATAGTAACTAAAAAAGATGACCTCCATAATTCACTTGTTTTTCGGAGCTCATTTCATTCCACTTTCATATTTATTTCATTCCACTTTCAAGCTAAAGTTATATATATATATATATATATATATATAGGAGAAAAGGTAAAGAAACATGAGCAAGTAATAAAGATGTTTTTACCATAGGATATCAAGAGTTGTTGAGGAACTGCAAACAAAAAAAAAGATTGTTTGACATAGGAGATATTCATGATAATAAAGCATGACATAGACAAAGTCACCTGGGCATGTCATATAAATTAAAATAAAATGCATACAAACATCAACACTTCTTGCCACAATATTGACTTGTCATACACAATATAAATATGTGAGTATGCTTGAAGATTTCGATTTTCCCTCCCCATATTCATTTCCCAACCTGTTTTAGAAACCATAGCAATCTTAAAAATTGTAGTCTACAAATTTTACCAAACAAAAAAATCTCCATCCATAGGCAAACAAACAAATACCCACAATTTTTGTTTATAATTGAAAATACTCACAAATTCAACTAGGAGTACGATAAATCTTATCAAGTCCAAATGCAAGCACCACATGAAAAGCCACAGAAATAAGAAATTAACACCCAAACAAAAAAGGTAACAAAAATTTTCAATCTCTGTGCAAAAAAGCATCTTTTCCTCCATTTTTTTCCTTGTATAAGTTAAAACAAACCAAAAATCAGAAACAGAAAGGGGGTCAATTAAAAAAAAATACCTTGGTGAAGCTATCCATTCTGAGATGTGAAACCCGTAGCCCAGGAACATGAGCACCTGGCGAGCGAGATGATCTTGTCAACAAATGGGATCTTGGAGCTAACGATGAAACCCAAAAACCTTAAAATCATCCGCTTGAAACCCTAGTCCCCTAACGATCGCTTCCCTCAAGTCCTACAAGGACTTGGAATAAACAAAAAAATAAAATAAATAGAGAGAACATGAGCTTACCGTCGTCGAGCTTGAAAACTGCTAAAAATAATGACAGAAACGAACGAGATTCAGAAGAAAACTTATCGTCGTCGAGCTTCAAGACGACACTAAAGGAAGACCCTCGGACTCTGTCAAAATGCATATGCGAGACAGGGAAAGAGAGAGAGTCAATCTGCTAAGAGGAAAAAGGTGGGGAAAATTAGGGGAGGAAGAAATTGAAATGGGGGAAAATATGAAAACCGTCGATCGGAAGATGGGGGCCATGGGGCGAGCGAGTGAGAGAGAGAGAGATACGAAATTAGGGATTTTAAATATAGATGAGGACTCGCGCGGGGGTGGGGGGGGAGCGAAATTATTTAGGCGAGAGATATTAGAGAAACCCGTGTTTTATTCTGTAAGAAAGAAGGATTTTCTTGTTCTACTAACTTTATTGCAGCATTTTATTCTGCTGTTAAAAAAAATGAACCAGCTAGTTTAGCCCATTTCGGACAATCTAATTTTTGACCACTCAGATTATGCCGAAAAAAATAAATTATTCTAGCAAAAACTAAAGCCCCAAAAATGAATAGTCAGTAGAACAAGGAAACCATTATTTCTTATGTGATTACAGTCACTAGAAATAAATTTAGCCGAAAAAAATACTTTTTGTTGTAGTGGTCAAATTGGATCTAGCATTAGGCGTTACCTAAAAAATTCTATATCACAATGTGGAAAGCTTTTTCTAATAGCTTGAGTGTGGATAATCGAGTTTGGAGACTTGGTATTCTAATAGTTTCCAAATGTGAATGTTGTCAAGAGGGGTGTTAAGAAGACTTGAATCATGTTCTGTATAATGGAGAGATAGCTTATAAACTTTGTAAAATCTGTTATGTTTTTTCGGCACTCTGCTTATTGAAAATCGCACGAAGTATGAAACAATTGAAGCATGGTTTAGACAGACAAAGAAAAGATACAAAAGTGGGGAATTTAATTGGTTTTGCACCGGTCATTTTGATGTGGAGTCTTTGGTGTTGGCATTGCTCAGCACAAATGGAAGGAAGTAAATCTTTCTTTGATACTTTATGGTGATCAGTGAAATATTGGCTCAGTTGGATTGTGAGTTGTTTGCTGATAAGCTTTAATCGAGAGATGTTGCTATTTTAGAGGATCTAAAGCTGCCTATAGCTCCTTTAAAGCCTAGAAGAATTGTTCCTATTTCTTGGGCAAAACTAGAGGTGAGCTGGATGAAGTTGAATGTTGACGGAAGTACTCTAAATAACCCAGAAGAATCATGTGCAAGTGGAGTGTTTAGAGATTATGAAGCAAAGATGATGTTTGCCTATTTTGTATACACTGGAATTGGAACAAATAATAGAGTTGAATTACTGAGCCTATTTTTTGGATTGCGTCAGTGTAAGCTGTGGTCCGGAACCTTATAATGGAAATAAACTCTCTTTTAATTGTGAATTGATCGAAAAATGGGAGATGAAATGTGTGGTATTTAGAGGATTTTTTGGAGGAAATTCTTAGTATCATTAAGCACATGAATATTCAAGTTCAACATGTATATAGAAAGGGAAAAACAGACACCGATTTTTTCTAGAAATATTCCAATGTTGCTAAAATGAATTTTGTGCCTTGAGCGAAATGGTATACCAAGTCTTTGAATTGCTTAAGGATGTTGGTCAGTGAGATGCTAATTTTTGGTAGCAATTGGTGGTTAGAAATTGTGCTAATTCTTCATCCATTAGCTTTGGTTTTTTCGTATGGTTTTTTTTTTTTTTTTTGGTCTTTGATTACTCATTGTATAGATTTGGTAAGGCTGTGATATTTCTAAGAATAAGTTGGTGGTTTTTTTGAATGCTTGGGTGTCTTTGAATTGTACATGTCATTTGTGCAATTCAAGTATCAGGTTGTAACTATGGTTTTTCTTTTGCCATAAGTGATTGAGAGGGGTCACTTTTAGACATGTGACCCTAACTCTATCTAAAAAAAAAGAAATATGTATGCAAGATCTCCACGTAAATTGAATTTAACCAACTTGTATTGAGGATAATGATTGAGGGTTCTCAAGTTTCTCAACAAAGAAAAGTAAAGATAGTAAAATGAAAGAGATGCTGGATCAAAAGAGGTGAATCATGTGGAAGAGCGCATATATATATATATATGTATATGTAAGTCAAAGAAGAATGGGAAACAAGATTTAATGATTTTATCACTTGATCCATTGATGTAATGGCAGTACTAGGTATATAAGTAGGTATGGTTTCGTTTGTTGATTTGATGAATTAATTATCATGAAAGAATATGAAAATTCCCACGCGCGATCACTTGCTCCCAAATATTTCAAGTAAGGTAAGAGGCCAGATCCAAGAAAAACACAATATCGAGGAATATATATACAAGTCTTTTATCCCTAATATTTATGAGGGATGTGGGACGATGGATTCATGATATTTGTGATCAACATGAGCATTAAACAAGAGCTAGGGACCGGTGACAAAGTTTGCATAAGAAGCCTAGTGGGCGCTCCCCCTAGCATGTTCACAGTTCCTTCTTCGAGAAACCAACTTAAGTTAGCATCAGAGTAATCACCCATCGTCAAAGTTCCTCCGACAAGTTTTGGTGCTAACGTCTCTTTGTTTTGCAAATTCCTTCAATCCGCCATGATCATCATGTGACAACAGAAATTAGTTTTAAGATACGAGTTAGTAGGAATAAATGCTTTCCTTTTTTCCCTTTGTTTTTTGATGCAGATCTCTCATCATGACTTTACATGATAAAACTAACAAAAGTAAACAATTAAACAAAAACATACTTGTTTGCCAAGAAATGTTTCTTAAGTCCCATATATGATTCTTATAAAAAAAAAGTTTGCCGAAAAACAATTGGATTTATCTCAGTATAAATTAGTTATGGATTAAGACTAATCACACATAAGTAAACAATAATATTGTTTATTGCAGCTGGCTTCTTTATTTCTTGTGTTTCGGGTAGGAGGGAGGCCGGGAGGAATGCAGCTCAATTAGGGAAATATTATATATATATATATATATATATATATATATATGAAGATGACGTAGATCAGGAGATGATATAGAACTATTTATTACCATTACTTCAAAGCTCCTTAACCAACTTCTAAAAATAGAACGAATGCCTTGAAACTCTCTTGTCCAAAACTTTTATTTCATTTTTTTGCAAAGAAAATAGATTCAGGTAACAAAATCCATGCAACATAAAAATAAAAATAAAAAAATAAAAAAGACAAAAGGCTTAAAAATAACATTTTTCTTTACTTTCTTGGCTCCTTCTCCGATCTCTATCCACCTCTGCCTTGGGCCTGAGTCTAAGGCAGAGCTGCCGTAGCTCTCTGCCATAGATATTAATCCCACAATAATGGCATTTCAAGATTTTGATCAGATAACGGAACGCCGTAAAGCTGAGAATCAGCAAAGGGTCAGGAAGAAGATTATCGTCGGTGTAGTTTCGGCGTTTGCCTTCGTTGTCCTTGTCGCCGGTGGAGGCTTTGCGGTAGCTTCTAACTCCAGCAATGGCGGCACCGACGTCCCTGCAGCTCAAACTGATCAACAACCTGCAACGTCGGCGTCGGGGATTTCGCATGTTACTCGTGTTATAAAAATGGTTTGTAACTCTACAGATTATGAGCAACAGTGTGAGAATACCCTTAACATGGCCGCAAAAACAAACCCTAATTTATCTCAACCTAAAGACCTTCTCAAGACAACAATATTGGCAATTGCGGATGAGATTGAAAAGGCCATGACCAAGACGACAACGTTCCAGTTCAACACCCCATCGGAGAAAGCAGCATTCGAAGATTGTAAGGTACTCGTGAAGGATGCCATGGAGGAATTAAAAGAGTCCGTCTCCAAAGTTGGGAATATTAGTTTGGGAAGCCTATCCTCAACAACTCCTGACTTGAACAATTGGCTGAGTGCTGTCATGTCTTACCAACAGACATGCATTGATGGTTTTCCTAAAGGAAAGTTGAAGGATGACATGGAAAAGGTCCTCAAGCTTTCCAAGGAATTAACCAGCAATTCCCTCGCCATGATCTCAGAGCTATCATCCTTCATGTCCACATTTCATGAGATACCAGGACTTAGCCGTCGCCTTTTGACAAAGGAATCTAGCTCACCGTTAACGTCCATGGATAATGACGGATTTCCCACCTGGATGGCCATTGAGAACCGGAGGATGTTGAAGGGAAAAGCTGATAAGCCCAAACCCAATGTAACTGTGGCAAAAGATGGTAGTGGAGACTACAAAACAATTTCTGAGGCATTGGCAGCCATGCCAGAGAAATATAAAGGACGGTACGTATGATCTTCTAGCTTTAAGCTGGCTGCAGGTTTGGTTATACAATATCAAACTATCTCATGTTCTTATATAATTATTATAAAAATTTTAAACTCTCATATAAAATATAATATTTAATTTTTTTTAAGTCTTAAAATAAAAATTATATTATAATATTATTTTATTAAAATTTTAACAAAACATCTCCTCTCATCTAAACTGCTGAATCAAACGAGGCCAATATTACAAGTACTGCCTTGTAACAATCAATTATATCCAGTTTGTAGGTGGGATTTTAGTAGGTGCATTAATATTGAAATTCATGAATCTTAATTAATTTCTAGGTAAAAAGAGAAAAATATAACTAAAGAGATCATAGTAATTATTTCCATCTTTTGGCCAGATTGATGTTGATGCAATGAGACTCTCATCTCCCCTCATTACAAAAAAATAAACATTTTACGACATCAAATTTTATCACAAAAAATAGAAAAAAAATGTTGCAAAAAATTATTTCTAATGAAAATAGTTATTTTGATTGCATCAAATTTGTTATTTCTACCTTCTTTTTTTTTTTTGTAGTGCCTTAAAAAAATTTTGGTTTTTATTGAGGTTCAGTTTTATTAATGAGGTTCCTCTAATTTTCTCATTTCTTATCTTATATATATATATATATATATATATATATATATATGCTTATACAGATATGTTATCTACGTTAAAGAAGGAATATATGACGAGACCGTGACCGTAACAAAGAAGATGATCAATGTCACAATGTACGGTGATGGATCACGAAAGAGCATTATCACTGGACGCAAAAATTTTGTCGATGGATTAACCACTTTCAAAACTGCAACTTTTGGTAAGACAAATTAGCATTTGCTATTTCCTGATCAAGTTCCTCTTTAAAGGAAAGGAAATTAACGAATATATAGTAGAATTAATTAAATAATAAAACAGCAGATCATTAGGATGGATATTTGATTTAATGTACATACGATCAAATATATCAGAAACTAATTCATGTACATTCTACTTTTTTTTTTTTTTATGTACATTAGACTTAGAAAATAAAAACAAGTGTTCTCAAAGACCACAAGCTTATAAGGAAGATCTATGGGCAAACTTGTGCGCGCCCACAACCTCTACTAGCTAGTAGAATTCTCTACTAAAAAACTAACTCTTTTTGGCAAACCTAGCAATGGCTTGTACAATTTTTTATAGAGAATACTTTCAATACAAAAAGATTATACAAAAATAAACTCATAAGCTAATGTAGTTTGATGGGATACATAGATTATAAAATTATTTTTATTATAAAATAGATCTAACGAATCTCATAAAACCACTTCAATTTATATATAGATTTACTTTGCATAATCTTTTTTTTTATATATAACAGTTTTCTTAGTTATATATATACATAGGGAAAACTTATGCCAAATTTGCTCATTCGCCTTTCTCATGAATGAAAATGATGCCTAATGCAGCGGCTTTAGGAGAAGGCTTTATAGGCAAAGCAATGGGATTTAGAAACACTGCTGGCCCAGCGAAGCACCAGGCAGTGGCTGCAAGAGTCCAAGCAGATCGTTCAGTTTTCATAAACTGTCGTTTTGAAGGGTACCAAGACACCTTGTACGCACAAACCCATCGCCAATTCTACCGAAGCTGTGTCATTGCTGGCACTGTTGACTTCATTTTTGGCGATGCTGCCGTTGTATTCCAAAACTGCATCATTGTGGTGAGGAAACCTTTGCCTAACCAACAAAACATAGTCACAGCACAAGGAAGGACAGACAAACGTGAAACCACGGGAATTGTTCTTCAAAATTGTCGCATTTTGCCAGACAAGAAACTCAAACCTGTAAAGTCAACAATCAGGAGTTACCTTGGGCGGCCATGGAAGGAATACTCAAGAACCATTGTGATGGAATCTACAATTGAAGACATTATTCACCCAGATGGGTGGCTGCCATGGGAAGGAGACTTTGCACTCAAGACCCTGTATTATGCAGAATTTAACAACAAAGGACCCGGGGCCAAGGTTGATTCTAGGGTCAAATGGTCTGGTTACAAGGTTATTAAAAGGCAAGAGGCAGTCAAATATACAGTAGAGCCTTTCTTACAAGGGGGGTCTTGGATCAAGGCAACTGGAGTTCAAGCTCACTTCGGTTTATATAATTAAAGCTTTCCAAATTTCTCTCATTCTACAATGCTTGTAATTTATTTACAATGATGAGAGTCAGAAGAAAGTGTTTGAATGCAAGATTATACTCATCCTGGCAATATATAGCATAACATATATTATATATATACATACATATATATATATATATGAAATATATATTTGATGATCTACCGGATCAATAGATAATTTAAATTACATATATCATTAGACATATATATATTTTCAAAAATCTGATTATAATGTACAATTCAATTATTAATGTACCATTCAATTATTAATGTACAATTCAATTATTAATAGATTGAAAGGTTTGTCACTGATAAACTAAATATTACAGATTCATGATGATGATCAAGTACATTCCAATATATATGATGATCATGATAGAAGTGGAGACAAATTATAGAATTCTAGATTAATCCACTAAATTTCATGAAGTTAACTATGAAGTATTTCTACTTAGCAATGAAGTTTACTTAGCCATGAAGTATTTTCTACTTAGCCATGAAGCAAGCTGTCAAGGGCTATATATGGGCTGTCAAGACTGTCAAGTGCTGTAATGAGATGTGAAAGTGTTGTAGCCAGCCATAATCACCTCTCTTTGTATCTATAAATAGAACCTTCTCTAATTTATTGATGCATATGGTGTCAGTACAACAAATCTTACTCATAGCCGCAAGATATTTTGCCGCAATAGCCTGAAAAAATTGCTGCAATTGAGCAATATTGGCCAAAATTCATTGCCACATGTTTGTAGATAAAAAAAATGCCAATTACTACTTCTTTTGACAAATCAACTGATTGTGAAAATTGTAGACTTATTGCGGCAAAACATGTCTTCACTAATAGTAGAATTTTCTGTCAGAAATATCCACAATGTTTCTTCCAACTTCGAATACTATGCACATTTACTGCAGTGCAACGTTGCCACAATAAATGAATTGCTTCAATTTTCTTTCTCCCTATTCCCTACTAACCACCAGTATATATTGCCTCAATTGTAATATATTGGCAAGCAATTTTGCCACACTTCATAAATTGCTGCAATTCTACATCCTCATTTCTATGGAGTGCTTAACCAAGAAAATATTTGTGACAAAAACTTTTGTTGATAATTTCTTTTCTCTATAAAAAGTTTTACCAAAAATAATCTATTTTGATAGAAAAAAAATATATGCAACCACAATATGTTGCCGTAAATAGAAAAAAAGGGTTTAAGAAAAATTAAAGACTATAAAACCGTAGGAACTGAGAATGAGTCCAAAAGTAGAACAAGAATAACATAATATAAGCCTAAAAGCATAAACTTTTATAGAGATTGTTACATCTATGTAACTCCTCTGTATAACTCTGTAATACTCTGTTTTATTTTATTGAAAATGCGTAATTTTGAGTGAAATCTTTGTGTCCAAGTTTTGCTATCTTTTAATTATCTTGGGCAACTATATATCTCCAACAGATCATCATTCAAGCATACATGTTGTATTCTTAACAATTATTAGCACAATATTATATATAAGTAATAACTCTACAAAACCAATAAATATAATCTCACTCACATCCGCTACAAGAAAAATGACTATTTGTAAAGAGTTATTTGCAACGAAAGTACTATTAACTATAAATTGTGATAAGGATCGACTCATTTTAAGGAAAAAAGATTATTTTCATCACAAATAACCGACCACAGACCAAGTGTACATCACGATAATCATTTTAAGAGATCTAATTTATTTGAACGACATTTATGTTTCAGCCTTTCAGGATGATTAGTATATATAATATATAACGTCATGATCCCTAGCTAATTAGGGAAAAAGATAAACCTAACTAAAAAACTATTGAACATAAATTTTTTTAGTTTGCATTTGAAGAGTAAATAATTACTCGAATGATCCTCTATGTTGGGGGGAGTATTAACCCTAACATTTTAGGAGTAAAGTATATATCATCATTCGATCATTAGTGTGATCACATGCATTCAAATGGATTTGTTCTTGTTCAAAGGCCATTTAATTATTTTGATACACTATAGCCTTACCCAAGGCACGAAGTTTATCTTCTAATTGCACATTACTAACCTTATCCAAGGCACAAAGTTTTTGATTGAAAATTTTGAGTCCATCAATGTTATCCACTTCTCCGTTGTTGATGTTACGGTCTGGTCGATTAAACTTTATTTCAACATCTTGGAGATAAAGTGAGCAAAATGTCAAACACTATCTGTGAATGTGGGTTTCCGTTATTGAATCCTCTGGATGGGTTTTATTATTAACATACATTTTGAACTTGCCTAGGTACCTCTCGAATGGGTACATCCATCTATATTGGGCTGGACTTCCGAGTATGGCCTCAAAGGATAAATGGACAGTTAGGTGAAACATAACATAAAAAAATTGAGGAAATATCTTCTCCAATTTACCTAGGATGTTGACGATATCAAGTTAAAGTTGGGAAAGGCGATTCACATCTAGTGTTCAGGTGCACAATTCTTTGAAAAAACTACTAAATTCGATCAAAGCCAATACAATATCACTCTTAAGAGCCCCCGCAGCAATAGGCAGTAGTTTTTGCAAGAAAACATGACAGACTCAATTTTTGAGGCCATATTTACAATCTTGTACTGGAGGAGAAGCCATCTGGGAATTTCACCTTAGCGAGTCACTCACAGAATTTATTCCTTTCATCTTCATGTAATGCGTATAATGCAGACAACATTGTAACACGTTCACCTACACGCTTTAGATGTAATTCTTTTCTGAAAGCCAAAATCTCCAAGTCACAACGGAAATTTATATTATCCTTTGTTTTTCCATAAATGTTAATTAAAGTACCCAATATGTTATCGAAAATATTCTTCTCCACATGCATGACATCTAGATTATGTCGAAACTGCAATGTTGACCAATAAGGTAGCTTGAAGAAGATGCTTTTCTTTGTCCAGTTCAACTCCTCTACAGTGCGTTTTCTCTTTTTACAAAATTTACCAAATCAAATGCTCCCAATCATTTGGAGTTGAGTATAAAGTTCAGTTCCCTCGACACAAGATGGTGGCATGCGATGATCCTCTTTACCATTGAACAAGCCCTTTCTGGATCACCAAATGTGATTGGTCGGTAACAAACGTCGATGTCCCATATAATACTATTTTCTGCCAAACTTCAACCAACTGGAATTGGTGCTGGTGTTGTATAAGGGACAAGCCAATTTTCATTTTGTTGATCAACCAGAAAGATTTCTATACACAAGGAAGTTATTGATTGTCCACAACAAGGCGACATATAGCATGAACATTTTCTTAGTGGAAGCATCATATGTAGGTACTTCATGTTCCCACAATTCAAGCAACTCATCAATCAACGGCTGCAAATAAACATCAATATAATTTTCAGGCGATTTTGGGCCAAGGATAATGAAGGATGTCATGAAGAACTGGTCTTTCATGCATAACTATGACGGCAGGTTGTACAGGACAAGAATCATTGGTGAAATGCTATACGGTTTAGCTAGATTGTTGAAGGGATTGAAGTCGTCGCTTGCTAGACCAACCCTAACATTATGGACATCCTGTGCAAACCAACTATGGGCTTGATCAAATGTCTTCTAGGATTCTCAATTGGTAGGATGTCTCATAACACTATTCTCCCCGGTAATTCGTTGCTCCTTATTCCATCTCATATCATCTTATATCTTATCTGATACAAATAGACGTTGAAATCTTGATTTTAAAAGAAAATGTCAAAGCACTTGTTGTGAGACCAATCGTGACCCGTGTGCATTTGTCATCCACCACGAAGCCTTGTATACGGGATACTCATTAAGATTGGCACTACCTTTCCAGAATAAGATGCAATTGTTGGGGCATGCATGAATTTTCTGGTACTTGAAACCCAAATCTTGCTCCAATGACCATGCCTTATGATATGATTGTGGCAATGCTGCATTAGGAAAGATAAAACCTAGAAGGCTTAGGAGTATATCAAAAGACTTGATTAACCACCCACCAAGTATCTTGATATGTAATAATTTCACAACAAATGATAGTTTTGAGAATCTTGTGTATCCGTCGAATAAAGGACGTCGCGCATCCTCTACTAGTTGGTCAAAAGTTGAGTTTGGGGAGGACTGTGATATTGATGGCTCCATGGGTAAAGTCGTGTTGTCTTCAGGAGCAGCTCTGCATGTACTTGCCCATATGTCATCTAACATATCTTCCATGCCATCAATGAGCCCATCTTCAAATCCAATATCCCTAGTATCATCACGATTTGGATCGTCATCAATGGAAGGGAGTGTTTCCTCCTCTCCATGCAATATCCATTAGGTGTAGTTTGGATTTATTCCCTTTATGTACAGGTGGGACTCCACCTCAAATATTAACAAGTGAAAAGATTATTTAAGCATCTACGATGGGGATACCGAATGCGATCACTTCTCGATAAATGATTTCGTGCCATGGTGAGAAAATTTCTAACACCTTTAGAGTATGCAGGTGACCCAAATCTATCACCCAAGTTCATCCAGCTTTTGTCCATCTTAAAAGAAGAATGCATAGATATGAGTAAATTGTAGGAACTTCAATTTAGGTAGACGAAGTACAAGTCACGCATGGAGAAGAAACTATTTGCAAATGAAGTGGATAATTCATGAATAAATGGAAGAATAAGTTACAAGAATGTGGAGCACGAAGGAAGGAGGGGGGATTTTTTTTTTTATTAGGAAGGAGGGGGAAGAACCCAAATAATGTCCATATGAAATTCATGTGGCTTGACCTCGGCGGGGGAGAACGGTTCAACTTAGTTACTTCACGTTTAGCAATTGATGTCGGATAAAATCATAGGCTAAATTCAATATGCGTGTCCTAAACTTGAGTTCATTTAACCTTATCAATTTACTCAAAGCAGATATTAATATATGAAGGTAATCTAGAATTCTATGAGTAGATGAATTTTAAAGGGAAAAAGACCATTCAAATTATATGAACTGAATCTACAAATAGTTAACAACCCCGATAAAAACTAAGAAATGGCAGAGTACTATCAATGCCCCTGTTTTGGTTTGCATAATGAAGGGTTTCATGGCTGAAACCTAAGAAAATGAAAGCAGCCAAAAACAGGTAACCTTGGGTATTTACCATTAATCAATAAGCCATGATATTTTCCTGGAGGTTAGAAAAATAATTGTTCTTCGCATTTAAGCAGGATTGGACATTCAAAATTTGCCATGTGGACATGCTAGTTGACAAACTAAAATCATTAAATAAAACAGGTTAACAACAACTACAGTAATTGCACATGATCAGGCTTTCATCAAATAACATTGCAGTCAACCAAGGAAAAAATGACTGTAGAAGCAATCAATTGCAGTAATTGGGTTGTTGAGTGTCTTTCACCCTAATATAATTATTATACTTCATTTTTTTTTTCATTCAAGATTAAATATCATGAAGTGATTATAGGAACCTTTGTTGAGTGTTTAAGGTGGCTAGCTTGGCCCTTGGGTTTTTCAAATTGTTTGGAATTTGGATTCAGTTCTGCCGAAACTTCTACTTTTCCTATTCGCTTTTATTCTAGTGTTTTCCTGTTTATTTCCTTTTATTTTTTCTTTGGCCACAGGAAAAAGATTTTTTAAAAAAGGAATGATCTGTACGGAGGAAATATAACTTGCAGATAAAAGCTACTCTTTACATATTAGTGATTCCAACTGGTTTAAATATTGACAGCTTTTTTTTTATCTAATGATTAAGTAACAGTTTCTTAATAATAAGTGATTTTTACAAAAAGAACATTTAAAATGTTAAATAATACATGAAAGAAAATGAAAACAAAAATGAAAAAAACACTGGTGGAATATCCAATCGGATATTGTGAGTGTGGGGCTGTAGAGCTCCTCTTACTTGAAAGTTGAACCTATTAGTTACTCAAATGAATCTTTAAGCACCAACTCCAGTAGACCTATTAGCTACTCAAATAATAATACAATATTATTATTATTATTATTATTATTATTATTATTATTATTATTATTATATGACTTCCTCAAATGCTTCATATGCCTGAGTCCTGTATGTTTTCCTTTTCATGATTCAGAATTTAGTTAATGTCCCTTTTTCCCCTTTTATATGTAAAGTCTGTCACAGTATTGCCTAGTTTGGAGGACAAAGTTTCATTTTTCAACCGAATAAATATATATTGTATAAACTAGTGAGAAGAAAGATAAAAGAATCATGTGTGGAGTCATGTCAATGAATAAAAGGAAGTTCAAAGAAGTGTTAGCAGTTAACAGAAAGGAGGTGAGGTTGAAGGCACATGTTTTAAAGCAATCAACTTAAGACCAACGGAAGAACAAAGATGGCAATAAAATGCACCAGCAGCAATAAAATGCAGCAGGCAACATAGCATTTTCCTAATTATATTACGCACATCAAGCAAATCATCCAACAGATGACAAAAAAAGCACACAAAACACAAATGCACTACACATTTTTCGGAGTCACCAATTGAGTGGAAGAAGATTTTAGCAAATCCGGGTGCAAATACTAAGGAACATATGCAGTGACAAACAAGTAAATATTTATGACAAAACGAATGGAGAAAAAAAAAATCTTACCACAATCGGCAACAAAAGAGTGGGCGAATGGTGATTGAGGAGGTGATACCCAAAACCAGTCCCAGGTACGTCCAAATTTTCTAGCCCTAACGGCGAAACACTCTCTGTGATTAGGAACTTCTACACACATACTACAAATTGGCTAAATCGTCCCTTTCGAGCGTGGGCAAAAAATATGTGTAGGCCAGCAGTGAGGTGGTGGCAGTCTTCGGTGGAGCACGTGGCCGGTGAAAAGGTGGGGCACTTTTGCAAACGCAACGGTGGAAGGGTTTTTTGGGTGCTCTTCACTCGGAGTGATGGAAGCTGGGTAGGGTGAAAATAAGGGACAGTTCTCAAAAGGCTCCCATCCTCCACCTAACATCATTTTTTTTTTTAATTTTTTAATTTTTTAATTTTTTAATTTTAATTTTTTTTAAATTAATTTAATTTTTTTATTCATTATTTATATATTAAATATTTAATTAAAAATAAAATAAAATAAAATATAGTGTATAAAAATTATATAACTAGTAAGAGATTGAATATATTTTTTCTTCATAAAAATATGGACAAATATGCAGGCATTAGATATATGTGAATTAAAACCGGCAAACTTAAAATTCGCCGCAAAATTTGAAGCTTACACAACAAATTATTTTCCAGAGAATGTAAAATCACCGAGAAAAGCGATTTTTGTTGTAGTGAGCTAGCAGCTAGCTCAAAAGTATTTATTTTTAATAGTGACCAGAATAATTATACTTTTCTTTTTTAAGTTTGAATGTTTATAATTATAACATGACATTTGCTATTTGAAAATAAAATAATTAAAAATTAAACTCAAGTGTTGATCATTATAACCGAATCATATCAACATAAGACTTAAGTCTCGCCAATAATTCTGCGGAAACCATAAGGTGATATTTCTTAAAAAATTAGTCCATGGAGTTAATTCTAAGTCGGATACATATAGCTTAAGGGATGTGCCACCAAATTTACCTAAGTTTTATGCATATATGTGACTATCGTTCCTTTAATTCTTTTCAGTTGCAACAAAAACAATATTCAAATTATAACTGCCATTAAATGTGCCAGGAATAATATTCTGATAAGAATCACATAGTACAAACTTAATCCAACATAATCTTATAATTAGTAATAGATACATACATCTTGCATTTTTTTTTTATAAAAATCTGTAGTGATAAAATATCTACAATGAAATATTAATATTGATTAACTAAAATATTTATATTAATTACTAATTAGGATTGCAAATTAACAGAGTCGAGCTTAATAACAAGGGTGCTCGAGTTTGATTAGTGTATTGACTTGCTTGAATTTGGCTCGCTAAAACTAATTAGAATTGTTCAAATTAGCTCTTTCTCAACTAAAAATAAACCAACGAGTCGAACTCGAGTAGCTCAAACTCAAATACATGTATGATTATGCAATATGATAATTATATCAATATACAATATGATAACCATATATGAATACACGTACGATAAGGCCCAAATAAGTTCAGTGAGCCCAAACTAAGGCCCAAATAAGTTATACGTGATTCGTGAAGCTCAAAACGTACTCAACAAGCCTTTGCTTTTGGCGCCCATAAAAATTCTGTTCAAAATTTATCATTTCCCTCCATTCCCGTGCCACTCCTTTTCCGATCAATTACCACTGTAATACGGCTCTCTCTCTCTCTCTCTCTCAGTGGGTGTGGGGGAGGGGTTAGGATAATAGTCGTGATGGAGCAGCAAAGGAATCAAAAGATGGCACAAGAACAACAGCACGACGAAGTAGAAGAGATACAGCATGGGCCATTCCCTATCGAACAGCTTCAGGTTTTACCTACCTCACACGTCTCTGCCCCTTTGATCCCTAGGTTTTTTTATTCCAGGGTTGCACCAAGAATCATGGGCAAGGTCCAAATTTTGGCTTTTTTGAGATCGATGTGTTCTACTTGTATGGGAAAAAAGCAAAGAATTTTACTTTCAGTTCGATCTCTTGTAGTCTGGTAGAATGCTGTGTTAACCTCGAGATTCAATAATCTTTTTCCGTTTTGCATTTGGACATCTTTGTTTCTCATGATGCGGATATTGGGGGTGTTGCGTCTATTTCAATTCAATCGAAAATAACAGCATTATCCAATTAATTTAGGGTTTTTTCGATTGAAAACCCAATTTTTAAGATTGCCAATGAAAGAATTAGTAGTTTCTGTTCGTCTGGTGAATGGGTTTTTTCTCATCTCTGCCCTGAAATTCTAGGTATAGTTTAAATCGTCTAGTAATTTGCTTCTGTTTGCTTTTATTCCTTTTCATATTCAACTCAAGGCGTCGGGCATTGCTTCCATTGATATTAAGAAGCTCAGAGATGCGGGTCTCTGCACTGTAGAATCTGTCGCATACTCTCCTCGGAAGGATCTCTTGCATATCAAAGGAATCAGCGAAGCTAAAGTTGACAAGATCGTTGAAGCAGGCACGTCCACGCCACCCAATTTTATGTCTTTCTTATCAGTTTCATATTTTCCTTTGCTATCGTCTGTGATATGTTATTTGAGATCACGTTGTTTGGATTTGTTTGTGCCTTGATTTATAACAGCTTCCAAGCTAGTCCCTCTGGGTTTTACTAGTGCTACCCAACTTCATGCCCAAAGGCTTGAAATTATTCAAATAACATCCGGATCAAGAGAGCTTGACAAGATCTTGGAAGGTCAGCCTTTCAATGGTGTATACCAGATTTTTAGTCATAAACTATTTCTTTAGCTGACTAGCCAAATAATTCTGAGCCACACGCAAAATAGAAGAGATCATGTTAATTTTGTTCGCAAGCTTTAAGAGTCTTGATGGTGAAATTGCATGTTTGTAGCTTGACATAGCTAGCTAATGACAGGAGGAATCGAGACAGGATCTATTACTGAGCTATACGGTGAGTTCCGTGCTGGAAAGACTCAGCTGTGTCACACGCTCTGTGTCACTTGCCAAGTAAGAGCTCGTCCTTCTTATTTTATTACCCACCGCACCTTTCCTTTACATTTGAAAACAGGTTCATCAAATATCATAATAGATGTATATGTTCTTTTCCTGTTGAGAAATTGAAATATACACTTAATTGCACTTGTATGATCCTTCATCAGCAAATGAAGTTTAGAGTCCTATTTTTTGTAACACTTATGTAGCACCGCTGATTGATGTGAATATTGAGTGTATTACGCTTGCATTACAGTCAAGGTGTTATGAGTATATTTCCCAAACTTACATTGAGATGCACAGATTTCGGAGCTTTGAATCTGAATGTCAGTCCGTTGAGTAGATACAACCATTTGATTATTCAAAGGATGCAACTACCATCCGTTACCTAGAATGCCAATATGTTCAATTGCACTCTAATGCACTTTGATATGTCAGCTTCCATTAGATCAAGGAGGTGGTGAAGGAAAAGCAATGTACATCGATGCAGAGGGCACATTCAGGCCACAGAGACTCTTACAGATAGCAGACAGGTGTCATGCAGTTACCTTGAGATGAATATGCTTATCTCCTGTGTATCCCATTTATAGCTGATGCTTCTGAGTGCTGCAGATTTGGACTAAATGGTGCTGATGTCTTGGAGAATGTGGCTTATGCTAGAGCATATAATACCGATCATCAGTCGAGGCTTTTGCTTGAAGCAGCTTCGATGATGGTGGAAACAAGGTGTAACCTTTATTTTGTCTTGACTGTTATCTTTTGTCCTGGAATTCTGAAAATTCTGAAACAAGCTCAACCTTGAACATGGGAACCTTTTAGAATTTATTTTTTCCTTAAACAGATGAATCTAAATGGGTGATATTTGTTTGATTCTGGTTTGTCAGTATTTGTTCAGCTGGTGATGAAAAATCTGATCTTTCTTACAACCTATAAAATAATTAAGACTTCTTCATTACATGCTGTAGCTTATTGAGTTGTACTAGGTAGCTATTATTGGTGATTTGCAATTGCAGCTAAGACTAATTGTTCAATGGGTTTGCTTTCATAGGTTTGCTCTTATGATAGTAGACAGTGCTACTGCTCTCTACAGGACAGATTTCTCTGGAAGGGGAGAACTTTCTGCCCGGCAAATGCATCTTGCAAAGTTTCTCCGGAGCCTTCAAAAGTTAGCAGATGAGGTAAAGAATCTTATATTTTGTTACTCAAGTAACCTAGCATCATTCAACTGATATCTCGGTGAAGAGATCATTTCGAAAAAAATTCTGATTTTGGTTATTGTGATAAGCATTTTCACATCTTGAACTTTGGCGGTTGTCATTCATTACTGTTTTCCTTCTGCATTCCATGGTTGCAGTTTGGTGTGGCTGTTGTTATCACAAACCAAGTGGTTGCACAAGTGGATGGTTCAGCAATCTTTGCTGGGCCCCAAATCAAGCCTATTGGTGGTAACATTATGGCGCATGCTTCCACAACAAGGTCTAAACAAAATTTTATTTTTCACGACATTCCCCCAAAAATAATAGGGGTTCTTTGTTTGAATGTGACTAATATCCATAACAATTTCATGCTTTTACGACAGGCTTGCTCTGCGGAAGGGAAGAGCAGAGGAGCGCATCTGTAAAGTAATAAGCTCTCCTTGTTTGGCCGAAGCTGAAGCGCGGTTTCAAATTTCTGCAGAAGGTGTAACTGACGTCAAGGACTGATCCATTTCAGCCCACCATTTTCCAGTACTTTTACAAGGTCCTGTTGATACTTGATCACTTGTCCTTATATTTTTCAATGTTTTCTGCAACTCGACAATATCTTTGTAATTTTCTTGACAGTAATGGGCTTCCAATGAAGCATTTTGGGGGATTTTTTTTTCTCTATATTCTGTTTTTTCTTCACTTTTTGTGTAGTAGTATCAAGGAAAAGTATTTTTCATGGATTTCTACAACATTTTACGAGTCTTAATACTTTTTGTTTTGAGAAATTTTTATTGTAAGTACATAAACAAAATGCGAGTAAATATATGGGATCCTGGCATTGGCACCTTTTTGCACCCTAAGGGGGTTTTTAAATAAAAAAAAAATTAAAAAAATCACATATAATTTATTTCCATACATTTTTTTTTTTATTGATTTTGTAAAAAAGTCAATAAAAAAATTGCCCAAACAATGCGAAACAGCAAGGATTAAAGAGGTCCCACAGTAGTTATGGACATTTGAATTGTGCTGAAAAAAACCTCAAAGACCAATATCTCAAGGAGGGATCAATTGGAATGACTGGAGTTTATTTTTATATTTTTTTCATACAGCTTGATTATATATTTTTATGCTAATTTCATGAATATAATTATGGCTGTCGAAGTCGAGATGATGCAAACACGGGGATTCCCTTATGACCCTGCTCATCAAAAACATACGGATAATTAACTTTAAGAGCACTCCTAATGGCTTATCTGTATTTTTTTCTCCGCCCCCGTCCTGTTTCCCCGTGGTTTCGGAAAAAAACAGAAATCAACCAACTTGTCAAAATCCAGTAGAAACTGCCTTCAAAAAGTTGCAGAAACTGAAAAATATGTGAAGAGCATTCCAGTACAAAAGCAACCCAGATAAAGCAAAGGTGCTCATCTTTTTGATATAACATTATAGGAAGCTGCTCTCCTCAGCATTTTCAGGACATTTATAGCCAGATTCTCATGTATTCCTTAAGCAAGAGCTTCATCAATAGTACGGGTGGAGAGATTCAGATGGCCGTGGCAGAAGGCAACCAGACCTTCAGACGGGGGAAAGATTCAGCGGGGAGCCAGACTGGGGGAGAAAAAGAACATCGATGCTGGCAATCTGGCGTGCGGTGTTAAGGCTTCGGCATAGATGAAATTGGGCGTCCACCGTCTTTTGTGTACTTAAAAATAATACATCCACAAATTATACGATCAATAGTTAAGCGAAAGGGAAGAGGAAGTAATACTTTTCGGTGTCGTTTGAAATTCTTGTTTCATAAAATTATGAACACCAAACAGATCGTGGTCGTTATCACGCCACCACGAGTTTAGATACCCGGATTGCAGTAAAAACGTGCATACACAATCCCTTCAACCTATGGTATCATTTGGGATTATAAGCACAGCCACTGCATCGGTTAATACCTTAAATTTGCCCAGCCGCTGGACTAAGTCGTGGGGGAAACAAGCTCGTAACGAGTTCCTTCAAGTACAAAATGACTCACTGTGCCGTTAAAGGTGGTAAAATTTTTCCAAAGATCAAAGTAGCAAAAAATTAAGTTTATTTTCGTTGCTAATAGAATAAATTTGTGTTTCACTCGTCATCTGTGCCTGAACCTTCTGAGCTCGAGCCTTCTTTATGCACGGTGCCATTGGCAGCAGGGCCTTTCTTTTTAGCATCTTGTCCATCCACCTCGTCTTCACTGTACTCGCTCTCGTAATCGTCATATTCCTCTTCTTCATTCTCCTCTTCCTCTTCAACTCCATCCTCTGTGGTCGGTCCCTCTTCTGTGACAACGCCACCTCGGGAGCCAGCCCTAGTCCGTTTCAAAATCTTCAATTTGAAATTTGTCTTTCTGTCACAGCCTAACCATGTGTCACACAAGCAGTAACAAGTCAAATTGTAATTACCCTCTGGTGGGGCTTGGAACTTGCCCATCACTAGTCTAGACCCAGCCTTCACCTTCTCAACTGCCTCTCTTACTGCCACGCTGGTCTCCTTTACACTTGCTCCTGATCCTTCCTTTGAGTCCTCAATTGACTTTGAAGCGGCAGCTATTGCTGCAGCTTCATCCATAAAACTAACCTTCTGGGAAAACCACACGTTATTTAAAACAGGGTCTGCAAGCAAAAACCAGAAGTTCTCTTCCTTGTGAAATGGGTAATTAGGGGCATGGGGAAGGGCACCTATCAGGCCGTTAACACGTTTGAGTGTTACCCAAGCTTGGACCGTGACAATGTCACCCTCTTGTATACCATCTTCACCTTCAGTCTCACATACAACTTCAATTGTTATAGAAGGCATCATTTCCAGCACCATCTCAACATCTTGTATATAGTCAGGTGAGAATCCAGCTATCTGAGCAAGCAGCTCAGCACGTTCAGGCAAACTCATGTCCCGAAGCTCCTGAAAAGTTCTCACCTTCTGCAAAGGAAGATTAGAAAAGCTTTTAAAATATATCCAGAGAACAAACTTGGAGAGTGAGTCTTTTTCAGGGTGAGAGGGGGAAGGGGAAGCACAGGATGTATTCATCACTCAAACAAACAATATGTTAAGTGCCCCCAATTTTATCATTCTATGTCATGCAAAATCCATTCCAAAACTTCATCAGATTTGCATTTTAAAACACTAATTAGATGGGTTTAGAAAACTTATAGGAGTTCAAATACAAGATAAGAAGATAATATACGGATATACAAACTACAAGTAGTGGCGAAACCAGCAATTGTGTTGAGGGGGCAGACTTTTTTACTATGTGACACATTTATGTAAAGAATAATACTAGATACAGTCGTAGGGTGTGCAAGCTCTGCACACTCTATTTTTCATGTGGGTCCTTGATTTACCTATTCAGAGAGTGGGTGGGGTTTGCATATCCTAGAACTGCCAACATCATTTCGCTTATGTAAATTAAAAAGAGACTGAAAAATCATAAAAACATAATTACATATAAAATTATATTTTGGTAATTTGCTACATACAAGTAGAAATAAGATTCTAAACACACAACTTAATATATGTTTCAGATTCTATCGATAATGTTCTATGGAATAATATTCATCCATTATTATTTAGAAAAAGTTAGAATTTATTTTCTTCATATACTATCAAGGGATTTTTTAAAATGTCATCTTTTATTCTAGTATGTAAGCTACTTTATTACTTATAAAAAAATGTAAACTACTTTCTTAGATTTCATGCAAAGCTAGATATTTTTGTATCACATTAAACATATAATGCCATAATTGAGAGTTCAAATAAATTCTTTTCTTGCTTAATGAAGTCTAGAGGATAAAATCTCCACTATTTTTCATATAAATCATTGAACTTAAATAATTTTCTTGTATTTCACTTTGGATTCCATATTAAGAAGACCAATATTGTATACCAAAAAATTTTGGGATCCATATTAATAAGCTTATTATTTCTCCAAAAATTAGTTTTAATTATAATTTTAGAGAGGTCACATCCTTGAAAATAAATAATAATAGAAATTAAACAAAATTTTGGTACTATATAGAGAGAAAAAAAAAACTAGAGAGACATTTCTAAGTATATTGGTATATTGAAATTTTAGAAAATCTTAAGAGCATATGGAGATTATAAATTTTTTGGGAGGGCCCTTTTCTATATCTATATAATTATGTATAAAATCTAGGAGGTATGTTGTGCTTTCAAAAAGTTTTGGGCCCCCCTCAAGTGCAACGTGGTTCCGCCACTAACTACAAGGTAAACAAGGGCAGCCATCAGATGAAGTTGCGGTTCTACCATTGAAAGCTACACAAGAGTCAGGTTAACTACTCTTAACTCAACGTGATATACTCAAGAGAGGGATTTATCTGCTTACTTTGCGTGCCATCTTTTTTATAACAGCCTCACTGAAATGTGGAAGCTGCAGAAAGGGTGCAATGCCTTCAGCAGATCCACCAGTTGCCTTCTTTGCACTGAGAGGAACAGCCTGCATCATGCCAAACAATATAAGGAATCCTCCTGTGAGTAATGAACTAGGAAGAGATACAAGTGTTGCCCATTCATCAAAGGGTATCCATCATTTTTCGTTGCAAAGCACTTTTGTCTAGTTATTACGTTTGTTTTACTAATCAAACTTAGTTATTAAATACTTGGGATGCACAAACCCCCTCAAACTACTATCCAATTTACAGTCACCATCAAACTCCAGCAATCATTCCCCGAATCCTCCAAACTACCAAAAATTTTCAAAGTACCCCTTTTCTCCCTTTAAAAGGATAAACTTAACCATAAAACTCTTAAAAGGGACAAAATAACCTATTAAGTCAAAAAAAAATATATTGTTTAGAAATATTCTTTAAGAATAAAAGAAGTAATTGCAATAAATATTTTTGAGATATTAACATAATATTTAAGAAAAAATTAAATATTATTTTTCATGTCTTTATGTTCTTTTTTCCTTTCTTTTTTTTTTTTTTTGGAAAAATATGATTCAATTTTACTTTTTTCTTTTTCCTCTTTCATTTTTTTACTTTTAATTTTTTATCTTTTTCGGTTTTTTTAATTTCTAATTGTCTTTATCAAGGATATTTATATTAAACTTCTTAAAGAAGTATGTTGCAATCTTTTTGTCGGTTGAGGGAGTGTCAAGTTTGAGTGTTTGTGTATTTTCCTGAAAATGAAAGTATCCACGTGACAACAAGCTTTGCCAAACAATAACTAGATAAAAATATAACGGAACTTGCTGATATTTCGATACCTGACTGGAAAATAACGCAAGTACAGTCAAAAGTTACAGGGAATGTAGACTGCAAACATGTGAAAATAAGAGCATATTCAGGTCTGCTCGCAACTCAGAAGATTTCTGGAATATGTTGAACAAAGTTCAACAGATTTCTACAAGGAACTCAGAAGGCATAATTTTCCACTCAATATGTTGAAACTCTTCAAAACTGGAATAATACTGAGGAAATTAAGTGGGCTCTATAGTGGAAGAAACACCATCCATGCTTTGACACAGAGAGATGCTGACAAGCTTTAAACATAAAAGAATAACTTTCGATGTTTGGATACGTAGTTTATAAGATGCTAGTTACTAGCTTCTACATAATACACAAGCTAAGAAAGTCGCATCCGATCCTCCCAAAAATGCCATATAAGTTTGGAATGTGTCATTTAGATTAAAACAATGTCCTCAACACACATCTCACCTGAATGATGCATTGTGAAAGCTCGACTACACCAATTGCAGGCCTCAGCCATCCATGCCCCTGAGCAGTGCGTGGTATAACTGCCATCTGCAGAGATAAGGAATTGACCATAGTCTAATTGTCACTTTATAGCCAAGGAATATGAACTGTCAAAGACAAAAGTAGCATATTGGTTACCCCAACAAAGTAATCGGAATCTCAAATGTAGGATCCTATGCCAAACCTGTAAGAGTGATACTTGAAAGCTTTGTCTATCATTAAAACTGCATCCTCTAATTCAATCACTCATAGTTTCTCTGTTACAATTTGTATGATTATATCTTATCCCCTGCCTTGACTATAATATAATTGCCTTTAAATGTAAAAGTTAACATATTTTCAAATATGTCCATAATACTCCCCCATCTACGCTATAACATAAATCTGAAGCCTAGCTTTACCTAGTAAGTAGCTAATGTGGGACTTAACAACCATAACTACTTTTATAACTTGCCAACTATATGTGGACTATCATACTGAAGGTGCTAGACACCTCTATGCTAGAAGTAGCTAATGTGGGATTCAACACCCATAACTACTTTTATAACTTGCCAACTGTATGTGGATTATTCAAAATGCCAACGTGAGGCCGAGGTGTTACAAACTCAACACCCCCCCCCCTTTTTTTAAATTCCAGCTGTCCTCCTCAGGTCATGTCATGCAGTGCCCCAGTATCACATGACTAGCCTTACTACGTGCCTCTAACACCATATGTAATGACTTAAGGAAAGAGCTAGCAACATCTACATCATAATCCCAAAAAGGCTACTCGATGTTAAGGTTCCCTAGAATCACTTGTAAAGCTTCGTTTCACCTCGTAAGGAGAAAATGTGGAATTTAGCACTCATGACTACCTTTATAATCTACCCACACTGGGTTATTCATACTCCTAATGTGGGGCTGAGATGTTTCATGTATTCACCATGGAAATGCTGACTAATTATCTGATAGTCTTTCCCTGGCTACTTCTGTTTTATATCCTGCTTGGGAACTAGGTGTAGTCATACAAAAAAATAACTGTAATATTAAAACAAAAAACGAGAAAAAAAATATGGAAGTTTAGGTGCAGCACTGGCTCCCCCCGAAAACCAATTCTGTCAGCAACATCGCCTTCCCCCTTATAATTAAAGCCAACCCCCTTCCCATTTTCTTCAATCTACACAAAATTTCCCATCCCCATTTTCACACACCACAAAACAGGAGAGAGTGGTGGGGGAGGCAATCGAGGAGCGAGACGAGGAAGAAGAAAAAGAGTTTTAACTTTTAGTGAAGATTAGCTTTAGTAATTTAAAAAAAAAAAATTGTGAATCAAGGAAAAACACCAATTAACAAAGGAAAAAACTCGACCAATGCCCAAGGTGTTAAAAATAAAATTGATGGAGAATAAGGAAATTGATGGTGAACAAGGTAAGAAAATGTACTCCAAAATGGGGTTAAATTTACTTGTATAATATGGTGTGATTAGATGGATTTTTCATGAATTATAGACATATATCTCTATATATTTCTATTAAATGGATATTTTTAGCATGCAAAAATTGTAGAGTTCTACTAATCGAATTATGAATCAAATAGGCATATTTCAGAAGGAAATTTTGGTCAAACACTTTCTGTGGGATACTTGGGTTTAAGACCTTGTACATTTTTCTAAGTAAACCTTGTGGTATGAGTATAGCAGAAAAACTCATTTCCCATCTATACAATTTTTATTTTATATAGGACGCTGACATAGAGGACAAGAAGCTAAAATAAAGTGTAGGCACACTCTTGAAGGCTTTCGTAGTGGGCTTTTGGATCCAACTAGATACGATTGATGATAAATGATCTCCCCATACACTCAATAGGGATATTTATTTTGCCATTCTTTTTGAAAGTACATTAGTTGGTTCTTGACCAAGAAAACAGTATTTTGCAACTTGAATTTATACATGTACTAGAAATATAGTTATGAACTAGACCTGGCCCATACAGCAAGAATTGATCGTGTGACCTTAAGTTATGAAATTTTGTTTAGGTTACAGTGCTCTGGTGATATCGAGAGTGGATATGCTTCCAAACAAAATATATATAGCAAATTTCATTGCTTATATTACTTTGAGGTAAAATCATAGCGCCTTTATGTTACTAAGTATTGCTTGATAAATTGTGGGGATTACACTAGCTCAATACTTTGTCTAAAACACGTGGGTGATTACAGCCTGTAACTAACATAAATTTCCAGAACTAGGAACTTCCTACATCCTTTTATGAAGACTCTATAACTCTTCTATATGGTTTCTGTAGCCAAACCCTCAACGCCCTCCAAAAAAGAACCCAACTAACAAAGAAAAAATATATTAAAAATGACATTCTATATTTTGTTAAACCAAACACAACTGGAGAAACCTGCTGATTAGTTGTTAAATATATAAACAATAAATGACAAGCCACTTCACATTCATTTCTATTACATTTTTGTGAAACTATGGGATACTCCAACAAAAGACTGAGTGAACATATCCAGAACGCTTTTAAGAACTGAAATCTACATAATCACCCTAAAAAACTCCATTGCTCATACATTTATTTTTCCATTATTCACACATTTATAGCTTAAACAGAACTTATTTTGAGGGAAAAAATAGAACTCATCAACTTTGAGAACATGACACTTGACTTCCTTTCTACTTTAGACAACCAATGCAAACAAAGAAGCATTCCAACAGATTCAATCATTAACAGGCAACAGCACAGACATACGAGATAAATCAGTGTTAAATGCAATCAGCAGTACTTATAAAAGAATGCAATTAGAAGTGGTCTTATAAATCTCGAAAAGTGTAACAGAGAAAATAGAAATAACCTTCATTAATTCTTCGAGAAGGCGAGGCGCAAGTTCTAGCACCCGTCTGAAATCACCTTGCAACGATGGAGGTAAGGTTGCTGATTCACGAGTTAATTGAGCCTGAATTAGCAATTCTGTCTGAATAGAAAAGTAATAAGATACAATCATATCAGAATTACAAAAATCCATCATAACACAATTTAATTGGTTAATACAGCAAAATCTTGACACAGAAAGTACCTTAACTAGCGATGGAAGCTGCTTCCAAAACTTTGCCTGCTCTTGCTTAATGTTTTTAAGGTCCAGATTCAACTCGCTCCTGACCAACATGAAAACCTTCTGGAGGGGCTCATCATCAGTCCTACGAACTGGAATTTCCATATATTCAGCGGCCTTTATAAATACATCCATGACTTTGCTGTAAAATAAAGAGTTGATTAGAATGAAAGAAAACCAAAACAAAGATTACAGGTTAATATGCAGCAGATTCAGCAATCTGGATGAATAAGAGGAAAGAAAAATACAGGCATCACCAATGCTTCCAATTAATCATTTTAGTGTCATACTTAAGTTGCTTAGAACATCAAGGAGCCACTAAAACTCTTTATGCTACACATATCAGTAATATGCAAAGGGTAATACCAATCAGAGTATACTTTTGGTTTAGTTGGAAGAAAGGTGTTATCTTCCAAATGTTAAGAAACATGTATTGTGCTTGCGTGTTCACAGGCATGTGGAGTATATGTTACTCACCACTCACCCAATTCTTTTTTCTTTTTCCTTTTTGATGAAGAGAAATCCAAGACCGTGCAAATGCAACATGTCTTTAACCCAGTTAAGACCCGTCTAATGTGTTCCCATCACACAAACTACGTAAATGATTGGCTTTTCACCAATGGGATGTAACCCCTAGAAATTGTTTGCACCCAAGGTCTGAATGTAGACCTAGAAGAACATACCACTAATACCCAGGCCCAAATGGAGAAAGCATTCATTCTGACAGATGTACCCCAAATGGACTTCACCGGAAATAAATATTAAGACTGTAAACTAAATAAATCAACTAACAGTTAAAACATGTACCTTGGAGCCAAAGAAGGTTTCATCAAGTAATAATATGCTGACAGTGTTTGATGCATCACATAATTTCCAGTATATTTGGAAGACCTCGAGAGATAAACAACAGCTATCACTAAAGGTAAAAGAATACAGACACCAACAATCCAAAGTAGAAGTATTCCACCAGATGCCCCATCGATATCTAGCAAGAACTGAGGGAGAGCTATGCCCATTTGAAAACCCTGCTCCAATAAAATATCACATATAGTTTTAAAACATGACCACTTCTATTAGTACAATTAGACAAACAGTAAAGGGCAAAACATTAGAGCTGGATAGGGAAGATTCTCCAAGTTTTTCAGATTCGCAATTGGAAGAGGTAATAGCTTTTATTGTTGGCATGATGTCTGGTGTGGTGAAAGGGCTCTAAAGCAGGTGTTTCCCATGCTCTACCAAATTTCTTGCGGTAAAGAGGCTGTTGTGGCTGATTTAGTGGTATTATCTAATGGTGCTGTCCACTGGAATGTAAGCTTCTCGAGAGCGGCTTAAGATTGGAAGTTAGATGTGTTTACTGATTTCTTTGACTCATGATAGGCAATGTCGATGGGCAATGAGATGGAGGATAGGATGATTTGGTATCCAAGTGGAAATAAAAGATTCTGAATGCGCTCCTATACGGCTCTCAGGTTTTTCTAATGATCACAGTTTTCCTTGGAAGGCTATTTGGAAGTGCAAGGTACCTTTTAAAATTGTTATCTTTGTATGGACTGCATCTATTGGGCGGATTCTCACTTCGAATAATCTGAGAAAATGTGGTCTCATCATCTTAGATTGGTGTTTTATGTGCAAGAAAAATGGGGAATCAGTATATCATCTTTTGTTACATTGCAAGGTGGCACGGTGTTTATAGAATGAGATCTTTAATCAAACAGAGGTGGCTTGGGTTATGCCTGGAAGAGTTAGAGATATTCTGAGGTGCTTGACTAGAATTAGGGGGAATACCTACATCGCTGCTGTGTGGAGAATGATCCCTCATTGCATTGTGTTGTACTTGTGGCTGGAGATAAAACAAGAGGTCTTTTGAGGCCATAAAGCATTATTTGGATGAGCTGACGCAGTTTTTTTGCAATACTTTACTTTCTTGGGCTTCAGCCAGTATCGTAATACAGACAATCTTCATGACTTGCTTGGATCTCTCACTAGTACTTAAATGTAATTAGGCATGTTTGTTGTACGCTACCGGTGTACTTGGGTGATGCCTTTTATATCAATAAGATTTTACTTTTACTTACAAAATTAAAGGGGCAATCACATGCAATTCACATAAAGGTAAAGATGTTATTACCTGTCTGCCATCCGGATGGCCATATTTCTCAAAATTCTCACGTGATATTGGATCTGTCAGAGCCTGATAAGCCTTTGATATAGACTCCACAAAATACTTGTGGGCCTCTGGGAAAAAAGAAATACTATTAGCATGCATGGGATTTGAACTGAGCCATCTTTCTCAATGTTACAAAGGTCTAAAAATATAAACCAAAGAACTAAAAAACCTTAAACCTGGATCTGGGTTTTTATCAGGATGATATTGAATAGATAGTCTTCTATATGCTTTCTTTATTTCTGAATCGGAAGCTCCAGGTTCTAATCCAAGAATACTGAAAGGCTCAAAAACTTGAATCTGAGCACAAACTCCCCAAAAAAAAAGAAATTCAAGGTGAGGTAACATTCAAGATTCAAAGCAATAAATTATAACAATACACGGAAGTCGTACAGTCACGTTTTAAATTAACGCTCAGATTTTGAAAACTAATGCCCAAGTTTTAATTAAAATAAATACCTCACGGCTCATATTTTTAATGTAATAAACCAGGACAATCATGACAACCCAAAGCAGTATCAGAGTCAAATTACTATAAGTCGAGAAGTTCGAAATCTGCAAGATAGCCAGTATCGACACGATGGTTAGATCAAATAACATGACTAGTCATGTGAAAAAAAAATTGAGGATTCATGATACATCTAAGGGACGATGAGGCAACTCACGCGCTTGAATATAGATTTGCGGTACTTCCCTGAACGAGAACATTCAGAGCAGTGGCAGTGTATACTCTTTGTTTTCTTTGAGGCGGCTCGGCATAACTTCATAATTGTATATGGCACCAATGGCAGGGCCATTATTGTCAGAATAAAAATTGGAAACAAAGCGCTATTCTCCTCTGAAGCAGCCATTGAGACCTTCTATCTAAAACAACTTGTATGGAGTTGCTATGCCTGCCCGAATGAATCTGGTTTAAAAAAAAAAGCCAGTCATTGATAGTCAAGAAGCTCTAACCAATACTTTCAATTAATGATAATTCTCTTCTAGTTCCTGTCCTTTGACAAAGCTCAACAGTAGTATTTGTTGACTCGGATGAAGTATAAAAACTCAGCTTTTCACCCAAAGAATCACACCAGCAAATACAAAGTTCAAGGTGTTTGATTACAACACTCCATGTCCTCAGTATTAATATAAACCAAGAAGCAGGCAAAATGTGCATAGTTGAATACCAATTTAAAATTGTTACCCCCACTCCCTGTAACAAAAAGCAAAATAAAACATAAAATTCAAGACTTCCTTTTGATTTTTATCAAATTTTCAGTAGCTAAAAAATATTTTGAGCGAGTACCATTGTGAACCCATGGAAGACCCAACAAGACAAAACGTCCTCTCGATTCATCCTATCACAACAAACAAGCGAATCTCAGATCCCTCTCTACCATTTCCTGCATTTTCTCAGAAACCAAACACCAGGCAATGCACCAACCGCCCCCAACCCCCTAAAATGAGAAGTAACCCGACAACTAACAGATACCATAAGCTAGTTAATATACAGGAGTCCTAAATATAAATAAGCCTTTTGAACAATCCCCTAATGATTCACATCCAGAAGCTACCACGTAACCTCAATGAGCTATACGAGCTCATTTACATAAACATATGCATACAAGAACCCTAATAAGACTAACCAGTTCCTCTTTTTCCAAGCAGAAACCTAACCTGTTATATAGGTGCTAAATTTGAAACCTTAGAGCTGGATCGCTGAGCTCAAAATCGCACTGGATTTAAAATCCTGTGCGACAAACATGAATTTTAGCCTAATCCTATAAAAATGAGATGGCCTAGCGAAGGGCTATAGAAGCGGTAGAGCAATAATAGAAACGGGTTAGATTAGGGTTAGCTTTTGAGAGATTTCGGATTTAGAGAGAAAACCTGAGAGAAGATCGGAGGAGGAGGAGGAGGAGGAGGTGGGGGGATCGCGAAGGGTGTCCGCAGAGAGCTGCAGCAACGTTGTCGAGCTCGAAATCAAATTATAGACTATAATAATACATCAATACTGCTATAGGAAACCGCCGAACGCGGAATCGTGTGAAATCGGCTGACGTGGCTGGATTTTTTTATTTAAATAAATAAAAAAAAAAACACACGAAATGTAAAACAAAATGGAGAGAAATGAGACTTCCTTTGCACGCCAAGCTCAACGCACGCCATTTCATCGACCTCAACTTCTTTCACACGCCAAGCTGCACGCACATTGTGAGGGAGGTTGCCATCGTGGGTAGGGCTAGACCGGTCGCCGTCGTCACATATTCTACTGCCTTATCGCGGTCGACGTCGTTGGTTTAGACGGAGACAGGTTTGCCGCTTCCCTGTCATTCGATTCTTGAAGATGTGATTTTTTTCTTTATTTCTTTAGTTGTTCTCATTCTTTACACATTGATGCCGATATATTCTAGTTTTAGTTTCAAAAATTTTCCCTTTGCCATCAGACGAACTGCCGAATGATATCAGAGGTAAGGGCAATAGTGATTTTAGTGGATGATTTAGTGTGTCTATGGTGGATGATTTAGGACTCACATTAGTGGTAGATTGTCTCCACAAACCTCATGTGTTCCTTTCTCTATTTGACTTACAATAGAACTATTTTTTAAGAACCGTTTACGTAGGCTAAAAACAGAGGAAAAAAGAACTCTTTTTATCCCTAACTCTTTTGTCCCTCTGTTAATAAATATTTAGTAGTTGGTATGTTAGCAATTTTACTCTTTAGTGTGTTTTGGTCGTTTGTTATGTTGGGGGTTGGAATAATACAAGGTTTATATTATGTTGGGACTTGGAATAATACAAGGTGTAAGACTTTGGACTTGAGTAAATAGCTAAGAATTGTTCTATCCTTCGCCGTGGAATAATCCTCTCTCTGTTTTTTTTTTTTTTTGTTTTTTCGGCTTATTATTACTAGGATTTGGCTGGAGTTCATATCCAACTTCAGGGAAACATATGGTTGCATCCCACACGATATCATCAACAAGTAAACCTGATCTCTAGCTAACACTGCTCGCCATCATTAACAAATCCTCTTCCGGTATCCTCATTAGCTACGTAATTAATATGCAATCCTAAGTCTACTATCACAAAATAAAGTTTAGAATATTTTATAACAAAAAATATTTTACAGTTTATTATATCATATTAAGCTTAAAGTTACAATTTTCAGATCTATTGTTGATTCTAGTTTTGTTTTCTGAAAAAAAAAAATTAACCTAGACAAGTTTAAAATAATAAGAAGGGCTCAATTTAAAAAATGCTCAATTTAAGCTAGACTGGAGTTGGTTTGGTTTGGGTTTAAAGGCTAGGCAGGCGTCCTCCTCACACAAGAAAATCTGCTTTCTTGTAATGCTTGTATATTCTTTTGATCATTGGAATCTCTTTTTTCAATAATATTTGTGTAAATTAAATTATTACAATGTGGATTTTCTTACAATATTTGTGTCGCTTTTGCCTATGTTCATTGACTAGTACTTGGTTTGGGTTTTTGTAGAGGGGAAATGCTTGTATACTATTTGTATATGTGAATGTAAAATTTTGATGTGTAATTTACCTAGTTATCTTGCTTGTGCATTGGTTGTGAGCATTTAGTAATTCTGAATTGAACACCTTGCTTGTGTAGGAAAAGAGAGGAAACCCAAAAAAACTTGGTGGCTTTGTGGGCAAGATCTTGCTGAGCATTCGGAATGTTGTGGCCGTAAATGTCAAGAGAAATAGTGAAAAGAGATTTATAATGAAGGGTTTTGGTTTAGGGATTGGATTCTTGTTGATTAATTGTAAAGGTTCTTTCATGTTTTGGGTTACTTTTCACTTGTAAAGTTTCCTCAATTTTTTTGAGTCACTCATTTTGAGGGTGTGGGATTCATCCATTTGGAGTATTTGGAGAATGGAGATAGCTCAAATTTCCTTTTTTTTTTTTATAAGTAGATAGCTCAATTTTCCTTCAAGAAGTCAAGTTGGAATAGTTATCATTTTTGTAAGTGGAATTAGTTATTCAGATAGCTCAGTATAGACATGATTATGATATGCCTATGATATATTTGATAGCTTTTATTCCTCAAAACTATTAATTATGATGCACCTCATTATGAGTCCTCGCATTCGATTTTGAACTAATGTTTGTGCTCTGCCCCGCATTATGAAAATTAGGAGAATCAGTCAAATGTTTTTAGATATTGCTGCTCTGTTTGGTTGTGATCCCCGCTTCAGCATGCATCAACCTAAGGTTGAAATAACGGAATTTGTCAACTTACGATTACTCTACAATTGTCGGCAATTATATATTAATTTTGGAAGTACAGACACTCGGACAATTTATTTTACGCAAGTACATTGAGTAATTTAAAAAATAAAATAATACAATTCTTGAATTATACAAAACAGGAGAATTCCATAGTTATAATGCACAAAATCCTGAGATAAGAAATTATACAATTCTTGAATATAAAACAGCGTGAACATTTGTATTTTGGCAGTCCTGTTTCCCATTGGCCGAGGCCATCTCTCAATATTGCAGAGTTTCAATATGCAGCAGCAGAACAAATTAACCGTGTCTGCTCCAAGCCTTCAAGCCCCACTATTGCCAAATTCAACATATCAAAAGAAGTGATCAAACACCTGTTTGGGGTAAATATACAAAGTCAGAAAATGTCAAACCTTCAATTAATATGCAGAAATTACTTAAATACCACCAGGTAACATGCAACTTGCTTAACTCATATGAAGATGATGACATTCTAAAATTTTTCCACATCAACAATTAGCCAACTCTTTCTTTTTACACTTCTAAATTCCTCTAGTGAAACTTGCTTAATTCATTCAACACAATTTTTTCCACACAACACCAACATATTTCTATATATAAAGACCCAAACTATAGCATCGCTCTATCCAATACCATGCATATAATTCTCAAACTAAGCTAAATACTGGTGCTTAAACATAGAGTTTCTCTACCTCAAATTTTACAAGGACCTATAATAACATTGCATCACTCAAAATAAAGCAAAGTACATATAAATAATAAGAATTTATAATTAACAAGTTACTACAAAGCTGAAACAAAGCAAAGTACTAAATAAGATGCTAGAGAGAGTATAGCCAACTTTTCAAAGATTATGGGACAAACTGTAGCGTCAGACAAGAAATCCAGGAGAAAAGAGTGGCTCTCCATTATTTTGGTTTCAGCTTAAAAACTAGTTTCTAAATTAACAAACTGAAGGGAAAACTTTGAAATGCAGTTGAAAGTTATCTGTCAGCCTTATGAAATCCTAATCTAGCATCAAAGTAGATAACAACAGCAAGTAGCCATTGCTAAATTACTAAATTAGCCATTGCTAAATTACTAAATTAGCCAACAATAAGAAGCAATCTCTAAAAAAAAATACTAAATATGAAATTCACTCAAAACTAAGAAGCAGTTAAAAACAACAAAAACAATAATAAGCAGTTTGTATAAGGAATTGACAATACATAAGGATCAATTTGTTTTGTACTCAGTAATTTCTCATCAGTAATGTACCTAAAAAATAAACAAACCATGTTAAGTAATAGAGAATTTTGTTTTTCATACTAGGTGATTCATTCAAAGTAATTGATAGATAAAACTACTTAAAAATAACTGACATCACCATAAGCAGTCTTCAACTTGTACTAGATATTGACTTGCAATTGTAAAGCCAGCATAAAGACTTCACACACATCTAATTAAAAAAAAGCAAACAAAATAACGAGTAATTAATAATGGTATAAAAATGAAGTTAAAATTCGAACTAATATATATATATATATATATATATATATATATATATACCGGATGTTTAGCTTTGACTTTAGAGCTTGAGTTTGGGAGTGGAACCGGAGTTGAGATGGAACCGGAGTTGAGATAGGACCAAAATTTGAGTTTTGGGTTTGGGTTAGGGTTCGGATTCGGGTTTGGGTGGAAAAATGACGGGGGCTAAGGTTCGAGGAGACCCACTGACCTTTGTGAAGAAGACGAAGAACAACTGACCAACTGAGGGGATGGGGGAAAACCAAGCCGAATGCCACCAGTTTCGTCGAGAAGACGCCGACATCAAGTTGTGAAAGGGAAGAAGACAACCACGAAACTAGTTTCGTGGGATTGAGCCTTCGTCTGGAATGGAATTCTAAAGATTTCTGGATGGAGGCTTCGGGAGATTTCGGAAACTCTCGCACGGTGACTGTGTTCCAGACGAAGAAGGAAGGACGAAATGGGGTTGGGACTCAAAATGGGTAGGATCCTGTATGACCTGCCGAATGAATTCGAAATCTGAATTTCAAATTGAAAACGTTGCCGTTTTCAATTTGCCACGTAGGCACGATTTCGCACGGTTGCGCAACGGGGGTTGTGAATAACATTTTCCTCTAGTATTATATAGTTAAATGGACACACTTGGACAATAAATAAAGATGTTGCGCGGCAGCCGGGCTGCTGCCTATATTTTTTTATAAATAAAATATTTGTATATGAAACAATATTTTTATTTATGTTATATATTTATAATTAATATGCACACAACAAATTTTTTTTCAGAGTAATGATAGATTTACTATTGATTTACCACTTATTTATCACTCTTAGTGTATTTATTTTTTTATTATTTTTTTAAAATATATTTTTAATATCCTTAACCATTAAAAAAAATTAAAAAAAAGCACAATTTCACTAATAATTACTTTCTTAACTAGTAAGTAAAAATTAAAAAATGATAAAAGAGTGGTAAATGAGTAGTAAGTGTATCATTATTCTTTTTTAAAAAAATAGTTCTTCTTGCAATCTAAAGATATGGTCTGCAATACAGATTTAAATAAAATGCTATCAAACAGAGTGTTTCATCAAAGGGTGAAATTTGTGCCCATTTTCATTTCATGCCTTAGATTCCCCAGATGCCCAGACTAGCGAAGGGGTGAAATCCCTTGCCCTCTCGCCTGTCGCCCCCTCACCCTTGTCGTCACATCGTCCCAACCATCGCCTGACATCATTGTCTCCTTACTCAAGTGTCAAACCCACTTCGTCAAGTCCCCACTTTCTTGAACATACAATCACTTGATAGATTTGAATTCAGCTTCGCAGAATTTCACGTCGAGCTTATCTAGGTCGAGTACCCACGTTGTCGTCTCTCGAGAGATTTTTCAATTGTTGCCCACTGATCCTTATGAGATAGCTCAAGCTATTGATGCTTCCATTATAATGCTGCTTCCAAACTCGATTTGATGCATGGGCAAACTCGATTTGATGGTGCTGCTTCCAAAAATCTCAGCACATCATCTTCTAGAATCACCTAGACTAGGTTTGTGCCTACCATCTAGATATGGTTGTTGTATTGTATTGTATTATGGCCGACACTTTTGTAACCAACTCTGGCTAATTAGTTTTTTTTGTAATGCACATCAAGTGCTCAAGTGTATTCCTAGGGAGGTTGTTAGATTATTTTCTATATATATTCATTTTTGTACACAAAAAAGTTAATGAGAATTACACAAAAATTTCCTACAATTTTAATTTTTTGTTTGGAATGACAAGGCCTATTAGTGTACACTAGCAAATGCATAAGTACTAAAACCATTGGCTTAGTTTTAAAAAACATCCCAATCGTTGGCTTTGAAATCTCATTGTCATCATTTTGTGGCATTAGCTCTGAAACTCCATCATCATCATTATCATTCTCAATAGTTGGTCTAAAATCCCATCATCATTATCATCATTCCCCGATGTTAGCTCTAAAACATTCATTACTGTTTTCAAGAAAAAATATTGATCACCTACAAGATGTGATTTCTTCATCTTTCTCTATCAAGAACAATTTTCATATATTTTTTGCACAATGCGAAATCAAAAAAATAAAATAAGTTAGTACTGGTAATGGAAACAAACAAAAAAGAATCTCGAAAACAGTTTTATGCTTTTGTGGTTTGCAAATTATTGTACAAAAACAAGAATTGAAAAAATATTTGAATTATAAAAATGTAAGGAATCTCACATTCTTATCTCGAGTGGTTATTTTTCAAATAGTTTCATATATTGGTAAATACGGTATGTTAAAAATTGGAACGTGCTCAGCAAACCAATTGTTAATCTTTTAAATTGATGTTATCTTGATTATTCTAAAACCAAACTAATTTAGCCCATAAAATTAGACACACTACAAGAAAACTACGTATTTACAATCAGTTATTTTCAGCAAAATGACTATTTTTAAGTAAAATGAATACATTTTTTTTTATCACAAATAGTCTTTTTTATCGCAAATAATTGATCACAAATACTTTTTTTCTTGTAGGGACAAAAACAAAATCAAAAGGTGAGAAGTTATGGGACTGCAAGAATACTAGAATTCCTACACTATCCACAGTAAAAGTGAGGTTCTGGGATTGTTAAATAGAATTTTCAAAACAGTTTCATGTATACAATGGTGTCCCTTGGACACCCATAACAATAAGAAAGAGATCTTATGGACTATCTCAACGAGTCCTAGACTCAATTTCATGCAGAGGGTACAAAATGCAGGTATAAAATGCTCTATTTTCCTTTTAGTCTATGTTCCTTGATTTTTCTAGATTTCTAATTAATTTATTCATTCTTATTACAAGTCTATGTTTCCTTATCCATATATTTTATTCTGTGCAACTTGACTTTATAACTAGATTAAAGTTGTAAAGTTGTGAATAAAACAAATCGAAACTCTAGTAAAACTTGGCATGAAAAGAAAACATACCGTTGAGTGTAGGTCTTGTTAGTTAGGTTTTGAGACAACTGAAAATGTAAAATTTAATATCTCACAGGTGGATTCTTTTCTAGCCAAGAACTACACCTTTGTACGCCTGAGGTATCAAGTCATTGATGGTGGAAGAGGCGTAGAGCAGATGCAAGTAGGGAGCGGGAGACTGAAATTGGAGTATTTTGATTTAAGGGTGTTTTGGTCAAGTTTATGATGAGTAGGGGTGTTTTTGTCTATTCCGAGATTTGGACTATAGAGGAATCCAAAAAATTGGACTGTACCTAGCACTACTCATTTTTTTTAAAAGACCCAAACAGGCATGGGAAGACACGAGAAAACAATTAAGAAATTTCTTACTTAGATTCGATCTATCTCTTCCATTTTCTTGGCCTAACGAAACCCATCTCATCTCAGCCCACAAATCTGATCAATCTTGGTTTAGCCACCATCTTTGTCGGACTGCACGCACCATCTTTGTTGGATAGCACGCACCATGCTCTTCTCGACTTTCAACACCAAAAAGTGAAAACTAATGAAGAAGGCTGATGGAAAATTGGGGTCAGGGGGAGAAATAAGTCTGAAAGAGGACTAGCCTAGGGAGTAGTAAAGGAAGGAAGACCTTATTCAATCGATTTTCATTCTAGTATATATGGTACTATTTTAGTTCAAAAACCTAAAAAGGAATTATTTCATGGTCATGGGGCATTGGGAGCTCAAACTTAGGTATTTATAAAAACTGCATGGAGATTTATAAAAACTACAACAACAATTAAGCTAATCGAGCCTTAGGTATTTATGTTGTAATATTAAATATATTACTTATACCTATCGGAGTTAGAGTCGGAGTCGGAATCAGAATTAGTAATCTAGATTTTTGTTCAAATCCAAACTCCGACTTCAACTATATTCATCCTCCAACTCTAACTCTAATTCCAAAATTCGACTTTTTCGACTCCAACTATTAAGAAATTATTAGAGCAATTTTTAGATTTTTGGCCAAACCACAAGGGTTACCACCCCACAAGAGACATGATCATTCAATTAACCTATTGCCTAATACTCCACTAGTGTCTGTAAGGCCCTACATGTACACGTATTTCAAAAAAGAGGAGATCGAAAAATAGTGTAAGAATTACTAAGCACTAGGTGATTCAGCCCTGTTAAAGTCTTTACCCTTACCCAATACTTTTAGTAAGGAAGGCTAATAACTCATAGCAGATGTGTGTTGATTATAGGACACTCAGCAAGGCCACTGTAAAAGATAAATAGCACATACCCATGGTTGAAAACCTATTATATGAGCTAAGTGGGGCTAAGATCTTCTTAAAATCAGACCTTCGCTTAGGACACCACTAGATTAGGATGAGAAAGGAGGACATTCCTAAATTGCCTTCAAAACACATGAGAGACATTATGAGTTTTTAATTATACCCTTAGATTAACTAATACTCCCTCAACTTTTTAGAGTTCAATGAATGGCATATTCAGGCCCTATTTGAGCAGGTTTATTTTGGTCTTTTTCAATGATATCTTAGTGTATAGTAAGATAGTTGAAGACCATTAACAATATCTCAAGTTGGAAAAACTAAGGAACCATCAATTATTGGGCAACCCCTCAAAGTGTAGTTTTGCATGCACTGAAGTGGCTTATTTGTGTCATTTAATTTCTGCAAAAGATGTAAAAATAGACTCTGAGAAAATTAAGGCTATGGAAGATTTGTCCTTCCCTACTTCACTCAAGGCACTAAGAGGTTTCCTAGGTCTAACAAGCTACTACAGGAAATTTATTTAAGGGTATGAGAGCATTGTTGGACCCCTAAATGTCTGGTTAAAAGAAGACAATTTATGTGAACACAAAAGGCTAGGGAGGTTTTTGAAAAGTGAAGGTTGCAATTACTAAACCTCATGTCTAAGCCCTGCCAGATTTCACACTTCATTTTGTTATAGAGTGTGATGCCTCATGGAGGGCTGTTAAGGCAGTATTAATGTAGAAAAACAAACATATTATCTATTTTAGTCAATCCCTTAAGGGCAGGGTGTTGGTTTGATCCACCTATGAGAAACAACTTTATGATTTGGTGGTTTCGTTTCAGAAATAGAGACCTTATCTGATAGGGCAGATTTTCACAGTGAGAACTGATCACTAAAGTCTAAGATACCTTCTTAAGCAGAAGGTGGGACCTTTACTCAACAAAAATGGATTTTCAAGTTGTTGGGATATGACATTAAGGTAGATACAAGAAGGATGCAGACAATCGAGTGACAGATGTTTTATCTAAGAGGGATGAGGGCACTAAGCAAGATTTAGAAAAGAGCATCTCAGCTCTATCTATGTCCACTATTGAGTGGTGGGAAGAAGTCAAGAAAGGGTATAGTCAAGACTTTTATACAATCAGTCTTTTCTCGCAATTTAAGAATGGGAAGCTTTCACTGAATTTCACCATCATATGGGCACTATGTGGGCGCTCTAGTTATGACAAAACCTTGCACAAAATTAACAAGGAATTTTATTGGTCTGAATTGAGATTAGACTTAAAAAGGTACATTAGGAAGTGGGAAGTTTACCAAGGGGTCAAGGCAGACCAATCTATGCCAAGTGAGTTGTTGCTGCCCCTTTCGATTCTTTCACAATCATGGATACACATTAGCATGGACTTCATGGAAGGGTGGCCCACTTTTTAGGGGTTCAATAGTGTGGGTGGTTGTGGATCACCTCACTAAATATTCTCACTTTATTCCCTTAGTTCATCCCTTTTATGCCAAGACGGTTGCTTAGCATTTTACTAGAATTGCCTTTAAGTTGCATGGCATGCTTCACTATATTGTCTTAGATAGAGAAAGTGCTTTTACCGGTTTGTTTTGGCAAGAACTCTTCAAGGTACAGGACATTCAACTAGCATTTAGAACCTCCTACCATCCACAAATAGATAGTCAGAGTAAATTTGTTAAATATTAATTTATTTTGAGAAAAATAAAATTGGTACTGGACCGAACCAAATTCAGTACTAAACCAAACCCACCAATTCGGTTCGATTTATCAGCACCAATTTTTTTTCACTCCTAGCAAGACAGCTCGCGAATAAGGCTACTTAGGAAGCATATCGTGATCTGAAGGAAACTTACCCACACCTTGTGGGCAAGGTCTTTTGATCAGATGGCTATGTCACACATATGAAGTGCCTAATGGTTATTATAGGCTAACCAACTTAACATGGGCCAAGGCATGAAAAGCTTAGTTGGTGATTGCAGTAAAGAAGGCCTAGAGTCGCACTGGTGAGCTCGGCCCAAGTCATCTATTTTTATCTTTCTTTTCAATTGTAAGGCCTTATTGAGCCCAGTAGAATCTTAGAGAAACTCTTATTACTAATTTACCATTTTTTGTTATGAGATAATTTGATTCCATTAGATGAGACTTTAAGAAAGCCGCAGAATGGATTCCTTAATTACTAATATCCTTAGTATGTGTAAAGGCAATATTAGAACGATTATTTTTTAATACAATTTCTCTCTATGTTCCTAGAGGCTATCCCTCCTTGAAGTGGGCAAAATTACATAAATCAGGCTTCATTTCACAATGTCTTACAGGGTGAGAGATCTAGAAACAACAAAAAGGGCCTTACATATAAAATTTGCTTGGTGGTTTTTATTCAAGAGAAATCTTCTATGGGCAGAAATACTTTAGAGCAAAATACCTAAAAGACATTCAACCCTAGCCTACTAGGTTTCAACTTCAAGACAAGATTAAAATATTTGGAAACCTTTCTTTCAACTCATTTCAGAAGTTTTAAAGCATAATTAGGATTGATATTTGGATAGGAAGGGGTATCATTATGGTTCCAAACCTAGTCAAGACTTGGCATTTTGGCAGAAGAAGTTGAGCATATTAGCAAGCTAGATTTAGAAGTTAAAGTCTTTAAGATATGTTATAGACTGGTGAATGAAATGAACAAATCCTTAAAGAGATGTTGTCACCTATTTTTGCAACTCAAATTATAAGCAAATTGATGTGAATAAGAGAAGGAAGCGACACACCAATTTGGGTAGAATCCTCATTTAGAGCTTTTTCTTCACTTTAGCTTAGGACATACAAAGAAATTGAAATATTAAGGTGGAGAGGGATAAATGGTGTAGAATAAGTACTTATCCAACAAGGTCTCCATATATATTTGGGTAGAAATGTTTCTTTATATAATTCCTTTTGACATTAATATCCAGACGTGTAAAATGCCATTAGCCTCAAGATGTGATTGTTGTGAGTCTTTTGACATTAATATCCAGACGTGTAAAATGCCATTAGCCTCAAGATGTGATTGTCGTGAGTCTTCTCACATAGAATCAATGGATCATGTATTGTATAATGGAGACTTTACCATCTAGGTGTGGAATAATTTTGCAATGGAAGAGTGATGTTATGATTTTTCTATGCACAAACCCAATCGCAAATGGGCATTGTTGTTTTACTTTAATCATTAGTCGATTTCTGTGTAATAGGAGATGCAAGGCAAGTATAGACAACAAAAATGAGGATATATCATAAGCATGTTGGAAAGTTAAAATGATCATTGTTGAATCATTAGGCAACATTAAATGGGTTGTAAAGCTTTAACTTACATAAAACCATATCATAAGAAAATTTGGACTTCCAAATCTCCCCACTAAGGTTAAACAATTGATAAGAGTTGTATGGAAGAAACCAAGTTCTAGTAGGGTAAAGCTGAATGTGGATGAAAGTAGTCATGCAATATGGGACCATGTGGAGGAGGAGTATTAAGAAAGAGAAATACTACTCTTATGTAACGACCTTGCCCCCGAAAGGGTAAAGTCGTACTACGTAGCTTTTCTTTTCCCAAAACAGTTTTAGAAAAATGGACTAATTTCGTTCGTTTTAAAACCTTTCAGTTCATACTCAGGGCGCAAGATTTCACGTTATAAAATAAAATATATTTTTACAAGAAAAGAGGTTTACAGCAGAAACATGTGATTAATAAAATAAAATGTCCTTCTTATATGCCTAAACTGTCGTGCTCTTTCCTTGAATTGTCTGTTTCCTGCTACGTACTCTTGTGTGGGGAAGCATACACATAGAAAGAAAATTAAAATGAGTCGAATATTCAATAATCATTACTTCATACCGTTTTTAATATAACAAAATAGGTTTTTAAACATGTAATCAACACACAAATATACGTACATACATACAAGACAATACATGCATTTTTTTCATAACTATAATCGTATCATGCTTTTCATTCCTATGTGTCTTAATACATTACTTTCATTATATAAGAAATCCGAAGATCCTTATTATTCTTGATAATTTCTTTAAGTCATTAACACACAAGGGATCATCAAACAAGCAAGCATCTAACTATCAAGTAAGCATAACAATAGTCACTACTATCAAATAGTTATCAGACAAGCAAGCCATAAATCAACGGATAAGAATAACAACCAACAACTACAAGCCATTAATAAAAACTAATAAACAATCACTCATCCAATGCATACATACCATACATGCCATACACATTATACATAATATGACATTCATTCTAGTTCATTTACTTTATTGAGTTGTCGCACACTGTTACGCCACTTTATTGGGGTTGGCGGATCTTCATTTGGATCCTAAATCTTCCTTTAGACCCTCGGGTCTTCCTTTGGATCCCTTTCGCAATTTCATACATCATAGCATAAAATCGGCTTGTGCATCATGCATCATTTTAGAATCATAGTATAGCACACATTCCATCATGCATCATAGCTTAGCATCACTTCATGGTATTATCTCATAAAATCAATAGACAAATATCAAGTTTTATCTTATATTTTTCAGAAAATAAATCTAATAATTATTACATATAGGCATCCAATCACATGCATATAATTACGCATTTAGGATTCGATAAAAGGGACTACTAAGAATGGTCATACATATGTATATAAGCATTTTCAATCCTATTATCTTTTCTTTACTAATCAAGTAGACTCTAGGATGTATAAATATAACACTTACCTAGTTTCCATGTTATTCTCATATCATGCAATCTAGTCACAAGCGCATCAAATAGCAATCAACCTCAAGCATACACACAAATAGCATCAATATTTATATTTATATATATATATATATATATATTTAGCACCAATGTTTTGAATACCGTACCGGTCAAGACACTGGAACGAAATTTCGATACCAATATCGTTTCGTGTACCGTTTGAAATAGTCTATATATATATGAAAAATTATATATATAAATTTTATTTTAAAATAATAGTCAATATATGAATAAATTATATATATAAATATATATGTAAATAGTCTATTCTAAATTAAGATAAATAAAATAGCAATAAATTATAAATAAAATAAAAAAAATCGAAATCTGGTACGGCAGAAATAACGGCCGGTACGAAACAGACCATATTTCTGTACCGGCCACTATTCCAATATGGCATATACCAGCCGGTACAATACGAAATTCAAAACACAGTTTAGCACACAAGCAATTAAACTATAAAGAACCTACACATCACTAGGACACTTTCTTATTATCTACATGTCCTTGAAGGTTTTACTTATTATGTTAAGATCATCGAAGACTCACTACAGACACTAGAACACTTTCTCTCTATCCCCAATCTCTCACATGACTCTTACTAAGCTTCACCTTTTGGGATCAGCTTACTGACAATAAATCTTCTAATTATCCTCATAATAATGTATGACTTAGACCTACTAAGTCATGCATCCCAATACTAAACAGTATACCTGACACTATGGCATCCAAGCCTACGCGTCATCATCACCATCCTTATCCATGCACCATGCGACATTAAGTAAACTTTGGGGTTTAATGTCACATACCCTTACTTAGGATAAAGTATCAATTACATATGGTAATTCTGTTCGGCACAAGTACTACCATATACACATATACCTTACCTCCACGTTACCCAAGGTCAATATAAAATACATTGATCACCTGTTGGTGCAACAAGCATTATACATTGATAGCAACTTTTTCCATATCAATCGATAGGACTACTTATACTTCTTGGTCCTTTACAAGTTCATCTCAACATTTAACACAACAAGGTCTGTCTCAAATGTACCTCCATTGCATCACATAGTTCGAGACTACTATCGCGTTATCTTGTCATCCACCACTTCACGTGGCAGTACGCCACATGACTCCTACAGCAACTCCCTACTCGACATAAATACGGTTCATCACATACTCTTGTCACGTACCCATTACTCTTCTGTTATGCGACTTCATTGCTTCGCATGTATTTTGAGACATAACACGGTTACACAATGACAACAGTCATTAGGGATACTAGTCACATCCCCACTCTGGGACACTGTTCCATAGTTCCTAATACTTCACTCGCCCTACATTCATCAATCACACAACTATCCGTCTTTATGATGCACCTTACGATGCATCACAACTACAGTACATGGAGTACACCTCATGCATACTTCATTCCACCCACACAACATCCACGTAAAGAACATTCACGTGTATTCTCTCCACGATACACTACACCACATACCATACGATATATGGTACACGATACTTCGTATTATCCCATGAAGTACACTACGCATGTACTCCCTACAAATATATTGTTCCACATCACCATATGGTGCACACGACATGGTGCATCACTCTACCATACAGAGTACACTCCACGTGTACTCTCTTCATAAAACTTGCCATAATACCATGACTACACACAGAGTACCTCAGTACTTTTTAACACAGTCCACAACATTACTTCACAATCAACCAACTTCACACAATTATCCAGCAGACTCCACAATACTAACAGAATAATCCACAATCAAGTAATAAACATAAATACAAGAAAGAGAAGGTTATACCATCACGGGATAAACTCATGCGTTGCTCGCTTCCTGGCATGGCTAGTGGCGTCGGGAGCCACTAACTTAAGCGTTAACCGCTCAGTCGAGGTCAATGTCATAACCTCGGAATGAGAATATCTCGGGATTCAGATATAGGGTTTGGATTACTAAATCTGGGTCATGCGAGGGTAGCCATTATGGTAGAGAGTTTGTAGGTGGAGGTGGAAAGGTCGTACGCTGTGGCAAATGCCGCGTACGGTGACGTCGACCACATAACGTGGCAGTTTGGGCTAGGATGCTCAGTTTGACATTGGAAGCTAAGGGAATACTCATTAGAAGAAGGAGAATCTCATGGTGGTAGTAGTGAGGCAGTGCAACTGCCGATGGCGAATCTAGATTGAAAAGGTATGCAAACTCATTTCCAGTTTATGCTTGCTTAAAGGAGGTGAAGCCATGAATGGAGGAATTGAGCTAGGAGAAGAGTCGCTGGAGTTAGGGGAAGTTGTGGGTGGCGGCATACGGCAACTACGAAGCGGAACCCATGGGTTCTATACCCATTTTGGGTGGAGAAGAAATGGGAGAAATGGGGCCTACCAGCGGTAGGTTATGCTCGTCAGAGTGAGGGGAGATTGTTGGCGCCATGGGTGGCTATGGGTGGCTTGGAAATGCAAGAGACCCATTTCGGGTTTGGGCCTCCTCATGGGAGGTGGGGCTGCTAGAGGTGACACCGCTGGCATGGCTATGCTCGCTGCTGGCGGCTGGCAGTGAGGCCTAGATGAAGCTAAGGTCGAAGGGCCAAGAAGAGGGGCTTCCCTACAAGAGAGAGAGAAGAGAGAGGAGAGAGAGAAGAGAGAGAAATAGGGAGGGACAAAGTGAGGGGCCCGACACTTCGAGTTCTTCAAACGGACAAATGATTAATTTAAAATACTAAATTGAGAACAAGTAAAATCAATTTGACTTAAAACACTGAAATGAGTCAAATAGAATATCATTTTAACTTAAATTTAGTTTATAAACTAATATTCTTCATCGTTAATTAAAATGATGAAGTTTTACTAATTATTTAAAAAAATTAAGTCAAATAATTAAATCAGAGATTTCAAGTATAATTAAAATCTTACAACATTTTAAGTAACTAAAATCAGGCTAATAAAACGATTTGTACAATTATAATATTTTATAACACTCTAAAATATTATAATTACATTTCTTATAAATTTGGTTTGGGTCCCATAATATTGGAAATACCTCATATAATATTTCCAGAACATTTAAAATACTTGAGAGCATTAAAAACTAGTCGTATTCTAAAACCAACCTTATCTTTTAAAAACATGCATTTGGGGTCGGGCATGTACATCGAGACCTAGCACGTGCATTGAGACTCGTCTCAATCGAATGATAGAGGAACGGGCTATTACATTAATTTCTCAAGATTGGCTGAGCTTTAAAGAAAAGAAGGAATGAGTGTTACATCTTACTCCCCAATGTTCTTGACTGGGATCCCACCCACTGTTTTTTTTTTTTTTGTCAAGTATGTATTTTTTAATTATATTTTGAATTTTTTTAAAAGAAGTATTTAAAAGTGCTAAAAAAATACATTAAAAAAGGGGAAAAAAGTAAAGTAAAACAAACTGGTTAGAATCTCCATGTGTGGATGTAGAAGTACTCATTAAGGAATGAGAGAGGTAGTTGTCTTGCTATTTTTATTGATAGTAACAAAAGTTATATATATTGAGGGAGAGGTACAAGCTTTTCTTGATGGGGGCAAAGCTGTGTAGGAAAAAAATATGGAAATGGTAGATATAGAATTTGATTCTTCAAGTGAGGATCAACTGATTGAAAACAAAGGTAGGAATGCCATGGTCAGTGATGAATTACTGGGACCAAATTATCTTTTGGATATCTACCATTACCATGGTGTGTTATAGTTTCCCATGTATTTAGAGAAGCAAATGCTGATGCAGATTTCTTGACAAAACAAGGAGCTAAGGAAGAGCTGCTTGGAGAGGTCAAGGAAATGAGTATCTCATCTATATGTTGTTGACAATAGTGATATTTTCTTGTTAAAAATTGTAACCACTAAGGTATCTTATGGATTTCTTGAATATTTATTACTGCCAAATAATCACAAGAGGTAACCATAGCACTCATATAAGTGAGGGCTCTTAAATAAAATTACAAAGTATTATCTTCCCTTTTTGAAAAATAAAAAATAAAAAAATAAACCTTAATCCATATTCTACCTTAGACCTAAGTATATATACTAAATGTGATTCATGCCTAAGGAATCTTGGTACTAGTATGTGAAATTTTTTTCATTAATTTGTTCCTGAAATTATACATCTTGGTGGGAGGAAGAGTAATGATACACGGATGACAATCTTCACAACATTTTTCACAACACACGAGATAAAATGTAGATATTTTGATAAAATAATGTTAATTTTATATGATATTTTACAATAATATCTCCCAATTTAAAACATGATTGTGAAATATTGCGTGAAAAGTATTGTGTGAAAAGTATTAAAACAAGATTTTAATACATCAAACCTAGTTTGTATTGTTTTTTGTATTTGCAAATCGTGAGAGGGTGTTTGCTATTGTTTTTCAATATTTAATTGCAAGTTATCCCAATACAATATATTTTTATATAGGGTGTGAAAAATAAATTCACACTAGCCAATAAAATAATGACATGTAAGCATTCACAGAGATCCTTAATACAGCCGCATACACCCCCAAAACGTCTCCTTTTCCTCATTTATCCTTTCTCTCCCTCTCCTATCTACAAGATTGCAAGACACACGAAGCCCTGAAGTCATAAGGCTCCCTCACGCCAAAGCTTCCTCTCTCTCCCCCAACTGAGAAATCAACAGGGGAATTCATTTACCAAGTTTTCCAATCATGATATTGGTAAAAGTCCCCTTAAATTTTGCATGTTACCAAACTTGAGATGTGTTTACAACCCATTTTAGTTTGCAAAAAATTTACCAAGTTTTGATCCCATCTGATATCTGTCAAAACTTGGAAATGAATTTCATTTAATCGGTATAAAAGTCTCATCAGAGCCAAGAATCATATTTATATTGAAATGTTAAGTATTAAGAAGTAGGTTGGGAAATTCATCTTAATGATCTTTCACTAGAGTCACTTAGTGTGACGCCCCCAACTCACGTCTGGGATTTAACGTAAGTCAAAGGGTCGGTATAAGTAACATTAAAATACTCACCCGCGTATGTATCAAGATCTTAATAAATAAAATATAAGAATTTTATTATACACAGCGGATAAGGTCAAGTATAAAAAATTTTAAAGATCACATATCGCAAATTTTAACTTGCAACTTCCACATTCTCCTTTCATTCATCAAACATTGTACTGTTATATAAACATACCTAAAATAATTATCAGTGTCAGCCAAATAAAAATACATATCAAAAGACCATTCCTATGGTCACTTGGGTTCCTTCTTAAATTCGAGAAATTTCCACCCATAACGGAACATATCCAAACTAAGACAACGGTCTTGCTGAAGATACTATCTCTATGGTGTTGAATAAACCCCACATACAGATAGGGAACCATCCAACCCCAAAGTCAAATAGCAACCTATACGCTGCTCCTCCTCAGCAAAAGCAAGTGTACTGTGATAGCACAACTCCACTGGCTGATCATACATAGAAAGTCTTAGGGATGTAAAAATGAAATCTACATAAGGACTGTATTTAAAAAGTCCCTCAGGACTCCTCAGAGTCTCTTGCGTCATTGGGGCTTTCCCTCTGTTCGCCATCACATCCTGTATATAGTTTTTACATACAAGAAAGAAACATAAAACCACAAAAGAGTGAGATTTCCTTAGAAATCTCAATAAGTACATAATTAGCTTAATAAAGTATAGACTCAGCCATCATTAATCTTTTTAGGAAAAGAAACTAACAGAACATGATCAAAAATATGTTTCACGTGATTTATTAATAACTTACACAGGTTTACACTCTTATGATATCTTAAATTTCTTTTTCTTAACCATCAACACCTTCTTAAAACTTATTCAATTATTATCTTCAATGGGCGTTACGCATCGGCGTCCCATCGCAGATAACTCTTTTACAGCATATCTATCTCTTATCACCAATGGGCATTACGTATCGTCGTCCCCATTGCATATAACTCATCAATCACCCGGCATTACGTATCGTCGTCCCCGTTATGATGAGTCTCGTGTCAATCTTCCGGAAGTTACGTCTTGTCATCCCTGTCTTGATACGGAACATACATAACATAATGGGCATTACGTCTCGCCGCCCCCACTAATCATATCACTTCCACGGGCGTTACGTCTCACCGTTCTCATGATAATACATATCATTCTTATCATACGACAGGCGTTACGTATCATCGTCCCTGTCGGCACGTCAGTTATTCGGGCGTTACATCCCACCGTCCCCGTCACGACGTGACTAACTTATCCATATCTCTTATTCTTAGTTGTTCCTTTCTTATTCTTAGAAATGTTTCTCAAGTACATGATGCATCACTTTTCTTAATTCTCACCACATATTAGAACATGCATGTACTCTTAAATTATCACATCTTAAATTATCACATACTCACATAAGTATGTATCTTAAATTCTACAAAGTGTTTTACACAAGCTAAATACTTAGATAGCACATAATATTTCTTCTTATTTCAATATCCACTTTTATTCAAGCAAAAGTCTTGAATTTCAGCAAAACAAGGTATCTCGCTCGAGTGAGGTATCAAGCGAGAACCGAGCGAAGTCTCAGGTTGGGACTCGCTCGAGCAGAATATCAAGCGACCATTAAGCAAACTGGGTATCTCGCTTAAGCAAAGTATCGAGCGATATTCAAGCGAGTTCTTAGATTAGAACTCGCTCAAGCAAGATATCGAGCGAGTGTCGAGCGAAGTGTCGGGTTGTATTTCGCTCGAGCCAAACATCTAACGAGAGTCAAGTGAGGGTTTATAGTTGTTCTTCGCTCGATCTTTCGGTCGAGCGAAGGTCGAGCGAAATTACAGAGCATGAAGTTTTTCAATCCAAAACTCGCAATCTTTTCACATAAACTTGATTTTTACTTATTATGACATAGTTTTAAGTTCTTTTAACTTCATTTAACATATTTTCATTAACAAAAACCACTTTAAATAACACTTAGGTTTATGATAACACTTTAACAAGAACATAAAGTTTCAATACCAACATGTATAGTCCAACCATTTAAATAAACCATCTACATACTAAAGTTAAGCTAGAATATGCGCTTACACACTCTCTAAATCTAGTTGAAGATGATCAAACCAAATCTTTGCAAACTTTCTCCTCAAAACACTTACTAAGCTCACTTAGGAGGTATGTGGAGGTTAAGGGACTAGAGAAGAGTTTTCTTTGATTTCCTTCGAAGGAATTCGTGTGCAACATTACCAAAAAGAGTTAGAAGACTCCCAAGTGTCTATTTATAGGGGTGGTGGTCGACTCATGTGAAGGAAAGAAGAGGGGCAACTTGGTAAAGACAATAGCTTCTGGTTTGCATGGGATGAGGTGTCACTCCCAAGCCTATTTGCATAATTAACTAAATCCCCCAAAAATCTTAGGCTTTGCAGCTGAAATGATCATTCAATGGTCAGTATTTGAGATATTTTTGCTAACCATTTGATCAATGGTTTGGGTAGAAGCTTATGGGATAAGGAATGAGGTGGCATCTCACCTAACCATGCATGCATCGCCCTTTCCAGCCTCCATCTGGTTAGCCAAGCCTTTTAGCCTTCCCCTAACTCTTTTAGTTACTTGCTAACCTCCTTAAGACTCTACTTAACAAGTTCTAGATGGCCCTTCCTGATTTAGTTAGGATAGAACCCCATTTGGATCCATATTCTCCAACTCGAGTTCTGGTTTAAGCTCAGTGCAGAGTTATCCACTTGCTCCCGAAATAAATCATTGATACTGTCCAAATATTCCAAAACTCATAACATGAAAGTTTTAGATCTATCTCTTAGGCTTTTATACAAATTTGAATCACCTCATTTTAACCTCATATGAGTAACTTATGATAATTACACTAAAACTCGACAGTTTAATCCGAGAATATACATCAAGTGTTTGATCTTTGGTTCAACCACTTCCTCTTGCATTTACACCCTAATTTTTGAGAATTCAACTCCTTCTAATCTTAAAATGAATTTCTCTAGTTGATACCTTATTTCAAATCTCAAAGATTCCTCCACAATATTTTCTCTAATACATGATCTCACTTATTCTAAGTTCAATACTCTCATTTAGGTTTCCAACTTTATTTTCCTAGAAAATATACCCAAAATATCATCTTTTAAAGAAATCCAAATAATACTTCATATTAAAAATTTCGGGATATTACATTCTCTCCTCCTTAAAAATGATTTCGTCCTCGAAATCACTAAAACATAAATTAAGAGTTCAATGAATTAATACATCGGTTTCTTGCAGCAGTAGATTCTTCTAAAGAGGTAGGGACTTTCTCCTCATTCGACAGTGAATCTTGAGAATAGTAAAAGATCATCTCGACATCCTGATCAAAATACATATTCACGTTAATCTCCTGTAATTTACGCAGTATTTCAGATTCCATTTCTTCTATGACTGGTCCCTCCTCACATCGACGTTTTCTATCTTTAGACCTATTAGATAACTCCATTATGATGGATTTTCCTTTATGTTCTCTTTTCAACAATTATCTTTCTGCTTGCAACCATTTTTGAGTGGGTTGCCTTTCCTCACCTGGCAAAACTCGTCTACAGATTGGATTATCTTTTTCATCTATGTCTATGATATGTGTTCTATGTTTCTCACTCTTATTCAACCAACGTAATCTATCTACTTTCCATTGTTTCAGCTTTTCCCTATTAAATCTCTCTCTAATCCTTTCCGATCTTTTCTTTAACTGATCTACAGAAGTAACTGACATGCGTGCTTTTCTTTTTGAAGCCATAATCCTGAGTAAAACCAATCATAAAAAACTATAGATACCAAAAGAACACAAACATCATACAAATAGCTTTATATACATATATCAGAGTTCAAACATAAAACACAAATTCAAACAACTAAGTTTCAAACAAATGAGGATAACTAGCTCTCATCATATCCTCACGTTCCCAGATAGCTTCTTGAAAAATAGAATTGTTCCAGATTACTTTCACTAATAGTATTGTGTGATTCCAAAGGGTCTGTTCTTTCTGATCTTCAATCCTCACTGGCCACTCTTCATAGGTTAAGTTGGGACGTAAATTAACAAGACTTGGATCCTGATTCATTACTTAAACTCTTTTTTAGGAAAGATATATGAAAAACATTATGGACTCCTTGCAAATTATCAGGTAATGCTAGGCGGTAAGCCACTGGACCTAATTTTTCCAGAATTTCATAAGGTCCAATATAACGAGGTCTTAACTTTCCTTTCTTATCGAATCACATAACTCCCTTCATAGGCGAAATCTTCAAATGCACCCAATCTCCTACCATAAAATCTAAGGCTCTTCTGCAATTATCTGCATAACTATTTTGCCTACTTTGCGCCGTTTTTATCTGATTTCTTATTCTTGTAATCTGCTCCTTAACTTCCTGTAAATACTCAGGTCCTAAAATGCTGCTTTCACCAACTTCATCCCAATATATTGGAGACCTGCATTTCCTTCCATAAAGTGTTTCATAAGGTGCCATTTGTATGGTAGTTTGAAAACTGTTATTGTAAGCAAATTCGATTAATGGTAACAGACTCTCCCAATCTTTACAAAAATCCATTACACAAGCTCTCAACATATCTTCTAAAGTCTGAATGGTTCTTTCTGTTTGCCCGTCCGTTTGAGGATGATATGCACTGCTAAAGTTTAAGTTGGTACCCATCATCTTCTGTAAACTTTGCCAAAACGAGATGTAAATCTTGGATCTCTATCTGATACTATGGTCTTGGGTACTCCATGTAGACGAATTACTTCTTTTACATAGATTCTTGCCAATCTTTCCATAGAATCCATGTTTGAAATAGGCAAAAAGTGAGCACTCTTTGTCAACCAATCAACTATTACTCAAATCGCATTTTTCCCCATCGATGTTCTTGGTATTCCTACCACAAAATCCATAGATATGTCCTCTCATTTCCATTCAAGAATTGGTAGGAGTTGTAATTTACCGGCTGGTCTTTGGTATTCAGCTTTCACTAACTGACACACTGGGCATTTAGCTACAAAGGTTGCAATATCTTTCTTCATTCTTTCCCATCAAAATTTTTCTTTTAAATCCTGATACATCTTAGTACTTCCAGGATGGACAGTATATGGTGTACCATGAGCTTCCTTCATCAATCTTTCTTTCAAGTCTGATTTATCCGGCACTATTTTTCTCTTTCCAAAATATAGCATTCCATCACCTGAAATCATGTATTATGAAGACCTTTTTTCCTTCCAACATTTACTGTTTTATCGTCTCCAGCTTAGCATCCTTCCATTGTCCTTCCTTGATCTCCTCATCTGTTAAAAGAACAATTTTTTGAATCACCATTAACTTGAGTTCTAGTGATAACTTGTCTACAAGAATCTCTCGCATAACTGCTAGCACCGATAATTCTTCAATCTGAGTTTTCCTGCTTAAAACATCTGCTACCACATTAGCCTTTCTAGGATGATATTTTATTTCACATTGAAAGTCACTTATAGTCTCCATCCATCTTCTTTACCTCATTTTCAGAGTTTTCTAACTAAAAAGATACTTAAAACTTTTATGGTCCGTAAATATCTCGCATTTCTCTCTATATAATTAGTGCCTCTAGATTTTTAATGCAAATACCACTGCTGCTAATTCCAAATCATGAGTGGGATAATTATGTTCATGATCCTTAAGCTATCGGGATGCGTATGTAACTACTCTTCCTTCTTGCATTAATACACACCTTAATTCCATTCTTGAGGCATCACTATATATCATATAGGGTTTGTGAGTTTCCGGTAAAGCTAAAATTTGTGCCGTAGTCAATCTTCTTTTTAGCTCTTGGAAACTTTCTCACATTGTTCACTCCAAACATACTCAGCATTCTTCCTGGTTAGTGCTGTCAAAGGTGCCAAAAGTTTGGAAAATCCTTCCACAAATCTTTTGTAATATTTGGCTAAACCCAGAAAACTTCATACTTCGTGTGCATTGGTTGGTTGCTGCCAATCCATTACTGCTTCTATTTTTGCTAGATCCACGGAAACTCCTTCACTCGAGATCACGTGACCCAAAAATTTTACTTCTCGTAGCCAAAGCTCACGCTTACTAAGTTTGGCATACAATTGATATTTCTGCAAGATCTCCATTACAATTCTCAGATGCTTTTTATGATCCTCATCATTCTGGGAGTAAACCAAAATATCATCAATAAAAACTATCACAAAATTATCCAAATAAGGTCTAAATATCCAGTTCATCAAATCCATGAATACTGCTGGTGCATTTGTCAATCCAAATGGCATAACCAAAAATTCAAAATGCCCATATCATGTTCGAAAGGCTGTCTTGGGTACATCTTACTCCCTGATTTTCAACTGATGATAATCAGACCGAATGTCTATTTTTGAAAATACCGCAGCTCCTCTTAGTTGATCTAACAGATCATCTATTCGTGGCAACGGATACTTGTTATTGACTGTGACCTTATTCAAATCTCGATAATCTATACACATCCGCATTATTCTATCTTTCTTCTTTACAAATACACTGGTGCTCCCCATGAAGACGAACTTGGTCTGATGAATCATTTCTTCAAAAGTTCCTCAATCTAAACTTTTAACTCTTCTAATTCCACTGGTGCCATTCTATAAGGTGCCTTATGAATTAGAGTCGTAGCTGGTTCCAATTCGATAGCAAACTCCATTTCACAGTCGGGAGGTAATCCTGCCAGATCATCAGAAAAGACTTAGGGAAAGTCTTCCACAACTGGAATTCCTTTGATACTCTTAACAATTTTCGAGGAATTTAACATTATTATAACATACACTTTTGCCCCTTCCTCAATACTTTTCTTCATTCGCTTGGCAGTTACTATGGAAGAAACAGAATCAATTATTTCCCCCTTATAACAAAACTTCTCCTTCATTGGTAAGTCGAAAAATATCTTCTTTTTACGACAATCAAGCTTAGCATTACGACAATCAATTCGGTGACATCCTGCTATCTTTCCATCAGGTATGACTACTATAACTTTTTGTCCCAAAGGTTCCACCTCTAATTCACATCTTTGAACGCACTCGTATAAAATAAAAGATCTTGTTGCTCCCGAACCAAACAAAGCATAGACCATGCATTGCTTCAACTTAACCTTACCTAAGAAAGTTATCCTACTGTTATTATTACTAATCCAAAGAATCCATTCATTAACTAAAAAAAATAAAGATAGAAAGTTACCAGTAATAACATTAGCGTCTATAGTCTCATCAGTTTTCATGTCCACTTTTCCTGGCGTGATTGCATAAACTTTAGCTTTCATGGGCGCCTTGACTTTTCCTCCTGGGATAGCTACGCCTTAAGGAACATTCTGAGGACAATTTTTGATCAAATGTCCTGGCCGGCCACACTTGAAGCAAGCCCTAGCATCCATTCTACAATCTCCCTTGTGTCGTCGCCCACATTTGGTACATATTGGAAACAAAACTGGTACATTTGAATTACCTACTATTCCTTTTCCTCCATCCATGGATCTAAAATTCCGTTTCCTCCTAGCATCTTTTCCTCCGGAATAAGGAAATCTTCTTTTTCCAACTACTGAAGTTTGCGCCATCACGATCCTATGTTCAGCCTCAACTATGGCTACTATGTTCACTAGTTCCTGAAAATTCTCCATTCGTAGGCACGCCACCTGCATACGAATCCGTGGCTGCAATCCTTCTTGAAACTTCTGCCCTCTCATCTTCTCAGTGGCCACTAAATGTAGGGAAAATCTTGTCATTTCCACAAACCGAGTTGCATATTGTTCCACCGTCATGCCACCTTGTACCAATATGGCAAATTCTAATGCTTTTTGCCGCTTCACCGATTCCGGAAAGAATCGATCATCAAATTCTTTCTTGAACCATTTTCACGAGGGCACTACATTTTCTCCTAACTCTAGCTTTAGCAGCCTCCGTTTCGTGTCCCACCATAATCTTGCTTCTCCTTGCAGCAAATGTCCAGCATACTGCACCTTATGAATCTCAGTGCAACCACTAACTTCAAAAATACGTTCTAGATCGATAATCCATTTATCAACCCTTAATGCTCCTTCCGTTCCTATAAAATGTGGATATCGGTAAATTAAAAAATTTTCATACGGACATCCTTGAGTTTCTCCTCTATTCTTATCCTACTAACAGTAACGACTCTGCTCTATTTGATTTCTTACCACTTCAGTCATCTGCCGAATAGCTTCGGCTATCGCCTGGCCTCTTTCTAATAGAGGATTTTGCGTCTCATGTCTTCCTTCCAAATGTGGGTTCTGAGCCATCGGTCCCCCTTTCAAAGATGGGTTTGGGTTTGGTGCCGTCTGCTCCTCAATCCTTGGAGGAGTAACCAGGGGAGGATTTGGTGCTGCTGTTTCTACTCGTTTCGAAGCAGGATGACCTCTTGTCATTTTTATCTTCCTGAAACATACCAAACTCCATCATGAGCTATATTTACTTTAGAAACTTCCAAGTTTCTAAAGTATAACTTATTCATCCATCTCACTCCAATTCCAATCTTATAAAGATTTAAACTTATTCTTGTGCCATGTGATCCCTTTTTCCTAGAACAATGTGGATTTCACCCAGAGACGTAATAGCTCTGATACCACTCTGTGACGCCCCCAACTCACATCTAGGATTTAACGTAATTCAAAGGGTCAGGATAAGTAACATTAAGCTACTCACCCGCGTACATATCAAGATCTTCATAAATAAAATATATGAATTTTATTATACACAGCGGATAAGGTCAAGTATAAAAATTTGTAAAGATCACATATGGCAAATTTTAACTTGCAACTTTCACATTCTCCTTTCATTCATCAAACATTGTACAGTTATATATACATGCCCAAAATAATTATCAGTATCAACCAAATAAAAATACATATCAAAAGACCATCACTTTGGTCACTTGAGTTCCTTTTTAACTTCGGAAAATTCTCTCCCATAACGGAACATATCCAAGTTGAGACAACAGTCTTGCTGAAGATACTGTTCATATGGTGTTGAATAAACCCCATATACAGATAGGGAACCATCCAACCCCAAAGTCAAACAACAACCTCTACGCTGCTCCTCCTCAAGAAAAGCAGGTGTACTGTGATACCACAACTCCACTGGCTAATCATACATAGAAAGTCTCAGGGATGCAAAAGTGAAATCTATATAAGGACTGTATTTAAAAAGTCCCTCAGGACTCCTCGGAGTCTCTTGCGTCATTGGGGCTTTCCCCTCTTGGTCATCACATTCTGTATATAATTTATACATACAAGAAAGAAACATAAAACCATAAAAGAGTGAGATTTTCTTAGAAATCTCAATAAGTACATAATTAGCTTAATAAAGTATAGACTCAGCCATCATTAATCTTTTTAGGAAAAGAAACTAACAGAACATGATCAAAAACATGTTTCACGTGATTTATTAATAACTTACACAGGTTTACACTCTTATGATATCTTAAATTTCTTTTTCTTAACCATCAACACCTTCTTAAAACTTATTCAATTATTATCTTTTATGGGCGTTACGTATCGCCGTCCCCATCGCAGATAACTCTTTTACAGCATATCTATCTCTTATCACCAATGGGCGTTTCGTATTACCGTCCCCATTGAATATAACTCATCAATCACCCAAGCGTTACGTATTGTCGTCCCCATTATGATGAGTCTTGTGTCAATTTTCCGGGCGTTACGTCTCGCCATCCCCGTCTTGACACGGAACATATGTAATATAGTGGACGTTACATCTCGCCGTCTCCACTAATCATATCACTTCCACGAGCGTTACGTCTCGCCGTCCCCATGATAATACATATCACTCTTATCATACGACAGACGTTACGTATCGCCGTCCCTGTCAGCATGTCAGTCATTTGGGCGTTATGTCCCACCATCCCTGTCACAAAGTGACTAACTTATCCATATCTCTTATTCTTAGTTGTTCCTTTATTATTCTTAGGAATGTTTCTCAAGTACATGATGTATCACTTTTCTTAATTCTCACCACATATTAGAACATGCATGTACTCTTAAATTATCACATTTTAAATTATCACATACTCACATATGTATGTATCTTAAATTCTGCAAAGTGTTTTACACAAGCTAAATACTTAGATAGCACATAATATTTCTTCTTATTTCAATGTACACTCTTTATTCAAGCAAAAGCCTTGAATTTCAGCAAAACAGAGTATCTCGCTTGAGCGAGGTATCAAACGAGAATCGAGCGAAGTCTCGAGTTGGGACTCGCTCGAGCAGAATATCAAGAGAACATTAGGCAAACTGGGTATCTCACTCAAGTGAGGTATCGAGCGATATTCAAGATAGTTATTGGGTTAGAACTCGCTCGAGCAAGACATCAAGCGAGTGTCGAGTGAAATCTCGGGTTGCACTTCACTCGAGCCAGACATCTAGCAAGAGTTAAGCGAGGGTTTACAGTTGTTCTTCGCTCGATCCTTCGGTGGAACGATGGTCGAGCGAAGTTACAGAGCATGGAGTTTTTCAATCCAAAACTCGCAATCTTTTCACATAAACTTGATTTTTACTTATTATAACTTAGTTTTAAGTTCTTTTAACTTTATTTAACATATTTTCATTAACAAAAACCACTTCAAACAACACTTAGGTTTATGATAACACTTTAACAAGAACATAAGGTTTCAATACCAACATGTATAGTCCAACCATTTAAATAAACCATCTCCATACTAAAGTTAAGCTAGAATATGCACTTACACGCTCTCTCAATCTGGTTGAAGATGATCAAATCAAATCTTTGCAAGCTTTCTCCTCAAAACACTTACTAAGCTCACTTAGGAGGTATGTGGAGGTTAAGGGACTAGAGAAGAGTTTTCTTTGATTTCCTTCGAAGGAATTCGTGTGCAACATTACCAAAGAGAGTTAGAAGACTCCCAAGTGCCTATTTATAGGGGTGGTGGTCGACTCATGTAAAGGAAAGAAGAGGGGCAACTTGGTAAAGACAATAGCTTCTGGTTTGCATGGGATGAGGTGTCACTCCTAAGTCTATTTGTATGATTAACTAAATCCCCCAAAAATCTTAGGCTTTACAGCTGAAATGATCATCTAATGGTCAGTATTTGAGATATTTTTGCTAACCATTTGATCAATGATTGGGGTAGAAACTTATGGGATAAGGAATGAGGTGGCATCTCACCTAACCATGCATGCATCTCTCTTTCCAGCCTCCATCTGGTTAGCCAAGCCCTTTAGCCTTCCCCTAACTCTTTTAGTTACTTGCTAACCTCCTTAAGACTCTACTTAACAAGTTCTAGAAGGTCCCTTCCTGATTTAGTTAGGATAGAATCCCATTTGGATCTATATTCTCCAACTCGAGTTCTAGTTTAAGCTCAGTGCAGAGTTATCCACTTGCTCCCGAAATAAGTCATTGATACTGTCCAAATATTCAAAAACTCATAACATGAAAATTTTAGATCTATCTCTTAGGATTCTATACGAATTAGAATCACCTCATTTGAACCTCATATGAGTAACTTACGATCATTACACTAAAACTCGACAGTTTAATCCGAGAATGTACACCAAGTGTCTGATCTTTAGTTCAACCACTTCCTCTTGCATTGATACCCTAATTTTTGAGAATTCAACTCATTCTAATCTTAAAATGAATTTCTCCAGTTGATACCTTGTTCCAAATATCAAAGATTCTTTCACAATATTTTCTCTAATACATGATCTCACTTATTCTAAGTCCAATACTCTCATTTAGGTTTCTAACTTTATTTTCCCAGAAAATATACCCAAAATATAATCCTTTAAAGAAATCCAAATAATACTCCATTTTAGAAATTTCGGGATATTACACTTAGACAAACAATGATGTGAAGAATTTTATATTTCTATGTACAAAACTCTAGACCTCAACACTTTTGAAGAGAGAACTCAGAAGAATCTAGGAAAACCAGTAAGAAGAATCTAGGAAAACCAGAGCCATGTAATGAAGACAAAATTAATTCTTTGCTTTGACTCTCTTGGGCTGAAGTACTAGTTTTCGTGTTGTCGACATTTTTTTTGGACAAACTTCTTTCAAGTTAAGCTTGTTGAAAACCAACGCCATGGCTTCGTGCATTTTGCAAATGAGGGTGGGAGAGGAGAGAAAGGAGGGGGAGATGTTTTAGGGTGTATGCAATTGTGTTGTGGATCTCTATAAAATACCTTGGTGTCATTATTTTATTGGCTGGTGTGAATTTATTTTTCACACTCATCTAGCCTAAAGTGAGACTCTTTTATATATGTTGTGGCGAGCTTTACGTTTCAATAGAAACCTATCAAGTATTGTTAGTTAGTTGTAGCTCGTAACAATTGTCTTGCTCAATTGGGACATGGACAAAATAAGTTTGAAAATGTTATAAAACTAAAAGGAAGGAAATTACCATTGCCAGAGAATTGTAAGAGAAAATATTTAAAACTTTTTTGTTTCTCGAGAAATCATAACTTATTTCTTCAAACATCAGAATACATCTTATACAAATGATCGTAGCTCTATATATAAAGTTTAAACTGAGTGTGAATCGCCGAAATGAATTTTGGCTTGCATGCAATAATACAATTAAAGTGGGGCATGCATGTCTTGTTAGGTTGGGTGGTTATTCACCCTTTAAAATGCAGTTTACAATAAATTATGTACGGTCTAATGGTGGTCATCTACCTATTATACAACAGAAAACACATTTGTTCTCAAATATTCTTAAATATTCTTAAATATTTCATTTTCAAACATTACTTAAAACACAAAATACTTTTCAATTACAAATATTCAAAATTTTCATCTAATCAAAGACCTAATCATTATAACTTTTTTAAATTTACAAACAAAACAATAAAAAATATATATATATATAATAGATTAAAAAATCATAAACAATTTTTATACTCTACAATATTTTTCTTTAACTTCTTCTCTTATTTTTTAAAACCCAATAAAACATCTTAATATAAACCATTTTACTATTGTTCAGCATAAACAAAGATGAAGGATTACAATTCAAAAACCACATAGAAGTTCTTATATATTATTCTTTCCACTTTTTTTTTTCTCATTTTTCATAAAATATAACAAAAATTTCTGATGAGTTCCATATAAGATTTTTTTAAGCGTTGCATTTCTATCAAACTTATATTTTTTTTTATCAAATTCTGGAAAAAAAAATTGATAAATCCAATGCTAATGCTTTTAATCGGTTAATCCCGACGCTGCTAATCAGATGAGGTACTCAGCCCGTTACAAGACATTTTTTTATCAAATTTCGCGGCACATGTTGCTCTTGCTCCACCATGGCACATCATCAATAACAAAACCAAGTAACCCTAAAATATGCACGCAACTGAAGATTGTTAACCAGACCATGCTCGGCTACAATGCGACTTCAGAATGATTCTACTCCACCATGCAAGACAGGAAGTCATTTGGTAAGCATAGTCGAATCACAGAGAGAGAGAGATTATATCATTTTATTGCATTTATACAAGTAAATAAACGGTTCTACTAGGTGTATCGCGTCATAATAAAGTAATTGGTTTGGCAATTACAGATGGACGCACGAGATAAGTAAATACCTTTATACGGAGTACATGAAATAATGACTTATTTACAATAACAGATTTAAGATGAGCAATACGCAAACAGAATCTGACCATGTGTCTGAAAAGTGAAGGTTTCCAGTGGTTGCAAAGATTCTAAAGACACCATATTGCAAGACAATTGGAACCATCACCGTACACAGGAAAAGAGGTCTTCAAGGGAGGCATACAGGGGCTCAGCAGCCTTTGGTCTGTCTACCGTTCCGAGTAGAATATCAGATGTGCTCAGATAAGGATCGCCATAGAAGTGCAAGTTAGTGTCCGTCCTCGTTGCAACGACATTCCCTTCCAAAGACACTCCCACAAATGCGCCTGCCATAGTTTATAAAAAAAAAAAACCAAAATACAAGATATCAGCTGTGCTCCTTGATTTTCAGGCTACCATCAAATATGCAAAAACCACATTAGGATGGAATTCACGAAACATCCTTTTACTACCTCCTTGCAGTAATGAATACTACACACCTTTTTCCTTTGGTTGGGTTTCTAGTACAAACTAATTTAAATATTTAAACCAAAATACTAACAGCAAATCGATAACTGATCTCTCAAACATGATACTTTGGCATTTTTCTCTGGTCTCTGTTCACTCTTTTGTGCATTTATTTTTGGCTGTCTTCTGAAAATAATTACATCCAATTCAGTTATAACCTTTAAAGTGCCAAGTACTGTACAACCAAAAGAGCATATAATCTTGAAAGCAGCAAAGATATACGTCAACGAACACAAAACACCCATATACTAAAAAAAGTCATAAAATATATCTTTCCCCACTCGCCCTGAAATCAAGTTAAATTCAATAACTCTGACAGAAGAATGGCTCCAACCAACCCACCACCAAATTCCAGTACGAAAAAAGTGAGCGCCTAATGAATGTACCCGAGTTCACATGAATATAGGTAGGTGAGTATGGGCTATCCCCTATAAAATGTTTAAAATGGAACATAGAACATTTATCAGTACATTTTCCGTAGTGTAGTCAAAAGAATTCATGAAAATAAGCTCAACCAACTGAATTAGGGCTTAGTTGATTGATTGTTCAATATAAATCCATAAACAAGAAACAGATGTGAATTCCATGGCTCAACAATTTGGATGTTAATTCTCAGCAGATTTCACAGGTTTGAACAAGACCTGAGGTAGATACAGGTCAAAGCCTATTATATATACAACTATTTCTCCCTTTTTCATGTTATTGCTGTCTATAAGGTGCTCATACCAGTATACGAAGACATACAAGTATACGATTCTGATCCCCTATAAACCAAGAAATTACAGAGAAAACCTAATAGATAACACAATACCTTTGCTACAACTGTAAGTATAGCACAAGCCAGAACCTCTATCTCCAGCACGAAGATCTGCTTCCAGCACTCTCCCAACAGGTCCTGCAGCAGCACTACAACCAGCACCAAGAGAAAAATGCATCCGACTACAAAAGGTCTTCACAGCTTTCAAATCATGAAGCACTATTAAGAAGTCCATGAGCTCACCACCAATCTGGGAACACATGGCAAGATAAAAACAATGGGTGACAAAAGAGTATGACTTCACATCTATGTAAAAGGAGTTCATCCCAAAACATGTATATCCAATATTATTCTTCTATGCTATTCATTAAAGTAGAAAAAAATTTCAATTTTTAATGTAGTAGTAAAAGCCGGAAATATACTGTTGAAGTACTAAGAGCCAATGGTATCTTTACCTGAGCACCCCATCCTAAACCTATAGAGAATATGGCTGACGGTGCAGACCATGATCCATCTGACCTTCGAGAAATGACCAAACCTGTGCCTAGCTTGTAAGTAACCAGAACACCAGCTTTAGCAACAGTTAAAATTGCCAGGCCTTTTGCTCCTTTCAAAATTGCTAAGGGTATGGACTTATCAGGATTCAACCTAGCAACCTGTGCATTCCAAAAACAATCTGAAGTTAAAAATCACTTTGTAAGGGACAAGGTTACTTAGAATGAAATCAAAGTACCAACTTCTAAAAGTGCAACGAATAGCTAGTCAACAAGTACATTAATGAAGCAAAGATTCAACACAAATAAAGCTCCAAAACAGTCTATGATCTAGCACAAACTACATGCTTAGTAGGTTGAATCCTATATACGACATTACAAAGCAGGAAACTGAACTTAGTCTTACAGAGAAAAAAAAAAAAATCTGACATGTATAAAGCAAGCTGTGATGCAAGTCAGAATTGCACCTGGCAGTAGCTTCTCAATGTATTGGAGGCTTTGTATATCTCATCTTCCATGGACCAACCAAGAGGCAGATTCAGCCATCCTCTTGTGCATGTCCAATCAATGACGTCATGCTTTGCTACTTGCACGGCATTGCTTATAGAGTTCACAAAAATACCCTGCAAAGGATCGAGCCTATCATAACAGGCATCACAGACCCTTTGAGGATTTCTCTCCCTGAATTTAACAGGTAACAAGCACCTCCCCTTAGTACAAGCTCTGCAGAAAACCCCTCCACAAAACCGACAATGATGTCTGCCACGAGTCAGTGCCGTGAAAGGAGCAGTGCACTGCATACAAACTGTACTAGAACTATCTGGCAACCACTCGGGGGGCTCGGCATCCAATATCTCTTTGTACGCACTATAATTAACTCCACTAGGCTCAAGTAGTGGTGGGGCACTGGGTATGTAAACAGAGGAATGAAGAAAGGTATTTCCATTCTTTCCAGACTCAAGAAATGAAACATCCGAACTGGGAAGTTGCTGATTTGAGGGGAGTCTTGGAACTGATTTGTTCCGGCCAGTCAAAATGGCAAACATGCCACTGAGCACATTCTTTAAGTTCACCTCAGGAGGAAAGTTAGTTAGCATGGAATTTCGAGTATCATCACTTGAATCATATCCTCCATCAAGAAAGTCATCGGATTCAATTGGGAAACGGTATGAGTATTCTTGTTTAGAGGAATTCGAGCCTGATGAGGCTTGTGGTACAGACCATGGAGAATCAATGTAGTCATCTTCATAGTGGAATCTGGAATTGTCCTTTTCTATATTAGAGAGTGAAGAATATGAAACTCTTGCGTCAAAGTTTGCCATGCGCTATAACGGCCGAAAACCAACAAGACGTATATAGCTGAAAATCCAAAATTTACACCCGTAAGAAACAGAGACAATGCTACAAGTTTTTATGCAACATATTGGGAAAAAAAAAAAAAAAAACTCCGAATACATGGAGATACGGAAAGAACTAATGAGCTCAAATTTTGTGGTGGAAAGGTCACTGGAACTGTACATGTGGACGAACTTCTACACAACATAATAATCATATTCGTGTAAGGAACCATAGAGAAGACCAGTTTTTGCCTAAAAGTTTCGTGCTTGGACATGGTAATTCTTCAATTGAAAGAACTAACAGCCGCAAAATAAAGAGAGCTGAATTTAAGGAATTACAGAAACACCAGCCGTCAGGAATAACAAGTAACATAATAGAAAAGAAGAAATAGCTACGCAGACGCCCTGAATCAGTCTTTGCTTCGAATTAGGGTTTTCAAACCATATCTACGGTTACGTCAATATCATGAAGAACGAATAAATGGACAAATATAATACCTTTTATTTCGCCTGGAGAATTTGAAGTTGTTAGGGCATTCAATCACCAATCAAACCAACCACAAGAACGACGAAGAAGGAAGAAGGAAGAAGGAAGAAGGAAGAAGAAGAGCTTTGAAATTGAAGATAACATGGAAGAAGAGGAGCTCCGACGCTAAAGATGACTTTTTGATGCGTACACGGTACACGTATGCATATTATTTATTTATTAACGGGAAATACAACATATGAAAGGACCGGACCAAGGTCTAGTCCCTAAAATAGTAAATACTCAGTTTCTTGTTTCTTAGGCCCAATTCTAAGAGCAGTCCCCTGGACTCGCTAAAAACAATTTTTTTTTGTAAAATTTAACTCAACATTGACCAAATTGCGATTCAACGGACTCGCTAAAATGAAATAAAAATGAAATTGGAAATAGTACTTGCGCTGCAAGCAATATAAGTATTGTTCATCTTTTAAAATTTTATTATTATTATTATTATTATTTTCACTGCATTGCATTGCTTCAAGCCCGTCGATGCGTGTGATTTGGGTCAACTCACCACCGGCATCAGACGACGCCGGCAATCAACACCCGGTGGTCCCAGCACCTGTAATAGACTGGTCGTCCCCCACTTGCAACTCTACCGTCCGAATTGGGTTTTGGCGTTTGTGAAGATCGTTCGACCCACCGTCGGTCATTGCTAGCACACTGCCCCTTTACCAGGAGCCTCTCACGCCAGCAACCAACCTCCTAAAATTTGAGATCCGGTAAGCTGGCGGTTGTCTCCCACGCACAGATCCAACGTCGGAAGCAATGAGTTTCGGCGTTAGAGAGTTCCAAACTTCTTCTTTTTTTTTAATTTCTACAATAAATAATTTAGAATAAAATATAAATATTGTAAAAGATATAGAAGAAAATTAGAGAGGCTGATGGATGATCAAATATAAAGGTAGATAGGTAAAATAAAAATAAAGTGTGTTTTTTAGTATGTATTTTGAAAGAAAAATAGCGAGTCCGTTGGAACTGCTCTAAGAGCACTCATTGAATTGACTTTGTTTTTTTCGAAAAATGACAAACTACATTCATTAATAATATACATTATAAATTATATTTGAAAAATATATTACAAATCAACTAATCGATGATCTATAACTTTTCAGTATACTAAAAAATGACTGACATAATCTAGTCATGGCAGCAAACCTCTCTAAACTATCGTTTGAAAGACCACCCAACTCTATCCAAGACAGAGTTAACAATAAATCAAACCAAATCCCATCTCATTCTAAGGTGAGAGAGGAGAAAACTCCTTTGAACAAAGTCAATTGGATGAAGACTCTAAGGATCGGAGTCCTAAAGAAGATGCTTTTTTGATTTTTCTTAAACTAAAATGAACGAACAGAAGGTAAAAATAAATAAAAAACCAAAAATAAAGATCCAATTTTCAATCTTGGAAGAAACAAAGATGCATACAGGTAATCGAGGTTGTGAAGGTGCGTGGGGTACACGTTCTACTCTTGGAGAATGGCGGACGGACATAAGCGAAACGAATGGTCTTGATCCTTACAACGTCGTGCGTGGCAGCAATCAAACCACCCCAGAAGGTGGCCATGGAGTGTGATCTCCGTTGTGGGGAGCGCGTGTGAGGCACACTCCACTTCGCTCGACGCGGTCCTCCCCCAGCAGCGAGATCAGTGCTCTGGGAAGCCAACAGTGGGGCGTGTTCGGTGTCAAAGATGTTGGATAGCTTCGGTCTAGCCAATCGCCATTATCACTCCAAGGGCTCAAAAAGACCCGGTCTTCCTGTATCTACAAACTAGGAAAAAAAACTAAGGGGAAGGGGACATGAAAAGAAAGAAGGGGGAGAGAAAATGGGCGGGGGGAGGATGAAAAAATAGATAAACGGAAGGGAGAAAATAGAAGGGAAAAAATAGGCAGAAACCAAGAAAACAAAAGAAAGGCAAAAAAGAGTGAAATAGAGGAAAGGATGGAGAAGAATGAGAAAAAGGGAAAAGGATAAGGGGGAGGTGGAGCCGAAGCTCCCACAACCCCAAGCGATGCTTCAGACTTAGAAAACCCTAAGGCTTTTTTAGAGAGTTTTCAATTCACTATAATCCCTGCGTCTCATTGAATTGACTTAAATGCCAAATTTATCTTATATTTAGTCAATAGACCTTAAAATAAAATCATATTGAATTAGTTAAAGTCCAGACCTTTGGCATGTAAACCTTTGAATTAGTTAAAGCCACATTACATGAATATCTGCCAAATTTATTTACATATTTGGCATTTATTTTATATTGGCTAAATGTCTATTTTATTAATTTATTTCCTTTCTTATTCATGTAAATGTTTATTTTTTTAATTTCTTTGACTGTCACTATACATAGAGTAAATGTCAATAATCATGCAAATGTTTATTTTATAGTAGATTTTTTTAAAATTATTAATTAGTAATTTAATTTAAGTATTAGATAAATTTTAGGAGTTAAAAAAATAACACAACGGAGACCCAAATCGAATGGGTGGATTTGGTCCGATTCAAAACCAGTTATTTGATATCAATTTTATTTTTTAAAAAATAAGTCGAAATTGATTTAGTTTTGATTTCTTTTTTAACACTGGAAGGAATTGAACCAGATTGATTTATATATATTTTTTAATTTTTTCTATTATATGAAATATCTTTTACATAATTTTTTATATTATATAATTTTTATATATAATATATATAATTATGTATAAAATAATTATATATTATATGCTAAATTTTTAATTGATATAATAATAAAATCTAAAATCCTATTATTCATGTATAATAATAATTTAATAATATAAAATAAATACAACATTTGATATAACATAAAATTAATCTCATAAATCTTGATATAACATTTGATAAAATATTATCATTAAAAACTTTAATATTATAACATAAAATTAATATAACATAAATTTTAATCTTAAACATGAATATTTGATCATAATTTATTAACATAAATTATATATATATATATATTAAGGATAAATACATTTTACAGCACAATAAATTATAATATATATTCTTTTTTATGAATACATTTCTATACATTTGATCATATATACTCACATAAATAAATGTATTTAACCATCATATTGTTACTAACATATATGTAATCAAGCATATTATCGCTAACATATATAATCAAATATATAAATAAGTTATAGAAATCAAGAAGAGAATTAGAATCTATTTTAATATGTTTGATATCAAAATAAAAAATACTTAACATACCTTGCCATCTAGCAAATATTTGTTTAGCAGCCGGGTTTTTCATGTCTTTAATCAAAACTTTCTTGGCTGATTTACAATCTATTTGTAATAAAAACTTTTGGTTTAATAAATCATTTTGAAATTTAGAAATGTATAATACAATGGTTAAAGTTTCTTTTTTAATAGTACTATAATTTTTCTGTGTAGGATTCCAGCATCTTGAATGGAAGCGAATAATTTGCTGTGTCTGATGTTAATTTTTGTTTCATAATTCCTCCGAAAAGGCTTAAAGAGAATTTGGGAAGTCTTTATATGAGAGTTTTCTGAATGCCTTTTCCCTTCTTATAACCTTCTTATATAAGCAGACAAAAGTAACTTTTTACAAAGTGATTGATAATGGATAACCAATATCTCTTAATAGAATACAGTGTAATCCAATAATTCATATCTTCATGCGTTGCTGGCACTTAAAGAGATGATGTTACTGACGGTAAAGGATAGTGATGCCATTGTGCTTCTGAAAAGTAATGTCATAATTTGTCTAAAGATGCTGAACAGTTAAAGACAATAATCTTGAGTCACATGCTGGACAGTAAAGAGTAATAATCTTGAGTCACATGATGAATAGTAGAGAGCAATAATCTTTTGAAATATCCTAAATAATCCTAAAGAAATAATCTGCAGGAGTCACATACTGAACAATTGAGAAAAAAAATAATCTTCTGAAAATTACATTATCAGTTGAAGATCATAATTTGTAAGTTCCATATCATAAGGGTCTTGAGAATCCATTAATTGCGGATGATAAGCCTGAGGGGAAGGGGATGAAGCTTGTTGTGTTTGGGAAAGAGAAACGTGCCGACTTGCTAATGGTGTGCTTTATTTTGCTGGAGATAATTTGTTTTGTGGTGTGTCATCTTCATCATCGTCACTGTCAGATACTTGAGACATTGCCTCGGCTAATTTTTTCAAGAGAAAAGCTGGGAGTCGGTCGAACCGACCCCCTCAACAAAAATAGCCATCGCGGCCGCCGGCCATCGTGGGCGACCCTGCCCATACCATTGGGACTGGCTCCCTCCGGTGACCTCATATCTGCGATGGCTACCCCCGATGACCTCCCACCTTCCCCCAGCAGCCTTAAACCCGAAATGGGTCCAGTCCGGATGGCATGGACGGTATCGCTTACGGTGGCCGGCGGTGGCGGCGGAGGCTAGACTGAGGCTGAACGCTTCCTATAAATTCATCTTCATTTTATTTTTTTATTTTATGTTTTTTATTATGTTTTTTATTATGTTTTCTTTATTTTATTTTTTTATTGTATTTTTTAATTTGTATTTTTTTATTATATTTTTTATTGTATTTTTTAAAATTTTTTATTTTATTTTTTTATAGAAGATATAAGGGGGCTGTTTTTAACACTAGGGGCAGCCGGACCGACCCTCAGTGTCACCTTTTTTCCAAATCCTTTTTGCTGATAATTGAGGTTAATTGAGCTTGAAATCTACTCTGATGTACAAGAACTTCTGGAGCCTTGGTGACTTGAGAAAATATCTTAATGACATGGTCATAATTGTACCTTTTCCATCATTTAATAGAAACTTGTCGAATCAAAAATATAATGCTGCTGGAGGATGGATACGGTTTAATGGCGTACTCTCACTTCATAATCCAATTTAATCTTGTTTTGAGAAAGAAAATGAGTAATGGGCAATGATTTAATGAAAGTGGATAATCAATTTGAAAAGAAAAGATTTTGAAACTTTCTTGAATAGGAGGAGGAAGAATAGAAAGTTCAGGTTCGTAATGTTCCCACCATAGCGAAAACCATCTGTAAAGAGTCTTAATTTCTTGTAATTTGTCAAAATGACGCAAATCAGGAATGACACAAATTTTTGTTTGTTTTAAAAACATTTTGGTCCGAACTAGCTGGTAATCATAATAATCGTAATAAGGTGGATCATAAGGCTGAAAAAATTTTCTAGTCAAATAGGGATTCTTTCCCCATTGTTCTAGAGTGAGAACATGTTTAATAGTAACTTTGTGGAAAGCAATAATTGGGGCTGCCAGCGGAAAAGGTTGATCTTGGAGAGAACAAGTGATTTTAGATAGGATAATTGAGTCGGTGTCTACTAATACAAATTTATAAAAATGCTGGGTCTTTTTAATATTTTGGGGAACGTAATGCCAATCAGGAAGGAGAAATGCATCAAGTACTTTTTGGGGATCGGAATTCGGAATACAAATGTTGAATTTCTGGTTCTATTGGAAAAATAGGATGCCAGTAATTTTTAATAATTATAGAAGATGCAGAAGGTTGAGATAAAATGGGAGGATTAATAATCTGAGAAGAAGGAGATGCGGAAGAAGAAGAAACTGCTTTAGAATAAGTTGGTAATTTGGAAGAGGCTAATGATAAGAATTGATTATAGGATGGCTTAATGGATGGTGGTAATGTTCCTAATATTGTGTAAGGTCTTCGTGTCGCAGAAGGACATGGAAAAGGGTAAAGAGGATAAGGTGGACGGGCATAATAAGATTTAGATTTTAATCTAACTTTTGAAGAAGACATGATTTTTCCTGTAAGAATTATTGAGATAGGAAATTAGGAAGAGAAATAGAATCTCCTTTAATATGTTCGATATCAAAATAAAAATAAAAATAACTTAATATAGTTTGCCGTTTGGCAAATAATTGTTTAGCAGCCAGGTTTTTCATATCTTTAATCAAAAATTCCTTGGCTGATTTACAATCTCTTCGTAATAAAATTTTTTGATTTAATAAATCATCTTGAAATTTAGAAATGCATAATACAATGGCTAAAATTTCCTTTTTAATATTAATATAATTTTTCTATGTAGGATTCCAACATCCTGAATGGAAACAAATAATTTGCTTTGTATCTGATGTTAATTTTTGTTTCATGATTCCTTCATAACCAAGATCAGAGGCATTTGTCTCAACTATCTTAAAAGCATGAGGGGAAGGAATTCTTAGGCATGGTAATTTCTTAACATGAGACTTCATTTGTCTTATAATATTTGTATGCTTTTCTATCCATAGGAGTGGATTCTTTTTTAATCTTTTAAATAAGGGTTTACAGATTAGTCTTAAAGATTAATAAAAATCTGCAACATAATTAAGACTTCCTAAAAAATTTTGTAATTGTTGCTTATCTTTTATTTCACTTGAAAATTTATTAGCAAACTATATTGCCCTACTAATTGGTGTAATAGTTCCTTTATATTTATCATGTCCAAGGAATATAATTTTATCTTGGAATAATTTCATTTTTGGTTCTGAAATAACTAATCCATTTTGTTCAATAATTTGGTCGAAAGCATTTAAATGTTTCCAGTGTTGTTCTATGGATGTGGAAAAATTTAATACATCATCCATATAGACTATTGAAATATGAGAAAATGGATTAAATATTTCATTCATAATATTTTGAAATTCACTAGGTATATTTTTTAATCCAAAAGGCATAACATTTCATTCATAATATCTGAATGGGATTGTGAATGTTGTTTTATATCGATCTTTTTCAACAATTTGGATTTATCAAAATCCATTTTTCATATCAAATTTAGAGAAGAATGTAGTATCATAAAGACGGGATAATAAATTCTTTTTATTAGGGATCGGATATCTAATCCATTGTAATACTTTATTTAATGGTTTATAATTAATAACTAATTGAGGAACTCCTCTTTCTAATTCTGCTTGCTTTTGCACATAAAATGCAGTACAACTCTATGGTGATTTGCTTTATCTTATTAATCATTTTTCTAATAAATCATTAATCTCCCTTTTGCAAAATTCTAGTAATTCATTATTCATTTGAATCAGTCTAGCTTTAGTATGAATATTTTTCTTAGATAAATCTTTTTCATATGGTAGTTCAACTATATGTTGTTTTCTACTCCAAAAAGCATTTGGCAAATTAGAGCATATTTCTTTTTTAATAGTGTTTTTAAAATTATCTATTTTTTGATTTAATAATATAACTTGCAGTTGTTCTTCAATTTTCTTATATTTTAATCATTGTTTTAAGAAATTTATTTGATTTTCCTTTCTCTTAATTTTATTTTTTGTTAATAGATTGATTTTTTTAGTTAATGATATTTCTTTTAATAGATTAATTTCTTTTGAGATAGGAGGGAATAGAAATTTAAAATATCACTTGTCCAAAAATATTTGTAATTATTCATTCTTTTGTTATTGAGAAAGGATAAAGTAAGATGAGGAATGGAATAGAAATTTAAAATATCTCCTGTCCAAAAATATTTGTAATTATTCATTCTTTTGTTACAAAGAAAGGATAAAGTAAGATGAGGAATGGATTTACTAATATTACCCTAGTATTAATATTTTTACCAAAATAAATATCATTTTAAAACTAAATCCCTTATTACATATGTGTGCATTAGATAATTTATAGTTTATATTTAATTTGGTTCCATTAGCTTGAGATATTGTTTTTTTTTTTCTTTTCAAAATATTTATAAGGTATTAATCATTCTTGGATGCAATTTAAATCTACTCCAGTGTCTAATAAATCAATTGTTGTAAAAGAAAACTCATTATTGATAGAAATTGTTGCTTCAATATACCATTTTTGAAATTTTATTTTATTAAGTAAATTAATAAAGTTTTCTGTTTCATCCTTAGTAATCACCATTGAACTTTCTCATTGTTCTTTGTAAGAGGAATGATTTTTATTATTTTCTAATTTTAATAATATAATTTCTTGTATTAGTTGTTCATTTGAAGCTTCTAGTTTGATATTAGAAGTTTTTAAAATTTTAATTTATTCTTTTATTTCATTAATCTCTTGTTGCAAATCTTGTAATTTAATTTTTTATTTTTCAGTCTAGAGTCTTTTTACTATCTTAGAGAAATTATAAAATTTAAGTTCTGCCTCATGATAATCAATAAAGACATTATTATTATTAGTAAAAGTATCATTTAATCTTATTAAATAATTTCTTCTTTCTCGTTGATCATTAATCTTGTCTATTAATTCTAAAATAATATCTTCGCGTTTTGTAAGAACATTAATAATTTTTTATAAATACAATTATTTTTATCTAGGCAATCATAAATATGGACTTCATCTTTTGATTCACTGTTAGAAGATTGTTTTGAGATACTAGACTCATTTTATTGATAAATTTTTTCAGAAGAACTATCATCCTCTTCTTCACTTGTCATTGTTACAAAAATATTTAATAGTTTTTCTTTTAAAGTTTCAAGTATGTCTAATTCATTTAATTGTTGTTAACCTTACAATTTGACTTATAATATTCTATTTTTCCGCATTTATAACAAATAATCAATTTTTTCTTTTTATTATACTTCTTTTTAAATGGTTTTTTATATGTTTGTTTATCTTTTATCTTTTTGTATGGTGTTTTATACTTTCCCTTTTTGTTTGAATAATTCTTATAAATTCTTTTTCCCTTTTTATTTCTTCTAGATGGGAGAAGTAATAGAGAATAACCAAACTGTTCACAAAAGGTACCTAATTATTTCATAGATATTTCTTTTCTTTTTCCATTTGATTTTTTAATCTTAAATCGTTACACATGGTTAAACCAGTTCTATCAATAGTAGTTATAATATCTCCATAAGTAAGATTATTAAAATCAATTGTTCCACCTGAGTTAGGGGTGTAAAAAAAGGAAAATTCAGAAAATCGGCCTGGACTGATTCAAATTGGACCGGTTAGACCGATTTTGAATTGATCCGATTTGAGACCGGTTTCTAGAAATACAAAATCCATAAGTATCGGTCCGATTCCGGTTTCGAGCAATTTTGGACTGGATCGGTCATATTACATATTTTTTTAAAATTATTTTTTAAATATTATATATGATATGTTTTTATATTATATCTAATTTTTATATATAATAATAGAAATAATTATGTATAAATAATATTATAATATTTATAAAATAAAATTTTAATTTTAAACATGAAAATTTAATTGATCATATATTTTAAACATATTTATAATAGTTTTTTAAACCATATTTTTATTACATTTTTTTTAATATATAACAATTTTTATTTTATAACAGTTTTTTATTGCAGATTTTTTTATATAGCAGATTTTTTTTAGTAAAACAGATTTTTATAATAAAGTAGAATAAACAGATTTTTAAACCAGTTTTTTTTTTTCAAAAATTAGATTTTGTTTTTAGAAATTTGCCATTAATTAAAACCGAAAAACTGGACCAGAACCAAACCAGAACTGGTAAAATCGGTGTTTTCGATTTTGAGGGATAATTAGAGTATAACCGGTTTTACATTTTGCAAAATGGGTGGTACCGGTTCGGTTCTATATTTTGGTCAAAACCAGACCGGTTACACCCCTAACCTGAGCTGGTTAATGATTCTCTTACCTTTTGGGCGAAATAATATGGGAGTTTGGCAATGAATTTTTTCTTCCAGTACGGCTGTTGACAATCATTTCTGATCATAACCTTAGTTAAAAATACATCTTTATACCAACGAAAATTAAATGACCGTAGACATTTTAAATTAATTAACAAATCACTAGTTATTTCTTTAAACTAAATTGGATCTCCAACAAAAAGTTTAGTAAGTAAAAATATCAAAGTATTAACAGCATCTTCTAAAGGTTTTCCATTCTTTGTTTTAATAATCTGTAATCCCTCATCATGTTTATATTGATTCAATGTCACAATTCTTTAACCATTTGAAAGATAATGATCCTACTAGCCTTTTAGTTGGCTGGTTTGTAACGAGTATATGGACAACTTGGTGGTGTGTCTTTTCACTAAGTTTATAAACATTAGCAACCATAATCATTTTTTGAAAATTATTTAATATTTCATATTCAAATAATCATTCTATATTCTATTTATATAGTATATCTGGTGAAAAGACAGATTTAACAATATGTTCTCTTTCTTCAAATTGATATCAAGTGGGGTTGGTTTTGGACACCAATTGCGAATAAGAGAAACATGTTTTTTAGAATCTCTAGCGGGATATTAAGTGATATAGTCTCCCCTTATCTTATTTAGTTGTAAATCCATATTATCAAACTATTTTTCAATATTACTAATCTCTGAGTCTAATATATTAGGTGAATCTAACTTACTTGGCACATTGACAAGAGGTTGTTTTGAACTAGAAGTAGTATTAGTAATATTCAATTTTTTTAATTTATTAGAGATTTGTTCTAGAATCATTCTTACTCCTTGAGAAAGTAGATTTTAAGTGAGATGGAATTTAATGAGGAACAAATAATGGTGTTTCTTTTTACTCTTTTATGATAAGATTAATAGGAGATAATTGAGATTCAATTATTTCTAATTGTTTACCCATAGTTTTTAAGTATAAATTAGTATAGTCATTTTGTTGGATAATATTTTCAATATTTTTTAATTCTTTTAAAGTATTATATTTTTTTTATTGAAGAAGCCAATACTTGAGTACCCCTTTGAGTGTATTTAATACCTTCAAAAGGGGGATAGTCCTCATAAACAATTTGATCACTTTCTTTCTTAACCCATTGATTATTAGTCCTGTTTATTGTGGTTAATTGATTCAATCTATAAATTTCAAACCATGTAAAGAAATGTATATTAGCCTGTACCTCTTCTAAATAACCATAATATTTTTCTTGGATATAATCCCTTTCTAATTTTGTAAAGGTTGAGAAGAATAATAATCTTTTTTGAGTATTTTATTCTTTCATATACTCTTGCTTAAGATATTCTTTATTTATTTTGAAATTTCCTTTACAAAGCATATATAATTGAGCATCTTCTCCAGTCACTTGTGAGTATGTTGGAGAAGAGGGTTTTTCTGTTTGTTCAAGATTTTGGGAAGTAGAGGGTGCACTATTAACTGTATATACAGGGGTGTCAATAATATTTTTAGAAATAATTCCTCTACTTTGAGTATCTAAGTCTAGAGATCTTCGAGAAGCTAAAGAAAGAACAGATCTAGGAGTGTGATAATTAGAAGGTGTATTAGAAATAACATATGAAAATGATCTCTTGTAAGGTTGAAAAGCTATCTGACCAGATACATCTGATCTTTGTTCTATATAATTTAAATTATTAATAGCATTATTTTCTACCCTAGATACCGATATTATATTATCTAATCTCCATTCATTAGGGAGAGTAATTTAGTTCCAATTAATCTGTGTAGGAATTTGTATAGTAGAATTTGGCATACTAGATTGTAATAATAATGTATATCCTTTTGGACTAGTTACAAGGGCTTATGGTTCTAATGTTGTTTTCATAAATTTATAATGTATTCTATAAACAACAATTAAAGGATGTGATCTTTTCATCATATGATAACCACTTGTCTTAATATTTAATGTTAAAGCATGTAAAATATTGGCATCAAATAATGAGAGAATAATTTGGATAGCAATCAAAATAAACTGGTCCTTGAAACAAACTAGATTCTACCATACCAAGTAAAGAGTTATGAAAATTATAATGTCTTCCATCTCTTAAACATAATAACACTGATGCATTTAATTCATTTCTAGTTAATGGTTTTACAACAACTTGTACTAATCCAATATGTATGAAAGAATATTTTTGCTCTTTATGATGTGTAATAGAGTCCTTGGTTAATAATTGTATTGATTCACAATCATTATTTAAACTAATAGTTTTCTCTACCGTTTTAATAGTATAATTAGAAAGGAATGATAATTTTGAAGAAAACGTGGATTGTTTGTAAATTTTATTTTTAGACAAATTTGGAATAGTCCAATCTTGTAAATTTCTTTCTATGTCTAATATATTATAATCTTCTTGATTAATATTTTTAGGTTTTATAGGTATATTAGAAGAACATGATGATTCTGATTTAAATATAGAACTCATTTATATAGAACATTTAATCAAAGATTAACTATATTCAAAGAGATTAAGCAGATCAAGACCTTGTGGTAACACCACCAGGACTACCCTTAAAACCTCTTAGCATGATTGAGCTGACCAACAGACTTCTATGGCTTACCAACACAAGATTCTCAACATACTCCATTTTCTTTTCTATGGTTCATCATTATTAAAAACCTGTATCAATAAATTTTACTTTTTTTTTTTTTTTTTTGCAGCAAGTCTAGACAAACGATAATTTAATTCTTTAATATCTTCCTTTAATTCTATAGTTTCATTAATATACTGATGTATTCTATTCTGTATATTTTTATATCTCCAGTATTCGATCATCATTGTCCTATAATTTTGTTTCTATTTTCTTGTTCTTCTCATAATTCTTTTATCTATCCTTCTAATTTTCTTAATTTTATTATTGTATTATAATCTCAACATTTTAAATCACATAAATCAGTATAACCACAATAATGATAAGCATAAAAAGCTATTAGAAATAGTATAATATGAAACTAAAATAAAAATATAAAATTATAGTATAACAATATAAAATAACAACTAATATAATATGATACTAATACAATAGCCAATGATTTTGATACCAAGCATATTATCGCCAACATATATAATCAAATATATAAATAAGTTAGACATTAACATATTATCACTAGCAGCACATTATCACTACAATACATAATCAAATAGTATATCTCTTAATGATACTATTATATATATGTATATATACACTAATACTAATATTATTAGTAATCAATTATATATAAATAATTATATAAATCACTATAGTATTAGGAGTTATACTAATAACATATCACTATATGGTACTATATTATTAGTAATTATACTATATATCACTAAAATATAGTATTAGTAGATAACTATATACATATCATTATATCACAATATAGTATATATATAGTATTAGTTTAGTATACTAATACTAAATATAATGGGCCATAATGGAGGCGTGGATTACTAATTGTATATATTGGTATTAATGCGAAGTAGGTATATAACGGGTCGTGTTTGTGTCGTGTCAAGAGATACAATAGTGGAGCCACGTTGGGGCAGGGGGCCAAGGCCCCCGTTCCCCATAGGTTCCACCCCTACTCTTAAAAAAAGAAATTGAAAAAAACAATATAATATATGTATTTTTAAAGAAAAAATAAAATATGTTTATTTTTTTATAATTTTGTAGGATAATATTAATTTCATTTTGTGTTGGCCCCCTCTTTAAAAATTATTTTGGCCTCCCTCTACAAAATTAATCTAATTTAAAAATAAGATAAATCTCATATAAAATAAAATGATATAATAACATAATGACATATTTTTATTATAGATAAAAATAAAAATAAAAACAAAAAAGAAGTTGAATAATTTCTAATGTATTTTAAATATATTTTTATTATGATGATATGTTTTTCTTTATAATACATAAGTTATATTAAATGTATTTTATTTTTATCATAGATCTTACTATCTATATTATATTATATAAGTCAATCCTAACCGACCTCACGTTAAGTTTATTGTGTCAAAATTTCAAATCCTAACACGACCCGTTAACATAACGTGTCATATCGTGTCAACCCGTTTTGACCCATCAATGAATATTACGAAATAAATTAACACGACATAATATAACTCGTTTAAACCTGTTTATGTAAATTGGTTAAATATGCTCAAAATTAATCCGTTTGATTTGATTAAATTTAGCATAATTTTATATAAATATTAAAATTAAAATATTTATAAAATTATAACACTAACTACAAATTCGAAATTATAATATAAATAATAAAAATAGCAAAATTAAAACTCTAACAACTTTACCTTTAGGTATAAGGGTATAATTTTAATTTTAATTTTCTTAATGTATCATAATGGGTCAAAATAGAGTGACCCGCTATTAACCCATTAATAAATTTTGTCTTAACGGGTTAACCCATTTTAACCCAAACTCGTTAAGACTAAATCCTAACCAGCTATTATCGTGCCGTGTTCGCATTGAGTTAATGGGTCGTGTAATATATTGCCACTCCTAATACTAAGGCGAGGTCTGGATAGTGAATTGAGATTAGATGAGTTGAGATGAAAGTTAAAAGTTGAATAAGATGTTATTAAAATATTATTTTTTAATATTATGATTATTTAAAATTTTGAAAAAATTGAGTTCTTTATTAAGTTTTATGTGAAAATTTAAAAAATTTATAAGATAAGATAAGATAAATGTAAAATGAGTTGAAATCAATTCTAAATCCAACTAATCTATAGTGATTTATATAATTTTTTAATTATCTTCATATTTCTCTTTAAAATAATTTTTTGATTATCTTCTTGATTGAAAAAGATTTCTTGTTTGGAGATTACCCTTTTTACGGTGTAAGGGTTATACTCAATTTTCGTTAAAAATACTCGAATGTCTAAATTCAAGAAATGTAGAAATCACTTTATACTTGGAAAAATGTTATGTTACCCACTGAATCAGATTCTTGTCAAAGACCATTAATGCATTTGTATGCTTCTTTAGTATTTTTTTGAAAAACAGACAAATGCACTAGCGATCAAAGATGTAGTAATCTCTGTAGCAAGACCCTTTTACTTGAGGCACCAGTTATTTACTTAATTTAAATTAGTATTAGACTTCTATTCATAATAAAAGAGCGAGTTTAAAAAATATATGACAATAGGAATTCATGTAATGACTTGGACCAAAATGCCCATTTAAAGATCCCATGTTAGATTGCCATACCTATCTTACAAATATTGATTTGACCAAAGTGCCACTTCTATAGTTTTTGGATTAGGTGAAAATTCTCCTGCTACATATCTGAATGGGCTAAAATACGTTTACAATAAACCAAATTAGATAAAAATACCCCTAATCCAAATCAAACCAATCGATCAAAGTCCAACAAAAAATCTCCACAACTACAAATTGGAATCTCCATCTTAGATCTCAATCAATTATAGAACAGATATAAATTTTTATATTCATTTGAAATATAAAGAGCAAATTAATATGAACACCTAAAGACCAAACCCGCAATGGTGTCATGGGTATGAAAATTAGCACCCACGGTGTTGTCATTACTAACCAATGGTAATGCCGGTGTTGTGGGCCTTTGGTGTTGAGTTCCATGGCCATGATAGTGCTGTGTGTCGACATCAACCCACTGATAGACCCACATCACCATCGTGGTTCCAAATCAACCCAAAGATGTTGCATCTAGATCAACCCAAGGTGCCGTGCATCCAAATTGACCTAACTGAGGAGCACTTTGCCTTTCATGGTTCTCGCCATGGTAACAGCATGAAGCCTCCCATGGTGCTCGCCAAGGTGGCGAGCACTTTTGTTCCCATGGTGCTCGTGTGTGGTGCTTGCATGTAAGCACTTTTGCTCTAAATGGTATTTGCATGGGGTGAGCGCTTTCCCTTCCACAATGCTCTTCTTGTATATGAGCAGTTTGCCTCCCGTTGTGCTTGCCTAGGTGGTAAGTACTTTTACTCTTAATGATGCTCACTTAGAAGGCAAGCACTTTCCCTTTCCATGATGCACGTCCTTTGATGAGCTTCATGCTCTTTCAAGGTGCTTGTTGAGGTGATGGGATCTTTGCCTCCCACGGTGCTTATCTAGGTAGCGTGCACTATCCCTATCCACGAGCCGATGTAGTGAGATTCATGTTCCGTCATGGTACCCATTGGGGTGAGGTGTATTGTGCTTCATCTAGGGTACTCATCAAGGTGGCAAGCATTTTTTCTCTTGCAGTGCTTGCCTGGGTGGAGAGTACTTTTCCTCTCCATGTTGCTTGCCTTGAACTTAGTACGTTCCCTCTCCATGAGCTGAGGTGGCAAGCTTCATGCTCCTTCATGGTGATCATTGAGGTGAGGAGCATTGTGCTTGATTTAGGGTACTTGCTGAGGTAACGTTTGTTTCAACAGTGCTCACCTTGGTGGTGAGCACTTTTACTTTCTTGAAGGACTTGAAAAAAGATTTAATTAAATGAATTCTTGTGCAAAAATAAGCTTTGGTTCATGATTGTGCATTTTACCATGAAGAAATCTAATTGAAGCAACATGACAAAGTACGTAGTATCCTACATAAAATTACAGGTAATGATGCAAGCTAGTATCAACTCAGTTATAATTGGTTGAGAGTTATATTTTAAAAAATGTGGTTTACTAGGGTTTTAAGAAAAGAAAGGTGGAAAATGTAGCTGTTATATCTTTTATGTCACTTTTTTCTCCTGTTACTTTAAGAGGTAACTATTTTATTTTGAAATGCTTTCATATTTATAGTAAAAGATTTGAATTATTTTATGTTAATAAGACAACTATGCTTTGATGGTTGCTAGTTTATCATATTTTATCCTATATTCTGACTAAGGGAAATTGGGTACGTGTATTGCACGTGCCTTGCAACTAGTAGTACTACATGTTTGAGTTATATTCGTAGTAAACTATAAAAACCTTTAAACATAGCATGAATAAGCTATACATATTTTAGTTTATATATTTACCTAAATATAAGCAAGAGTACAATTAGTAATATTATAACCAATGTTGTAGGGTTACACAATACTTTACCCATAAAAATAGTTAACAATGCCCAAATTATCACTCATACATGCTATAGTTTTACTTGCATGTAACAAAGGATAAACATATATAGTACATAACTAGATATATCGTATAACACAAACAACAAACAACGTATATGATGAAGTACATAGACCAGAGAGAATAAGAAATTCATGTAAAAGGATAACATGCAGTAGAAGATGAGTCATAATTGGTTTGAGTAAGTAGAGTAGAGTCCTACATGGGTTTAAGTACCTAGAGTTTAGTATGGTTTTTAGTTTAGTTGCCTATTCAAAATATGTTTCCCTTTTAAAGTCAAAGTAGAAGTCTAGTCCTTTAGTCTAGGAGTTCTTTAGGTGCAAGTATTCTTATGCAGTAAATTATAATAAATAAGGAAAAATCTTTAATTAGAGGCATTGAACTATTTAATAAAATTCTATTTTTTTATTCAACCTTGAATGGAGTTATTGTGTGTGAGTTTTCTTCTTTTTTGTTTGTTAGCGGGTAACCACAAGGAGCATATTGACTACTTGGAATTCGGCTTGCATGAGGAGAAACGTAACAAGACAGGTGCTTTTAGGAAGGGAAGTGAAGTGTAGAAGAAAATCAAAAGTGATGTGAAAATTAGAGGAAGTTTAATCGAGGAGTATAGAAGAAAGTATACAAAATGATGCGTTGGAAGATTAATAAACTTATGCATTTTAGACTAGTGGCAACTGTGAAGAAACTTGTGAATGCTTGTCTTACAAATGGTTCGTTTCATGTATGTGTATAAAAACCAATGAGAAGACAAAAATAGATATCTGGAAGAACATGCTCATTGTAGTTTTAGGAGGTGGCATTTTCCCTCGAAGTAAAATTCAATAGTATGTTTCTTGATTTAGCTCTTGTTTATTTCTCTTTTTCTTGTTCTTCTCTTGCAATTAAGGAAATCCATAACAACTAATAGTATTAAAAATATGTTATGAAAATTCAAAGCTTGTAGTGAAATTTTCTTGAATGTTGGATTCTCCTCGAAATAGTCCAAGAAAGTGATTCTTGAATTCATTCTAGTTCTTTTCTTGATTGTATTCTTCTATTTTATTTTTTAGTTCTACATTCCTAGATCATCCCTAACAATTGGTATAGAGAGGGTGATCTTCTCTTGGAAGACTACACAAGTTACACTAAGAATATTTTCAAAGGCAACAAGAGAATATCCCACTTAGAATTTCTAAAAATCTATCACCATGTAAAAATGGATTTCTATTGGAAGGGCATGAAGAGGGGTGTGAAGAGGCTGGTTCAGGAATGTGATGTTTATTAAGTTGTTAGGTATGAGACGACTCCTCTAGCGATTTTGTTTTACCCTAGTAAGTTTGGACAAATATCTCTATGGGTTTTATAGAGGGTCTGACAAGTTTAAAAAGGCAAAGTGAGTGTTTGTAATGGTGGACAGGATTATGAAGTACAGACACTTTATACCCCTTGCTCACCCCTATACTGTATCAATGATGGCTACTGTATTATTAAAGAATGTGTTTAAGTTGAACGGGTTGCCTAGAATTATGGTCTCTAAGAGTAACCCAATTTTTGTAAGTTCCTTCTCGAAGGCATTTTTCTCATTATAGGGCTCTACTTTGTGTCACAACTCTGCATACCATCCTCAGTCGGATGGCCAAATCGAGGTGTTAAACAAATGTTTGAAAACTTATTTAAGTTGCTATGCAGGTTTGAAGCCATAAAAATGGGTACAATGGTTGCCTTTTGTCAAATGGTGGTATAATACCAATTATCACACAGCCATCAAGAAAACACCTTTTGAGGCATTGTATGGGTACCTCTACCCCAACTCAGTTCCTATGTAGTTGGGATTGCCTCTAACACTACGGACGATATCAAACCCTATGTAACAGAGACCAAATCATCCAAATACTTAAAACTTAGATATGGCCCAAAACAGAATGAACACACAAGTCGATAAAAGGTGGACATGAAGGAGACTTTTTATTGGGGATTGGGTTTACCTCGAGTTGCAACCGTACTGCTAGAAGACTTTATTTACATGGTGGAACCTCAAACTTGCACCTCCTTTTATGGTCCTTTCTAAGTTGAGCCAAAGGTTGGTGAAGTTGCCTATCGACTTAAGCTGTCGAATACATCTCAATCACACCTAACTTTCCATATTTCTTGTCTCAAAAGGAAGGTTGGGGCTCAAGTCCAGCCCCTAACAACTCTTCCCTTAATGGATTTGCACAGAGAGGTACATCTTGGACCTGAGGCCATTGTGGATAGGAGGATGATTCGACAAGGCAACAAAGCTATAATAGAGGTACTAATCAAATGGATAGAGGCTTCTGATGAGGATAACACTTTAGAGGATTTATGAAAGTTGGGGCAACAATACCAACACCTTATGGGCAAGATGCTATAAAGGAAATGGGGAAATGTAAGGAACCTAGGGTTTCGACTGAAGACATGAATTGGATAAATTGAACTAGAGAGATTTTGAGAAGTGTTTAAGTGTTGATGGGGTGAATTAGGTACAATGCCGTTAAAAGATATGATGAAGCGCACATTTTCAAATTAAAATGGAAGACGCGTTTGGTTAAGCTGCATGTCGTTTGGTTATTAAAGTATAAATAGACTGTTTTGATTGTTGTAATTTCGTTATGTTGTTTATGTTAGTTTCTCTTGTACGCACCGTTTGGTGTATTTCCTTATTGTACTATCATTTTATAACTCTTGTGAGGGTCAGAAAAGCTCGGCTCAATTCTGTTAGGCAGCGTCTAGTATATGAGGGGAAATGGAAAGTGTTAAAATCTATATTGAATAATCTCAATCTTTCTTTTACATAAATCTATGGAGGTTAGGGTTGCCTTGAACAACTCATTTATCCTTTGAATGAAGTCATATACTTATGGATATTATCCAGCATTTCCTACCATGTTCTGTGCTTTTCATTATTCAATTACAAAGTCCTTTACAACTTAATCCCCTCAAGATCGTCACCAAGAGCAAGTGTAGTTTCAAGACCTTCAAGATTATCACCAACAACAGGTTCAACTATTTTTTTGTCTAATTAAATTCTCATCACCAAGCCTCCATGATCTTTGATGTGCCATTGAGTCAAACAATTATTGTTATAACTTTGAATGCTAATTTTGATCTTGATTGCTAATCCATGTCCTCAACATATCATAAATCTAATCCAAATAGTCAGTAATTTCTTATATATCTTCTCGATGAATATTAAGTCTGAGCTGCCTTGCACTTGTGACCAGGGCCCCACTTATCGCCGCACTTAAAAAGCAAGCCCTTCTTGATGCGCTCCTGCACCTTTTCACTATACAACTTCTTGATCTCAGGCTTCGGCTTGGAAGTGGTGGTTGATGTGTCTCTTCCCTTCCAAGAGACGTTGGTTTGCACAGCCTTGAAGGGCTTGCTCCCAGTGTCTTTGGTTGGGCACCGCTCACTAGCATGGCTCTTCTCAAGAATTTCAGCCATCTTCATCACTTCTTGAAGTCTTGTGGGTTGTCTAAGTTTGATTTCCTTGGCAAGCCAAGGTTTTAAACCATCAATGAAGGTGCCGATCAAATCTTCCTTGGACTAGCCCCTAACCATGATCTGCAGTTGCCTGAATTCCTTTATGTATTGTTGGACCTTGCCCTCTTGCCTCAGCTTGGCCAACTGCCCATGATGATTGACGATTGGTGATGGCCCGAATTGACTAAGGAGCTCTTTCTCAAAGGCTGTCCACCCCAGCCTCCTACGATCCTTATCATACTGGTCCCTTATCTAACGCCACCATTTTCCAGCCCTGCTTTCAAGGTAAAAGCAAGTTATGGACACTCTTATGGCATGTGATATCATACGTTTGGAAGTAGTGGTCGACCTTGTCCAACAACTCATAAGGATCACCACCACTATACTTGGGAAAGTCTACCTTAGGCCGTTTGGGTCCCCGGTTTGAGCCCGGTTTCTCCTTCGATTGTCATGGTCGTCCCTTTCATAATATGGCCCATGGTGACCATGGCTTGGCTGTCTTCTCCCAACCCTTGGTCGATCATGTTGGTAGTCCTCATCGAATTCTTGCTCGTGCTCAAATTCTTGTGAATCCTGATGAAGGCTAGGACTCCTTGCCCTGTAGGCAGCCATCTTTCTTTCGAAAGTTGCATTCAGGACTTAGTCACACTGGTTTCTAACCCGTCCACAAATGCATCGTCCCCTCGTGGTGGTGATTGAGGGTAGTTCTCAGCTAGTCTCCTTTCTAGTCGTTCCAAGGATGTACTTGTCACTCCTCTTATAGCCTCCAAGGCCCTGTGGTTGCCCCTGTTAGCACATTCCATGGCCACACGGAGTTCGGCTATGTTGTTGGTGACACCCTCAAGAATTGAAGTAAGTATGTTGGTGTAGTTCTCCAAAACTTCTAGTCGGGCCCTGTTCGAAGTGCCAGAAGTCTCTTCTGCGGGTTGCTTCTCTTGCATGATTACTCATTCTTGCAATGGTCAAACCACTGTGTATCACGGTTGAGTAGCTTGCAAACTGTGAGTTCGACCTTGGGTTGCTCATGTTCCTGCGTGGCAACCGCTTCACCTAACTACTCCGTTCTCTTCCTCAACCACTAGACTTTGCAATTTCAACAAGAACAATAACAAAAATTGCAACAACTTCGGAATCCTCCGTGGATTCCCCAACAAAAATCACAAAGAATGAGGGATGGGTTGCCTACCTCAATAGAGAAGTGAAAACCTCTCTTGATCCTAACGGGGCTCCTCTTAATGAAAGCACCAATTTGGTGAGAAGGTCCTCGGTCAATACCTTAGACACCAAGCCGTCGCACCCCTCCTTGTTCCTTGCTGACCGAATGACTGTGCCACTTGCTTGACTGGGATGGCTATGGCTTGTGCTGAATGTGTTCAAATGAGTTCACGCGGGTGTTGGCTAAGACTAGTTGTGGTTATCTCAATTGTGTCAAGGGAATGCTGGCACGGGCGTGCATCAACAGGCATGCACTTGCAGCAGTTGGATAGACGGTTATGTGGGTTGGCTGAGTGTTCTGTGGGGCAGTTATGGTGTTGGCAGTTGCACAGTTATGGCTAGACAGGTGTTTAATGTTAGGCGAGTAAGAACAGTTATGGCTGGACAGATGGCTAATGCTGAGCTTGTGGGAACGGTTATGACTAGACAAGTGGCTTATGCTGGGCGCATGGGAGCGGTTATGGATTGACAGATAGCTTGTGCTAGGCGTGTAGGGGTAGCTAGCAACTGCCAAGCTTGTCCCTGACCTTGCTCCCAAACTCGTCCATGGAGGCCTGGTGCAGATCAAATGCCTTTCAATGGCAACTTTGAGTGGCTTTACACTTTGCTCCACTCAGACAATGTAAAATAAACAGCAAGCAACAACGTTGCAATGCAAAGCAAGTAATAGCCACACGATGCTGAATAATCTCGAGAATGCATTAACATAAGAAGAACAAAGAAACAATAGGCTACCCTGATTCACGAATTGCACAGGGATAACTTTCTCTTTTGAGATTCACGGATTGCACCCAATTGAGCCTAAGTGACGAATCACCAGAGTGCCTAGACAGCTTACAAGCCAACTTGTCCAATAATTATAATGATCAAAGATGCCTATTGTTTTGGCCTAGTGCCTTACATATACTAGAGTTTGAATAAGAAAAATATGCTACTCGCCCAAGCTGCTTTGCTTTACTTCCAACATTTTTTTCCTTTATGTTTTCTTTTTGGCCTTTTGTTTGTTTTTTTCCTTATATAAGTTGTACCAGAGGATCTTGGGCGTATCTGGACTATAGAAAAAAGAAAAGAAAAGAGGTGGCATACGAAAGAGAGAACAAAGAAAAAGAATAAGAAAGCAAAGAAGAAAGCAAGGGACGAAAACGTGAGAGAATTCAAAAAAGGAAAAAAACGGAAAGGAAGAAAGGAGGAGAAGAAAATTGTGCGTTTTTATTTTTATTTTTGCCACATCAACCGACGTTTGTCCCGCGTTTGTACCAGGTGACTCTGTCTCTAGAATTTTTGTTCCTCTATATCGCTTGTAGTTTTCAAGTCCTAAACTGCGTCATTCTCCCTTCAGGCTTGCCAAAGCTGTGTCGTTTTGAGCTGCTGAAGATTACTCAAAAGTCCCGAAACTTCCTTTCCCGGCCATTTCGCACTTTGCACTTCGAGCCCCTTACCGCCGAACCCTAACGTCCCAACCTTTACCTCCATAGATCACCAAGCACGAAGCCTCCTAACACAACGTTGCAAACCCTAACCGGAGAGAAGCTCGAGACTCCTACATCTTCGGACGCATAATGCTGAATTTAAAGCCCTAGCTTCAATTACACTAGGATTGGGAAGCAAATAATTTCCAATTCGCAATCAAAATGACTGCGTCAAAGAAACATTACAAGGAGAAAGCTGTTCGTCGCAGGTAAGTCCATATGACTCGATCTTCTTTCATCTGTTTCAAAAACCTTGTATGTAGTCTTTGTTCTACTTATTCGATTAATAGACTCGCTTTATTGTTAATTTGTGATTGTTTTTAGTTTTAGGTAAAGGCATTTCCATGTAATTACAATTATATATATATATATATATATCTCTATATATAAGGCTAGGGAACGTGCAGGGAGGAGAAAGCAGAAGAACCGGAACTACCAAAGTACAGAGATCGTGCAAAGGAGCGTAGGGAAGACCAAAATCCTGACTATGAATCTACCGAATTGGGTTCTTTTCATGCTGTTGCTCCTCCTGGAACTGTAGATATCCGCGCAGCTGATGCACACAAGTTATCTATAGAGAAGAGCAAGTACCTTGGAGGTTCGTATCTATGTTTTTTCGATATATTGGATGACAATGCTCCCCATAAGTAGCATAACCAACTTTGTACGTTTCATATTTTGGCTGCATCTTCTTTTATTACTTAAAAAGAAAAAAAAATATTTTGGCTGCACCTATGTTTGTTCAGGCGATGTGGAACACACACATTTGGTTAAAGGTTTGGATTATGCTTTACTCAACAAAGTAAGAAGCGAGATTGACAAGAAGCCAGATGATGAAGATGATGTTGATGGCAAGTCTAGGTATTTGAATTCTGATTATCACTCTTAAACATGTAACTTCATGTCCTTTTAATTTAAAGAACTGGAATGTTAACAAATTAAGGCTGTTTATATGGATAAATACCGTGAAGTAACGGCTTCTTTAGGAGTCTTATAACGTTCATGAGTTATTATCTAGCGATGATAATGGTTGTAAAAACACACATTTAGTTGGGATGCTGTTCCGGACACCCAGAGCGAAAAAAAAAGAATTATGTTCTCCATCAATGTGATTATGGCCTTTTATAATTGTTTGCATTAACACATACTGGTTGTTTACTGACAGGGCTTCTAAGGAAGACCAACAATTATCATTTCGAACTGCAACTGCAAAGGTCTGTTGACTTCTTAGAAATAAAGCAGCTATTGAGTTGCATTTTTAGCTTATTTAATGAAAAAGGTTCTTGTATCTGTTTTTGCTAAAGCCATTTGTATTGATGCCTTGTGTATGTGCTTCAGTCAGTGTATAAATGGATAGTCAAGCCCCAAACTATTGTCAAGTCAAATGAGATGTTTCTTCCTGGTCGAATGGCATTTATTTTCAACATGGTAAGAATATTGTTACTTCTATATGCTAGTCTAGTTAGTTTGTAGCAGTCTTAATTACCATGGGGGATGTCAGGAAGCCCCATGTTAGTTCTTCCTGATATAAGCTTTTTTGACACCACCATGTGCGCTTTTGCAACTTGCTGCCCAAATCCTGTTTAATAAACAGATCTTAGAGTCCGTTGTTTGTAATAGACCAAAGAAATGTGACTCACATTTGCACCTTCTATCTGCCCATATATATTTTTTTTTGATAAGTAATCTACTCTATTCTCTCTCCACTTCTCTGTGATTGATCTAAACATCAGCTCGACAAACGCTCCTACAGGCCTAGTGATCCCTATATCTTTTCTTTGGTGAGGGAAACCATAGTCTTATTCCTAATACTTTCCACTATCCAACCCTCCCTGGCTGTGTTCCTATCTACATCAGACCCTAACTCAAATTCTCCAAATTAGATGTAGAATTTGCAGCATTTAGCTGCTGTCCTGCATTATAGAGGCTTGGGATTAGGATAGGTAACGATATGTTATTATAATGAACAGTGTAGTAAAATACACAGAGGTTAAGGGACCAAAAAGTTTTGAATCATGTGAAATTTCTGGAGAATTGCATGGTAATATTGTCAGGAAGCTTGTATAAGTGTTATATCTTATTATCTATGGTCTGGCAGACATATTATATGCTAGGACTAGTAGATCTAGCTGCTGCTTTTATTTATCTTTTAATTACCAGTCTGTAAGCTCAATCTCCTGACAGAAATTTCTCTTTTCCTGCATGCTAGGAGGGTGGATATTCTCATGACATTCCAACCACCGTACATCGTAGTAAAGCTGATTGTCCAGTACCTGAGGTCTATTTTCTTGGCCAACTTTTGAATTTGGCTTCTTATGACATCAGCTTATCTGTTTTAGGCTTGTACTTTTGCAGGAAATGGTTACTGTCAGTGTTGATGGTTCTGTGCTGGATCGAATAGCTAAAATTATGTCATATCTTCGTCTTGGTTCTTCTGGGAAGGTTCTCAAGAAGAAGAAGAAAGAGAGGGATGCAAAAGGTAATTGCTACATGCGGCAATGAGATACGGCTCTCTATCCATCAAAATTATTGTACTTTTAAGCAACATCAGTTTGGTATTCTGCCTAAATGCATGCTTGGAGATATGATGCATTCCAAGAATTTTCTATGATCAGTAAAGAGATCAGGTGCTATAGGCGATTTTTTGTACTTCACATGTGCAAGTCTTATCATTAGTCAGTCCCGTGTACTTGGACTTTTGCCTGTTATTATTATTAAACTTTGTTTTTTACTAAAAAAAAAAGTCTCATTGTTTATCGTAAACTTACTTTATGCTTGGTCATTTTTCTTGTTTGTATAATGATCAAGGTTGTTTTCACCAATTCATTTTTTATTGCAGGGAAGACTTCAGCTTCTGGTTACGAGTATGATGAAGGGGATAAGCCTTCAAAGCCTAATGGTGGCATGTCAAAGAATCAAACTGAAAGAGAGTTTGTTCCACCACCTCCACCTCCTCCAAGGAAAAGTAATGTTGATTCAAGAGAGAAACAAGGCCCAGTTGTTGCTAGAGCAGTAGAGGAGGACATATTTGTTGGTGATGGTGTTGACTATGCGATTCCGGGTAAAGACTTGAGCCAAAGCCCTCTCTCAGAAGACATGGAAGAGTCACCTCGAAATAAAGAAAAGCTTTCCTATTTCACTGAACCTGCTTATGGTCCCGCTCCACCCTCTGGGCTGCCTCAAGAATGGCATGGAACGGTTAGTTGATCCTAGAAAACAGGAAATTCCAAGCTGAGCTTCCAATTTTGCACTTGGGCTCCCTTTTAAGTTTTTGCACTTTTTCTCCCGTTGTCTTTGTTAAATCTTCTCCATGTTGACCTTTTGGTTTCAGAATGGATATGATACAATGCAAACACAAGCATTGGCTGGTGGCTACCAGGGCGAGTGGCAGGACTACCAATATGCTGAACAACTGGCTTACCCCGAGCAATACATCCAAGCAAACATGCAGATTTATGAAGTAGAAGGAGGTTTAAATGATCTACAGGATCCACGCTTTATGACCCAAGAAGAGAAGGATAGGGGCTTAGGATCGGTGTTTAAACGAGATGATCAGAGACTTCAACAATTGAGGGAGAAAGATGCTCGAGAAAAGGATCCCAACTTCATTTCTGAGAGCTATTCTGAATGTTACCCTGGATATCAAGAATATAACCGCGAGATTGTGGATAGTGATGATGAAGATGACTTGTCAAAAATGGATATGGGTGGACGAGTAAGTAATCTTTCTTAAGAAAAATAAATTGTTTGGTTTTGCATATGAGCATATGTTATGATTTAAGCATAAATTGAATGACAGCCCCTTTAGTTGCTTCCTATTAAGTGAATGAAAGAATTTATTAACAAAATTTTATGCTTCTGTCCTGAAAAATGTGCACCCAGAACTTTGTTGAGGACCTAACATAGTAACATGTTTCAATGCTGCTTCGCCTTGTTCATTTTCAACTAATTATTTAAGAAATAGTTACTATTATGTGAATGGTATGTGGATGTAACAATGAATGCTTATGACATTGTTGAAATACTGTTCAACAGGCAAAGGGTCGTCTTCATAGGTGGGACTTTGAGACAGAAGAGGAATGGGCTACATACAATGAACAGAAAGAAGCAATGCCGAAAGCTGCATTCCAGTTTGGTGTGAAGATGCAAGACGGTCGGAAGACAAGGAAGCAAAACAGGGACCAGAAGCTCAATAATGAGCTCCACCAGATTAACAAGATACTTGCTAAAAAGAAAATGGAGAAGGATGGTGATGGCGGCCATAGTTATGACGATGATTCACAACCTGGAAAGAAGCTTAGAATTTGAAACTGGGGAGTTGATCTCCACATATTAATAGCTCTGAGCAGATTTTCGTTTCTAGTTTGGAAGTTGTAGTCTTGTAGATACTCCTATTTTATTGTACGAATACAAATAAGCATTTCCAGTTCCTTTTCCTGTGTTAGCCTCAAGGTTTTATTTTCTTCTGCTCATAATTGGAGTGTAGGCACATGCGCATCATGATCTGAAATGTTGGTTGTATATAATGGGCAGTTTGGAGTCACTGAAGGATTTGGACCGATGTTAGGTTTGTTTTTGGAGACAAAATCAGAAACTTTGAAAACTATTCTTGATTTTCGTACGGCCAGACTTGTCTCTCAGAACAAACTGATTTCAGGCCTGAGTTTTTCATCTCACTCGATCTTGACGCATCTCACTATTCTGCTTTTCAGTTCAAATTTTCACTGTTGATGGACATGACAACATGCTGCCAAATAAAAAAAAATTAGAGATGCTGGCCTGTCGGGCTGTTCCAACTTCAAAAGCAGCTCAATGTTAATTGATTTATTTTTTTGATAAAAAATATATTAAAATAAAATAAAAAATATTAAAAATATTAAAAAAGAATATAATAGAAAATATAATAAAAAAAATACAATAAAAAAATAAAATGAAGATGAATTTTAAAGAGATTCGACTCTCAACCGAATAGAGCTACCGGAGGCGGCGAGTCTGATGGTACTGGCGGTGTTGCCCACCGCCGCCCCCGACGGCGGGCTACTTTTAATAGGGGGGTCGGTCGACCCCCAGCTTTTTCCAAATAAAAAAAAAAATCCTTTTTTAATATGTTACATTTTATCAAAATTTATTATCAAAAATTAATAAAAAAAATACAAATTTATATGCATATAAAAAAAATTATCATATTTTATCAAAAATAAGAAAAAAAGTGGAAAGAATAATATAAAAATATTTTTTACTTGACTTTTGAATCGTAACTCATCAAATTTGATTGTAATTTTATATATATATATATATATATATATATATTTTTATCAATTTTTGATAATAAATTTTGATGATACCAATGCTAATGGTCTTAGACAGCACGTTTAAATAATAAAAAAGACTTATTAGTATTTGTTTCATCAAAATAAATTATCAAAATTTGATGAAAAGTACAAGTTTGATAATAAATTAACATCAAAATAATCTCATATTGGACTCATTAAAAATATTTTCGTCATATTTGATAAAAATGAGGAAAAGAAAAGAAGGATTATAAAATAAAAGTATTTTTGGTTCGATTTTACTATTCCATTAGCATTGATCTTATTAAAATTTGAGGAAGAGTACAAATTTGATGAAAAATCAACATCAAAATAATCTTATATTGGACTCATCAAAAATATTTTCGTCATATTTGATCAAAAATAAGAAAAAAAAGTGGGGAGAATAAATCAAAAATACTTTTGATGATTTACTATTTAAAAGCCAACAAAAGTATTTTTGATTTATTCTACCCATTTTTTTTTCCTTATTTTTGATCAAATATGACGAAAATATTTTTAATGAGTCCAATATGAAATTATTTTAGTATTGACTTCTCATCAAACTTGTACTTTTCATTAATTTTTGATAATTTATTTTGATGAGATCAATGCTAATACTTTTAGTAGTTACGGTGTTTTGGTGTTATGCTATAAAATAATATATACTATAAAATGACATAAAAAATTGTCACTTCATTATTGTGGCCATAATATTGCTTTGAAAGAGAATGGCATCAACCGTAATATGTTATAAAATAATATATAAAAAATTGTCACTTCATTATTATGGGCCCCACCACAATAATCACTAAAAAAAAAAAAATTTTATCTTACCTCATCTCATTTTATTGATCTCATTTAAACAAATACACAATACCTCAATACTATTAACATATTATAGCTTCCAAAGAAAATATATGCTTCAAATTATCAAATAGAAGCATATTTTACAATGGTATGTTATTAATAGTGTGTGAATAATGAGATAAAAAATTATATGTTTATACACTATTCACAATAATTATATGTTCAAATAGAAGCATATTCAATTATTAACATCCCATCTCATCTTATTTCTTTATATGCTTTTAAAAAAATTCTATGTTTCAAATTATCAAATAGAACACAACAAATACAATTTCTTCAAATTTTTTTAAAAAAATATTCAAATAATCTTTTTAACTATTCAATATCTTTATTTAATTTTTCAAAATCTAATAAAATATTTTAACTCTAATTACTTCACTACTATTTATAAATAATTTCACTATTATTAAAAAAAAAAATCATCTAATATTACTATACAAACATGCCCTTATTATTATTATTTTTAATCATTGTACTTTCTTCCGTGACTGTGGTACTCCCAATTGGGTCAAGGTTAAAAGGACTATGGATCTTTAGTCTTTTTTTTTTTTTTTCCCGAGAAATTTTGGGATCGGTCTGGTCCCCTATTAAAAACAATCTTAATAAAAAATAGAGAAAATATAATAAAAAATTCTAAAATTTAGAAAACATAATAAAATAAATACAATAAAAAAATAAAATAAAATAACACAATAAAATATACAATAAAAAAATAAAACGAAGATGATTTTACGTGATAGATAGAGAGGCATTCGGCCTCAGCCTAGACAAAGCTGCCTCCGGCTACCGTGGGCAATACAACCCATACCATCGGGACTAGTGACCTCTTACGAAATGGACCAATTCTAGGTTTAAGGTTGCATGGGGCATACCGGAGGTTGTGATAGAGACCTCGGTCTTGTCCCGATCACCCGAAGGGTTTCTCCTTGTTCGATTGGTTCCCTCCAATGACCGAGTTAGACTCTAATGCTTGGGAAGGGAAATATAGGTGAGGGAAAGGGTTAAGTGAGGCTAGGATTTAGTGGAGTTAAGGTTGAATGTGAGGTTAATGGACTAGGTATGGTGCAAAAGTGATGCACGGCAATGGGGTGTTTGGTGGGTTCGGCTAGGCTAGGCGTGTTTAGGCAAAATGGGGTTTGTTTAGGGTTTTGGGTGGCCGAACATGGCTTATGGGAGGCTAGGGTTTTCGGCACATGTAATTAGGGATAGGATTCTAGGGTTTCAAGTGGTTTTGGATAAGTCCTAAAAAGTAGGAACATGGCTTATAGTCATTTGAAGTGGGCGGCACCTAGGGTGATTGCTTTGGCCGAATTTGCTTAGGTGTTGGGGAGGGATTTGATTGGTTCTCTTCTTCACTTGATGACCAATCAAATGGGAGTGTGAGGTGGCAATTTAAGTGATGTGGCAAGGTGATTTCGGCTAGGATAAGGGTGGATGGCCGGTTGAGACTTTGTAGGGATTTTGGTGAGATTTGAATTTGAATTCTTTTGAATTCAAATCCAATGGGTGGCCGTTCTTGCTAGGGTTTGAGGGGCACGAAATTGGTTTGTTTTGGATGAGGGATGAGGTGGATTTGAGTGAGGAAATATATGAGAGGATAGGGTTAAGTAGCCGGCTAGGGCAAAGGGCAAAATGGACAAGTGTTTAGGCTAGAGTTTTATGCACTATGCCTTGTGGCTCTAGGGTTTTGTGGGGCTTGATGCCGTGGCCTACTTTGGGGCAAGGAAACACTTTTCAATTCAAGTGATCAACCAAATGATGATTAATCACTCAAATATCCAAGAACACACCAAGGCCCTTCAAGCACTCCAAGTTTTGGCACACACAAGATCTTCAAGTCTCCAACACTTCTTTCAATCAACAATTCACTCACTCTCACTCACATGAGCAATCCGAATCTCCCTATGGAGGAGGATTTCGAATTCCTCTATGGACACACACACAAATTCTCAAATCCACAAGTAGTGTGGATTTGGCCTCACAAACACAAAATCACTCAACAATCAACAAATCTCTCAAGAACACAAAAACATGAAAATCACTCAACACAACTCACTCCAAAACCGAAAACTCTTTTTATGAATTACCTAAAGATTTTTATAAATAAAAATGAAAACAAATAAAAGGATAGATGTGGATCACCGATTCACGAATTGCACGATGATCATCTTCCAAAGGGATTCACGAATTGCACCCTAGGGAAGCCCAAGTGCTAAGCACCGAAATCCAAACCACAATACTTGTGGCCGGCCTAACTCTTTTCCAAGAGCAAACGTCTAGTCTCAAATTGTCCAAAGATTCCTAAAATGAACCCTAGAAAGCCTATTTAAAGAGTCTTACAACTTGGAAACCCCCAATAGGTCCCTTATTAAAAATAGCTAATTACCAAATTAACCAAACAATAAAATAATAAAAATAACATAAAAATGAAGAGTGGGAGGCGCCATTTGCTATGTTTGGCCGTGGGGTACATGTGGCCCAAGGTGGGCTTGCGTGCTGCTTCATTCACGGTCAGTCTTGTCTCGTGCTGTCTCGTTGCATGGTGCCTAGTGGTGCGCGGGCATGGCTCTGTGCAGGGCCAACTGGTGGGGCTCATGGCCATGTGCCATGCATGGTCCTGGTGGTAGGCATAGGGTCAAGCCACGGCACTCTGGTGTTGCCCAGTAACGGTGCTCGGGCGGTGCTCCTGCATGGCCCGGGCTGGGTGCCGGGGTGGTGTACATGCATGGCCCAAGCTGATGGTCTGGGCGCGGGCTGCATGGCGCGGGCTGGTGTCGCGCGCTGGATGACATGCATGGTGTGCATGCCACTAACCTGCTCTGCAAGGCGCGGGCTGGTGCCGCGCGCTGGATGGCATGCATGGTGTGCATGCCACTAACCTGCTCTGCAAGGCGCGGGCTGGTGCCGCGCGCTGGATGGCATGCATGGTGTGCATGCCACTGGCCTGCTCTGCAAGGCGCGCGCTGGTGCCGCGTGCTGGATGGCGTGCCTGTGAAGACACGCCACTAACCTCGCTAAGTGGGGTTGTGGGGCGCAGATGCACGCGCACGCGTGTGCGCAGGTGAATGCGCTGTGGGGCGCGCCTAGGCACACGCCGGGCTGTGCGCATGCATTGTGCATGGCCAGTAGCCTCGCTGGGCACCTGCTTCGTGTCAAGGCCTAAGCCAAGGCATGCTTGCAGGCTAGCCAGAGAACTGTCCTGGCCTTCCAAGGTCTGAGTCAGGGCTCTACCTTGGGCGACTCTCCAAGGGGTTCTGACAGGTTGTCGAGGGTCGCCGTCGCAGGGGTGAGGTCGCCGGTCCCGATGGTATAAAAAAATTATATTAAAATTTGAAAAAACTGTATTGGAATTTATATTTTATATGAAAATATGAAAAAATGTAATTATGAATTTAAGATGAATTGATACAAATTTGTCTTGTCTTCGAATACAAATGGGACAGATTAATGTTCCTTAGTGCTACAAATGAGCCTCAGCTCAGACTAAAATCGACATGAATTTGATTCGTTTTACAAATGATTTTTTCTTTAAATATTAAGCTGATATATATCAAGAACATAGATTCAATCATCAAATCGAAAATCCAGACAGAGGAACTAGTAAAAACCGCATAAAATGGAGAATCTCTTTATGAGGATAAGCCAAACCTCCAAAGACCGAATTAGTAGGAGTAAAAAAATGTGTAAGCCTCCTAATAAACACATGACTAGAATTAATTTTTAAAAATAACACGGCATTTTTTATTTTTTTAAATTTATAAAGGGGGTGGGGGGTTTTGAGCCAAGATTCAATCGAGTCGTATGCCATCAAGTCATCAGGTTCTTGACAAAATAATATGACGTGTTGGAAACAAAAAACGTCTATACTAAAAGAAGATATGATTTGATTTGCAATATTCAAATCTATAATTTTTTCTTAAATAATGCTACATCAAAAATATGCAATTTCCTATATATAAAAAAAAAAAAAATGCAATTTATGTAATCCTCACTAACTTAGGAATATAAGTTTTTTCATTAGCAAAATCTGCTCTTTAGCTTTTGGAAAAGAATGCTGCTATTATACGGCCTCTATCTTTATTTACGATCTAATTACTTACATAATCATAGATGCTAATGTGTCAGGTATGGGAAATAGTGAAAATTTTAAAATTTAAAATCTAAAATTCAGATCAAAAAAAGAAAGCACTAGTAAAATAGGACTGCCACTCAGTACATATGGTATTGTATGTAAAATTACACATATATGTAGCACTGTTCTTAGCGCATATTTGGAATGTTTAGAATATTTTAAAATTTTGTAAAAAATAGTGAAATTATTTAAGTAAAAATGTTTATTGATTTTGAGAAAAGAGAGAAAAAGTTAAATAAAAGTATATTTTTAAATAAATATTGTATTGGAGTTGGTGAGAATGAATAAATAAAGTAAAAAAAGTCGTTTGAACTTTGAATATACTTTTTTAATTTTGTTTTTGTTTTTAAGTTTGTTAAAGTTGTATTGATTTTTTGTATTAGAGTGATAATTAGATAATAATTATATAAAAAAGTTAAAAACTTGAAATTTCACTCAAAAACACTTTTAAGTTAGCCATCGGAAGCATCCCCAATTCCCATTAAGATCACCTGGTTGCCCCTTTTCTTTGCCTGTAGATTGTACGTGGAAGAGATGAGATCAATGTGGTCTCCGGTTGGTAGAGAATTATCTCAATATACGACAGATGAAAATTTTAAACCATAGTATCATGTATTACATATGCCAAAACCATATATATCATAGGACAATTCAAAAATGACATAAGACACATATTAAACCATATTTTATCCATAACTAATAATGTAATGTACAATAATAGATATTCATAAAATAATTGAAAAGTTCTATACACCATACCCTTATATCACTTTAATGATATCAAAGAAAATTTAAAAGTTAATGGACAATGAGAATATGATAAGTAACATTACTCAAAATAATATATCCCACATGATGTTACAAGCTTTAATATATCACACATGATGTTACAAGATTTTGTTTAAGAGCCTAAACAAAGTCAAGTTGAGTTAATGCATGTTTGGCTTATTCAATATTCAAGCTAAATTTAGTATTTACGGACATCTTATTTATTAAATGCGCTGAGCTTATACCATTAGAGCAAGAGTAGTTCATGAACGGCTTATTCATCTGTGACAAAGAGATATATTTCCATTAATAAATGAAGATATGAAAGAGAGAATGGATGGAGTTACAACAATTAGTGAAATTATCATGGTTACTTATTCCTAGAATATTCTTCTCTTGGAATCAAAACATATAATAATATGTCAAATCATTGGGTTAAATAGAATCTTAATCAATAAATAAAGATAGTAATAAAGCCAAGATTTCTACTCGATGATTACTATGTATTGTGTTACTAACAGACACTTTTCTAGCTGATGATTACAAGGTAATGTTTGATTATTGTTCCAAGTTTTTAAAAAGAATGGTCATGATTCATCCGAAATGATCTTAAAAACAATCGTCTTTTTCTTGAGGGAATGGTCCACCAAAACCAGATGTCACAGAAGCTATTTAAGAAAGGTTCTAAGTAGAAGTACTAATATGTGATAGCCTGCATTTCTTGGGAAAATAAGAATAGAAAACAGAACAAAACAAAACAAAAGAAAGTGATAGCCTGCACTCTACCTGCATGGCAAGGCTCATCTCCTACTTGGATCAGCCCTTCATCTTTGTAATTCTAGCATTCTCAATTGGCTGTAAGGCATATGGTAGTCTAGTGGAGAAGAAGAGCAGTCTCCTCTTCATATTTGGAGACTCCACTGTGGATCCTGGCAACAATAACCATATCAACACCATTCCTGAGAACCGAGCAATAACCACATCAACACCATTCCTGAGAACCGAGCAAATTACAAGCCATACGGACAGAATGGCCACTTTGCAGAACCGACAGGGCATTTTTCTGATGGCCGTGTTATTGTAGATTTCATAGGTAATTGTGATTCTCTTCACTTCATTGATATATATATATATATATACATATATAGTTGAAATGGATACGAGAGAAAGGAATTCGGGAAGCTAGCATTCCCATTCAATACTTCATCTCCAACCACTCTAGCTTTATCTTCAACACAAAAGGCTGGATTTCCTTTGTTTTAATGATTTCCTGTCCAACAAAAGAAAGGATCAAAATAAATGAAATGATTACTAGACCATCTTGTAGGGGATAAAAACAACATGGCCCTCCAAGAACTTTCAACCCTTTTTTTCTCAATCTTTAATTTACATATAAGTTAACATGCTTAGTTATCCTTCCTAATACAGCTGAATATAAAAGTTTGCCAAGCATTCCTCCATTTTTGCAACCCTCAGCTGAATTCTTCAAAGGTGTTAACTTTGCCTCTGTTGGGGCTGGAGTCCTCCCAGAAACCAATCAAGGACAGGTAACAAATTCATTCTAGTGTCTTCTTATTTTGTTTATTTGTTTTGTTAGCAAAATCTGGGTTCTGTTCCTTATATTATAAGTGAGAGATCATATCAGGACTTCCTAAATTATTAGAAATGATGTTGTCATTAGGTTATAGATCTTCAGAAACAGGTGAAATATTTCAAGGAGGTTCAAGAATCATTGACAGAAAAGTTAGGAGATGCCAGAGCAAGGGAGATTGTCTCAGAAGCTGTTTATTTCATTAGTATTGGAAGTAATGATTACATGGGTGGCTATCTAGGCAATCCAAAAATGCAAGAAAATTATAACCCAGAACAATATATTGGGATGGTCATTGGAAACTTGACTCAGGCAATCCAAGTAAGCCTTTTTTTCCTTCAGGAAGAGTAGTGTCCTTTGTTTTCTAACTGATTTGAGGTTTCTTATTGCATATATATGTGAATCATTCAGATGCTGTATGAGAAAGGAGCAAGAAAATTTGGGTTTCTGAGCTTGTCACCACTAGGTTGCTTACCAGCGCTTAGAGCTCTGAACCCAAAGGCCAGCGAGGGTGGATGCTTTGAAGAAGCATGTGCACTTGCGCAAGCACATAATAATGCTTTAAATTCTGTTCTGACAAGCCTTGAACATGTACTGAGAGGATTCAAGTACTGCAACTCCAACTTCTATGATTGGCTTCATGACAGAATAATTAACCCCTCAAAATATGGTTAGTGTGTTGTACCTTCCCAACTGCAGGACCGATTCATTAAACAATACAAACATCTTAAGTGCATAAAAAATTTGCATGGTCGTTTCTATCTCTAGCAATGATACTTTTTACCTTAAATTTTATCAATTTTAATGGCACTTATTGATGTGATACATTTTAAATGAACAATAACATAATGTCACATCAGCATGTATTATTGTTAAAGTTCTGAACAAGTTGTTATACAGTAGTAGTTCTATCATTTCTCATAACAAAATCTAATATGAAGAACAAAGTTTCTCTTTTATCTCAGGAATGGATCATGAAATTTGCCGTCAAGTAATGCACAACTCATGAATAGCTCATATTTGTCCTCACATGATGATCCCTCTTAAATGTATAGCGCGCCATGTACAAAAACTCGAAAGAGTAGTATAAGAGATCAAACATCTAATGAAAATTGTTCACAAACTTTTGATATGTGAGGGTTTCAAGGATGGAGTGAATGCTTGCTTTGGAACCGGACCATATGGAGGCATCTTCACCTGTGGAGGCACAAAGGATACCCACATTATGACTTATGCGACAACGTAGGAGATTATGTGTGGTGGGATTCTTTCCATCCAACAGAGAAAATCCATGAAGAATTTGCAAAGGCTCTCTGGAATGGACCCTCTTCTGCTGTGGGGCCGTACAACCTGCAAGAACTTTTCCTTGGCAAGGAGATGCTGACTATTGCTGATGAAGTTGATGACCCCCTCAGTGTCAGCCAGCAATTCAGCTACTAGAGTTGGGACTGCTTTTTTTCATGGATTAATACTGTGTGCAGTTTAGGGTATGGAAAGCTCGCAACTCCTTTTGATAAAAAAAAAAATGAATGGTAAAAAAGTATAATATAAATTTTGCCTATAGCCTATAGGGCTGCAAAGGGGCCCCAATCGTGGCCCCATAGCATTGCTTATATATATACCCTTTTGATTCTCTATTTCTCATCTTTTCGTATTTTCTTTCCCAAATTATTAAAATAAAATAAACTATCTCAAATTCCCAATATTCAAAACGTTGCAATCTTAAAATATAGATATTAAATGAGCAACTATTAAATATTCTGAAATATAATATGAACGAGAGGTGCTACTCGTCCATGCAGGGGTGGGGTCAAACCTTTCTTGTATCCTGTCCTTGTCTTGGGGTGGCAGCATACTCATTCCAATAGTGTTTATGGCCCATTCGGCCCAGAAACTATCCCGAAGTCAAGTGACTAAAAATATAATTTTAGATCCAAATTATAAATTAAAAATTAAAAAGTATCTTCACATAGATTTTTATAGAGCTTTTAAAATCTACAAACCTCACTATGGAGGATATTGCTACCTATTTAGAATCAATTACACCAAAAATTAAATTGTCTATGAATCAAGAATTGGAAAAAGACTTCATAGAAGAAGAAATTGAGGTAGCTTTGAATCAAATGCTACCACTAAAGTCCTCAAAGCCTGATGGTTATGGGGATTTGTTTCTATCAAACCTATTGGAGCACATTTGGTGTGGAGGTATGCCAAGCTATCTTGAGTTTATTAATTGAGAGAAGGTTAGATTTGGGTATTAACTTTTTTTTTTTTTTATCTAGCTTTAATTCATAAGTTAATAGTCTTTTTATTGTGAGTGAGTTTAGGCTGATTAGTTTATGCAATATATGATACAAACTTGTATCAAAAGTGCTAGCAAACATATTAAAAAATATTGTCCTCTATCATTTTGAGCAGCCAAAGCGCTAAAATTCAAGGAAAACTTATAACAGATAATATTATAGTAGCATATGAAAGCATACTTTGAAATGTAGATAGAAGGGAAAGATAGGTAGTATGGCACTCAAACTCCATATGTCAAAAATTTACGAAAGAATTGAATACTAATTCTTGGAAGTTGTCATGAGGAAGCTTGGATTTAAAGATGGATAGATTTCTTTAATTATGGAGTGTGTTAGCACAGTAACATATTCTATATTGGTGAATCGTCAGCAAGAGAAAATAATTACATGATCAGGAGGTTTAAAACAAGGGGACTTTATATCTCCACACCTATTTATATTATGTTCTAGAGGGTTGAGTGCATTAATAGAAGCATCAGAAAACTATGGAAAAACAGAGAGAGTTGCTATTACAAGGGGTGGTAGCATAATTAAAATTTGTTATTTGCTGATGATTATGTCCACTTTGGGAGAGTTGAACTTTCATAATGGGTAAATATTCAAAATATGTTGAACAAGTATGAATTGACATCAAGGCATTTTTTGAACATAAATCTACCATATTTTTTTAGTTCAAATACTCAAGTTGCTACTGGAACACGATGTTTGCAAGTTGCTAGAGTTTCAACATGTGGGAATTATGAAAGATACTTAGGCTTATCATAGTAGATAAATCTAACTATAATATCTTTAGGCGCTTAAAGGATGGGGTGTGGATTAAAGATTAATAGTTGGAAGAATACTTTCCTCTCCCAAGCAGGAAAATAGATTCTAATCAAAGTCATAATACAAGCTTTGCCAACTTATTTCATGAGTGTATTTAAGTTAGAGTTTTAAATTTTGTACCGTATTGACCGATATGGTCGAAATATGCCATACTGGCTGGTACACAATATCTCAACCGAGATACCAACCGATATCTATTTTGACCATGTCGAATTTCAACTTTTCACCTTTTTTTTTTCCCTTTCATTTTTTGCTATTTTTTAACCTCAATTCAGACTAAAATAATTACATATATATATTTATATATAATTTATTCATGTATTGACTATTCTTTTGAAATGTAATTTATATATGTATTTATATATAATTTATTTATGTATAGACTATTTCGAAATAATACACGAAATGGTACCAATACTGAAATATTTTGTTAAAATATTGTTATAATATAATTATATAATATTTTTTTGTTTGGATATCTGAAAAAGTTGAATAGTTTTTATTTTTTTATTTTTGGAAGTTTAAAAATTGTAATAATTAGTTTGAAAAAGTTATAATAATTAATTTAAAAATTTTGTATTTAAATTATGTTTAGAATGAGATTAAGATAAGTTGAGATTAGATAAAAATTTTAAGATGAGATCTATTTTCAAACAAGCCCTAAGGCTTTAGAAATAAAAAAAGTTTTAATAAGGCCCTACTTGCCAAACAATGCTGAAAATTGATACAAAATCCCACTTTTATAGTTGTTGTGATATTGAAGGGGAAGTGGTACAAGAATGGGGCATTACTAAAGAAGAAACCAAAAACTAGAAGGAAGGATTGGTAAATGAAATATTTAGAACGGAAGAAGCTGAAGTTATAAGAAAAAGCGGTGCAGGGAAGCAGCCAGCATACAACACTCACCACTCACATGAATAGTAATATTAATAGTAAATATTATTGTTCATGTGGGGTGAGTGCTGTGTTCTGACTACTCCTAATAATTTTTGTATAAGAAATGTATCACTAAGTATCACTGGTGTTGAGGACAAGATCATTTGGGGCCCCAGTTTTACCAGTATATTTACAGTAAAAAATACATATCATGCAGAACAAAACAGATTTGAGATTGCTGAAAGGGGAGGGAGGATTCAAACAACTCCTAAACACAATCTATTTGGCAATAAATTTGGAATCTGAGTGTTCTAGGTTCTTTTAAGCACTTTATTAGGAAGGCAGCTTATGATAACCTTCCAACCAGATATAACATATTCAAGAAGAAGATAATTAACACATATCTTTGCCCAATATGTGAAAGAGAAGAAGAGAAGTTCTTCAATTTGGAGCTGCCCTGCAGCAACAAATGTATGGTCTGAAACAGATAGTCCAGTGAAAACATAGTCAAGTGCAGGTAGATTTTATTTTGTTGTGAAAGAGAATTACCGAGAGATTAAAAGTTAAAGATGTTGAGTTGGTGGCTTATATTATGAAGAGGATATAATTAAGGAGAAGTTCACTTATTTTCAACAGAGATTTGAAAACCTGAGGCAATTATTCAAGGCTATTAAGGCTTTGTTCACTTTCATAAATACTTTTATTTTATTTCATCTCATCATTGCTATTTTTAAAATTTTCATATAAAATAAAATAAACAATTTAAACTTTTTTATATTCTAAAATAAAATTAATATTAAAATATATATATTATATCAATATTATATCAATTTTTTATTTTTCTATTATCTTATCTTATATTATCTATGAAAATAGACGAGGCCTAAACAAAATGTACAAGACTTTAAATCTGCCCAGAACTATATGTAGTTTGATTATCAACCAAGTACTGCAATAAGACAACAAATAAAATGGAGGGGAGCCATGTGGAAAATGTGTAAAACTAAAAGTCAATTGGGTGTAGATAAATTATAAGGAAAAGAATGTGGGAATAGGAGTTATAATCAGCAATTCAGAAGGTGATATCCTAGCTTCTTTATGTTCAAGCTTTATCATATAATGAAGCCAACTATTTGTTAAGCATGTGCCCTCAAAAGAGCTATGATCCTATGTATACAATTGGGATTTGGGATTGCCTCACGCAGTTCTAGAAGGAGATGTTCAGGTCATAGTTAAAGGTACTACTAGTTGGAAAGAAGTCTGCATTGACTTTGGTGCTTTAATTCCATCGGTTTTCATTTATTATTTTTCTTATTGATGCGCGTCGACTACTTTTTCTTGCAGGTTCTTTTCTTAGGTGCGCTTTTTTTTTTATTGATTCAAGAAAATATTACTAGATCACCTTATTTTGCTTATTTATTTTCATATTTAAATTTTTTATTTTGTCTGATATTTAAGAAAGTAATTATTAATACATTAATATTCTTTTTATATTTTTTAAAAATATTTAAACATATTTAAAAAATATTAAAAATAAAAAATAAGTAAATAAAAAAATACAAATTGTACTAAAGACACACTAAAGTAGACAAAAGAGACAGAATAACATCACTCATTGATTTATATGTATCCTTTGGACTCTTGTATCCTCGTTAATTGTTTTGGGTTGTTTTTTAGACCTGAGTTTGGGACTTTTTTATTATTTGTAACCCTCTTATATATTGTTTGTAACTACAATCTCTCATTATGATTTTCCTCTATCATAAAGGAGTATTAATAAATTTGGATGATCGTCCTTAAAAAAAAACAAAAAAATAATAAAAGAATATGATGTTTTGATTTAGAGAGTACTGTTGCAAGTTACATCTAGGCAAATACCATCTTCTTATATTTTTTCAATTTTTAATTTTTTTAATTTTTTTTTTAATCTTTGATTTAAAATGGAAGAAAAATGCTTTAGGAAAGACCAAGTTGGAGTGGAGTCTAACTCTAGAAAGCTTGTAATGAATATTCCATTCTTATGAATAAGACTGCAAGCTATTTGATTTAAAAAGTAAAAGTCCCGAACCACTAAATTCTAGACCAAACAAGTCATAATTGCCGACGCGAAGCTTCTATGGAAATCCTCGAGTATGCGAACACTTATGTATAGGTGGCAAACATTGACTTGGACGGGGCTATGTGAAAACCATATACAATAATTCCGTAAGTCTGTTTATGTTGTAATCAGGTGGAAGACCAACAACAATTCTGCACGTGCTCAATAATAACATTATAACAATTTTTTTATGTTGTATTCTTATGATGTTTAAATTCTGCACATATTATTTAAAAAAATAGATAAATCTGATATTTATATATAAAAAAAATATTTTTTTTAATGATGAATGTCACTTTTTTGTTTTGTTTTTTAGATGAAGTATGTATTATGTAAAATTTGCACACTCAAGTATTATATCTAGCATTATTCTTATTTAAATTGACAAACACTTAAAATATTTTATATTAATAACTGAAAATAATAAATTTTAAAATATAAAAATAAGTTAATTAAAAGAACATAAGGAAGAAGACAAGGGTTTTTATAGAATAATTAGGAATATGATATTTTAATGTGAATAATAGTGGACCAGAAATGGTATATGCTTCAAATGCTCGCAGCCCAAAGGTATATACTAATTTATTGATTGGGGTTGCCAGCCCCCTCCTCCGTCCCCCCCACACCCACTAGTAATCAAGCCGATTTTTGCTTGTAGAAAAATATAGGCTGGTGTGTATTATTATATATTGTAAATATGATAATATTTAATTTATAAATATATATATATTTGAATTTTATAAATTAAATCGTAATTTTCTTTTTCCTCTAATTTGTAGGAAGTACTTCAGAACAACTTTCCAGAGAGAAAAATTGCTCAAAAAAAAAAAAAAAAACTTTCCAGAGAAAAACCTTAGCCAATGAGACTTTCAACTCCCAAACTTTCTGCCATCCAACTGAAACTTTATTGCAAATTAATGAACTGCTCACCTCCCAACGCTCTCTTTATATGAGCTGCCAAATAATATGTGGTGTTCACAAAGAACATACCATATTTGTTAGGACCCTATATGATTTTATCTTCTAAGCCTCTCTTGCTTATAGTAAACTATTGATTACTGTCGCCTTTTCTTCGTTCATCACTTCATGAATAAGGCTTGTGTTCCAACCCTTATTATCAATTAACTTCAAAACAGTAGCTTCACTTGTGATTGAACCATATGAGCAGTAGGAGTTGGCAACTATTTGACATCCCATATTTTAATCTTTTGACCATTCTCCACCCTCCATCTCATACCCTTTTTAATCAAATTCTCAGATCCTATATACTCCTCCAAATCTGTGAAGGACCATAACCAAGCTTAGCATCCAAAAGTCTATCTTGTTTAAAATATTTTTCTTCATAATCTTGGTAACTAATGAATTGGTATTTGTTAGCAATCTTGAGAACTGCTTTGCCAACATAGTCCGATTGAAACTCTCAACGTCTCTAAAACTAGCCCTCCTTCACTCTTAAAAATTCCCACTTTACTCAGTCTCTTCCATTGAATTCTCATATCTTGATTTATCTGCCTCCAAAAACTGAGCCATCATAATTGAGATTTCCTTACACAACTGATTAGAAATTTTGAAAACACTCATTGCATAAATAGGAATTGCTTTTATTATCGTTTTTACAAGAATTTTTTTACCATACTTGGATAAAGAATGATTTATCTGTCTGTTTATGCTATCCCATACTTTCTTTAATCCCTCTAAAAGCTTTATATTTCGACTTTCTAAGCATTGAAGGTAATCTAGGTATTTCTCAACATCCCCTACAGAGTGACAAACCCTTGCCCCAATGTCTTGTTCTAATTTATCTCTAACAACTGGACTTGTATTGGTACTAAAATAAATAGAAGTTTTCTGCGTATTCAACTTTTGCCCAGAAGCATGTTCATATATGTTCAGGACTTGTTTGACAAATTTACACTACTGCATATTTGATTTACAAAAAAAATTCAATCAACTGCAAAGAGTAACTAATTGATATTAATTTCACGCTTACTCACATAAGTGCCTTTTATAGCCCATGTTCTTTGAGCAGTTAATTCTTAAGAAATGGAATTGAGTACTTAATTTTGCATGAGATGAGATTTTATTATCCTAGTTTGTCAGTGAAAGTATTTCATCTCATCTTATCTTAATCTTATCATTACAATCTTTTTTAATTCTTACACAAAATATGATAAACAATTCAAAACTTTCAAATCTTAAAATAAAATAATTTGAAAAAAATAATATTTTATTCAACTTTAATATTAACTTATTATTCAAACTACAGTTAATGAGGCCCGCTTCAATATTTATTGGCAAAACTTTTTATTCCAATTGTAAATGTAGTTTAAGTTTGGCTAGAATTAGATGAGTTGGTTTTAAATTCGAATTATGGATGAATGAATTTTTAATAGGATTCTATTTGCATCCAATAAGGATAAGCATTTGAATTAAAGTTATCCAATAAGGATAAGCATTTAAATTGTAACTCTTATCAAATTTTGCTTAAATTATAAGATAAGAGTTTACAAGAGTTCTAATTATGTTTCGAGTCTTAGAATCAATTGAATAGATAAAGACGCAAACTTTATTTGAAGAAACTGAAGCTGATTTGAACTTGAAAAAATCTAGAAGAAGTGATTTAGTCTGAGATGTTCGCAAGTCATTAGCAACGTATTAGACTGGGAATCTGGATAAATTTGCCAGCAGAGTTCTTCTTCAACTCAAACACTGCATTGCCTATTTAAGGAGGAGTCGGGTGAGGGTTTGAAACAACACTTCAACATTAGACATTCACAACCATTGAGAGCTGAAGATCTGGGTAGAACTTCAAGAGATCGTCTGATTGAAATTCCTTGAGTGAAAGATTTTTTAAAAAGCTCAATTTGTGGGATTGAGTAAGAGCACACTCTAAGGGGGAGTTACCATGTTCGTGATCAACCACTGGAGGTTTTAGTAGGAAAGACCAAAAATTGGAGATCGTCAAATGTTCTGGCTACCTACTGCGGTAGAAGACAAGCGGGTCGTGTCTCTTGGATAAACAAGTTATATTACAAAGGTATTGCAATCGTTTTACTTGTAAACATCTCGGTCAATAAAATTGATTTTTCTAGATTTGGTTGCCCCATAAGGTTTTACTTTTGAGGAGTTCTTCAAAGAGTTTCCCTTCGTAACTAAATTATTATGTTAATATTTTTAATATTTTAAATTGGTTACTAATTGGTACTAATAGCTCTTGTTTAGCATTAACATGCATAACCAGGAATACTTGAGTAATTTCAGTTGGCATCAGAGCGTAGTTCACTCAACCTTGAGTGTAATCCGTTCCCTTGGTAGATCATGGTGATGCTGTCATCACCACCACAATTTGATGGTGATAACTATGCCTACTGGAAGATAAGGATGAGAACATTTCTAAAGTGGCTTGATGAGAATGTTTGGCAATCCATGGAGACATGATGGACTAGGCCCGAAACACCAGTTGATTCCTAGACTAAAGAACAATCAAGCAATTGTAATTGGAACAACAAAGGTTTTAATTGGAACAATCAAGAGAATTTTCATGTGTGAAAAAACCAAAGATGCTTGGGATATCTTGAAAACCACACATGAAGGAATAAAGATTGTAAAAAATTCTTAATTACAAATATTGATCTCAAAATTTGGGGAATAAAAATGCTGGAAGATGAGACATTTAACAAGTTTTATGTTAAACTAGATGGTATTGTTAATTCCAGATTCAATCTCGGTGAGTAGGTAGAAGATGCACGAGTTGTGACAAAGATCCTAAGATCTTTGCCTGGAAGGTTTCGACCAAAGGTAATGGTCATAAAAGAAAGTAAGGACTCAGACATAATTCGGATAGAAGAATTGGTAGACCCTTTACAAACTTATGAATCTACACTTCCACAATTAAGGGTGTTCATCCAGATCGGTTTTTTTTTTCGGTCCGGTTTGAAAACCGGATATTCGGATTCCGGTTCCGGATCCCGAATCCGAATTAATTCATTTCCGAAAACCGCATTTTTAATTATCCGGTTTGAGTTTTATATGGTCCGGATATTATCCATTGAAATCCGGTACCGGATCTAACATCTGGTACCCGGATTTTAAATACGTTCTCATTTCTTTCTCTCTCGCGTATGATCAAACAAGAACTTCTCGCGTCAAATCCTCGATCCTAGGCCTCGAATCTTACGCACTCATGCTTAAGGCGTTTTATCTCCGCCCTCTCTTCAATCCGAAAGAGTGAAAGGGGAAAAAGGAAAAGTCTCAAAAAGATTTAAGCTCCCTTCTATTTTCGTGCGCAATAGATCTTAGCGAGTGAGTTTCAAGGTAAAACTGCTTAAAGATTTCCTCTCAATATTCAGGATCCTTTTCATTTTGTTGATCCTTTTTTCTGACCTTAGAGGAAATTCTTGAGCTTCTATTCCACCACATTCTGAGAGTTCCGAAGCTTCCGCAGAGTTTCCCGTCTTTTTCTGGATGATTATGGGTATTTGTTAGAGCTTGAAGATGGAGATTAGTTGAGTGAGAATCATATTATCCTATTTTTGTTGGTATTTTTCTGCGACTTCATGTATCTCTTGGTTTCGACTTTGCAAATTGCAGGAATTTTTCTGAGCGTTTGATCGACAAGCAATGATTATCCATGATTTTTAGGTATGGCTCTATTATTAGAAACAAATGAAAATGACGCCATCTATTATTATTGTGGGCTTACATTTTATTATGGGTCTTATTTGTAGAGATTGTATTTGGTAACCCATATTCAAAGGATACGGTTTTAATTCTACAACAAATTTCTTCCAAAGTATTTTTGATAAATATTTTTACAACAAATTTTTCTACAAAAAAGTAATAAAACAAGCTTTAAAAAAAAAAAAAAAACCGGTTTAAATCCGGAAACCGGATTTCCAGTTTTTAAAAAACCGGATTGATCCGGATCCAAACCGGATTTCAAACCGGGTGAAACCGGGTTGGAATCCAACCCGTTTTTGGACACCCGGTTCCGGTCCGGGTTGACCCGGATTTCCGGTTTGGGCACCGGATGTACAACCCTATCCACAATAGAAGAAATGTAAGTCCATCGCTCTCAAAACTGTTAAGGAAGAAAATCATTCTGATAATGAAAAAAGATAAGAATTTCACTAAAAAGAATGAATCTGAAAAGTGGAATAAAGACAAAACTGAGTCTAAGGATAAAGCCCAATGTCATGAATACTTTGATTTTGGTCACATAAGAATGGAATGTCCAAATTTTAAAAGAAATGCAAAAGCTTTGAATACTACCCTTAGTGATGATTCTGACTCTGAAAGTTTAGATACATCCTCTGATAATGAAATTGCTTTTATTGCTTTTTTTACTTGTATCACTGATTGTGCTAACACAAGCAAACAATGTGCTAATAATAACGTGTTGGTTTGTGATACTAATTCTAATGTTGTGATAGAAATTGCTGATCATGAACTAAGTGTGCAAGAAGTATATGAGGACTTGTGTGAAGAGTTTGTGAAAATCCAAAAGGTAAATAAAAAGCTGTACAAAAACCTAACCACCATGGAAAATGAGAAGAACAATTTGGTGGAGGCATTGAAGTTGACGGAACTGGAAGTGACAAGACTGAGTGCATAAAAAGAAATGCTGAAAAAAAAGTTAGCAGCTTGTTAAGAAATTGAAGAAAAGACTCCCACTCAAAAACTCAATGAACTACTGATGGTTCAAAAAGACAATTCTGATCACACAGGGTTGTGATACAATACTTCCAAAGATCCATATCGTAAAGCATCTGTTGCCTCTACATCCAAAAGTATCACCTTTGTTAAAGAAAGTAATGTAGAAAACATCCCAAAAAAACCTGTGAACAATGGCAAGTCAACAATGAATATTCTAAGTAAGTCTAAATATAAGTTTGTCCCCACTTGCCATTTTTGTAGTTTAACTAGACACACTAGGACATATTGCTTTAGAATTAGAAAAGAGAAAGAAAAATGAAAAAGAAATAAGTTTTCCAATAAGGGTAAAAACTTAGAAATTAAGGTGGACAAATTGAGTAATCAAATAAACACTCGAGGTAAGAAATTTGGTGAACTAGCCGAATTTTGTCTTTCTAAAAGCATGAATGATACAAACATCAAAACCAAGTGGATAGTAAAAGATAAGGCCTTATGTCTAGTAGCACTCACAGCACTCAAAGCTATGGATACTAGCATGTGGTATTTGAACAGTACTTGTTCTAGACATATGTTAGGAAACAAAGGGCTATTCAAGAAAATTTAGTCCACCAGTAGGGGATCTGTAACTTTTGATGATGAAGTATCGCTATAGTGGAAGAAAAGGGAATTGTAGAGGTTCCTGGTTTACCTACTCTTCGTAATATTCTTTTGTTAATGGCCTTAAGGCCAATCTGTTGAATATCAGTCAGTTCTATGATGATCACCTTTCTATGTAGTTCTCAAAGGATGAATGTAATGTCTACAATAATGCTAAAAAATGGATCTTGAAGGGCACTAGAACTGCTGACAATTGCTACGCAGTCTCTCCTATGAATACTATGCGTTGTCAGAAAGTAGAGCCTAATGAAACTGAGTTGTGGCACCACCGTCTAGGCCATATGAACTATAGAGACATGCAAAAGACCTCTAAGAAGGAAGTTGTACATGGACTACCCAAAATGTTAAAAAACAAAAAGATGGTGTGCGAAACTTGTTAGAAAAGAAAGCAAACCAAGGCATACCACAAGAAGATAGTTGATATTCTGACTTCAAGACTACTTGAGTAGTTACACATGAATTTCATGGGTCCTACTCAGAATAAGAATCTCGATGGAAAGAATTATATAATGTTCATTGTGGATGACTACTCAAGATACACATGGATCATCCTGTTGAGAGACAAAACAGAAATCTTCGATCTTGTGAAGAAACTGTTCAGACAATTACAAATAGAGAAGGGTTCCTCTATCTCTCGTATTCATTTTGGTCACGGTAGAGAATTTCAAAATTCTAATTTCTCTTCTTTTTGTGATGAACAGGGGATACATCAAGAGTTCTCAGCCCCAATCACTCCACAACAAAATGAAATATTGGAAAGGAAAAATAGAGCAATACAAGAAATGGCTCGCACTATGCTGAGTAGCAAGAAGTTGGCATTATACTTATGGGGAGAAGCTATTAACATTGCTGGACACATCTTGAACCGTGTAGTTTTTCGTTCAGGTACCGAACTCACATCCTATGAGTTATGGAATAGAAATAAACCCACGGTAAGTACTTTAAGGTGTTTGAAAGTACTTGTTATATTCTGCAAGACAGAGAAAATGCCCACAAATTCGATAGCAAGAATGATGAAAACATCTTTTTTGGATATTCATCAAACAACAAAGCGTATAAAGTTTACAATCTATGGACTCAGATGGTTTTGGAGTCAGTCAATATAACTGTGGACGACAACTCTAAGGAGATGACCAAGAATGAATTTGACAATGTTATTGGATTGGCTGAAGAAAACTCAACTGATAAAGATGACACATATCTAGTGGAACTTGTAACACTCTAAGGAATCCGGAAGAGTTCTAGCTATGTTTTGAGTCTTAGAGTCAGTTGAAGAGATAAAGATGCAAGCTTTATTTTGAAGAAATTGAAGATGATTTGAACTCGAAGGAATCCAGAAGAAGTGATCTAGTTCGATAGGTTTGCAATTCATTAGCAACATATCAAATTGGGAATCTGGATAAACCTGTTAGCATAGTCATTCTCCAACTCAAACACTACATTGCCTATTTAAGGAGAAGTCGGCTGAGGGTTTGAAACAACACTTCAACAGCACAAATTCACAAGCATTGAGAGCTTGAAAATCTGGGTAGAACTTCAGAAGGTCGTGTGATTGAAATTCCTCGAGTGAATAATTTTTCGAGAAACTCAATCTGTGGGATTGAGTGAGAGCACACTTTAAGAGGGAGTTGCCGTGTTCGTGATCAACCACTAGAGGTTTTAGTAGGAAAGACCAAAAATTGGAAATCGTCATAGGTTCCGACTGCCTATTGCAGTAGAAGACAAACGAGTCGCGTGTCTTGAGTACGAGTTATGTTACAAAGGTTTTGTAATCGTTTTACTTGTAAACACTCAATTAATAAAATTAGTTTTCTTGAGTTTAGTTGCTCCGTAGGGTTTTATCTTTGAGGAGTTCTTCATAGAGTTTTATTTTGTAACAAATTATTGTGTTAATGCTTTTAATATTTTAAATTAGTTACTAATCGGTGTTAATAGCTCTTATTTAGGATTAATGTGCATAACCAGGAGTATTTGGGTAATTTTCCCAATGGAAAGTACTCTATATATATATATATATTTTTTTTTTTTCTGAAAATCAATGGAAAACAATATAGATAGAGCATTCTTTGATTATTATTTTTTAATTTTATTTTAAGTTGAAGGTATCTTATTAAAAACTATAAGCTTCATCCTAGATCCCAAAGCACTCTTTTAAGTTGAATTAAACAATAAAAGTTAATAATTATAAAAGAGTTATATTGGTAAGATTTAATTTAGAATATTCAAATTTTAAATTTTATCTTTTAAATTAAATTAAAATAATTTATTTTGAGAACATAATAATTCATCTTTTAATATTGAATTTGAGAAGAAAAAAAATGAGAATTTAAGAACCAAACTCAATAAATATTCTAAATTATTTAAGAAATAATTCCAAGTTGTTCCCCATGACTTCGCAAATTGGAATGATATTTTCTTCTATTTTGGTTTTTGGTAACACTTATTTATTTTATAAGATGGAAATTTGAAATGGGAGATGGAGAGTTGAAATGGAAGACTTTTGCATATAAGGGATCAGAATAATGGGAGGGGGCACATCGAAGTTGTTAGAACATAAATGTGAGGTTGGTACCAATATTTACAAGAGATGACAAGCTAAGGCAATCGTGGGTGTAACTATTCGAGCAAACATACCCAAAAGAGGTTTAATTTTAGAAAAATTCAACTCAACATACTAACATCACATATCATATATAAATTTTTATTTTTATTTCTATGTTTTTCTCTTAATATATGTGTTATATAGATGATGAATAGAAGAATTTAATTTGTCTAAAAATAATAAAGCTAATTTTTTGGAAGAGACAAGCTTAGACTCTAATTCTTTCACCTGTTTCATACGAGACTTCATCTTGGCCTTAGAACCCAACCAGGAGTCACTAAGCTCAACATTTTTATCTTCCATTTATAGTTTTGTCACTTCTAAGCACCGTGTTCTGCTTCTTGAGCATCTTTTTCTTGGCTTTGACACAGTCGAGTTCTAAGCCGAAGTCTAGTTTGGTGTTCTCAACCTCCTCCAATGAGGCAACGTATTTGAGATAGCGTTGTTGGGCCTCTTCTAGCTCTTTTTTTAAGAGGGTCTCTCGGGCCCGCTCTAAGTTCCAATCCTCCAACACTCTAGTCGTGAAATGATAATGAATGCCTCCTCCCTCAATTGGTCTAAGTCCTTCCAAAGGTCAAACACTTCTTTGCAAAGGTTGGTGATGTCTTCAACTGGAAAATAGTTGTAATCATCAACCTAAGAAAAAACTGCTCAGCCTAGTGTCTCTTGACCATTAGCTTGATGACCTAGCAATAAGCATGTTCGGCATAAACTTGTAACGTACGAACCTCCTCATCTAGCTCGGCTTGACTATCCATGATCCAAGTGGCCAATTGATCAACCACAATCAAACAAAATCATTCAATTGACAAATAACAGAAAAAATAAGAACCTAATGAACATTAAGAAAGTTTGCCATAGAAAAAAGTCTTTAAGCTTGTTAGCTATCTCGCAACGGCTTCAACCCTAGATTCGCCAACACAAGGTCAAGCATGTCGTTAGAAGGGCTAGAGTGCCTAGATAATGTGGGATCCTCGCCTCGGGAAGCCAACCTCGACCCTCAAATTGGCTTGATGGAAAATGATCGATGGCGACGGGGTCACGCTCAAGATCAATGGCCGTGTCTCCACTAGCTGTGACGAGGGTCCAACGCTCATGAGGTCGATAGGTCCTGGCTATGTCAACTGCTCCTCCTAGTCTTGTGGAGGGGCCTAGGAAGATACTTTCTCAAAAGTAGTAGGCGAGGAGACTTAGTGCTCAATGGGTGCATAAGCTGGAAAGGGGTACCGAAACCCTATCTTCGCTCAAGTTCACAAGGTCTTTACAAGTAAGACTCTTGGGACCAGCTAGACGAATAGGCATCTCAGCACTTGAGGTTGTGGAAGGAATGAAACTTTGAGTTGCTGTTATCCTAAGGAGCCCTTCTATTTAATTCAAAGGCAACTTGAGAGTTGCTGATGCTCGATGTCGCAAAGACACCACCAGCCACCTCAAAACGCTCTTTAGGGACTGGGCTTAGGGACACAATGGGAAGTTGATCAATAAAGGCTTGGAAGAATGCCATTTCTATGTCCATGTCATCTTGGTCGAGAGCCCTAACTAGCCATGGGTTGTTAGGCAAGGTAGCAGAAAATCTCAAAGGTGTGGGCCAAGCTTCTAGCACAGAGAGCTCAAAATTTAGCACTGTCGGTAATAACTTGCTACATGCTGTCATCAAAATTGTCAAAGTTGGGAGAATCTTTATTAATAAGAGCTCAAACACTCAATGGTGGCTGGCTTTGTTATGGCCGCTCAATGGATGGGAGGGAAGTCTCATATTCTGGCCCGTGCAACCACAAACTTTCTCTAACCTCTGAATCTACTTGGCTTCCTAATAATGTCTTTTTCTTCCCTTTCTGGTAGAGCATTGAAGGGTCTTTTGTTGCCCTGTGAAGTAACAGTCTCTTAGAAAGTTGCAACCAACCCTATGATATCAATTTAGCATCACCAAGAATCAATCAAAATCTGCCCTAGTCAAAAGGGTGCCGGTCCAAACCTCCTCCTGGTATTGCTCGATCCAAGAGTAAACCATTTGCAAATGAACTTGCTCTCTCTTGGAAAGGGGTCACAAAGATTACTTTGTCATCAAGGACAATCTCTCAAATCGTCCAAAGGAAAAATTCCTGGTTAACAACTTCGTTACCATGGAATTCTCATCTTTCACCAAATACAAAAAGAGATTTCCACTAACAGTTTTTGGCATTGGAGTAGTGGCCTTCAAATCGAGCAACTCAATACTTGGAGTGTGAGCGAAAGTGTAACATCCCAACCCTAATTTTTTATACTATTTTTTTTAGTTCTTATCTTATTATTATTATTATTTTAAAATGTGCTTTAAGATAAGTTTTAAGATATATTTTTAGTGCTAATATTTGATTTAAGTTTTCCCTATCTAGTCGCATATTGATATGTTAGATTTCTATTTGAGTGCTTTCCAAATCAAATTCAAACTCAAGACACTTCAAATTCTTATCTTCACTATTTCGTTTTCCAATTTGAAACCAACTCCGGATCATACTTCAACTTTAAACTCAAACACTTCAAACCCAATCTTCTATCATATTTCAAGCATAGTTTCCTCATCACTCACATTTTTATCTTCATCTTCATTTATAAATACATGCATGCATGAAGAAACAAGCCACTAGACCACTCTCGTCGCCCTTGCACACATCAAACACCTTTACAGTCATCTTTTCCAACCCTCAAACCTACACACGTTCAGCCCCTGCGTTCACTTTCCTTCCGAGAACTACCATGGAAACCAGACCCGCACAGCAACCTTGCCACCCTAAAGCCAAGATAACCTCGTTGCACCTCCTACACTGCCGTGAAGCCCACTGCCAAGAAACACCACCGAAAACACCTTGCACAATTGGATTACCAACATCCCATCCCTTATTTTAGCCCACCCGAAATAAAGGAGTGCTTTCTAGCCACCATCGATTGCTGTAAGGGATGTTGGAGCACCTCTATCATCACCCAGAAAATGCCAGCCAGACAAGTTTCCATTGAGCCCAGTCCCTTCTGATAAGGCCCACTACCGTCGACCACCTTTCTCTTCCTTTATATTACCTTCGGCAACCAGTTTATCTTTCTAAACTCTTTTTCTCCTTCAGTCGCACCACCATGTTGGAGAATCTAGTGCGTCACCGACCACTCTTGAACCGCCGTCAAACTCCACTCTGAACCATACACAGCTCTTCTCTCTCGGTGAGCCCTCCACTACTATTTGACACGATTCCTTTCAATTGTATTGGCCTTTCGCAGCATGTATTCCTTTTGTTTTTTGTTTTTTATTTATTTAATGTTTTCCCAAATGGTCCCTCATAAAATCCCACAATTTCATAAATACCTTTTAATCCCTTAACCGAGCTTTATTTCCTTCTTACCAGTTTTTAAGTGCTTGGGCTTAGGCCCATTCGACCAAGTGATTTTCCTTTAAATATTTTGGGCCTAGTTTTGCTTAAATTAAATTGTTTTGGGTTTTTATTTTTTAAAGGGTTTTCAAGTATTTTCAGAGTATATTTTTAGTCTATTTTAATTTATGATTTTAAACAATTAGAATTTGCCATGATACATTTTCTAGAAAATTAGTGATGGTTAGTATCTCATATAGGTTACAAACTACGACGTGAGATTTTTGTAAGCAACGCTAAGAGGTAAGTAGCATGATCATATATTTCACGCATGTACAGTAAACATGTTTTTATAAAAAAATTATGTATATATGACCATCATTTGAAAGACCTTTTTTATGTATCCTAATTATGAAAAATTATGAAAAAAAAAATCCATGCATGAATAATGAAAAAGTTTGCATTAAGATATTTATGAAATCTCATGATTTTATGCATTAAAATTATTTATGAAAAGTCATGATTTTTATGTGATAATTATGCATAAAAATTATTTATGAAAGATCATGAATTCATGTGAGGAAGCATGCATCACGACATGTTAAGAAAATATGTGATTTTTTTAAGAATATATGATGTGACAAATATGATATGATAAGATATGTAAGTAGCTTATGTATGATATAAAGTCGGTATCTATGTATGGGCATATTGCATTATCAGGTCGTACATGCTAGTGGTGCACCAAGTATATCTTCCTTATGTATAGATTCCACAACCCGCGACTACGGGCGAAATTGAAATTTTTTTAAATTTGCTAATCCTAACTCATGGAGGTCAACAGTAGATAACGACTTATGATATGATATAATAGGTAAGATAATTTCATGTTCATGTTTATGATTTTACGTATGCATTTTTTGAAAATCTCATGTTTCAGTATTTAATGAAAATTTCATATTCAGCATTTATGAAAAGATCATATTCATATTATTACGTATGTATCTATGAGTATGTATAAAAATTGATGATTATTATTTTTATCGTATGATATGTTGTTTATTGAGTATTCTACTCATTTTATTTTTATTTCTGTATTTCTGTATTTTCTTTTAAAAAACCATCTTAGGTGATGATAATACACAATTGGTAGGATTTGACTCACGGAGGCGATGCAGAGGGTTAAACAGTGTTTTAGTTGTAATTTTATGATTTTCAGTAAATAAATATTTTTGTAAATACGTGTGATTTCAATATTTTCTTATAAATATTTCCTCTGACTCTTTTTAAATGTTATAAAGATTGTTTCATTTACTGTAAAAAGTTCGTATCTAGTGTGTTTTGTAAAAAAAAAAAAAAGTTCTAGCAGCACATTGGATCCCTTAAATATTTTTAAAATGTTATATTGGGAGCGGGGTGTTACAAAAAGCTACAAATAATCTCCGCAAGGGATTGAATCCCATGAGTGAATAAGGACTCCCGGGTATTCAAGTTGGGATACTCCTCACCAATAGGTTCCATGACCATGTGCCATATCATATAACATGATATCAGGATCTTCCATGCATTAGGATGCAATAGGATTAGGGTCATTCCTAGCAAGTCCAAAATGTTGTATATGGAGTGACAAAAAGGGAGTCTCAGCCCATGTGAGAAAGTACTAGTGTCTAGAGCGACCCTCTCGACAAATCCCTCTGAGTCAACATGTGATATCCCATATGATAAGGATAATGGTAGGTGTTGTATGAGATATTACATTATTTAGGAAGGAGAAATTCCTGCTCATTGTAAGATTCTAATGTTACTTCAATTGTATCATTAACTAGTTCTTTTGGAGTATGGATCATGTGGTTTGAGCCTTCTATTGAGACATTATAAATGATATCAGAGCTAGGTTAAGAGATTCTGCAGACTCTTGGAAACAAAAATGTTATCTAGGATGCTCTTAGTTAAGGGTGGTAATATGTTACACGACCCGTTAACCCAACATGAATACGACACGATAATAGCAGGTTAGGGTTGTTTTAACAGATTTGAGTCAAAACAGGTTGACCAATTAAGACACAATTGCTTAACTTGTTGATAACAGTTTAACTCGTCTTGATATATTAAGATAGTTAAAACTATAATTATATCCTTATACCTAAAAGTAAAATTGTTAGTATTCTAATTTTTATATTTTTATTGTTTGGATTATGATTTTGAACTTTTATAGATAATATAATTTTAACATTTATATAAAATTATGCTAAATTTAATTAGGTCAAATAGGTTATCCAACCCATTTATATAAACAGGTTAAAAAGGGTCATATTGTATCGCATTAACTTACTTCATAATACTCACTAATGGGTAAAAACAGGTTGCCACGACCCAATTCGTTATACTAATAGGCCGTGTTAGGATTTGAGATTTTGACACTATAAGTTTAATGGGTCGGGTTAGGATTGACCCATATAATATTATATACATGCCTTGACACGACACAAATACGATCCAGTAACACGATTTGACATTCCTGCTCCTGGCCTGCTCGAGAGTTAATAAGAAATTTTAAGATAGAATAAGCGTTTAGCTCTACATAGATGATGTTAGAAGGTTGTTGTTGGTTGTTTCATAATTATTGTTTATTTAATAGTGATTAGAATTTATTATTATATGTTGTGTAAGACTATGGTTGGCACTAGGAACACGAATAATTCTGAATCTGGTCAAAATGAAAATCCAGATGCTCTTGTCGTAACAGTGACCCAAATTGCTACCAGTTAGTATGTTGCACCTAAGGCACTGCAAGTTGGTTGTATGTTGGAGCAATTTTCTCATCAACACCCCCCGACCTTCGATGGCAGGTCAAATGCTATGGATGCGGATAGTTGGATCGAACGTTTGGAACAAATTTTTGAAGTGTCGTTTTGCACTGATGAGCAAAAGGTGATTTATGCAACATTTAACGTAACAGACTTATCTAAAAATTGGTGGAAGTCGACTTGAACATTCTTACAGATGGAGTTAGGGGAGGGAGTCCCCATTACTTGTGAGTGCTTTAGAGAGGTATTCCCGGATCATTTCTTTCCACAGTCTTTACAAGAGTCTAGAGCACGTCAATTCATGGGTCTCACACAGGGAACAATGATGGTTGATCAATTTGCCACTAAGTCCATGGAGTTGTCTTGTTACGCCAGTTATCTGATTCCTAACGAGGAAAAGAAAGCTGAGAAATTTGAACGTGGAATTGATTAGAGAATTAGAGATCGAGTATATGCCCTCAAGATTTGGAATTTTTCTAAGTTGGTGAGCCGAGCCACTATTGTTGAATAAGGTATTTTAGAGAACATCGAATATAATAATTATAAGAAACGCCAGTAGTAATCACAACCGCTCCAATCTGCATCAAACAAGAATAAGAAGCCTTATCATGATAGCCATCTAGGGCTCGAGATGAGAGGATGAACTTATCCTATATGTTCAACATGTGGGAAAAGAGCATATGAAAAAATGCCTTTATAGCCATAATGTGTGTTTCAAGTGTAGGAAGCCGAGTCATTTAGCCATGATTGCCCTATGAAGAAATTTGGTGAACCAGGAAGGAATGGAGGACAGAAGATGATAGCTGCAACACGTGTATATTCTCTCACTCCTAATGATGCTGCAACGCCTAATAATGTAGTCATAGGTTCCTTTCCTTATTCTAAACTTAGATGTATACAAAGTATGATGCATGTTGTCCCTATAGTTCTAAGTCATTGTAATATTCATATAGGTACATTGATGTTGTTTTCTTGTTTGTTTTATTTGATTGCGGTGTCACACACTTTTTTATTTTGAACCATTATGCATCGTTGTCTGAAAAGTTGTCTGTTATTATGCCCTCAGGAGAACATATCATTTGCATTCTATTCTTGTGGGTTGTTTGGTTGAGATTCAAGGGAGAATTCTTCTTATCGATTCAATTATATGTAACATGTCCGAATGATGTAATTTTGGGAATAGATTGGTTATTCCAAAATCGTGCATGTGTAGATTGCTTTAATAAGAGGGTGATTTTTAAATCTATAAATGGTATTAAAGCCTATCCTAACCAGAAATGTGAGATTTGAGTCGTGCCATCTACAACGAATAAGATTGACAAGGACGTTGGACATTTAAGAGGGTAGATTGTAATATCCTATATGATAAGGATAAGAGTAGGTGGTATATGAGATTTTACATTGCTTAGAAGGGAGAATTTCTTGCTTCTTGTAAAGTTCTAATGTGGTTTTAATTATATCATTGACTAGTTCTTTTAGAGTATGGACCATGTGGTTTGGATCTTCAATTGTGGAGTTACACAACAACTCCATGGCCAAGCTCAGGGGTCTCCAAGATGACTGAGTCAAATCCCATAAGCATCTTTAACTCTTGAGGTTCGTCGAACTAGTGGTGGACCCCTGTAATAAGTAGGGTCACATCGTGAAAAAGTCTTGAGCCCCTTTGAAGACCCACCTAGGCAAGTACAATGTGAGCCCTATGAGAAAAACTGAGAAGCATTTCTAGAAGCCATCAAAGGTGAGATGAGAAAGTTGGGTAAATGAGAAGGAGATTTAAGGTTGTATTTGGATATTAAGCTGAGTTGAGTTGATTTAAGATTTTTTTATAAATAGTAGTGAGTTGAGATGGTTGAGTGAGTTCTGTGAGGTTCATTTGGGAGGAGTTAATGTGTTTAGATATTAAGATGAATTTATATATATATATATATATACAGGAAATTATAAAAATAAATAGATTTCATTAATAAAATCTATTGTTCTCAATTAATTTCCTTTCACTAACGGCGCAAAAAGCGATTTTTTTTATTTTTTGTACAAACTCACTTGTAGCCATGGCGTATGCAAAAGCAATAAAGTAATAAAAAAACATACATGTGGTATGCCAAAAAGCATGCAGGTGGTCTGTTATAATGATGCTAGCAATGTAGGCCTCACGAGAGAGAGAGAAAATCAAGAGGGAGAGCCATTAAAGTTTGTCAGTTATGAGCCCCATGTTGAAGTCACTTTGAACTGGACTCAAAACGATTTAAACTGTGTTTGAGTGTTGGGGGCAGTTTAAATATGAACTGCACTGAGTGCAGTCAAGGAACTAAATGAAGCCTTAGGTTTCAAGGAAAAGTACACACAGGAAGAAGAATGAGAACTAGCATGAGTAAGAAAAAGTTTGAGGAACTGGAGGGTTTAAATAGAAGACGTGGGGATGTGTATTATTGAAGAAATGTACAAGGATAAAGACAAAATTTAAGTGTTAAAAATTCATTCATGCTTGGAAAAATTGGGTCGCAGGAAGGGGATCTTGGTGAGAGATCTTGTTCTTGACAGATTTTGTTACATTAAATGCAACGACATGCTGCCTAGAGCACGGAGCGAACACCCCATGCACATATAGAACAAAAATCAATCGAAAATGGAGTATAAAATCCTAAAAACATGGACATTTCAAACTCATGTAGTATCACAAACTCTCTCTCAAAATATAAAACTAACTTAGTCATCAGAAGTGTTTTCTGGCATTCTCGACCAACGAATTTCCTTGATACATGTCAGATGAGAAAGTCGACGGGAAGCCAAACATGTCATTAACGCCTCTATTTTATTATATTATTGTAACATAATTAATCTAAACTATTTAAATGAAAGAAGGGATTAAGGATAAAGAATAATAATCATTTTTAAGATAAAGGCGTGATATTGAGTGGACATATAATTTTATAAAGATCAAATCTTAATAGATACCGTAGGATCTTGGGTTGTTTGTTAAAGATGCTATCAAAACAGAACAAAGGTATCTAAGAAATGAGAATATTTGAAAACAGAAGAGGATTTTGCCAAGTAAGGATGATGCCAGCAAAGTACGTGGAGAACTTTGCCAAGTACTATGATTGTTCATGATACCGTAGGAACTCTTTAGGGTAAAGCAAATACAAAGTCCAACAAGAAACGGCTTAGAAATCTCAATTACGTTAGTGAGATAAATAGAAGATTAATAATATTATAAGATGACTGCTATGTTAAAATCTCTAAATCAAATATTACTTATGTTACATAATTTTAAAATTTGAATTTTATAAATTAAATATTATCATTTAAGTGATGTGAATAACGTACTTTATATACTGGCTTAAAAATAAAATAATTAATAATACGATACATATAAACTCTTTTTTATAATTATTTATATAATTATATTTTAAATTAAAGAAGTGTTATAACTATAAAGAAATTTTACAAAAATAAATATATAAATTAAGATTACTTGATGTCATATATTATATTTATTTTATAATAAAAATAATTTTATAATCTAGTAAATTATATTTAATCACGATTGTTTGTCAATTTAATTTTGTTTTAAAATGAAGATATTTATATTAATTATTTAAATTATTTTCATATAAAACAGAATAGTAAAAAGAGTTGTAAAAATATTTTTATGTGTATTTTTTCCAAATGAGCATAATAAAAAATCAAAAGAAAAATGAAAGCAATGGAAGGGTGGGAAAATTCACGGGTGTTAGTTATTATTATTAATTAATATTAATAATAACGTGTGGATCGTAGAGGTGGTGACCGAAGTTGTGGTTTTGATTTGATTTACTATGCATACATTTTTATTTTTATTTTTTACTTTTATTTTTATTTTTTAAAATTTTATGTGTTGTTTTGGATCTGAGTTTCTCTTTTTCCCGTGTCTTTCTGTATCTGTAGTGTTTGAATCATCAACAGCAACAAAAACAACAGCTGCTACTGCTCCGCTCTCTCTCTCTCTCATATAAATATGAATAACATCACCAATAATTAGAAGTTCTCTCTCGCTCTCTCTGGTTTGGACCGTGTGTGTATTCTCGAACCTCCTAAATCGATATCTTTTCCAGCTCGATCTTCTTTCTGCTCATATCTTTCCGAACCTCCTTCTTCTTCTTTCGATTTCTGTACATTTTTACGTATATATTCGTACATATATCTGGTTCTGTTGGGTAAATATTCGATCTCTCTTTCTCTCTCACTTGTGCTCCCTTTGCCTTTATTTGATTCCGTTTTCACCTTGATTGAAGAGATCAAAAGCTCTCTCTGTCTCTCTCTCGCGTTGGCTGGGAATGGAAGAAAAGGAGTTGGTGTTGGAATAATAGACAGTAATTGTGGGCAGAGGTCAAAGAGAAGAGCATGTCGTGTTCGAAGCAGCCTAACTTGATTGTATGCGCAGTGGGAGTTGTTTCTTGGAGACTATTTCGCTGATGTATTCACATATTATTCGTAAATATAGAAAACTGAATGCAATTCTGATAGTATAATCCCTTAGCCGGAGCCTGAGCCCCTAAGGCTCGGCGGGGGAGGGGATCTGGAATATTATCGATGGCGTCGCCAGAGAAAGAGCCCTCCTCCCACTCTCCCTCTGTCATTGACGAATCCCTTGGTCCTCCTCCTGCCCACGCTTTTATGCACAAATTCAGGCTTTACGAAACGCGATCGGTAAATCTCTCTCTCTCTCTCTCTCTCTCTCTCTCATTTATATTCCAAATGTTAACATCTCTTATTTTTCTTCTTACTTAGATGAAATGTGCAATTAATTAAAACCTTTGTTTTGTTTTAGCATTTGCATTTTTTTGGTACCATATCAAATTCCTTGTTCAAATGGCATGTGAAAAAGGAAGGTCATTGTTTGGGCTTCTAACTTTAAGGAACGAAATCGACATGTGCTACAGTGCTTGTATCCATATTAGCAATATAAAAGCTTGAGAGGTCTAGCTGGTTGAGGCATTTTTTCGTTTATATTTTTGGATTGGAGTGTATGGTCTAGTTCTCAATCAGCGTAACCTATGCTTCCCTACTAATTTTTATTCTTACCCCTTTTTTGCAGATTGCCTTCCATCAAATGTAAATTTCCCATTTTATATACTCATTTCCATTTGGGAACACCTTTCAGCTTGTGGCAGTTTCCAATCATTAGGCATTTTAATTGATTTATTTATTTTCGCATATGACAATAACAATCCTAACCCGCATTTACCATATAGTTAGAGGACCATCCCAATTGGCCATTCTCATTAAATTTGAAAGTGTATTGAAATTTCCATGTCAATGTCATATAGCTTGCTCCAAGTCATTTTAATATTAGTGTTAGTAGATTTCTGTTGTGACACACTTTGCTTTATAAATTAGAAAATTATCATTAGTATTATGATCTTTGGCTATTAAAAGTAGGTGAAATATTTGATTCGTGTGAAAGTCATCTTGTAATTGGGTTATTGTGCATTGCAAAATCTTTGTAATATGCAAACCAACTTAAGTATTTACTATGTTTTATACTGCAGAATTTTTACATGATAGGAAGGGACAAGAGCAAAACGTATTGGAGAGTGCTAAAGATTGACCGGTTGGACCCTTCAGAACTAAACATCCAGGAAGACTCTACCACGTATACGGAACCTGAGTGTTCTGACTTGTTGAGGCGGATACATGAAGGAAACAAGTCCACAGGTGGACTAAAGTTTGTCACTACTTGTTATGGAATTGTTGGTATGTGGACCCAAGTTTACATTCTTTCTATCAAAATAATTTATCGTTATTATGATAGTACTCAAAAGTGGTTTACTGTGTTCAGGGTTCATCAAATTTTTGGGTCCTTATTACATGCTGCTTATCACAAAAAGAAGACAGATTGGTGCAATCTGTGGTCACACTGTATATGCTGTCTCCAAGAGCGAGATGATTCCACTTCCAAACTCTATTGTTTGGAACAGTATCACTAATTGGAAGAATGAGAACAGGTCCCTATTCCCTTCTGCATGTAAATTTATTTTGACTGTGGTACTTGTTAAGGGAGCTTTGAATGCTACTTGGCTTTGTATCTCATTTTTTGTGAAAACCTAGTGTGTTAATGTGATTCATCCATTCTTTATTTCCCTTTATTTTGGGAATAGTATGTCCGACTTTGACCACACTCTCTTGTTTTTCGTCACTTATTATGGACTTCAGTGGTAATACATTAAAGTATAGTAATGTCAACGCTAGAATATGGTGCAGCCATGTTAAGATGAGGATCTGTTAGTTTGCACCCTTGGAATTATTTTCATTCCTTCCAATTTTAATCTTTATTAGGGATCACATGAATTGAATTGGTAAAGTATCACATTGAATTAATCGCTTCTTCTAAACTTGGTTTGAATTTGCTGAGTCTAGTTGATGAAATTCTGCAAATGACAAGTGAAGCTAGACTCTTTTATTAGTTAGTGTCTACCCACCTATATATATGAAATCAAGTTTTAACCCTTAGGGGTTGGCTCAAGTGGTAAGGGCCTTGGGCTTGGGGTATGGTCCCCTCAGGTTTAAGGTTCAAATCTCCTTGGGTGCAAACAATATCTAGGGGCTATCGGACTGAGGGATTTTTCCCTTGAATTACCCGAGGTGTATTTGTGAGAAACCCCTTGTCGAGGACCTGTGCTTTCCTGAGATTAGTTAGGACGCCATTCCTAAACTCCCGGTGCCAATCAAATATATATATATACATACACACACACACACACACCAAAGCAAGCTTTATGGGGCACAATCAAGCTTTATTCTTTTGAAAGTTGTTTATTTAATGTGTATCTTCCTTTTATGAATTAGCGTGTATCCATCTATATCTAGAGAACCAAGTTTTATGGGGCACATTCAGGCTTCAATCTATTGAAAGTTCCTTATAATTGTGTATCTTTCTTCTTCTTCTTCTTTTTCTTCTTCTTCTTCTTTTTCTTCTTCTTCTAACCAATTGTTCTTGCTCTAAATATTGCCACTGTTGTCACTAACTTCTTTGTTGGATTGATGACTCAGATACAAGAAGCTCCTGTGCATGGTGGATCTCACAAAGGATTTCTTTTTTAGCTACTCATACCATATTATGCGTAGTCTCCAAAAGAACTTGTGCAATAAAGACACTGGCCCGGTTCTCTATGAAACCATGTTTGTCTGGAATGAGTTCTTGACTCGAGACATCCGGAATCACCTCCAGAATACGCTTTGGACTGTTGCTTTGGTTTATGGGTTTTTTAAGCAGGTGAACCTATAATGTTGTTTTTGATTGAACATAAATAGGGAAATAAGGTAAGGTGGATGGGAAAATTGAGCATAATTTTCAAATAACTCTAGCTGTTGCAAGGTTTTCTTTTTGAACTATAAACTCAATTCTGAACATGAAAATTACCTTTTTTTTATAGGTAATATTACTTTTTAAATAATTTCAATTTTACCAGGTTCTGATACTGTGTGCGTGGCATTTTATTCATTATGAAGATGAAACATTTCATTTTTGCTCTCAATTGTCCAAGTGATTGTACTCATGTCATTGATGTGCTTTTGTTTTGTGGATTTAGTTTTGTGAAGTGAATGGAATGCAGACAAATAATATTTCTTTCTTGGATGCATAGTGCTACCTATTATTGTTATTGCTGGTTTAGTATATTTGCTGAAACTCGATGACTTGTTTAAATATTGCCTACCCAAAATACAGATAATATTTTGACCCCTCTTTGAGCTTCACTATTTTAGATTTCTCTGATGGATTTGCTGTTTGATTCTAGGCAACACTTTCTCTATATGGACAAGATTTCAAACTGACCCTAATTGCTAGACGTTCCCGTCACTATGCGGGCACCAGGTAGGAGTGCATGTAGGCTTTTCAGATACACCATGTGCTTTGAATGGGAATGGATGCATATATTGGAAAATTGATTTTTCTTCATGCGGTTTTCGATGGTTTTAAATTATTGCTAGAACATTATATTATGTCTGTCACATAATTAAATTGGATAATATGTTCTCATTTACCATTGTAAAACAAGATATATTATTTACCATGGTTAAGATTGAACTTTACTTCTTATTTAGGTATCTGAAAAGAGGTGTAAATGAGAAGGGCAGAGTTGCTAATGATGTTGAAACAGAACAGATTGTGTTTGAGGATGTTCCAGAAGGGTTTCCGATGCAGATAAGTTCTGTAGTCCAAAACCGAGGCTCAATTCCTCTTTTCTGGTCACAGGAGACGTCACGCTTGAATATTAAACCAGACATTATATGTATGTCCTTGCATAAGTAACATCAGCTAACTTTATTTCATATATTTCTTTTACTGATTTTTCCCCTTTTCCAGTGTCAAAGAAGGACCAAAATTTTGAAGCCACCAGACTTCATTTTGAAAATCTTGTCAATAGATATGAAAACCCTATAATAATTTTGAATTTGATTAAGGTGAGAATATATGCTTAAGTTACTTATGGTTCAAAATTTTTTTTGATAGGGACTCATGGTTCAAATATTAAAGACATTTAGGCCTTGTTTGTTTTCCAAAAACATCTCATATCAAATTCATCGCTACACATTTTTAGGAATAAAATAAACAATTTAACTTTTTTAAATCTCAAAATAATTTTTTCAAATTCCAAAACAAAACTAATATTAAAAAATTATATTATAACAATATTTTATTCTTTTTTAACTTTTATCTTACCTCATCTCATTTCATCTCCGAAAACAAACCAGGCCTTAATTGTCTGTAATTGAAGTATTTTTTTTTAATTTATTTTGATGTCCGTCATGGTTTCTATTTGAATTTTGGCAATAAATAGACACATGAGAAGAAGCCCCGAGAGTCCATCCTCCGTGCAGAGTTTGCTAATGCAATTGATTTCATCAATAAAAGTTTGCCAGAGGAGAACCGTCTCAGGTTTCTTCACTGGGATCTACATAAACATTCTCGGAGGTATAAGTCTAACTTGCTCAGTTCTTGGTTCTTTCCTATTTCAAACAATGGTATTTCTTTTATTGATAGCTTGATTTTTCCTGCAAATGCTTATTTTTTCCCTAACCGAATTCCAGCAAAGCTACAAATGTATTACTCCTTCTGGGCAAAGTGGCTGCATATGCATTGACACTAACGGGATTCTTTTATTGCCAAGTAACACCAGCCTTTAGGCATGAAGGGTGTGTGAGATGGCTTTTGTCTGGGTTAGTTTTTGCTATCTCATTGCAATATCTTCCCCTGAATAATTTATGTGATTTTGATCATCATGATTCTTTATACATACTTAAAAACTTGAGTGAGTGCTAAGAGGTTTTGTTCCAAACTAGTTTGTATGTTTTCTACTAATACTGGGGGTATCTGATGCCATGGGTTGATTTTGAAACTTTGATTCAGGAACGTGGACAATGATAACTTTTCTCCTCGGAGGCACTGCAACTGTGATAATGAGGATGATTATTACTTGGTGGTTGGTGGTTGTGATAATGGTGCTGATAATGGTGCTAGTAATGTTGCCAATGGGAATCACCCTGTCAAGCGACCCATATTTCAGAAAGGGGTTCTCAGGACCAATTGTATAGATTGCCTGGATCGCACTAATGTTGCTCAATATGCTTATGGGTTAGCAGCTCTTGGACAACAACTTCATGTTCTGGGAGTTGCAGACAACCCAAAGATAGATCTTGATGCTCCTTTAGCTGATGATTTGATGGGGTTTTATGAGAGAATGGGTGACACACTTGCTCACCAATATGGTGGTTCAGCTGCTCATAACAAGGTAATTCTCACTTTTCATGCTTAGTGCGCGCTGCTTGGTAATTCCAAAATTCAATAGATTGACCCAAGGAAAGCCCCAGGTGTGGGGATCAGCTTTGAAGGCAGTTTCCCTACAATTTTTTACAATACCCCAATGTAAGAATGCAATTGGTTGCAGAACATTTGCATATCTCTGATAGTCCAACCCTATGGAATTTGTTATTAGATCCGCACAAGATTGGGAGGTGGAGTTGACCTCATTCTTCTTTAATTTTTTATACTTCATGCGGAGTGGTGGGCTGACAAAACCTGTTGGATTCCCTCTATGAACATTTGGGGTTGAGTCTTTATATGAAGCACTCTTCCCGAAGTGTTGCCCCTTATTTCCCTTAGAAAAGCATTTGGAGAAACAAGAGGGGTCTTTATTTTCAGAACTTTCTGACTTGTGGTATTCTAGTTATGCTTGGGTTCATGGTGGAACTGTTGCCCTAGTTGGTGAGACCAGCTCTATGTAATGGTCAACATTTGCCTTTAGTGCCTTTGGCTAATATTAAAACATTTTACTTGCCCGCCTATCAAAATTTAAAGTAAATGTAGTGCTGTATGTGTAAAATTGAAGAAGTTACTGGAAGGAAGGTTTGAGACTTTACTCATAAAGAAAAAGGAAGGTTTGAGACTTCAATACCAAAGAATAACTAGACTATGATACCATGATGGGAGCACACATATAACACTCATAACTATGCTCCTTGTAAGTTTAAAAGTTAGACTGAAGCATTAGCTTTTGGGGGTTTGGTGGTGAACTATGCAGTGTTATTTGATATGGTTGCTAATTAGGTGCCTGGTTGTTGATCCACCCATTAACAACTCCTATGGGTGTTAGGCACAATATATGACCTCCAATGCTGAATAGAATATGAAGCTTCCTCCCTTCTCCCACTATATTGCCTAAGAAATCATCTAAATTGTTACTATCCTGCTGCATTTGTTAACTTCTGCAACTTCTGATGCCATAGATATTCTCTGAGAGAAGGGGTCAGTGGAAAGCAGCAACGCAGTCTCAAGAATTTTTCAGAACCCTTCAACGATATTACAGCAATGCCTATATGGATGCAGAGAAACAAGATGCAATTAATTTGTAAGTCTTGCATTGGAAACTATGTATTACTTTCTAGGAGAAATGCAAGGTTTGTGCTGATTCTAGAGTGTCTACCAGTCGTGCTCTATTCTACAAGTTGCATATACATGTTAGCTTGATTCTTTAGTTGGCTCAAATAACTCATTCTCTGGCCTATTCTAAGTAAAGATTTAGTGGTAGTGGATGATGGTCTTGCTGCAATTTTATTATCTTCCGGTCATTGTCTTCATGTATATGTCCTCCTTTATTAGAAGGGTTAGTGTTTGATTCCATTTAATTGGTGTCATATCAGGAAACAGCTTTTTTTTTTTGGGGGGGGGGGGGGGGGGTTTACTCCCTTGATTTTGATAAACTGCTACCACTTTTGAAAGAATAAAATGTTAACACAACTTGTTCCATATGCTTTTACTTCAAATAAGTTATTACATTCATTCCTTTTTCAAATTATTGGTGCAGATTCTTGGGTCACTTTCAGCCGCAACTGGGCAAACCTGCACTTTGGGAACTGGATTCAGACCAGCACCGTGATGCGGGTAGGAATGGGCATATATATGTGGATGAAGATGGAAGGTAACTAGCTAGCTAAATGAAGCCTTGAACTCCTTCAGTTGATCAATCGCGGTGGCAAAAAGATATAGGCTTAGGCAAAAATAGATGTATGCATTTAAATGTTTTAATATGACTTTCTTAGTTTCTAGTTTTGTTTGATCTCTTTTCTTTCAAGGTATCCATAGCATAATTTTTAATTTCGTACTATACCGGTTGATTGTCTGGTACAGATTATATAGTGGTTTCGTACCGGATAAAATATCGGCTATATTGGATTTCGGCCTTTTACCTTTTTTTTTTCCATCATTTCTTGTTATTTTTTTTACCCAATTCAGACTAGACTATTTACATATATATATATATTTATATATATAATTAATTTATATATTGACTATTTTTTTGAAATATAATTTATATATGTATTTATATATATAATTTATTCATGTATAGATTATTCCGAAATGGTACATGAAATGGTACCATACCGAAATATCTCGTTTCAGTGCCTTGACTGAAACACTCACCGGTACGGTATTCAAAACTTTGATCCATAGTGCATGCACTAGCCTATATGCATGTGAGATTTGGTGTCAGAAGTTATTGGTTTAGTGCCAAGATATATATCATGAATCGTGTGCAAGATCAGAATTTTAATTAATGGCATGTAGGATTTACTTTACAGCAATTGTTTATTGTTTGATAGTATTAGATGCTGCTAAAGTTAGGAACTTAGGGCTGAGACAATAATTAAACCAGTTGTGACACCATACCATGGATGAGCTACAAGGCACCTCTAGGTGGTAGCTTTGCTTACTATCTATGTACTTTTTCCATTAATTTTCTTCTTCTTCTTTTGTTTTCTGCCAACAGCTTTATTTTTACCAGTAAGATCCCTCAACATACACTTGTGGCAATAGTGCGGTTGACTATTTGCAGAAAATTAGAAAATAGTATATAAGTTCCATATATTGATTTCAAAGAAATTTGACAAGCACAATTTAATTGTTGTGCTCTTTCAAGTTTGTGCCTGAATTTGTCCACTCCAACCAAACAAGAAGGATTTTCTAGATTGCTAGGTTTTTTCATGGTTTTGCATACTGCATGGTTCCTGAATTTCTAATAATTATGCCGGCTTTAACCAATATATGTTCGGCAAAAATTTGCTGCTGCAGTGTAGTTTATGCTTGCCATGTTTTCATTCTCTAGGTCGATTTTCCAAAGATCCTTATCGGATGGGAACATACTTGGTGAAAGTAGCTCTACCATGTCGGCCAAGACTGTGAAGCATGCTTCTAACTCAGTTTTGCCTGAGCGACCACAAGGATCAAGCAACTTTCTATCAGAATCATCACCAGAAATATCAACTTGTGAAAGTGATATAGCTTTTTCGAGGTTTGTTTACATCACTTTGTCTTTATTGGACTCACCAAGTCCTTTCTCCATTTGTTTAGAGGCATTTTCTTTCAGTACTTTTTTAGATTCATTAAAATCTAGTCCCATTCCTGGTCAGCTGCACATTTTCTCTTCAGTTACAAACTAACAAATAGGAATTTTGAAATCTATTATCCTTTCTTTTTATATTTTGAAATATGCTTTACTTATAAAAAATATATATATATTTTGAAATATACTACAAAACTTTAGAATTTTTTAACCAAACACTCTTTTTTTGCTTCAAAAGAGCTTTTTAAAGTGTTAATAATGCGTTTTCGTCTCCCAACTGCAAAGCCAAATAGGCCCTCTGTTCTCCAGGACTATAGGGTTGTTTTGGTTTCAAACCATGTAGAGAAGTTACAACGTGAATTTTTATGCAGTGGGATAAGTGAAGAGTTTTAAGTTTTCATTTAGTGAGTTGGGCAAAGGTATGCACTCTGATATTTGGTGGAGGGTTTGGAGTTTGAAATTTGTTAATGTTCAACTGAACTGGGAAATGGGTTTGGAGATATCAACAAGAAAGGGACACTCAGTGAAGGTGGTAATGGACTAAAAGTTTGGAATGGCTTGGAGTAGTTCGTGCTCAAATGAGGTAAATGGACCCACATGGGGTGGGATTGTAGAAACATATAAGAAGAGGATGGAGGGCCTTTTCTAGATATAGGGGATGTGAGGTGGGTGATGGGGTTCAGAATTAAGCTTTGACATGATTTATGGTGTTGAGATAGGATACTCAAGGAAACTTTCTTAGAAGTGTATGAGATTGCGTGGGTACAGAAAGCCTCAATAGCTCATTTCGATAGAATGTAACTAGGTTTATCTTTTGTATACTCCCTGTGTACTTGAGCTTTGCCTAGTTGCATTCAATCAATAAAGGTTATTACTTATCAAAAAAAAAAAAAAAAGCCTCAATAGCCAATTTTCTGGAATTTCCCAAAGCTCTCCTTGGTAGAATTTTCGATTTCCAGAGCAGCTGATGCATTCACTGAGTTTTTTTTTTACTCCACTAGACCAAGAGTTGAGACATAGACAAGGCCTTTTTTTGCCCTTCTGCGAAAGTGAAGTGCTCGTTCCTATTATCGGTCCTCACTACTCAAGACATTAATTCATTTCCTTGGGAGAAAATTTGGAGGACCAAAGCCCCTCCAAAAGTAGTTTTTGTTTTTGTCTGTACAACTTAGGAAAGATCCTTACTGTAGATAACCTAAGGAAACATCAAATCATTTTGGTGGATTAGTGCTGTATTTGTAAAAAGAATGGGGAAATGGTAGATCATCTGCAACTACACTGTTTGGTAGCCACCAGGGCACCATAGAATGACTTCTTTGGATGGAGTCAGGTCAGCATGGGTTATGCTATAAGGGTGATAAGACTTTCCAGAAATTGGGGTTATATGGCAGCACACATTGCAGCAATAGGGAAGATGATTTCTCAACGATTGTGGTCATGCATATGAAGGTAAACAAGTTTCAAAGATCATGAGCGGACATTGGATGAACTTAAATTTTTCTTCAACACTTTGTTAATTTGGGCAATTGCAATAGAGTGTAATGGACTAAGTGTATTATATGGTGCATTTGGCTGGAAAGAAATGAGAGGTGTTTTAATGATAGGGAACACAATGCAGATAAATTCTGGAAGTTTTTTTATCAGTACTCTGCTTACCTGGTTTTCTGCTATTGTACTCAAGGGAGGGGCAGTAAACGAGTTCTTTTCCTCGTTGCTTTAGTATTAGAATGTAACTAGATGTTTCTTTTGTATACTCCCTGTGTACATGGGCCTTGCCTATTACATTTGATGAATAAAATTTTAACTTATCAACAAAAAATTGTCCATGATTTTTTTGTACCTGTTTCTCATCTTCCTTAGGTCTCTTTTGTATACATTCCGGTCATATGGGACTACTCCAATAAAACTCTTGTTGATAAAAAATAAATAAATAAAATAAATACAGTTACTTTTGTGAACTGGGGCTTGTAGCATCAGCTTTTGCTGATTGAAGGATGGAAGATATATTTTCAGGTTTAGATTCACAATCCACCACCTCCAGAATCTATAGGGATTATGATCTCAAAACTAGTGGATATTTTGGAAGAAATCTATAGGCCAAAGAAATAGAAAAGCATTAAATGGACCATTTATATTCTATCTGGAACAAGTGATAATGGACCTAATCATTGGGTGGGCCTAGGGCTGGAAACGATCCGATCAAAGACGAGTTCGAGTCGAATCGAGTCGAGCTGGACTCAAATAACTCGAGTTCTCGAGCTGAGAGTTTGCCGAGTCGAGTCGAATTCGAGCCGATCAAAGACGAGCTCGAGTCGAATCGAGTTATTTATCGATCTTTGTTTTTACTCTCTAACGAACCGAGCCGAACTTAGTCGAGTAATTACTCGAGTTCCTTACTCTTTATAAATATTTGACTCAATAATTTTTTTGTGAACTTAATACATTATTATTGTAAAGAAACAAAATGTTATTTCTATATAAAGTAACAAAATATATTACTTATACAAAGTATTAAAATAATATATATAACACAGAAAATATATATAATAAAAGAATATATTTAAAAATATATGCAAGATTATATATATGTATATAGAAATATTACGAGTATTGTTACGAGCCCAAAACGAGTCGAATCGAGTTTATACGAGTCTTGTTCATGAACACAAATCGAGTCGAGTTGAGATTATACGAGTTTAGCTCGTTTAATATTTGAACAAATATTAGTGCTCACGAACAACTTATTTATTAAATGAATCGAGTTCGAATCGAGTTTATACGAGTCGAGCTCAAATTGTTCACGAGCAGCTCTGTTCGTTTGCAGCCCTAGACCGTGGGCCGGTCAGGATATTGTTGAAGTCAAGCCCAATCTCCAACCTAGGCTCAAAGGCAATCTATTTTTGGTGAAAATCTGTTTGTTGGCTTTCTTATGGGCCTATGGCTTTGTTGCACTGATCGGTGTGTTAGAGATGAATTTCAAGACTTCAAGGTTAATCTTAAAGAGCCAATGAAAAATATCCCTACCCACCCAGATACACACACCGAGATGATGCTACTATCACTGATGAAGAGAATAGATGGAAGATGCTTACTGGATTAATTTTAGGGTAAAAGAGAAGCCTATAATCCTTGAATGGTTCTCCAAAATTTGTTAAAAGAAAAAAGTGCATGTGTTTTGGGCTGGACTGGATGGGCGTCAAATAAGTTTCTAAGCTACCTGAAATACCTGCTGGTGTGTCTGATTATGAGATTATGATTAGGTCCTCGTGTTCTGATTCAGAAGGGAGTTTATCTGCTTGCGAATTAAACATGTTCGAGTACGAAATGTGTATTTGGATTCGTATCAACAACCTTGTCTTAGTTGTCAGCATGTATTGGCACTTTCACTGTATCTCTTTAAAAAAATTCATGTATTTAGTTAGTTTATGTCTTCTTACTTTGTGTATTTAGCAATTAATTGAGTGATACTACCTTTTTTATGTTCATATTTGTGAATGCAATCATTACAGACAGACTATATGCAGCACAGTTTTCTTTTGGAATTCAAAAACTCATGTTACTTAATGATTCCTTACCTTATTTGGCTTGTTTCTTGTGGTGTGGATGTTTTTATGTAGGTATACCTCATCAATGCCTTGCAGGCAGCTTTTTGGAGATATGCAAAGAGATCGATGCCTTGAAACCAATCATATTTACTACTCAGAACATGGAGATTTGTCCAACTGCTCAAATTTTATTGACCTTGAGTGGTTATCTTCCTCTGGGAATTCATGCGAGGAAGAGATATTTGAGAGGTATTTTTCAATTAGCTCTAAGAAAGTGATAACTTTGTTAATAAAATATTTGGAAAGGCCAAACATAAAAAGAGCCACCTAAGCACGAGAAGGTTAATGCAATGATCGGGTGTTTCTTTGGTACAATGGTTAAAATTTTGGAGGGTAAAGCACACTCATAGGTTTGATTGTTTAGAGCGGCCACTTCATAGAAAAGGGCTTAAAGTTGGACTATATCCAGATCACCCTTCCCCATATCCTACATTGGAAGGTTTGATGCTGGCTAATGGCTTTTTTTGGCCAGGTGGATTAATCAGTTGTTTGTTTCTTTTTAATAGTTTGGTTCCCCTAGTTACTGTGACAAGGATGTTATCTGATCTTTGAACTATAACTCAGGAACCTAATTTCCCTCCATCAAATGTGTCCGCAGGTCATCATTGCTCACAAACTCTTCAGTTGCTGGGTTATCGTCAGAAAACGTTGTCAATGGAGTGATAGGAGAAACTACCCCCTCCACAAGTGAATATGGATCCAGCATGAAAGTAAGTACCCAGCCTTTGGACATTGGTAGCTTATGTAAGAATGTTAGTGATCGACATTAACTAGGTCAAAGTTGCAACTGTTTAGGAATTGGCCTGCACTAGTTTCTTGTAGATCAAACTTGAAGCACTCATAAATACAAGATATCTTGTTTCCAGTAATATCTTTGAGTATCCTTTTTTTTTTTTTGATAAGTAAGAAGTAATTTTATTGATATAAATATAAATAGGCATAACCCAAGTACACAAGGAGTATTCAAACAAAAATGCCTAAATACATTCTAAAAGCTATAAATTAAATATAAGAAATCATGCACATTACTTCCATTAGGTACAATGGTTGAGAATCAAAGGATTAAAGCATGCAAAAAAAAATTCTTAAGTTTCGCCATTGTTCGCTCTATATTTTTTGAAGTACCACACATTCCTTTCCGACCAAATACACCACATAAGGCATAGTGGGATCATCTTCCATTTTGCTACCGCCTATGGACAGTCTTAAATACCCTTCCAGCACGCAAGCAGATCAACTACCTTAGATGGCATAACCCATGCAACATCCACTTTACTAAAGATTGCATTCCACAATGCTCGTCATCTCACAATGTAGTAATAGATGGTCCATTGATTTTCTTGTGATTTTTATACAAATAACATCAATCCATCACAATGAGTCCCCTCGGACGTAAGTTGTTTGTGGTTAGAATATTCCCAAGGGCTGCAGTCCATACAAAGAATGCTACTTTGGAAGATACACAAGACCATTGCACGCTCTTCCACGGAAAACTACATTACCTTGGGAGACTAAATTTTACAACAGGACTTGATTGTGAATTTCTTGCTATCTACAGACTACCACTATATTCTGTCACCCTATGCCGTTATACTTCTTAAGGAGTATAACAAACTGAAAAAAGTTGAAACAGTAGACAGTTCCCAGTCGTAGTTATCCCTAGTGAATAGGATATTCCAATGGAGGGAACCATGAGCAATAGCAAACAAATCTGCCATTGAAGCCTCTTTGTTAGCTGCAATGTTATAGAGATTTTGGAAAGACCCTTTCCAGCGAGCATTCTCCACACCAAACGTCTTGCCAAAATATGATTCTGGCGCCTTCACCAATCACAAAATGGATATTATTCTCAAAACACTGACAACGCCCCCTAATATATTTCCACAGATCCACACTATCATCCCCCCCCCCCCAAAAAACAAAAAGGCACCTCTGTGTCTAGCAACAATAACTTACTTCCACAATGACTCCCTCCAATTAATATCTCCATAACCATTTTTTTAGTAGCGCTTTATTGAAAATTCTCAAATTGCGCACTCCCAATCCTCCATTAGATATTGGGGAGCAAAACTTATTTCACTTAAAAAAATCGAATTTAGTTACCTCTCCCAAACCCCTATAAGAAGACTTGAAATAACTTCTCAATCCTATTCGCCATCCCTGTAGGTAATGGGAATAAAAAAAATGTCGGAAAATTAGATAAAGTGCTCATCAATGTGAGTTGCCCCCCTTTGATAGATATAACTGTTTCCACGCAGCCAACCTTTTCTCCACCTTCTCAGTGACACCATTCCAAATAGTTTCAGTTTTGAAAGTTGCTCTCAACGGAAGGTCCAAGTATTTCATAGGCAAGGAAGACACTTTGCAACCCATGAGATTTGCTAGACTATTGATACTAGGCACCACCTCCACCACCACCATCTTAGATTTAGCAAGGTCTATCTTAAGTCCCGAAACAACTTCGAAACATGACAAATGTTTGTACAATTTGAATTTGACCTTGATCCGCTTCACAAAAGAGAATTGTGTCATTTGCAAATAAAAGGTGTGAAATCATGATTGAGCCATTAGTATTATTACCCAATATAAAACCAGCTAAGAAGCTTGCGTCAACAACTTCCTTTACCATCTGGTTAAGGGCTTCCATAACAATGACGAAAAGAAAAAGGAGACAGTGGTTTCCCTTGTTGCAACCCATGAGAATTGTTGAAGAATCCCGGAGGAGTACCATTAACTAACACTGAGAAGCAAACAATAGTGACACCGAAACCACATCCCCCAAGCATGTAGAAGAGAAAATCCCAATTCACATAGTCATATACTTTCTCCATCTCAAGCTTGCATAGAATGCCAGGTATGCCCTCCTTTAGCCTATGATCCAAACACTCATTGGCTATGAGCACTGAATCAAGTATCTGCGCCCTCGCACAAAGGCATTTTGAGGTTTATAAATGATTTTCCCCATAACAAAGTTTAGACTATTGGCAATGACCTAGCCAATGCAAGTCCAAACTTTAGAAAAACCATCCACATTGGACTAGTCAGAAATTCAAAAATCAACACTTGAGCTACAGTTTTTCTTGGGTGATCTCCAAACTTGGAGAGTTACTGTTCACATGCCAAAAGATTATTTAATGAATTTCTACATTGTACTATTTTTCGATTGATTGCTTCCGTCTATTAAATTTTATCATTTGTTCAATATATCTATTTTAGGCATCCACCTGACATGATCATGTTTTTTTTTGTTCATGTTTTAAATAATTTAAATAATTATTTTATGAATTTCCACATTGTATTGTTTTCTAATTAATAGTTTCATGAAATGGATTTTTTAAAAAATAATAAAAGTACTACAAATTATTAATTAATATTTGTTTTAGAAGTAAAATAAATATTTTATTTAATGATTAATTAATATAAGAAGTGTATTTGTAAAAGAAAAAAAATATATCAAATATTATTAAAATATAGAATATTATTTTATTATTTTATCTTTAAGATGGCTAGTCCAATGTGGACTCATCTGGCTAAAACTTTGATGCTATGGCCCAAAATGTAAGATTCTAGCTAAACTTTGGACTTGGTCATTGCCAATACTTTCGGCCGATTAACTAGAACCTTTGAAATAATCTTATAAACCATAACATCACCTCCTACTGTCTCCTAACAATGTTGAAAGAATCCCATCTGAAAAACCATCCGGCCACCATCCGGCCCGGATGCTTTGTCTTTAGCCATATTGCTAATGACCTTATAAATCTCATCTTCTTCAAATGATCTTTCCAACCATCTCGTACTTTGGGTATCAATAGACTAAAAAAAAAACATCAAGCTTTAGCCTCCACGAACTCGGTTCCGTAAGCAAATTCTCATAATAATTCATAACATGGTTCTCTAACTCGGGGGGATGAGAGAACTTGGTTACCTGAGGTGAGTGACTCTAGAACGGTGTTGCGCCTATTTAGCTACTTTATGAAAGAACTATACTTCTCTCCTTCTTTTAACAAAGTGTCCGAGATTTTTGTCATCACGAGGTCTCTTCCATCAACAATACCCTCTCCAATTCCGTTGCCATTGCACTCTTCCTCACCAAGACTTCATCTGGGGAGTCTCCCATCAAAACTTGCCCCTTCAACTCTTGTAACTCCCCCATTAAGGTAGTCATATGACTTTGGGTATCGATAGATTCAAAAAATAAACCATTGAGCATTGGCCTCCACGAGATCGGTTCCGTAAGCAAATTCTCATAATAATTCACAATATAATTCTCTAACTCGGGGGATGAGAGAACTTGGTTACCGGAGGTGAGTGGTTGCACCTATGTGAATTAGCTACTTTATGAAATAACTATATTTCTCTCCTTTTAACACAGAGTCCCAGATTTTTGTCGTCATGAGATCTCTTCCATCAACAATACCCTCTCCAATTCCGACGCCACTACACTCTTCCTCACCAAGACCTCATTTAAGGAGTCTCCCATCAAAACTTGCCCTCCAACTCTTGTAACTCCCCCATTAAGGTAGCCGTATGACTGTTAACACAACCAAAAACTTCCATATTCCATTTCTTAAGATCTTGCTTCAAACCTTAAGCTTACTTGCAAGAATGAAAGTAAGAGTACCTGTAAGCTGATAAGAAGCCACCAATCACAAACCTTATCAACAAACCCTATTATCCAACTTGAATTACCAGCAGCCTCTTTGAATATCACCACAATCTAGCAAAATGGGGAAATGGTCCGAGCAAACCCGATTCAATTGTTTCTGAAATAGGTCCGGAAAACGTGCTTCCCAAGAAGGAGAGATAAGAAACCTATCAAATCTTGACCACCCCTTATTATTGAACCATGTTGACTCATCTCCAACAAGGGGAGGTCCATGAGGTCCATGAGGTCCAAATCAAACAAAAATTCAGCGAACTCCTCCATAGCCAAAGAGGTACAACAATTCCCTGAACGTTCGCTAGGAAAGTGGGTGATGTTAGAGTCCCCGCCCTTATACCACAGCATATCCCATAAATAGGATAAATCCAATAATTCCTCCCAAAGTTTTCTCCTTTCTCTATCCATGTTAGGACCATAAATGCCTACAAAGCTCACTCCCACCCATCTACTATGTTTTTGAAAAGACTAGCAACCGAGAAAGTCCCAACACATTCTTCTACTGCCCTCCATCACCCTTTTGTCCCACATTAAAAGTACACCCCCCCCGATGCTTTAGAAGAAGCCAAATGGGACCATCCCACTTACGAACACCCCCATAAGCTGCGAATAACTCATCTATCGACATCCCACAATTTTGTTTCTCGAAGACAAACTACGTCAACCTTCCAAATCCGCAATAAAGATTTTATGTGGAGGTGCATATTGCGATAATTTAGTCCCCGCATGTTCCAAGAGAGGATCTTAGGTTTCATTGACAATGTTGACTCCCCGTCCCTTCGTTCTATCCCTTCCGTCACTCCCCTTCTCTTCGTATTGAGTATCATCTTTATTTCAATCAAATATATAGTGATCAAGGAATTATATTTGGAGTAGTTGTTTTAGCTGTATATTTTTGTGCACTCAACGTTCACGTGTGGAGTTCGCACAATAATGATGTTTGATGCTTACTGAGCTGATTTTTGGTCATACTGGTTCTCTAGTGGAGTGTGCTCTTAGTTCTCTTGATTTGAGCTTCAATTGTTGGTTGGTCCCATGGAATACATTATCAGCTTCAGAAGCTGGAGAAAGCTTACTGAAGGTTCTGTTGATATGCGCTGATATTTTTTCTTTTCCTGTGTCATGTCATGTCATAACATGTCATGTAGGGTAGGGAGCGGACCGGAACAGATCTATCTTATGGTATTGCACAGAATTCCGATGTTCTCGAGGATTTTTCAGCTGGCTTTGTGCACTGGGTGAACCATGGAGAGACACTCTGCCATTAAAGTTAGGCTAACTTTTTCCACCCTAATTCGATATATTCACACTTTCGTTTCTCAGGCTTCTGTAACTGATCCACCTGAGAAGAGACCATATTAAGTATAGCAAGGGTAGCGGGAACAAGAGAGATCAGAAGCGGTGAATCCGGCAATTTTTCTTTAAGATGTTTTCCCACGAAAGCAATCATCTGGGCCTCATCTATGACTTGCAGCATTAAGTTCCATCCGGGAAACCATGATCAGAACCCAATACCAAAGTACAAGAGTAAATAGGCAACGATTAAAAATTCTTTTTGGAGCTCTCATCTTCTTCTTTCTTAATCCTAGTATTCGCGGACTCGTGTAGGGAAGTCGCTTTGTAAATATTTTCATTATACTAGACCGAGCTCCAGTTTCAGAATTGCAGGTCATTGATTCTTTATATTGCTTCATGTTTATTTGTGGTCAAGCATTCCGAGTCCAGCTACTGTAGAACTCCCTCCCACTTTCGATGTGTAATTGTAGAGCCCAATTATCTAACCCCCCTATAGACGTCTAAATGGATTTTTTTTTTTTTTAATAACTAGACCAAATTCATATACATAGGGAGTGTACAAAAGGGACATAGTTACACTCTTAGCAAACTGAAAAGAACTTGAAAACTTATGAACATTACCTCCCTTTAATAGAAAAGCAGAAAATCATTGAATCAAAACAATACAAAAAAAGTTGCAGATTTTCCTCGTGATCCTCTTTTTGTAATTGAAGTATCTCTTCTTTCCATCCAAAGGCACTATAATATACAATGAGGGATCATGCGAGGAGGTCTGTGATACTCTTGGGTATAACCCAATTCAGACCAGCCCTCTTAAGATTCCATCCCATAACTCCCTTCACTTCATAATGTAGAAAAATGAACATTTTCTTATGGGTGGGTATATACAAAGAACTTATGTTCGAAGTTTTGAATATTGTATCAACAGATGTTTCGATCAAGGCATTAGTACAAACTAGTTTGGTACAGATTTCGTTTCAAATACAATTTCAAGATTATATATATGAATAAATTAATTATATATATAAATTATATTTCAAAATAACATCAATATAAGTCAAAATAACACAAAAGATTACTAGGTAAGGATGATATTTATTTAAGAATTAGAAATTTTGAAACTATATATCTTCAATTATTTAGGTTATTATTTCTTATTTTAAAAAAATGACATTTTACACCATATATATATATATATAAGAAATATTTTACATCATATAAATTTAATGATTAAGATTAAATATTTCACTTATTATTTTTATAGTTTAAAATTTAAAATACAAAAATACTTAAAAAATAAAAAACAAAGTGAAGATCGCTTTGAAAAGTGGGAAAAAGTACACTAAAACACGAAACTAGTACACATTTCCCTCCAACTTATAGTTTGAGATTTTTATTTTTTTATCATTTTTTAAAGTATTTTTTTAACATCTTTAATCATTAAAAAATTATATATTTTTTTTATTAATAATCACTTTCTTAATCATTAAATAATTTTTAAAAAAAATACAAAAATATTAAATGAGTAGTAAGAATGTAGTAAAAATTGATTTGAAAATCATACCCCCTCTCAATATTCAACGCATAAACTATATTTTGGAAGAAAACGGAGGACTAACAATACCTTTAAAATTAGTTCATAAACTACTTTAAACGGAAACCCAAAACAAAAGAAAACGGAGAAACAGCAAAATCCCTTCAAAGACGAGCATCTCGGAATAACAAGGATGGCAACAGAACTAGTCTCAAGCTGCTTCTGAGAACCGAAGATTTCCTACTCTCTGGTAGAAACGTCAACCAAGAATGGGAAAGATTCGGGTTATGTGATCGAGTGGAACACTATCTGCTGTGTTTTTCTTCAGCTCAGGATGGTTGAATTCATTGCGAGGTAGGACAATGAGTTGGCCCCTGCCATGACTTTTCTCAAGAATCCAGCCAGAATTTGCAACGTGGTGCTCAAGGAATTTGTCCAAGGACAGACCTTCAATGTTGATAGCCTGCAAGATCGACCAGGAATAAGAAGTTTTACATAGAAAGATAAATATATAAAAAGGAGTAAAGCAAGATATATCTAAATAATCCCCACAGAAAAGAAAGACTAAATAAAAGAAAGAACAAATATCAAATTCAAGGATTAAATCAAACATCATTGTCAGGGTTACATTGTCAGACTCAAGCCTTACATGAACAGATCATTAGGCAGTAGAATAACAATAGTAAAATGCAATGAATACCCCATGACCACAATCTGGAAAATCATCAGAAATTAGTGTCCTCAAATTACACACATCCTACCGCACATAACCTTTAGATATTCGTTTTCTGTTATTATGCTGAAATATATCATTCTCATCTAGGCATTGGTTCCTCAACAACACAAACACTATACCAGCCAGGTAGAAGCTGGCCATCAAACCACGTGCTAGAAATAGAAATGACATTGCCCAGTAAGTAAACAATATCAAGTAGAGGTGTTCATATGGGCCGAGTTTTACCCGGCCTGGATTAGTATCCCGATACCCGGATACTAATGCGGTTTTCAGATCCTATAATACAGGCCGGATATCCGTTTTATTATAAAGCGGATATATATGGGCCGGGTAACCAGATTAATCCGGAACCTGCTTTTAAAACCCAGATGCTTTACTCTAAATGACGCCATTTAAAACTTTTGCCTCTTACACACCCCCCCCCGGGCCGGCCGCGGGGGCGGTGGTCGACTCAATTCACACCTCTCACTCTCACTCTCTCTGCATAGAAACCCTGGCATCCGACCCATCGCCATCTCCAAACGAATCTCCGTCGTCGAATCCCCGTCGCACAGCCTGTCATTCTCACATCACACTTTTTCGGTACTCTCTCTCTCTCTCTCTCTCTCTCTCTCTCTCCCCTCCCTGTAAGTAAAAACCCAAGTTGATTCTAGGGTTTTATAGGTAGGCAGAAATGATATGATATAATCTAGGGGTTGCTACTCTACTCTTCCAAATGTACCGCTCAAAGTTACTATTAGTGGATTTATGTGTGTATTTTGTTTCTTACCCACAGCCTTCCCTGTAGCCTTTACTCTGTTGGCTAGGAATGATTTACACCAAAAGATTGAAATCCAAATTTGTACTTCTTTCTAGATACATGTGATGTAAAACTTTCGTAAAAAATTTATAATCACTAATTAGTTTTATGAAATGAAACTGGAGCATCCTAATTGACTCTAATCGAGATCCATTTTCAAAAAAAAAAAAAAATAGATAAATAAAATTGTCAGGTAAAAGTCAGAATTTGGAGTAATGATACGTGTGATAAACTTGGTTAAATAGATACATGTGATTGAAAAAAATTTTAAAATTACTTATCATCATCACTACTTTGGCCCAGAAAATAAAAATGATCATAACTCTGCTCAATCACATTCACATCATCAATATTGTTGCTCACCGTCGTCATGATACCAATTAGATGACAAACCAAGGCCCAACTCTTGTTAACACTTTAAGTAGATTAGCATTCAACTTAGGGGAGATAAAGGATCTCCTAGTAGAGTGTAGAGTGTAAGCATGTAGTCCTGGCTTGGCTTTGGTCTGGTTCAAGGATGGATTCTGCTTAGAGTTTAAATTAATGAATCCCCTATGCAGTTGCATGTATGCCTATTCAGTAGGTACTTTTGAGGAATTTTCATGAATGCAGCCTGGATTTTGTTTCTCTTTACTGCTAAAAAAAATTTGTTTTTCTCTCTTATAGTTATATAATATAATGGGGACAACTGTCTTGAAAGAGTGGTTCCTCAGGCTTTGCTGTTTCTGCATAAATCCTCTGGTCACGTTCCTTTCTTAGTGGTCCTAATTTGAACTGAGCAAGATCCTTCAAGACTTTATTGATTAATTCTGGTATTAAGTTAAATGAAGGTCTCAATCTTGTTTAAGATTACTCTTCCTCACTTTTTCATTGTTCTCTTCTTAAGGTAAAATGACTTCTAGTCTTACCAAGAAGATCAGGATATAAACTATATTATGGATAAGTTTTATTTTTAATGCCTTCCAGCAGTAACTGTCAAAATCTAGTGTTTTGGCATGATTTGCTAATGTTAAAAGAAAAAAAAAAAAAAAAAAGCGAAATTATATATATATTCACATCATTTACTCCTGTTTCACTTTTTAATGTTGATTAATTAAATAGTTAAAATAGTATTTCATATAATTTGTTTCTTAATTATATGGTTTGGTTTGTTTCTTAATTATTTGTTTCTTAATTATATAGTTTGGTTTGGTTTGTTGTGTTTTGTTACTCAATAACAGATGGAAGAAGATTCTATAAGTTGGAATCTTAGTACGACACAAGGGGTTAGTGGTAACTCCTCTTTTCCAGTGGATGTGGAGGAGCATGAGAGTCTTCCATCCCATTCATCCACACATACCTGTTCCGTTCCACCTGTACCCAAAAAACCTAGGAAAACACCTAGTAACCAATCGGTGTCTTGGGAACACTTTGAGAAAATGCTACCTATTGACCTTGATGAACCAAAAGCTCGATGCAAACATTGTGATAAGCTATTTAATTGTCATTATAGGAATGTCACTTCTTCTATGAAACACCACCTTTATTATACATGTGAAAAATCTCCTCTTTACCGTAAACATCGTGGAAAAAGTAAATCCTCTAGTAGTAATAGGGATGCGGAGGGAAAAACATGTAGCCCAAGCTAACAAGGTCTAGTCAACTATGATGCTGAAAAATTTAGGGTGTCTACTGCTAAGTTTTTTATTAGGTGTGAATTGCTTTTTAGGCTAGTAGAACACGAAAAGCTTATTGAGTATGTGGTTGATCTAGAGCCTCGATTTATTTTACCATCTCGAACCACTCTAAAAAGAGACTGTATGAAGTTGTATGATGAAGAGAAGATACAGCTAAAGAAATTATTAGAGGGTCAAAGAATTTGTCTAACCACCGATACCCTGACATTGGTACAAAATGTGAACTACATGTGCATTACTGCACATTTTATTGATTGCAATTGAAGATTGCATAAGAAAATACTAAAGTTTTGCCAAATTCCCAACTGTAGGGGAAAAACTATTGGGAGGGTGTTAAACTTAGGTTTGCTTGATTGAGATATTAATAAGATTTTGACCATCAACGTTGATAATGCCTCCTCTAATGATGTTGGTGTTGATTACATGAAGAGGAGGATAATAGATTGTGATTCTACCATATTGAATGGTGACTTACTTCACATGCGGTGTGCTGCTCATATACTGAATTTGATTGTTAATGACGGTTTGGAAGATGTTAAACATTTAATATCAACGATTAAAGAAGCCATCAAATATGTGAAGTCTTCACCGTCGAGATTTTTCAAGTTCAAGACTTGTGCATTAGAGGAAAATATTAGCAGTAGGATGTTGTGTACGGATGTTTCTACTAGATGAAACTCCACATATTTGATGTTGAGTACCGCTATAAAACACAAACAAGCCTTTGAACGCTATAATATGTATGTGGATCATGATTTCGTTAACCCCAGTAGTGATGATTGGTAAAAAGCACAGATTTTTGTAGAGTTGCTGAAAATATTTTACGATGTCACATTAAACATTTATGGGTCTTTGTATGTGACGGCTAATGTATATTTCCAAGAATTGTGCACAATTGAAGATACAATAAATGATATGTGCATGAGTGAGGATGGTATCACTAGGACCATGGGCAAAAACATGAAAGAAAAGTGTGAAAAGTATTGGGGTAATACGGATATGTTCAACTTGTTGATATATATTGCTCATGTGCTTGATTCACGTTACAAAATGGTGTCATTAAAATTTTGGTTGGAACAATGCAAAAGGGATGAGTTAGCGGATAAGATAGAGGCCAAAGTCAAAACTCTTATTAAGCCGTTTGATTGAGCAGTATAGCATATTTCGTGTGGCTAGTGGGGGGAGTTCTATTGTGGCTCAAAGGAGGCCAAGCATTACTTCTACTTTTTCTAGTAGCTCGAGTAAATTTGATATGAAGTTAGAAAAATATCTTGAGCAGCATGAATTTATGGAGTTTAGATCAAAACTAAATAAGTATTTGTCGGAGGAACGTGCAGGAAAATCAACTAGTTTTGATATCTTGGATTGGTGGAGAGTTAATGCCGCCAATTATCCCGTTCTTGCTGAGGTAGCACGTGATGTGTTAGTCACCCCCATTTCTACTGTTGCCTCGAAATCTACATTCAGTACTGGAGGACGCATCTTGGATCTTTTTAGGAGTTCAATGTCTCCAGAGTCTGTCGAAACTCTTATTTGCACCCAAAATTGCTTAAGGAACAAACTTGTCGACATCCGAGAGTTAGAAGAATATATAGAGTTGATACAGCTTGAAGGTAAATTTGAAACATGAAATATATTTTTTTTAATATCTACCTGACTTGGCTTATTATATATCTAACTCAGTTTTTTAATATTTTTTTAGATGATTATTTAGTAGCTTTATCTGGAACTGAGGCTGGTGTGAGTCAGCTTTCCCATTCATGCTGAAAAAAATTAGAGTATATTATTACTTTAGTGTGCATTATAATGTACAAAAACTTCTCTTAGCCTTTAAAGTTGTGCATATTTTCAGGAATTAGAATGTTGTGCATCTTATATTTCTGATTATTTTACCTGTAGTTTTGAATTTAAGTTCTCTCTCTGACATATTTTCAACAGCTAGAAAGTTGAAGACACATTGTTGTGACTTCAAAATTTGTATTTCACGCTACAGCGGAATCTCTCGGTTTGTCGTCAATAGATCATATCTATGAAAGGCTGGTGCAGAGGCGATATCACTACTTCTTAAGGTTCGTTTTGGCTACACAATTAATGCCTGAAATTTGCTCTTCTAATAGAAATTCTGTCTGTATGAACCGTGGAAATCTAGAGCATATTCCTTTGAACATGATATGATTTTCTTAAGTAATACATTTGTACTAGGACCTCGTCATATCTTTGTACCTTTGAGAAGAATGTGCACTTCTTAGAACCTAACTGTTGTTTGGTGAGCCTTGAATACGAAATTGTCATTTGATCAGCTTGCCTAATTTGGCTTAGGTGGATGCTTGCTTAGTTGTATTCTGAACTGGGACACTTCAATATTAGTACTATATAAGCTGATGTACTAAAGTTTACTTCTCTATTTTCCAACTCTATTTTAGTCTATAGATTGGGGTGTTGATAGATGTCTTTTCATGCTCTGTATATTAATTTCATTTGCAACTCTAAAGTTTACTTCTCTGTTTTCCTACTGATTTTATAGAAGCAGAGTATAACATATTTGATCTGTGTTCTTTTGCAGGTTTAGCCGAGAAGAGACCTAGAGATTACAGCAGAGTATATCATTTGGTCATGTCGGTTTGGTGAACAAAGTAGTTTAATATCAGTTTTGATGATTCCCAGCAGTTTGGGTCATTTTGTCACAAACCATTTTATGGATGTGTAATAATTGAACATTCCTCAATTGCTATATGCTGATGCCAGGTCATAGATGAGTTTGGGTCATTTGGAAAGTATATCTGGAGCTTTGTCCCTTGCAAATTAAGAGCAACATTTCTTTTCTTTTCTTTTTTTTTTCGATTCAAAGAGGAGCTAATAATAATAAATTTAAAAATAAAAATAAAAATAAAAACCCGGGTTCAAATCCGGAATCCAGATCCGGAATCATATGGGTTCCGGCCCGGATTGAAAATCCGACTCCGGTTCTAAATATCCGGATTTCTGGATCCGGATCTGGATCCGGGTCAAGATACCTCAGCAAGCACAGCTCTGGGAACCTTCTGATAAGTCACGGAAAGGACATGAATTGCATAGGCTTGGATTTCTTGCTCAAAACCTGCATTTTGTTTTCTTGTGAGCATTATTGATCATACAAGCAGAAAACAATCGATGAACGGATAGAAAAACAGCAACATAAACATAAGAACAAGAGACGAGCAATTTTAATTGAGCAGCAGAAAGTCGGAATAATGAGCCATTTGAGCAACACAAACAGAAGAGCTCAAACTTTGCTAACATGAGCTTTAATCAACAATAGTATGTCTAGCCAAAAGTTGACAACACTAAGTCACTAACCACGGCATCAGTTTATATGCATATGATCGCATCATACGATTCTGATACCATCAGATGGACTAACATAATCAACAAACAACAACAAAAATCCTCACAAAGGTTTTAGAAATTCACAAAAATGGCAACAATGCATCGCAATTAAATATTATAAAGAGGCATACCATCAGATTATCCAAATCTATAACCATATGAACAGTGTAATATCAGGAATCACATTCTCCTATGAGAGTAAACACGGCTCCATATCGTCTTCATTATTCTATAATCTAGAGGTAGAAAGTGATTATTCTACCAAAGATACCATCCTTGATAAATGGATCAATCATTTGCTTCAACTGGATAGAAAATCTAAATAGTATATACCACAAAGGCACACCAACAATTCACTTCATCAAAATTCATTACTACCTGGCACAGCTTCAACTATGTGACGATTCTTAGCTGCTTCATCCCAGAACTGACGGAATCTTCCTGTCTGCAAACAAAGTAGGTGAGAATTCGTATAATATGAATGGCACAGATGAGTCAAGAAACACAAACCAAAAATACATACCTCCAAGTAGTGTGAGAGAACAATAAGGGTCTTGAACTGCTCCTCCATTTGCTGACTCAATCAAATGAAAGAAGAATAACTTTTACCAACAACGGCTATGAGGAATCTAATTGTTAAAACTCAAATCTAGAGAAAGAGAATTTAAATCAAATAACATATTTTTTTATAATTCCACTGAGAGGCTTACGAAAACAGAAGAACTAAAGAAGTACTTAACAAAAAAGAAATTGAGAACAGAATTAGAATATCAGAAAATCCATAGTACCTAATTTATACATAATCTCTAATTTAATCTAACTCTGGACACCAGAAAGTTATAGCAGATGATCAAACACGCCTAATATAAGGGTGAGTTTTTTAGTGCCATATTGAGTCAGTGCTACTGATGGCGGAAAGCACAATAATGAATGGAAAATATTTGAAAAATGGAGAGAGAGAGAGAGAGAGAGAGAGAGAGAGAGAGAGAGAGAGAGAGAGAGAGAGAGTTACCACTCGTTCTGGAATCAAAAAGAGACACAAGCTAAAATCTGGAGCAGGCATTGCCATGAGTGCCTTAACCAAGATGCGGGACACAATTTGGGTACTCATCCGCTCTGGCTCAAACTGCACAAAACGCAAAGCTTTTTACTTTTTTGAAGCATAACAAAACCAATCATATATGTATCTGTGCATGCATTAATAGCACTTCCAATAACCTGATAAAGGCGAAGAAGGCAGAGATTTGCTGCGAGGCTGTACGTTTTCGACGATACCTGGAATTTATTTTTTTTTAAAGAAAAACAAGATTACTTGATAAATACCATCATTCTCTGATTCATAACGATGAGATTGAAATGCTTTAATTCATTTTTATTAATTGTTCTAAAACAAAGAATGAGGTGAAAGAGAGTTAACCTGGTCGTTAACGTAGTTCTCGAGATCGGGAAGGATGTCGGGATTGTACGGGTTCACAGCCACCAGCTGCTCCACCGTGTACTGCTGCACCTCCCTCTCTCTCTCCCTTCCCATTTGGTTGTCCCCTTTCGTTTAGGACTTCGTATGGCGTTCCCTTAGTCTCAAAAACCCTAAATCAAAATTATCGATCAGAGATGAATACTGAAAGAGAGTGTGATACGGCGGCTGGGAGATGAAAAGAACGCGAAGAGGAACTGAAGGCTGTCGTGAAGTATCCCTAGAGTCGAAGTGGATGTCGTGGGCTGCTGGACTAAGAAGGGAGGCAACTTGGACCGTGAGCTTAGCACGGGCCCAACTATGTTAGTTTATATCTGTTTTAATTACAAGCAAACACTGTAAGGGCTAAGAGCCCAATTAGAGTAAGTACTTTATAGTAATTTAATTTTAATATTATATCAATCCTGTACGGGGGAAAAATGACCTATCATCTAGATTATTTTACTGTTCACTGCTTCCGTGGAGGTACTTTCCCTTGAAGGAAGTGTGACTACATTTATCAATGAGGAAATATAGTTATCACTATTATCATTACAATCCATACAATTTTTAATACTACTTATTTACAAGTGGTATCCTAAACCTTAGATCCTGCCCATTTTGAGTTCAATAGTTGAAGGAACTCATCTGAAAGATCTTCACAAAGTATTCACCTCTTTCAAGAAAATCACTAAATCACACAAAAAATACAAAGTCTCAATTTATGACCATTGATGTGGAGCTACTTGCTATAAGGAGACATATGGAATCAATGATGCAGTCATTTTCTTCATTGGCAAGTCAGTTTATATTTTAAAAGATGCTAAAAAGAATTATTAGTTGTAATGTAAAACCATTTGTATTCACAAGCCCAACAATTATCATTATTTTAGATGTTTTCAAGTTGAAAATAAGTTCAAGAGTAATTTATAAAAAGAGTTGAGGCCATGTTAAAATCTCGTTTGCTGGCTTTTAGTAGAAGTTTGAAATGTATCATGATATCTCAACAAGGATCCCACAATAAGATTTCTTGATTTTTCCAGTTTCTTAAGCCTTTTGACCTGGCTGAATCCATTTATTTTAATGAATCCATTTATTTTTTAATAAATCCATATATGCCTTTAATAGAGAGAGTATTCATATTTTAGATCTTTTGTTGATTAACCTGAATCTGGAGATAGGGGTACCAGGACCAAGGAGACAAGGTTGAATTTTCTATGCCATTACCGTCTCGTCATATAGAGTTGATGAACATTTAATGAAGCATGAGCGTCACATCTGCCAAACAGTGCGAAAATCATGGTTCCAAAGAGGTATGTCAATGTTTACTAGGGTTTAGTAATCATGGGTGACATTGCTTGAAATGAAATGAGTGTTGGATTTGTTTTGCTCCTTGAATCTCACATGAGAAAGGAGTGGAAGAGGAGGCAGCTCCAAAACTTATAAAATGAGGCTTGGGCTCTTTAGTTTATTAAACCAGTCAGAAATTTATCTAGTAACTTTTGACTTTAGTAAAATTCCTCTGTTATCCTTTTTGTATGTAAAAGGAAGAGATGTAAAAGTTAGAGTTTTACTAGTGGGAGAAGTTTTTGTGGGTGTCGTTAGGGTGAGGAGAAAAATTGTGTGATTGTAACATTTTTCACATAGTGTATTTTCTTCTCTGGATCTGGTGGTTTTTCTCCTGTTTTAGAGTTTTCCACGTAAATTATTGTGTTGTGTTTATTTCTCTATTTTTTTTTTGTCATCCTGTCAAAAGTAGATCCTGGTGGGGGGAATTGGGAGGTCCAGATTCCCAATAAGTGGTATCAGAGCCATTAGGTTCTTTTGGCTAGGTGGAGTTTTGGTGTAGTAGTGTGGATGCGTACGGTCTAAGGAGGTTTTGTCTAGGAGATTAGAAATTTTAAGTGTGTCCGTTGTGACCCTCCAATTTTTCCTGGAAATCTTAAAGTTCTGTCTAGGAAAGATCAGTCTTTCCTGAGAACATGCTTAGTGGGTACTATTCATTTCTACGGTAAAATTCATCGAGGCAATATTAAGAATGGAGATAGAGAAATTTGATGGGAGAATCAATTTTGGCTTGTAGTAAGTGCAAGTCAGGGATATTTTGATTCTATCAAGATTACACAAGGCGTTAACCAACCCATGAAGTCAGCAGTTTGCTGGAGGTGTGGACAACCTGAGCATGTCAAGAAAAGTTGTCAACAAGAGATGGAGCCGGTTCGGCAAGTGGTTCCAAGTCAATAAATGGAGATACTGGTATTAAAGCTAACGTTGTGTCTCTCTCCATAGAAAAAGAGATATGTACATCCTTATGGCATGCTGCTAATCCCAAAGTTGCCATGATAGAGGATGTGTTAATATTAGTTGTTCCACAAGTTTGCACACGGGAATTGGTTTGGCATTGATGCAGGGTGTGTGATGGAAATTCATGTCGATGGCTGATGAACTTCCAAGAAAGCCAAATGTAGAAGTTGCACCATAATTTTTCAGCAAGGTTATTTTCGAATTGGGCCGAAGTGAAATACTTGGAATTGGTTTATTCTGAGTGGTTATACTTTTATGGTAGAGTATGATAGCGGAAGTTATGAAAATCCTCATTGCGGTGGAGCGTGGCTATGGGATCAGTCAAAGTCGCAAGGTGGAGATTGTTGGATTTGTTTTGCTCCTTGAATCTCACATGGGAAATGAGTGGGAGATGAGGCAGCCCCAAGGCTTATAAAATGAGGCTTGGGCTCCTTAGTTTATTACACTAGTCAGAAACTTATCTAGTAACTTTTGATTTTAGTAAAATTCCTCTATTGTCCTTTTTGTATGTAAAAGGAAGAGAAGTGAAAGTTAGAGTTTTACTAGTGGGAGAAATTTTTGTGGGTGTCGTTGGGGTGAGGAGAAAAATTGTGTGATTGTAACAATTTTTCACATAGTGTATTTTCTTCTCTAGGTCTAGTGGTTTTTCTCCTGTTTTGGAGTTTTTCACGTAAATTCTTATGTTGTGTTTATTTCTCTATTTTTTATTTTTATTATTCTGTCAAAAGTAGATCCTGGTGGAGGGAATTGGAAGGTCTAAATTCCCAACAATGGGTACATTGGAAGAATATCCTTGGGTAAGAAATGACCATATAATGAGTATTATGATCGATTTTTAGGTGCATTGATGAGTATAAACATCAAGGCTTTGATTATTATTATTTTTAATCCCCATCTCTTCATGGTTATGCATGGCATGTTAAGCATATTTTTCAGAGGCAATCAATTTTATTTTTTTATTTTTTAATCCTCATCTCTTCATGGTTATGCATGACATGTTAAGCATATTTTTCAGAGGCAATCAATTTGATCTTTTTATTACTCTGGTCTTTGCGGTTATCATGGTTTCCATTAATCTAGGAAGAGATGGGGTTTGGCAAAATAAAATTAAAAAATCAATTAGACTAAGTACTTGTTCTTCTTTTACATGTGCAGTTTCTCAATCATAGGTTCCAATGTGTGGCTTGGAATGAGATTATCCCCATGCGTGGCTTTAGGGGTTGTTTTAAGGAGAGATTTAAGGTTTGAGCCTAGTTTATTTTTTGAGGTGGCAGTTGTGGAAAAGTGATTTCAGAAGTAGTTTTGTAAACAGGTTAGCAATAAAAAACTTGTTTAGACACAGGACTTCTGTGTATTACTTATTCTTTATTTGTGTTTATATTTATTTATTCTCTATTTTGTTGACGAATTCTTGTAAACTTATTCAAATGGTGCTGTTAACTAACTCTACTATATTTCGAGTGGAATTAATGGTTTATGATGAAATGGGAATACATTGCATCATTTATATCATTTATTTAGCATGTTTCTTATTTTTCCTGCTTATCTTAATTTATTTCTATGTTAATAATGTAAACACTCTAAGCTATAGTCTGTTTGGATATATTTGCTCTATCCTATAGTCTATCTGAATATATTTCTCTTTATATAACATACAAATAGAATGTAATTATTATGTATTTCCAATCACATTTTTCTTATTGGTAAAAGATACTTATTTTCATAATATTTTTTTTCTCTATACATTACATTATTGATCAAAATTTATTTATTTATAAAAACTATATCATTTCTTAAAAATAAAATTAGGTAAATGTATTTTACACGTTGTTCCTCTCTAAATATTATATATATATATGTATATATATATATATAACATGATAGTATGTAGTGGAAAGATTGGGATTCGGTTGATCGCACCAGCGATTTCGGGAGATTTTAATAATCATTCGAAGTTCCTTCTTTTCACTTCTTTTCGTTGTCTTCTGCCATTTTTTTCACTCATTCTCAAATGGAAGTGATTGGAGATCTTCTTACTTGGATATTTAGAATTTCATTAGTGGTCTAATTAATCTCTTAGTTGCGCTTGTTTCTCTATTGTAGAATCCAAAGTTTCAAGTCTCGTATCTACGTATAGATTTTGATGATAACAAATAAATTTAAGACTCAAGCTCAAGTTGTCTATGCATGAAGAGAGTTAAACACATTAAGAAATCAAGCATGAGTAAAAAGAAGAAAAACTCTACAAATGAAACTCATAAAGTAATTTCATACATATCTTAAAATTTGAAATTGGATTAATACTCAAAATTAATATTTTCTCATAAAGTATAAAATTGCATTTTTTACATTTGCATAACTTTATTAAAATATTTAATTTCAAAAATTATTATTATTTTTCCACATATGCATAAAGATTTGAATTTGTAAAATGATTGATTGTCATTTTTAACATGTGCATGTCTTGTTTGGAAATATTGAAATGTGATTGTGTGTTTTTTTGACAGATGCAAAAGATAAATGATTATGTTTGAAAATCTTAAAGGGTGGTTGTATGTTTTTTTGACAAATGCAAAAGATACATGATTTATTTGAAAATATTGAAAGGTGGTTGTGTGTTTTTTTGACATATGCAAAAAGAAGATGATTTGGTTTGAAAAATAAATCATGCTCATTTTGTCATGTATGAAAAGTAAAAAATTAGATTTGATTTCTTTAAAAAATGAATGGAGTTGTCTTCGACAAATATAAAAAATAGATGTTCTTATTTGAATCTTTTGAAAAGTGAATAGTGCTCTTATTTGACATATGAACATTTTCAAATTTGAATATGAAGACTCATTTGCCTATAAATAGTTCATTTGAATTTTGTAAACATAATAACAAGAGCTTACACATCAATTGCTAAGTTTTGCATCATTCTTTCAAAGCCCTTATTCTCTCTTCTCTAAGTTTTGTGCCTTAATCCTTATTCATTTTGAGAGAGATATAGTTTGCGCTGTATTGTTCTTATTTCACTCATTGAGAAGTGTACTCTGATAATCTATCTACTATCAGCTCTTATATCTGTAAAAGAGTGCATATAACACTTGTGTGTGTAAAGGTGTTCTACATACGGAATAGTTGAATCACTAAGTGTGAAGTGATTGCAAGTATAGAGGGTGTTCTATACGGATTTTTTATAGCGGTATTGCACAAATGTGTAATAGGTTTTTATCTCCATCTGAAAGAGATTGAATAGTTAATTTGAGATCCTTAAGAGGTAGTTTAAGGCGAGGACGTAGGCAGTGGAGCTGAATCTCGTTAAAATATTGAGTTTGTTTCTTCCTACCATTACTCTTTATATTTCCTGCTGCTTTGTATTTTGTTTATAATTTATATTGTGTATTTGATTTATAATTGTTAATTTTTTAATATAATTCAATTTACTCCCCCTCTTGTGTTAGTCATCTGAGCAACAATTGGTATCAGAATAAGGGCTCTGTTATAAGATTAATTATCTGTTGAGTTAAGATCATATGACTAACATTACAGCTATATTCGCTGAAAGTCAATCCAATAGTCGGCCTCCGCTATTTTGTAGAGACAATTATACTTTCTGGAAAGCTAAAATGAGAATATTCCTTCAGTCTCAAGGTTGTAAAATCTGGAAATGTATTGTAAATGAGTCTTATATTCTAACAAAATTTTTGATGGAGTAAAGGTCAACAAGGAAGAAGAAGAATTTGATCATGAAGATGATAGACATTATACAATGAATGTAATGGTTATGAATTTTCTGTATAATGCTTTGAATAGCAATGAATTTAACAGAACAATGACTTGAGGACGACAAAAGAAATTTGGGATAACTTGGAAATAACTTATGAAAGAATTTCGCAAGTTAAAAAATCAAAAATTTATATTCTTACGCGTGAATATGAAATGTTCAAAATGAATGATGATGAATCTATTTCTTCTATATATACTCGTTTCATTAATATTATAAATTGCTTGACAGATCTTGGCAAAATTTATTCCAGTTTGGAAATAGTAAGGAAAATTCTTAACTCTCTACTAAAACGTTGGGAATCAAAAGTGACGGCGATTTTTGAAGTTAAAGATCTCAAAAAAATCGAAATAAATGAACTCATTAGATCACTTATTACTCATGAGTACATATCGAAAAGAGGAGAAGAAAAAGGAAATCAAAAGAAGAGCTTGGCAGTCAAAGTTGTTCCCCTTGAAAGTGAAAGCGATGGAAATGAGGAAAGCGATGACAAAGATGAAGAAATTGCAATAATCACAAGAAGATTTCAGATATTCTTAAAAAAAAATAAATCTCATCCAATGAAATCTTTCAAAAAGTTTTTCAACAAAAATATAGTTAAAAACGACTCATTAACTTGTTATAAATACGAAAAGTCAGGACATATCAAGGCAGATTGTCCACTGCTAAAGAAAGGTCGATACAAGGGCAATAAATCAATGAAAGTTACATGGGATGATGATTCAAGTAGATCAGACAGCAACATAAGTAATGAAAAATCTGTAAATTTTTGTCTTAAGGCTAAAGATGATCTTGAGGTAACAAATTTTGAAAATATTGAAAATCTTTTTTAAGAAGAATTGCAAAATGTTTTAGAAGAAGTATATGAGAAATTTAAAAATTTGGATATCAAGTATACCATTTTGAAAAAGAAAAATTCTTATTTAACAAATGAAATTGATATTTCAATAAAAAATAATATAGTTTCAAAAATAAAAATGATGAGCTGAAAAAGAAAGTGGCTGATTTAGAAAAGATTGTTGAAAACTTTACAAATGGAAAAAGAAATTTTAAAAAACTTATTGGTAGTCAAAGATGTGTTTTTAATAAGGTAGGCTTGGGATACATGCCAAAAGAAAAACTCAAACCCTATAAATTTTTTTTGATAAACCGACTAAATCAAAATCAGATTTTCAAATTTATTTTCATAAAAATAGATTTTTCAAAAAAAAAATATTATTACAATCACTCAAGGTTTTCAAATATGTTATATATTATTTGTAATTTTTGCAATATAAATGGTTATAATTATCATGCTTGTCCTATTAAAAGAAAACATACAAACATGGGCGGAACTAGGATTTTATACTTGGGGGGGCGATCGATAAAATGTACGGTGCATGTAAATTTAGAAGGATGGTCATCAGTAATAGAAGTATCATGCTCTATTGTTACCGAGCTCTCTAAACATATATTAGTCTTCGAATTGTCTATGTCTTTTTAAAAAATAAAATAAAATCAATTGTTCTTGCGTACTTACTCATATTTTTCTATGATTTAAAAAAAATTTATAGATCAAGAATAAATTTGGGAACTTTCTAATAAGTAATGATGTAAAGCTATTACATTTTTAAGAAATTATATCTCATAATCATACAAATTAGAGTAAAACTAAATAAGTGAGTAAAATCAATTAATTTTACAATCATATAAATTTATAATCAATTTTTTTGTTAGAATTAGACTGTTAAAATAACTGCGAGATTATGTGAGTTAAAATTTGAATTTAAATGAAGATAAAAATTAAAATATAAATGGATGTATATTGAGATTTAAAGAAATAATTTTAATAAAAAATTGAGGGGGGGACAATTTTTTTTTTTAAATCTAAGAGAGAATTTTAATTATATATATATAAATTATATAAATTTTTATTATAGATAAAGTTTTGAAAAATTTTGGGGGGGCTAACCTTGAGCATGGGTCCGCCCCTGCATACAAAGATTATTAGAGCCATATGGGTACCAAAGAATCTTATTTCTTCTAATACTAATAAATAAAGGACCCAAAGAATTTGGGTACCAAGAATTTTTTTAATTGCTTTTATAGGTATGCATGAAATTTTCTACAGGTAAAAGTAAATGAGTTTTAGACAACGGATGCTCAAAACACATTACAGGAGACAAAATAAATTCATTGACCTCACTTCTAAATAAGAAGGACGCGTGACATTTGGAGACAATTTAAAAGGGAAAATCATGAGAATAGAAGGTACAAATAATACAAATAGTTTCAATCTCGAAAAAAAGAACACAATGGAAGAAGTCCAACATGGAGACATCAGGAAAGATCATCAAAACTTAGAACAAGATGCAATCAAATAGTGGAAACATATAAAAGATCATCTAGTAGAACAAATTCTAAGAGAATCTTCACAAGGTGTAAGTAATCGATCATCTCTTAGAAATATTTGCAATCACACTGCTTTTCTATCTCAAATTGAACCCAAAAATATTGATGAAACACTGCTTGATGAATCATGGATCTTAGCTATGCAAAAAGAGTTAAATCAGTTTGAAAGAAATGATGTTTGGACACTTGTTCCTAGACTTGAAAATCATATTTCTCCTAATCATTTTTTAAGCTCACAAAAGTATTATATGGATTCAAACAAGTTGATAAAGCTTGGTATGAGAGACTTAATGATTTTTTATTGAAAAAGATTTTTCAAGATGAAAGATCGATACAACTCTTTTAATCAAATATGAACAAGATGATATTATTCTAATTCAAATTTATGTAGATGATATAATATTTGGTACTACTAATGAGAATATGTGCCAAGATTTTGCTAAGAGCATGCAGGAAGAATTTGAAATGAGTATGATGAGAAAACTTAATTTCTTTCTTAGATTGCAAATCAAGTAAGTAAAAAGTGGAATATTCATTAATCAGTCAAAATATATCAAAGAGTTACTCAAAAAATTTGAGATAGAATGTTCGAAAGTAATTGGAACACCAATGTGTCCAACCACCAAATTTGATAAAAATGAAAGTGGTAAGGCAGTTGACTCAAAGGTATATCGAGATATAATTGGTAGTTTATTATATTTGACAGCTAGTAGACCTGATATTATGTTCAGTGTATATTTATGTGCTCGTTTTCAATCATCTCCAAAACAATTTCATTTGATTGCTGTTAAGTGTATTCTTAGATATCTTGCCGGTACAATTGACCTAGGATTATGGTATCCTAAGCATAATTATTTCGATCTTATCAGTTATTCAGATGCAGATTATACTGGTTGCAAAGTTGATCGAAAAAGTACTAATAGAACGTGTCATTTTTTAGGTCATGCACTTGTTTCATGGTTTAGTAAAAAGTAAAATTCTGTTGTATTATCTACTGCTGAGGCAGAGTATATAGTTGCAAGTAGTTGTTATATTCAAGTTCTCTATATGAAGCAACAACTTGAGAATTTTAAACTTACATACACTCATATTCCAATCAAATGTGATAATACAAGTGTTATACATCTTTCAAAGAACCCAATACAACATTCTAGGACTAAGCATATTGAAATTAGATATCATTTGCTTAGAGATCATGTGCAAAAGAGGGATATTGTATTAGAATTCACAAGTACAGACGACCAATTGACAGATATTTTCACAAAACTCCTATTAGAAGATAGACTATGCATGATTAGAAGAGAAATAGGAATGATGTATGCCATAAATATCTGTTAAATATTTTTATTCCATTATTTCAAATGACCTACACAAACTTGAAACGTTTAGCCTCATCATTCAAATGCATTTACTCCTCATAGATCATCATGCCATCATTGTCTAAGGGATTGAGCAATCGAAATGAAGAGGCAAGCAATGATTTTAAATCCTCATTTTGTTGCTTTAACTGTACTATTTTTTTGGTTGACTCATAAACAAGTCGTTGAAGTACAGAGACCGTTTTACTAAACTTCTCAATTTCGTGAGTTTTGGACTGCAACCGAGCGAAAAAAGTAACAATGGAAGATGAGTATCGAGTCCCGAGACCCACAAGCTCATAAATGGCGTCATGATCTGATTTATTAGCGAAATCAATCTCTTGCTGCTTCATGGCACCTACGACAGATGCAGAAATAGATTGATCACGAGAAGTACTGAAGTAAAATTGATGAGCCCTTACAAAATTGTAGAATGAAAATGTAAATGAATTGCAAAGATGAGAAGAAAATTTGATGCAAAATAGATAAAACTAAGGATTGCTCTTATAGAGATGAGAATAAGAACAAGACAAACTGTCATAACTTTAAATATCTGCAATATCTCGTTTGTCAATATCGTCAAGCGGATTTGAATCTCCTTCCACACCGAATTACTAGAGCTAGGCTTCCAGCCTTTGCAGGTTTTATCGACTACGGGTGACTCCAATTATTCAACTCTCTACAAAATCTCCTTCCGCACTAAATTGCCAGAGCTAGGCCTCCAGCCTTTGCAGGTTTTGTCAGACACAGATGGTTCCAATTATTCAATTTTCTATAATTTCTACTAATGCACCGTTTTATTTGGTTTTGGTTATTGCGTGAAGAAATCTTACTGAAACTAATTGCAGTTCCTTTTTAATGATGTCAAAATGGGGAGAAGTCTTATACTAGTATTATACTACCCTGTTATATATACTAGAATCATGTTTAAATTTTATTTAAAAATCTAACGCATATTTTCAGGGGGAGCTTAAGTATAATTGCAGGTCGCAGATTTCTACTAAGTATTTGTCATCATAAAAAATGGGGAGATTGTAGAATCCAATATTTCAAGTCTCATATCTACGTATAGATTTTGATGATAACAAATAAATTCAAGACTTAAACTCAAATTGTCTACGCATAAAGAGAGCTAAGCACATCAAGAAATCAAGTATGAGCAAAAAGAAGAAAAAACCTACAAATGAAACTCATAGAGTAATTTTGTACATCTCTTAAAATTTGAAATTGAATTAAGGTTCAAAATTAATATTTTCTCATAAAGTATCAAATTGCATTTTTTACATTTGCATAACTTTATTAAAATATTTAATTTCGAAAACTATTATTATTTTTCCACATATGCATAAAGATTTAAATTTGTAAGATGATTGATTGTCATCTTTAACATGTGCATGTGTTGTTTGAAAATCTTGAAGGGTAGTTGTATATTTTTTTAACAAATGCAAAAGATAGATGATTTTGTTTGAAAATCTTGAAGGGTGGTTGTGTGTTTTTTTGACAAATGTAAAAAATAGATGATTTGTTTGAAAATCTTGAAAGGTGGTTGTGTGTTTTTTTCACTTATGCAAAAAGAAAATGATTTGGTTTGAAAAATAAATCATGTTCAGTTTGTCATGTATGAAAAGTAAATGATTTGATTTGATTTCTTTGAAAATGAATGGAGTTGTCTTTGACAAATATAAAAAGGAGATGTTTTTATTTGAATCTTTTGAAAAGTAAATAGTACTCTTATTTGACATATGAACATTTTTAAATTTGAATATGAAGACTCATTTGCCTATAAATAGCTCATTTGAGTTTTACAAAAATAATAACAAGAGCTTACATATCAATTGCTAAGTTTTGCATCATTTTTTCAAAGTTCTTATTCTCTTTTCTCTAAATTTTGTGCCTTAATCCTTGATCATTTTGAGAGAGATATAGTTTGTACTGTATTGTTCTTATTTCACTCATTGAGGAGTGTACTCTGATAATCTACCCATTATCAGCTCTTGAATTTGTAAGAGGGTGCATATAATCTTGTGTGTGTAGAAGGTGTTCTATACAGGGAATAGTTGAATCACTAAGTGTGAGATGATTGCAAGTGTAGAGAGTGTTTTACACGGATTCTTTGTAGCGGTGTTGCTCAAAGATGTAATAGGTTTTTATCTCCACTTGAATGAAATTAAATAGTTAATTTGAGATCTTCAAGGGGTAGCTTGAGGCGAGGACGTAGGTAGTGGGGCTAAACCTTGTTAAAATACTGAGTTTGTTTCTTCTTGCCCTTACTCTTTATATTTCCTGTTGTTTCGTATTTTGTTTATACTTTATATTGTGTATTTGATTTATAATTGTTCATTTTTTAATATAACCCAATTCAACCCCTTCTTGTGTTAGTCATCTGGGCAAAATCTATGTTGTTCTTTCATGGATAACTTCTATGTACTTTGAGTGAAACTAAACCTAACAGAGGATGAAAGGTCCGAGATTGCATTGGCTGAATCTTCCACAAAGGCCGTGAAACAAAAGAGTGATCTTAATTTGATTGGGAAAGTATGGCTTGAAAGGAATATCTCAAAAGGCGTCTTATAGTCCATGATGTCGAAAGTCTAGAGGTTATTGAAGCAAATGGTGTTGAAGGAAATGGAGAATAATACATTTATCCTACAATTTGCCACTCATGCGAATAAGAATAGGATTGAGGAAGGGAGACCGTGGTTTTTCGAGAATAGCCTATTCGTGATTGAATAATTTAATGCCTACATCCCACTTCATAAACTAAAGTTCGACAAGGTCTTGCTATGGGTTCAATTCATCATTTACCCTCAGTGGGGGTGTCCAAGGAAAGTGGGATACAAATTGGTTCATCTTTAGGGAATGTATCTGATGTTAAGGTGGATGATAATGATACGGGTCGAGGACATTTTCTTAGAGAGAAAGCTCAATTAGACCTGCGTGTGCCTTCAGCAAGGGGCTAAATAGGAAACATCAATGATACAAAATTCTGAAGCCCAATTAAGAATGAACGTCTCCCCAAAGTATGCTTTAAGTGTGGTCGAATCCTGAATGGGTCAGAGGGATGCCCAATTACTTTTCCTCAAGGATTTGATATGAATCAATATGGCTTGTGGCTACAAATGTCTGTCCCTATAGGAGAAAAATTAGGAGGTGGCTCTGTTGAGACAGATAAGGGGATGATAGTTAATTCTATTGATGTCACCATGGACCCTATTCCCCATATAGGCCCAATGGGCTCTATTCTCTCTAACCCACGTGATTCAATGTTGTTAGCCTATGACCCTATCTCCCCTACCATGGTGAAAGACTTGGCTACTAGCAAATCTGAAGGCTATCGTGAAGTATCCCTAGAGTTAAAGAGGATGTCGTGGGCTTAAGTTGATGGGCTTGGAGAAGGACCGCAAAAGGGAGTAGCTGTTGGACTAAGAAGAGAGGCAACTTGGACAATGGGCTTAGCACAGGCCCAATTACGTTAGTTTATATCTGTTTTATTACAACAAATATTGTAAGGGCTAAGAGCCCATTTAGAGTAAGTACTTTAAAGTAATTTACTTTTTATAGTATATCAAACCTATACGGAGGGAAATTGTCACGCCCCGATTTTTCGCATTGAATACAACGCAAATCGACGCATCCGGACAAGCAACGCAAGGCTACTTATCCTACGTAAACATAAAAAGCAGCATGCATGTATCTAAGCTTACTAATGAAATGCAATGCCGATCGCAGCTGGAAGAAGTAAATTACCAATATGAGCAAAGAGATCTAACTCTCGCATCAATAGACCACATGGCATACTATAATTACATTTCTCATAACATCGTATTTACAACCACATTCTGTATTTACTCTTACATAACCCAGTTAGTTTTCTCTAAACAAAAACTCATATCCTACCATCATCCAGTACTCTTACTTCTTCGCTTGATCACGTACATGGGGTCATCTCAATCGGAGAGGAGCATTCCATAGGACCCTCAGGGTACCTCAGAATCTCCAGTGCTGATCAGGTCTCAATGCAATTATCTATCCCTGCAACAACATCTATCATTCCATAAGGAATGATAGATAAAATAGATAAAACAACAAAGAGTGAGATTTACGAGAAATCTCAGTAAGTACACAGTTAACGAAATAAAGCATAGATAACCTCAACTATCACCATACATAGTCATACTCATCAACATATCACTTACAAGAATACCTTATGGAACTTATACACATCAATTACCCATCTTACCATACGAACTTAAAGCTAGACCCACCATCACATACAAACTTAGATCTTAGCTAGACCCATCATCACTTACAACCTTAGATCTTAGCTAGACCCATCATCACATACAAACTTAGATCTTATCTATATCCATCATCACATACTTAATACTTATACTTTCCACTTTACTTATTAACCTCATAAGTTTCTTTTATTTCTTATCCTCGATGGGCGTTACGTATCGCCGTCCCCATCGGCACGTCAGTCATACGGGCGTTACGTATCGCCATCCCCGTCATGACGTGACTAACTCATCAATCATACTCATCAATCATCCGGGCGTTACGTATCGCCGTCCCCGTTATGATGAGTCTCGTGTCAATCATCTGGGCGTTACGTCTCGTCGTCCCCGTTATGACACGGAACATATTATTATATCACGACAGGCGTTACGTATCGCCGTCCCTGCCGGCACGTCAGTCATACGGGCGTTACGTATCGCCGTCCCCGTCATGACGTGACTAACTTATCAATCATACTCATCAATCATCCGGGCGTTACGTATCGCCGTCCCCGTTATGATGAGTCTCGTGTCAATCATCCGGGCGTTACGTCTCGCCGTCCCCGTTATGACACGGAACATATTATTATATCACGACAGGCGTTACGTATCGCCGTCCCTGCCGGCACGTCAGTCATACGGGGCGTTACGTATCGCCGTCCCCGTCATGACGTGGCTAACTTATCAATCATACTCATCAATCATCCGGGCGTTACGTATCGCCGTCCCCGTTATGATGAGTCTCGTGTCAATCATCCGGGCGTTACGTCTCGCCGTCCCCGTTATGACACGGAACATATTATTATATCACGGCAGGCGTTACGTATCGCCGTCCCTGCCGGCACGTCAGTCATACGGGCGTTACGTATCGCCGTCCCCGTCATGACGTGACTAACTTATCAATCATACTCATCAATCATCCGGGCGTTACGTATCGCCGTCCCCGTTATGATGAGTCTCGTGTCAATCGTCCGGGCGTTACGTATCGCCGTCCCCGTCATGACACGGAACATATTCTTTATATAAATTGTTTTCTTTCTTTTTGTTTCTCTCTTATTCATATGAGTTAACCTATAACTCTACCCATTTGAAACACCACTGCTATTCTAAGAAAACCCTAAATCTAAGCAAAACAGGGTATCTCGCTCGAGCGGGTGTCGAGCGAGTCGAGCGAAGTCACGGGTTGGAACTCGCTCGAGTGGGGTATCAAGCGACAGTCAAGCGAGATCACGGCTCAAGGGGTTTTTCAACCTAAATCAAGCAATCTTTTCACACCAACCTTATTTTTACTCATTAGAACATAATTCTAGGTCCTTACAATTTTCCTAGCATTTTACAATCACCAAATCATATCCAAAACACCATAGATTTCAAACACATCATTCAAGCCTAATTCAAGCTCCAACCAACAACAAACTAAATTCCATCAATAATCTACCTATTCTATGCTAAGATTAAGTTAAATTGTATACTTACAAGTTTCTCCAAAGCTTGGTTGAATGATCCAACTAGCCCTTGCAACATTTCTCCTCAAAGCACTCACTTAGCTCACTTAGGAGATGTTTGGAGGTTCAAGGGTTAAGGAGGCTTTTTCTTTGGCTTTCTCTCCAAGTGTACGTGACTTCCTCCTCCCAAAAGGTCTCCTATGATCTGAAAATGGTTACATATATAGAGGAATAGGTGGCTTGGGGAAGAAGAGAAGGAAAATAAACCAAAGGAATGGGTTAATCTCCAACCGTATAGGGTATGGCATGTGCTGTCCAACCTTGGTTAGTCTAATCCTCATCCAAATCTCCCATGATCTCCAAGGATATTCATCCTATGGCTAAGCTTCTTCCTCATCTAAAATCATTTTAGATCAATGGCCCCAAATAATCACCAAATATAGATATACAAGTAAACTCCAAAAAGTCTAAAATACCCAAGATGAGCTTAGCTGGCTATTGGCCTTCCTTGCATCCTCAAGACTTCTAGAACATTTTCCTCACCCATATCCACACGTCCAAGACTCCGTTAGCACCCTTAGAGTGGCTGGAAAATATCTCATCACCTAATTAGGTTTGGTTACCAATTGGTTGGAAACAAAGGGGATAGTTGACTGTTTTGGCTAATCAGATTAGTCCTTCACTCTTGTTTGGTTCTAAGCTAATTATTCTTCTAGAAGCTCTTCCTCCACCTAACACATGATCTCATACATGTATCTAGCAGATAACCATGAGGAGAACCAATCAAATTCGAACATCTAAGGTGAGGTGGTGAAGTGATTCATTTTCGAGCTCCAGTTTGCACTTAAAACAGATCAGTCCCATTCCAGCCCAATTAATCCATTGATACACTTCGATTCTATAAAACCTCCAGTCATAAAAGTTATAGATCTATGTCTTAGGGTTCTATAGGAACTGGAATCACTTCATTTGGAGTTCATATGACCAAGTTATGATTTTTCTAATAAAACTCGACAGATAAACCCGAGAACACCAATCCGGGTACACCAAGTATTGGATAGATGATTCATCTTATTTCACACGAAATTCACTAAATAAAATCTCCTCATTTTCCACATCTCTACACACTTGTCCAGATCTTAGGATAACTAAGAAAATAATCCAATGGCTTAATCTTATCCAATGTTCTTAGTCAACTTCAAGTCAATACTTATCTATCTCCAATTCAGACCTGATACTTCAATCTCCATTTCTTGTTTGATTAAGTCCTTATCTCTTAAACCTCAAAACATAAAAGTTGTAGATATTCCTCTTAGCTTTCCATAGCCTCTTGAATCACTCAAATCCGATATCAAATGAGCAAGTTATGACCATTCTACTAAAAGACGTCTGTCTGTCCCTGTATTTCGCTCGAGCCATACATCAAGCGAGAGTTGAGCGAGATCTCGGGTCTAGGCACTTTTTCACCTTAACACAAGTCACATTTATACCCAACCTTATTCCCAACCTTTCAATATAAGAATCTTATACATATATTCCAAAATTCCTAAAAATAGTCTTGGAGAGACATAATCATCCCACACATGAAAATTAAGCGGATATCTAAAAATCCGGGTTGTCACAGAAATGACCTATCATCTAGATTATTCTAGGATTCACTACTTCTATGGAGGTGCTTTCCCTCGAAGAAAGTGTGACTACATTTATCAATAAAGAAATATAGATATCACTATTACTACTACAATACAAACAATTTCTACCACTATCTATTACAAGTGATAACCTAGAGCCAAGATCCAACCCATTTTGAGTTCAATGGTTGATGGAACTTGTCTGAAAGACATTCACGAAGGATTCACCTCCTTCAAGAAAACCACTGAATCACACATTATAGAGTTTCAATTTAACACCATTGGTGTGGAGCTGCTTGCTATGAGACAGAAGATGGAATTTATGATGCAATCGTTTTCTTTATTGGCCTTAGATTTGCAAAAAAAGAATGTAGACAAGTCAGGATATACCAGCAATAGTGGAGAAAATACTGGGCAACAACAGCTCATAATGGAGAGATCCATCCCAGATTTGTGAGGATAGAATTTCTAATGTTTGATGGTGATAATACACAAGGCTGGCTTTACAAGGTCAACTGGATTTTTACATTCCATAACACATTACCATAACATCATTTGAGTTAAGAACATTGGTTTGGTTTCAAGACCTTGATGAGTTAGGGCTGTTGATTGGGTGGGAAGAGTTTGTAAATGCCCTATTTATATTTAGTTTTGGGCCTAGTAGTTACAAGGATTCCATGGAGCAGGTCACTAGATTGAGACAAGTAAGCACAATAGAGGAGTATAAATATGCCTTTGACGCACTATCTAATACGCTAAGGGATTTGTTTAAGAAATACAAATTGAGTGGTTTTCTTATGGCCTAAGAGATGACATTCGATTTACTGTGAATTGTTTTTCTACAAAATGTCTCAAATTTTGTCACAAAACTATGCCAACAATGGTAAATTATCGCTAGAAAAATGAAGACTTTTTGCGATATTTTCTCTCACCAGAAAAAATCGCTTGTGGCAAAAATAAAAAGTAGTCAAAAGTGATATTTTTAGGAAATTTTTATTGGTGAAAATAAATATGGCCGATAAGCAAGCCAAAAACTTTAAATAATAAATATTGTCAAAACTAGGTTTTGAAATAAGAATAAATTGAACGAATATTGCTACTATTTAATCTTGTTACAATAAGGTTTTGAAACAAAATAATTTCAAAACCTAATATTGTTTGGATTCAAAACTCATCTCATCTTATCATTATAATTTTTTCTAATTCCCACACAAAATATAATAAGCAATTTAACTTTTCAAATCTCAAAATGATAATAATATTAAAAAAATTATTTTAATATTATTTTATTCAATTTTTAAAACTCATCTTATCTTTACTTATTGTCCAAACCATGTAAATTATATTAAAAAATAAAGAGATCTATAGGATCTTTTACCTCCAACTATTTGAGTGTGTGAAATAAAAAAACTCGCAAAAGAAAATAAAGATTATTTGTAGGGAAGAGATTTCTAATCTTTTACCTTAGAATTTTATGGGTGAGTCTAACGGAAAACACAAATCCCTTTATATATGGAAGACTAGGGATCCTTACTTATTACTTCTATAACTTTTGGATTACCCTCATTATTTCATCCCCATCCATATAAAAATAGCAAGTGTCACCAATTTATTTATTAAATATAATTACCTATACTTGATAGATGAATTGAATTATCTTAAATGAAGTGAACTACCTTAGAAAAGACAAATGGTCCTCTAGGAAAACCAAAAATCTAACAAACCATACCTTAATAATGTTTGTCTTCTAATCATTCAATGTCAAACTAATGTGGTTAGTCTTTAAATTTGTTTGATCTCATGCATTATTAGATCTTTCAAACAATTGTGTTGCATAAGCTAAAGAGTAACTAGAGGAAATACTTAACTTGATTGAAATTAGACGGATTTGTGTTGGATGGAATTACTAGTGTCATCCAATTCACTGCCTTAGATTTGGACGAGGATGGAGACTTCTTTTCTATGAATTTCTTCACCATGGTGGCCAGCTCGGGTTGGAAGGCATGGATTTGGTGCGAGAAAATTCACGTGGCTTGAACTAGAAGAGTGTACAGGAGGAAGAAGAGTAAGGGGACAAAGGAGATTTGAGCTTGTTGAGCACAATAGAGGAGGGATTGGAGAAGTGAGAGAAAGAATGGAGGATAGAGACTCGTAAGTGTAGTAGGCAGTTGAAGCATAAAAGTCTTACCATATATTATTTCTTTTGGTTTCCTGACAGAAGCTGGTTAATTTGTAGGGTTGATTCTTTGGTATTCTCACTAATCTAATTGAACATGTTTTCCTCAAGTTGGAAAGTAAAATAAGGTGTGAAGGAAGATTAACAATACAATCTCTAAATTTATTTGACACTTTATTATTATAAGAAAATAGCTTCTCTTTTTTTTTTACGATGAAATGTTATCGTAAAAACTCCTAAAGTAACTGGGAAAACTCATTTCCGACAAAAGAATAAGTCGCCAAAAAATAGCCACTATTGGCTTGTCTAAAAAGTTGTTTTTGGCGATTTTTTAAAATGCATGCAAATAAGACTTTTGCGGCAATTACTTCTAGCAATAGAAGGTATCGAATTTTATTGCAAACACTACCAACATTGGTAAATTATCGTCGAAAAAAAATTAGGAGTTTTTTTTTGTGTTGATCATATCTCCTCGAAAAAATCATTTGTGACTAACAACTAGTTGGAAGTATTATTTTTGACGAGATTTTATCACCATAAATAATCTTTTAAGACAAAAAATTATTTCCACCAAAGGGAAACTTAAGTTGAACTATATGGACAAGTAAGACAAAGATTTAATCATAAATATTTTTAAGACTATATTTTGAAATAAAAATAGGTTAAATAAACTTTTTTTGTCGTTGGCTCGTTAATATTGTTAAGATAATGTTTCGAGACAAAATAATTTTGGAACCTAATGTTTATCTTCTTATAATTGAATGTCAAACTACTGTGACTCGTCTTTGAACTTGTTTGGTCTCATGCATTATCAGATATTCCAACAATTGCATTGCTCAAGAATTTTATCTATTTTTTGTTTGAACTTGACTTGATGTGTAAGCTTTCAACTCGAACCCGAGCTCAAGCTGGACTCAAAAATGATCTTGAGTCAAGCCAAGTCGAGCTGGCTGGCTCGAGTTGTTTCTTTTTTATATTCTCAATAAAGTTTAATAATGAATCAATTAGTTAAATAAAGAATCTAAAGAACTTAATCAAGAATTTACAACTAAATTTATTAGTAGACCTTATGGAATTAGAAAATTGTATAAATTTATAAAAAATTTATTTATAACTAGTTAATATTTATCTATAATATCATATAGTATATGCTTACATAAATTACTAGTACATATATATAAAATGATAGTATGTATTAACATTTCATATATACTTCCTACATACTAGCATATAAAATTATTAAATTTACTCACTAACTATTGTACAAATTGTAAAATTGCTATAAAATATATTCATATATAGGCATAAGTGACTAAGCATAAGTAAATAGGTTATATACTACATATTTAATTATAAAAGATGTTATATTATCAATTAATACACACACATAAACATCAATATATGAATGGGTTTTAAGTGAGTCGAGCTAATGAGTAGAATTTGTTGGGTATCTGTTATTTACTAATCGAGTAGGTATCTACTATCATGGACGATATTTTTTTTTTCTCATAAATTGGTTTCAATTTGAGTTTAAACACACTAGTTCATTTATCACCCTATTCTAAGCACTCTAATTGAACAGATTTTTTCCAAATTGTAAAATGAATGAAGGTGGTAAGTAAGATCAATAATGCAATCTTAAAATTCACCAATGACACCTTAATTCACTATAAGAAAATATCATTTCTTTTGTGACAAAATATTTTCGTAAAAAGTCCAAAAATTGTAGAATCAAAAAACATTTCTTGTAGAAAATAAGTGTGCTGCAGTTGTATCGTCTAAAAATATCATTCCAACGATTTTTCAAAGCAGTTGCGGATAAGAATTTTCTGACGATTATTTTTTACAGAAAAGGATCTCAAACTCTTTCCCAAAAACTACCAACGGTAAATGACTGTTGAAAAAACAAATTAGGAGTTTTTGTGGTGGTTTTCACTCCCCGAAAAAGTTATTTGAGACAACAAACTTGCAAGAAGTGATTGTTTTCAAAGAGTTTTTATTGCCAAAAATAGTCTTTACAACAAAAACTTATTTTGGCAAACAAAACTTAAGTTGAATAATCTAGACAAATGTGTCAAAAGCTTTAAAAAAAAATATTGTTAAGACTATGTTTCGAAATTAAAAAAGAAAATTGAACGAGCTTTTCAATTGTTAATATTGTTGAAATAAGATTTCGAAATAAAATAATATCGAAATAAGATTTCGAAATAAAATAATATCGAAATCTAATCTTAACAATATTTATCTTCTAATCATTCAATGCCAAACTAATGTGATTGGCTTTAAACTCGTTTCGTCTCATGTATTCAAATCTTTCAACCAAATGCATTGCATGAGATAAAGAGTAATTATTGAAAGAGAAATACTTTAGCAAGAAACAGATCCTACAAAATAAATTTCATAAACTGATGTGGTTTTATGTGATTTGTCAAATTGTAAAATTACTTTTATTGTAAAGTAAATCTAACAGATCATATAAAACTACGTCAGTTTATAGAATTAGTTTTGTGGGATCTCTGTGGTTATAACAGTCATTTGACGGATATACCAATGTTGTCGGGCTGACTACCTTAGATTTGGATTAGGAGGAATACTTCTTTTCCATGAGTTCCTTCTCCATGGTGGCTAAGCTCCAATTGAAAGACTTGGATTTGGCGCGAGAAAGATCAGATAGTTTGGACTTGACGAGTGCACATGAGGAAGAGTGTGGGGAACAAAGGGGATTTGAGCTCAATGGAGGAGCAGATGTTGGAGAGGTGATAGGAAAAAGTGGAGGATGAATCAATAGTTGTAAGTATTATAGCGACCTGAGTGGTGTAAGCATGCAAGTCGTTGTATAAAAATAATACTATTTATTATTCCCTTATGTTTTCTGACAGAAACTGGTATGCAAGTTAAGTTCTAGGTATTCTAAGTACTCTAAGGGCCGGTTTGGATTCGTAAACGAGATGAGTTTGTCTCAACTCATCTCAAACTCATCATTATATTTTTTAAATTCTCATACAAAATATAAATTCCAATACAGATTTTTCAAATTCCAATACACATTTTTCAAATTCCAAAATAATAGTAGTATTAAAAAATAAATTAAATTCATCTCAATTTATCTCATCTCCCAATCCAAACCAGGCCTAATTGAATGTCTTTTCCAAGTTGAAAAATGAATAAAGGTGGGAAGGAAGATCAATAGTGATATCTCCAAATTCGTCTTTGAAATCTTCTATCACTACAAGATTATAGTCTCTCGGCAATGAAATGTTACCACAAAAAGTCCTAAAATAGTGATATCAAATGGTGTTTGAAGAAGTACTATTGAATCTTCAAACATTATTTTACTATTTTTTCTCTCTCGTATCTATTAAAATCAACTTTGTAGAATTTTATACATAAAATTTTTATTAAGTTGATAATATAAATTGGGTGCTAATTGTAATATATATATATATATATATAATAATAATAATTTTAGGGGGAAAAAAAAAATTTCTTTTATCATTTGGTTCAAAGATGCATAATCTAATGTGGGAGTTTTTCTTTATATGCAAAATCAATCTTTAAAATATGTGATTTTAAAGATACATATAGGGAAATCAATGCTAGAGCTTTGCCACCATCATGATTCATAATCCTATTATAGGTACCAGAAACAATTACAATTTTCATCACTATTGGAAATATGTAAATGCTATTTTTCCTTGGCTTATGAATCATTTGATGCCGCATAAAAAATAGACTTGAAAGGATGTTAATATCATTTTTCTCGAAAACTAATTAGGGGTAGCAACAGAAGAACTCCTACGCTGGGTGCATACCATGCAAGCTTACTTGACCAAAATGCTTCTAAACTAATATTAGAAATATTAGGTGTTATTGGGCTAAAAGAGTATTTTGTTACAGATTTAGGAGATTTGAAATCAAATTCCAGCCCATCCATGTCTTCTTATCAGAAGGGTGTACGAAATTTAGCTCAAACATCTCCTTACTAACATGCTCACCAGATTCGCAGAAGCCAACTAACTTTGCAACAATTTCAGCACTCTCTTTTACATGCTGCATGTTATGAGGGTCTGTCCACAATTTGTTCACCAACTGCAATCTCCTTTGTTTTCCACCAGGAGGTATTTCCCATTTTGTATAAAGCATTTCTCTTTCCTCTACTGTTAGTTTGGAATTCACCCTCTTTGCTAGATATTCTCTCTCTTGCTTAAGGGCCTTGATACTGCATTCAACACCATGAAACATATGGTAAGGAGCCGTGAGGAACTAATTGTATAATGAACAAGTCGTCAACTACTTGTATTTATTTTTAAGTTGACCTATCTCAATTCCCTTGTACAAAGTTTGATAAGCATTACCTTGCTGAAACTGAGCCTGCAGGTTCATCGCCTAGAAGTGCAGGACTTGCATTTCCAAGCTCCGCAAAGTGCAGCTCCAACCATGTCAATCTTCTAAGTTCAACCTCTATATATATCTCATCAGCAGGGTCTCCCCTAAATAACAAGTAAAATTGAGTGCGGTGCAGAATTGAAACATGACACAAGTGCCATAACATGACAATTTGCTTTCTCTCATCCTCAAACTTTAAGTGCCATGGCTTTGGGGGAGTCTGATAAATTATATTTGGTTCATCAGCTCCAGCCGCATTCTCCAGCTCCAATACCTACTTAAAATACGGAATGAAAGCAAAAGTTAAGGTATTCTCACTCCGTGTTGATTAAACATAATAGAAAAGTCACAACCTATAAAAAGATTTCATATTCTAGCATAAAGAGTGAGTCAAAGTATTTCTTATAATGTCTTCCCACTTTTAGAAACTGTGCAAGTTCTACTCTCCCTGTAGGCACGGGGATACCCACCCGCAAAGGAGGAGAGTAGAGGACCGAATGCCTCCAAACCTTTCATTGGACACAAACACCCAAAAGTACAAACTAATCATCCACACAATATCTTAACACTAATTATCCGAACACTTTGTTGGCTGGTTTTGTAACAGCCCAACTGGCTCAAGTTTTATCTGGAGAACTATTCACTGATGTATGCTTATACTAACATTTTCATGACAAACATAAGATTGGATGGGATTTAGAGAACCCCACACTTCCCTTTGTGAAACGAAACATCAGGAAAATTAGAATAAATAGTTATTTTTTTTATGGAAGGGTGAAATCTAGGTGTGCAGGTTTCAGATTTTGTTGGTTGTATTAATAAATATTTTTTGTGCTCCATCTTTGGTTGGTGAAGCTCTTCCTGATTGTTTTTGCCCGTGGACATACCTCACACTAGGGAAGCCACATAAATACCGCTTTCTCATGTGATTCCCTTGTGGAATTTACTAAGATTGTGATATATTCCATTGCAAAATCCATAGAGGATGATCAGGCCAAGCAATTTTGAGATTAAAGGTTGGAAAATAAACATTTGCCACCTAGTATATATAAGAGGCTAATCAATGTAATGGTAACTAGTATGGCTTAATGACTCTTATGTCTATGAAATATAAATTATATCTTAAACGTTGAGTAAAATTTGTTATTCTAAGGTAAATTGAGACATATATATGGTTTTTTTACCTGGCAAACCAGAAGCTGCTTTTGATATTGTAGCTTAGCCACCCGTTCTTTTAACTCAGTAACATAAGTTTGAATGCTCCGAATGTTCTCCTCAGCAGCGTTTTTGAACATCCTCTGCATTTTCTTCACATTAACTGAATTCGTTTGCTGTGTAGCAGGAGTTCCCTCCCTTGATGGGACACAATTACCATGTCCATCACTCTTTACTGGAGTTGCTTTACCAGGCATGGGGAATGTATCACTACTAGGCACAAGATCATTATTCTCAGGGGCTTTGTTCTCTGTCTCAGATTCCATTATCTTATTAGAAGAGGACAGTGGTGAACATGGCGATCGAATTATGTTTTGCATGTTTGCATTGTTGCTCACGGTGAAAGGAAGAAATTTCTTCATTTTGGATTGGGTCTTGCACTTAGGAGTCTCCTTGCTACTAGCAAAAGATGAAACCAGCCTGTCTATAGATTCCTGGACATTCTCAAGCTTCTTTTCCAAAGATTCAATGGTGCTTCCTTGGCACTTCAATCTATTTATTTCTTCCATCAGGTTGGCCTTATCTCCAATCACAATTTCTTCAGGAATGGAGCTAACCACTTGCATGTCCTTTATTTCCGATAGCAGTTTTGCAATGGTTTCAGCTGCTTCTCCACTCCCTATTCTATGTGAAGCAACCTCCTTGTGCAGTACTTCAAGGGCCCGGTTTGCTTCCTCACCAAGCTGCCTCTGCCGCTGCTCAAGCTTTCTTATTTCATGCACAAGCATGGATTGATCCGTTGAAGTAACTGATTGTCTCAACATTGCTTGCCTTCCAATTGCATTTCTTGGCCCAGTTACTGGGCTAGATTTATCAGAAACTGAGTCGTTCTCACCAGGGAAAGCAAGACACCTAACGACTTGACAAGAAGGCCCGCCATGACTTAAACCCTGTGAGGTTTTTTGTTCTATAAGTAATGATTCATATATAATTAAAGATGAAATGTTTATATGAGATAAAGATAAAAAGATATTTTTTTATAAGTAAGATAAAAAAAAATAATTAAAGGTGTAAACAGTGACCACTGTAGTACCTTTTGAGCCTTGTGTGATTTTCTTTCCAATTCAAGTTGGGAATGAGCAATGTCTCTCTGGCGCTTAAGCTCTTCCATCTCCCTCTCCATCTAGGAAATGTAATTTTAATTACGGTTAGATTACATTGATTGATGATAGTCACTTTGTTTTCACTTTTTCAACTCCTCCCCTTTTTTCATTATCCTTTTGGTTGATAAAAGACTAGTAGAGTAGAATATTCATTTTCCTTTATCAATCTTTTTTTGGTAAGTAAGAAGGTAACTTTATTAATGAATATAAAGAGGCATAGCCCAAGTACACGGAGAGTATACAAACAACAATGCCTAATTACATTCTAGGTACTCTACATTAAAGAAAGAAAATCATGCTCATTGCTTTATCAATCTAATGCTCATGAACTGGAGCCCTTTAGGTCAAAGACCAACTCAAATGCATCCAAACAAGATTATTCCACTAGTGCCCAGTATATCATCGTGCATGTTGAATTTATGGCCTAGGATTAAAAGGAGGAAAGCATTTATGTCGCCACATCCCTTTAGTTGGGGGTAATATGGCTTTATGAGTTAAGTTCGGTTGAATCATACTTTTATGAAGCCATTTACTTACAAAAGTTATGTGGCTAGAAAGGCACCATGATTAAGCTACGTCATTTAAAAACATGTACACAGAAAACAGCGCATCCAAGAATTCTATAGATTTATTAGAAACTTAAAAAACTCATGTTGTAGAAGTTACAAATTATCAATTACTAAAAAATTGAAGGTATACCTGTTGTATTTTTAAGTCCTTCTCCACTAGTAAAGACCTCAAACATGAAGATGAAGAAGGCTCGGGACTCCGTAACTCTGCTTCAAGTCTGGCCACTTCCTTCTGCAAATGCTTCACCAGCGTCTTGTCTGCAACAACCTAAACCGAAACCCAGTGGGATAATTAGGCTGTTTTGATCGTTGTAGGTACTTTGTAAGTGTAGAATTATTAGGAGTTTAATTTGTATGCTGATCTGTCTGCGTGATTAGAGGGCTGAAATTAAGGAGATCTATAGCTAAACAGACCAGTATTTTGTTTCCATCTATGTAGGGATTCTGGTAACTTGTTACCAAATCCATAAATATTTATTTCCTATTTTATTGCTTTCTGTTTTAGATAGGTTTAATCCTATTCTAGGTAAGTTGTATATATCCCTAGAAATTAGGTGTATCAGCCTCTAGATAGAGGGATCATGTAACTCTTTTTCAGATACAGAAATTATGAAGAATTCCTCTACTTTCAACAGTAAGTATGCAGGATAACACAATCACCATAACAACCAAGATCCCAAGCGCTATATTATTCTAGTCGCATGACAAGATCAAAAGATCTACACAAATAATTTCATTTAGAGAGATATATTATGTAACAGCCAGGCCCAAGCCCGCTACCCAGGCCCAGGCCCAGGCCCAGGCCCGAACCCATTTCTGCCTTAGCCCCGGAACGGCGTCGTTTTGCACCAGGTATGTTGATTTCCCTGCTTCCCTTTCCATTTCTTTTTCTTTCTTTTCCTTTCTTTCCTTTCTCTCCTTCTGCTCTTCGACAGTTTCTTGTTCCAGATGAAATTTATTTCTCTCTCTCTCTCTCTCCTTTCGGCATCTATTTTTCTGTTTTTGGTCTTCTTCTCCGCCGTTCCCCCTCCGATTCGTTTCATCTACAGAGCTCACCGGTAAGCTTTCTAAACCTCTCATTTTTCGTTCGGTTTCTACACCTTCTTTATGGATGCAATTTTGGACTTTCTTTTTTTATAATCATTGATGATCTTGTGTGTTAATTTCGGTGGGTGTAATCGGGCATAGCAGATTCCGGAATCAGGATTTGTAGTCACTTCCTCTTCGAGCCGTTCTCCATTTCCTCTCTTCAGGTAAGATTTATGGATTTCAGATGGATGCTCATCTTAAGTGATTCGTTTAAGGAATTTTCTTTTAATTGCTAGATCGGTTTGAAGGATATCTTGATGGCTGCCAGGAGTTTTGTTGACTCTTTGGAAATTGTTGTATACGGATGGTGGGTTGTTAAGTGAATGAAAATTTGGATCTTTTGTTTAGAAGACTCTTACAAGTTGTTTGTTGAGTATTTTATATTATCTCTTGATTGTTCCAAAGCTTATGAGTTGTTGGTTGAGAGGATTATTGGTGGCTGATGGTGTGAAATAAAGAAATTATTTTCCAAGTTATTTTGGAGTTATTTGAGATGAATACATAATGAGCTGAAATAATGAATTTGTTGGAGACAGTATTCATGCTAATAAATGATTTTGGGTGGCTGGTTGCTTGTTAATGTTTGCTAGAAATTATGAATTTAGGTGGGCAACGTAGTTAGCTTATAATTTTTCAGATTTAAACCTTCGGGGTGGTCATTAACATAAAGGAATTTATTTTTATAAATAGGTGACGAGAATATTAGAGATCAGACACAAAATTTTGATAATTCGCTACAGGAGTCAGGTAAGCGGGGCTTCTATCCTAGATTTGCATAAAAAAAAAATTTGTTTGAGGTTGGTTTTATAAAATGTGCATATTATGATTTTAAAAGAAAAGTGGGAAAAACAACCTCAGTATATATATTTCTGCATCTTCTCATGAAATTTATACGATAGAGAAAATTTTCTCTTTGACATGAAATGTGTAGACACGAGCAATATTTGACATGTTTCTAAGATATGCATATGGGCAAACATGGATTTTATTGTTTTCTTATACATGTAAAGTAAAGTGTTTTGATATGTTATGTTCATAGAAAATCTTTGGCATGCTTATCTGTTTGTCTTGGTTTCTGGATATGGTTCTGATGTAAGAATATGGATTCACGTGATATGGTTGATACTACCATGATATGATATGATAGGAGTGCGACCACTTTGGAAACAAAATAGTCCTATATGTATTTCTTTCCTGTGTGCACACTTGGGGCTCCGAGAACGAATAAGGGAAAGTCTCACAATATGATACCACTTGGTTTAGCCACAGGGGATAGCACAACCCTACCACGGGAGTTAAACATTGTACATGTTCTGGAATGTTGATAAGATGAGTTGTGACAGTTATTTGTGCCAAAGTGTTTTGTTTGAAATGTTGGTTTCTGTTTGTACCTTATGAAAAAAAAATATATGTTCGTTCAGCTTTTCGCTTGATGATATTTTTTGGAGCTACTATCTATAAATAAAAGTTTTATGTTATCATGCATAAGAAGCTTTTATTTAAAATGCTCATGCTTTACACACTAGTATATGCTTTGCTTACTGAGTTATGGTTGAACTCACCCCCTTATCTATATACATTTCAGATGAAGTGGAGGTCTCGACTGAGGACCAAGACTGGTATGTTGGGACCAGACTAAGCTGTTACCCTTTGGTTGAAGTGAAGACTGTATTTAATGATTTGATGTTATGTTATTTAGCATTATTAGATTTAAGTGTTAGTAGGATATTATTTATTCTTGTGATAGGAAGATTGTGGATCTTATGTGATGGTATTATTTTAAATTATGAATTTTGTGGATATTTTTATGATTGGATTGTCTGGATTTGGAGATGAGAAATTATTTGTGGATTTCAGGAAAATATTTAGAGATAATATTGGTAGATGAAAACAGGTCACATCAAACGGGTTGGATTTCAGGACTCCCTACGAGTATGGGGTATTACATATTATACACGCATGTATGCTTTAGAATCAATATATAAACAAATAAAACCATACATTGTTATGTTTTCCTTATAAGCAAGATCTTGAAGAAGGGCACCTACAGCCCGCATGGCACACACCAAACAAGGTAAGTGATTCTATGAAAAAGAGCCTCAGAAAATGCGAAACAAATACTTGAGATTTTTCTTTCCTTCGAGAAATAATTACCTCAAAACAGCTTGTTAGTTCGTTCGATGGATTCAATATTGCCAAAGTAACAAGTTCTCGGTAGCGATTGCAGGAAACATACAAAACAGTGACTAGCTAGATATATGAACATATACATACATCCAATAATGCATATCTTGGATCAAAAACACTATTATCAATAAAAAGTAGATAGTCTAAGTCAAAATGACCTTCATTCTATGTCAGTAATTATGAGAATCTTCTTTATTGTTGTTGTTTATATTATTTCTATTCTAGTTATTATTTTGAGAATAATGAGGATAGTTGAGAAAATGTTGTAGTAAATGTTTCTATTTCTAGAAGGAAAATAATTAGTACAGTCCTAGGATGTGCAAGGCACGTGCAGTCCTAATAGCCTAATGTCCTTAGTTGCTTCCTTAAAATAGCTTCCTGATTCTTCCTAATCTTATTTCCTTCGTGGTAAATATGATCTAGATTTCTTTAAGCAAGAGAACCGAGCTTCTAGCAAGTTGTATGATCTTGACTTATCCTAAGTTACCAATAGCCTTGTCGGCCTCACTCAACCTATAATGAAGCAAGTTATTGAGAAACACTCCTTTATAGCAGATTCAATATATGAACTTCAGTTAGCTGTTATGAAAAACACTCCTTTATAATAATGTCACCAGACATTCAGGACAGATAACAGAGTAATTACTATAACAGATGTCACACAGCATCTAGTGCTTGTGGCCAATATAAAATACTGGAGTATGATTTGCTAAATATCATACCATGTTTACTTGAGCATTATTGGTAACTTCCTTTGCGCTAGTTGCAAATGAGAGTGTATTCCTCGTTTGCTCCACATGACTTAATGCTGGACTCATGGTACAAATAATTGCTGTCCGAGCATTTCCCCCAAGTGAAGACTGCAATATTCGTGTGAGTTTTGAATCCCGGTATGGTACATGACCACTCCTTTTGCCACCACTGAAACCAGAACACCAAATTCGGCATATAATCAAATGCAGTTTTCATATATCAAGATACATTTAAGGTCCAAGACTTTTCCATTGGTCAACATAGATATTTATTGATAGGCAAATTTTTCACAACTCTCGGCTTCCAAATCTTGTAATATTCATTCATACGAAACTTCTACTGAGTCATTCCACTGATTTGAGTCATAAGTTTATCTCTCCAGTTGGGTTACCAAATGTTTCTGACATTGATATCATACAAAAGAAAAAATGTGCAAGGAGCAGCTGAATTGATAGTATATTCATTCGTGTGTGTGTATATATATATATATATATATATATAATATAGAAGTAGCAGTTACATAGCCATTCTAGAGAATGATAGTTGGTGAGGACAGTCGGTAGGGACATCACATCCAGGTTATCTTCTTGAAGGGTACACCTTTTACTAGCAATGTAACAGAGCTTATGAGCGTCATGGTTATAGTTTTGCAAACAATAGCAAGCAACTTGATTCAACTAGCATTAACAAAAATTGAATTAAAATTTTTTTTTGGGGGGGAATATCATAATAGCAAGACAAACTTATGAAACCGAGGTTCCAACTGTATTAAAATGTGATGCTTCAATGTTTGCAATTGCTTACCTTAGCTTCCTGATCACTGTTGTGAGTGTCAGCAAGCTACGGTTGATGTGACTGCCTTCCTTCAATCTTGTCCCATCTGCATTTGTTTGTGAGGCACGTTCACTTCCAGCAAGGTCCACAAGATTCTGCAATGTTTTCATAACTCCAATCAACATAACTGAGCAACTCTTTGCCGTTAAAGAAGCCAAAACATCAGATAGCAAACAACCATACCAAACTTGCTATGAAAGACTTAACACGGCCTGAACTTTCCCGAAGGCTACTCTTTATTGTCTGAAAAAAAAAAGAGTAAAATATTCCATTCTCCTGCATTATTTACGGTAGGATGGAAAAAATCATTCTAGGAATACAATAGATAAACATACCAGCCTGAATATTTGATGTGATCTTGAGCTTTTATCATTTAGAGCAGTTTCTCCCACCTGCCTTTGAGCTGCACCCACAAATGGAATTGGTATAAGAGACATTAAAGACAAAACAAGAATTATCTTAGTAAATGGGAGAAAAGAGGAAAAGGTCAGGCTATTAGCAAGGCTTGCGGTAGGATTTATCTATCTTTAACTTATTCAGATTCATGTGCTGAATACAAGGAAAAGAAAAGAAATTTGGCATTGAACATTGCAGGTGAGCTAATTCCAGTAACTATCAGAGCAAGATGCAATGCTGGATGATATGAAAATCACATTTAATAAAACCACTAAACATAGAAAAATGTACAACTCTGCCAACAGACTGATCAATCATAATACATAACAGATATGCATCTTGGACGTTGATGTAAATTGAAGCATAAAACCTGATAAAGATACGCATCTTGGACGTGATGGAGCTAAAGTAGGAAACCTTATAGTGAATAATTAGAGTCATGATCACCTTCACAAATGCCAATTAAACGGCGTAAATGTTGGCCATCCTTGACAACTTCCTCGACAAGTTTTTCCACGACAGTCCCTTTCTGCGTGTTTCACAACAACAGAAACAAAAATAGGGTTTCAGTAAAAATGTTGTAAATTCTTATATAACTTTATTCATAGGAAAATATTCTTGCAAGTACCTCAGGATCATCCAGAAGCCGAAGGGAACCAGATTCGCGATTCAGAAGGTCTATAACAGCCTCATTATAGATCTCCAAAGCAGAAGCACTCAAAATAAAATCCCTCTCTGGATGCTGTGAAATAACTCACAGGTGTGGAGAATATATAAATGCAACTTGAAAAAAAAAATCAAATGATCTAAAGTTTTCCCTTCACCAGACAAAGAGAATCCCAGTAGAACTACAACTGCTTTTGTTATGAATTAAACTTACATTCCTGATGTGTTCAAAGATGTCCGTGACGGCATTTTCAGTAATTCCTCTCATCGTATATGTCTTACCACTGCTGGTCTGCCCATATGCAAAAATTGTCGCTGCAAGGGAAAGGAATTTTGTACTTAGAGTAGGCCAAAAGCACCAGTTATCATAGGGGAAACATAAATAAAACTGCAAGTTGCTGGTTAGATTTGCTGTATATAGTTACCATTCATTCCAGTAAGTGCGGATAAAGCAACATCTTTAGCGCCTTCTTCATAAACCTTCTGAGTTGAGCATGTAAGACCAAAAACTTTATCTGTCATGTAAATTACAGTAAATAAAGCTTCCATTTCTCTCAAAAAGCTAAAGGGATCAAATTTACTGTCTCACTCTATCATGTACTTATTGTGACTCAATTGCAAAGAATGAGCATTTAAAATTTAAAAGATTCTTAAACATATTTTCCAATTAACAAATTTCAACATTTGATTTTAAAAAACTAGAAAATCACGGGAAGAATAGGCAGTTTCCATATAACATATACCAAAGGAGTATGTGGTTGCAGTGCGCTCATGATTTGGGTTCTTGAATACAATAGTATGATCATCGATGCAATCCCAAGCAATAAGATCATACATTGCTTGCTCCTTCCGGCTCAGTGGCCTCATCCGAACGGTGACTAATATTTTCTCCTCACGAACTTTTGGACCACCGGGGGTGCATGACAGGGTCCTTTGTATCTTAGACAATGGCGTGGCTGGTGTCCCAATCATCTTGTCCATAACTGGTCTCCACTGTACAAAATTGATCAACTTAAACGTAGAGGATGAAGCACTCTAAAGCAGAGCAAAAGCTTTCAGAATGATCATATCATTATCTCTATGTAGTCAATGCAAATAGCAATATCAATCTTGTCAGTAAGTTATTTTTTCATTGGTAAGTTCAATGTTCACCTAGTGGGTCTTGAATTTACGATGTCACTTACCACCTTGTTCTTAAAGGGAAAGCGGTGCCATTTCAGCTATAACTGATTGGCACTGATCGTATAAATTCCATAATAGGTATACCCGCTAAATTATCACCATATAATATCAAATGTTGTGAATAAACATAGCGCATGGTTAAATCAGCAGCTGATTTTTTAATGCAGTATTAACAAGAATCGTATGGGACACAAATCAACCCCAAGAGAGAAACTAGGGTTTCTCGGATAAACTAGTTCGATTTCCTCAATTCTTTCCCCAGGTATGAAAGAGATCCCCCCCCCCCCCCCCCCCCCCCCCCCCCCCCAAAAAAAAAAGTCCTAAACTCAGCGAGTCTCATGCATGACATAATCAACAACAATTTAAAGCCTGAAGGAGGACCTATCAATCAATGCGCAAGTAATTTCATGCGCAGTCAACGAACTTCACCTGAAAATGGTTTAAAAAGATGAAAGAATACGGTAAAGAAAGCAGAAGCTTCTGTAAGTATTCAAACTCCAAAAGGACCGCTCTTCTTGATTTCTTTCTTTACCAGGAAAGAGAAAAGGCAATCCAACAAAAAGCACCTGAAGTGAAGAATGGAGAAAGTAATGAAAAAAAAGAACACTGAAGTGAAGAAAATAGAGAAATGATGACTCACAGAGAAATCTTTGATTCCTCCAAAGTGCTGTAACAACGCCAGACAATCTAGCGCCCCCGCCGGAGGAAACAACGCCGATTGTAAGTCGAAAGCGGGACGAATATTTTTGTCAGAGTTTTGTGACAGCACTCTGTAAAATCACTCAACCAGTGATCAAGCACTCTGTAAAATCACTCAACCAGTGATCCACGAGAGAAGTAGAGAGAGACGTCAGAAGAGATTCTTTGTCCAGCATGGAGCCGTGAGGTTGAAGGAGAGAGAGAGAGAGAGAGAGAAGATTCAAAGAATGTAACTGTTAACGGCTAGTTCCCCACTGGACGAAAGGGAACTCAATTCCAAAAGCCATTATTATTTATTATTTTTTGATATTTCGTTGTCATCCTCCAATAACGTCTTGAGCATGCCCGCTCCTGAAAAGCTGCGAATTTGAATTAATATCTTGGGTACACTCTGAACAAAAAATATAAAATCCCAACAATTTTTTGCAGGCCCTTCAGGCCTTCTGGGCCAAGTTTTCTTCTCACAAAATCCAATAAATCGTCAGCCTTTACTAAAAAAAGCATTATCAATCATCTTATTTAATTTTTTTTTTAAAAATATAAATTTATACATTTAAAAATTTTTTTTGATCATATTAATTTATATATTTTTGGAAAATTATTATTTATAAGTGAAAAAAAAAATTATTTTCTTCTCTCTATTTTTTTTTCTTCAGTATTAATTAAATATGATCAAATATAAAGAGTTTTGAAGAATTATTAATTGATTAAATATGACTAAATTTTTTTTAAAAATGTATAAATTTATAATTTTAAAAAAACAATTAGCAGAACCATTACTAATATTCTAAAAATTCAGTACACAGTGGTATGTTTTCTCTCAACTAATATTAATTACAACTATATATTGTATAAATATTAGATACTTCTTTTAAAAAATAGTGAAATTTATTATTAAAAATTTATTTTTTTCATATCAATCTTATATTTATTTATTTATTAAAAGAAATATATGATACTTTTTTGAAAGGAAAATATACTATACTTAGATATTCTACAACTGTAAATGTTTTTAATTTTTAATTTCTAATTTTTTCCTTATTGAGAATCCCTAAAGGAAGAGTAATGCAAGCAGAAAAACTTGATTTATAAGTGTACGAAATATGACATTAAACGAATAATAATAAGAAGAATGTTATCCTATTATCAAGCAAGTGCGTAAAGTGACAAAACCACACATTTTTATGTGGGGGCTATTTTTTCTTTTACATATAAAAAATATTATATTAAAACGGTTATACGATATAATAGTTAATACAGTAGGGATCTCGACATTCAACTAAAACTAATAAATACAATACAAAAAATATAAATAAAAGTAAAATAAAATAAAAAATGAGGGATTTAGCGTGAATGACTTGACTTCTACCCATTTTTCACAAGGAGAAATTGCTTAAAATGATTTTGATATGCATCGATAAATGGACTATAACACTACGATTGAAAGTCGTAGTATAGAAATTTGCGTTGTGATTTGCTAATTTGAATTAATTGTAAAAGGTTTTCATTACCTCTTTCTCACAATCCATTAGTTAAGAGGATTTGCTGATTTGAACTAATTATAAAAGGTTTTCACTACCTCTTTCTCACAATCATTTAGTTAAGAGAAGTGAAAATATAGACAGATAATAAATAAGAGACCATTATATCACCGAAGGATGACAGAAATCTATGGTTGCGCATGGGAACATACGCCACTCTAGAAGTGTGTAGGTCGGTCAAATATGAAGGATCCAAGCTCATTGATTCTACAAGTACTAGACGTGGCGACAACAAAACCATGTGCGGCTTCGTTTGAACAACGAGATGAAATTAGATAATTTTAAATGAAAATTAAAAATTAAATTAAATATTGTTAATATATTATTTTTTAGAATTATGATTATTTTGATATATAAAAAAGTTGAATTTAGATTTTCAAAAGTTGAATTGTTTATTGTATTTTATATAAAAATTTAAAAAAATTATAATAATAAGATGAAATGAATTGAGATGGTTTCTTAATTCAAACGTGACCTATTTAATATAGTCATGTCTTTATAAGTATTACAATCTTATGCTAAAAAAGAGTAGAATTTATTATTAAAAGAATTATTTCTTTATATCCATCTCATATTTATTTAATTTTTTAAAAGGGATGCATGATACTTGTTTTTCTTTTCTCTTTCTCTTTTTTCATGAGAATCTAACTTCTCTTTAAATCAAAAGTAATGCTAGATGGAAAAGTATAAAATGTGGAAGTGTTATACGGTCCATTTGAAATTTTAAAATAATAAATAAATAAATAATTGCAAGATTTATCAAAAATTAATAAATTTGTCAGGTGGATCTCACTTTTATTTTCAGAGAAATTGCACGTCTTGTACAAATAATTTTTCTTAATGTTATGTTCATAGCTACACATCCGTTTACTATATTAAATTTAATCGGCTGGATTGAGAACTTTGAGTCATTTTGTAAGACAATTGTTTAAATAGAATGATAAATATTAAATTATTCTCTGTAATTTGTGTTAAAATCAGATTATACCTTATATTTTTAAAATGGACATTTTACGTAGGACTATACTTTTAATATCGATCAAATTAATTCTTTTAATTTGTTAAAATACTTATATTAAACTGTTTTTTTCGATCCAGATAGTAATTACAGAGATTACAAATCATATCTTACATTTTAATTTTTATTGAGAACAAAATTTCTAAAAATATGAATATTAAAAAAATTGATAATGGATAAATATAACTCCATAAAAACTGTCATAAGAAATTTAAAGGAGGTGATAAGTTATATTTTTTGAAATTTTATTTTTACATGCATAAGACATATTATATATTTTTTTTTCAAAATGAAAGGTTCCTTAAATTAGATAATTTTTTTATTTGTAACTTTTATATATAACTATTATCTTACGATTTACCATTGAACTAAATATAAAATTATATATATATATATGAAAAATTAGCCCCCATATAAAAATGTGTGGTTCCGCCATTGCAAGGCACTTGTTTGATAATAAAATAATTTTATTATTATTATTATTAAATTATTTGTTATCGTCATATGTTGCATACATATGAGCTAAGTTCCAGTAACTCAAGTACTCTTTTGAGTTGCGCCTACAAAAATAATGTAGAAGAATGTAGAGATAAGGTAGCCTTGATTATTAAGGAGCCTTCAATGTTTAAGTTGGTAAATATTTGAAAATTTTGTGTAATTATAAGAGCATAGAGAGTTATCTCATATCTGAAAGCGGTTGCTATTTATACTTGAACCTGTTTAAAAGTACAAGATGTAACATGTTCCATTAAAAATATAAGGATTAATCTGATTTTAAACACAAACTATAGAGAATAATGTAATATTTTATCATTCTATTTAAACAATTGACTTACAAAATGACTCGAAGTTATCAAACTAATCGATTAAAATTAAAATTTAATATAAGTAAACGGATGTGTAGGAATGAACATGACTTATCAAAAGAAAATGTGTAGGTATGAACATAATTTTAAGAAAAATTATTTTTGCAAGACGTGCAATTTCTTTGAAAATAAAAGTGAGATCCACTTAACAAATTTATTAATTTTTGTTAGATCTTGCAGTTTTTTTTTTTTTAATTTACAATGAACCGTATAAGGCTTTCACATTTTATACTTCTTTATCTATGCATTTACTCTTGCTTTAAAAAGAATTGGGATTGTCAACAAGGAAAAACTGTATCTTCTTTTTTTGTTTTTTGATAAAAAGACATCCTTCCATTGAAATAAATCAAAGGGTATTACAAGTTACACACAAGCTTTATCCATCCAAACAACATTGGAAATCAAACTAGGAATAGAATCCATCCGAAGTTGGACTTCATCAAACTGCCATGCTTGCCGAGCCGCCAACCAATGTGCAACTCTATTGCCCAGGCGCATAAAATGTTGAGTTTCTGAGAATGGGAAAAGTTGTAGTAACTTCTTAATCTCTTCACGCAAATTGACCAGCTCAAATAGGTGAGAGTTTCTGGATTGCATCGCTTCCATTAAGGGTGTTCATCCGGTCCCCATTTTTTTTTCTTCTGATTCAGTCCAGAACTCGGATATCCGGATATCCAGTTCCGGTTTTTAACGCATATTAAACTAGATCCAGAATCCATATTAAAAGCAGTTTGGACTCCAACCCAGATTTCAATCCAGATTGGACCCAGATTCACCCAATTTTTAAAAACCAGAAATTCGGTTTCCGAATTTTAAATCATTTTTTTTTTATAATACTAGTTTTATCAATTTAAAAAGAAAAAACGGTTTGAAATCCGGAAACCGGATTTCCGCATCTAACTTGGATTTCGACCCGGATGAATCCGGGTTGGAGTCCAAACCGCTTTTAGCCATTTGGTTCCGGATCGAGTTGACCCAGATTCCCGGTCTGGAACCCGCTTGAACACCCCTAGCTTCTACCATAGAAAGTAGAAAGATTATCACTTTCCAGGATGATATTTGGGAGTCCCATATGAACAGCAAACTAAAGTCCTCTAAGCATTGCTAGTAATTCAATAGTTTCCAGGTCTACCTCTTCAAATTCTGCTTTGCTAACAACTAAGAGAACTTTGCCTTGATCATCATGGACAACAGGTCCAATCCGTGCTTTTCTTGAAATAAAAAATGAAAAAAACATGGCTCCATCCACATTGAGTTTATAAAACCCAATAGGCGGAGGTTGCCAGGTACACTGTTTTTTGAAAGTGGAAACTGGAAGTCTGTAAGATAATTGCTAAAGACTCCATTGATAAAAGGCTTGTTGCACCACTGGCTTGGTTGTATTGTAACATTTTCAAACAGCAATTTGTTTCTACAGAACCAGATCCCCTAGGCCATGAGGAAGAATCGCAAGAACATAGCAAAGTCTTCATTGTTGAGAATTAGATGCACCACCTGCAATGTAATGTCCCGATCCCACAAGGGTCAGAGAGTTACATTCTATCACATACATTCACATTCAACACTATAATTAAATACTCCAAATTTCGAAATATCACATAAACCTTGGTCTTAAAACTCACTTCCTCAATATCATTAATTCCAAAAATACTAAGTCACCAGAATACAATAACATTTCCTTACTAAACTTTATCAATATTCATATAAATTCTCTAACTCAAGCAACCATTGTTAAGTCATCTCACTAAATGTTTCATAAACCAATCCTTGACTGAAATATCCAAACACATTTGAAAAAAAAAATCAGAAATAAGGGGTGAGTTATCAACTCAGTAAGCAAAGAACATATACTAGTATGTACAACATAAGCATTTTCTATAAAACTTCACATGCATAAAACATAAACCTCTTATTCATAGAAAACATTTTCCAAAACATAATATCAATCGAAAAGCTGAGCAACCATTCATTTTACAAAAACAGAAAACAACTTTTCAAAAACAAAAACACTTTGGCACAAATAACTGTAAAAAAATCACATCTTATCATCATATCAGAATATGTACTATGTTTAACCCCCGTGGTAAGGTTGTGCTATCCCCGGTGGCCAAATTAGGCGATATCATATTGTGAGACTTTACCTTATTCGTTCTCGGAGCCTCGAGTGTGCACACAGGAAAGAACCACATAAAGGATCACTTTATTTCCAAAGTGGTTGCACCCCTATCATATCATATCATATCATATCATATCATATCATGGTAGTACCAACCATATCACGTGAATCCATATCCTCATCTCAAAACCATATCCAGAAACAAAATCAAACAGATAAATATGCTAAAGATTTTTCATATTCATATCATATCAAACCACGTGCTTTTCACTTTATTATCATTTTCAGATAAACAAAAACAAATCAAAAACATATTATTTCACTTGTACAAGAAAATCATCATTCATGTTGCTCTTATGCACATCTCAAAAGCATGTCAAATATTGTTCATGTATACACATTTTATGTCAAAAAGAAACTTTCTCTATCATATGAATTTTCATGAGAAGATGCAGAAATACATATACTGAGGTTGTTTTCCCACTTTTCTTTTAAAAATATATCATGCACATTTTATAAAACTAACCTCAAATCATTTTTCTTTTTATGCAAATCTAGTATATGAACCCTGTTTACCTGAACTATTTAGTTTTTTAGATATCTTCAACAATGCTGAACAAAAATTAGTCATCACTTATAAAAATAATCACGTAATTTCATAAACTTCCAATCAACCCGTATCTCGATATTAAAGCCTAAAATTCTAAACTTGTCTTATTATAAACCCTCAAAACCTAAAATTCTCATAACTCTAAAATATCATCACTTTCCAAATTCCTCAATGTCCACTAAGTAATACTTATATCAAAACTCAAAGTACACTATTAAACATATCGTATTGAAACCATCAAAGGTTTATTTAATAAAATAACGAGATTGGATGAAAGGTGTTTTTTTTTTTTTTTTTAAATTACAACTTAACTGCAATTGCTTACTCCGAAATAAATTTTGCGAATATCTTTATTTGATAATGATATACATCGCTTAATTGAAACTAAGCCGAAATAAGATAAACTAAAATAAAACATTTTTGGTTTAACATAGACTTAACAAAATCTTAACTGAAAATAATATTAATTAAAGATCAAAACTAAACCCACGTTAAAGGCTCGAAAAGGATAGTTTGCAAGCCCAACTAAGGTGAATAGGGTCTAACTAAAAAAAATATATGCATAAACATATAGGCAAAAATCATTGTTTAAAACCCATTCTACATGAGATGAAAAGAAAAGACCAAATGAAAATTCCCATTAGTAAACCACAAAAAACTTACGAACGATAGTTATAAGCTTAACCACCTGCATCTAGTTGAAAACACGTAGTCATGCGGTAGTTACTTATCGAGAAAGAAGAAACGCGGCAGAGCTGGGTGTCTGAGGTGGTTGTCGGCGAGAAGCACAAGTGGGCACTAATGACAGAGAGCGAGAGAGACACGGTGAGAGAGGGTTGTTAAGTCGAGAGAGAAAGAGAGAGAAAATGGAGGGTTGGCGTGGTGGCTTACCATGGGATGAAAATATGGTGACCTGGTTGGAACTTCCGGCATTTTCTATGACCTCTTGAGCGGTTTCCGACTAAGTAGCTCACGATTGAGTGGTTTCAGTCAAGTGTTGGACCTCTCGAATATTGCTCTGTTTTGATACACAAAAATAGGGTTATGGTTTCGGTGCAATTTCCGCTGGGAGACAGCAAGATACACAGTGGGACTTGACTACACTGGTGGTTCATGGAGGCGGCAGAAGGGTGCAACACCTAAAGGGAGACCTACGGTGGGGAAACACAAGCAAGACTTGCTCTGGTTTTAAGTTGCAAAAATAGGGGTGTTGAGGGCATGTCATGGTGGTTTGAGGTGAGATTTTTCTGTGTGGTTTCTGGCAATGGGCTGAGAGATTTGAAAGGCTAGGCAGCTTGTGAAGGAGACTATTATGCTTTGATGAAGCAAAAACAGAGGACAGTGTGTGGGAGCAGAGGATGTGCTACTTCGCGGGGTTTGTGGTGTCAACCAACTCGACAGTGTTGGGTGGTTTCCCGTCGGCCAAGGGTTGCTTATCTTGTGGGGTGGTGACAGTATGTATGGATGGTTACCTACGGCTACGTGTGGGCTGGACTATGACTATGGTGATGCGTGTGGATACTGTGTGGCCTGGTGGTGCAAGAGCAACCTTAAGAGGGTATGGTTTACGGTGAGTTACAGATCATAGCGGCTGACTGATGGTTTGTAGCGAACGAGAGAGAATCTAAGAGAGATAACCGAGAGCATGAGAGATATGGGTAAAAAGAGTTTGTCGGGAGAGATTATAGAAAGAGAGAACCAGATTGTAGACGCGTGGGGGAGTTAGAAATTTGGTGGAGAATTAATCAGAAATGGAGGAAACTGAAATGGGAAACTGCCTCGAAAAGAAAATCACGTGTAGAATAAGGAGATTCACACCAAACGGCATCGTTATGCTGTAAAAAATTAATATTTTTGAGATAGGAATCTTCAATTATCATGAAAATCACATAATCATTCTTTATGCAGAAATAAAGTATTTCATAAAACATACCAGATCAGCCATAATGAAATCTTCTTGAAAAACTTGTAAAAATTATTTTTCTCACTTAACCCATTTTCTTTGCTTCACCAGAACATATGGGAAATCTGATAAAATGAAAAAATGGGTAGAGAGAGGACAACTCCTACGTATAAATCATAAATGAAGCAGTTATCTTACTTCCTATAAAAGTAGGCACATAAGAAAATAACTTCCCTTATCATTTCTCATAATAACGGTGTATTAGTTTTCCAAAGCCAATAACTACCTTATCACATTAAGTCCAAATAATGTCTATGTTGCCCTTTCATGTGGGACATAATTTAACATTCTCCCACTTGGCCCATATGAATGACACTTACTTAGATTGACAAAGTAAACATAATATGCACATAACATTAGCTTATTCGCACTATAGTGAGATTACAATAATATCATAATTAAATAACTTACCAACATGAGTCATGGTGGTAAATATCAATAAAGCGACATCTTCCCTTCCGTGCACTACAATGCTAGCAAATCACTTAATCATAATCCATAATAGGAAGTAACTGTAATGTTCCCATAATGTCTTTGTCAAAGACGATTCCTATCATCAATAATCCATCTTCATAATTACGTAATTGATGGTAAGCAGGAAAAGATGTCAGAACACAATTAGTGATATCTCTATAGATGTTATAAAACAAAAAACATAAAGATCCACAAACATACCTCAGGGATTGCAACAAAGACCCATGCGATCAACATGTTCCTTAAATGTCTTTGGTGCTAACTCTTTAGTCAAAGATCTGCAATCATGAGCTCAATCTTAATATATTCTATAAACACTGTCTGTTTCTAAACTTCCTCCTTAATGGCCAAATATTTGAGCTCCATGTGCTTAGCGCCATTAGAATATTTGTTGTTCTTGGAGAAAAAGACTGCTGCGAAATTATCACAATACATTCTCAGCGGCCTGGCAATGCTGTCGACAATTCCAAATTCTGAGATAAAATTCTGTAACCATAAAGCATGAACTGTGGCCTCAAAGCATGCCACAAATTCAGCTTCTATAGTAGATGTTGCTATGATAGTCTGTTTGGCGCTTTTCCATGATATTGCTCCTCCAACTAATAGAAACAAATAACCAAAAGTTGACTTTCGACTATCAACACAACTAGCAAAATTTGAGTCGGAATAGCCAACCACCTCCAACTGATCAGATTTTCGATATGTGAGCATATAGTGTCTTGTTCCCTTCAGATATCTTAAAACTTTCTTTACAGCTTTCCAATGCTCCATTCCGAGATTACTTTGGTATCTCCCGAGCATTTCAACTACAAAACTAATGTCCGGCATTATACAATTTTGAGCATACATCAAGCTTCCAACAACAGATGCATAAGAAATATTCTCCATCATTTTCTTCTCTAGTGCATTCTATGGACAATCTTTTTCACTGAACTTGTCCCCTTTACAAATAGGAGCAGGAGTGGCTACACATTCAGCCATATGAAATCTTTCAAGAACTTTATCGATATATCCTTTCTGAGACAACGCTAACAATCCACATGATCTATCGCGAAATATTTCAATTCCTATCACATAAGTTGTCTCACCCATATCTTTCATTTCAAAATTCATAGAAAGAAATCTCTTGGTTTCACTCAGCAAACCAAGATCATTACTGGCAAGCAATATGTCGTCAACATATAGAATCAAGAAAATAAACTTGCTCCCACTGACCTTTAGATATATACACCGATCAATGGTATTTTCCTTAAATCCAAAAGACGTGATAGTATCGTTAAACTTAAGATATCATTGTTTGGAAGCTTGTTTAAGTCCATAAATTGACTTCTTTAATTTGCATACCATATACTCCTTTCCTTTAATCAAGAAACATTCAGGTTGATCCATATAAACCTCTTCCTCTAAATTCCCATTTAGAAAAACAGTTTTCACATCCATTTGTTGTAACTCCAAATTGAAATGAGCCACCAAAGTCATTATGATCCTAAGAGAGTCATTCTTCGATACAGAAGAGAACGTCTCTTTGTAATCAACACCTCCCTTTTGAGTGAAACCTTTTGCAACAAGTCTAATTTTATGTCGTTCAATATTGTCATTGCAGTCGCGTTTGGTCTTAAAGACCCACTTACACCCAACTGTCTTAAAACCTTCAGGCAAATCAATGAAGTCCCAGACTTCATTTTGTTCCATTGATTTCAACTCATCATTTATGGCATTGATCCACTTTTCAGAATCACTACTTTCAATGGCTTGTGAAAATGAAACCGAGTCCTTGTTTGTCCCTAAATCATAATCAGATTCTTGTAAATATACCAAATAATCATCTGAAATAGCTGATCTCCTTTCTCTTTGAGATCTCCTTAATGCTATTCCTTGTGATTGTTCTGCAACTAGTTCAGTGGTGACATTCTCATTATGGAGTGATTGATCACTAGATTGTTGTTCAATGTTATCATACTGTTCGACAACTGGAGAAACAACAATTTCTTTTGAAGTTACGGGTATCAGGATAGACACCCGAATTTCTTCGATGATCACAAATTCGTGATACATCACTCCCACTAATTTCACCATTCTCAAGGAATCTGGCATTTCCAGTTTCAACAATTCTCGTACTATAGTTAGGACAATCAAACCTATACTCTTTGGACTTCTCTGTGTAACCAATAATAATACCCGCTTACAGTTTTAGAATCCAGTTTCTTTTCATGTGGATTATAGATTCTAGCCTCTGCTGGACAACCTCAAATATGAAAATGTCTCAAACTCGGTTTCCTTCCCATCCACAATTCAAAAGGAGTTTTTTGAACTGCCTTACTAGGAACCTGGTTAAGCAAATAAACGGTTGTCTTAAGGGCCTCCATCCACAATGAAATAGGTACTGAGGAGTTACTTAACATACTCCTAACCATTTCCATAAGAGTACGATTACGCCTTTCAGCCATACCATTCTGCTGAGGCATACCAGGCATTGTGTTAGTGCACAAATACCATGCTCTTCTAGGAATTTAGCAAACGGTCATGGACATTGTTTTATTCCATCATACCTTCCGTAATACTCACCACCTCTATCAGATCGAATGATTTTCGCCTTCCTATCTAATTGTCGCTCAACTTCAGCAATATATACCTTTAAAGCACTTATTGCTTGAGACTTTTCATGCAACAAATAGACATAACCATAACATGAAAAATCATCAATGAAAGTGATAAAGTACTTTTTTCCACCAAATGATGGTGAGTCGAAAGGTCCACAAATATCAGTATGGAAAATCTCCAGAAGTTTTCCACTTCTTGTGGCCCATTTCTTTGTATGTTTGGTTTGCTTTTCTTTAATGCAATCCACACATACATCGAAATCAGTAAAATCAAGATTTGAAAGAATTCCATCTTTTACCAATCTCTCCGTTCTTTCTCTGGATATATGACCCAGTCTTTTATGCCACAAGAAAAAAGAATTCTCATTAACTCTGCTACGTTTAGTTCCAAAATCATGATGCAGGGTGATGAGTGTTTTAGCCAAATCTTTGTTAAGATTAAATTTATATAACCCCTCAGATAAAACACCAGAACCAGCAAATGAGTCATTTTTCAACAAATGAAAACCCTTATGTTCAAAATATAACGCATAACCATCACAATCAAGTCTTGACATGGAAATTAAATTTCTAGAAATAGTAGGAACATAAAAAGTATCAAATAGGTCCACACAGTGGCCTGACTCTAAAAACAAACGTAAAGTTCCAACTCCAACAATTGGCACTTGAGTTCCATTTCCCAAGACTATAAAATGCTCATTTTCCTTTATGTTCTGGATCGAAAGGTATTCCTACATCGAATTTGAAACATGAATAGTAGAACCAGAGTCAATCCACCACGTATTAGAAGGAACTTGTGTCATATTTGATTCGAAATATACATAAGCCAAAAGCTTACCCTTCTTCTCGAACCAAGCTCTACGCTTCGGGCAATTTTTCTGTAAATGCCCGTAGTCATGACAGAAATAGCATTTCAGTCCATTATCTTCCTTCTTGCGGGTCCCATTGATATAAGAAGGTCCCGCAACCTTCAATGGATCTTTCTTGAAACTCTTCTTCGGTTTCTTTCCTTTGCTTCCAACTCCATGACTCATAATATTAATTGAATGTTGTCCTTGTTGCTTAAGCCTTGCCTCTTCTTGAATTAACATACTCGCCAATTCATTCACATTCCACTTTTCCTTAATAGTGTTATAGTGAATCTGAAATGATCCATACTGAGTAGGCAAGGAATTTAGAATGAACTGAACAATGAAACTTTCATCTACATTCATATCCAAAATTTGAGTATGACAGCTAGATTGGTTATTTCAAGGACATGCTCATTCATTCCATGGCTACCATCAAATTTCATGGTGGTAAGTTCAGTCATTAATCTCCCTCCAAGGGACTTATCTGCTGAACGACCGATTTTCCACAGCCTTGAAATATTCCTTTGCATTTTCAATTTGAAGAAGCGTTGACTTAATATTGTTCGTAATACACATTCGCATAAACTTGATGCTTAATCTATTCGATCTTTCCCATGACTTAAACAAAGTCTGCTGCTCCAAACTGCTTGTTTCAGTAATAGCAACCGGTTTGTCAATTCGCAGTGCTAAGTCAAGATCCAGAACACCAAGGTGAAACTAAATCTGTTCCTTCCAGTCATGATTGGAACAGAGGAAGCTAGCGAATGAAGCGAAACAGGAACTGATACTGTAATAAAATCATTACAACATTAATGCTTTGAGAAAATCACTTCCATTAGTAATATTGCATTCAATCTTTGGATCAACTAATGCAATATACTAATATTCAAATTTAATGATGATTTTTCATTCACCTAGGCATAATTGATAACACTTTAAAGTTTGATTGGTTTGTCACCTTTGGGTATCCATTCCAATCTCACTTTCATTCTATCAATTAACCTAATTAATTAATGACTACTTAAAAGTTGGTACACCTTTGGGTCAAACCATAATAATCAAATAATCATTCCATAATAACTTTGCAAAGCCATAATTCAATTCAATATTTATAACATTTCTCAGCAAGATCACTTTGGTGACAACATGCTAACCATAATATAAATATTGATTGATACATAACCAAACAAATATATGTCCACGTTCAAAATAGATAAATAATATTTCAAAATAAAAATATTATCATGAAAGAGAGTATCAAGCATGCATTGTATTGAATATTACGTTATGAGATCAGGACTTAGCATTCTCTTTTAATTATCTCAATTACATGCAAAATCCAGCCCATAACAATTCAGCCCATGCATGCATAACTATAATTATTAACCCAATATAAGTGAGCCCATAAGAAATCAAAACAGTAATAAACAAAGAAACAATAAAATAAAAATAGTCTGCATGCATTAAACCATACGGCCAAACGTAATATTCCAATGCTCTCACCAAAAAGTAATCATTTAAACAAAACAAAATGAGCCCAATAAAACAAAGAAGATAACCAGCAAACCGGAAAGACTCAAAACACTTAATGGAACATTTATGCCAATGATTCGACGGTTTAAATTATGAGTAAATGAAATCATTTTGTAGCCAATAAATTTGGAATTAACTCATATGAAATCAAACCGACATATGCTAATAAATATCCCCACGGAATCATGATATTCCATTAACGTAAAATCCCAACAAATTCGGCCACTAATACGTTCATCAAGATTTCATTAAATCCGGCAAACACAATGAAAATTTTCGCAATCGGTGAACAGTAAATTTCGAACAATATGAACGCAAAATATTACACATAAAACAAATAGCAAAATCGAAGAATATTAATGAAGCCGATCTCTACATTAAAAGAAAAATCATGATAGTTTCAACCATACTCTGATACTACATGTAAACAATTAATATTTTTGAGATAGGAATATTCAACTATCATGAAAATCACATAATCATTCTTTATGCGGAAATAAAGTATTTCATAAAACATACCAGAATCAGCCATAATAAAATCTCCTTGAAAAACTTGTAGAAATTATTTCTCTCACTTAACCCTTTTTTTTTTTTTTGCTTGACCAGAACATATAAGAGATCTGATAAAATGAAAAAGTGGGTAGAGAGAGGACAATTCCTACGTATAAATCATAAATAAAGCAATTATCTTACTCCCCATAAAAGTAGGCACATAGAAAAATAACTTCCCTTATCATTTCTCACAATAACCGTGCATCAGTTTTCCAAAGCCAACAACTACCTTATCACATTAAGTCCAAATAATATCTATATTGCCCTTTCATATGGGACATAATTTAACATATGCGTTTTTGGTTGGTTGAAACCGAGTTTGGGCCAGTGTTATTGATTAGGTCTTCGTGGATTAGGCTGAGCTGCGAATTTGTCCTTTGGGCCGGATATTACATGCAAAACAGTCCAGAATGATTGAACTTCCTGTAAAAACAGGTATGTGTTGAAGCCAAGTATCTCGGATAAGTGGGCATAAGAAAAGAGCATGAACAAGATCTTCAATGCACAATAAGTCAATAAGTCAATAAGTCAATAAGTCAATGCAATAGACTCAACAAGTGAACAATGATTATAGCCCAAGATGATTTCATTGGCCAAATCTGGTCAACCCCTTGGACAAATATTATTCTCAAGAGTAAAACAATCATCTTCCTACTGCAAATGCTCTCCCGCCCTTTTCGATTTAGTGGACTGCGATCTGGTATATATTTTTTTGCAAAGTTATAGAAAATATCTTTTTCCTATGTGATCAGTAAATTTACTTGTATGATAAAAAAAAATATTACAGCAAGCGTGAGACCACTCTTTTATATATATTTTTATTTGAATTTAGCAACTTTTTCCTGTGATTTGCTACGCTGTCTGTATAGATTTGAGTATAAATTTGATGTTTTGAAGATGAATATTACAAAATTATATATAATATAAATGTTAGAAAATTAATGTTCATTTTTTTAATAATGATAGATTGAGATAGTTTGTTATGTAGTGTTGTTGAATACTCAACACATAACTCTATTAATTATTAAATATTAGTGGAGAAGAAAACCTAAGCAGTAATGGCTGACGAGTTATAGGGTTTTGTGAGAAGAAAACTTGGCCCAGAAAGCCTAAAGCCTGTGGGAAAATGTTGGATTTTTGTTTAGTGAACCCACGAAATTAATTCAAATTCGCAACTTTTCAGGAGCGGGCAATCTCAGACGTGATCGGAGGATAAGAACGAAATATCAAAAGAAATAAATACGAAAAAAAAAAGGAGAAAAGCGGAACTAGCCGTTAACACTAACATTCTTTGAATCTTCTCTTCCCCTCCATCTGTCTCTCTCTACTTCAACCTCAGGCCACAGGCTGGACAAAGGATCTCTTCTGACCTCTCTCTCCTTCTCTCGTGAATCACTGGTTGAGGCATTTTACGGAGTCCTCTCACAAAACCCTGACAAAAATATTCGTACCGCTTCCGACTTAAAATCGGTGTTGTTTCCTTCGGCGGGGGCGATAGATTGTCTGGCATTGTTAGAGCAGTTTGGAGGAATCAAAGATTTCTCTGTGAGTTATCATTTCTCTGTTTTCTTCACTACAGAGTTCTTTTTTTTTTTTCCCTCCTTTCTTCACTTCTGATGCTTTTTGTTTAATACTTATAGAAATTTCAGCTTTCTTTACCGTGTTCTTTCATCCTTTTAAACCATTTTTAGGTGAAGTACCATGAAATTACTTGCGCATTGATATTGATATTGCAATTTGCATTAAATTGTTGCTGATTATGCCGTGCGTGAGACTCGCTGAGATAATGATATTGCTATTTGCATTGACTATATTGCTGACATTCTGAATGCCTTTGCTCTGTTTTAGAGTGTTTCATCCTCTACGTTTAAGTTGATCAATTTTGTGAAGTGGAGACCAGTTGTGGACAAGATGGTTGGGACACCAGCCACGCCGTTCGGATGAGGAGAAAATATTAGTAGTCACTGTTCGGATGCGGCCGCTGAGCCGGAAGGAGGAAGCCATGTTTGATCTCATTGCTTAGGATTGCGTCGATGATCATACTATTGTATTAAACCACCCAAATCATGAGCGCACTGCAACCACAAACTCCTTTGGTATATGTTGTTGTGAAATACGCAGAAAGGGACTGTCGTGGAAAAACTTGTTGAGGAAATTGTTAAGGATGGCCAACATTTGAGCCATTTAATTGGCATTTGTGAAGGTGATCATGACTCTACGTTAATTATCCACTATAAGCTTTACTACTTTAGCTCCATCACGTCCAAATTGCTGACTCATCAGTCTGTTGGAAGAGCTATACAGTTTTCTCTGTTTATAGTGGTTTTATTAAATGAGATTTTCATATCATCCGTCATTGGATCTTGCTTGGGTAGTTACTGGAATTAATTCACCTTCAATGTTCAATACCAAATTGCTTTTCTTTTCCTTGTATTCAACGCATAAATCTGAATAAGGTAAAGATAGATATAGCCTACTGCAAGCCTTTAGCTACTAGCTGACCTTTTCCTCTTTTCTCCATTTACTAAGATAATTCTTATATTGTCGTTAATGTCTTGTACAATCTTATACCAATTCCATTTGTGGGTGCGGCTCAAAGGCAGGTGGGAGAAACTGCTCTAAATGATAAAAGCTTAAGATCACATCAAATGTTCAGGCTGGTATGTCTATCTATTGTATTCCTTATATGATTTTTTCCATCCTACAGTAAATAATGCATGAGAATGGAAGTTTGGTATGGTTGTTTGCTATCCGATGTTTTGGCTTCTTAACGGTAAAGACTTGGTTAGTTATGTTGATCGGAGTTATCTTGTGGACCTTGCTCACAAACAGATGCAGATGGCACAAGATTGAAGGAAGGCAGTCACACCAACCGTAGCTTCCTGATACTCACGACAGTTGGAACCTCAGTTTCATAATTAGTTCGTCTTGCTACTGTGCATTCCCTAAAAAAAAAAGCTTTAATTCAATTTTGTTAATGTTAGTTGAATCAAGTTGCTTGCTATTCTGTTACATTACTAGTATAAGGTGCTTCAAGAAAATAACCTGGATGTGATGTCCCTACCGCCTGTCCTCACCATCTGCCATTTTCTAGAATGGCTATGTGACTGCTACTTCTATATAATATACGAATGAATATACTAATCATTTTTTCTTCTGTACGATACTAATGTCAGAAACATTTGGTAACCAAACTGTTGAGATGAACTTACGAGTCTTTAACAAATCAAATCAGTGGATGACTCGGTTCACTTGCTTAAAGAAATCTAGATGATATTTACGAAATAAGATTAGGAAGAATCTGGAAGCTCCTTTAAGGAAGAATCACAACTAAGGACATTAGGCTATTAAGACTGCGTGTGGCTTGCAGTACACCCTAGGACTGTACCAATCATTTTCCTTTTAGAAATAGAAACATTTACTCCCAGCATGTTCTCAACTATCCTCACTATTTTTAAAATAATAACTAAAATACTATTCATGCGGGCCCTGGGTGCCCTTATTCAAGATCTTGCTTATAAAGAAAACATAACAATGTATGGTTGTAATTGTTTAAATATTGGTTCTAAAGCATGCATGCGTGTATAATATATCTTTCAAAATTAAATTATTTGTGTAGATCTTTTTTATCTTGTCATGCGACTAGAATAATATAGTGCTTTGGATCTTGGTTATTACGGTGATTGTGTTATCCTGCATACTTGCAAAGTACCTACAACAATAAACACAGCCTAATTATCCCAATGGATTTCGATTTAGGTTGTTCCAGACAAGAAACTGTAAAGCATTTGCAGAAGGAAGTGGCCAGACCTGGAGCAGAGTTACGGAGTCCTGAGCCTTCTTCATCTTCATGTTTGAGGTCTTTACTAGTGGAGGAGGACTTAAAAACAACAGGTATACCTTTTCTTTCTGAGTAGTTGATAACTTGTAACTTCCACAACATGAGTTTTTTAAGTTTCCAGTAAATCTATGTAAGTCTTGGACGCGCTGTTTTCTGCATATATGTTCTAAATGACGTAGCTTAATCGTGGTGCCGTTGTGTAGCCACATAACTTTTGTAACTAAATGGCTTCATATAAATGCTTTCCTCCTTTTAATCCTAGGCCATAAATGGGGAAGGCGCCTTACTGTGTAATTTAAAAAAAAAAAAACACACATCAGCAAGTGTGTGGTGTGGATGATTTAAGTAGTGTATGTGTAGGACTCAAAATTAAAAGGTTAAATAAAAAGTTGTACAAAAATCTAACCACCATAAAGAATGAGAAAAACAATCTGGTGAAGGCATTGAAACTATCAAAATTATGCACACAACAAGAAGCTCTAGAGAATGAGTTGACAGCTTGTTAGGAAGCCAAAGAAAAGACTGCCACTCAGAAACTCAATAAACTACTAAAGATTCAAGAAGACAGCTCTAATCACACAGGTTTGGGATACAAGACTTCCAAAGATCCTAATCTCAAAGGATTCGTTGCCTCCTCTAAGAAAATTGAGTATAGGCAAGTCAACAACGTTCCATCCATATAAGTCCAAAGGTAAATTTGTTCCTACTTATCATTTTTGCAGAATAATTGGTCATATTAGGATAAACTATTATAGTCTAAGAAAAGAACAAGAAAAAAGAAAAAGGAATAGATTTGTTAACAAGGGTAAAAATCTAGAAAATAAGGTGGACAAGTTGAGCAGTTAAATAATTACACTAAGTAGAAAATTTAGTGAGCTAGCCGAATTTTGTCTTCCTAATAAAAGAAAATTTAGTTCTAAAAATATAATACTAAAACCGAGTGAGCAGTCAAAGAAAAGATAGTATGTTTAGTGGCTCACACAGCACTCAAAACAATGGAAAGTAGCATGTGGTATTTGGATAGAGTTCTAGGCATATGTCAAGTGACAAAAGGCTGTTTAGGAAATTTGAGTCCACTAGTGGAGCATCCATAACATTTGGTGATGGAAGTACAATAACCGTGGAAGGACAGGGAAGTATTGGCATTCATATTTTACCTACTCCTCACAATGTTTTATTTTTTTGTTAATGGCTTTGAGGCAAATTTGCTTAGTATAAGTCAGTTTTGTGATGACCAACTTCTATGCAGCTCTCGAAGGACGAATGCAATCTTTACTACCGTGTTGAAAAATGGATAATGAAGGGCATCATAACTGTTAACAACTACTATAGAGTTTCACTTATAAACACAATGTATTGTCACAAAGTGAGATTGGATTAAACGGGACTATGGACCATTGTTTTGGCCACATCAACTATAGAGATGTGCTAAAAATCTCTAAGAAGGAAGTTATAGGTGGATTGCCCAAGATGCTGAAAAACAAGAAGATGATATGTGGATCTTGTTAGGAAGGAAAGCATACTAAGGCATATCTCGAAAAGATTGCTGACATTTTGACTTTAAGTCCACTCGAACTTTTACATATGGATTTGATGTGTCCTACTCAAAATGAGAGTCTCGACGAGAAGAAGTACATTATGATTATAATGGATGACTATTAAAGATACATGTGGACTATCCTGTTAAGAGACAAGTCAGAAACTTTCGACCTTGCGAAGAAATTGTTTAGACGCCTGCAAATTTCAATCCCTCGTATCCATAGTGATCATGGTAAAGAATTTGAAAATTTTAACTTTTCTTCTATTTGTGATGAACAAGGTTTACGTCAAAAGTTCTCAGACGGCTCAGCCCTATCACTTTCCACCTGTGGGAAGATGAGGTGGCTTTTAGCTAATTCGTTCTGTTATTTCACAGGGAGGTAGGTTTTTTCGACAGTTTGAGACTGGACTCATCCCACTCCTTGACATCAAAAGAAATGGTGACTAAGAGTCAAGTATGTGTAATGCAAAACTTGGTCACAGTGGAGGCCAAGGTAAGCATTTGGGCCGTCAAGGGCTGGACCCACGGAGCACAGGGTCGGCTGCTGGCTCTTTTGCCCGTTTTATCTATGAGGATGTAGTTCATTTAGGTTGTTTCGTCAATTTGGTTAGACCTCTTGCCTGTTGACGTTTAAGATGAATGTAAGTCATTGCTATAAGTAGCTGAGGAGTACTCGCACTCCTCTCTTGGAGAGGTAACTCCTTGACCCCAAACCTGCATACCAAGGTTTCACAAGAAGTGTGTAATGTTGTTCACCGTGATAGTCACCAGTACTTCAGCCTAAACCCTTTTGCTAAAGTAATCCACTATTACAACCACAAACTTTACTTCTTTTCCAGGAGGAAGTGGGCCGACCAGGTCAATGCCCCATTGGGCGAAAGGGCATGGTGAGGCATGGTGAGGTGATCGATGTCAACTTTTTTGGTGGGCAGTGAGGTACTTTGGCATATTCTTGGCACTTTCGGCTATTGCTTTCCCTCATAACATTTTCAACCTTCCGCTTGGTGGTTCTTGCAGAGCCCTTTATGGATTGAAGCTAACACGTAACGGGCCTTCTCTGGGGAGATGCACCTCAAGAGAGGTGTCGAATGGCCCCTCCAATCCATAATTCCTTCAATCCGCTGCTCAGTTTTTTATTCTTCTTATTGTCAAAAATTGTCTACTAATTCACTTGAACAAGTTGGTTAGTTCTCAATTGTGTGATTATTTAAGCAATCAAATACTTGAAATAAACCAATAAACTCACATATTGGTAATAAATGGAAAAACTTTCTGATGAAATCCTCAAAGGGTTACAAATTCATTAAAGTTGATTTTATTATTTGAAAATCTAATTACAAGTAAGTTCGCATTATAAAACTTTTGCTAATTGACTATTTTACTTAACCAAACAAACAATTAGTTTGTCTTCTACCTTTGTATTAGTCGGAACCTCTGAATATCTTCAAACATTGGCTTTTCACCTAGAACCTCTAGTGACTGAAATCCAATTATTGAACGATCCTCTCAACGTTGAGCATGATCAAACTCACGAGTGTATGAAAACACAAGAAAAACTCTTCATTAAATTTTCTCTCACACGATACAATAATATCTCTGAATATATTCTCTGATCGAAAATCTTAACTAGGGTTTTTTAATGAGTTTCTTTAAATAGTCAGTCTGGAAAGAGTCCCTAGTCAGGATGACATTCTACTGACAAATCGAGTATATTGCGAAATATTCCCCTGACAATTTGTTAGCAGAATGTCATGATAATCTCTGCAACACTTTGAATTTGTTCGGCTTTTGTTCTGGATTATTTTAGATCTCAAAATTCACACTAGCAACATGTTTAAATGACTCTTATGACTTCTAGATAAACTAAAATTGTTATGGATATAAATAACAGATTTTATCTTTTTCTTTAGTTTCCTAATCTATTTAAACTGAACAACCTATCATCAGCTAATCCTTGCCAACAAATTTTGCATTTATAGTCTCCTCTTGGTCGTTAGCCTGAGAGTACCTTGGTGACAAGTATCAAAATTCAATGCCTAACTCCAACCACAAGTTGGGGGGTAGTGATTGGAGTCCAATTATCGCCATTGTCTAATTTCACAAGAACTGCATAATATTGTTGGCAGTAATGGTTGCCAGTGCTTCAACCTCAACCCATATGGTGAATTAATCTAGTGCTACCACCACGAACTTTACCTGGGAGAAGTGGGCTAACCAGGCCAGGGTGAGGTATCAATATCAGCTCTTTCAGTGGGCAGTGAAGTACCTTGGCATCATTTTACTTAAAATATATAAAATATATACATATATAACATAAAGACTAGCTCGCCGGTTTGAATCTAGTCCAAACAAGGACTGAACCGGCTGACGTTGATTTCTTCAAAATCCCACTACTCCCATATTGATTCTCCATTGATTTTGGCAGATTCTTGACTTTGGTGACCCATTCCAGTCAATTTCATTTATTACTGTATACCTCTAGTAAGCACAGACATGAACTTCATTAATGGTTTGGGGTGGGGCCATGTTGAGAAAGGCCCCCCACTCTTTCAAGGATGATCACAATCACGCATTCCAACACCATGAACCACAAAAAATAGCAGGACCCGAATTTGAAGGTTCACTTTGCCGATTCAGCTTCATGTGGTATTTCCTTCGTGTTATCTAGATGACTAACACAAGAGGGTGAATTGGGTTATATTAAAAAAATTAGCACTTATAAACCAAATACATAATATAAAATATAAACAAAATATAAAATAACAGGAAATAAAAAAGTAAGGGTAAGAAGAAGCAAATTCAGTATTTTAATGAGATTCAGCCCCACTGCCTACGTTCTCGCCTCAAGCTACCTCTTGAAGATCACAAATTCACTATTCAATCTCCTTCAGGTGAAGATAGAAACCTATTACACCTTTGAGCAACACCGCTACAAAGAATTCATGTAGAACACCCTATACACTTGCAATTACCTCACACTTGGTGATTCAATTATTCCCTGTGTAAAACACTTTCTACACACACAAGGGTTATACGCATCTTCTTACAAATACAAGAGCTGATAGTGGGATAAATTATCAGAGTATACTCATCAATGAGTGAAAAAAGAACAATACAACGCAATTTATATAATTCTCAAAATGAATAAGGATTAAGGCACAGAATTTAGAAAAGAGAGAATGGAGAGTTTTGAAATAATGATGCAAAACTTAGCAATTGATGTGTAAGCTCTTGTTGTAATTTTTGCAAAACTCAACTGAGCTATTTATAGACAAATGAGTCTTTATATTCAAATTTGAAAAAGTTCACATGCAAATAAGAGCACTATTCACTTTTCAAAAGATTCAAATAAAAACATCTCATTTTTATATTTGTCAAAGACAATTCCATTCATTTTTCAAAAAAATCAAATCAAATCTTTTACTTTTCATAATGACAAAATGAGCATGATTTATTTTTCAAACCAAATCATTTTTTTTTATATAAGTAAAACTAAATCATCTTCTTTTTGCATATGTCAAAATAACACACAACCCCCTTCAAGATTTTCAAACAAAATCATCTATCTTTTGCATTTGTTAAAAAAACACACAACCACCCTTCAAGATTTTCAAACAACACATGCACATGTTAAAAATGACAATAATTCATCTTACAAATTCAAAACTTTATGCATATGTAAAAAAAATAATAATTAAATATTTTAATAAAGTTATGCAAATGTAGAAAATGCAATTTGATGTTTTATGAGAAAATATTAATTTTGACCCTTAATCAAATTTCAAATTTTAAGAGATGTCTAAAATTACTCTATGAGTTTCATTTATAGATTTGTTTTTTTTTTTCTCATACTTGATTTCTTGATGTGCTTAGCTCTTTTCATGCGTAGACAACTTGAACTTGAGTCTTGAATTTATTTGTTATCATCAAAATCTATATGTAGATACGAGACTTGAAACCTTAGATTCTACAATCTCTCCATTTTTTATGATGACAAATACTTAGTACAAATCTGCGACCTGCAGTAATATTTAAGTTTCCCCTGAAAATATGCGTTAGTTTTTCAAGTAAAATATAAACATGATTCTAACATATATAACAAGGTAGTATAATACTAGTATAAGGCTTCTCCCCATTTTGGCATTATTAAAAAGGAACCGCAATTGATTTCAGTAAAATTTCTTCTTCCGTCCGTGTTTGACAAAAGCTGTAAAGACTGAGACCCAATTTTATCGTCTTGGTGCAGAGATCCGCTTAATATTGTTGATAAATGAAATGTTATCGAGATTTGGTACAGAAGGAGATTTCTTCCCACGTTCGTGTCTGACAAAACTTGCAGATGCTGGAAGCCTAGGTCTGGCAATTTGATGCGGAAGGAGATTTTGTAGAGAGTTGAATAATTAGAGTCACACGTGTCCGACAAAACCTGCAAAGGCTGGAGGCCTAGCTCTGACAATTCGATGCGAAAGGAGATTCAAATCCGCATGACGTTGTTGACAAACGGGATTTTGTAAAGATTTGAAAACTTTCGATTTCTGTTTAAATGACCATTTTCACCCATCGAATACTCACAAGAAAATTCTTGCATTTCTCATTGATCCAATATTTGTTTATCCAAAACGATAGAATGGTAAAGAAAATTTTTTCTGGTAATCTTTCAGATTTGAACCAAGCACCGTCTTAATCAGTCATCTCACCCGTCTCATCCAGCATAGCTTGTAAGTTTGACTAAATAAGATTTGAAGAGATGATTGCGTGTCTTGTTCTTATTTCCGTCTCTATAAAAGCAATCCTTAGTTTTATCTAATTCGTATCAAATCTCCTTCTCATCTTTGCAATTCGCTTGCATTCTCATTCTACAAATTTTTAATGGCTCGTCAATTTTTCTTCAATATTTCTTGTGATCAATCTATTTCTGCATCTGTCGTAGGTACCATGAAGTAACAAAAGGCTGATTTGGCTAATAAATCAGATCATGACGCTATTTATGAGCTTGTGGGTCTCGAAACTCGATACTCATCATCCATTGTTACATTTTTCGCTCGGTTGTAGTCCAAAACTCGTGAAATTGAGAAGTTTAGCGAAACGGTCTCTATACTTCAACGACTTGTTTATGAGTCAAACTGAAAAATAGTAGAGTTAAAGCAACAGAATAAGGGTTTAAAATCCTTACTTACCTCTTCATTTCGACTACCTAATTCTTTATACGGGAATAATATATCAATCTATGAAGATCAAATGCATTTAAAAGATGAGGTTAGAGGTCTCAAGTTTTTGTAAGTCATTTGAGATAATGGAATAAAAATATTCAACAGATATTCATGATATGCATCATTCCTATTTCTCTTCTAATCATGCATAATTCATCTTTTGGTAGGGGTTTTGTGAAAATGTCTGCCAATTGATCATGCGTGCTTGTGAATTCTAGTACAATATCACATTTCTGTATATGATCTCTAAGAAAATGATATCTAATTTCAATATGCTTAGTCCTAGAATGTTGTATTGGATTTTTTGAAAGATTTATAACACTAGTATTATTACATTTAATAGGAATATGATTGTACATGAAAGTAACTAATATTTGACTTTTTCTCATTCCAAAACTCATTAGGGGTTTTATCTAAATTAGATCTTAACATAACTCTATTTATAATATAACATGCAATATTTACCGTTTCGGCCCAAAAACAACTAGGTAAAATATTCTCATTAAGCATTGTTCTTGCCATTTCTTGAAGAGATCTATTCTTCCTCTCTACTACTCCATTTTGTTGAGGAATTCGAGGAGCAGAAAAATTATGCACAAAACCATTTTCATCACAAAAAAATTCAATATCTTTATTAACAAACTCTTTCCCTCTGTCACTTTGGATGTTTGAAATAGTATAATCATTTTCATTTTGAATTCTCTTGCATAGCTTGGTATAAGCATTATGTACCTTATCTTTATGAGCAAGAAAGATGACGCAAGTATATTTAGAGAAATTATCAACAATAACAAATGCATAATATTATCATCCCAGACTTGCAATCCTGTTTGGTCCAAAAGAGTCCATGTGTATTAGTTACAATGGTCTAGTGGTGGAAATATGTTTCTTGGTTTTGAAAATTTTTTTTGTTTATTTACCAAGCTGGCATGCATCACAGATTTTGTCTTTAAAAAAGTTTGTTTTTGGCAAACCTCTCACAAGATCATTTTTTGAAAGTTTGGAAATAAGTTTCATGTTTGCATGATCTAATATTCTATGCCATAACCAATTATTTTCATGTTGAGCTAATAAACAAATAGCATCTTGTGAGGCAATTTCTTCATATTCGATTGTATAAACATTATTGTTTCTAAGAGTAATAAAACAAATATTGTAATTATGATTATTCAAAATAATGTACTTATCCTTTTTGAAAGTAACTGTAAATCTTTTATCACATAATTGACTTATACTCAAAAGATTATTTTTAGATTATCAATAAGTAGAACATCTTCAATTATGAAAGACGACTCCTTACCAACTTTATCTATTCCCATGATCTTGCCTTTTGAATTGTCTCCAAATGTCACGTGTCCTTCTTTTTTAGAAGTGAGGTCAATGAACTTAATTTTGTTTCCTATCATGTGTCCTGAACATTTGCTGTCTAAAAACCATTTACTTTTACCTATGGAGGACTTCATGCATACCTACAAAAGTAATTAAAATAATTTTCTTTGGTACCCAAGTTTTTTGAATCCTTTATTTATTAGTATTAGAAGAAATAAGATTCTTTGGTACCCATATGACCCTAATAGTCATTGCATGAAATAGCCCAAATTTTCTAAGGTAAATTATTTTATGGAAATTATTTTAAGTAAATTTATTTGATGTATTTATTTACTAGGAAATGAGAGTGGGAGATTTAATTGAGGAATGTGAGATAACACTTGGTATTAGGAATTATGCATTTTCGGATTAATCTGTCGAGTTTTAGTGAAATGGGCATAAGTTATTCATATGAGGTCCAAATGAGGTGATTTTAATTGGCATAGAACCTTGAGAGATATATCTAAAACTTTTATGTTTTAAGTTTTCTGAGATTCGGAAGGGATCAATAACTTATTTGGGAATCAAGTAGGCAGCTTTGGAATGGGCTTAAATGGAACCCGAGTTGGATGAATTGAACTAATTTGGGGCATGTAAACCGAATTAGGCAATTGGTTTTGAGATTTTTTGGGATTAGGACATGTGTAAGGATAGTTGGAAATGGATGGAAAGTTGATTTGGAAGCCAAGTGATTAGTTAGTGTGATGGAAACACAAGGGGAACCAAAATCTAGTTGATAGGTGACTAAGTGGATCAAATTTGGCTCTACCCTAACTAAACTAAGAAATGGCCTTCTAGAACTTGTTAAATGGAGACTTAAGGGAGTTAGGAAGTAACCAAATGGGTGGAAAAATCTGGAGAGGGGTGTGTGACACAAGGAGAGGGCTGGAGATGAGAGGTGCATGCATGGTTAGGTGAAATGCCACCTCACCTCTTATCCCTTTAGCTCACTCCTCAGCCATGGATCAAAATGGGCAACAAAAATATCTCAAATGTGAGCCCTTGGATGACTAATCCAACTGCAAACTCTAGGATTTGGGAAGGCTTAATCCTCATCATGAGATTTGCTTAGATAGACACCTCATCATCCATGCAAAACTGGCAACTAGTGCACCTTAGAGTGTTTTTCCCCTTCTCTCCCTCATGTTGGTCGACCACCACCCTATAAATAGAACCTTGAGAGCTTTCTAATCTCCTTTAGAATGAGAGAACACTTTCCCCTTTGGAAGATACACTAAAAAACCCTCCCAAAACCCTTAAAAAGTTCATTTGTGAGCTAAGTGAGTGAGTTTGGAAGAAAGCTTGCAAGAAGTTGGTTGGATCCATTCTCTTGAACTTTGAAGAATTTGTAAGTCCATATTCTAGCTTAACTTAAGCATAGAAATGGTTTATTGAAGTGATTGAATTATGTTTACTAGTATTGAACTCTTGAGAACATGATTAAGTGACAAGTGGCATGTGAGTAAGGTTGATTTTAACTTGTCTTGTAAAAATGTTCAATATAATTGTAAGAACATAGTTTTAAGTTTTTAAGAAGCCAAATGGAGTATAGTAAAAAGATTGGCATGTTTTGAGTAGAAAAACTCCTAGAGCCGTGATCTCGCTCGACCCTCGCTCGACATGTGAGTTGAGCAAAGGCAAAATAAGACCCCTCGCTAGAGTTTCACTCGATACTCTGTTCGAGCGAGTTCCAACTCGAGCGAATGCTCGATACTCGCTGGACACCCGCTCGAGCAAGATGCTCTGTTTTGCTTAGACTCAGGGTTTTCCTAGAACAAAATTGGTGATCCAAATGGAAATAGTTATAAGTGAAAACTCATATGAATAAGAAAGGAACCACTAAAAAGAAAACAATGTATAAGAATAAGTTAGTCACGTTGTGATGGGGACGGCGAGACGTAACGCCTGGATGACTGACGTGCCGACAGGGACGACGATACGTAACGCCTGTCGTGTTATAAGAGTGTATGGTCTTCATGGGGACGGCAATACGTAACGCCCGTGAGATTGATCAGAATAGCGGGGACGGCGAGACGTAACGCCCGTGAAACTGATCTAAATAGCGGGGACGACAATACGTAATACCCGCAGTGATATATGTATATGTTTTGTGTCAAGACGGGAACGGCGAGACGTAACGCCCGGAAGATTAACACGAGCCTCATCACAACGGGGACGGCGAGACGTAAAACGCCGGATGATTGATGAGTGTATGTGATGGGGACGGCGAGACGTAACGCTCATCAGTGATAAGAAAGAATAAGAACTATTAAGAAAACGGTGTAATTTCGCATAAGATTCTGTATTTAGTTGAGTTAAAAAAGTACCAGTTAGACAGTGGTCTTATGATGTGTACCTTAGGGTAAATTTTCCTAGTCATTCAGTGGTAATAATATTATGGTTGCTTTTTCCCTGTTTCCTTTAAGCTGTTTATGTACTTACTGAGATTTCAAATGAAATCTCACTCTTTTGTGGCTCTATATATTTTGTGCATATCAACTTTATACAGGATTTGATAACCAGCAAGGGGACAGCCCCGAAGAGGCAGGAGACTCAGGGAGTCCTGAGAGACTCTCCGACTATAGTACTTATATGGACATTTCTTTTGTTTCTTTCGGACCTCCTATCAGTAATCAACTTACCGGAGTTGGGAGCCTTGACGCATCCACTATTGCTGAGGAGAGGCGACGTACAAGATGCTGTTTAACCTTAGGACTTGATAGCTCATTGACCATGTGTGGAGTTTGTGTGACTCCACAGGGACAACTACTCCAGCAAGACTTTAGTGTTAGTATGGATAGGTTTCGCTATGGGAGAGAATTTTCCGAGGTTAAGAAGGAATTAGAGTGAGGTGAAGGAAAGTCTTTTGGATAAATGTAATATAGTTTGTTGTTAACATGCTACAATGTGGGCCTTGTGTATGTAAATAAGTACAATGTTAAGTTATAATAAATGTTGTGAATGTTGTAAGTATATTTCTCATGTGATCTTTAGAAAGTTTTATATCTAAAACCTAATCCGCTGCGAATTAAGTGATTTATGTATTTTATTTTGTTAAGTACGAGGGTGAGTAGCCAAGTGTTACTTATCCAGACACCTTAATTTACGTTAAATCACAGAGGTAAATTGAGGGCGTCATATTGCATATCTTCTTCTAATAGGACAAGCATGATAGTTATGACCATTTCTATTGTAAAAAAGACTGGGAGGAGTTCCCTTCACCTAAGTAAAAACAAATTGAATTCCCCTTTTCGCTCATCGAGCCTAAAGATACCCCGAGTTCATCTTCAAAACAGAAGAAGAAGACTTCCTCAGAAAAAGCCTTCCCTTTCTCCAGGAAAGAAAGACTCGGATACAGAAAGCTCTGCCTCTTCAAAGAAAGATTCTAAGAAGAAGCAGAACAGAGAAATGCTTGAAATGCTGAAAAAATCCATCGAAGAACAACATAATAGCATGATGCTATTAAAACAGTCCATTGAGGAAGAAGACAACAGTGAATCAGAGGAATCAAATGCCTCTAATGATTTGTCAAAATATTTCGGACACGACAAGGAGTACTCTTCGCCTGATCTCGGAGAGCCATCATTGCTGGTCCACCCCCAGTCAGCTAATGATGACATGATGTCCTCCACTGCCGACACCTTTGAGCCAGTCAGCACTAGAAGACAAATACTTTTGGTGCAGACAATATGTTTTTCTTTAAAAAATTTAATTTTATGAAAAGAATTTTGAAAGTCTGATTTTTATTTAGTCGGTTTATCAAAAAAAATTTATAGGGTTTGAGTTTTTTTTTTTTTTGCATGCATCCCAACCTACCTTATCAAAAACACATCTTTGATTACAAAGAAGTTTTTCAAAGCTTTTTTTCCATTTGTAAAGTTTTCAACAATATTTTCTAAATCAATCACTTTCTTTTTTAACTCATAATTTTCATCTTTCAAAACAACATTTTCTTTTTTAAAACATCATTTACATTTATTAAAGAAGAATTTTTCTTTTTCAAAATGGTATATTTGATACCTAATTTTTCAAATTCCTCATATACTTCTTCCAAAACAATTTGCAATTCTTTATAAGAAAGATTTTCAATATTTTCAGAATTTGTTGCCTCAAGATCATCTTTAGCCACGAGATAAAGATTTGCAGATTTTTTATTGCTTGCGTCGCAGTTTGAGCTACTTGAATCATCATCCCATGTAGCGTTCATTGCTTTCTTACATTTGTATCTTTCTTTAGTAGGAGACAATCTGCTTTGATATGTTCAAGTTTTTTATATTTATAACAAATTAATGAATCATTTTTATCTGTATTTTTGTTGGAAGACCTCTTGAAAGATTTCCTAGGAGGAACTTTATTTTTCTTTAAGAATTTCTGAAATCTTCTTGTGATCATTGCAATTTCATCATCTTTGTTATCATTTTCCTCGTCTTCATCGCTTTCACTTTCATGGGAAACAACTTTGAATGCCAAGCTCTTCTTTTGCTTTCATTATTCTTCTCCTCTTTTCAATGTGTACTCATGAGTAATAAGTGACCCGATGAGTTCATTTACTTCGAGTTTTTTGAGATCTTTAGCTTCAAGAATGGCCGTCACTTTTGATTCCCAACGTTTTGGTAGAGAGTTGAGAATTTTTCTTATTATCTCCAAGTTAGAATAAACTTTTTCAAGAGCTGTCAAGTTATTTATAATGTTAGTAAAATGATACATAGAGGAAATAGATTCATCATCAATCATTTTAAATATTTCATATTGATGCGTAAGAATATAAATTTTTTATTTTTTGACTTGCGAAATTCTTTCATAAGTTACTTGCAAGTTATTTCAGATTTTCTTTGTTATTCTACAAGTCATTATTCTATTAAATTCATTGTCATTGAAAGCATTATACAGAAAATTCATAACCATTACACTCACTGTATAAAGTCTATCATCTTCACGATCAAACTCTTCTTCTTTCTTGTGTCATTTACTCTATCAACAATTTTTGTTAGAATATAAGACCTATTTACAATACATTTCCAGATTTTTCGACCTTTAGACTGAAAAAATATTCTCATTTTAGTTTTTCAGAAAGTATAATTGTCTCCACAAAATAGCGGAGGCCGACTACTGGATTGACCTTCAGCAAATGTAACTGCAATGTTAGCCATATGATCTTAACTCAACAGATAATTAATCTTATAATAGAGTCATTACTCTGATACCAATTATTGCCTAGATGACTAACATAAGAGGGGTGAATTGGGTTATATTAAGAAAATTAACACTTATAAACCAAATACACAATATAAAATATAAACAAAATACGAAATAGCGGGAAATATAAAGAGTAAGGGCAAGAAGAAGCAAACTCAGTATTTTAACGAAGTTCAGTCCTATTACCTATGTCTTTACCTCAAACTACCGCTTGAGAATTCCAAATTCACTATTCAATCTTCTTCAGGTAGAGATAGAAACCTATTACACATTTGAGCAACACCGCTACAATGAATCCATATAAAACACATTCTACACTTGCAATCACCTCACACTTGGTGATTCAACTATTCCCTATATAAAACACCTTCTAACACATAAGGGACCCACCCTTTTACAAATACAAGAGCTGATAGTGGGTAAATTATCAGAGTACACTCCTCAATGAGTGAAATAAGAACAATACAGCGCAACTTATATCTCTCTCAAAATGAATAAGAATTAAGGCACAAAATTTAGAGAAGAGAGAATAGAGGGTTTTGAAATAATGATGCAAAACTTAGCAATTGATGTGTAAGCTCTTGTTGTAATTTTTGCAAAACTCAACTGAGTTATTTATAAGCAAATGAGTCTTCATATTCAAATTTGAAAATATTCACATATCAAATAAGAGTACTATTCACTTTTCAAAAGATTCAAATAAAAACATCTCATTTTTATATATGTCAAAGACAACTCCATTTATTTTTCAAAGAAATCAAACTTAATCATTTACTTTTCATACATGACAAAATGAACATGATTTATTTTTCAAACAAAATCATCTATCTTTTACATTTGTCAAAAAATACACAACTACCCTTCAAGATTTTCAAACAACACATGCACATGTTAAAAATGACAATCAATCATCTTACAAATTCAAATTTTTATGCATATGTAGAAAAATAATAATAATTTTTGAAATCAAATATTTTAATAAAGTTATGTAAATGAAAAAAATTCAATTTGATACTTTATGAGAAAATATTAATTTTGAGCTTTAATCCAATTTCAAATTTTAAAAAATATACAAAATTACTCTATGAGTTTCATTTGTAGACTTGTTCTTCTTTTTACTCATACTTGATTTCTTGATGTGCTTAGCTTTTTTCATGCGTAGACAACTTGAATTTGAATTTTGAATTTATTTGTTATCATTAAAATCTATACGTAGATACGAGACTTGAAACATTGGATTCTACACTTCGGATAATGAACATCTCTCTTATATCGTCTAGATGTTTCTCCAAGGTTTTTATTTTGGCTAGCGAGTCTTTAGACATGCTATTAACCAACCATTAATACATAGCCCTGCATTTTTTAGTCTGGAAGGCATGGCCGTCTAGCAATACAAACACATTTAGTGATGAAGGCGATTTTCTCCTTACATTTCGAATCCATTCGGATGTTATTGTATCTAGAGTTGGCTGGCATGAAGCTGAGCATATGCTTACTATAAAATCGACAAATAGGTCAATGTGCAGGAGCGGGAAGCTATACCCTATGCCTAGAGGATCCTAGGGTCGCGTTATGTTATCTAGCACCAACAGATAGAGGAGGCTGGAGCCGACTTTCTTAACCTTATGTGAAGCGAATACCTTCTTACACATATTGTCACGCAGCGAAGTTTCTTCTTTTTGTCAGGCAAGCATTAAGACTTTACTCGCAACCATCTAGGAGCCTAAGGATGATGATCGTGTCACTCACCCCACTCTTACTCATGAAGAAGCACTGACGGTTGAGGTCGTATGCGATTGGGTGAGGAGACATCCGAAAGATGTTTACACAAAGCCCTACTAATAAAGGCAAAACTACCTTCTAGGTAGGAGGCTACTGCCCCCCTAAATATTTTTTAAAAATAAATATAGTATGTAAATAATATGATTTTTCTATGTATAATTAAAATTTCCCTCTAGTACTTAGACTTTTAAAATTTTTTATTGAAATTATCCCCTTAATACTCAGACTTCTAAATATTTTATTGAAGTTGTCCTTAAAATTTCATTTCTACTACTACTAATGAGCGAGCATTTTTTACTTTGAAACTTATACAAATTATAGTACGTACTCAAATGGAAGATAAGTTCTTTTCTATAAAGAAAGAAATTGTCAAGAATAATAGATGAATTTTATTTCATGAAAGATCATCGTCGAGGTTAATTTATAAGAAAAGCCCTAAATTATATTTCATTTTCTTTTCTTTTGTAATAGTCTCTAGCATACTACGAAAATTCTAAGGAAAAATATCTTATAAGATGATTTATAGACGTGTATTTTTTGTATAAAATTGTATAGCGTATGATTATTATTTTTTATATAATCACGTGTAAAAAGCATGTATTACCTTTATTCACACATACCACACACTTTATCAATCGCCCTTCAAATACCAAATCCTAGTTCCACCTCTGCTTGTTGAGTGAAGACAACATTCACACATATTTATCTATTTTTGCCAATTTGCATTTTGACATCGGCTTTGTCCTCTAGCCCCCCGGTGGAGGGGATAGGGAAAAAGGCACAACATTTTTCCCCTCCCCAGATCGATTCTGATGACTTCCCCATAGCTCGAGGGTGCCCCTTCGTGGAGGTGTTGGTGATTCGGCCGGAATTGCCCCCTCCGACGAATATGATTGTCCTTGCGAACTTTCCCCGAGGCATGCTGCTTACTCGTAGAATAATTATGGAGCCCATTACTACTACCTTGCCAATGGATGTCAAACTCACAGTTTTTCGCTACAACTGAGGGAGTTGTCACGCTCTTGCCCCTCAGCTCTGCTTCCAATAACCATCTTACACTTGTGCTCGAGGTGATTCCTGTCAAAAGCCAATAGAGCAAGAGTTCTTGGGTCAAATCATTTCACCGCAAGACTTTCTGTCGGGGTCGTCAAAATCCCGCCAATCGCTATTGAGGTCGTGGAGGAAGTCAAGTATGGCCTTGAATCTCTAAGAGTTTTACAGAGGCCGTCGATGTGATCCTGACTAATTTTTGATTTCCGACCCCGTCGTAATGACCACATCCTCCAAGTGGACAACAGGCTCAAAAGGCGACTAGCTGGAGTAATTTTTTCTTTGCAAAATCCTTGCTTGTTTCATTTTGGAATAGTTTTTCCCAAATAAGCCCTTGCTTTTATGATAGGGCTTCGAACGTTTGGCACTGTTTATTAATGATGGTTGAGAAGAAGTAGAGAGCAAGAATAAATCCCTCCGCTTGCTCACCCAGCGTGCTCTTTATTATGCAAAGGAAGAGCGGCAGAGGAGGTGAAGGGCCAAGGAGGACCTTGTCAAGGGCAGCATAAAAAACTATTCAATGTAGGGTCCACAAGCTGCGCGAGCACAGGAACCGGCTCAACTCTAGTTTGAAAAGGGCTAGGAATTTCTTGGGGTTTCTTTGTCTCGAGGCATGGTCCAACTTTGAGGTGAGGAATTCTTTGCAGGAGTTCTTCAACGACTGTTAGCCAAGCTTGAAAGGCTACGCGTAGAGAATGTTGAGTTGCACAAGAAGTAAGAAGAGGCTACTCGAGCAAATAAGAAACAATAGGATAAGTAGGGTTGTACACTGACCCGACCCGACCCGACAAGACTCATTTTCGATTCAACCCGCTTTGATGCCTTTTCCATTTGCCCGTTAACCGATAAGCTGATTAACCGATTTATTTATTTATTTTTCAAACCCCAGGCAACGTTTACGTTACTACTATCGTGCTCAACTCCAAATATTTTGCCATATTTTCTTTAACTGCAAACAAAATTTTGCCATAATTTTCTTCAATCCCAAACATCATCTTGCCATAGTTTTCTTCAATCCCAAATATCAAAACAGAAATTTTCAGCCCCAAACAACATTTTGCCATGATTTTCTTTAACCCCAAACAACAAAACAGAAATAACATTTTCATCTTATCAAATAAACAAAGGAAATAGAGATCGAACCCTTCCATAGCTAAGATTATGCAGAGATCGAACCCTTCCATAGCTCTGCGATGAAGACAACTCCAAGGACAATGCGATGACAAAGCGGATGAATCTCTCCAACGAAGCGTTGGTCTCCAACGAGAAGACCATGGACAAAAGAAAGGAGGGTGAGTCCACCGGCCTAAAACTATTAGGGCTTTTGCTCCAGTGTGCCGAGAGAGAGAGAGAGAGAGAGAGAGAGAGAGATAACCTGCTAAGACTGAGACAATGCCGATGGGGGTGGAGATCGTGTAGAGAGAGAGACTTTCAAATTGATGTTCCGTCGCTGAGAAGATTGAGACAATGCCGTGGAGGTGGATATAGCGTAGAGAGCGAGAGAGAGGAAATGAATCCGAATGGGTGGGTTTTGAGAAATCAGAAGAAGGTTTGAAGCTTATATCGGCTAATCGGAATAATGGGTTGATATTAAACGGAATATCGGGTCCGGTCCGGTCGGGTTACGGGTTTTTTGTACAACCCTAAGGATGAGTATAAGCAAGGGTAGAGAATGACAGGGCCACCATTATGGGCTTGAGGGACAAGCTCTCATATGTCCATGGCATGTGTGATGATGACTGGCATTTTGGCTATGATAAGGGCCTTGAGTATACGGGACCTTCTCCCGTACTCGACTGCTCTGAGGCAGAGTGCTACCACTTAGAAGAACTTGATCCCAAGCGCTTTTGGCAATAATCTTACTGGCAACAATCTTGCTTACTAACAAGTACATGAATAGCATATAACTGCTCTGTCAAATAATTCATATATATGATATTCATATACTTGTCTCTTCTCTAACATATAATTTATCCCATGCGCTTGGCGTTAATACTACTAGCAACAATCTTGCCCGTTGACAGCCAACTTGCTCTTTGGTAAATTTTGCTCTTCCCTTACTCCCATAAATGGTTTTGCTCAACTTCGAGGCGATTCTTGTCCGGCTCCCATACCCCACCCTACATCACAGAATGGCATTATTTTTCTTCAAATTTGGCACCTTTGGCAAGAATCCATATAGATATTCATTCTCTTCCTTCACATTTTTTTTTTATCTTCGTCAACATGTTCACACAGAGATGCATTATTTTTTTCGAATCCCACATCCTGCCCTTCAATTTTGCTTCTCTGGATGTTAGATTATCTTCAGCCAAGTTGGATTCAGGGTTATAGGTGAAGTCCATTACTTCCTAGAAAAGGTCAGATAAGCCTTGAGTGAGAAAAAAATTTTCATATAGTTTCCCCTATCAATTCCTATCAAACTAGTCCGATGCGAATTCCTGACTTTCTACCCTGACTAATTAATCTTCATGCCCTTGCTCTCACGATGCTTTCTTTGATTTGTGGTGAATACTATGACCTTGTCAGCTTCTCCCACATCCCTTCAGTCCACTCGCCATTAATCCCACTTGACGATTATTGTCTCCCATGTCCCATCATTAGATACGTGCTGCTCGAATCACAGGAATCATGGGATTTTGATAGGGCGCATGAGTTTCAGATGCCTTAAGACCCCAATTGTCACTTCTACCTATATAAGGCCTCCCTTTTCTTAGCAACACTTCACTTTTTCCACCCTGTCTCCTTTGTGAATTTTGATTTTCCTTTTCTTTCCTCTTTAACTATTTCCTTCGTATTATCTTCTCGTTTCACCTTCATTCCTTTGATGTTGCGGATGGCTCCCAAGGTTTTTGTGCATTTTTTCTTTTTATGTGCTGAGTTATCCAAAGTTGTTCCTTCTATCGATGCCTGGGACAGTGCTAACCCAGAGGTTCCCACAGGTTTCTTCTAAAATTGACAGTGACTAACGAATTGGACGGCGCTAACCAAATCCCTTATGTGGTTAGCGCCGGCAGTGCCTTTTCCTAATGAGGGGGCGCAACTGGTGGTGCCTTCTCCTAATGAGGGGGTGGTTGGGTCGAAGCACTTTGCCTCCACGGTGGCAGTGTAGCTAAACCCGAATGCCTGGAGGGCCATGGAGGTCGGAGCCAACTTTCCTGATCTTACGGCAAGCAAGTTCCTTCTTACACATACTATCTTGCAACAGAGCAACGACACTTGCAGTTTCAAAGCAATTCAAACACTGGCTCAGTTGGACACTTGGTAGAAAATAGTGAAAGGGTGGGATCATCGCTACTTCTTTTTGTTGGGCAACGGATCCTTGGCCAAGCTATTTGCTGTGCCTTTTCCCAGTACGCACCATCTGGGAGCATGTGGGCTATGGCCGTTTCACTCGCTCCACTCCTACTCCTGAAGAAGCTTTGAAGGTTTAAGTCATCCACAACTGGGTGAGGGGACATCGAGACAACATTTACACAGAGAACCTGTTAGGTGAAGACAACCTTCATACATATTGGGCCTCTCTAGCCAATTTGCGTTCTAACTTCAGCTTTATACTAAGGGATGCTAATGTCGAAGTCCACAAGCGTCCTCCTAGCCTGCTAGGGGAGGGTGTAGGGAATAAGCCGCAAAGTTTGTCCTCTCTCCAGTCTAATTCCAATGACCTCCTATAGCCCAGGGTGGCCCTCGGTGGAGGTGCGGGTGATCTAGCCAGAATTGCCCCCTCCAATGAATGTGATGGTCCCTCATAACTTTCGGCACAACACGCTGCTTGCTCGTGGAATAGAGAACAAAAAAGGTTCATTCTTGTGAAATCATAGTGTAGGCAAAACTATGCAGCCCACCCATAGTTTGACCTTTTCTAGTCCTAGAAGGAAGCCCTACTTTACTTCCTTCCCCCAGCAAGCAACAACACTGGGAGGAAGATGATCAAGATATTATGGAGCCCATTCTTGCTATCTCGCAATGGACGTTAAGCTTGTGGGTTATCGATTGCTGAGGGAGCTGCTGTCACACGCTCTTGCTCCTCAGCTCTACTCCTGAGATGGTTCTTATACCTGTGCCCAAGGTGCATCTCACCGAAGGCGCAAAGTTCTTGGGCAAGATTTCCCATTGGTATTCTAGTCGGGGTCATCGAAGTTCCGCAAATCACTATTGTAGCCATGGAAGAGGTCAAGTATGTGGCCTTGAAACTCCAAAGGTTGATGAGGAGGTCATCAATGTGATCCTAGCCGTTTTTTGATCCGCAGCCTTCAAGGTCGTGACAACCACATCCGCCAAGTGGACAGTAGGCTCATTTTTGTTTCTTTGTGAAATCCTTTCTTGTTTCCTTTCAGATAGGTTTTTCCAAGTACTCTTGTGCTTTTGTGACGCAGCTTGGAATATTTGGCAACGTTCATTGTTGATGGCTGGGAGGAGGTAGAGAGCTAGAACAAAATCCTTCTTCACTTGCTCATCCGATGAGCTCTTCATTATGCGAAGGAAGAGTGAAAGAGGAGGTGGAAGGCCAAGGAGGACCTCATAAGAGGCAATGTAGCATACTACAATTTTGACGAAGGGTCCACAGGTTGCATGAGCGCAAGAATCGACTCAAGATAATTTGAAGAGAGCCAGGGATTCCATGGGCTTCTTTGCCTCAAGGCGTGGTCCAACTCTGAGGCGAGAAATTTTTGCTGGTTTTTCTCCTTTCTTTTTCCCTCTTTTATTCTTCTTTCTCTATCCTCTTTTTTTTTTTTTTGCTAGCTTGGTTGGATCACTGAGAGATTTGAGGGGAGAGAAACAAACTAAGGAGTGAGAGAAATATGAGGAGAAAGGTATACGGAGAGGGTGCGGAAGGGCCTGCCTTGAACTTACCGAAAGAAGGTAGCATACAACGGACCTAAGGTGAAAACAACCGACATTTTTTGGGCACATAACGACGACGTGAAGGGGCTGGCGCCGATGGGTGGTTCCGAAAGAGATGAGCACTAGGATATCGATGCTCTATTTTCAGGGATGAAAACAGGGGACAAGAAGTGATGTTTTTGGTGGTTTAAAACATGGAGGAGCAAGATGGTTCTAAGGTGGAGTGCATGGTGGTTTGACAACGGGAAAGGCTACCGAGAATGGCAGTAGAGCTGCAGCAAAAGATTTTGTTTTCAAACTTCTAAAATAGAGTCTCATGGTTAAAATCATGGTGATGGTGTAGTGCTGTGTTGAGGAAGAGTTAAGGCTTGCGGTTGTTGCTTCCAGGACGGAATGGAGACGTCGAGGCTTGGAGATGCTTGAACGTGGCTTGCTTGATACCAATACTTTGGCTACTGTCCAGAGGAAGAAAGTCGTGCGGGCTACATGACTAAGGAAGGAAAAACTTGAGTGAGGAAAGTGTGCATGGCGGCAATTTCTGAAATGCAGATGATCAAAAATACAAGAGCTCCTATATATAAGGTCAGGAGTTTGAAAACCCTAGAGGAAATAATGAGATGAAAATTCTGAATATCTAATCTATTCAAAGTCGTGGGAAGTAAAACAAAATCAAAATGAGAGAAAATTGAACAAGGAGATGATGAGATGAAGGAGGTTTTAAAAGAAAAACTAACGGATCAATGTGGTGAGTGGCAACTGAAACCAATTAGGGTTTGAAGAAAATAAAACTCCCCACGATCACGGGATGGCATAAATCCAACAATATATAAAAAAATAAAATGTAAGTTTCAAAATTTTAATTAAGGGTGTAAATGATCTGGTCCGGTCCAGGAAATTTGTGGACCGATTTCATTCGGTCCAAGGATTCTCTCACTCTGGACCGGACCAAACAGGAGTTCGGTCCATACCTGTCAGGTCCAATTCGGTCCAGGGGCGGTCTGGTCTAGTCCAGGGGTGCCCCATATGATTTAATGGGCTAAATTTAATATAAAATTCTACAATGGTCAAATATTTTTTTGGCCCAAATTTAACTACTATAAATTATAATATGTTAATATTATAAAAGTATATATTATATATTAATATGTTAGTATATATTATATATTAAGTATGTTAGTAAATTATAACTAATAGTCTAATAGTCTAATAATACTTTCACATTAGTATATGTTAATAAACTATAACTAATAAGTAATAACACTATTACAATTTACATTAGTATATTATATATTTATATGTTAGTAAATAGTGATAAATTAGTTATAATATATTAAATAATAATAATATACTTATTATTTATATGTTAATATATAAGAGTATATATTATATATTAATATGTTAGTTAATATTAAATATTAAGTATATTAGTAAACTATAACTAATAATCTAATAGTCTAATAATACTATTACATTAGTATATGTTAATAAACATTAATAAACTATAACTAATAAGTAATAACACTATTACAATTTACATTAGTATATTATATATTTATATGTTAGTAAATAGTGATAAATTAGTAATAATATATTAAATAATAATAATACACTTATTATTTATATGTTAATATTATAAGAGTATATATTATATATTAATATATTATTATATATTATTATTATTATTTATATTTATATATTATTATTTATATATACATATATTTAAAAAAAAAACTCTAGGGATTCGGTCCGGTCCGGTCCAGGGGGATAAACTCCCTGGACCAGGACCGGACCAGAATTTTCCGGTCCATATATTTTTTGGACCGGACCGGACCGGACTCCAACCGGTCCGGTCCGGTCCGGTCCAGTCCGGGACAATCGGTCCGGTCCGGTTTGATCTTTTTACAGCCCTAATTTTAATGGGAAAGGTACCTTGCCTTTGAAAATAAAAAGAAACAAAAAAAAAATAATGGGTTGGATCTTCAAAAATAAAAAGAGTTTGCAGTTCAGGAAAAAAATGAAAATTGCATTGGATTTTTCATAAGTGTAAACTTAAAAAGATTTTTAGAAACGGAACTTGGCTGGGGAGGTAGGTTGTTTGGACAATTTGAGATTGGACTCATTCCCACCCGTTGACTTTGCAAAAAAGGGTAAGTTTGGGTCAGGCTGGTGCTGGGCCCACACATCGTCGCATCGAAAGTCGAGATAAGTATTTGGGTTGCTAGGAGCTGGTCTCGCTCCTCTCCGCAGGAGGACAAGATAGCCTATGTATCGCCTACCCCCTTAATCCGCCGGGAGGTAGATTGTTCGAACAATTTGTTCCTAGATGTGCTCTCGCATGTTTGCATTCGAGCAACTAAAGACTACTCGCACTCCTCTATACTATAGTGTCAGTAGATCGATAGTCCTTCATTCTTCCTATAATAGAAATAATCATACAAGGAATGCAATAGATAGACATACTAGCCTGAATATCTGATGTGATTTTGTGCTTTTATCATTTAGAGCAATTTCTCCCACCTGCCTTTGAGCTGCACCCACAAATGGAATTGGTATAAAATTATACAAGATATTAAAGACAATACAAGAATTATCTTAGTAAATGGAGAAAATAGGTAAAGGTCATGCTAGTAGCTAATGGCTTGCTGTAAGATTTATCTATCTTTACCTCATTCAGATTCATGCTTTGAAAACAAGGAAAAGAAAAGCAATTTGTTATTGACCATTATAGGTGAGTTAATTCTAGTAACTATCAAAGCAAGATCCAATGCTGGATGATATGAAAATCTCATTTAATAAAACTACTAAACATAGAAAAATGTATAGCTTATTAGCTCTTCCAATAGACTGATTAGTCATAATACAAAACCCGAAGATATGCATCTGGACTTGATGGAGCTAAAGCAGGAAACCTTATAGTGAATAATTAACGTAAAGTCATGATCACCTTCACAAATGCCAATTAAATGGTGTAAATGTTGGCTATCCTTAACAACTTCGTCAACAAATTTTTCCACAACAGTCCTTTTCTATGTATTTCACAACAACAAAAACAAGAATAAGGTTTCAGTAAAAACGTTGTAAATTCATATAATTTTATTCCTATGAAATATTCTTACAAAAATCTCATGATCATCCAAAACCTTAAGGGAACCAGATTCGCGATTCAAAAGGTCTTTAATCTAACACTCCAATGGATGCCAAACCACATAATCTATACTCCAAAAGGAGCATGAACCTTATAAGGAACACGGACTTCTCATTCCTAAGTAATGTGAAATCTCATACACCACTTATCATTATCGAAGTATCACAATCTAACCCTCTTAAATGACGGATACCCTCGTCGGGTCTGTCCGTGGTAGGTGACACGGTTCAAGTCTCATATTTCTGATTGGGATAGACTCTATTACCATTTCTAACGCCCCAATAGAAAATCTAAACCAAAAGGACTAGTCAATGATACAATTGGAGTTCCATTAAAATTTTATAAAAAGCAAGAACTTCTCATTCTCAAATAATATGGGGTCTTATACACCATCTACTACCATCTTTATCATATGGGATATCACAATAAAAATTTGGATCATTTCTTGATTTCTGCTTGTCATCCTTGTCATGGGTCATGCTAATATCCTTTGTATCATTCTAATTTTATTGGATACCATTTCTAATACAATAGAAGGTCCAAACCATATAGCCTACTTTTCAAAAGACCCAAATTTTATCGGATACCATTTCTAATACCCTAATGGAGCCCTATTTGAAACTTATAAGGAGCACAAACTTCTCATTCTCAAGTAATGTAAAATTTCATACACTACCTATCATTATCGGGATATCACATATAACATCCTCTTTATAGATCTCCAAAGCAGACGCACTCACCCGCTCTGGATGCTGTGAAATATTCACGAGTAAATATAAATGCAACTTGAAAAAACAAAAAAAAAAAAAATGACCTAAAAATTTCCCCTCGCAGGCTCGCAAGACAAAGGGATTCTCAGAAGAACTACAACTGCTTTTGCTATGAATTAAACTTACATTCCTGATCTGTTCAAAGATGTCCCTGACGGCTTTTTCAGTAAATCCTCTCATCGTATTGTCGCTGAAAGGGAAAAAGGAATCTTGTACTTAGAGTAGGCCAAAAGCACCAGTTATAACGAGGGAAAGTACATAACTAAAACTGCAAGTTGCTGGCTGGATTTGCGTAGTTACCATTCATTCATTTTTCATAAACCTTCTGAGTTGAGCATGTAAGACCAAAAACTTTAACTGTCACGTAAATTACAGTAAATGAAGCTTTCGTTTCTTTCAAAAAGTTAAAGAAACCAATTTTATTGTCTAAAGGGACACTATCATGTACTTACAATTGCTAAAAAATAAAAAGAGCGTTTAAAGTTTAAAAGGTTTTCCAAGTAACAAATTTCAACATTTAATTTTTAAAAACTAGAGAATCACAAGAAGAATAGGCAGTTTCCATATAACATATACCGAAGGAGTATGTGGTTGCAGTACAGCGCTCGTGATTTGGGTTCTTGGATACAATAGTTTATAATCATCGATGCACCCCAAGCAATGAGATCATACATTGCTTTGCTCCATCCGGCTCAGCGGCCTCATCCGAACGGCGTGGCTGGTGTCCCAACCATCTTGTCCATAACTGGTCTCCACTATACAAAATTGATCAACTTATACGTAGAGGATGAAACACTCTAAAACAGAGCAAAAGCATTCAGAATGATCATATCATTATCTCTAAATAGTCAATGCAAATAGCAATATCATTATCTTCAGCGAGTCTCACGCATGGTATAATCAGCAACAATTTAATGCAAAATCGCAAAATAATTATTAATGCGCAAGTGATTTCATGCGCTGTCAACGAACTTCTCCTGGAAATGATTTTAAAAGATGAAAGAATACTTTAAAAGATGAAAGAATACGGTAAAGAAAGCACCGCTCTTCTTGATTTCTTTCTTAACCAGGTAAATATAAGCAATCCAACAAAAAGCACCCGAAGTGAAGAAAGTAGAAAAAAAAAAAAAAAAAAAGAACTCTGAAGTGAAGAAAATAGAGAAATGATGACTCACAGAGAAATCTTTGATTCCTCAAAAGTGCTCTAACAATGCCAGGCAATCTAGCGCCCCCGCCGGAGGAAACAACGCCGATTTTAAGTCGAAAACGGTAGGAATATTTTTGTCAGGGTTTTGTGAGAGGACTCTGTAAAATCACTCAACCAGTGATTCACGAGAGAAGGAGAGAGAGGTCAGAAGAGATTTTTTGTCCAGCATGTGGCCTGAGGTTGAAGTAGAGAGAGAGAGTGAGGAATAGAATATTCAAAAAATGTAACTGTCAACGGCTAGTTCCGCTTTCTTTCTTTATTATTATTATTTTTTTCATATTTAGTTTGTTATGTGCATGCCAGCTCCCGAAAAGTTGCGGTTTGAATTAAGAACAATGCTAAAGGCACAGACCGGGGTTTCGACTGAAATTCTGACTGTGGTTTCAGATTTTTTTTTTTTTTTTGAACTTTTTTTTTAATTTGATAATTAAAGATATGTTTTATAATAATGTTGGGATTTTTTTCATTTTTTTTATAAAATTAAAAGAGTTGAAAATAGATGAAATTAAATGATAAAAAAGTTACAAAAAAATATTAATAATTTACACAGGCTGAGAGTTCCGATCTGTAACCGTAGAAGTACCCATGAATTAATTTCGTGGGTCCACTCTGAACAAAAATCCAACATTTTCCCGCAGGCCCTTCAGGCTTTCTGGGCCAAGTTTTTTCGCACAAAACCCAATAACTCCTCAGCCATTATTAAGGATCAAGTACACACAGGTACCTCCTCCCTCCGTATCGATTATTTCTTCATCCACTACCGATTTATTTATTCTTTTATTTTTTTATTTTTTATTTTTGAAAGATCATCCACTGCCGAGTTAAAGTGTCCTTTCGCAGGCTATCATCAACCTCATCCTTTGGCAAGTTTTACGGAGAGTAATAGGTTGACTGAGATAAACCGAAAGTACCATTTTTACATTCACATTTAAGCCTCTAAATAAAAAATCACTTCAAATGCTATACATTAAAAACTATAAAGAAGACTTTCAAGAAGCTTTACATTATGATTTATGGTTCAGCCTACTTAAGAGTCAGATCTTCCTTGTATTGCATTCGGATGAGTATATTTGAAGAGGGAGGAGGATTTGGGTTTTAAATTTTGGAATTTGAGATCATACTATTGACTTAGATATAAATCTAAATTTCAAGTTCTTACATATACTATTGACTTAGATATAAATCTAAATTTCAAGTTCTTCTATATGTAAGCGTAAACTTGGTTGTTGATTATTTTCATTAAGCGTCATTTGACACTTCACTCTTCCTTCATAGTACATACTCCACTAGTACTTGTTCTATCTTATTGAAATTAATATTCTTTTATTTCTTATCATCATAACGACTTTGGACCTCTTTTATCATACCCAATCTAATATGTAAGGACCTAATGATACAACTCAATTTTCCTTCATATTATTTTGAATTATTATCATAAAAACTTTGATCCTCAAGTCGATTCCACTACAACATTTTCAACTTATTGACAAAAAGATTGTAATATATGTAGTGTGGAAAATATATTTTTTTCACCAAATTTTTTGATGGGAGGTTGGTGGCATATAATTCATGGACAATAATACTTTACCCGCCAACAAACTATTTCGTAAAAAATACTGAATTTTTTCCACGAATTCAACCAATGGCAATAAATGTTTTCTTTTGTAGGAAATTATGTTATCATAGTGATCATAATGATTACTTATATTTGTCTATTCATAGAACCGATTAGTTGGAATACATCTTTACTTACGAATTATATCATGATTGATTCGGTAGCATATACGTAGTTCCCACTACTTATATTGTGGCAGAAGACTTTTTGTGTTGATTTTTTTTTTTGGTGAAAATTACTCATTTTAGTCTTATACTTTCTAGAAAAAATTGTTTCTCACCAATAAAGTTAGTTGCAAATAGGTATTAAACATTGAGTAAATGTGATAAAAAGTATTTGCCACGAGTTACCTTCTTGGCAAATACTAAGAGATTTTAGGAAAAATAAATAGAATTGCAAAATAAACAATTGAGACTTGAGCCAAAATTAATCATAACAAATATTCTACTATAGGATAAAATAAAAATATCCTAACATTAAAGATCCAAATTTATACTCATAATAATTTAAAAAGAAAATATTAAGAAAATTTACATTTGTATTTACAAACTTAATCCATATCCAATATATTCAAATATTTGAAACCAACACCAACATTATGCTTTACAAACTCACTATTATTTCATCACTTAATCTCAATACGTTAAAATAATTCATCCTTATCCAACTCCATTCTTGAGAATAAAAAAGCACCAAACAACTAATCAACCAAACAAAAAGAGATAACATTAGAGATCCACACTTTATAAAGTACTTATATGATATAATTTGATTAGAAATATATATTTTAGTATCTGAATATGACTAATTAAATCTTACCATTTAATTTCCATTGAGAACAAAATTTCGAATATGACCATTACAAAAATTGATAAATTATATCATAAAAAATTGTCTTGAGAAAATTAAAGAAGATGATAAGTTGTACATTTTCTTTTCTTTTTTTTTTTTTTAACATGCATTACATATTATATATTTTTTCTTCTGAATGAAAGGTCCCTTAAATTTGATAATTTTATCTATTTGTAAATTTTATATACATGAACATTATCTTAGGATTTATCATTGAACTACATATAAGATTTTTTTTTTTATATATATAAATGAAAAGTTAGCCCCCTCACATAAAAATGTCTGGTTATGCCACAGCACGCATTTGCTTGATAATAGAATAACTTGATTGTTGTTATTGTTATTATTATTTTATATCATATAAAGTATTTTGCAACTTCAAATTGAACATTTGGTAAATCTCGTTCTATTGGAAGCTCCATAAGCACCAGTCAAAAGGAATAAAAGCTAATCACTTGCATATATCCAAGAAAACATTAACCACTCGAGTCAAATCTAAAGCCAATTTGAATACAAACCGACCAAAGTGGTGGAAAATACTCATTTGTCTCCTCCTTTATCTTTCTTTCTTTTTATCTTTTATCTTTCTCTTCCTCTTACCCCTTTATAGATCCATTTTACTATTGTCCTAAACTTTCATATCACTAAAGCGGCGGAGGCTCGCATGTTGTTTGAGCTTCTCACGCAACCACTTTACAATTTTTACATTTCATTAGAGATTTAGGCCCTGTTTAGATTAGAGAGTAAGTTAAGCTTATGTCAATTTATCTTTATTTTTGTATTATATTTTTTTAATTTTTTATATAAAACACAAATTTTAATACATATTTTTCAAATCTCAATTCAATTTTTTCAAATTCTAAAATAATAATAATATTAAAAAAATAAACTAAACTTATATCAACTCATCTCATTTCATCTCATTTTCTAATTCAAATCGAGCTCTAAATCTCACTATTGTTACCCATCACTAATCACCTTATTAATACTTACCCTATTATTATTATTATTGAAATTTCATAAAATATTTGTCTTTAAAGTAGTTTTTTTTTACCTTAATTAAGATCATAACCTTTGTTTTAAACTTTTAAGGTATATTTCAATATTTACATCCCTCCTCCTTTTATTTACTTATTTTTAATTAATGGTGTTTGCTTGAGTAATAAATAAAAAGAAAAAACGATAGACACAATTTTTTTATAATATTTTTTTTTTATAAAAATATCCTTCAAATTAAAACACGTGCACAGTAGTCAAATTCTAAAAAAGTGATTGGTTGACAGATATACTCTTCTTATCAGGCATAGGAGAAAATTTTTAAAATCCTCTTTTAACAATATTTATGAATTTGGTAAGGAGTTTGTTATATTATAGCGACCATTGAGAATTGAGATCAACGTGATCATGTCCCACTCTACCAGACATACTTATTGCGTTATGACACAGAAAAAGCTCACCAATCTTTCAATCCAATCAAATTGGAACTGTATGAGAATTCGCCCAGATTCTATACAATTGCAAGGATATCTGAACAGCCTGAATGCATTTTCATTTGGTCTACACGGCTATTAAGTAGACTATCACGTGCATTCTCCCATAATACATGCAGTACAATACTTTTTTTTATTATTTATAAAAACACATATCGTATTTATTAAAAATCGACATGATAATTATATTTAAAATACATATTATAGGCCAACTATAATTTTAAAAGCTTTTCAATACACACAAACTTGCTTCAACCTCTCTAAACTATTATTGAGAGATAGCACTGTTCCATTCAAGATAGTGTAAACAATATCCTACTTGTTCAAAAAATGGAATAATACACACCCTACACCCTACATTATATAAATAAAGTAATATATAATTTTAAAACATAAAAATGTAGCAAAGACTCTTTGAAAAAAAATGTCTACTTCTAAAAATCAGTTTTTAAATAGTAGGTGCTATTTTTCTTCAAATGAACTATACTAGATTTACCAACCTTAAATTTATATTTAACACTACTCATGTTTTAAAATGTATATATTATATTACAACACTATTAAGCCATAAAAAATAATAAAATTACAATTCTTTTATAATATTTAATCGATAATTGGATCGATAAAATTGATGGATAGCATAAAACACTACCATTGGACTAATTAAAAATTTCTTTCAAAATTTAATGAAAAATATAAATTTGATAAAAAGTTAATACTTAAAAAGTCTTATATTTGACTCATTAAAAAGCTTTCTATCATATTTTTAAGGATCATTATTTAAAAGTTAAACTAAAAGTACTTGTATTTTATTTTTTTCACTTCCTTTTCATCATTTACTATTAAATATGATGAAAGCTTTTTAATGAATCCAATATATAATTTTTTTAGGTATTTTTTTTATCAAATTTATATTTTTTATCAAATTTAAAAATAAAAATAAAAATTAATGAGTCAAATACTAATGTTATAAGATCGGAATTATCTGGTAACCGGTCGGCCTTATAAGCCCAAGAAAGCAGCCCACCAATATAGGGAAGACACGTTACGTTGCACATTTTTAATTTAAGAAATCACAATGCATAGGATTATATTCACAACAGTCCTGCAAGTTGTTCTTGAAGAAACCAACGATTTTCTTTCGATATCATAATGTTCCCAATATCTCATTTTGCTTCCAGATGAAGAGACAAACCAAATAGATCTGCTAAACATTTGACAAAATCGATTCCCCCATTTCTGCAACTCTTTCCTTCCCAATTTCCCTGCACATTGACGACGTCTGTCATTCTTTCTTTTTCTTTTTTTCTTTCTTGTTTTCTTTCTCTCCTTCTTTTTTTCCCCTTTTTAATTTCTTTTCCTTTTTTTGTTGTTTCTTGTTTGATCAAAACCAAATTCTAGAATTAACCTTCAATAATCCAACCACCTGAAAAAGATGTCGTAGTCTCAGGTTTCGTTTATCTCGTCATAAAAAAATGGAGATGAAAGGGGGTCAAACTTGCCCGGGCCCGGGCCCAAAAGGTTAGCAGGCCCACGACCCGTTATCCGCACCCACCTCGACGCAACGTCCGAATTCAACTGGGAAGACCGAAACCGGGGACGAGCCAAGTCCCTGGTTACCCCGATCTGGGCAGGAGATGGCAAAATCGGTCTCAAGAACACGCTAAGAACAGAACGGCGGCTCACGTACTGATATGTCTCCTGGGCCCATCTCCCATCGAGACACTCCCTCATTTATGAACGACAGACAGCCGCCGGTCTACAGACCCCCCCTCCCATTTAATGCAGAGACGCCACAAACACACGCCATTAATTACTAAATTGACAAAAGATACCGCTGCATTTAATGCTCTCGTCCAAAAGGGTCTAATTGAGCATTAATTGAAAGGATACTCAATTAATGCGATAAGACCGACCGAATCAGACCAGGTTTCCTTATCGAGGATGACGGACGGGTGATGTCCCGATTTCCGGCACTCTCACCACCCAGACTCCCCAGAGGAACACCTATAAATAGCACCTAACTAACGACGGGAAGACGGTACACTCACAAATTCTCTTATTCCCTCTATCATATATCTTCTCCCATACACTAACTTGATCGTCGGAGCGGTCCCGGACCCCGACCTTCCTTGTCCTTGTTTTGCAGGTTACAGCCACACGGGATCGGTAGACAAGATAGCAGAATACGTCCTTAACAGGAGACATGGCAGTAAGCTCGTAGTGCGAAATCGGATGGGAGGAAATCGGTTGAAATCATCAGTGCGAAATCATTTGAAATCGATGGCCACCAGTTTGGTCGAAATCGACGAAATTGTTTGAAGAATGGTCTGAGCGAAATCATTTGTATGGTTTTTAAGTTGATTTTTTGGATGAATTGGACAATACCCAAATGGAAACACAATTGTTTCTTTGTTGAGAAACCGAAAGGTAAAGTCAGCAAAAAAATGAATAAGATTCAACTGGTTTTCTCTTTTTTTTGGATAAAGTTTTTTGCTTTTATTTTTCTTTTACTTTCTCGAAAACCGAACATGTAAAATCTTGTCTCAGACACCAGTGTGCATTCCTTCTTTTTTCTCTTCAAATTTTCTTCTTCTTCTTCTTTTCTTGCGTTTGGCTGTCGAGAAAAACTGAGGAAGAAAACTAAAATAGAGGATTTTATTTGCCTCGAAAATCCGAAATGCTATTTTTGATGAAAAAGAAACCCATTTGGGGGTGGCGGTGAAGTCACTGCGCGGGCTCCATTCGTGCATAACTAGGAGCTAGAGGAGTAGAATAGTGGTGATTTGGTACAGTGAAATCTAATGTTTTTGTTGTGTTTTTGTATACGTGTTGTTATATGAATGAGGGGCTGATTTTCTACCGTTTACAACTAGACCGTTTTCCAACGCCTCCCTGTAAGATACCGTGAGAGTTCACAAGAAGCATCTACCTCTCTAGTCTCTATCTGAGTAAAATACTAAAATCTGCCTAACAGATAACTACAAAGATCCATGACAAAAGATTAGCATGCAATAATGATAAATACTTGTTGGGGCCGGGTCAGGTCCACGCAACACAACATCTGAACCCGAAATAAATCGAACACATGGTTCCTTTCAGGGGCGGACCCCAAAATTTTTTAAAAATTAATTTATAATATAAATATATAATTATATATATATATAATTAAAATTCTCTCTCAAATTAAAAATAAATAAAAATTATCCCTCCAAATTTTTTTTACTAAAATTATTCATCTAAATCTTAATATATATCCATTTATATTCTAACTTTTAATTTTACTTAAACTCAAATTTCAACTCACATAATCTCACAGTTACTCAACTAACAGTCTAACTCTAATAAAAAAATTGATTATAAATTTATATGATTGTAAAATTGATTAATTATACTTATTTGTTTAGTTTCAGTTTAACTTGTATGATTATGAGATATAATTTGTTAAAAATTTAACAACATTACATTATTACTTATTAGAAAATTCTTAAATTTATTTTTAATTTATAAATTTTTCTTAAATCATAGAAAAATATGAACAAATACTTAAAAATAATTGATTTTTTTTTTATAAAAAAAAGTAAACAATTCGAAGATTAATATACATTTAAAAAGTTTGATAATAACAAAATATAATACTTTTATCAATGATGATCATTCTTATAAAATTTATATATATTACACATTTTATCGATCACTCCTTCAAATACAAAATTTTAACTCCACCCCTGTTCCTTTCAAGTCATTACAGACATGACAAGTCATTACAGACGTGACAAGGACTCACAGAAAAAAGCATAATGTCCTGAACTGATCCCTTTCATACTCAACTTGTTAGGACATAGAAGGCCAGCCATTACACCTAATTAGATTCAAATTGAACTGTTACACGTGCGATAATTATGATAAATAGTATCAAATAATTAAAATAATAATATATAAATTTAATATAATTCAATATTATGCCTGTATAGTGAGTAACAGAAATTTTATTATATAAAAAATAAGATTATATCATATATATATATATATATTTATATTAATCCTAATTATACAAGTGTATTTATAAAAAAAAATTATAATATTACGTACGTGTCGAGATTGCATTTCGATCCCTAGAGTTCATGGTAATTAATTAAAAGCAGCGGGTTGGACCATCCAACTCTTGACAAAAGAATAATAATGTTAGAATTATATATATATTATAATTTAATACCACCTATAATTATAGATAGGTGGCGCTTAGAGTATAAGGAAAGTAATTCAACACCAACCAATTAACAAAAGAAAAAAAGGCTACTAATTAGTCTTTGATATTGGTGCCCCCACGAATCAACCAACCAAACCACTCACTGGTTTTCTTCTGAGAATTGTAATTAAGTACTTGTAAGTGCAGAATAAACTACTCATAAATTATCGAATCTCCTCGCGATCTGCATCACCATCCATGTTCAAGTACATAATCCTAATGGCCGATTCCGAGTTTTTTCTTTTATTTATTGTTTATTGTCACCTTGGGATATCACTGATTAATCTTCATGCATGCATGCTTGCTTCAGCACCATGTGCAGAGATGGGAAATTAAAATTGTGTATTACTCACCTTTAAAGTCAAAACCTTGGATTAAGCATTAAGCATGCAGCATGCAGCATGCAGATGCATCACTCTTCTTTTATTTTTGTTTTTATTTTTTATTTTTTAATTTCATGGCCTGAACACATTATACAAATTGCTGCATTCATCATGATATGTACTGTGCGCATTCGTAAGAACAATTAAAAAAAAATGTTATGATCATGAGGGTTAAATGCTTAACTAAATTAGAATTCAACAATTCTATGATCTTTGAATCAATAGTTGAGTTTTTAATAATTTGAATTAGAATAGAGACCACACTACGAGTTTTGTTAAGGCGTGATTTAGATTGGGTTATGAGTTCAGCTCAAAGTCATTATTATATGTTTTAAAAATTTTACTTAAAATGTAATAAATATTTTAATTTTTTCAAATTCTAATTTAATTTTTTTTTTAATTTTAAAATAATATTAATATTAAAAAATAATATTTTATTTAATTTTTAAAACTTATCTTAACTCATTTCTTAATATAAGTAAGACCTTACAAAAGATGAGATTTATAAGCTGAATAAATGCTTTAGTACCATATTAAGTTACTGAAGACTAATAAATGAATGAAGCTGTCACAAGAAAAATAGTTAGGATCGAATTATCAATTTATATAAAAGCATAATAAAATATTATGATTTTAAGATCGTTAAAAGTTAAACTAAATTAATATCCAACTTTCATATAACTTATGGATTAATAATTGGCTCACCATTAACAAAAGTATAGCAAACAAGCCGGTAATTTTAGAGTAAAAAATTACTAGGAAAAATTAAAAAAGAAGATGTTGCATACTGATTCCTGAATTCGTGTCTCATTCTTTATAAGTTCTTATATTTTTAAGTTAGAGAATATCACATCAATCTTATATTAAAATAAACTAAAGTGTTGTATGTGTGTCTGTGTCTGTGTATAGAGTAAACCGGCCTCCTATAACTCTTTTATTATTATTTTTTTTTATTTTTTATTTAATGAATAAAAAAGTGACTATTAGTATAATTTTATATTTTTTGAAATTTTTCTTAATAATTAAAGATGTTAAAAAAATACTTAAAAATAATATTTAAAAAATTAAATACACTAAAATAATAAACAAGTAATAATAAGATAATAAAAATATTATTATCTATAGTGTATACTAAATACAAGTCCATATTTACAAATCATGTGCAAACTTTTTGTAATAATATAGGCCCCATAAAAAAAAAAAAAAGTAAATTGTTGACACTTTTCATAATAAAGTCTACTTTTATATAAAGAATTTGCATAAAATTTGTGTATTTGAAATTTATATATATTATTTCTTATATGTATATATGAGCAGTGTATTATATAATTAATAGCAATATTAAAGAAATAAGTAAATATTGATCACGTCGAAATGCATGCCGTAGTTGGGCCGGCCCCATCAGCACTTAGTGGTGGGTGGGGTGGAGACAAATAGAAGTGGGTCGCATGTTGTCGGTCCTACCTTCTGCAAAAGTTAATCATTTTACCTGCGTTCATCTCTCGGTTTTCGAGTATCCAACGTCTGCTGCCTTATTTTTTACGACTACCCAAATTGGATTCATTAGTTTCAGTAATGCAGCAGCAAACTGGCCGTTTCATTACTTCCAAAAGAGTTTTCTGTAACGGATAAAATGGATGCATTTGCTGAAATGAAATACAAAGATTCCAGCTACGTTAATTTATTGAAGAAGAAAACAAGTTTCTAGCACTTGTAATGGATTACCCATTTAGATTTTTTAAAGATTCTACTTGAATTTTAAGAAATAAAAGAATAATGATAATTTTACTATTTATTTATCACTCTTCTACTATTTTTTTTTTTCAATTATTTTTTAATAATTAAAAAAGTAATTATTAGTCATATTATATTTTTTTTTTATTTTTTCTTAATAATTAAAGATGTTGAAATATAATAAAAATAATAAATATACTAAAAATAATAAACAAATGGTGAAAGAATAGTAAGTATTTGCCCGTATTGAAAATAGCATATCTTTATATATATAAAGTGATTATCTAACGGAAATTCTTATTTTAACAGGAATTCTTATTTCTCCGTTAAAGTTAACACTTTCTATCAGTTTCTGTTAAAATTAATACTGCATCTAATGAGAATTACCGTTTTAAACATAATTTATTAAATTTATTCACTGAAATAATGTTCTTGGCATTAAAATTAATTTCACCTCTTCAACTTTCTACAATAATAAACTTTCCATTTAAAACTCATTTAACATCTATTTAATACCACTTAATACTTTAAACATAATTCATTAAGCCCATAATTAATGTTAGAAATTTCTATTTTAGAATTCTTACTTAGGACATATTTTTTAATTTTATTTTATGTAAAATAAATATAGAATAATAATAATAGTATAGAATGACACAATAATAATATAGAATATATAAATAATGACACAATAATAGTATACAATATATAAATATAACAATATATATAGAAATAAATCATTCATAATAATTTATACGTTAGAGAGTTTAATTTTATTCATGAAAATTTTATTCTTACTATATGATTAATAATTTAATTTTTTAAAAAATAATTTATAATTTTAAAACGAATGCATTATTTATTAAATTAACTATATATACGGTATATATTATTAATATACGGTATATACAATTTATATAATTATATTAAATTGGCAATAATAAGCAATAAATATAATTAATATTATATGTTTGATATTTAATTGAAATATATATGATTAAATAAATTTATATAAATTATAAATTATAAATTATAAATTATAAATTATAATATAACATTCTTATATAAATTATAAACTATATAATTTACTTTTTCAAAAAACTCATATTATTTCTTAAAAATAATCACATAACTAAAAAAACATAGATATTTTAATGTCCTCTCTTTTGAGGCCGTACAAAATAATACAAATGTTGAATTATCATCTTGGAATTAAAAAAATATCATATCTTGAACTAACCTTTTATTAAAATTTTAATTAAAATTATCTCAAACAAGTTTGATAAAATTATATGTTATGTTTATTTATGAGACTATCTAATTGTTTTTATTAATTTTTTTTATAATATATAAAAACGTATAATTATTTATCATCTACTTAATTATGAATAATTATTAAATTTTTATTAAAAATTAAATTAAATAAACGTGCTTTACACGTTATTTCTATCTAATATAAATAAACAGATCAAATGTATCTCACAATATTTATAAAATTATCAATACTGTCTCAGAAATTTACTCGAGCAGCCATAAATATTATAGAGTTCATTTAATATATCTATATCTCATTATAAACTCGGGCTAGAATTCAATTATAAAACTATTTTAATTCTAAAACAGATATAACATAACATATATGAAGTTACTCATTGTGTCTATCCAAGAGATCGCGGCAGCAAATAGCTAGGTTTGGTTGACGCAACATCAGTTCATAATTACTCACTATACAGCAACAATGTGGGCACAGGTTTATTTCCATCTGAGACAAGAAAAGTATGCAGCTCTTTCAAAAAATAAGAAAAGTATGCAGCAGTCTCGGTCACACTCACACCTGCATTTCCATGAAACTTCCTCAATAAATTTTTATTTTTATTTTTATTTTTATTTATTCTCTTTTTCTTTTTTTCAAAAGATAGAATTATCCAATGGGTACAGTCGCTGTGTAAAAAATGACTTGTGAAAGTCTTGAGAATGACCGGTATATGTAAAAACTTTGAACAGCAAATCTTGGACCGATCTGCAAGTCCAAATTTCCAATCTGCATGGAATCCGTAACGCTATCTGTCCGATAAGGTTGATAAGGTTGTAGTGATCTGTATATGGTAGTCTTTGACTTTACGTTAAAGGTGTTAGGCGAACCAAACAAACACATTTCCACAAGAGTTCAAGATTCTTCAAAGTTGGGTCTCAAAAAGCATATAAATTAGAACAATGCTACTCATGCAAGATTAGTCAATTTTATCTTTTCAATCAAAATGTTATTTTTTTTTTATTTATTTAATGAAGGGTCTGCACACACATTAATCTTCACTCGAAAACTGCAAATGGAATTTCTTTTATAAATTAAGTCATCTAATTTACTGTAATTATTGTCTATTTCTTGCCACATGAAAATTTATAGACACTTAATAAAAGTTAAGAGAGAGTTAAGGTCCCATTTGATGATATAGAAACGATTTTATCTCATTTTATATTATCTTAATATTTGTTTTATTATTATAATTTCTCCAAATTTTAAATAAAATATAATAAATAATTTAATTTTTTAGATTTTAAAATAATAATAATATTAAAAAATAATATTATAATACTATTTTCTTTAATTTTTAATTTTTATCTAAAATTATCTCATCTCATTTTATTATTTAAATAAAATTTAAATGACTAATAATATATGTTTTACAAAAAATGCTGATCTGACGGATGATACAACATTTTGTTTATTTTATTTTATAATATTAGAAAAAGGCAAAATCTTGCTATATGTCTTTTTATCTAAATTTCTCTAATATAGTAGTCTTAAATATAGAAACTAGAATTATTATTTTTTTCCCTAAAAAGTGAGGACAGCTTAAATCCTAATGCCTGGGATCGAAAATGGGCCCGGGCCCGGGCCTACGCCTATCCATACATATCGCGCGTCACTTTCTGACCTATTACTTTTCTTCTGATCTCGTGCCGTGTACCCAACTCTTACCGTCACAAAAAATGCGAGACACACGATGAATGTTCCTTCTTCATTGTACACGAAACACAGAACAATATCACTTTTTATTTGTTTCCTACATTCCTCATTAATATATATATATATATGTTTAGCCACAAGATTTTTCAAGACAAAGTCTAGTGCAGTAGTGCTTTATCTCAGTAATCGACCTCTTCGTTTTTCCTTCCATCAGATTTGCCCATTTGAAGTGCCATGGCACATGTAGGATCTCCAAAATGGAGAAGCCAAGCTCGATCCCCATGTCCCCAACTCCTGTATCAAAAAAGAGAAGTAGAGTGATATCTCTACCCCTCCTCCGAATCAAAAAATAAAAAATAAAAAAGATTTACCTATTTGAATCACACTAGTCCACCTCTGAACAAGTGGAGGCATGATTCGCCAATTTGGCAAGGGCAGTGTGGTTCATACCAAAATAACCCAAAGAGATTCATATGGTCCGGACAAAATGAGAAGTCAGTCCACCGAATATTTCCACTTTAAAATTAAGGTTGCATTTGGATAGTAAGAAGTGTGGTGAAATATTGAGAAGATTTATGAATAATACTGAAAAAGTAAAATAATAATAATAATATTATAATATTAAATAATAATAAAAAAATAGAAAATAGTAGAAAAAATTAAGTAAAAATTAATAATAATAAAGTATTATAAAATACTGCTTGTCAAACCTAGCCGAGTCTCATTAAGTGGCGGTGAATACAATGTTTTGAATATCGTACTGATATCGGTACCGGTCAAGTCACTAAAACGAAATATTTCGATACCGGTATCGTTTTGTGTACCGTTTCGGAATAATTTATACATAAATAAATTATATATATATAAATATAATTATAAATTATATTTCGAAATAATAGTTAATATATAAATAAATTATATAGATAAATATATATATATGTAATTAATTTAGTCTAAATTGAGGTTAAAACATAGTAAAAAACTATAAAAAAAAAAAATTGGGAAGGCCGAAATCCGGTACAGTCGTACCGGACATTTTTCGGCCAATTTCGACCATACCAGCTGGTATGGCCGAAAAATAGGCCAAAACGAAATATGATTTTTTTTGTACCTGCCAATCGGCTGGTACAGAAAATTCTCCGATATGATACGATATTTAAAACACTAAGTAAAAATCGAATTACACGTACAACTCATGGAAGTCAGCTTTTCACAGACCATGCCATTTGGGTGGGACAAATTAGGTCTTCGTTTATTTTAAAAACGTATCTCATATAATTATTATAAATTTTTATAAATTTTTATATAAAATAAAATAATTAATTTAACTTTTTTTAAATTTTAAAACAAAAATAACATAAAAAAATATATTCATAACAATATTTTATTTAAGTTTAAATATATTACTTTTCTTGAATTCGTCACTTCAAATTCTTATCTGCGCAACATTTTTATAGTACATTGATTGAAGAGATTATAGTTAAAAGACTTTCTTATGTTTAAAAATTGAATTATTCAGATACCACCGACGTCACAACAACACGTGAAATTCATATGAAAAGGATTTTGATAGAGCTCGTTTCGTAAGCTGTGAGCAATGAAAGTGCTCTCGGCGCCAGGATTTCTTGTGGGGTTTTTGGCTAGATTCCAAGACCTTAAGTTGAAAGGAGATGTGAATAAAGAGCGTAGACTTTATAATATTTATTTATTTATTTATTTAAAACATTTATTCTTTGTAAAGATTAAAAAAACTGTCATATGATGTCCACATTAATTATATCCTTCGCAAAAGAATTATCAGGGACAGTACAAGTGCTAAACCCACATACAAGAATCCCCACCGTGGATTTAACATTTTATTTATTTATTTATTTATTTATTTATTTAAGTTAATGATTATATATGTGTTTTTAATTATATTATGAGTTTTTTAAATATAAAAAAATAGATTAACAAAAAAAGCCTTCTATTGTAGGCAGGATCTCAGGCAAAATCTCCTATTATTCAAGTGTAAAAGTACTCAATAAGGAATAGCTTCCAATACGAGTAATTGCATGCCTCCTACTATTTCGTACACAATTTAAGGGCCAACCTAGTTGAACTTGGTTAGTACCAAACATAATGGCGAATTTAAAATGGGGCCCTAAACAAGCTGTCCGACTAGACTACTCCCCACACCACCTTGATGACAAAACCAAGGGTGTCACTCTTATTTATTCCGTGGAGACAGGTCAGCATGGTCCCACGACCCTATTACTCATTTCATTTCAAGTATTAAATATCGAGGAGTAGGTAGCCCCCCGCCCGTGGGCTCCACATTTGCTGGCCAAACTCATTGGATCAAATAAAAGATTAAAAAGAGTTAACTAGCCAATCAATGAGCTCCTTTCCCTACGTTACATAAAAATATTAGAAAAATAAAAAAAATAAAGTAAATTAGTCTACAGAAAATTATGGTGGCATTTGCCACGTCAGAAGTGGGACGGCCTTCATAATCCAAAAGACCTGCAACTTGGGCTTTCCGATGGCCCCACAACCTACATGTATGAGCAGGATACCATAAAATATCTGTCGAGCCCAGCTCTCTCTGTCTCCCATCTCTCTCTTTCTCTCTCTCTCCTGACTCCCTCTCCGGTTAAATAGGTTTCACAGACATCGGATAGTTGATTGCCATGTCATCAAAACAGCAGATCTTAAGAAAATAGTGCGTTGTTTTCACTTTACCGACACTGGGCTGTGACCTTTCGCTCAGAAAGCACAGTCGTTTCTTTTTTTCTTTTTCTTTTTCTATTTTTAAAATTATCTGATTGAATTATTACCTGTTCCTGAAATAACGAAAACACCCCTGTCGAGTGTTGACAGTGACCTACTACTGAACTTCACAGGGCGAGATCTTCGGATACAAATTATACAATTATCTCGTGCCAAAACTCGTCGCGTGTTGTGAAATGAAAAAACGTTAAAAAATATATATAAAACAAAAAAAAAATGATTAATGCACAGTTGACTGATAAAAATAAATAAATAAATAAATAAATTATTTTATTTTATTAATAAAATTAAAGAATCAATTACCAAATTTACCATTTATCAAAACGTATTAGTACGTAATCGATACCTAATTAGGCCCAAAATTTGTTGGATCAAGAACAATTGAGAAAGGATGCGCACCTAAATAAGGTTCATATCGATTTAAATTATAAGACAATGTGTCAAGAGCAAAAGTAATTATTTAATTATTTAATTATTGGGTACGAATCTCTCACACTACGGAGGGGTTTGGTATACCGACCAAATTAAATCGTGTGCAAAATGAAGAGGCAGAAGAAAGTGGATAAGGATGACAGAAATGAGGTAGTTGGAACTTGGAGAAATATACTTTATTTTAAAGCATCTGCGTAATGTACGGTCGTATGTAGATTAGGATTTTCAAGGGGCATTCTGCATAATAGCATATAGAGTGAGGGAGATGGATGCGAGTTGACATCTACTCTTTACTGTTTAGTTGAATTAATTCATTCAATAATTCAATTAACAAATTTATTCAACGTCTATTACATCCTTATAGAATTTGAATAATATCCAATATTTATTAATACTATTTTTGTACTCAATATTTAATAAATACTATAAAGTTTTATTTTGTGAGTCTATATTTTTCATCCAAAAGTTCGAACAAATATTTTATAAAAAAATAATTAGTCTAGCACATTTCTTTTGAGAGAAGTAGATAAATTTAAGATTTGGATGAAAAATAATTTTTTTATTGATAGACTCTCTATATTTTAAAGTGCACGATACATCCTAACTAGACCTGAGCAGTAAGAGATCCATCACTTGCCCATCTACCCCTACCATCCCGCACGACAGGGTGTGAGGCCCCCACCCCACTTTGGGAGACAATGTGGTGGCAGGGGGCGGATGGGGGGTGCCCCCGGCCCACCCCAAAATTATAATTTAAATTATATTTTATGAAATTATATATATTATATATATGATATAAAAAAAAGTTACTCCAAGGATAAAAACGACATCGTTTTTTTAATTATATATATTATTTCTAGTTTTTTTTTTTAATTTACCCCAGACCAAAACAGTACTAGGTAAATAACCCTCCTCTCATTTCATTCGAGATCCCTCTCATTGTAATCCTTTGGCATTCTCATCCCCCTTGCGATTGTTGTCTGTCACTGTCGCCTATCATGACGCCGTCTTCCGTCACACTGTATACTGTATTCTCAATCTTCAAGCTTTCAGCCTCTCACAACTCACAACTATTTTCGAAACCCTAACATTGACATTTGACACTATCATTTCATTGTTTTTTCCCCTTTATTATTTATTTTTGTACTTTGTTGAGTTATGATGATTGGAGGCTGGTTAGGATGAAATGGAGATGGAAGATAAGAATTTAGTTATTGTGTAATGTGGATTTTGTCGTATGCATGTGTTTGAAAGTTTGAAACTGTGTTAAGTGTTTGAAATTGTGCTACTTTGTTTTTTTTTCGGTTTTTTTTTTCAATTGTGCTATTTATATAATTTTTAATTATTTTTTTATAATTTGTTTTAGAATTTTTAAGTAATATGCCCAAAAAGCTAATTTTTTTTTTTAATAAAAAAATCAATGTTTCGCCCAGAAACACATTCTGGATCTATAGCCCAATTCGAGCGAGGGGTGGACGGATACCCCAAAAAATTAGCCCTCGTGGGCCGCCGACAAAGCGGGGTACCCCACCCAACAGTGGAAAATTTCCACCCCACCCAAGCGGCCCCGAGGGCGGAAGAGGTGCCCCATATTTGTATTTGCAAGGAGCACTCCTAATCCTAACACTACATTTATTATTTACTATTACTTTCAGCGCAATATGCATAGCCAAGTGCATTGAAACCCATTACCACCTAAATCCTCTCCTCTTATGCAGTGGCAAGATCAAGAATTTGTTTTAAAGGTTTAAATAAAGCTAAAATTAGAACAATATATATATATTATACAAAATTTCTTATAGTATAGCATAATTTTAATAATAAGATCTAAATAAAAATAAAATACGTTTAATTCAACATATATATTAAAAAAATATGTGATATGTCAAGAATAATATATTATTAAAATAACATAAAGATACTCATATAAATATATCAAATAAAAAAATAAAAATATTTAAAATTATAACTTACATTCTTTTAAAGAAATAAAATCATCAAATATTGAATTTAAATCAAAATTCTTGGTTATTTTTCATTTAATATAGACAACTAAATTATTTGTTACAAACGCATCTTCAATTTTGTTACAAAGTCTTATTTTAACAATTTTTAACGTGTTCTCATATTATTTGATTATTATATTTTATATAAGATGTATTTTATTTTTAAGTCAAATTAAATTTTTTTTTGAAATTGGACTTATAAATAATTAATTGATAAGATCAAAATAATTTTGTAGGGAATAGGTCAAAATAAATTTTAGAAATGAGGCCAATACAAGATGAGATTAATATCATCTTATTAAATCATAAAAAAATAATATATATTTATATATATATATATTTCAAAATTAATATCTTTATTTTTCTCAAAATCAATATATACATATATTCAAAAACATATGTAATTCCACCAATGCTCCTACGACCTAAAAATTGTCAAAGGAACTCAACCCAAAAGTCGTATTAGGAAATAGAAGATGCATCACGCGGGAATCAATCAAGAGAGACAGAAGGAACACATCGATCCTAACACTTGCCATATTTTGAATATTATATCGGTCCTCGTATCAAACAAGATATTAGAAAATATTTTAAATAAATATTAGAAAATATTTTAATATTAATATTATTTCGTATATTATTTTAAAATAACTTATACATAAAAAAAAATTATATAAATAAATATATAAATTATATTTTAAAATAATAATTAATATACAAATAAATTATTACTTAAAAAATAAAATAAATATTGATTTTGACATCGAAAACTTTCTAGACACCCTTGAGCCTACCCTTACCTCAGTGTTTGTATGTAAAATCATCTTGATCCGAATTGTTAGACCTTAAACCAGGTGTACGAAACACGATATTAGATATTTTAGACATAATTTTAGACGTGGGGAATTTCAAGATTTTTTTCAATGCGATTAAGAGTATAATGGAACATTCATTTTGTGATGATACATCATATATTTATGAGTATTACTAAAATCATAAATAAATTTTATAAAAGTAAATTTATAAAGTGGCGTGATTTTGATATAATTTATTAAATGCATTTTAAAACAAAAATAATTTTATAATTTGACAACGTTTGTTTATAAATTTTTTTTGTGAATTTTTTTTAGATAAAAATAATTTTTAATATTTAAGTTCAGTATGGATATTGGGATGATGTATTTTAAAATAAAAATGATTTTACAATTTGACTCTAATTTGTAAATTTATTTTTGTAAAGTTTTTTTAAATTAAAATTTTTTAATATTTAGATTCCGTTTGGATAATGAGATAAGATGATTTTAAATAAACATTGAAAAATAAATAAAACTTTATTAAGATATTATTTTTTAATATTATTATTTTTTTAAAATTTGAAAAATTTGAATTATTTATTATATTTTATATAAAAATTAAAAAAAATTATAATAAAACAAAATAAAATAAAATAGGATGGAAATATTTCCATATGAATCTTAATGTACAACAAACCCATGTGAGTTTTGTGAGCAAACGACGTATTGACGTGTTTCTATTAGGCATATCGATTATCCATTTTGTAAGAGACAACTTAAATAAATATTTGAAGGTTGGGCAAGGAGGCATAAAGTTTACGAGAAAGATGTTTAGGAAATTAGGTGGGTGAACAGACAGAAGAAGATTTCCTCACACGGCTTGACGAAAGTTGGAAAGGCGCTGCTGATGACTGATTTTGGGGAAACTAAAGGATCCAACGGCGCAATCTTTGCTTGTATTTATTCAACTCTCCCATGAGGATACGAGGAGAATCCGGTGGGATTTGTACGGCTTGCCGTTCAAGCCAAGTTTTCTTGCCAATCAAGCACACGGGAGCAGAATTCAGATACCTGAGATTTTAGCACTTAATATTGTTACTTTCTCACTATTTTGGACGTAAAAGCCATTAAATTACTTAACGTCAATAACATCCATATATACAGTATAGATATCCATATCATACTCAAAATATGTCCATAATTAAGAGCATATCCCTGAAAATTGCAATCTCTTGTCCGGATTATACAGATAGGTGAGCAACTGCCCTGTCCTACACTCCTGTTTGGGTAATGGGTAGTAAGCAATCCAGGCATTAAATTGCAGGGATTCAAGTTTCATTTATCTAGAAAAATACAACTTTTTTTTTTATATATTTAATGAAAAGATTAAAAGTTAAATTCAACTTCTAAAATTTTAAGCGTTAAAAAAAAGTCCTCAAAATTTCGATTTAACATTTTAATCTTGAGTTTGAAACTGTTTTCAGTTAATTTCTAAATGCCAACTAATTTAAAAATTAACACACTAAAAAATATAAAAACAAATTTAAAATTGTTTTTAATGATGAAAATTTTATATATAATTTTTTTCAGAAAAATTAAAAATAAATATTATGAAACAAAATTGAAACAAAAAAAGTTTATTAAATGATTCGATAAAAATAATTGAAGTAGAATATTCTTTTGAAAAAAAAAAAAAGATGTAGGGAAGGAACTTCATAGTTCATACAATTAGCAACCAGCTCACTCTTGACTCTTGGATGGCTCGGAAGCCTTGAACTACAGTAGTTTTGGCAGATCGCATTATGTAACTGTACGTGTTGAGGACAAGGATTTATATATTAATGTGGTATAATTTATTTGTTCGAGGTTTCTCTTTTACAACTTGTATTAATATATTAACCTTCCTTTAAAAAAATATATATATATATCTATATATATATATAGAGAGCAATGTTATTATTATCTTATTTTTTATCATTTTTTTATTATTTTTTTATCATTTTATAAGTTTTTATCTTATTTTTTATCATTTTATGATGTGATATTAGATTATTAAAAATTATTTATTATATTTTATTTATTAACTTATTATTTAATACTACATCATAAAATAATAAAAAAATGATAAAACAGAAAATAATAAATAAAGTTATTTATGAATATATATATTAACCGTCAAGTTGGAAAGGTTTAACAACAGGAGCCATTGGAAAACCCCATTGGAAAACGAGGTGCACCTTATTCTTAAAAAAACTAATGATATTCAATGTTCTTCATTGTCGGCGTACAAAAACATTATACCATGAATACATATATAACATTATAAAAAGAAAAGAACAACGAGAGTAGAAAGATCATCAAGTGGATAAGGAGATTATTATTATTTTTTTAATTAATTTTTTTTTAAAAAAAATTAAAAGTTGGGATGTATGAAAAGCGGTTTTGTGAAAGGAACAATGAAACCACAGGAAGGTGTGGCGTTAATAATGGCTTTTTCACGGAAACATAAGCAAATTGCTGGTTTACCATTACCATTACCATTACCATTTTATGGAGGAGATCGGATCTCTCTCTCTCTCTCTCTCTCTCCTCTGTCTCTGTCTCTCTGATTTTTAGTATATAAAGGGTGTCTAGGCTTCACCTCTTCTTCATCCAAACCTATTCTGTTTCCCCATCCTTCTTTGCTTTCCTGCGTTGATTACGTTCTGAACATCTGCGTTCATTTTCTTCATTTTTTTTTTCCGTTTCCGTCAACTTGTTCCGAGGTAAATAGATCAGAATACCGCTAGCAGTTTCAAATCTCTGTTATTTTATATTTGCTACAGAATCACTAGGAAAAAAAAAAGGCTCATAATCAGTAGCACATTGGCATCTTCTCGTGATCATCTTGTTTATGTTTCTCTTTGTTTATCAATGCTAGCTGAATAAAAAACTCGATAATTACTAAACATACATTATATATTTATATATATATATATATATTGTCGTACGTACCGAGGGTCAGCTTTTTTACATTCGCTAACGCAGAGATCCACAGGTAAGACCTAAAAGTCAAGCTTGTGATCATCGCCACCACCGTGGCCGTTCACATCTTTTTCTTCGTTCTGCAGCTTCTGGGTCCCTTCTTCCACCCACAGACAAATTACTTGTTTCCAACGTTCTTTCAAAATGTCAAATTTTTTGACCCTCTCTCACTCACGTTAATTCTTGCATTTTCCTAATACTTTCCCGTTTTGCCTTTAATAATATTTGAAAATGGAAAATATGATATCTTTTTAACGGGCACAAATATTTCCCATTATATTTTAAAAAGTAAAATCTTGTATCCGAATGTAGTTAGTGTTACGAAAATACCCTGCAGTTAAATCTGGATCTTTTGTGAATATCTTCCACTTGTTATTTATTGATGTAAAAGATTTGACAGTGATTTTCCTGCCCTTGTCGTTTCTTCTCTTCTCTGTTTCGCGCTACTTCATTGCTTATAAAACCCTGTCCCCCATAGGCACTCCTCTCCTCTCTTCCCATTCATTCTCTTTTGTTTCTGTTATTGCGTTTTTCTCTAGGTACGGTCCTTGTTCTTTCTTTTTCTTTCTTTTCTCTCTGTGCTACTCATGTGATCATGCTGCTCTAAACTCTTGTTTCTATGTCTGCTTTCATTACTTTCAAAAACCGTTTCTTTGATCTTTCGCTGTTTTTCTCTTCTTGGGTTTTCTCGCCTTCCTCACGGGAGAAAACTTTGACCCTCAAAAATGTTTTTTTTTTCCTGGATCAAAACTCTCTCCCTCAAAGCGGGATTTTCTGGTTCTGTTTCACCATGCCCAGAAGTGTTTTCCTGCTTTAATGGGTGTTGTTGTCCCCATAAAGCCGTCATTATAATTGATCTGTGATTTATTATAACTAAACAACTCATGGTTGAGCGCTTTGTGATCTAAGGATGCATAAATAAATTATTTAATGGAGCCTCAAAAAACTAGATCTGGCGTACAGTTATTCCCTGCACTAGCTAAGACGGCAATTTTCGTTGACAATAAATATCTGTTTAATATTCTTCTATGTGGTTGGTGGTAGGTTTAGAAATCCTGGCCTTTCTTCTAGAATGGTATTATATAACCCATGTTTGGATCCTTTGACTTTCTTGTGCTTATCCATCTCCCTTATAGTCTATTTTTTTGGATTATTAATTTTGATCTGTTGGAAACGGCCGTTTCATGTTTGTGCCAGTTGAAAGTTCTGTGAGAAGCTTGCAATGGCGGAAGGTGCTTTGACCCGCGTGCACAGTCTTCGTGAGCGTTTGGATGAAACTCTTGCTGCTAGCCGCAATGAAATTGTGGCACTCCTGTCCAGGTATTTACTTCAAGTACTTTGCATTTGATTTCTTTTTTCATTTTTACTAAAATCATGCTTCGATTTGTGGAGGGTCTGAGAGAGACTTTGTTCAAGTTTTGGTTATGATCACTTGTGGTACCTAAAAAAAAAAAAAAGTCCACAATTTTAGAGATCACACTAGGAGAATATTGATCATGAGGTGTGATGGTATTTGTAGGATCGAAGCCGAGGGAAAAGGTATTCTACAACACCATCAACTTATTGCTCATGTTGAAGCAATTTCTGAGGCCAACAGACAAAAACTTCAGGACGGGGCCTTTGGTGAAGTTTTGAGATCCACTCAGGTCATAGATCGTTTTTTTTTTGTTCTACATGCATAAGGGTTTTCTACTTATTTATTTTGGGTTAATTTTGTTTGTCAAATTGTCATTGTTGCTGATTTTTTTGGGGGGTAACATTATAGGAAGCCATTGTTCTACCTCCATGGGTTGCCCTGGCTGTTCGTCCAAGGCCTGGTGTTTGGGAATACATAAGAGTGAATGTCCATGCTCTTGTGGTTGAAGAGCTGGCTGTGGCTGAGTACTTGCACTTCAAAGAGGAACTTGTGGATGGAAGGTGATTTACTACTGCTTTGATTATAGTTTCTGTATTTCGTTCACATTCCTATGCTTATGTACTTGGGATCTTAATGAGATAACTCATCCAAATGTAGTTCTAATGGGAACTTCGTGCTTGAGTTGGATTTTGAGCCATTTTCGGCGTCGTTTCCCCGTCCCACTCTTTCAAAGTCAATTGGGAATGGTGTGGAGTTTCTGAATCGCCACCTTTCTGCAAAGCTTTTCCATGACAAGGAAAGCATGCACCCGCTGCTTGAGTTTCTCAGAGTTCACTGCTATAAGGGAAAGGTCTGTCTGCGAACATGTTCGGTTTCTCTCTTTAGAAAGTGTCCCTCACCTGTTCTAGTTGGAATCTCTCTCTTTGTTCTTATGATTCAGTACCTTAACATATGATTTGCCGTTTGTTTGCAGAGTATGATGCTGAATGACAGAATTCAGAACGTTAACTCCCTCCAATATGTTCTTAGGAAGGCAGAGGAGTTCCTGTCTGCACTTGCCCCTGAAACACCCTATGCTACGTTTGAGCACAAGTTCCAGGAGATTGGTTTGGAAAGAGGTTGGGGTGACACTGCTGAGCGTGTACTAGAGATGATCCAACTTCTTTTGGATCTTCTTGAGGCTCCTGACCCGTGCACCCTCGAGAAATTTCTTGGGAAAATCCCTATGGTATTTAACGTTGTAATTATGTCTCCCCATGGCTATTTTGCCCAGGATAATGTCTTGGGATATCCTGACACTGGTGGACAGGTTAGTTATCAATCCTAATCCATTTTGCTTTAGCAGATCTGTTAAAATCTCGATTTACTGACTCAGGTCACTTGATTTCTCATCCAGGTTGTTTATATCTTGGATCAAGTTCGGGCATTGGAGAGTGAGATGCTTAATCGCATCAAGCAACAAGGCTTGGATATCACTCCTCGTATCCTCATTGTAAGCTCTGTTTATGTTTTGGTGCTACCGTTTTAGCTCATACTCTTAAAGTTATTTTTGTGACTTATGTTCCTCAATTTGATGCTTAATTAATTTTTATGTCCACACACAGGTCACTCGACTCCTCCCTGATGCAGTTGGAACCACATGTGGTCAGCGCCTCGAGAAGGTATTCGGGACAGAGCATACCCATATTCTTCGAGTTCCCTTTAGAGATGAGAAGGGAATTGTCCGAAAATGGATCTCAAGATTTGAAGTTTGGCCCTATCTTGAGACTTACACTGAGGTAACCATATTATTGTGCTTTTTAGCTCGTAAATCTGTTAATATGAGTTTCGTGGCATTCAAGTCTTTCTGGCTTTTGTTGTTGTATGTGACTGACATCAAACAATCTGCCTTTTATTAGGATGTTGCACACGAACTTACTAAAGAGTTGCAAGGAAAGCCAGATCTGATCATTGGAAACTACAGTGATGGGAACATTGTTGCCTCATTGTTGGCACATAAATTTGGTGTTACAGAGGTTTGTCATAAGCTCTTCCCATCTAGTTTGATCTTAGTTACATTTGGTCTGCATTTTTACAATCTAAAAAACTAAATGAGTTCTCATATTTTCCTGCCCATTTCAGTGCACCATAGCCCATGCTCTTGAGAAGACTAAGTATCCTGAATCTGACATCTACTGGAAAAAATTCGAGGAGAAGTATCACTTCTCTTGCCAGTTCACTGCTGATCTTATAGCCATGAATCACACCGATTTCATTATCACTTCTACTTTCCAAGAAATTGCTGGAAGGTTAATATGCTCCACTTGCCCTGTTTTATTCTTTCATATTGTACATTGATTTTTCCGGAGTTTCTAACATTTATTACCTTCCATGTTTTCAGCAAAGATACCGTTGGTCAATACGAGAGTCACACTGCTTTCACCCTTCCAGGGCTCTATCGTGTTGTTCATGGGATTGATGTTTTTGATCCTAAGTTCAACATTGTGTCCCCCGGAGCAGATATGAGCATCTACTTCCCTTACTTTGAGAAGGAAAAGAGGTTGACATCCTTCCACCCTGAAATCGAAGAGCTCCTATTCTCCGACGTGGAGAATAAGGAACACTTGTGAGTCTCCATTTCTTTTTTCCACCCATTATATTTCCTTTTCCTATGTCTATTTGAGCAAATTGGTATATATGTGTTCCTCTCTGACAGGTGTGTATTGAAAGACAAAAAGAAGCCCATCATATTCACAATGGCGAGGTTGGATCGTGTGAAGAACATCACAGGTCTTGTAGAGTGGTATGGAAAGAACAAACGTCTTCGGGAGTTGGTCAACCTTGTTGTCGTTGCTGGAGATCGGAGAAAGGAGTCTAAGGACTTGGAGGAGCAATCTGAGATGAAGAAAATGCACGGTCTCATTGAAACCTACAATTTGAACGGCCAGTTTAGATGGATTTCATCCCAGATGAACCGAATCAGGAATGGGGAGCTCTATCGTTACATTGCCGACACAAAGGGAGCCTTTGTGCAGCCTGCCGTGTATGAAGCTTTTGGCCTCACAGTTGTTGAGGCAATGACTTGTGGATTGCCAACATTTGCTACTTGTAATGGTGGTCCGGCTGAGATTATTGTGAATGGGAAATCTGGCTTCCACATTGATCCCTACCATGGTGATCAAGCAGCCCAGCTTCTTGTTGATTTCTTTGAGAAGTCCACGGCAGACCCTTCTCACTGGGACAAAATCTCTCAGGGAGGCTTGCAGCGGATCCTTGAGAAGTAAGGCCATGTTTGAATACTGAAACGGTTTAATCTCATTTCATCATTTCATATTTTTTTTAGATTCAAATATTAGAAAATAATATTCAAATAATATTTAATCAACTTTCATTAAAAACTATCTCATCTCATTAACCAAATGGACCTTAACTGCATTTTCTTCTCCTTATGCCAGGACTGATATATCTTTGTTTGGTAATTGTTTTTGTTCACTTTAATCTGACTTTCTTCTTCCTTCCTTTCACAGGTACACATGGCAGATCTATTCTGAGAGGTTGTTGACCCTCACCGGGGTTTATGGATTTTGGAAGCACGTTTCGAACCTTGATCGCCGCGAGAGCCGCCGTTACATTGAGATGTTCTACGCACTCAAGTACCGTAAGTTGGTAAGTTTCTTTCTGGATTTGGTGAAGCGTTTCTTGGTTTGGTTCTTTATGTGACATGCTTGCTTAAGTTTGCATATCTATATTTATAAAGCAATTCAACTCACCATTTTGTACTTTTATAATTCCGTTCACTCACTGCAGTTGATGTGTCTCATTTTGAGTAGTTTCAAAGCTAAGGAAAGTTACTAAAAAACTGACATGTCATCTGTTCTTGGGGAAAAGAAAAAACAGCACATCTCAAATTCATATGTATGATATTTGTTCTGGTTATGATCCAATCTTTTTCTCGTGTAAAATTTCAGGCTGACTCTGTTCCTCGCGCTGTCGATAATTGAGAGCTGAAGAGTGAATAAGAGGCGGAAGGAAAAGCATTGGAGAGGGATTGCTGGCTGGCTGGCAACGAGTGGAGCTTTTTTTCTTTGTTTGGAGGAATAATGGCCGTTGCTTTTTGAGATTTGTGATTAGACGTTAGACCAAAAGCTTCTTTTTCTTTGTTTTTTTTCGTTTTATTTCCTTGCGATTGTTGGAAATGTTTGGAACTCGGGTGCTTAGCCCCATCCATTATCAATTCAATGTGGTGCCTTTGCTTTACTTTCCTTCTATATTTTGCCTCTATTATTAATGGGTTTTATTTTGGCACATGATTTTCTGTCTCTACTATAATATGTACTGTTTATTTTAAGTTAAAATTACCCAATAGTTCTTTGAAACTATTAATCGATTTACATTTACATATATGGCAAGTGAGATATAGTAGGTACTATATATAGTATATATCTAATGTCTAGGATATTTTTGATTTTGACAAATTCATTGTACTTTTAGAAAAAGATTCATAATATGCTTTATCATATATGAACATGGGTTGTCGTTTGTACGTATACAACATATTCATGATATTTGCAGGACATGAATACCATATTAATAATTAATACATAATATATATATATATATATATATAGTACATAAACTAAATATATAATAAACGCGCATATAATATATAATGATATATATCACTTTGCAGAATTGCAGTCTACTTTGATGCAAGTTCAATCTTTGATGCGATGCAATGTAGTTTTGCCATACACTTTTAAGGGGTTTTTGAGTAGTTTTGTAGTGATGATATGCATGTAGGGCTCTGTATAGTTTATAAGATGCTTACTTAATATTTTTATGTATTGTAGATTTAAAATATAGTTTTAGTCGAGTCATTTCGTAATATAGTTTCTTTCTATTACCTTTTAAGAAACCCCCACTCCACCACCCCCCCCCCCCCAAAAAAAAAAAAAAAAAATCTTTTCCATTCATTTTTTTAAGCAAGTTTAATATATATTAACTAAAAAATAATGGTATACAATTTGATTAGGGTGTAAGTCTCCTATAATATTCTCAAAAATTTAAAATACAATACAATACACAAAAATAAAAAGAATGATCGAGGTCAAATAAATAACTTCCACCCATTTTTTTTTACATTCATTTGTGTAGAATTTGAGTAAAAAGTCAAAATGTGGACCGTGGTAGTTCATGAGTAGACTTGCATCTTTTTTTTTTTTTTTTTTTTTTTTTTTTTTTAAATTCAGACGAAAGCTTTCCTATTTTTAAATGGGCTAGGGCTGTAGAAGGTATTTAATGGTCTTTAAAGAAACTCATGAGCCTATGGCCCAATAAGAGTTCTCTCATCCAACCCCAAGAAATTGGGTCGAATTGGGTTGGTTGGCTATGAGGAATTCTTTACATTTCATTTCGTGTTCTATGTTTTGTCCTCATCAAAAGTGGGGTTAGTACATTGAAGATCATCTTTTGCCATTCATTTTAAGGAAAAATTACTCTTTAGGTTCTTGGGGTTTGTACCTTTTCATCACTGATATGTATGGTTTTTCATGACTGGTATATATGGTTTTAGAAGTTTAGAATATAAGGTTATAATTAGATTTTGAAATATGGCCTCTCCATCAGTCTCCTAATCTTAAAAAATGGCGTAACAGTTATTTTTCAAGTCATGATCAACATAAGAAATACGTCCCAATAATATACAATCAATATTTAAATATACTTTATACATGTTCAAATAAGGGCAGCTCAATATATTTTGTGGCCTTAAGTGATAGTTAAATATATTATATTTTAATTTTTAAAAAATAATATTAATATTTAAATATTAAATAATAAAGTTTTATTTGAAGATTTTGAGATGAAAATATAATATACTTCTTTATAATTTAAATACTTACTTTTATTTTAAGTAATATATATTTTTTTTAATACTTAATTTTGAAAATAAATAACGCAATCAACATAAAAAATATACATCATTTCACTATTTTTATTCTAATTTTACTATTGTTTAAAAAATTTATGCATTTTGAATAAAATATATATATATTTTTTATTATCTAACTTTTCATCTTTTAGACAAAATATGAGAGTTTATTTGAGATGAGGGCTTAAGCGATGGCCTAATTAGCCACCCTTTGAGTCGGCCCTGTGTTCAAATGGGCTTTTAATGCATGATTGATAAAGTCGATTTAAAACAACTAATGAAACTTATATATATTAAAAACCATAAACGAGCTTGTTACTTCAAATAATCTATTTCATTATTTAAAACAGTTTCACTGATGATCTTTTGCATAAAACCAATTAGAAGTTAAATCCTTCTATTCCTATCATATGTATTAGGTCCTAAGCTGGAAACTAAATATGGACTCACTTTAGACTATCGGTATTAGTCACCAAAGGATTAATTGAATTCTTCAGTGGGGCTGAAATATAAGTTACAACTCAAACTTGACTTAACGGAGCGCCTGCAGATCTCAATATCTAGGCTTCTTTTGTCCGGTTTTTAAGCACTTTTAATAAAGTAGTTAAAATTTTTCTTTAAAATTATACTTTTTACACAATTTCACAAAAAATTATGTTATATTTAATAAAAAACTATTAAAAGAATTGTTGAAAAATGTCAAAAAGTACACTTTATTTTTAAAAGTAAATAGTAGAGTTAAATTTGTCTTCACATTTGAAAAAAAAATGTAACTTTACTATTCACTTTTTAAAAATAAAGTGTATTTTTTGACATTTTTCAACAATTTTTTTAATAACTTTTGATCAAATATGACATTATTTTTTGGGAAGTTGTGCAAAAAGTATAATGTTAAAGAAAAATTTTAGTTACTCTATTGAGAGTACTCTAAAATACTATGGTTGTTAACTCCAATGAGTGGTGAATGCCTTAATTTTGTGCTATCATTTTCTTCAAGATTTAAGATTCTACAAACAATTCTTTAGGGTTACACCCTCTAGTGAAAAGCTAGCGATTTAGCCAGATCTATATAGGAAAATTTTTTAGGGTGCAGTGTACATGACTGAGATTTTAAATAAAATAAATTAAAATTAAAAATCTAATAAAAAACTAATACTTGATTTCTAACTAGTTGATATTTATCCATAATAACAATATGTTATAGGCTTACATATATTATTAATAAATATACATAATATGATAATATATATATATTTTATATATGGTTCCCACGTACTAATATATAAAATTATGAAATATTTTCAATATAAAGACATAAGTAACTAAATTACATATTACATATTTAATTATAAAAGTGTTATGCTTATATTATTAGCAATATATGGATGAATTTTAATCGAGTTAACTCGAGTATAAACAAGCAAGCTTTAACGAGTTTTAGCTAAGTCGAGTTTTGTTGGGTATGTGGTATTTATTAATCGAGCGGGTATCTGCTTTTATGAGCTAGTTTTTTTCCCCAAGTTTGATTTGAGTTTATCAAGTGAGTATCGAGTAGGTTGTTGAACATACTAATTCATTTATAGCCCTACCTCAAACTCTTGTTTCCACGAGGTAAAGAATTTGTGGGCTTTCTGTTTTTTGAGAATCACTCTCAATCATTTCCTTATCTCTTTTCCTTCCCCTTGTTTCAATTCTGTTGGGATTATCACTCTCCATTTCTTCTGTTACTGGAAAGTTTATGATTCTAGCCCTTCTTTTTCTTCCCAAAAGTTTGTGAACAACATCCACTGTCTGTGTTGGTGCTATTTCTGCTATTTGCTCTTGACAAGTGTTAGTATATGATTTTCTTCTTTAGTCTTTTGGCCCATGACTTCATCAAGAGATGACTTCTTCATCTGTTTTTCAATAATTGCATCCCATTCAACTATTTGTTTCCCTTTATCAATAGCTATATCAGAGAAATCTGTGTTACCCAGTATTTGTTCTTGAACATTTTCAGGTTGTTTAGCATCATGATTCCTTTGGGTACATTGTATAATAAGTTCTCCCCTTTTACTAGTACTCACCTCCAAAAATCCATTAGATATATGGTTTCTGTTTCCCCTTGCTCCCGTTCTGTTAGTCCCATTATCAAATAAATTAAAAGTAATTGCTCTTAACCATTGGTCATACTGAGTCTATTCTATTGTTGAGTCATAAATTTTTGTTTTTCCTTCTCCACAAACTCTGCCAATATGTTTGATAACTCCACTAATAAAGCAAATAAAGGCAACCTTTCATACTTGAATTCAATCCACAACATTTTTCCTTCTATTTTTACCAGCTTACCTCGAGGAATAGATTTAGTTATATCCATATTCACTCTAATTCTGAGCAATTTTTCCCAACCTGTTCCTTCTGATTCATCTACATCAACAGTTAAAGCTTTCCCTATATCAGAACTAATTTTCATCCCTCTTTTATAAGTCATAGCTACTAGGGGAAGAAGACCATGTAGCTGAATCTAGAATGGTTCTTAGGCAAAACTCACTTCGTTAGGTGGAGTGCTTCCATCAACTGATTGAATACAAAGTAAGTGTTTGTCAAAGGTCCAAGATCTGCCATGTAAAACCCTTTTAATATCTACAGTTTTCTGAAATTCAACTAGGAACCTATGATAACCCACTTCACTGAAATTAATAGAACCGTTTGGATTTCAAACCTTGATCATAATTGTTTTGAAAGCCTCTTTGTTGAAACTCTTATCCATCAAAATCTGAATAAGCAAGCACTTTTGAGCCCTTACAGTTGCTCAATTAGTATCTTCTATAGTGAATTACACCTTTCCTTTTTCAATTTTTGTTAGCTTGAATCTTTCTCAAAGCTTTGTCAATTGTTCTGCCATATCTATCCGATATCTGTTATTGATTTTTGTCTATCAATTTTTTGAAACCCTAACCCACCGCCTAATCCTTCTAGGAAGGAAAGGACTGCACCTTACCCAAATCGGAAAGGACCCTCAACTTATAGGTCTCTAGCAATTGTGATTCTACATTGCATTTCAATGTGTTATGTTTTGTCATTTCTTATTAAAAGTGGGGTTGGTACATTGATGATCATCTTTTGCCATTCATTTTTGAGAAAGGCTAATGTCACCAATAAAAGTCACACAAAAGTCACACCTCATTAAAAAAAGATTTTTTTTTTTCACTTAATGATTAAGTAAGTATTTTTTAATAAGGTTGTGAATTTATTTTTAAAAAATAAAATATGAAAATTGTCTAAAAATATAAAATAAAAAAGTATATATTTTGCTTGGACGGGATCCCCAGCAGTGGCTCTAGTGCCACTCTTCATTTTTAGGGAAAATTACTTTTTAGGTTCTTGGGGTTTGTACTTTTTCGTAACTGGTATATAGGGTTTAAGAAGATTAGAATAGAAGGTTATAATTAGATTTTAGAGAAAATATTGGGAGCATCCAACACTCATTGCACACACTCACATGAACAGTACATATGTACTGTTCATATGCACTGTTCATGTGAATGTGTGCCATGAGTGTTGGATGCTCCCTAGTATTACTCTAGATTTTAAAATATGGTCTCTCCGCCCAATAATTTACATTCAATATTTAAATATACTCATACATGCTCAAATGGGCTTTTTAGTGCACGCTTGACAAAGCCGATTTAAAATAACTAATGATACTTATATCATATGAAAAATAACCATAAATGAGCTTATTGCTTCAAATAATCAAATTCATAATTTAAAACAGTTTCACTGATTAAGTGATTATCTTTTGCATAAAACCAATTAGAAGTTAAAACCTTCTATTCCTATCATAGAAAAAAAAAAAAAATGCATCCCCAACGGGGATATGACATGTATGTATGACGTACTTTATGAGTATGTAGACAATATTGTGACAACGCAGTTTTAAAGCAAACGGCTCATTCCAAACATGGTAGGAACTGATGTCTCCTCTCCTACTATCTTGTAAAGTTGAGACTATTGTAAATTCCAATCACCGTTTCATATATATATGTCCTTCATGTAATGATCAATTTCTTCGAACTACAATATCTTAATTATTTACTTTTACCTATACTGAATTATCATTCAATTGTAGAATATAGTATCGAGAAAAAAATAAATCGAACAAACAAAAATAGAGCAAGAGTATACATAAGATGTTTCATGCCGCCACCCTACGATAATGAATGAATGAAATTAATGGTAGTTGGATGGGGGAAGGTAATTGGAAAATATTCAAGCCCAAGGACTATAATGCTAAAATTAATAACTTAGATTTGCCTTTAACCCTATATTGAAAGTAGGAATGTTTCCATGTGATGTCACACAATGCCTATATTCCACTAAAATGAACAAAAAAAATTGAAAATGTTTGAGCATATAGATTGTTTCATGAGAAGGTAGCATGATTATCTTGCAATTTTCTTCAGCTCTCCCTCCAAGATATGAGATAAAATCTCCAAATTGGCAAATTTTATATGCTAAAATTACTGTTTATCCATCTCAATCATAGCGATAATTAATATTTAACCAGATTATCATTTCATCTATAAGTGTTTCTCTATAAACCAGACAGCAAGGTTGAGTGCAGCATATGCTTCAAACTTCACTTTGAAGTTCAAAGAGAAGCCCAAGTGAAAGACAATTCAGACAAAAACTTGGCCAAGAATTCGGACACGTGAAATCAGGGACAAAATTGATCTTACATTGCCTTTTGGATTTCCAATCCGTATGCTACAACCTCAACATGTAGTATTCCTAATTTCCTATCTATCTGCTCACGTGAAGTATACAATGAGAGTTCTCTCAGAAGACGCAGTCCAAAGTGAAACTTAATGCAGACATACACATCGCTTTCCTAAAGGGAAATTTGCCTGGTATTTCCCGTTTTGTGTTTACAAACTGTACACCATATCAACACCTCTCGTGCGTATACAGCATCAGAAACAACCCCATGGGAATTGGGCATTAGCTTTCAATTTCTTCAGTTTTCTTCCAGTTTGCTGTTTGCATTTGTCTATCGTTTCCCTTTGTCTACAGCAGCCCACACAGGTATCAACAACATTAAGTGCAACACAACAATCTTTGCCGGTACATTTTCCCTCACTCCAAAATTTTCTTTTTCTCCTGCTGAGGCTGTCTTGGATAGAGAGTTATTGCCAAAACTAGAGCAAACGCAAAACCAACCACTCCGCTAAATGGTTGGAATGGATGAGTCCCAGTTATCCAAAGAGGTAAGTTGAGCTTGTAAGCTAGAAAGCCACCATTTTGTAAAACAAAACTTGAAGCCATTATCCCTGTACGCAACCCAATTGGAATGGAGAGACTGCCTTCACTTCTTTGATACGCACCTGCCAAACCCAAAGATAAAAGCCATAGCCCCGGTATAGCCTGTGGAGACCTGAAATCCCATTTAAACCAAGACACATTACATTCTGAATGCGTGTGGTTAGCAGACTGAGAATAGTAAGCCTCCAAAACAGAAAAAACAATCTCATGCCTGCTACGGCACATTTGCAAATTATTTCAGTAATATCTAGATACAGGGTGATACCACAAGAGAAGAAGTTTCAGAAGACATGCTTTGAGCCAATATCTGTTCAGAACTTAAGGTACTGAAAGCTAAAACCCATATGATTGTTGCAACTTAAACCTTATAGCTACACAAGCAGAAGCAAATGAAAACAAAAGAAACCAAATGATAGAGTAGGCAGCAAGATGTCATTCAGCAAAATCAAGAATATACCTTTGGCATAAAGAAAATGCAAGCCCTGAGATGATAATTCCTCGATGATGTCCAAGATCCACTGCAATTTCTTTAGGCAGCCACGACCTGAAAAGCAATTCTTCCACTGTTGCAACACTGGTGGCAATAAGAAGTCCTTGACCAGCAAGCATGAGTATTTTCCCATATACTTTAAACCATCTCATGGCATCTGAAGGAGATGGAGTAGGAGGCCATGAGAGATGCAAACCACCAAGTAATGCATTTACGGAATGTATTGATAGAACAAGGACGATTCCTCCAATCAAACCCTTAAAAAAGTTATGAATCTGCAAGCAAGGAGCTCAATATTAGCAAATTTTTTCCTAGATGCACAACACCAGACAATTTATGCCACCTCAGAGACGATAGAATTAACAGGATATTTAAGAATGAAAGAAGAAACGCAAATGCATTTGTAGTTGACTCTCTCTCTCTATCTCTCTCTTTTTCATGACATCTCTTTCTAATTCTAGTGCTTCTCGCCGGGATTAATCGTTATTCTTGTTTTTTTTCTTTGTTCTCTACTCCTTTTTTTCTTCAGTCCTTTCTTGGTTTGGTGTGTTAGAGAGCTTAGGTTGGTGGTTTTTTTTTTTTTTTTTCCGATGGAGTGCAGCTTTGGGGTTGAAGCTAAACTTTTTGAGTTTAGAAGGAAGGGGGGGAAGTCTTTATTGTATCATCGAGAAGTGTGATAAATTCATTAAGGTCCTTTACCTTAGCGGAGATGTAGTGGTTTGAATGGCTAAGGTGATTGAGGATTGGCCGAGTTGCTCAGGTAAAAAGGTTTTTTATCAGACCAGAAGGGACGGTAACAGAGTTTTCCTCATCCAACTTTCCCAAAATTCTTATGGAAGGTTTGTTAAGTTGATAGAGTTGGGTGAGGGTAAGGGGAATGGTATTATTGTAATTCCTGAAGGGAAAAATGGAAGTGGTTGGTTAGGGTTTGTGAAGTCGTCTCATGAGATTGTTGGTGCTAGTTCCTCTATTTCTACTAATGAAAACGGAGGTCTTCCTGTAGTTGTGAGGGAGAAGAATTCCAGAGATGCTCCTTACTTGGCAGCTGCTAAGAACTTTGCAGATGTGGGCAATGGAGTTAAAAGTAGCAGTAATTTGGTATTGTCGACAAAAAGGGCTAAGCAGGATGGTTTAAAGGAGATGAACAGTCATAGGTCTGTTGAGGAAGAGGGTGTTGATTGGTGTCCCGAGATGTGGAAAAAAGTGGAGGAAGTTGAAGGGTCTCTTTGGCGCATGCGGTTTGAGTTAATTGCTTGGAAAGGCAGAATTGATTATTTGTTAGCTTCAGTAGATGAGAGTTTGGGTAAATTAATGAGATGGGGTCGTGGACCCAGCTTTGTTTCAAAATTTGCAGAAGTTAAAGGGGGGTCACGTGGGCCTTCTTATCAAAAGATTGAGGGTAATAATTTGGTTGGGCCCTCCAGAGACCCAAAATAGGAGCTGGGCAAGGGTGCATCTCAGAATCTTAGTAGACCTAAAGGGAGTTTTCGCCCGAAAGGGTGTGGGCTTTGACCATCGACTACAGTGGCATGTACTGTTCGAAGGCCTGACCCACCACCACAGACAAGGTCACCGGCGAGGAGGGAGTCAACAGGGACCATTCCGGCACCAAGATCCCTGGCCAGGAACAGTGTAGATGTATTGCACGAAGTTGTGAATCAGTTGAAGGCTCAGCCCAGGAAGGAGAAGGCTTCGATCCAGATTCCGATGTCACATAATAGGTTGACGGGGGGTTGGGGGGTCTTCTAGTGGTTTTCTGATATTGCTTTTGCCTACGAATGATGGGTTGGAGGTGGCTGGGTCTTTGGAGCAGTGTGTGGGTGTAAGGCCTAAGCTGGTTATGGAGTCAGAGGTACCTCAGTTGTCTTGTGAGGTTATGGTCCGGGAAAAGGATGAAGTTGAGAGAGATGAAGGGTTAAAGGGGGGTGACATTTTGGTGGAAGAGGTTCGTTGTACTCTCCTCAATAATCCTGACCTACAGATGGTGTTAGGGGGAGGTGAAGATATTGTTTCTTGTCATTCAGGAGAATTTCTGGAATCATATGGGGATTTAAATCTGGATCCTTTTCGAGTATTTTAACCCAGGATCAGATTGGACTAGCAATTCTTCTAATTGGGTTCTAAGAAAGGCAGCGGAAATTAGAGATGTTGGGATCTCTTATGAAGGATATGAACGGTTTAGAGCTCCTCTGACAACTTTAAAAGCGGGGCAACCTGCGTTTGGCTAAATCAGCAGAAAAAAAGGAGAGGGAACTTAAAAGGCTGGAGTGCTTTATTAACTACAAATCTAGGAATAATGGTGCTGGCCCGCTGGGAGAGAAAAGGGTAAGGAGAGGGCCGTCAATGGTTTGTTATGAAGCCCAAAATCATTTCATGGAATGTTCGGGGTTTGAATGATTATAGAAAATGTCTTAGGGTGAAAAATATGATGCGTCAATGGAATGTTGATGTAATTTGCTTTCAAGAAACCAAACTGAAATTTGTGAACCAAGCCATCATTCAAAGTTTGTGGCATTGTTTTAGTGTGGAATAGAAGGGTGGTGGAGTTGATGGATCACTTCGTGATGGAATTCTTGGCGGCTTGTCATTTTAAGAACATCGAGGAAGGTTTTGAGTGGGTGTTTGTTGGGGTTTATAGCCCTAATGTGGTGTCAAGAACTAGGTATTTTTTGAATAGTCGAATCGCTGGCCTTGAGAGTTCTATGTATTATTTATAAACTGTACAAAAATAATGCTATACATGGAAAGCTTAGCTTTATACAATCTGTCAAATATTACACTAGTTGTACAGAAGAATAAATCATGAAATAAGGAAAGATTCTACAGCTAAAAATAAGGAGAAGATTAGGAGAGAATATGGACAGCAAAACTGTCTGTTGACAGCCCCCCTCAAATTGATGCAGGTTGATCAACAAGTATCAATTTGCTACTTAAGAAGCAATGTAAATGGCAAGTGAGAGAAGTCTAACTCTGCAAGCAAACTGCGAAACCAGATAATTTCAGAACAAGCAATTTGTAGTTCAATGGAAATATGTGGAAAAGTAATAACACGAGCTTCAAGAGATTCACGGATGAAGTGAAAATCGACTTCAATATACTTTGTGCGCTCATAATAGACATGATTGGCCGTGATTTGAATAGCAATCGTATTATCAGCATGTAACGGTGTAGGATCAGTCTCAGAGAAGTCTAACTTTGCAAGCAAACCGCAAAGCCAAATAATCTCGGAACAAGCAAGAGACATCGCTCGGTACTGAAATTCTGTAGATGACTTAGAAACTCATTCTTGCTTCTTACTCTTCTAAGAGATCAATGCATCATCTAAAAACACGAACCAACCAGTGATAGAGCGACGTGTATCAGCACAATCAGCCTAATCAGCATCGCTATATGCAGCAAGGCAAGGAGAAATGCCTATAGGAAAGAATAAACCACGGGCTAAAGTACCCTAAACATAACGTATAATCCTACGGACAGCAGGTAAATGAAGATGACGGAGAATCTGAAGAAATTGGCTGACTTGTTGTACAACAAAGGAAATGTCTAGTCTAGTAACGGTGAGGTAGACAAGGCTACCCACCAACTTCCGGTATAAAGTGAGATCAGCAAGTTACCCTCCTCTTTGCGAAACTTAACATTCAATTCCATTGGATTATTAACAGAAGTAGCCTCATGTAGGTTAGCAGTAGCCACCAAGTCACTAGCATACTTATGTTGATTGAGTGAACTACTAGATGGACTACAATGCACCTAGAGACCAAGAAAATAAGTGAGATCCAAGATCTTTCATATGAAAGGATTTAGAGAGATGAATCTTGAGCTGGCCAAGAAAAGCATAATCCAAGCCAGTTATCACATTATTGTCAACATAATCAAAAGGACAACAATACCCATGTCTGATTTCCGAAAAGATAAGGAAGTGTCATACTTGCTCTGCTTGAATGAAAATTGTAGTAAAATGGTTCAAAATTTATCAAACCAGGTCCTCGAAACTTGCTTGAGACCATAAAGGAAGCGACGAAACTTACACACCTGTGAAATCGGAGAGAAAACGATCTTGGGGGTGGTTTCATATAAATACACTCTTTAAGATCCCCATCAAGAAAAGCATTCTTGACATCCATCTGATGTAGCAGTCAATCATGAGAAGCAGCAGTAGCTAAAATAGTACAAACAATAATCATCTTAGCCACAGAAGCAAAGGTCTCTTCATAATTGACACCATATTCTTGATTATTCCCAAGTGCAACAAGCCGAGCTTTGTAACGGTTCAAATTACCATTTGATCGAACCTTGACTGAGTAGACCTATTTGCAACCTAGAGGAGTAATGATGGGAGGACAATACTCAATGTCCCAAGAGTGATTGGCCTCTAGAGTGGCAATTTCTTCCTGCATAGCTTGTCGCCAACATTCATGCTTGGCAGCTTGTGAGTAGGATGTGGGAATATCAAAATTGGACAATGTAGCAATAAGAGCTTAAATAGAAGTGCTAGAACTGGAAGAAGGAAACCCATACCTGTTCAGGGGTACAGAGACTCAAGGAGAGCGGCGTACCAATGGCACTGAAGGTGCTGCAACTGAGTGCATCTGAAGCATGGTAGGATCAAATATCGGATGAGCCACCGGATGAGACTGTGGGTGAGAACATCTCGTATACACCATGCCTGGTTTAAAGCGAGAGTTGAGAGGAGGAGGATTCGAGAGCTACTACTTACTTTATTAATCATTTACCTTCTCAAGTCCTATGGCTAAACTAGGCATATTGTCTAAGAATGAGATTGTCAACAGACAGCTTTGCTGTCCATATTCTCTCCTAATATTCTCCGTATTTTTAACTATAAAATCTTTTCCTTATTTCATGATTTATTTTTCTGTACAACTAGTGTAATATTTGACACATTGTATAGGGCTAAGCTTTCCATCATAGGCCCGAACATGACACAGAGTTTAGGGATTATACGTCATGTGATTAGAAGCCCTCGAGTCCATATACCAGATTTTAGTAGGAGTGTTACCTTAGAATCAGTCGATAATGCCGAAATTAGCATCTATTGCACCATCTTGGGTGTGAAATAATTCGCTGTAGAAGGTGCAGGAATAGAGAAATCACCTGGAGTAGAGCCATTGACTGCTGAAGTTGCTGCTGGAGGTACAATAACAGAGACCTGAAATGCTTGAGGCTGATGATACTGGGGGTGGATACGGCACTCCTTGATAATGTGGCCCTTTTTCTTGTAATAGGAACAATATTTCTTGAGACAATTAGCAGTGATATGCCTGTATTCCTTGCAGCAAAAACACTGCAAGGGTTTAGAATTTTTAGGCAGTCCTCAACCTTGCGCAGCATAAGCCACAGTTGCTGACCCTGAATTGTCACGAGTGCGCTCCGGAATAGATTGAGTACTAAGACATTCTTCGCGAAGTAATTCACCGAAACAAACATCAAGAGAAAGAACAAGAGATTTGTTCAGTAGAGAGTAGCGAACACACTATATTCTAGGCATAGTTTCATAAGAAACTGATCACGCTGACGAGTCGCATGAAGATTTTGAATAGTTGAAAGAGTGGCAACAAGAACATCCGCTGCAACCAGATCAATATACTCATTCCAAAGAGTCAGAAATGCCGAGTTGTAGTCTTGGATTGAAACACTGCCATGTTAAAACGTGGCAATCGTATGCTTTAACTGAAAGCGACGAGCATCATTATCTTGGTGATAAACCTTCTTCAAGTAATTCCACATGGATTGAGCGGAGCGATGAGACCGCAAGTTTGTGACAATATATGGTTCCACCGAACCAAGAAGCCAAGACATAATTCGTGCATCAAGCACAACCTATGAAGGGGAAGACTCGAGATCCTTAGATTTGTCAGAAGTGGATGATTGAGCGAAATCTGTGTCATCAATATGATCCCAAAGGTCTTTTCCCTTGAGAAAAAATTCAAATTGAAATGCCCAAGTAGAGTAATTTTTGCCTGTAAATTTGACACACAAAGGTGCGGAATCCATTGTAAAATAAAAGCCGAGATGAAGCAAAACATACTAAGGCTGAAATAAAATTGTCGAGAAGCAAACCCCCAAAAAAAAGGCCACCAGAATTATTGCCCCGAGAAGCAACAATTACCAAAAAAATACAAGTTTTGAGATTGACAACCCCAAAATAATAGTAAATAGCACTAGAATAACCCAAAAAAAACACAAAGGCACGATAGAACCGAAAGTCTCCTGAACAAAACAGCCACAGAAATGCCGAGATACCACTGGTCAACACAAAAGCCACCGATAGAGAGGTTTCTATTGGAATAGTCACAAAGGCTACCGGAAAACAACATAGAAGCCACCAATAGATAGGTTCCCATCGGAACAATCACAAAGGCTACTGGAAAACAACACAGAAGCCACCGAGAGAGTGAAATTCACGTCGGAAAAAATACAGAGGCCACCGGAAATAATGCTTGACGTCGGAAAGTTCACAAAAGACACCGGAAAAAATGAAACCCACAAAAGAAGAGCACCACTGAGAGATCAGAGATGATCGAAACACCAAAGAAGCAGCACCAAATCCTAAAAAAAATGCAAAAGAAGCTAGGGATTTTTTTTTTTACTTGACGGCTTTGGATACCATGTCAAGAATTAGGTATTTTTTGAATAGCCGAATCGCTGTCCTTGAGAGTTCTGTGTATTATTTATAAACTATACAAAAATAATGCTATACATGGAAAGCTTAGCCCTATACAATCTGTCAAATATTACACTAGTTGACAGAAGAATAAGTCATGAAATAAGGAAAGATTCTATGGCTAAAAATAAGGAGAAGATTAGGAGAGAATATGGACAGCAAAGCTGTCTGTTGACATGTGGACAGTAGAAAGTATCTTTTATGAGACGAAATGTCGGGTGTTTGTAGTTGGTGGACATCACCTTGGTGTTTTGGAGGGGATTTTAACCTTACTCGGATTCCTAGTTAGTGAGAAGTCAGGGGTGTCTCATTTTTCTAGTGTGATGGCTTCTTTCTCAGATTTAATCTTTGATTTAAATCTCATTGATTTACCTTTGGTGGGAAGATATTATTCTTGGTCTAATGGTAGATCTTCGTTGAGATTGGACAGGTTTCTAGTTTCGCCTTCTTGGGAGGCCCATTTTTCTGCTTTAAAGCAAAATTTATTGTCAAGATTGTGCTCAGACCACTTTCTCATTTTGTTGGATTGTCGTGGAACTGTGAGTAGAAGTAACTTTAGATTTGAGAACATGTGGCTAAAGGTTGAAGGTTTTGTGGACAAGGTGAGAAGCTGGTGGAACTCCTATAATTTCTCTGGCACTCCTAGCTTTATTTTGGCTGGAAAATTGAAATCTCTTAAGAAAGCTTTAAAGAGATGGAATAAAGTTCGGGTTGTTGGAAAGTAAAGGAAGCAGCTCTAGGAGCTCAACTGTTCTAGGAGGAGTTGAGAGTTTTGCAAGATGAGGAGGTGTGTGGGGAGATTTCGGAGATAGAACCAGAAAATTAGGGATGGTATCTGATCTGGAAAACTTAGCGTTAATGGAAGAGACTTCACGAAGGCAAAAATCAAGTGTTGTGGCTAAAGGAAGGTAATAGGCTTACCAGATTTTTTCATCAAATGGCGAATTCTCATAGAAGAAATAATGTGATTGAGCTTCTAAAGAAATAATGTTGTTTACAGATCATGAAGATATAAAGGCTCACATTGTGAATTATTAAAAGCAGCTGTTTTCTGAAGCTTTTCTTGGAGACAGCTTGGGTTTTAACTCTATAGAGCAGCTTGATGCTGATTGGTTGGAGAGAGAGTTTGAGGAAGAAATTATTGACGTTGTAAAAGGCATGGATAAGGATAAGGCCCCAAGTCCAGATGGTTTTACTTTGGCCTTTTTTCAAGCTTGCTGAGATGTTGTAAGAGTTAATTTTTTAAAGGTATTTGCTGAGTTTCATTCATATATGAGGTTTGAGTTGAGTTTTAATGCGACCTTCATTGCTCTTATTCCAAAAAAGGTAGGGGCCGTGGAGATGAAAGATTTCAGGCATATTAGTTTGGTGAATGGTGTTTATAAAATAATCTCTACGGTGCTGGCCAGTCGTTCATTTGAATAGGGTGATGGAGAAGATTATTTCACATTCTCCAAATACTTTTGTGAGAGGAAGGCAGATTTTAGATTTGCTTTGATTGCAAATGAATGTTTGGAGAGTAAGCTTAAAATGGAGAAAGCTGGTAATCTTATTAAATTGGACATGGAAAAAGCTTATGACCATATTAGCTGGGATTTTCTGGACTATTTGCTGAGGAGATATGGCTTTGAAGTTAAATGTATCAAAGAAAACTATTGTGTGTCAACTTCTAAGTTTTCTATTTTGGTGAATGGAGAACTTGCTAGTTTTTTTAGAGTTCTTGTGGTTTGAGACAAAGTGATCCCATTTCCCCATTTTTTTTGTTATGATTATGAATATCATGAGTAGAATGATTGATAAGGCAATGGAAGGTAACGTTCTGTCCAGCTTCACAGTGGGTAATGAGATAAGCAATAGTTTAAAGATCTCTCATTTATTACTTGCCGATGATTCCTTGAATTTTAGTGAACCCGATCCTGATAATCTACATGCTTTAAGAGCGAGCACTTTTGCTGTGTTTTGAAGCTGTCTCAGGGTTGAAAGTTAATTTATCAAAGTCTAAATTGTTCTGGTGGGTGATGTACAAAATATTTCAGTTTTGGTAACTTACTGGGGTGCAGAATTTCTTCGCTACCTTTGAGGTATGTTGGGTTTCCTTTGAGGACGTTTTTCAAAGCTGTAAATATATGGGGAAAGGGTTATAGAAAAAATTAAACGAAGGTTGGCTGGTTGGAAAATGATCTACTTGTCTAAGGGGAGAAGAGTAACTCTTATTAAGAGTACTTTGTCTATTCTTCCCATCTATTTTCTTTATCTTTTTCCTCTTCCGGCAAGTGTTGAAAAGAGAATTGAGAAGTTATTTCGGAATTTCTTATGGGGAGGTAAAGGAGAGGAAAAAAAAGCATCATTTGGCGAGTTGGAAGAAGGTTTGTCAACCGATGGTCTGTGGGGTTTTGGGGATAAAAGACTTAAGGGTTTTAATAGAGTTCTAGTTGGGAAATGATTTTGGAGATATCAATTGGAAGTAAAGCTCTTTGGAAAAATGTGATAGATGTGATACATGAAAGTGGGTGGAGTGGTTGGTGTTCTAAAAAATAAACATAGAAAATAATGGGGAAGGATTTCAATCACCAAAAAGATTACGGGGTTGTGCTTTTTTGCATGCGAGGGAGAGGAGGATATTCTTAAATCAATGGTGCAGTATAAAACTGGATAACATAAAAAACCTTGAGGTAGATAAGTGATAACACTCCTCCAGGGTCCACTGTCTAGTTGATTGTGTACCCTAGATCTGCACAATACTTTCTCCCTATAATATCTGGGCCTATCCAGAACTCCTGTGACAACTCATAATGTTTTTTGACTGAAAAAAAAAATCAAAACATCCTCATACCCCTTCAATGTAGCAAGTAAATGATACTGCATTGGGATTTTGCCTGACAAATCTAGCCTGAACGCATACCTTTTGTGATGATGTCAAGTCCAGCCCATATTGCTCAAGTGGATCTTCATACCCACGTATTCTTCTGCCCCATATCATAACAAGTATCATAATGGCAGCGTAAAGGCCAATAGTGCAAACAAACTCAGCTATTCCAGAGGAAGTATTTGTTGTCCAGGCTTGCACCAGTGTTGGAAGTAAAGGAATAACAACCGGTGACCATAAAACAAGAACCATGCCTACAAACCCAAGAATCCTAGGGAAAGAAAACAAGACAGTTAAGTTAACAAATATATCATGAGCAGAGGATACAAACAAGGTCCCCCCCCCCCCCCCCCCCCCCCCCCCCAAAACCACAAACCCAACAAAAAAAAGAGCCCCCAAGAAAAGAAATGCTTGAAGGAAAAAAAGATTCTAATGGAACAAAACTGCAATTTGGGAAGCATGTCCTAGACAGTACAGAAGCTCAGAATTTTGCATCTTCAAGAAATCATGTGATCTGTTTAACATCAAACACATGCTTACATGGGCTTAAAAGCAAGTATTTTATATTGCCTTTTTGTCAAAGAATATAAATCAGACTAATTTAGAACTAAGAAATGCCTTAGTTTTAAACTATGGGGGCGCTCATTTCATTTCCTATATTTTCCCTTCAACTAGTGTCACTAGAGCAGACACTCAGGGACTGTAAAACAAAACAAAAAAAGTGTAGTATCAGCGAGAAGGAACATATGCTTCAGGAAGAGGTGACAAAATTAAGTAATACACCACTTACATGTGAACATATGTACCTATGTTTCCAATTTTCCAATAAAACAACCTATTATTCCATTATATTTATTCCATGCAACAGAGCCTAACCAAATCATTAAGAGTTAGACATGTGATTACATTTCACCATCTGGCCTATCATGCATCCTATCTTCTCTTTACAAAGAACAATTACTAGCGACTTAAATTAGATTAATCAACAACCACAGTGGAACAAATAGGAAAGCACAGAAGAAGAAATAAGATTATGAAGAGACAATTCGCATGGTCATGTTGCAGACGCAGATAACTGAGTCAAGCTTTAAATCAGATCTCAAAAGCAAATTCCTGAGGTTACAATTCTATTTAAAAAATTACCTCTCAAATATTAGACCTCCTATCTAGATCAGATAAACATATATTAGTTTACTCTAGAACTTGATCATGGATAACATATCTACTGAATGGTTTAAAAGGACCAAAATATGGATTATAATCAAACCGTAGCCAGGATATCTGCTGAAATTGTCAAAATCCATAATACATGTTTGACGAAAATCATCACTGGGACTGAGATTTTCCCAAAGATTGCAATTTTTTCCAACTTGGATTCAACAGGAGTTGATTTACGTCAATCCACATTCTTTGATTGAATGGAGAGATGGTGGACTTTGACATTAAAAAATTTAAAGTACCTCTCAAACACAGGTCGTTCAGCTATACGAAGAAATGAGATAAGTCTGTCGGTCAAACTCATTGCACCACGTATGCCACCCCAGAGTAAAGCTAGTTTGCCAACAAGCTTCAACAAGCCACCTTTTTGACCCAAATCTGCCAACATGGCAACAAGCCTATTTCATGTAGCAAAGAAAAGAGTCAATTAAGTGAAACTCAAACAACAGCAGATAAATCTCAACAAAATAAATTAAGACCTTTCTTGATCCACTCCGCCATCTTCTTTCATTGGTACCACTGGACCAGCAACTGACATAGCTTTCTCAGCAAGGGATGTGACTATGTTATTCTGGCTCTTTTCAGGCTCGTGATGATGATTAGCTTTCACCTTGAAGTACTCTGAAGAAGTTTCAGCAGTTTCATTGCCTTTGTACAAACCCTGTGTTCATATGTATCAAAATACACCAATAAAAAGGTCAGCTGATTATATTCTAAAGGCAATCAGAAGTTTAAAATGAAAAAAGGTAAATTAGATTTTTTAATGTCTCAATCCACCATCTCTCCAGTGTTAAGATGGTTCCCCTATGTCTTAAGTGGTGTATTTAGCTTAAAAGAAATGGCCGTAGTTTTAAAGATAGAGAACGGTTATTGGGAGAGATTAGAGATTTTTTCTCCCATACATTATTACTTTTCACACCTGCTATTGTACTTAATTGCGCTTGTTCTCATGATTTCATTGTGGTCTTTTCTAGCTCCTAGCTTGTAATTATGTGTTCTCTCTTCTATGTACTTGGTTTCATAAAATTTCATTTTACTTATAAAAAAAAAAAAACAGTCAAAGGAATTGAAAAAGAGGAAAAAAAAATCAACAAACAAATATATCAAAGCGGCTTCTTAGTAATGATTACTGGATGTCAAACTAAAGGATGAAAACTAGGGAAAAAATGCAAATATTATTTTTCCTTTTTAAATGCAAAGTGGATCTCCTATGCTTGAGTAAAATGTACATGTCAAAACTTTACATACCAGGAGTACAAACTCTAAGCGCGATTGATGTGGCTGACACATCACCTAGACCTCCAAAGATTCATACAAGCATACTTTCATACAAGTTTAAAGAGCCAAGGAAGAACAATAGGAAAGCATCAAAAGAGACAAAACTCTTACCTGCTGCCTCACCAGTAAAGCAGAAGCCCCTAGTGCAGCTGTTACAGCACCAACCATGACATGATTGTTTGTGTTTTTCAACTCATCCTTTTCCACTTCTCCGTTTACTGAACTGTCCAAACTAGTTTTATGACCAGATTTAGTAACCGGCTTTTTATCAATATCCGCCACACTAACCTTACCATGAGTCTTTACCCCCAAGTTATTGCCTTGCATATGGGTTAGAACTTCTCTCTGATTATTTTCTTTTACTGTAGCCACATTGAAAGATTTTCTTAAGGCAGCTAAGCTAGAGCCTACAATAACACCAATTGGGAGCACTTTTCTCAAGTAGCTGGTGTCCCGAACAGCAGATGAAATGGCCCTAATAATATGTTCTCCAGGAAGAGTCCCAAGCTTTCCTGAAGTACAGAGCATAGGAGTTTCTACACACCGAATATGCTCCTCATGTCCAACAACCAATGACACGGCATTTGCCACAAGTTCCAAATCTCTAGCAAGCCTGGGTTTTATTTCTTTCATGTCAATTGAGCTTAGTCTACGACCAACTTCAACTTTCAATGAATCCATCACAATATTTTTCACAAATTGCATCAACTCCACTAATTGATCATCACTAATTTCAACTTTGCTATTCGTAGGATCTGATGTTTCATATTCCGCAACTGGTTCCTGTTGCTTTTCAGTATCAAATATAACATAGGGTGGTTCAATAAAATTTTCTGAATCATTTGACTTCGCAGGTGAGGGCACCTCAGACTTACTCTCATCAACATCGCCATTGGAGACCCCAATATTTTCTGGTTGTTCCAACAGCTTCCATTGACCTTCTTCTGGAAAATAGTCAAGCAAGAGAGCAGTTGTTGAATCCAAGTCGAGTGATTTTGAATGCTTCTTTGCGAAAAGATATTTGTGCAAGTATTTGTTGTCAAAAGAGGTAGCATATGGATTTGCAGTTATGTACATTGGAATATTAGTTACACGTCTAAGCTTGTCTGTCTCAACAGCAAGAAGTTTACTACCAATTAATTGGTCCTTTTTGGTTTTGCCCATTCTCACATGGATATTTTTCTTAACACCCTGAGATATATCCATACTTTTCCCGTTAGAAGAACTGAGATATTGCATGGTTTCATCCTCTATGCTTCCAATTCTTGGAACATGAGGTAACTGCATGCCAACATGGTAATTATATACAGGATGATCACCCAAAGTATCCGACTGCATGCACTGTTCACTTTCATTTTCATCTTTTTCTTCCAACATCTGATTTCCAACAACATTATCAGTCTCAGTAACAGAGTCTTCAACATTTTTCCTATCCTGGACTCCATTTTCCTTATCCGAACCCTCCTCCAACTGATCTAGCATATTTTCTAGTACACCAAAAACACTGTTAACAGCCACTTGTGTGGAATCATCCACCCTCGTTAAAGCATCCAATGCTTGGGATACACTGAAGGTAGGGGGACTAGGATCACCCAAGATAACCTTAGTCTGATCCTGAACATGCTGCATACTTTTGTTTTCCTCCTGATTATCGTTATCTTCCCTTTCCATCACTTGGGCCTCAGAGGAGGACCCAAGAGATACTTCTGTTACACTGGCTGATGCCGCCTTACTTTGGTCAGTTGAAGAATCTGTGGTTTTCTCTTCAGTTTTATTATTATTATTTTCCTCTCTCATCTCTATTTGAGCTGTTTCACTGTCCTTCTCGTTTTGCTCATTAATTGTTTCTTCCTTGCTGCCACCTGCTTTATCAGTCTGACTGGGAAAATTAGGCTTAACACCTGTTTCTGATCCCTTCTCACCATGGTCAAGAGATGGAGCAGGATTTTCTTTGTATAACTCAGCAGATTCATCATCATTCCTCAGTTCACTGCTGTCTTTCCTAACTGAAGCAGATATATCGACTCCATCACCAACTCCATCACTACTTGTTGATTGAAACTGACCAAAATTTACAGATCTTTGTGATTTCTCTTCAGACAGATCTGATTCAGGTTCTGCAGTACGTTTTTCTGAGCCAGGTTGCGTGTAAGTTGAGCAATCTGTCACTTCATCAGCCCTCTTTATCTGGTCTGAAGAATTGTGGTCTTCTTCAATCCCTTGTGCATCCGATAATCTTCTTACTTTCTCTTGGATATTTGATTTTAATCCTGATGGAACATCCGGAATCCGAGCAACATCACGGAGTCCATCAAATTTTAAGTGTGTGCCTTGGGCCTGCAAAATTCCAGTTGCAGCAGCTGTAAGCTTTCCACGAACATCTTCTGGCACAGCATCTTGCAAAGCATTTAGAAGTGTCTCTCCTTGATTCACAGCAGTCAAGACCTGGATATAATTACTAGATAAGTGTGAAGAGATATAAAGAACTATTGCGAACAATCATGTGACTATTAATTCAGGCCAGAAGTGATGAATCTAATCTATTGCTCCCTACCAACAATCACAAGGGGCCAAAGAGAACCACAAAATGTTAAAAAATGAAATGCATAATATCAATGGCTTGTTTTTATTTCAACAAAAACAAAATAGGGAAATGGGTCCGCATGTATTGGTTGTGATTTTTTTTTAGTTTTGATTTTTATTTGTTTCTGTTATTATATTTTTTTTAAATGATTTCAAGTATAATCAACTTCATCAACACCATCAATATACCCAATAAAATCTTGCCACATGTCAACTGCACTATATCTACACAAAAAAAAAAAAAAAACCTAAAACATTAAAAAGTTAAAAAAGGGACAAAATATAAAGATACTCAATACAATCTTGCCAAATGTCCACCTCACTAAAAATAACCCCCAAAAATTAAAAGATATATAAGTGCTCGTGGGAAGTGGTGCCCCTCCACACAGGGGCAATGTAAGGTGGGAATGGTGAATTTTTTTTTTTTTTTTCCCGCCAGGGGAGGGATGCCCCTCCATCATGCAAGGCAGTGGAATCCCAACTAAGGTGGAGGAGATCCACTCCCTCTATGTGATAGATCCCCTCCGTGTCATCTTTATGACACTCCAATGAAATGCCCAAACCACATAAGCTATATTCCAAAAAAAACTAATCAATGACACAACTAGAACTTCTTTGAAACCTTATAAAGAACAATAATGTCTACTTCCCAAGCAATATGGAATATCATATACCACCTCCCCGCTTCTCATATGGGGTGTCACAATCTCCCCCTTTAAATTACCAATGTCCTTATCGGGCAAATCCAACGCAAGTGGCATGGTTAAAGTCTCAAATTGCTGATTGTGATATGCTCTAATACCATTTGTAATGCCCAAGCCACGTGGCATATATTTCAAAAGTATTAGTCAAGGATACAACTGGAGGTCATTTAAAACCTTAAAAAGAGTAAAAATTTCTCATTCCCAAGCAATAAAGAATCTCATATACCATCTACCCTTACCTTATCATATGGGATGTCACACCCTCTCTCTTTCTCTCTCTCTCTCTCATGTTTGGCAAACACATTTTTTGCAAATCAAGTTTTGAAAACATTTTCAAAACAACATATCAAACATGCACCAAGTAGCTCATAGCAAAACTTGGAAGCCAATTACTTGTTCTGGAAAGTTGTGGGCTTAATTTTACTATTATTCATTATTTTATTATCACTTTTCACTACTATTCACTACTATTCAATATTCTATAATTATATTTTCATTACTTTTTTACTACTATTCACAAAGTATCTGAGATTACCTTACTACCCAAACGCAACCTTAATTGACTCCAATAATATCATGTGGCTCTTGAAGTACTATACTCCCCTTCCATAGGTGTAGACAAAACCCTATTAATAATCGAGTCTAACCATGGCAATGCCGATTGAAAGTCATAGCAGTCAGAAAGGCAGACTTTGGATGAACTGTACGCCACATCCTGGCCTCGATTCCACATTATGGTTCTGCTAGATTACCTGATACAAGATATTGGCGGGTGGGGTCATGTATTTGGGGTTTACTCCTGAAGGGTGGGCTTGAAGGGCCCTGCCTTGGTAAGGTTCCATGTAAAAAAAAAGGATGGAAAGTCATATATCCAAAAGACATCTAATATTCCTATATAATGTTTTACACATATACATTAATGAGAAAGGAGACTACTGACATTTCCAGCAGGAAATTATTTTTTGATAAGTACATTTCCAGCAGGAAAGTATCTTGTTAAAATACTAATTATATAAATGATAATGGGAAATGCTGTAAATCCGGATTACTTAGCCATTTTTCTCTTCACACACAAGGCAAATGATACAGTACCAACATCAGTTTTTTCATACAGAACTGTCACCCCCAAGCCCTTTTTGGGCCCATAAGTTGGAAATTTTCAAAGTTAGGCCCATCGGCCCAACTATTTTAGGTTTATGTACTATTGTATTGCATATTTGTGAATTTTGATTACTGTTTTGACTTTATTAAGACTGAAAGATTCGTTTTCCTATAGTAACAGTTATTTAGAGCATCAATGAGAAAACTTGCCTAAGGCAGCCCTTAAAGTTTCCTAATCCTAATCTGTCACAGCTGCATTGACTCGACAAAAACCCCAGAAAATCACACCCTTTAGAGCCTGCCGGCACATAAGAATAAATTAGGAAAGTTTTATGATTTACAGTTATGGAATATTACCTAGAAAACACCTAGAGTCAGAGCTGCAATAATTAGGAAATTCCTTATTGAGAGGTTAACAAGATCTTGAGTATAAATTAGGGAAGATCTTTTTTTTTTATGACAGGAGTTGACCAAAGTTTCCAACATGTCTATTAGAACATATTGATTGCCTAATTTGATTGTTTATTCCTCTATCAACATTTTGTGTGTTTAGTCACAGTTAGAATTTCCATGATTAATTGTGGAATGTGCTCTGTGCTTATATGTTGATGATTGATCCTCATGCTAAGTTAATATGCATGGAGGTCTCAAAGTACAAACCTAATTCAGTAATTTTTACACTAATATTTGCTATTTTTTGGGTCTAAAGCTCGTTTATGTTTGTTTTTATATTTTTGACATCCTAGATGATGATGTTGACATCGAGCAGACGGGCCAGACATTAGACTGAGTTCTACAGAATTCCAACCTTAGCTAATAAGTGTCTTTACACATAGGATTAACTCTAAATTTCACGTTATGAGATCATTTTAAGTTTTTAAGACTTCAAAGGTCATGCTTTATGATTTCACTAAAAAGGAGGTAATCTATTATTTATTTTTTATAGGTATTTCAAATAAGGATTAAAAACATATGTAAACAGAGGGATCACATATGTAATCTATCATGTTGTCTCTTACTTTGCACATTTTATATGATTTAGTAACACTCCTATGCTTACAAGAAGGGGTGTTACAAGAACATTAGTACAATCCAAGTGGAATCATGACAAACTATCAAGTAAATCACAAATCTAGGCATTACCTTCTCTTTCTTCTCTCCTGTCAAGGTACCTGGCATGGTTATATCAAGCATATTCATAACAGCTTGTGCCGTTTGTAGCACTTGACCTCTTTCACCATCTGATGAACTGACTTCCTCCTCTTTAATGAATTCTCCGTCAACTGAGTTAACATGTTGCAAAGCACCATTTTCCACCTCTTGCACTGTCATGTCTTCAACTTCCAATTTTTCTCGTGAATCACGTCGAGACCTCAAATGGATGCTAGCGGCAGTATCACTCTCTTGTAGCATATTTTTTATTGGATCTACAGCATATCCATTCAGAGAGTTTGATTCAGTAAGATTCAAGAGCCTGTCCATATCACCACTCTCGTCGGATGCTCTAGCTTCAACAAGAGCTAAGCCTTTTGAAGGGTTAATGGTAACATCCACATCTTTCAGGAGAGGATGGCGACCCTTCAGAAGTCCTAGTTCCACAGCTGTAAGCCACTGCATGAACCACACATCAGAATATCACTGAAAAGCATACAGGGTTAAGTTCCACCAAGTTTTCCAACTGGGATTTTTTCCAGATGAAAAAAAAAAAAGGATTGTTATTGCCATTATGAAAAAAGGGTGTGTAATCCTTGTGAATGTAGTAGCAGTTCTACATGGTGAATGGTTGAATCACCACTCGTGAAGTGATTGTAAATGTAGAAGATGTTCTACACAAATTCTTATTATTTTTTTTTTATAGATAATAAGAGATTTATTGCTATAATCCTTAGCGCTAGAAGTATAAAGACTAAATGAAGTCCCATATAAAATAAGGATTGGCATTCGATAACTTCATATGATGTCCCCATACCCCAATTCCAACCTGAAAGAGTAGCATTTTATTAGGAGTGTAATTGATCCGATTCGGTCTAGTTTTGAATAAAATCTAGAACCGAACCGGTACTACCAGTTTTCTATTTTTTAAAACCGATTACGCACCGATTATCCTCCAAAACCAGTAGCACCGGTTTTACTGGTTCCGGTCCGGTTCAGTCCGGTTTTCCGGTTTTAAATTAGTCTATATTAGTTTATTAGACTATTAATATATATATTAGTATTATTTATAATGATTAAAATAATTATATATTAGTATTTGTTATAATAAGTTTAGTTTTTTATAATTATATCATTGATAATTATAACTAATATTATTAGTATTAGCTAAAAAAAAAAAAATGTATTAGTATTATCATATCATTATTTCTTGTGTAATTATTTAGTATAATAATTTATATATAGACTTAAAGTATATTACTAATAGTAATATAGTATTATACTATTAGTATTAGGCCATAAAATATAAATTGTAACTAATTTATATTATATACTAATGTATAACATATTATATATAATTAAAAACATATTTTATATTATGTATCATATTAAAAAAATTAATTTAAAAAATATATATATTATATTGAACCGGTCCGGTCCGGTCCGGTCCTAAAAAGTTTAGAACCGATTCCGAACCAGTACCTACCCAAAACCGACCGACTCCACAGGTTCGGTCCGGTCTGGTTCAGTTTACCAGTTCACCGATTTTTTCTTACACCCCTACATTTTACAATTGCATATCACAAAGTGTCCAACATGTTTATAGCAACATTCACCAATATTTAAGTTCCAATTGGTAGAATAAAAAAAAAAAGTTCCAAATGGAAGGTCCATCATATTGTAATACTTCTCTACTTTCCATGTACAAAAGGATCAATATCGCTTTAGATCTTATCATATTAAAGATTGAAAATGGGAAGTATGATTTCCAGATTATAGTATTGCTCTTGTTACCATCAGCATGCCCAGAAATTTATGGCTTAGTAAGACAAGTTGATAAATTTAGACAGCATGCTTAGAGACAAAATCATGAGCTGACCTGGATTGAGGGACTGAGGCTTCTAAAAAAGAGGAAAGAAAAATAAAATGCATGAGAAATCCATTGGTTAAAAATAACAAAGAAATCTATGCTTCAATAGATATCGAATATTAGCAAAATCTGAACTTCGTTATTTCAAGACTTCGCTTCAGAACAATTCAAATTTGAATCTACGGATCAACAAGATTCAATTAATGTGAAAAAACAATCATGCATTAGGATTCAGAAAAGTCAAGGACATGGAAATGAAATTGAACTCAATGATCAACCAACATCATACACTTAAAATTGGACTCAATCAAACATTAGCAAAGAAACCAGAAAATATCATGTACTTAATCTCAACATGCTTTGTAAGATATATGCATACCCTACTTTCAGTTAAGATACAAAGATTTTTTATAAATATATATATAAGATATGAAGAAAATTAACAAAACTATACCTCAATCATAAGATGCTGGCACCAGGACAGAGCGGATTTGCCACTTGCAACAATACTAGACGGCATTGAAGAACAAAAGAGCAGACTTGTAAATGGATTTTCTGCTATCAAACCACGGGGAATAGATAATAGTGGCACCATCCCATCATCATTCTGATAAATTGATGATTTTGAATGAGTTAAAACTTTCTCCTGCTTGGTGGGGTGGTGGTTATGAACAATATAACTTCTAGACATTTTTTTAATAATATAAAAATTCCAGACATTTCAAATAGTAGACAAGCTAGTAAATATCATATTAAACAAATATGTTTCGACACTAGACAAATTTTAAAATTTTTAAGTAGCATGGCCAAGGCTGCTACTAAGGTAAAAAATTCAAGCAGGAAAAGGGTATTCAAATGAAGTAAAAGTATCTTAGATGACTTTCCACCTAGTGAAATATTAGGAACTTTGGAAACCTCTTTTTGCAACTCGTTCCATTGTTTCTAATAGAAAATATCATCTCCAGACTTCCCGAGTTTCATCGGAATGGAATTATTATTACTATTTTTTCTTTCTCCACTTTTCTGTTTAACAGGAAACTTCTGAGAATTTAGCTAAGCTTTGAAATTAAATTTCAAGTATGCCAGCAAAATCTTTGGTTGCTATAAGCATAGTATCTATATAGAGATTTTAAACAGTAAGCAAATACAAGACATGATTAAACTTGTACTTATCAAAAGAAACAAAAAAAAGACGACTAGTCTTGTACAAATATTAAAGCAAGATGGAACTAGAGTTAAAGAAATTTAACCTGTATATATAGAACAGGAATCTTCACCTTCCCAACTGCCTCTCTTGTGCTAGACTGTGAATAAAATTCTTCTAATGCATCAAACCCATAAGAAACCATAGATATTGATTTTTCAAAATCACGGACAGACTTTGCCAACAGAGCCTTCTCCACATTAAACCCTTTTGCTTTGCCTTGAAATAGCTCCTAGAAAATCAGTAGTTGTTAAGCATAACTTCCTACCATAAAGAGGTATATTATGAATTCAATATGGCTGAAACAATCTAAAGTATACCAAAACAATCATTCTGTTTATTCAAAGTTCAACACTGCAGAATGAAAGTAAATAAAGCAAAGAAGACAGAAGGCTGAAAGCAACCTTGTTAGATCTGAGAATATCTATTAGTCCACCAGTGAGCTTCTGATCAATAGCCAGGTGATGTGGAGAGGACCTTGTGGCCTCCTCTAAGTCAAAAGGATTGTCTATGCATGTAGCAGCTGTAAGTGGCGTTTTCTCTCCCGATTCTGCCAAGTACTTTGTCAACATATTTGCACCATATCCCCAGCCCACGGCCATCAATGTCGCACATGGTCTTGCCTCATTGATGAACTGTATAGCTGTGGAGACATCATCGCTGTCAGCAGCTGAAAATACCCTACAGAAAAATAAAATAGTAAAGAAGGCTCCCTACTATCAGCTGTTTTTGACAGAAATGATCAAAAGAAACCCGAATAAGAAAATTCTGCTGCCCATAAACCCGAGACTGAAGCTGATTCAAGTTTACCGTGTCCCAACAAAGAAACTCAAGTGTGAAACTCAGTTCAAGATAACCAGTTCTCAAGAAGAACAATGAAACTTATTTATTGAACAACCAAAAATAGTTCTACACATAAAACCCATATCAATAATTGCAATAGCTCAAAAGAGCATTCCTATGTGACAAAAGCCAAGTAATTGACTCACGTCTCTCAACCCAAAGTAAAAACAGACCAATAGAAAGAACAAAAGACAGACGCTTACCGCGCCGTGGTGAGAGGCGAACCCGCACAACCCCTGGGGTTCATGACCACAGGAAAACAACCCCGCTGGAGCGCCTCGCAGACAACGGACCTCACGTTGCTATCCATGCTGCCCTGCGGCGTCCCCGGCACGAGCAATAACGTGGTGTCCAATCCCTGCTCCTCATTCAAGTCCAAGTTGACCGGCCAATCCAAGGAAATCACTCCCCCATCGTCGGTACTGACACACACTCTCTGATACGCCAACCTCTCCTCTTCCTCCTCGGAACTCGCAAGAAGAATCTTCATCCTCCCCTTGTTGAGACTCACGAAATGCCTGTCCTCCTTCACAAGCTTCTCGTTGACGTCCTCCAACAGCTCGCTCCCGGAGAAAGATATCGACGGGCACCGAAGGAAGACAAAACGGTTAAAAGGGGTCGGACTGGAGAAAAGAATCCACTCGCCGACATCATCGTCGGAGACGACGGGAGAGGGTTTAAACGGCGAGAGATGAAGAGAGAAGGCTGAGGCGAAACCGAGGGAGAGAGGAGCGAGGAAAGCGAAGGAGTTGAGGGAAGGGAATTGGGAGAGAAGGTCGTGAAAGAGGTCATGGAAATGAAATTGGGATCGGAGGGAAAGACGGGAAGGAAAGGTTTTGAGCCTTCTTCTGCGACGGAAGACCCGGAATTCGAGGAGTTGGAAACGGTGTTGTTTAGAAGGAGAGAAGAGGAGAGGATGGGGATTGGAGTGAAGCGAAGGAGAGGCGAGAGACATGGAAACGGTGTCCAAAAGTCTCTGTTCGTTGCTGTCCAAAAGTCTGTTCGTTGGTGAACTATATTTGAGTTCCCTCCACGGGCTTGCTGTTGCTGAAATAGTCGATGGATAGATGGGGAGTTTAAAAAGAACAAAATAAAATAAAATAATAGAGAGAGCTTGCGAAAGCTCCAGAAAAAGGGGCGGGTCATGTGAGTGTGGACGGTCCAGAATTTGCACAAATAATGACAAAACAAATTGGATCCAAACTCTTAAAGGTATCGTCTTTTATTTTATTTCATTTCCAGTATGTGGTCGATCTTTCTAGTCCTAAAACGACACGCCTTTCACAGCCGCACCCCGCGGTCTCTAATCTCTATAAAGACAAAGAGGACATGACCCGGGTAGGACAAAACATGAACCAACTATGGCCTTTGTAATATGTATTGCGTGGTCTGTACAGCTATGTACCGATTCGGCTGGGTTGAACGTCGGCCTGCCCGACGCAACCCGACCGAAACTCTCTCTTATTTTTTTTTTTAAATAAAAAAATTGGCTTCAAGATGTATCCAATCCAATTAGGTAATTACCTAATACTCGAAACTGATAATCATATTCTCAAATGCCGACTTTAAATAGTGTCATTTTATCCATATAGTTGAATTTAGCTTCTAGCCTTTTAGAATGCAGGTGTTCGAATAAAGTGAACGCCAATTTCCATGTATTTGCTGCAGGATTTTGGTCCATGTTCAAAGCGGGTGTTCATCCGAATTTTGAATTTGAAAATCTGAAATCTGAATTTAAAATTTTCTTAAACATTTTTAAAAAAAAAAATCAAAAGCATTATAAAATAAATAAAATTTTAAACCGGGCCGGGTTATATCTGACTCGGATGAACAGGCCTAAGATTATCCGAGTGCAGTGTAGGAGATGGAAGCTTATAACCCAAAGTTTGAAGCAGTGCATAAACAATAGTAATTCGGCAGCCATGGAAGTCAAAGCTCGATATTTTGCTTTAATAGTAGAACGAGTTACAATAGTCTATTTCTTGGCTCCCAAGGATGGTAAGTTTGGTCCCATATATATGGCCAAGACAGACGTTGAACAACGATCATCTCGAGACAATCCTAGCCAGCATCAAAGAAACCTCGAAGTTCAAATAGAGGTGCTTTGGTGAAATGGAGACCAAGATGAATTGTGCCCTTAAGATATCTGAAAATGCCTTCGACAACTTGTAGATGGGGAGCAATGGATCCTGCATGAATTGAAAAACAAAATTAATAGCAAAGGCCACATCCAATCTTGTTAATGTTAAGTATTGAAAGGTCCCACCAGTAAGGAGTGGCATCATCACTTGGAATGCCTTTATGAGTAAACAAGTAATTCCAGATGAAATGGGGTGGAGAAAGTTAGAAACTAGTTTTGTACCATCAAAGTCAAACTGTTTGAGTAAAGAGAGTAGATACCATGATTGCTTAAGTCCTGGTTTATTTTTAAATGTGAGATTAAAATGAGATGAAATGAGATGAGATAAGTTGAAATTAAAGTAAAAAGTTAAATAAAATATTGTTATAATATTTTTTTTAATATGAGTTTTATATTGAGATTTGAAAAAGTTAAATTATTTATATTATTTTATATTAAGATTTGAAAAATGTGTAATGATTAGATAAAATGAGATGAGATAAGATAAGATGAGATATTTTTTGTAAACAAACCTGGCCTAAAAGTTGGGGTATCATTTTCAAGAGTATCTTGAACATTGAGAAACTAATGTAGATCTCTCAAATTTCCATATGAAAGATAGTGAACAAATGTAAATGAGATTAGCAATGGAGAATGTACTGGAAGTTTCAATTATAATAATATCATCTACATAAATTAGAAGCATGATCATCCCATTTTCCCGACGTCAAAAAAATAATGAAGTGTCATACAGACACTATGTAAAACTCAACTACTGAAAATAAGTGCTAAAATTGAGTTACCATACGGCAGAGGCTTGTTTAAAGACATACAAAGCCTTGTCAAGTCTAAACACATAATTAGGATGTTGTGGATCTTCGAAACCTGGTGGTTAAGTCAAATATACATTTTCTTGTAATGCTTCGCTAGTCTCCCCTCAGCAGAGAGACTATTTCTCATGTAAGAAGGCATTACAAATATCAAGTTGCTTTAAACTCCACCCTTGAGAAAGAACCAAAGTGAGAATGAGTGTTGTAGATAATAACGAGACTGAAGGTTTCACTATAATCAAGACCTTGAAGCTGTGTAAAATCCTGAGCTACAAGATGGATTTTGTAGTGTTCAACAAAACCAACAACTTAGGTTTTAACTTTGAAGACCCACTTACTAGTGACTAAATTCATGTTGGAAGATAGAGGAACAAGAGTCTAAGTTTGGTTGGCATATAGTGTATGAAATTTGGACTACATGGCCTGTTTCAAGTCCGGATCTGGGATCTTTTTGGACTTGGATGGTGGGGCTAAAAAAAGGCGTTGGGTTGTTTGGTTCCATCTTGTGTTTGGGTTATCATGGGATGAGTTCATGTGGGTTTGGGGTGACATAAAGACACGTGCTGGAGGAGCATCTATAAGAGCATCGAGCTCTAGAGGTATACAATGGGCACTGGAGGTGAAGGTGTGGGCCCTTATTTTTAGGGGTATAAATGATCCGATCTGAAAAAGATGTGGACCGGTTCTATTCGGTCTAGAAATTTTCCTATCCTAAACCAGATTGAATTCCTATTCGGTCCATACTTGCTCGGTCTAAGGACGATCCGGTCCGATCCAGTCTGGTTCGATCTATGGGTGCCTAATATGATTTAATGGCTAAATTTGATCCAAAATTCTGCAATGATCAATGATCAAATATATTTTTTGACCTAAATTTAATTCTTTTCAGCCTAATTTACGTATTTATCACAGATTTAAACAAAAAAATATTAAAAAAACTTAATATTAAAAAAAATATTAAATAATAATAATACACTTATTACTTATAAGTTATTACTAATACTCGATATAGATATAATATAATTTACATTTTTATACTACAACTATTATAAATTATAATATGTTAATATTATAAGAGTATACATATTATATATTAATATTTTATACTACCACTCTTAATCTATATTAATATTAATATTATAAGTTATATACTATTACTTATATATACATATATATAAAAAAAAAAGTTATGCATTCGATCCGGTCCAGTCCATGGGCAGAAATGTCCTGGACCGGGACCGGACCGAAAATATTCGGTCTATAAAATAATTGGATCGAACCGGACCATATTTCATTTGATCCAGCCTGGTCTACCGGTCTGATTCGGTTTTCTTAAACTCCTACTTATTCTCATCACTATTCTTCATATCCTAGACATAAAGAGATATCGAATTTAAAAATTTGGTTTGTAAGAATGGTGTCAAGCCATAATCAAGTAGAACAATATAATTCTTCACCAAAAAAAAAAAAATGTTTATTGAAAAATGGTACTTTTGTGATGATATGTATAACTAAGTAATAATAAAATAAGTTCGAATTCTGCTTATATGTTGAGTCTTCTACTTTTGGAATAATTGTTTAGCACATTTGAGTTTTAACTTTAAAGTTTATGCATAAACATAGTTTAATTTTCATATTTTCATGGACATGGTATTATGTGTGAAATTTAGATTCAAACAAAAATAACAAAGAAGCATTTTCTTTAAATAGACAGAAATACTTATTACTAAAACTTGTGTATTATGATATTTATGAACTAAATTGTATTTTAACTAGAGGAAGTAATAAATATTTTATTACTTTTAGTGATGATTTCTCATAATATATGTATGTATACTAAATAAAAAGTAAGGATGAGGCTTTCAATATGTTTAAATTGTATAAGTTTATTGTTGAAAATAAATAAGAAAAGAAAATTAAAATATTTCGTGCTGACTCTAGTGACAGAGGTGGTGGATATTTTCTTCCACTGAATTCTCTTTGTATTGCGAGAAGAATGTCGTAATAAATCAAACTAGTGCACCCTATACCCTACAACAAAACGGTTTAGCAAAAAAAAACAGATCATTAGTTATATGTTAAATACTATGATTTTGAGTGCAAAGTTGTTGTGTAATTTGTGAGAAAAAGCATTATTCACACAGTATGTTATTTACATAATAAAATACTTTTTATGAAATTTAAATTAAAGTTTCACCATATGAAGTGTAAAAAGACATAAAACTAAATTTGGAATAGCTAAGAGTATACGGTTGTTTAGTCTTTTATAGAGTTTTAGACAAGAAAAAAAAAATATGTCTAAGGGCAATCAAATATTTTTGTAGGATATGCTGAGAATTCCAAAAGCATATAGACTTTTGTATTTGGATTCTAACTTTATAGTAGAATAAAAAATGTGAAGTTTATTGAAGATAAATTCTGTAATAACTCAAAAGTAGTAGCACATCCTACTCAAACACCAAAAACATACTTGAGTCAGAAAAAAGAATAATATAATTCCTAACATATTTTGACTGAAACAAAGAGAAGTTAAAGAGTCAGAAAAGAGAAGAATTCAGATCCAAATTTTGTGTCATATCAAGTTATTGTTTTGATTTTAGAGAGAAATATATATGTTGTTTTAAATAAGATACTCATTCTATTAAATATGAAATAAGATAAAAAAATATATATTTAAAAAAATTATGACTTCTAGAGATGTTGTATTTTAGAAAGAGACGATAAATGATTAAATTAACTCAATATTGTCAAACAATACTTGAGTTTTAGTATACTTGCCTTTTATACCAAAATATATCGATTGCAAATAAGTTTTATGAGAAAATACAATACAGATAGATGTCTTCAAACTTTTAAGGCCAGATTATTAACTACAAGTTTTAAACAAAAAGAGAACGTAGATTATTTTGATACATATGCTTCAATGGATAAATTTACATCCATTAAAGTGCTTATGACACTAGTTTCATTATATAACTTATTTGTACACCAGATGGATATTAAAACTACTTTTCTAAAAGATGAACTAGATGAAGGAGTGTATATGGAATAATCAGAAAGATTTGTTATGCCTGGCAAGAAAATAAAGTTCACAAATTAATTAAGTCATTATAAGGATTAAAGCAAGCACCACCAAAATAATTGTATAAAAAATTTAATTCGGTAATTTTATATATGAATTTAGGCATAATAATGCTGATAAGTGTATTTATTCCAAATTCACGAATTGTTATGATGCTACAATATGTCTTTATGTGAATGCTTGCTTATATTTGGAACAAATATTGAAGAAATATTTGAAACTAAAAAATATTTATCTTCAAATTTCAAAATGAAGGATCTTAATAAAATTGACACTATTTGGATGTCAAAATAAAGATGATATTAAATGTATTTAACGTAAGTTATTATTTATTTTCATGAACTACTATCTCAAATAAATGCATTGGTTTAGTGGTAAAAATGTGTTCTTTTAAAAGAAAGGATATGAGTTCAAATCACCATAACTACACTTTAATGCTTTAATTTTAGTAAGGAATAACCCAAGAGGGGCATATGGGCTAAGCTCGAAAGATACAATATTTGGACCGAAGAGACATGATACTTGGACCAAACAGACACAATGTATGACATGGGCCAAGAGGCACCACGCATGGGCCAAACTGGCCCGTGTGAAGACTCACTTGGATCGGTGATACTTCAAAATAAATTTAACTAACATGTTAAATAGGTATTTCAAACCTAATGATCCCCGAGAAGGGAGGTGCCAACCACTTAACCATGCATGTTCTTTGGTCTCTAAATGAAACAACATGATTTTTAAAGTATAACTATGAGTTGAAAACTCGTAAGTTAAGAGTTGTGATTTTTTACATGGTTTTACTTCATTTTCTATTAATAAAGGATGAGGTTCACAAATCTATGCTTTCCATTCTTCTATATTTTCATTCACTTACACAATTTTATAAAAAAAATTTTGAAAGAAAAAGAAAATCAAAATTGTTGTTTGTAGTTGGTGAATTTGTTGTATCCTAGAGGTGAATTACTTCTAATCTTGTAGAAAACTCTTTCGAGTGGAGACAATTATCACCTTAAAAATAATAATCTACATGCCTCAAAATTGCATTAATTTTTTTCAGATTACTATATCTGCACAATTTTCTTCAACAAAAATTACCATTTTCCTTTGTAGTTGTTCTTTTATATATATACATATACATAATGTATATATATATATATATATATATATATATGAAAACAGATTTTATTGTATCCAAACCATTACAAACTATTTGCATCAAGTCAAATAGCTTGTGGAATTGAATTTGAGACATTGTCCAACCACATTTCAACATTCTCTACATGTCATGCATGTTTAGCTAATCTATGAGTTGCCTCATTACTCATTTGATGGACATATTGCACTTGACAATCAACAAATGCTTTTATCAATTATTTGATCATTATGAGCAAGTTCCCCACCATTGTTATAGATTCCCCTTCTTGTGTGGTCTTAGGGTTTGTTTGGAAAAAGTTTTCATACTAAAATTCTCATCCCATCTCATTTAATATCATCTCCTTCCCAAATATCACTCAATACAAACACTTTCAAATTAATCATTACAATTTTTTCAAACTAATATTTACAAAATTTTCGAACTTTAAAAAAGAAAATAAATGGATTTTTTTTAAACCCCGGAAAAAAATATATTACAAACTATGTTCTAATAATATTTGAACTCTATAATATTTTTTATTCAAGTATTTCTATCTCATTTTTTAAAACTCCATAAAACAACTCAAAATATCTTATTACTATTTACAAACTATGTTACTACTATTCACAAAATTCTCATCTTATCTCTCCCCTAAGTATGCCCTTGGGCTATATTTGATCTCATCAAAACTTTTTATAATTTATTTCTCAAACATCACAAATGCGAAACAATTTTCAACTTTTCAACTTTTTCCTCTAACCATTATAAATCTCTTAAATTTTCAAATAAAATACAAAAACCAACACAACTCTTTCAAATTTTAAAATAAAAATATTATTTAACTTTATAACATAATTAATTTTTTCTTTATTCTTTTTCAAAATCCAATAAAAAATCTTAACTCAAATCATATCACTATCATTTTTCAAACTAGTTTACTATCATTTATAAAACTCCCATCTCATCTCATGATCTCATTACCGAAGCATGCCTTTAATCTTTATGCTATTTTTTGTTATTACATTTGTTAGAAAGAGAATAACAAAAAGAGATTGAAGATAAAGAACAATGAGACGATTTTAATCTGTCTTTTAGATAAATAATGCTTCACACTTATATTGAGTTCTACAAAAGGAAATCGGGCAAGTATGTTCTTAGGATACAACACTATTTATATAATGTGCATATTGTAAATTCTGAAAACTAACATTTAGAATGAGTAGATGCAATAGCATTAGTTACAAATTCTCAGTTTGAATTTAAATGTAACAGTTACTTTCTGAAGATGTACAAAAATAACTGTAATAACAATTATTGATTGCAAAAATAAAAAATAACTGTAATTGATAGTTAATAATAAATTGTAAAAAAAAGTTCAAACACATCATTTCGTTTAATAAAAAATTCTATCACTTGTTAGAAAACGCCAATACGTCAATGTATTGCCCATGTACGTGTGATCAGTGCTTTGAATTGGATGACACTATCAATGTATGTCTACCTTCTATTTTATTTTATATATAATGAATCCGTTCATTTATAAATTAATAAATATTTCCTTGCCTTTTTCATGTGGGGTTGACAAAAATATACAGAAGGAAAACTTTATAGAATGAAAAGGAAAAGTTGGATGGAATATTAGAAATAATCTAACAACATTCTGCTTGTACCGAGTTTTATTTGAATTTCTGGTTATTTTGTATTGATTGTGAAATCAATATAATTGTGCATATTGAAAGAATAGAAAAAGGAAAAAGAAGAGGATGACATGTTAACTCTTTGATAAAGAAATATATTTTTCATCCCAACTATATATTTTTCATCCCAACTATTCTTGTTCTATATAGGTCGAATCTTCAACCCCAATAAAATGCGCTGGGTTTGTTTTGGCATTAAAAATAAAAATGCCACTTAAAATAGAGATGAAGGCATCGTTTCGTTACATAGATATAGATAAAATGAGATAAAAATTTAAAAAATAATATTAAGATAATTTATAAATAGTAATAAAATTGTTTGAATTATAATGTTTAATAAGATTTTAGAAATAGAGAGAAAAGTTTGAATAAAAATGATAAAATTAAAAAAGAGTTAGAATACAATTTTTTAATATAATTTTTAGTTTGAGATTTGAGAAAGTTAAATTATTTTTTTGTATATTATTGGAAAGTTTTGAAATGTTATAATAATTAGATTAAAAAATTAAAAATTAAAAATTAAAAATTGATTTTTTATTTATTTATTTGTGATGTAATTTGGATATCAAGAATAATTGAGATGAAATGGTTCCAAAGGTTTTGTAAAGTTGATAATATTGTTGCCAAATGATGATGTATTTTTTTTTTTTTTGGAAGAAATAGGATTACTTCTTTTATTCAAGAAAACGAAACTTATAACGTAACCTATTGAATTGAGAAGACTCAGTTTACAAGTCAACTAAATACATACTGAAGTACAACTTTTAATTCTCAACAGACAGAAGTCTGTGAGACTAAACTATTGCCACGACAATATACTAAAATCTCATCCTCCAAATGAGGAGAGCACTCAAATTTCACGGACCGAAGCCTAGGACACTATTTCTCCAATATAATTTTTTCTATACAAATAATATTCACAAATACTAGCTACACAACAATACTACAAAAACAAAAAAAGAAAAACAAGTACATAAAGCTTTCTATGGTGGTGCGTAGGGTTTCACGCACCACTCTAGGAGTGACTCGCCGCACAGTATTGGAGTTCCAATGTCCTGGATCTGATATGCACCACCGTTGACCAGCTAGATCCACCAAAATGAGAACACAATGAGAACGAACTCTCATTCGGTCCCTGCGTGTGAGGAGCACGCACCTCATCATTCCGCAAATCTCTCGGGACGACAAGATCGGCAAACTGGTAGAGCAGCGACAAGCGACATCACGCGTGGTGACCTTAGGAACCCCGAAGCCCAAGTACCTACTAACCCATCCTTCAAAAGCTGTAACCACCATCAGAACCAAAACCCCAACATGGTGGTCAGGAAAAACAAGAAAAGAAAAGGAAAGAAAGAAAGGAAAGGAAAGGAAAGGAAAGGAAAGGAAGGGAGAGACGGAGCCGGAGCTTCGCTCCCCTTCATGCCAGCCACTTCTTTTGTAGCCCTAGGAGAATGAAAATGCTAGAGAGAAAAGAGAGAGACTGAAATAAATCACTCTTGTTTCCCCTAGCCTTTCAACAAAGGTCGCCAAAGGACGATGCTTAGTTTTTTGTAATGTTGCTACTTTTTTTAATACTATTTATTGCAAGGACATGATTTTATTGTTTGCGTGCTTGATGCTTGGGTTTTTTTAGTGCTTTCATTCTGTTCTCTTAGCATCTTTCACATATATTTGATGGTATATTGTTTCAAGTTTGATTCTTTTCTAATTAAATCTCCTCGGTTTTGGTTTATCATTCTTATCCAATTTCATTTTTCCTTTAGTCTAATTTGGCTTTGTTGATGCCATAAAAATTGGTCAATAGGTCAGGGTAGAAAAAAGAGTCATTCCTGACCCATTGGTGCGAGTTGGGCTTTATTCGATGTCGTTTAGGGCCCCTATAAGATTCTAGTGTGACTACATGTACATTGATAGTAGATGAAATAGATAGATGTAGGCACGAAATTTACGTGGTTCGACATAAAGCCTACATCCACGAAAGTTTGGGGAAGGAATCCACTATGATAAGTATTTTTACAGTTTCTCATTACTCACTACACAAGGAAAAATATACATGAACCAATAAAAGAAAGTCTATCGGTTGGGAATCCATAATCCCTTTGAGAGAACAAAGAAGACAATGCCGGAGCGAGATTTTTTTACTATATGGTCGATCCTATATAGAAGTTTTGGTTTACAGTGATTAGACATTCTTCATTGTGTGTATTAGTTGCTTATTTCCCTATCCTTCTTTCCTTTTTTTTTTTTCCTTTGTTTGCATGTCCATCAAGTCTCCCATTAGCCAACCTCCAATTATGCTCCTATGTCCTTTTGTTTTCCAGCAAGCTTGGCTATCATACTTGTTATCTTACAAGGCCATAAATAGTAGGGTCCCACCAGTATTTTTCTCCCTCACAATATCTCGCGAATTCTCAGCAAAGATACTTTGGTGGGAATTCTAAAATACTTAATAAAAACATGTAACAAATACTTTGTTAAGGCTCGACCGCGTACGACGGAGTGCAGAGCTTCGAGGTAGCGGGGGACAGGCTTGACCGCGTATGAGGGAGCGCAGAGCTCCGAGGTAGCGGGAGAGGACTCGACCGTGTGCTAGGGAGCGCAAAGCTCCAAGGTAGCGGGAGAGGGCTCGACTACGTACGAGGGAGCGTAGAGCTCCAAGGTGGCGGGAGATAGGCTCGACTGCGTACGAGGGAATGCAGAGCTCCAAAGTAGCAGGGGACAAGCTCGACCGCGTACGAGTGAGCATAGAGCTCCGAGGTAGTGGGAGAGGGCTTGACTGCGACTTCACAATTCATGCATCGTCATCAAGTAGGTGGGGGCTTGGCGAGTGTGCTTAGGTGATCAACTCAAGTCTCGAGCCCTGGGCAAGTGAATCACGAGGCGGGGCATGGAACTCATGCGATCCCGCGATTCGTGTGTTGCCGCTGAGTAGGTGAGGGCTTGGCAAGTGCGCTTGGGTGAACAACCTAAGTCTCAAGCCCTGGGTGAGCGAATCGTGAGGCGGGGCATGGAACCTAGGCGACCCCGTAATTCGTGTGTCACTACTGAGTAGGTAAGAGCTTGGTGAGTGCTTGGGTGATCAACCCAAGTCTCGAGCCCTAAGCAAGCAAATCGTGAGGCAGGGCATGGAACCCATGCGACCCTGCGATTCCTGTGTTGTCGCTGAGTAGGTGAGGGCTTGGCGAGTGTGCTTGGGTGACCAACCCAAGTCTCGAGTTCTAGGCGAGCTAGTCGTGAGGCGGGGCATGGAACCTAGGCAATCCCGCAATTCATGTGTCGCCGTTGAGTAGGTGAGGGCTTGGCGAGTGCGCTTGGGTGATTAACCCAAGTCTCGAGCCCTGGGCGAGTGAATCATGAGGCAAGACATGAAATCCATGCGACCCCACGATTCGTGTGTCACCGCTGAGTAGGTGAGGGCTTAGCGAGTGCGCTTGGGTGACCAACCCAAGTCTCGAGCTCTAGGCGAGTGAATCGTGAGGTAGCGCATGGAACCCAGGTGACCCCGTAATTCGTAGGTCACCGCTGAGTAGGTGAGCTGCGTATCTCGAGAGCACGGGAGGTATGTTGAGATCCTTACAAAAGCCACCCAAAAACAAGCCACGCAATATGGTTTGACAAGTCCGGACGAGCCCAAGGTCTAGCAAGCTCAACACCAAGGCATTCTACCTGAGCCATGCCAGCCGAACCAACCATGCACCAGCATGCCTATGACCTATGCCATGGGCCATCTAAGGGTCAAGTCTAGTAGAATCTTAAGTTAATTAAGATTTTATCTTTTTATGGGACTCATTAGGAGTCTCCAACTTGTCATAGTTTAATTAGAATTATATTTTATCTTTTTGGGACTCATCAAGAGTCCCCAACTTTTTTTTTTTATAAATAGGACCTTAGGTAGCTTATTTTACATTTTTTGAACATTAGGCATATTTTCCTAGAGATGAATAGGTTTGTTTGAGTGATCATTGCAATGCCTTTGCACTTAGGTTTCTAGGGTGAAATTTATGAATATCTCGGAGAGGATTACACCATGTAATTCGTGAATTGGTGTGTTTCATTTATCTTTCATTCATCACCTTACAATTTGTGAATAAGTGGTGAATAGTCTATCAATTTTATGAGTAGTTTCTTTTCCACATTTATCTTTTATTGTTCATCTATTTTCTAGTTTGTTCTTTTGTTTTCTCATACTTTTTCACATATCATAAATACCATAAATATTGCTCTTCATATCTTTGGATTTCCATATATCCAAAAATATCAAAAAGAGTTTTCCATTCATAAATCCAAAAATATCAAAAAGATTTTTCCTTTCATTAATCCAAAAATACCAAAAAGAGTCTTATTTTTCTAATTATCAATCTTAGCCTAAAAAACCATATTCTCTATCACCAATCACATCCAACTTTATCATCAACCCCTAATATCGAAAATCACTCTTAAACCTCCTTAGAAAATACTTCCCTACCTCCCAAAACTCCTTTGGCCGAAATCCCTAGCCTAACGTTAGGGTTTCCTACATTTTGGAAACCCTAAACCAAAACCAAAACCTAACCCAACTCCAACTTCTAATCTTTATCCAATTTAAATACATTATCCTCCCATCTTATTCAAATTCAAAATTCAAATCCAAACTCAAATTCAAATCTTTAGACCAAGACATCTTACAACCAAATACAAGAGACATTTCTCACAACCAAAACTCATTCCTAGTAGGACTTCTATAACTTAGAAATCTTAATCCCAATCTAAGACAACCTTTTTACATCCTAATCCCATCCAAAACATAAAACCCTACATCTATCTTCCGAATCTCGAAATCCCTTTGACCCTTCACTAAAACCCTAACCTCTATACACCTTATAAGCCACACAACTTACCAAAAAGACCCCAACACATAAGCCTACCCAAAGAACATTTATTTAACCTTTTTCCACCATAATCTATCACTTATACCACCATATCTCCTTACACATACCAAATACATTCATAAACAACATAACCCTATAGCCATAGGAACTCAAGAAAGCTAGAAAGGGTCTAAATCAGCCAAATCGGCGAAACGTGATCGGTCATTACAAGGAGGTGATAGTCAAGAAGACCCTATTGTTTAGGGACTAGACCAAAGTCCCTAACAGTGCTGCCCCTTCACGCTGCAGAAAGTAATTTCGTTAGTAGAAAAATGAGTTCACATGCGGTGAATGATACCAATTAGAGATCTCAGGCCATTGTAATTGATTTTTGTGGACTTGCGGGTGTTGCTTCCGAGCCGGCGAATGCTGAGTTCGAGTTCATTGTTTTTGCTTAGTCCTTCTGTATGAGTGGTTGCAAGCATTCCCATATGTTGAAGGGTCCCGAGCTAGAAATATACGAGTTGATGAGGCGTTGTTAGCCTAATCCTGTGCATGTGTAGTTGGGGCAGAAAGTTCGTCAAAACCGGGGAGCTTGCGGGTGTTGTTGAATTTGAGTTCCTTTCCTCCAAGGTGGTGAATAACTTGTCCAAGCAAAATAAAATGAGAGAAGTAGACGAGTCCCGAATGGGAGATGCATGCCGTGTATAAGTCCGTGAGTGGATAATGGAATTTCGTGTATGCACAGTGAGACATGTTTTCCGAGGGCGCACATGGCAATGTAGTTGCGTGAGTGAGGTGAGTTGCATGCCCCGGTCAGGTGTGACCCGAGGTCAAACTAAGTATGCATGATTGTCTCCGGGCACCGGTATACGCTACATGCTTGAGTGTGTGAGATGAGTCAAGAGCAAATGCGTAAGCGTTCCATGGGCGAGGGGAATGGTTCGAGAGGATGTCCCATGCACGGAGTGTGTTACTGTGAAACTGCCGTGGTGTAGTTACTGTGCATCCGCATAGTCACAATGCATGCATGGACTTCGTGAGGTGTTCGGCATATGCATGCGCACTGTGTACTCAAGTGCACAGTCCACTTACATGCCATGCCTCTAATCGATCCATCCCGAGAGGGTATGGTATTTACATGGGCTTAAGTGGGTAATTTAAACACTTATTTCTATTTAGGCACTTGCCACATGCATGGTGTGTGTAGTGTGGTAAAGTGGTCCGAATATTGGTCTAGGCGAGTCCTGAGCCGTGAACATAGTGGTCCTTATGAGTCCCAAGCGTGGGTTGTGTGTAAGTGTTGAGAGGTGGTGTCACGTGAGGTGATTGGCGAGCCCCATGTGTGAAAGGCGGTTGGGCGAGCATGCACGACGGGAGGGGTGCTCATTCTCAAGCATGTGTTATTCCCAAGTGGTGAGTCCCCTATAAGGGAGTTGTGGCAAGCATAGAGCCGTGAGTCCATGGCGGTCCATGCGAGTCTCAAATGGTGTTAGTATGGGAGGTGAATTTCAAGTGCACCTTGGACGACTAGGTCCTGAGCACGCATGGCGAGCGTGGGTGCACTAAGTTGGAGTCTGTGTGAGCCGTGGCGGGTGGCAAGCTTGTGCGTGGTGAACGGTGAAAGAAGTCCTGAGGTGTGAGAGGTGAGTCCCGAGAGTATAGTCCCGAGTGGTCACGGCAAGCAGAAGTTTTTCAAGTGGGTGGCTAGCCCATGCTCCTCGAGAAGTGAGGCGGGCGACCATGAGGTGAGGCGAGGGAGAGTGGTTTTCCTGAATCTCATCTCGGGTGCACTGGGTGGGCACCCATTGGTGGTGACAAATGTGTATTTCTGGCGGGTTGACGACGCTACGACGGAGGCAGGCAATGCCGGCAACCTCCTAGGTGGCAACTGGCAACACACCCATGCGTTGGAAGGGTTAGGCTCGATCCAGAGCTGTGAAGGGAGCTCCCGAAGTGAAGGAAGCCGTGTGGTGTGGTTTCTGGTCAAAGACATGCCCACTGGTGCTAGAGAACGTCGGCAACCCCCCATGTGGTCGCTGAAGACCTAGCCACGCCACTGAGTGGTTGGGCAACGCACTACAGCCGTGCAGGAGGAGGTGAAACTGGCTGGGATGTTCTCGGCGTGTTGACCAGTCATCCCTTGGCCTGCTGGAGACAGAAATTGCCGACGGTCAAAGTGGCACCTGTCGGCAGCTCGTTCGCACCCCGTGGACGACGTCGTGGGGCTTGTCTGGCTCACAGCACCAAGAAGTTACTATGCACGTGCATAGTAACTTCCCGTGCAGTCACGGACTTGGGCGAGCATTGTGCATTTTAAGTGCACAGTGCCGTCCCAAGTGGCACTATAGCTACTGTGCATGCGCATAGTAACTTTGCATGTGCAATTACTATGCATGCATAAGGTGTGGGTATGTATGCTAAGTGCACAATGCAGTGCACTTGTGTGTATGTGTTCGGTGTATGCGTGCCTAGATACCATAGGCATGCCCTACAACGGGCGAGCCCAGTTCTAGCAGTGTTTAAAAATAATCTTGGAAGCATTATGAATTTGTGCAATTAAATATCTAGTCCAAAGGGGAGCAATTGTTGCGATAAAAAAGTGTCTCGTGCAACTTTCATGTGATGAAGTAAAATAAATACTGAGATGAGGTATTTGGCGGGTCCTTGCCAAATGAAAGAAAAATAATCAATTAAGAACATTCATCTTGGAGGCGCTTTTTGCCTGTTTGTTAAGTCGTCCAGTGTTCCAGAAAATCATCTTTTTTCCACATTTGGCCTAAAAATCCCACAGACAGTGCCACTATTGATACCAGAAAAATTGGCTAACAAGCTAGGATAGGAAAAATAGTCATTCCCGGCCCACTAGTGCGAGTTAGACTTTACTCGATATTCTTTGGAGCCCTCGACAAAATTCTGATGCGACTGGGCATACGTTGATAGTAGATGAAATGAATAGATGTGGACACGAGATTTACATATTTCGATGTAAAGTCTACGTCCACGGAGGTTTGAGGAGGAAAATCCACTATGATAAGTATTTTTACAGTTTCTCATGACTCATTATACAAGGAAAAATATATATGAACCTATAAAATAAAGCTTGCCAGTTGGAACTCCCTAATCCTTATGAGAGAACGAAGAAGAAGATGTTGGAGAGAGTTTTTTTTGCTATCTGATCGATCCTTTATATATAGAAGCTTTGGTTTATAGTGATTGTACATTCTTCTTTGCGTGTGTCAGTTGCTTATCTCCTCATCCTTCTTTCCTTTCTTTTCTTTGTTTGCGTGCCCATCAAGTATCCCATCAGTCAACTCAAATTATGCTCCAATGTCCTTTTATTCCCTGGGAGGCCTGGCTATCACACTTGTTACCTTACAAGGCCATAAATGGCAGGGTTCCACTAGTATTTTTCCGTCTCATAAGCTTAAACATGTGCTTCGTACATCCGCATAATTTCTTTTGGATTAAGCCGACATTCATTACAGTAGTCATTTGATTTAAAGAATCTCTTTAAGATTTTCAAAGACTTGGCCTATTCTTTTTAGAAATTTCAATATACTACAAGAAAAATAGATATTTATGATAAATTATTTTCGATGAATAAGATAATTTATAATGAAAACAGACTCATTTGAATAATAATTAATCATTTTGATTTGAAATAACTGATTACAAATAAATAAATTTCTTATAGTGAAGTTTTGAAATGTCAAAGTAGCTAGTATATTTTTACTTGCCATTGTTCCCTTTTGAATTTCATTGAAAACAGGTACCATCTTACTCTATATTTTTCGATTGAGTAATTCTAAATATAATTTAAAACGTGCAAATCTTGTTTGAAAACTTGTAAAATTATAAAAAAACTACTTTTTTATTTTTTAATTCCACCAAAAAGAGCAGGTTTTAAAAAAAAAAAAAAATTGTAGGGCCTACATTTTTATAAAGTGACTGTACTGACATTTAAGACTTATACAAATGATTTCCTTTGAACCTGTCTTCCATATTATTATTATTTTTTTATTTTCGGAAAGAGCAAGCTGGTGGGCACAATTGATCGACACCCTGACAAAATTAAATTAAAAGGTATTAAGTGCAAGTAATGGTGAGTTTTTTTATTTTTTTATATATATTTTTTTGAAAGGTTTATTTTTATATTTTGAAATAGTGTCAGTCTATGAAATAGTGTCAGTCTAAATCTATACCTATATTGTATTTTCTTTGTTGTTTATACATTTCTCACTATTCATATGACATTCAACTATCTCCCAAATTCTTAAGTATTTTCATTTTAAGACCGTGCTATAATTTCCCCCTTCAAATTATTGAGATGTACAAAAAATAAGTGATATGTTATAATATTAATGAGATGGTATTAACAAATATGGCAAATTATAACTTATTTTCCAAATCATATCAACAAATATGGCAAATTATAACTTATTTTCCAAATTAAGGATTAATTAGATTTTATTGGGATTTTAGATTATATTACATAAACAATGGTAATCTAAAGTGGGTAACAATTTTTTTTTTCTTGCACTTTGAGAAATTGTTTCCAAAATTTTGTTGTGATTATACATTAAACTATGTTTGGATAGTGAGAATATCGCCTCAAATTACTTTATTATTATTTATTATATTTTTTAGTATTATTCATTATTTTTATTATTATTTATAAGTCATCTGAAATTATTTCAACATCCGAACATAATTTACTCTTTCCTATTATTCGTCTAAACAAAATACAACGCTATTCTTCATATTGAATCAATTATTTTTTATTATTTTAAATGGTTTAATCTTGTGAACCAATTAAAATTAGAAATACTCAAAATACAGACCAGCAATCGGTGTGAATTAAGAAGAAAAATCCAAGGAAAAATGATATCACAATTCATTTTTTTAATAAAATTATTTCGAAATGAAAATAAATTATATAATTATATAATTGTTAGCCGGGAATAGAAACCGTTGGTGGGTTTGGGCTATAGGCTAGTTTTGCCTTGGGCGAAAACAGAAAAAACAGAAGCAACCGAAACCATCGCTACAGAGAGAGAGAGAGAGAGAGAGACACCAGGTTTCTCTTGTCCGATAATCGCTGAGTGAGAGAGCCCGTTTCAGTGCTTTACAATTTAAATTAAATAAATATTATTAAAAAACTTCCTCTAAACGTAAATAAGAGTCTCTCCCCTCTCTCTGTATCTCTCTCTCGAATTTTGATCTCTTTCTCCGTGGAGATTGAGCTCGCTCCCAGCATGGTCATGGCGTTTCTTCTTCCGCTTCTCATCTAAGGTCCTCTCCTTTTCGGGTACTCGTGAATTTCTCTGTCTGTATTTCACATTCAATTCCAATCCCCGAGTTCTGCATTTCTCAGATTTCCGCTCTCTCTTTCATTTTTATATCTCTGTGCATGGCATTGTTGAGATTTATAAACATACATTCGAATACACCTATGTGCGTTTACAATATGATCGATTTTTTTAATTTAGGGATCTGATGGTTGTGTTTTATTTCTAATTTTTATATAAGTTGTCTTTTCCCTTGAACCACAGAGAATAATTGGGGTGGTGAAAAGTAACGTCGAACCATGAAACTTAATATTGCATTGCATTGCCATATTTATATTTATTTTTTGTTAATTAGTTGGTTGATCTGTCGTTTTCGTTTCTAGCATTTTGAAATTTTAGCGGCTGGTTGGCTGAAAATGCAGAGAAATAAGTGAAAATTGATTGCAGGGCATTTCTTGGAGAAGATAGATATGTACGTTTCCCGGATTCAGAAATATTTTTTGGATTCTTTAGATTGGAAAGATTGGCGAACAAATGGAATTGGCTTGAATACGGACAATTAAAAATCGACAGAAAGTATTATAGATGTTAAAATTTTTATGTTATTGTAGACTCATTGGTTTACCACAGGGGGTTTATTTGCTGGATTAAAATCGTTAACAATCTTATGTGCACGTTTAATTGTTTTGAGTCTGTGTTTTATATATATTTTGTTGAAGAACGATGAATCGAAGGAATGCCTTTTGTGTAAGCTTTTCTTCAACTCATACATAAATGGCCTTGGTGTTCAGATGCTTGATTTCTGCGAATGGAAACTCGTGTATTTGTGTGCATGTTTGGAAGACTGTATCATCTGATTTCTCCGCACGGAAACTCATGTATTTGTGTACATGGCCTTGGTCTTCAGATGCTTGATGAGACTTTTTCATCTGGATTCGGACACTGAGAATTCAATCTTTGGGTTCTTTCCGGCATTGCGCTAACGTTTAGCAATGGATGACAATGGTAGCAGCAAATTGATTGGAATCAGGCAGATTGTTAGGTTAAAGGAAATCCTCCAGAAGTGGCAATCTGTAACACTTGGCTCAAGGCCAAATAGTCCCCCACCAGATGCACCTGATCAAAATCATGGAGGTGGTATTTCGCCGGCAATTAATAAAAGGCTAACAAATGTCATGTGTTGTGATTCAGACGAGGATAGTTGCCACAGCCCTGATCCGCCAACCGATGTCCCAAAAGGCTATTTGGCAGTTTATGTTGGGCCAGAGCTTCGGAGATTCATCATTCCAACTAGCTATCTTAGCCACTCCTTGTTCAAAGTGTTGCTGGAAAAAGTTGAGGAGGAGTTTGGCTTTGATCATAGTGGCGGGCTCACAATCCCATGTGAGATTGAGACCTTCAAATTCCTTCTAAAGTGCATGGAGAACCATAATAAGGCTCTTCCTGATGACAGCTCTGGTGAGCTTCTTTATTACAATTGTTGTTCTATTTCTTATAGATTCTCTCCTTAAAAATAGCTTATTGCTTTTGTGTACATGTTGGAAATTTGAGTCCAAACAAGCTACATACTTCTCAGATCTAAATAATGTTCCATTGAGCTAATTTTTGGCGAGCATCCCATAAACAAACTTTTTTTTTTCCTCTCCAAGAAGCTTATAAAGGGACATATTGGATTTTGAAGGGTTAGGAAGGGTGTTTGAAAGATTGGATTTGTTTAAGTTTGAGTACTATAAGAGTCTGGCTGGTGGTGATTGAGACGGGAAATCTTATATCAAATAATTGATGAAGCTAATAAAGATAAGTATTTAGATACTTGTAGCGAATTGCAATGAATTACCTTGAGGTGGCCTCTGATCTTACTCTTGAGTTGGCCTCTGATCTAATTTTACATGTAGCTAACTATTGATTCTAATGGCAATAGAGTCAGTCCCTTTACAATTACACCTGAGTAGGCCTCTGATCAAAATTTACATTACATACTTTCTTCAATATGTGTGAGCACTTTGTGATGCAGATCAAATTGTGCATGATTTCACCCTTGCTAATTGTTTCACTAACTTTTTGATTTTGGTGATTTTGAAGCTGGAGATTCATTACCTGTCGAAGAGTAAGGAATCACGGTGATCTTTCTAATATACCAGTTTTAGGACTGATTTTCTGGTGTTATCGAAGGTCTCTTTTTTATTTTATTTTCTTTTTGTGTATGTGACCAAGATAGGAAGATTCAGTTAGAAAGTTTTCAGAGGGATTGTGTCAGGATTTATTACTAGAGGGCGGATGTGTAATCTTTATTTTGCATGATGGGACGTGACCTAAACCTGATGTTTGATGAATATGAAACATATTAATTAATCAGCGAGTATTTCCATATGGGTTCCCTTTGATTTTATGCATTTGTCATCATTGAAAACATTGTTGAGGTACTTGTCATGTTTGCGATTGTCACAAGACAACTTTTGTTTTTAATTTAACAGCAATGATTGAGATTTTAGCAAACTGCAAACTCTTGATTATCTTAGAAACTTTTGAGAATCTTTATCTCAGATTTATTGAATCTTGATAGTACGGAGATAAATCTAGACATGTGGGAGAAAGGTGGTACAACACGAAATCCCGAAAGCTTGTGCTGTCAAAATTGTTTCCGATTTTCTAAATCAAGCTGTTCCCCCTCGGTCTTGTTAATTTTCGAGGTTCATGTGCATTCAGATTAGCACACGTGATAAAATCTCACCGATTAGTTGTTTTAATCCCATCAATGTGCAATGTGATCAAAGCCTGTTTTGTGTTAAGATGTTACAGTTTAAAGATGAAGCGTTGAACGACCACTGAACCCCAAAACCGAATTTGGAAAACAGGCCTTCTCTGCTCCCCTTTTTGACCCCCAAACCACAACTTTATTTTATCTCCAAATTCATCTCACACCAAGTCTAAAACAAATGAATAATTGTTCTTGCAATCCATATCTATAAATTACATTATTCACTTAATTAAAACGTTCATGTTTAATAAATAAATGAAATAGATTTTTTAGATTTTGAGAATTTTTTTATTTATAAATAAGAGTATTTTAATCAAATCTATTCTAAGATAGAAGTTTTTTTTTTTTTTTTTTTTAGAATGTAAAAAAGTTCAGTTTTATGAATGGTAAGTACTGTTGCCCAAAAGAGAGTCTCAGCTTGACTCACTTCCTAGCACAAAGGAATCTTCGCATTCAAAATCCCATTCTCAAGCCCCATTATTTTAAATGCATTAGATCCACTCTTCATGGAAGTCACCAGATTCTTTGTGAATTTTCGATTAGACGGCATCCAAAGTCTCCAAAGCAACAAATCCCATAAAGAAAATGATTTGTACATGCTTAAGCCGTACGCGCTTCGTGCCAACCTTCGAGACAAAAAATGTAGACTCAAATGATTACGTGTCTTGTATGGCCCAAAATTGGTCGGTCTTGGGCTGGGCCATTGAGCTACCCAGTCAGCGCTGTGTTTGGTTGCCACAGGATCAGTGTCAACTAGGAGGAACATCACTATCGATCAGCGCATCGAGGCCCAGGCCAGGGTATATGCCAAAATTGTTCCAGCAATAAGGCCTTGGTAACTCGGAAGTATAACAGTTGGTAAATGATTCGTTACCAATACAAAAACAGCATTAACCTGTAGAAATGAAATAGGACCTTGCTAAACATCTCCAGTTTGTGTGTAATGAGGAAGATATTCCCCAAAAGCACAAAAATTCATTGCTAAAAAAAAAAACACATCATTCATGGAACAACAACGAAAGGTTTTTTGGCTATGAAACAAAGTAGTGATGAGGTAGAATATCGTTCTTGATAATATCATATCAACGATAAAGCCATCAACGCATAGTTATTTCCTGAATTTTTTCTTTTTGGGAATTAAATAATTATTTCTTGAAATTGTTGGTGCAATAATCATAGTTACAATAATCAATATCCCCAATCACTACAAGAAAATTATTTATTTGTGACTATTTAATTGTGACCAAATGTCTCTTTGCAGTCAATTTTGACTGCAAATAATTATTTGATCACAATTAAATGACCACAAAAATCTATTTTTTTTGTATTGAATGGTTAATGGAAAGTTCATTCAGTATATATTATAGCAATATATTTTGTTTTTTCCATTGGGGTATAAGAGTTAATTACATTTACAACCCAAGATTATCACACACAGCCAACCAAAAATTACATTAAGTACATGCCCCTAAATTATTAAAATTTAGTTTCTATGCGTACCACTACCATCTGTTAAGATATGATTGTTGAAATCAGTAGGGATACGACCAGGGGTGGACCTACAGCTAAGGTGGGGGGTTATCGCCCTCCCAAATTTAAAAAAAAAAATTAATTTATTATATATATATAATCTTGTTATATATAATTAAAATCACTCCTTTAAATTATAAAAATAAAAAATAAAAACTGTCTCCCAATACTCAAAAATTTATCATTTGCTATTTTTTTGAAAAAAAAAATTGTCAAGAATTTCACTTCAGAGATGATAATATATAAATTTTATTCCATGAAAGGTTGTCGTTGAATTTAATTTAAAGAAGAAATTCTAAGTATATATATATATTTTTTTGTAATAGTCTCTAGCTAATGAATTATGGAATGTTAAAGAAAATTATGTCATAAGATGATTTAGAGGTTTATATTTTTTGTATATAATTTTATGACGTATGATTATTGTTTATTTCTTTTTGTTCTTTCTAATTTGAAAAAAAAAAGAAAAAAAGAAAAAAAATGAAGAAAGAAAAAGTATAATTATTATTTTTTATATAGTCATGTATAAAAAATACATACTATTTATACTTATACATATTATATATTTTGTCAATCAGCCCCCCAAATATCAAATCCTAATTCCGCCCTTGGATATGACCCACCTTATATGGGCAGGCAACCAACCCTCCCGAAATTAATCCCCGCCCCCCTTCCCGCCCCCGCATTCTATCCTCACCCATATATAATGCCTAGTTCCATCTGTTAGAAGGGCGTATGAGTGGTATCAATCATCGTTGCATCCTCACCCCCTAGTGCGACTGTTAATCTAGATTCAGTGAGAAACACTGAATCCACGTGTATAGATCCAAGACATTGGCTCTTCATGTGTGGAAACCAGCAAATTCGTTGGCCATTACCTCCACTCCCAAACTCGAACTTTCAGCTTCTAAATTTCTTGGATGATTGGATGGAATAGGTTTTACTTAGGTAACATGATTTCACATATTGATTTTTTTACATTCCATCTCATGGTTCTTCTTAGTGCCAAGTATTAAATACTATGAACCAAATGTGGTCAAGATCTTGTTAAGTGTTTAAATAAATCTTTTCTAATCTAATTTAAAATTGTCATATTATGATTTTGAAAACATTACACTAGGTATTATTATTGAGGTTACTATTATTCACTTTGAAAAAGTTAGAAATAAATTTTATATCATAAAATTTTAAATATACACATTAAACTAACGGTACGGTACTACAATTTTCTTTTTATCGAAATTCAACCCCAAAATATCTCGAAATAAACAAAACGTGTTTTTGAACAAGTGTTTCGTCTGAAAATTGAAAATGAGATTATGACGTCATAAAATTCTAAATAATTAACTGAATCTAATAGTGAAGACCCTAGCACATTTAGACACTTCTAACTACTCAAATAAATAAAATTATGTTTCTAGTACTATAGTAAATGATCACATTAATTATGTTGACAAATTAAAACCTATTCGATTGATCGGTAATTCGTGAAAACTTCATGAGATTCCTAAAATCTAAAAAAATATCTCACTATTAAATTTCTAATAGGTGGTTACAAGAGAACCATTAATGACCTATGTAAATCCATTATTTTACCATGGACAAAATTGGAACTTGGGTATTATATATAGGTCATGGTCCCCACTTTGAAAATTCATCTTCTTGACTCTACACATCCATTGCTGTGAGGTTTTTTAAGAGAGTAAATCTTGCATGTGGAAGACTAGCTATATCGTTATGCTCATCTCTCCAATGACTACAGGTACGCTCTCTTAGCTAGATTTGATCTATCCAGAGTTTGCAAGTGATCTTGGCGATTTCGTATTTACATAGATCCATATAAAATCTATAGTCACACTTATAGGTTGTTCTTCAAGGGCGCCTTATTGATGGAAAACTATGAGTACAAGATCACTATTGGGAGAGTTGTTTGAATACCTATAATTGTTAGAAACTGACCACTATAATAGATCATAGGAAAATACCCAGCTACAAATAGATAATGCCATGGAAGTCAGCAATATTCAGAAAGGTAATTTCAACTTATTTCTTTGCTAGCAGAAAGTTTTGCTTGGCATTTAAAGAGAACTTAACAATAGGCTAATGCACAAGCCAAAGCCGCAAACATAAGTGACCATTGTGTCACTGAAGTTGGCATCCTACCCTTGTCTTTCCTGAGGAAGAGACCTTGATAAACAGGGAGGTTGATAAGAACCAGGAGAGCACATAGAAGAATCTGCAACGTATATGGGTTTGAAAATGAAATTTCCATATCCATAACCAGCCTCTGCATTCCTCCAACAAAACAGAATGCATTTAACAACGCAAGTGTTGCTATAATAGTAAACATTGGGGAAGAAGCACCGAATTCCATGAGCTCCTGCTCATATCTCTGCGATACATCACTTTCAGCCACCTTTGCTGTGATGGCAAAGGCCGAGTCCGTAAATCCCATAAGTTTTAGGATGTTGTCAATAAAGGCAAACAAGTAGGAACTGATTCTTTTGAAGAGCCAAATCCTTTGTTCATTCCACCAACCTTGGAATGTGCCCCCACACCAAAGAAATTCTCTAAGACTGTATGCCTGGTGGACAATGATGACGAATGCAAATGGTAGCACCCATGCGCTTGAAACCTGTTAGTGTAAGATGATTCTATTCTTAGAAAAAAATTTAGAACAACCATAGACGGGTTTGGTTCAAATAAGGAGATTTTTCTTACCTTAGGAAATAAGGGGATGCCCCTAAGCAGGCACAAGGATGGTACTGCAACATAATAAAGTGTGGCCAAGCAGTTTGGAGCCCATAGCAAATATGGACAATAGGAAAGTTGAAGTGTGAGGGGAATCTTTTTGTACCCATACACAAGGGGACAATACCTTGAGATGAAGATCTGAAAATCACCTTCACTCCATCTTTTGTGCTGTACAAGTGTCTGCAGTAGTGTAGTGGGTGCAAGTCCAAGGAAGCCCTTCCTTTCTGGATTGAAATAGACGGATCGCCAACCTCGACATTGTATAGCTAGTCCTGTTATGACATCTTCCACTGGACAACCATATTTCAGACCCATCTGTGCCAATTATTTATGACGATAATGATTATTTGAAATGAAATAAATTTATTTTGACAGAATATAATCATTTTAAAAAGAAATAATTTGTCACAAATAAATAGTTTTTTTGTAATATCCTAAGATGCATATGAATATGGTTCACATAGTACTGTTTAGGAGAGAGAGAGAGACCTCGTTTCCCCATTGGGCGTACTTCTCTTCATAGGTACAATTTGCAAGGACTTTAGAAGTATCTTCTAGGACACTCGCACTCTCTTGTATTTTAATGTCATTCCATCCCTTCCAATTTGCCTTACAATCCTGATCACCATACTTCTGCCCACAAAGAACGTTTCTTCTGTGAAAGCACCCACTACCAATAAAGCATGGTCCTCCATTTCCGTCAAATCCTAGAAGCTCCACCTGTAATATTAACACGTACGTGCGCAGTACCATGCACACACAAATTCCGTTTTAGGTATTCTACAATTATCAGGAGCTAAGATGCATGTTTAATTAGTTTAATCATTTAAAATCATTATTGCATGTTCATGGTTTTTGGCAGTACGTACTATGCTTACCCCCGAAATTACGTTGAAGGAACTGCCGTAGACATCGTTCTTCGTAAGGTTCTCGAAGGCCTGTGGAAACTGTACGAAGCCAACTTCGTGACCCTTCTCTTCATCCATGAAAAAACAAACAGCGTCCCTCACTGACTCCGAATTGTTTGAATACATGTCGCAATCCAAAATGAGAATTATGGGGCCATTGCTTATCCTCGACGACACCCTTATCTATATGTGTAATTTTAACATAAATTGAAGATTAATATTAATCAGACCATGCAATATCAAATTATATGGTCATGTGTTAATTAAAAGCTATTGATGAAGTATAAATTATTATAATTTCCATGTAGATATATATAATAATATCTGTGTGTGTGTATATATATTTATATATCTATGGCGAACGTACCAGTGCATTCACGGCTCCTGCTTTGAAGTTGTGGTGGTATTGAGGTCTCTTTTCACGTGCTAAGTATACCATAGTAGGCAAAGGTTGTCCTTCTATGTCTACAGCCTTGGGGTCTTTCCCATCGATAAGTATCTGTGAATAGTCACAACTAGTGATCTATTAACTAAGCAAGCGAAAGAACTGTGTAAATCTTGGAGAAGTAATTGGTTCTAAATATATAATATTATATATATATATATTCACTCTCATCATGTGTGTATATATATATATATATATGAGATGAGTGACATTGTAGATCAAAATACTACTTGAAGAATGGTTTGATGATCACGTCGGCTTGCGACCAAATCCCACTCTCTGAATCCCTTGTGTTGTTTGCGTAGCTCTTCTGAAATTCGGCCTAGCTTTGTGGTGGTTTCGATCCGTTTCTTCATGCCTTCATATGATTTCTATAACATGAAACAGAAATGATTTTATTTCATATTCGATTTTGATTGAAAAAATGAAGTTGGGGCTATTACGTATGTACAGGGCCTATAAGACATCAGTTGTTGGGTATCTTAGTACGGTAAGAGAACGTATATAATTAACTGATCCGGATACTTTCCTTTCTTAGTACTAATGCCATTTATCATCTCTTTTTTTGGTTTTTGTTTTTACATGATCTTCTCATGATTATTTTATAATATGTTATTAAACGATTAGAGGTTATTTATATATAATATCTTATTTGTGAATTTATAATTTAATATTACATTATGGAAGATGAAATAATTAATTAATGATATTAAAAATAAAAATGATGAAATAGATTTACGCTTTCTACATTAACAGAGGGAGGGAGGGGGGGTGGTTTAGAATGATGATTGAAGACTAATTAAAAACCGCGGTGTCGACAGATGATGTTGATACAATTTAATTAAGATTTTTTATCTAAGAAAAAAGCAAGTAGGAGAACCAAACTTTTTGAAAATTAAGGATGCTGCTACATACATGCACCCGATAGAAGCCACCAAGTTTTTGTATCAAGAGTTTAAAGTATTTTATCTTTTTTTGATTTTTTTCAGTATTTTTAAAAAATTAAAAATGCAATAAAAAATTTGATAAATACAAATATTAAAAAAATAAATAAAACACATTTAATTCGATAGAGAAAATCGCTGTCATTTATAATATTCTTCTGAAAAATATGACCGAAACAAGTATCGGGAAAATTGTAGATCATCTACAGTGAAAAGAAATCTTTTTATAAATTTTTTCATCTATAAAAAATCTTTCATCAAAGTGTATAAAACTTCTCATCTCAATTTACTTCATCTATTTATCAAAATGTATTATTCTACGAACATAAATACTAATATAATACTAAGTATTGTTAAATAGTACTACTATACACATGCATTCGTTGTGTGTGTGTGTGTGTGTTATATATATATATATATATATATAATATAACAGCCCACGACAAAAGTTATGAAGAGGATGTGGAATAAACACCAACAGAGACAAAAGTTATGAAGTGGTTAGCTGATCAGCTACGTCTATGGGTGGATTTTCCAGTACTTTTCACTCAATGCAAAGTGCGATGGACACAGATTAATTAACTTCTCATCCTAATTCTGTGGCTAATTAAAGTATCTTTAACCTCTTTTAATTCGACGTTTAATAATTACAAGACAATTGCAGGCAATATGCATGCATCATCATTTCAATAATGGTTATAACAACTTTGGTGTATATAGATTAGTTAAGATTCATGGAAGATGATGTGGAATAAGAATAATGTTAGGGATATACGGCCTCGCGTACTTTTTGTGAAACTGGTAACGTGACAATAATATCACGTCTATCAAGATATTAATATGACAAGAGGGAAACAAAAAAAAACTAATAATTAAATTAGATGGTGCATAAAAATTATATTTACATATGACGTATGCGTAAAAGATACCCAAGCCGTATACAAATAATATGTTTGGTGGAATAAACACCAATAGAGACAAAAGTTATGGAGTGGTTAGCTAATCTGCAACGTCTATGGGTGGATTTCCCACTCGGTGCAAAGTGCGATGGACAAAGATTAATTAACTACTTATCCTAATTCAGTGGCAAAAGTATCTTTAACCTCTCCTAATTCGACGTTTAATAATTACAAGACAATTGTAGGCAATATGCATGCATCATCATTGCAATAATAGTACTTGTTGATGCCGTAAAAATCAATCAACAAGCCTAGGCGAGAGAAAAAATTATTCCTGACCCACTCGTGCGATTTGAGTCTCGTTCGGAATTGTTTGGGACCTTCGACGAGATTTCGGTGTGGCTGATGTGTACATTAATAACAGATAATATAATAGATAGAGATACAAGATTTACGTAATTCGACATAAAGCCTACATCTATGGGCATTCGGAGAGGGGAATCCACTATAATGAGTGTTTTACAGTCTCTTATACCTCATTGTACAAGGAAAAATATAAACATTTTTGGAGGAAATCTATCTAGAAGAATATGACGTTGAGGGAGAAGAAGTTGAAGCTAAGGATGAAGAAGCTAAGAGCTCGTCTGTGGTCATTTGGAGGCCTTTTTATACTGCTATTGGTCTGTGATGATTGGACCTTCTTCCTTGTATGTGTCAGTCCATTTCCTTCTTTCTCGTCCTTTCCCGTCTCTTGCCTTCACCCATGCCTCCCACCCACTTTCTGCACACACATTTATTACACCTTAATTCATGTGCCTTTTTTCCATTTGTCACTTCGTGCCTGACAATGCCTTAATAGTGGTTGGGCCCCACCTGCAACTTCCCCTCTCACAGTATCCCGTAAATTCTCAGCAAAAGTACTTTGGTGAGAATTTTCTTGAAACACCTACTACTCGAACTCTGAGAAAGTGGTGGTTCAATTTCTGAGCCTAAGGTAATAAATAAAAACATGCAACAAATAAATAATTGTCAGGAAGAGGCCGTAATGTGTTGATATTTCAAAATTTTCAATGGCGTAGAGTGCAAGCACGGGGTTTCGAGGTGGCAGGAGATAAGCTTGACCGCATACATGGCAGCACAGAGCTTAAGGATGGTAGGAGATGGACTTGATCGTGTTCGCGAGAGCAAGGAGTGCAAGTGTGGCGGTAGACAGACTCGACTGCGAACGTAGAGCCTAAAGGTAGCGGGAGATGGACTTGACCGCGAGCGCGGAGCCTGAAGGTAGTGGGAGATGGACACGACCGCGAACAATTTGTTTGGTGCCTTTGTTTTAAACCATCACTGTCTTCTTTTTGCACCTCAATTTTTCTTATTTTCTCTCCTCATTTCTTCCTCTTTCTTCTTATTCTTCTTCTCTCTCTCTCTTTTATCCTGCAAATTATCACCACCGAGAAGGTGGTAGAAATTCTGTCTTGATATCGCGTACCTCGAACTCTGAGGTGGTGGTGGTTGGTCTCCTGGGCCTGAGATAACAAAAACCTGTAAAAAACGATTGTCAGTAAAGTGTCGTAATATGCCAGTATTTCAAACACTTACAATGGCGATCTGATGGCGATCCGATGGTGATGCGAGGGTTTACGAATGTGCTCAGGTTAATGCTTAAGCCTCAACCTTGTGAATTTTTGGCGCACTGAGCTGGCAATGGAAATGGAGATGGGAAAAACGATGTGTGAGGGTTTATGAGTGGGCGAGAGCCCATGACTCAACCCCGCGATTCGCTGGCGAATTGGTGTGCGAGGGTTTACGAGGGTTTACGAGTGGGCAATGGCCCAGGACTTGACCCCGCGATTCGTTATCTTGGACTCGGGATGAGGGTTTACGAGTATGCTCGGGCTGGGGCCCTAGCCTCGAGTCTCAATCCCATGGCGAATTGGCATGCGAGAGTTTACAAGTGAGCAAGGGCCCAGGAATCGACTCCGTGATTCACTGGCAAATTTTCGTGCAAGGGATTATGAGTGGGCAAAGGCTCAGGACTTGACCCCGCAATTTGCTGGTGTCCCACTTATGACGAGAGTGTAGAGCTCGTTCCGTCGAGACAGATGTGCTGACGACTTGCGTATGACGAGAGCGCGAAGCTCGTTTCATGCTGGAGAAGTATTGTTGGTTCGCATTACAGAAAATAATTTTGTTAGTAGAAAAAATGAATTCACATGCTGTAAGCAATACCAACCAGAGATCTTAAGTCTTCGTAGTTGATTTTCGTGAACTTGTGGTTGTTGCATTCGAGCTTGCGCATGCTGAGTTTGAGTTGAGTGCGTTGCTAGCCCAAGTCCATCCATGCATATTTGGAGCGTAACATTTGTCAAAACAAATCTCGTTGAGTTGCTGAGTTTTAAGTTCCCATGATTTGAGGTGGTAAGTAACCTGTCCAAGCAATCAAAAGGGAGGAGCAGACAAGTCCCGAGCGGGAGAGACTTGGCTAGCAAGTCCCGAGCGGGAGATGCATGCCGTGTATAATCTCTGAGCAAATTAGCTCGAGTGCATGCATGGAGGTCTCAAGGGTGGAGTTCGGTGTATCCATACTGAGGCGTGTTTCTCGAGGGTGCACATGACAATGTAATCCAGTGTGTGAGTGGGTCAGTTCCCGAGTGGTGGTGTCCTAGGAAGGTGAAGCCCATGTATGTTGCACCTTTCGTGTGTCAATGATTGTGGAGGGTCCCGAGTGATACTCTGTGGTTGGGCATGAATCCTGAGGTGGTGGTGCAAACAACCGGGAAGGGGAATCCTGAGTGGTGCTTGTGGTGGATCGTGCGTGAAGTTTCCAAGCTAGTGTGTGTTCTGTGAGTGAGGTGAGTGACCGGGAGTGACTCCTAGGTGGTGGTAACCTGAGGGTGGTCTGAGGTTCGTGTGCCCATGAGGCGAGCAGAAGTACATAGTCCAAAGCCATGATCTAGGTGCTCTATGCTCGTGAGTGAAATGAGGCTCGAATGGGAGACGAGCTAGGTTTAAGCACCATGTATGCATAATGAGGAGGAGAGCTCACCCAATGAGCTCTTGCTAGGCTGAGGCGGGTGGCAAACGCTCCCTCGGGGACAGATGATGTCGGAGGTTAGTTTGGTGACCGTTGGAGTCGCCTTCCATGGCGGTGGCTCCCCCCAGCACAGGTTGTCGCGCGTTGGGGTGCATGCATGCTGCCCCTCCCTTTAGACATCGTACGTTGGGTGGTGACCGTTGGGCCTGGACAGAACCCGTTGTCGACGGGTCACTAGACCTTGAGGTGGCGGGAGGTAGCTCCCTGGCGTGAGGTGAGTTGTCGTTTGTGTGTTGTGACATTGTCAGGCGTTGCCTGCTAGGTGAGGGCAGTTTGGATTCAGCCAGAGACCTTTGGTAGTCCATCTGTGGTTGCCGATGTGTTGTTTGGCCACGCGACGCGCCGCCGTGCGGCTTTAAAGCCTGGGTCTTGGGACTCGGGTGCCTTTCGGCATGGTCCCAAGTCCTGTGGTGTACGCCCAGTGCATGCATTGCATGGACGTGCATTGTGCATGCACGTGGACGTGTACTATATGCTTAAGTGTACAGTGCCATCCCGAGTAGCTTTTTCTTACCTTCAACTACATTGTGTCTGTGTAACCAAGTGCCATGCGCACGTTTCTAATAGGTGAGCCCCGCCTTTGCAATGTTAAAATAACAATATTAGGACCACTAAGCTTACCCGCTCGAAAGTGTAGGCGTTTGAGTGAAAGAAATGCTACAAAATTACACTTGTATAGGAAATTGGCAAGACCTTTTCTCGTCTTTGCACATTTTATGATTACATAGATGAACAAGAATTGAAAACACTTATTTGGGAGAGTTGTTTGCATGTCTGGCGATTTATCTAGTGTGCCAGTAAATCATCATTCTCTCACCTCTGGCTTAGAAAATACTCAGATCCCATAGATGATGCCATTGTTGATTTCGTAAAAATCGATCAACAGACCAGGATGAGAGATGTAATCATTCCTGGCCCACTAGTGCGATTTGAACTTTGTTCGAAATCGTTTGGCCCCTCAACGAGATTTCGATGCAGCTAGCACATATATTAGTAACAAATAAAATAATAGATTTAGATACAAGATTTACGTGATTCGGCATAAAGCCTATTTATGGATGTTTGGAGAGTAGAATTTACTATAATGAGTATTTTATAGTTTCTTATATCTCATTATACAAGAAAAAACATAAATATATATAGAGAAAATTTATGTAGAAGAATATGCTGCTTCGGGAGAAGAAGTTCTTGGAAGAAGCGGCTGAAGTCAAGGTTTAAGAAGTCAAGAGCTCGTTTGTGGTCATCTGGAGGCTATTTTATACTACTTTTGATATGTGTGTGATTGGGCCTTTTTTTACGTGTGTCAGCCTATTTCATTTTTACTCAACTTTTTTCGTCACCTTTTTTTGACCTATACTTTTCATCCACTTTCTATACACGATTATTATACATTAATTTATTATACATGTCTGACAATGTCTTAATGATAATTGGGCCCCTCCTGAAACTTGCTCCCACACGGTACTACTTTGGTGTATATAGATTAGTTTATCTTTTGATGATTAATTTTAGTAATTACGTACCCTGGTATGGACTCCTCCACTAGTATCAAGTACTGTTTTGATTTGTAATTAACCACAGTACTTTTCTTCAGTACCGTATTTGAAAATTGATGGGGCCGGGTCTACTTAACTAATGATTGAGGTGTCCAGCTTTTTTTAATTTTAATTTCTTATATTTCAAAAGGCTCTCTCTCTCCATATATATATATATATATGTATGAGACATGCTAAGGAGAAGTTACATTCAAGAGCACTCACTCACATAAATAATAATATGAACAGTATATATCACTGTTCATATGAGTGAGTGCTCTTGAATATAACTTCTCCTCATCATTTTTGTATATATATATATATACAATGTGTAGCTTTGTGACAATTATAATTTCATTTAGTTCAATCTCCATGAGGATTATTTCTGGGCGATGATTATGATTAGTTACTCTTAATTTGGTGGTTGCTGCGTGGCATATATATTTTTTTTCTTTATATATAGAGTAACATTAGATATATACCGTATTTGTAAAATATGCAAGTGTCGCTAATTTTTTTTTTAAAATAATCATGAGATTTATTATTAAAATATTAATTTTTTATTTGAATCCGCGTATTTATATTTATTCTTTTTAAAAGGACTATATGGCGACGTTTGTGTATTTTATAATTTTAAATATTTTTTTTTTAATGTTTGTGTGGGGTCCAACGACAAATTAATGGTCTAATTAGCTAGTTTGTATGTGAAAAATGTACGTGCTCTATTACTGTGCAAACAACTTGCAATTTTAGGAGGCAGAAAATCCATGTACGCGGGGTAGTTGAAGAAGGAGATTTACCTTAATGAAGGACCACTCCTTGGCCTTGACAGGATCCTCAAGGGGCTCAAGTACAGCTGTTGTTCGGAAATAAGCTTCCGGCGATCTTGGTTCTACCTTGAATTTCTTGCAAAAAGGAAGCCAAATCTTTGAGAAATTTGAGGCCTCTACCATTGCGTAGAACGTCAAATCGGAACCGCCATCGTCGGAGAGATAAACGTTTAGTTTTTGTGGTGGATAGTCATAAGCCATGACTGATATTACTGTGTTGATCACCATAGCTGGTGGTTCTATCATGGGGTCGGCGGTGCATATGAATATGTCTATGTCCGGTAAAGCCTCTTCGTATCTGTTTCTCTTACGACCAAAATTTTGATCTTAGCATGTAAACCTCGTACGTACCATGTAAATATAATGAGAACTACTGTTAAAAGATATAAAAAGATTATAATTTTATAATTTGATCATGTATCAAATTACATCACTTTGTAAATTTAATTTTGTATAATTATTTTGTGATTAATTAAAATATTTTTCAAATATAATAGAGAGACAGAGAGAGAGAGAGAAAGGATGACCTGATGGAGAGCCTATCTTTGAAAGTGAAACGGTAGATGGGATTCCAGCGGACAACTAAAGTCATAAACCAATAAAAGCAAAACCAAAGCTCTGAGAGAAACAATCCTATCCAAGTCCATCTTCCGGCTTCTTCTTCTGATGGTATATTGCTCACTCTATATACAAAGATGAAGCATATACCCACGAAGAGTGAAACTGCAAATAATTGGAAAGCAATACGTGCCTTTCCTGACTTTGTCGCATAAAGCGGAAGAATATCATATTGATCATCATGGTTCTTTTCCATGATCTCTCCTTCTCTCCTTTGCTCTCAATTTTTCTCTCTTTGGTATATATGCTGCTTAAATTGAGTAGGAATACGGTAGATGTTTATAGCACTGGCTACCAAATTCTGATAAGGTTGAAAACCAAAAGCTAGCATCTGCAAACACGTGGAAATTGGCGGAATCGACAATTATTTCGAGATGGTAATGTTTATATTAAATAAAAAGTATAAATATATGTAAATATTAAGAACCTACTTATATTCTGAATTAAATTTTTGGAATTCATATTAATAAATTTATTATTTCTTTTTAATTTAAATTTAAATTAATTTGAGTGAAATTACATTCTTTAAAATAAATAATATATAAAAATTATAAAAAAAAATCTGAAACCATATAAAAGGACTAGAGAGAGGTTTTTAATTGTATTGAAATATTATAAAATTTAGAGAGCATATGACCTATATGGCTTTTAGGTCATATGTATATATATATAAATTTTATATATATATATATATATAAAGCCATCAATGCCATAAATACTTTTGAAAATGGCTTGATTTGGATTTAGAGATGAGATGAATTTATTTTTTAATATTATTATTATTTTGAGATTTGAAAAAATTGAATTGAAATTTAAAAAATGTGTATTAAAATTTGAAAAAATTATATTAAAATTTATATTTTATATGATAATTTTAAAAAATATAATTTAAGTTTGAGATGGATTAAACGAGCTCATCTCGTCTATCAATCTAAAGTGACCTGACACAATGCAGTGATCATACAAAGATAGATGCAACCGTTTAAAATGACCGGAACGATGAAAAATGAAGCATTGAAGCGGTTTAAAAAGAATCAAATGGCGCAAAATTTCCTCTCACGTCTGATAGAGTGAAAACCACTTTTCAAACAGGATGAAAAATGAAACCGCTGGATCATTGTAAATCATATCATCATGAGGAAACGTCGTTTCATGATTTTGTCTCCCGTTTTGCACTTTAAAAATCAAGATAAAGATAAAGCAAATATACGAAATCTGTTATAAAATTTAAAGAAAAAATTACTATTATAAAAAATTTATAAGAGAAAATATTTAAAATTTTTTTAATCAAGAATTGAATTTTCTCTCTTCATTTCTTTCTTTCTTTCTTTCTTTTTCTCATATTTTTTTTTCTTTTTTTCTTCGTTCTTCATACTTGTACATAATAGATCGATTAATGCTCATATTTATAGATCTTGATTACTGTATAAATTACTGTACAACAACGTATTTTTCAAAATAATACCCCCAAAAGTCGTTGGAAGCATGTGGGCATGGGGTATGGAGGGTCATACATTGCCCCCCCCCCAAATGATTGATATTACAACATTGCTCATTGAATGATCACCCATAAAAAATCTGCCTCATTAAGATCTTGTCAAGAAAAAATCCAGTGGGAAGAAAAATCAATGGCGAAGGAAAAAGAGTACAGTATTCTTATATACCTCCAAGTGCTTTAATATTTTCTCATTAAAACCTTATAAAAGAAAACACAATGAGACAAAACTTTAACAAAGAAAAAAGAGTACAATCAGCACAAGTTTTCAAAACATTTACTCTCCCTGAAAAGTGCATAACGATAGATCTTTAAGTCTTCGCATTCTAATGTTCTGCACAATTTTCTTAAATGTTGTAGTTGGTAATGCCTTCGAGAATAAATCTGCCAGATTATCACTTGATCATATCTGCTTGACATCAATTTCACATTTCTCTTGAAGTTCGTGAGTATAAAAGAATTTAGGTGAAATATATTTGGTTCTGTCACCTTTGATATATCCTAATCTGATTTGAGTGATACAAACAGTATTATCTTCATATAAAATTGTTGGGCTATCATTGATCATGGGAAGACTACACTTTTCTTGGATATGTTGAATCACTAATCTCAGCTAAATATACTCTCGACTTGCTTTCTGAATTACAATGATCTCTGAGTGATTTGAAGATGTGGCAGATAGTGTCTGCTTGATAAATCTCCATGATATGACAGTATCTGCATGATATGGCAGTATCTCCATAAGTAAATACATATCTAGTTTGAGATCTACCTCTGTGTGGATCTGAAAGATAACCTGCATCTGCATACCCAATCAATTGTGGACTTGATCTACGTTGATAAAATAATCTCATATCAACCATATCATGAAGGTAACGAAAAATATGTTTAATACCATTCCAATGCCTTTGAGTTGGCGCAGAATTATATCTTGCAAGTAGATTAACTGAAAATGTAATATCAGGCCGAGTGCAATTTGTAAGTAATATCAAAACTCTAATTGCACTGAGATATAGTACTTCAGGACCAAGAATTTCTTCATCGTGTTCACAATGACGAAATGGATCATTCTTCACATCAATTAATCGAACAACTATTGGAGTACTCATGGGATGGGTTTTGTCCATATAAAAGTGCTTCAAGACTTTCTCTGTATACATGGACTGATGAATAAAAATTCAATTTGGCAAGTGCTCGAGTTGCAGGCCGAGACAAAGTTTTATTTTTCAAGATCTTTCATTTCAAATTCATTTTTTAAATATATAGCAATTTTTGTAATCTCTTCAGGAGTTTCCATAATATTTAAATCATCAACATAAACCGCAATAATAGCAAATTCAGATTCTGATTTCTTAATAAAAACACATGGGCATATAAAATTATTCTTAAATCATTCTTTCAATAGATATTCACTTAGGCGATTCTACCACATGCATTATGATTGCTTTAACCTATATAAAGATCTTTAAAACTTGATAGATTACATACTTTTAGATGTACTTGTAGATGCTTCAGGTATTTTATATTCTTCAGAGATTTTCATATATATGTTATGGTCTAAAGATCCATATAAATATGCATTGACCGCATCCATCAACTGCATATCTAATCTTTTTGTAACAATCAGACTAATAAAAAATATGAATGTGATTGCATCCATAACGGAAGAATATGTTTTCTCATAATCAATCCCGGGTTTCTGCAGAAAACCTTGTGCTACAAGTCGTGCTTTGTACTGCTCAATTTCATTTTTCTTATTACGTTTTCGTGCAAATACCCACTTATATTCAACAGGCATTACATCCTTTGATATTTGAACAACAAATCCAAATACCCTTCGTTTTACTAGCGAGTTTAATTCAGCTTCAATATCTATTTTTCATTTTGGCCAATCATTTCTACGTCGATATTTTTTGACGATTTTTTGCTCATTTTCTTCATTACTTCTGGTAATGTCAAGGGCTATCTTATATGAAAATGTGTTTTCGACAACAAGTTTATTTCTATCCAGATTTCTCCAATTCTCATTAAATGTATTGAGATCTCATTATTTTTAGGTAGCTATTCATTTTCAGGGAAAAATATTTCTTGAAACACCTCTTCAGGAGGTCCATTTTCAGGAGATTTTGGAAAAGAAAATTTGACCTCTTCAAGAGCATCAACTATACTTGTAGCTTGTATTGTGGGTATGAGTTTTTCATAAATATCAAATTCATTTTGTATCATTTTCTTTCGAGGAATTTTGTCTTTTGCACCAATAGGTCTTCCATGCTTCAGGTGTGTCTTAGACTCGCCTATTGCTGTTTTGACAACTTGTCCTTCAAGGACTTCAATCCTTATTGGAGCATTAACAGCAGGAATATATGATTTTACTACACCTTTAGTGTCAGTAAATACATCCGATAATTGATTTGCAACACTTTACAAATGGATAATCTTTTGAACTTTTAGTTTACATTCATTTGTAGGAGGATCAAATTAAGACATGACTTTATTATCCCAAATAATTTCTTATCGTCAGGCACTAACTTTTCATTACCCAGTAATGAAAAAGTGAATTCGTCAAAGTGAATTCTCAAAACGTGCTTTAAACACATCCCATATAAGAGGCTCAAGGTATATAATAATAGATGGAGAATCAAAACCAACATATATCCCAAGTCTACATTGATGGCCCATTTTTATACGTTGTGGAGGTGCAATTGGAACATATACAACACATTCAAAAGTACGAAAATGATAAATATTTAGTTTTTGAACAAATGCAAGCTGTAATAAAGAATATTTATGATATGCAGATGGTTTAATCCGAATTAATGATGTTTCATAAAGTATAGTATGTCCCTAAGCAGAAATAGGTAATTTTGATTTCATAAATAAATGTCTAGCGATTAGCTGAAATCTTTTGATCAAAGATTCAGCTAAACCGTTTTGAGTGTGTATGGGCAATAGGATATTCAACATTTATTTCTATTGATATGCAATAATTATCAAAAACTTGAGACAAAAATTCACCTATATTATCCAATCGAATAATTTTAATTGGATACTCAAGGAATTATGCTCATAGTTTTATTATTTGAGCAAGAAGTCCAGCAAATGCCACATTTTTAGTAGAAAACAGACAAACATGTGACCATCGACTTGATGTATCAATCAAAATCATAAAATATCTAAATGGTCCACTTGATGGGTGAATAGACCCACATATATCCCCATGAATCTTTTGTAAAAAGGATGAAGATTCAATAACGACTTTTGAAGGAGATGGTCTGATAATCAACTTACCTTGGAAACACGCAGAACATAGATATTCATTAGATAAAAGAATCTTTTGATTCGATTATTTAAGAGATGCCTATGCGAATTATCAATGATTCGTCTCATCATTATTGATTCTAGATGTCCAAGGCGATTATGCCGAGTCATAAATAGTTTGGGGTCAATGCACTTCTGGTGCATTACTATATATGATTCAATTGTTTTCATCTTTGTATAATATAATCCAGATGAGAGAGTATGAAGTTTTTCTAATACGAGCTTTTGGCTCGATATTATTTTAGTAATGAGAAAATACTCCTTATTGCCTTCCTTGGTAGCTTCAATATGATAATCATTACGACGTATATCTTTGAAACTCAATAAAAAATTTTTAGATTGTGAAAAAAAATAGAATATCATCAATACAAAATTTAGTGTCATAAGACAATACAATATAAGCTCTTTCGGAACCCTCAATTAAATTTAATGAACTTAATATGGTATGGACATAGGTTTTGCTTGGTGTTAGATTTTGAAAATATTTCTTATTTTTGAGAATTGTGTGAATTGTAGTACTGTCAGCCAAACATATATATTTATTATTCAACTCAAAGATAAAAAATTCATCCGTGTGATTCATGATTCTACAAAATATATAAAATTTTCATTACAAATATTAAAAAATTCTAAATAAAATACATTAATTGGGAGGAACACTTCTATCTCCAATCAAGTGATCAATTCTACGATCAGGGTCTTCAAAGAAATCAGAAACATCAAAATGAGTGATATCTATATTTAATGAATCATCTTATGGTTCTACTAAATTTGTTTCAAACTTTTTATTCTTTCCTTTTATAGATGTTTGATATAAATCAGCCAAGTATCTGGCCGTACAACAGGTATGTGACCAATGTCCAGTCATATCACATCTATAGCACACTTCTTCACCTTTCTTTGAAGAATTATTTGGGGGATTTTTACCCATTTCTGAGTTGTACTTCTTCTGGTGATATGATATATTTTTATTATTATCATTTTTAATGTTGTTGCTTCTGGGGCCAACATTTTTATGATTTCTCCTACCACGTCTACGCCATCGATTCTTCTAAAGGATGCACTATTCACATCTGAAAATGATGTAAATCCAGTACCATTCACTTCAGGAAATGATGTTGAACTAGTAGGACGTGACTAGTGGTTTCTTAATAAAAACTCATTATTTTGCTTAACTACTAGAATACAAGATATAAATTCAGAATATTTCTTGAACTTTCGCTCTCGATACTGCTGCTGCAGTAGCACATTCGAGGCATGAAAAGTAGTATATATCTTTTCTAACATATCATCATCGGTAATTTTCTCACCGCATAATTTTAATACTGAGCTGATTTAAAAAAGTGCGGAGTTATATTTACTAACACTTTTAAAATCTTGCAACCTCAGGTACAACCATTCATAACGAACTTTTGGGAGGATAACAATCTTCTGGTGTTCATATATCTTCCTTAAATTATTTCACAAAATAAATGGATCTTTACCATAAGATACTCAGTTTTTAATTTTTCGTGAATATGACGGCGAAGAAAAATCATTGCTCTATCACGGTCCTGCAGGGACGCTTGATTTCCTTATTTTATAGTTTCTCTCAGGTTTATTACATCTAGATGGATTTCAGCATTAAGAATTCAGGATAAATAATTTTTTCCAGATATGTCAAGAGCAACAAATTCTAACTTTGTAAGATTTGACATTTTCTACATATATTAATAGTGAAATAAATATATGTATTTCAAAAATATATTTATAGTGTCATACAGATTTTATCAAATAATAATCAACAATATAATATTTTATATTCATCTTAAAGATTGCAAATAATATATTGAAAAATTTACTTGAAGAAGAAAACCACTAGCTTCAGAATTGGTAGAACCATCGTGCTAATAATGTATTATAAAACTTAAAGAAGAAACTACTATTGCAAGAAATTTATAAGAGAAAATATTCATAACTTTTATTACTCAAGAACTGGATGTTCTCTTTTCTTTCCTTCCTTCCTTTTTTTTTTTTTTTCTTTCTTCGTTCTTCTTACTTATACATAACAAATTGATTAATGCTCGTATTTATAGACCTTGATTAATGTGCAAATTACTATACAACAACGTATTTTTCAAAATAATGCCCCCAAAAGTTGTTGGAGGCATGTGGGCATGGGGCATGGGGGGGTCATTCATTCCCCCCCTCCCCTCCCAAAAAAAAATGATTGATCTTACAACAAAATCCAAATTCATTGCCCATTTTTGTTTGTTTTCACCGGATTCAAAAATCAATCTTCAATCCCACAAAAACCTCTGTATTTGCATATTTAAAAACTTTGTATATGCCAGTATTCATTTTTCAATCAAATCCCCACTTCATTAAAAGTTTAGATTTAAAAGATTAAAAACATGAAGATGAATATTAACGAATTTTGATTGTGAACTCTCACAGATTAAATATGGAGAGTATATATAATATATATAGAGAAGCAATCTGCGAGGGTTCACAATCAAGAAACAATTAGTTTCTACACATACTTAATCAACAATGGCTAAAGGGTTCACAATTAAGAAGCAATCGGTTCCTACACATACTTGATCAATAATGACCAGAGGTAAATGTTCTAACGATTCTTTTATTATAAGATGTTCTCCCAAATTCTTACAATAGTGGTATCAGAGCCATCTCTTATGCCATGTTGTTTAGTATGGATTTTGATTGTTATGTGAGTTCTTGTAAGATTTCATTTTTATGTTTTTACATGAAAATACAAGTATATGCATATGCAGAAAATTCAGATCAATACACTTCAATGTTCATCTACATGTTTTTAATCTTTTAAATCTGAACTTTTAATGAAAGTGGGGGGTTTGATTGAAAAATGAATATTGACGTATACAAAGTTTTTAAATCTGTATATACGGAGGTTTTTGTGGGATTGAAGATTGATTTTTGAATCCAACGAAAACAAACAAAAATGGGCAACAAATTTGAATTTTGTATATTTGCTTTATCTTTATCTTAATTTCTAATTATCTAGAATTTTAATATAAAGACAAAATTATTAAAACAAATAAATATATATAATATATTTAAAATGATGTGATACATAAGCCATCTTTAGAATTTTCTACAAGAAGACGTGTTTTTTCAACCAAACCTTTGGGCCTCAGCATGATTGAAGTAAGGAAAATTGTCCACATAACACCCCAATCATTTAAAGGTCATTTCTCTTTTTTTGTTTTTGTCTGCTATTTGTTTCTCTTATAGTCTTTCTTCTTCATTTCCTCTTAAATAGCTTTTCTCTCATATGTCCAACATTTCAAGGTGTTCTTCACACACTCTCTCTTTCATTTATCTTTTCTTTCTTTTTGTCGCCTGCTTCTACTCTCAGTTTTGCCAATGGAAATTGTAGCATGGCAATGTTGTCTTGCATAGCCTTATCTCTACTTCTTGATCTCTTTAATCCTTCTTTCTCTCCCTGATTTGCTTCGTTAGATTTTTTTTGTAAATCTTTAGAAATCTGAACATTTATTTTCTCAAATTTAAGAGGTTTTTTATTTTCTTATTCTTCTTTCTGTATATTTGATTTCAGTTATTTTTTTTTTTACTTGAGAAAATGTTTTTTTTGGCGTCTTTACAGATTCGAAAGTTTATTTTTTAAATCTACATAGCTTGTTATTTTTTCTTCTTCTTTCTATATATTTGTTGTTGTTGTTATATTATTGTTCTTCTCCACAAAACTTTTCAAAGAGCTTCTCCTCTAGAATTATGGATTTTTTTTAGGAGAACCTCTACCTTAGGATTCAATTTATTCCTAATTTATTTTTTTCGTTTAATGCATGAGTTGCAGCATGATGGGCGTCCGAGGAGTGGCTTGACATATTCTAATGTGCGAGGTGATCTAGGCATGCTAGGTTTCCGTTCGGAGTTGTTGTGTTTTGGGTTGGTGTTGCGTGAATAGCGTGTAATTATAGTAGGGAGCGAAATTTGCGGTCTTGTTGCGATTGTAATATACCAGTATTATATATAGTAATAGATAATAGGTAAGGTGTGTGGGCCTGGATTGAATTTTCTTTTTGAGTAGTGTTATAGGTACACGGCCTTTCATACCTTTTATGGAATCAATAATGTAGTAATAATGTTACATTAGTTAAAATATTAAAAAAATATAAGAAAAAGACAAAAAGACAAATAAGAAATACAAATAGTTAGATTAGATGATATATATAAATAATATTTTTATACGACGTATACGTAAAAGATACTTAACCCATTATTTGGTACAGGTTTTTGTACAACTCTTCTTTTTTTTTAAGCTTCTTTCTTTTGTCTATAAGAAAGGAAAATGGAAAAAAGTTGCAGAATGATAAATATCTCACTTTGCACAATATTTATGTGATATCATTTTAGAGATATTTTTGTAAAATCTCTTATAAAAATAATATTATTTTATAAAAGTATTTTTATTTTACAAAATAATATTAGATAGAAGTTTTAATTAGATAAGCAATATGCAAGCCCTTTATAAAAACTTAGGACTTACTAATAAGGAATACTTTTTTTATTTACTTTTTGAAAGTGAGGTTCACTTTTTTATTAAAATTTGTATGAAATTTGTCTATTTAAAATTTATATAAATCACTTCTTTGTTTTATAGCAGATATTATGGAATATGGTATAAAATGTGTTATGTGAATATTATGTTTTTAGTTGGAGAATTTTGACGGCCATAAGATCTCCCACTCTCTCTTTCAAAAAAAAAAAATCAAAATTTTTACTCTTTCTTGAAAAAATAATCACAAGTAATCTCTAAATATGAAGTGACGATTGTAGGAAAAAGAATAGAAAAATAGAGACTTTGCATTCTTCTTAGTTAAGGCAATAAGTGATCCTCACAAACTAGATAATTCTTCCATGAACCTTCTGTAATAACTAGCTAGTTTTAAGAAGCTGCGAATCTCATGCACACTAGTCGTCTATGCTAGGTTGTTTTTGCTTCAATCTTTCTTAGGTCTACTGCTACACCTCTATGGGAATTTATGTCACCCTAAAGACTTTACTTTACGAAGTTAGAACTTGTACGTACTGAGCTTGGCATACAATTCTTGCTCTTTAAGTATGGCTAGCGTCATACTTGGTGATTTCTATGCTCTTACTTTAAATAAGGATATCATCAATGAACATGACAATAAAACTACCCATGTAAAATTTGAATGTTCTGATCATCATGTCCATGAATATGACTAGAGCTTCTTAACCCAAAAATCATCACTAAAACTTGTAGTCGTACCTTGTCCTAAAGGCAGTCTCCGGTACATCTTTTTCCTTGACCTTCAATAGGTGATATCTGGATAGTAGGTCAATCTTCAAAATTATTAATTCTCCTTGCAATTGGTCCAACAAGTCATGAATCCAAGATAGTGGATACTTGTTCTTGATCGTCACCTTGTTTAACTTCTTGTAGCCTATGCACATCCAAATAGAACCATCATTCTTCACAATTAGCACAAGTATTCCTCATGACGAAGAATTGGGACGAATAAATCCCTTTTCTAATAGTTCCTCCAAATGCACCTTGAGCTCTTTCAATTCAGTAGGAGCCATGCGATACACACCTTGTGCATTGGAGCTGTCGTAGGTTCCAGCTCTATTCCAAGCTCCGTCTCTCTATCCAGTGGCAATCCGGGTAACTTGTCAGCAAACACTTCTGGAAAGTTTCAACCAAGGGTATCCCATAAACTTCTTTACCTTCTTCTGACTTCTCAACAACCATAAATAGAAATGTCGATGCTTCTCTTGGCTTGATGAGTTGCATGATTTAGTATATTTTACAACTTCTTAGCTTTAAGTTTTAGTCCAATGTTATTTATTTTTGTGAATTTTGGGCTTTACTGTCATCATTTAAATTTATTTCAGATTTGAAGAAAACGAAGATTTAAATTATAACAACTTGTTGCCTAAGGACTCTCTCATTTAAATGAAGATTTATTCAAACACAAAAGGTTGGTCATCGAGTTTGTTTTTCAGATAAAGATGAAGTGAAAATCTTGGAAGGATGTGTGGGCTAAGATGTGAAATAAAGAATGATTTGAAATGAAAGAAGGATTTGAAGTGTACAGAAGTTATTGAAGAGTCAAGACCAAAACAAAGAAAAGAAAAAAAACAATGAAGATATTCAAGTTCAAAACAAGTAGAGACGTGATGCACTTGACTTATCCTACGTACCAGTTACCACCGTATCGCATGCAAAAAGGAATAAAATGAAAACGAGTAAAAAGGCTGAAAGAAGATAAGAAGACGAGAGAGAACTTGGGGAAAAAGCCAAACGCCGACTGGAAGAAAAGAGTGAAGAACGACACTGCGGATTGCGAGAGTATATCTATCAGTGTTTATTGTCTTTTATTCCTTTTAGAAAATTATGGTGAATATGTTTATGTTGAATTTAATTTTTAGCATGAACTAATTTTTTTCTTTATTTTAGGAAAACGATGTAATCTAGTTTCAAACTATGCTTGCTTTTCTATGCTAATTTGAAGTAGTTCTCTTCTATGTTTGTCTAATTTATTTTGAGCCTAATGCTTCTAATTAAATTGCCACTAATTAGATGATTTTAATCTTGTGATTTGCTATTGAAAGAGAGAATTATAGGATAGAATCTGAATATTTCAGCATAGGTAAATATAGAGATCGAAAGACTTATATGAATCTAAGTAGTATTTAAAATCATTGGTCTTAATGTTTTCTTACTTTATTAATTTGCATACTCTTGTGTAAAATAATGAACAAGAATATTTCCAATTGACTATCGAAAGAGGCTTTTGGATGAGTTTGGAGATTTGCTAATGTTGAACTCAAGGTTTCAAGGTTCATGTAAATTTACACATGGATTTTGATGATAACAAATGAATTCAAAGAATAAAGGAGTCTCAAGTTCAAGTTGTCTACACAATACAATCAAGCACATCAAGGAACCAAGCATGAGCAAGAAGGGAATAAGTTCACATTAAAATCATAGAGTAATTTTGTAAATCTCTTAAAAATTCGAAATTAGGATTAAGGCTCAAAATAAATATTTTATCATAAAGCATTAAAATACATTTTCCACATGTGCATGAATATTTTGAAAATTAACTTTGAAAATATTAAGATGATTGATTGTCATCTTTCACATGTGCATGATATGATTAAAGGTTTGAACTTTGAAAATATTAAGATGATTGATTGTCATCTTTCACATGTGCATGTTTTATTTGAATATTTTCAAAAGTGGTGGATGCTTTTCTTGACTTATGCAAAAGGTAGATGTCTTTGTTTGAAAATTTTGAAAAGTAAAGTGTGCTCTTTTTGTCATATGCAAAAAGTAAAATATTAGGTTTGAAATTTTTGAAAAGTAAAGTGTGCTCCTTTTGTCACATGCAAAAAGTAAAAAGATTTGATTTGAAATTTTTGAAAAGTGAATGATGATGTCTTGGACATGGGAATCTTTTCAAATTTGAAATTGAAGACTCATTTGCCTATAAATAGCTCACTTGAGTTTTGTAAAAATCATAACAAGAGCTTACACATCTATTGCTAAATTTTGCATCATTCTTTCAAAGCTCTCATTCTCTCTTTTCTAAAGTTTTGAGCCTTAATTCTTGTTCTTGTTGAGAGAGATATAGTTTGTGCTGTATTGTTCTTATTTCACTCATTGAGGAGTGTTTTCTGATAGCCTACCCACTATCAATTCTTGTATCAGTAAGAGGGTGTGTATAACCCTTGTGTGTGTAGAAGGTGTTCTACACGGGGAATAGTTAAATCACCAAGTGTGAGGTGATTGGAAGTAAGAGGGTGCGTATAACCCTTGTGTGTGTAGAAGGTGTTCTACACAGGGAATAGTTGAATCACCAAGTGTGAGGTGATTGGAAGTGTAGAGGGTGTTCTACACGGATTCTTTGGAGCGGTGCTGCTCAAAGGTGTAATAGGTTTCTATCTCCACCTAAAGGAGATTGAATAGTGGATTTGGGAATCCTCAAGGGGTAGCTTGAGGCGAGGACGTAGGCAGTGGGGCTGAACCTCGTAAAAATACTGAGTTTGCTTTCTCTTACCCTACTCTTTATATTTCCTACTGCTTTATATTTTGGTTATATTTTATATTGTATATTTAGTTTATAAGTATTAATTTTTTAATATAACCCAATTCACCCCCCCTCTTGTGTTAATCATCTGGGCAACAGCTAACAATCAGAGAGAATTAATTTCAATTAGTTAATGAGAAAAGCATAATGAGAGATTAGGTGAAATCGATTTCTTAGAAATCTTTTTCCTCACAGATTTAATCTTTATCTTTCGTCGAATATTTTCTTTTAATTAATTTTATTTCAAATTATAACCTAGTGAATTTTCTAAATAAAGTCAAGATTAATGTATTATTAGTATTTGTCAAAAGTAAGATATCAATCTTTGAGGACGATACTTCTCTTATCATTTTACTATAAAATTATGATACTATGCACTTGCAGTTTGTATTGATCACCTGTAGAGCCGAAATCATTGGAGGGACGACCTTAACGATGCTTCTGCATAAGTTAGTTTATCTTCACTTGGAGGTTCAAACACAAGTTTCTATTCTGACAATCTACTTAAATAGCTGTCCATTCTCAAAATTAGGACGAACACCATCCAATTGAAAACCAATAGGTCAACCTTTAATGTCATTCCTTTTAATTTAACAAGACAATATTTAACTAAATGGGTACAAGCTATTGTATTCCAGTCAGGAATCGTTACTACAACCTTATAAGGAAACAACTCGGTTTGCAAGCTACGAATAATATTCGTGCAAATGTTGCAAGACTGCGACGCGTTCAATTTAATAGCACATAAGTTGTGAGCCTCAACTAGCTTAACTGCTTTACGCAGTGTTTGGACATTCCTTTTTTATCATGTGGCCAAGTTTTCTACATTTGAAGCATAAAACATATTCGTAGTGACTTAAAAGATGACGTATGTCTCCTAGTAACTACTCATTTCCCTTAAATCGGACTAGAAAAAACCTCTTCTTCTTGGTACTATTGCTTGAAATAAATGACATGGTTCTCTTCCATTCAAACTTTCAGTTTAGCCACCACTATCACAATTCGTTTACTAATTTTTGGTAATTCTTTATTCTAAAACAAGCCATTTGGCTACAAATCCTCGATTGAAGTCCTCCCTAGAAGTTCTATACTTGCATCCTCTTTGTAGAAATTAGGTAAGACCTCTCTACATCATAAAACTAGCATAGCATACTACTTGAAAGTTAAGCTACCGTGAGACAAATATGCAAACTCTTGTGCCATATGTCAAACTCCTCTTTAATCGTCCCTGTGTCTCCCTGTATCTAACCAAATGCCAGCTTCTCTTTAGAAATATATCCAACATAAGAATCTTTTGGTTCTCAGCGCATCCGCAAATCTTATACATCCTTTGAGATCTATAATCTATTTTTCTGCCTTTGGGGACTCTTCATTACCAAAAAAGTTTGAGTAACAATGAATCAAAAACTTCTCGTATGAACAACGTCTAAATTCGGGTCTAGGTACGTGCACTTGCTACTATTTTTATTGTCTAAGCATGTCTGTCAGTAGGCAAAATGCTTCATATATCCCTTGTCCATCATTCATTGGAGGGTTTCGATCCTCTTAATTGTTACCCTCATCAAGATTCTGGGTACCCTATCGCGCGTCGTGTTATTTCGTGAAGTACATGAGTATGCGTATCAGCTTCACATCCTAACTCTTATACTCAAGAAATTCAAGACTAATAAATACTAAAATTCCAATTATATACTTAACTACAATTCTTAGTGACATGTAGATTTAACTCAGGGAAGTATTGCTTTGATGCAATCGTGTACACACTAGATTTCGCTTGAGATTTGGTGGACTCTGAAGTGTTCAAACATGCAACACAAGGTTACCTGCCCTCGTTATAGACAAATAAATATGCAATGCCCCTAGTGTAATACCCTGCTTAAAAATCTCATTAAAACTTAGTCATTAGCTCCCTTAATCTTACTCAGTAATTTTTTTTTTTTGGATTGTTCTTAGCTTAAGAATCACGCTTTGAGTTTAAAAAGAATTTCTTGAAGTGTTCTAGTAGTTTATTTTATATTCATTTTCCATAAAGCCAATGGTGGAGTGACACTTGGCCTTATTATTGAGCTAAGCAAAAGGCTAAGTATGGATGGTTTTAGGTATAAGCCCAAGATAATTTAATTACGGGCTCTCAATCACTAAGGATGTGATTGATCAAGAATAGATGCCATAAGCCTAGACCCATTAAATTTTTATAGAGTGATAGGCCTTTCTCGAGCAGTCTTAGAAATTAGGTTTAAATGTGAGAAAAACTTGAAGCCTTTGAGCCTAATTTGGTGATAGTAAATGCTTTCGGCCCAACTTTAGAAAGACATGCTTTTTGGATCCAATCTTTGTTGGACTTTGAAGCCTTATATGAACCCTCAAATCTGTACATAAGGTCCACTCTTCAAACCACACCAAAAGCCCACATTCAAGAGACTTATAGAAAATGTCCTACAAGCCCAACAAGGCCCAAAAGCCTTGTCTTCCTTTTTACACTTCTATTTGAAGTCAACATGCACCATACCATGAGTTTTCCTCAAGCTCAAATATTATCCCACACCCCTAAGAATTTATTTGGACCTAAATTAAGTTTGCAACTTGAGTTAAGAGCATTAATCAACTTACATATGATTAGTGGTCTCTAAACTATGATTTAAGCTTACTTTTCTTGAAATAATGTTAATTATTTCCTACTTTTTGATATGGAATTTACTAATTTCAGTATTTTTTCTCCATCTTTCTTAGAAGAAGTTTGGTCTTGATGCAACATATGTCATTAGAGGCAAAGACATGCCAATGCACAATCACTACCAATCGGTACATATATGCACTTTCGTGGGCATTGCACCAAGTTAGCCTTTAGTCCATGTTATCTTCATCTTATTTCTAGTTCTAATCTCACTAATCATAAATCATCTAATCACGTTTGTACCATACCAAGTTTTGGACAAAACAGCTCTAAGGAACCAAAACAAAAGGAACTAATTAATCCCATTAAAAGGCTAGTTGAAGCCAAACCAAATGGCTTAGTGTTTCTACTCTTCCTTGAGCCTTTCCCACATGCCACCTCTCTTTTCCACCAATTCCTAGTGAACCCTGAAGCACTCATGTGCTGGTTTGTCATCTTATTTCCCAAAAAAAAATGCAAACCGATTGGCAAAGGATAAATGTTGCACATGTCACATCTCAACCACCATCACTTTGTTTCTTTTCCATTTCCTGCTCATGTATGATCACTTGACAGCCAACCAAGCATCACTCTTTCACCTAAAAAGTCATCAAATTGGAGTCTTTAATTTAGAGCTGCAAAATAAATCTAAGAAGATGAGACAAATTAGTGGCCGTGAAATGTAGCCAGCTTTGGAAACCCCTACCCAACGACATCTCCTCCAAGCCTTCTCTTGAGTTCTTGAGAGCTTCTCCTCTCTTGGTGAGCCATCGAGTGAATTGAGTAAGGTTCTCGAGAGTTCTTGAGTGAAGTTGTGTTGGATGCTTTGAGGGCCATGATTTTTGTAAGTATTATTGCTTAAATCTCTTTCTTAGTATTAGAATAGCATGATAGTTTTTAATTTTTGGCATATGAACGAGTGTTTGTATGAGCTTAGTTAAGGCCTAGCTTGCTAATGTCAAATTGCGTCATGACATGACTTTTATGATTTTTATAAGTTCCATAAATGTTTAGGTTTGAGTCCTGAATGTTTAATTTTAAAATTAGAAGCATGCCATGATAGGTATTAATTTTAACTTGTGTTGATCATCTATCATGCAACAATTTTGACTAGTTTAGGTTAAATCATGGAAGTTTTTATTTATGTTACCTAGGCTTGAGTAATAAGCATTTAGAAAACCTTTTGATTGGGATCAGAAGGGAAATACAAGATTTGATTTAAGTTTTTGAAACATTTCTTGATGAAAAGATTAAGAGACGTCATGTATGCTTAATGAGTTATTTAATGGTAATTAGGGTCTTCACCCATGTTTAAGTGTTGGTATAGACTTGTATAACTTGAACTTAAGTTTTAGTTTTTCATTGATGTTATTAGTATTTATGGAATTTGAAGAAATGAGGTACACAAGCTTCCATAAGGATTAATTAGTTCAAATCACACTTACGCATTAGTGAATTGCATGCCTCGGGTTGGCTGTGATTTGCATTGTTTCACTTTGAATTTTAAAATTATAAGGTCATAGATAGTTTAAGAATATGAAAAATATATGGTTGGTAAAGTTTGGTTAAATTTGGGGTTTATTTATAATAGTAAAAATATAGAGCCTTAGTGACAATTTTGAAAAGTTTAGGGGGTATCTTTGTAAATATTAAATTTTGAATTTTTTTTTATCATGGGCATCTTCTTTAGAATCTCATGTCTAACTTAGTTAAACCTTGTTTGCAACCGCTACGACTTTTCCAAACTTAGAAGATTTGTAAGTTGGCTTTTAACTCACACCATAATATGTTATTTATGATTTATTGATAGATGTCACATTTATGCCATAATTGTCATTTAGAGCATAAAACATCATGTTATATTATACATTAAGTAAATAACTACTTACATGACATGTGCAATTTTTCATCACTTTAGTATGTTATACATAATTGTTATTTTCACAAGAAACATACTTATAAACACATGTCACGGAAAATAGTTTCAATGCATTGCATGACAAGAAATTTTTGTCATGACTCCAAAGTCTAGGATGGAAAATTATTCTAGTGAAACTACTATGTCCACTTTGTAGTGAGTAAAAATATAGTGGTAACTCCTGATTGACAAAAAAAAATTAATGGCATCAAATGAGTTCTTTTTAAAGAACGCTAGAGCGAAATCAAATTTTATGGCAATTAAAGTTGGTGGGTGCATACGTTATGATGAATGTTATGATGTCATGTTATCATGAAATGTTATATTACTAATACATTGAGAATAAGTTTGTAGACAACGTAGTTCTAATATGAGTTGTGTTACAGTCAACAATAAGAAATTACAATGCATATAGGAGACTGTGATTATAACATATGACATGATGTTAATGTTATGGTTAATGTTAAGATAATTTTTTAGTGATGATGCTTAACAATGATGAATTGCATTTCTTTTAATATAAATTCAAAATGTTCTCTATAAAAAAAATGTGCATCAAAGTTTTTTTCAAAATCTTGAGGAATTTGGATGGGAGACAAATACTGATTTTCTACATAGCATGTATTTTACATTTTATCATTGAATGCATTGATTGTTTAACTTACTGACTTTTTATGTAAATTTTACTACTTGTACACCCACTATCATTCCACTTGAAATGATAGAAATTGTATCAGGACGCAACGAAGATTTAATTTTATGATGGTTATTAATTTTAATGTTCATAGCTCTAACTCTTTGTAGTTTAGAGCGTGTGAAGCGATTAATATAATCATAGAGATCTATTATTTAAAATAGTTTGTATTAAGGATATTTTTCCTTATGGTTTGAACTTATGATGGTTATTAATGATATTGAGATATTTTATTTCATTTTAGCATAAGTTTTATTTAGTCACCTTTATTCCACTACAATTATTGCATATTGCTAATTGTACTTTAAGATGCATTGCATAATAACTATAATAAATAGGGGTATTTGATCTTGTGTTTCATGTCTCGACGCTCCAAGTCTCTATGACATCCCAAGTGAAAATTTTGGGGCATTGCACTTAGTATGCATATAACAATATGCAATATTCGCAATGAATGGTTTTTTTCTTAGAGAAATACTAAGTACTAGAAGTAACATTCCTAAAATATAAACATATTTCATAAAATCCACATAACATATGTTCAAAATTTACAGTGTATGTCTAATGATCTGTAACGTCACGAGTACTAGAGATAGCGCTCCTTATTAAGTACATGAAAATACTACTAATATAAATTAGGCTAGTATTTTGAATAGCTCGCACAACTCGACTAAGGAAGCCAAGATACTATCGTCAGAATGAAGCCTCAAGGTTATAAGCTCTGCGTTGATGCCTAATCAACCTCCTCTAGTTGACCATTGGTTGCATCTCCTGATCCTAACACATGATCTATGATTTTGGAGATGAGACTACCAAGTGAGATTTTATTATAAATCTCAACAAGTTAACGAATAATTTGAACTAGTAGTGTACAAATGCCTGTATGACAATAACAACGTGAATACTAACATAAGCATGAATGACGTGACATGACTCGACAAATACGTGACATGAACTAACATAAACTAGAACTAACATGAATTGAACTGACATAACATGAACTTGGATTGTATGTGAAATAAAGCGACATGAAAATTGAACATAACATGAACTGAAGCTGATTGAATATGAACTTAGAATTATATTCCCTTAATAACTGCTTGATTTGACATGAATTATGGATGATAAATAGGTCCTCTTGAGTTGTGTTCTCCTGTCGATAATGCATCATATCACATATATCTATACCAGTTGTGAGTGCATTAATATACGATGTAAAAATAGCCAGGCAAGCAAAGTACAGGTAGTCCAAGAGAATGGTGAGCGGCACTGTGTACAAATTTTGGTAAACACTGTTCAACACCAATCAATAGAGAACTTTTCACCCTAGGCCAGGTAACAAACGATGTGCTCACACTACCAAGGAGAGAAACAGGCAAAGACAAAATCAATGCAGATGCGGGAGTTATCCAAGATAACACAGAGGTGCCTAGAGGGTCACAAGAGTCATACACATAGGCCTATACTCAATAAGAGATGACACATCTGGAATGAGCTAATGGAATAAAGATAATGAACCTACGAGGCATTTCACGTGGTGGTCAGAGTAAGAAAGCAAGTGAATTTAGGGAGTGCGAAATCAATGAGTAAAAATAGCTACAGAAATCAATGAGTTTGCAATATTTAAAGAAACCTACGAATGGGTGAAGACTCCCCACACCATTCCTACTGTATGTTATCATGAGTTTTATATGACTACAGTGATTTCACGTCGTGGTCAAAGTGGAGTGTCTTCGTATTGGCCTAATATGACAACAAGAGTAGAGAGAGTTTCTATGTTAACCATGTGCGCTATCCTTGTATGTGTTGACCAAGTTAAGTGATTCCCTGAGTTTGATGTGTTAGATTTGGTGAATGAGCTCCCGTGTTGATTAGGTAGAGTGATTTCTAGTATTAAATGGGTATGGCGATTTCCCATTGATGCTTATACGATAAGATATTGTGGATTTCTTGTGAATTAATAAGAAGGTGGTTACTTGCCTTAACAATGACTATACATATATGAGAATTGCTCAAAGGGTGATTCCTCGCCTTGTTTATAGGCTTGAGATTTATTTTGACGATGATTCCTCACTGTGACACTACATGTATCTCTTTCATAAGGTGATTTCTCCCCATGCATAGATGTATGTGTTCACAAGTTTATTTACATGAAATAGTGCATGCATATTCATTTCCATTACCTTTCATTAATAGTACAGTCATGGATTTTAACCTACTAGGATTTCTTAAAAGTCTCATTGTGGTAGTCTCACATGCCATTTCACTTGCCTGAGTTGTAGATTTTGATGTAGATTTAGTTCAGCAAAACTTTTTGAAGAAGGACTAGCTCCGCTCAAGGAGTAGACACGGAAGCCTATCTCTAATTAGTATATATGTGTATTTGTTAAGATGTTTCTTTTAATTAGGTGATAAATAATGTACATTTTGCTGTATTTTGATATAAGTGATGAAATGATGACAATGTGTAATATTATTTGGGAAGAAATGATAGATGACATATATATATATATATATATATACTGCTATTTAAGGTTGAATTTTCTTAAGGTTGTTTGGAAGATGTGATGGTTTCATCTTATTTCATCTCATTTCATCTCTTTTCTCCTCAAACATCACTCAAATACTACTACTACAAATGCTTTTCAATTTTATTACAATTTTTCAAAACTTTGAATCAAAAAACAAACTTTCAATCAAAACACTAAAACAATTCAACTCTTTCTAATCTTAAAATAAATAAAAAATTATATTCTTAATTGTTTTTTTGGAATATCTGGGGACCGACCCCCCTAATAAAAGCAGTCTCTGTCGCCACCGGACACTGGGGCGACACCGCCCATGCTATCGGGACCGCCTGCTTTCGGCGACCTCACTCCTACGACGGCGACTCCCAGCGACCTCCCACTTTCCCCCGACAGTCTTAAACCCGAGATGAGTCCGATGGCATGGGCGGTGTCGCCCACAGTGACCAACGGCGGCGGGGGCCGGGCTAAGACCGAACGCCTCTCTACCAAACCATCTTCATTTTATTTTTTTTATTATGTTTTTATTTATGTTTTCTTCCTTTTATTTTTTTATTGTATTTTTTATTGTGTTTTTAAATTTTTTTTTTATTGTGTTTTTTAAAATTTTTTATTGTATTTTTATGGGGGCTACTCTTTACACTAGGGGCAGCCGAACCGACCCCAGTATCACTTTTTTTTTTAAATATTTATATTCAACTTTTCTTTTCTCCATTTCAAAATCCCATAACGCTTCATAACTCAATCAATTTCATTATTGTACACATATTTTTTCATCTCATCTTATTTTTCAAGCATTCCTTTAATCGTGGACTAATTCCTTGTCTTATTTTGCTACAATTTATATCAATTGGGTGTGTTCAACTCGAGATTAATATGCACTTAGCCTGAGTAAGAATTGAGGTGTTACTGACTGGTTGGCATCCCTCGCACCGAGGATCCTCATTTAACTCTTTTCCAGGGAACAAGGGTGCCACTAGGGCGGAAGGTATTACTTAGCTAGCTATATATAAACCGGTATATAATTTGGAAATGATCACTTATATATATAGTCAAGGAATACAAGCCATGCACGCTTACCTCAAAGAAAAGTAGATAAACCTGATATTCGTTTGAAAAAACTCATTTTTTTAATAGTTGATCTCACAATTTTCGAAATGGAATATGCAATACTTGCACATGAAAAAATTATATCTAACTGATCGTGTAATTTAATGCATGCAAAGTTGACTTGAAAGTATATAATTATGGATTGAGTGTGGTTAAGATTAATTCGATCATGACGATTAGATCTAGTCATTTTGTGGGGGATGCAGGGTGGAGTAGTGGGGGAGAGCATTAACACATTGTACATATGATCAGGAAATTACATATCAAGTAATCGAGCGAACGAAACAACATTAAATATTTGTGTAAAATTGTGAGATCAAAAGAAAGGGATGGAGCATTAATGGATGATGTAGCAAGGAAAAGTAACCGACCACAGATATCCCGGCACATAATATTGCAGTACTCACAATTAATAGAAATGACCCACGATGGCTGCACATCATGTATTTGTTATCCTCCTGATCCTCACTATTCCAAAATATACGTTAACTGTATATCATGGATTCATGATCGTCGTCAAGACTCAATACCGAACCCTAGCTATTAATGATGCAACATGACGTCCATGCGGACTTTTCTCTCTCTCTCTCTCTCTCTCTCTCTCTGCCATGGGATGGATGAATAGAAGGCGCCGCTGTTTCAGATGGTCATGAGAACGTGGTAATTCAGATATGAGACAACACATGATGTTCTGTCTTTTTGTTATGAACTTTGGAGTCTAGTGACTCCAGAACTTGTGAATAAAAATGAAAAATACAATTATATTTGAATCTGCATGTTTGTTGAAACTTGAAGGTATCTGGGCCAATGGCGTACGTCTTCTTTCCTTTTTCTTCTATTAATCCTTGTTTCCATTCTTTTTGGTTTTGAAACATGTTCCCGATTAGTTTAGGATTAAAAAAAAATAAACAAACAAGCATTAATGGGGACCGATCGATCATGGAGCTGCATGTATTAACTACATATATTTACTAATTAGACCAGATCATGCGAAGAACTTACCAATATGCATGGGAAAGATGTAGGCTAAGGGTATAATATCAATAACTAAATTTATCTCGTTTCATTATTTTAAATTTTTAATATAAGTGATAATCTTATATGATATTAGATTAGAGATCTTAATTTGGACCAAAATTTATGCTTCACTTTTATTAAATATATATTGATCTACTTAATTACGACTCACTTATTGATAGAGTACTCTAGTCTATGTATGAGAGAAAATTCTAAAATTCTAAAAATATAATATAAATAATTAAATTTATTTTTTTCAATTAACTTAAATTTTTTTTTAATCTTTTTGATAAGCAGTGATTTCACAGCAAATATCAATTGTTTAAATAAGCAGTAGAAATATGTATATATATATATATATGTATATGCATGCATGTAAATCATCTGATCATCTGAATCACCATGCATGTCATGATGATATCTTTGATTATTCATTCTTCGGATAATAAGGAAGAAAACAAATGATCTCAGGAATTAAATTCTTACACCAAGCTAGGCCGTTCAATATGGACTTGTCGATCCTGATGCTCCTAAAATAAGCTGTGCAGAGCATTGAATTGTTGTGTTACCTGTGGCGCTTAATTAATTTATTCTCAGCACAGCATTTGTCGTACGTGCTGGTAGCAGTAGTTTCTTAATTATAAATAGCTAGGCCCACCCCCAACTTGCGACAGCAACCTCGATCTGCTAAATATGATGTGGGCCTTAGTGTAAACGATTTCGGGTTCCATTCAATTCCATTACCATATATCATTTGATTTTCATATATATATATATATATATATTCATGTATATTAATTTGTTTCTTTCCAAGTTTTATTTGTTGAGTCTAAATCCTGACCGACACTAAAACATGGGCCATTAATTGTTGATCTTATATGCCTTTTACGTGGTGATATCTAGCTATATGATTTGAGGCAACGACTTTAGATTATAATATTGCGTTGGCATTGTTCTGCACATGATAATTATATGGAATAGAAAAATTATATATATATATATATATATATATAATATACATGAACGATCGAGTTTAACTTCATTGCACAAGATGCATTAAATAATGATATTATATCATGAAGCGAACGAAATAATTTCCCACTTATAATGTGTTCAATCATTGTTTTTAACAACATTCATATTGGAATTCAGCAATTACTTTTATTGAATATTTAATACTGTTCGAAAATGCACACACGCAGATAATAATAAATATGATAAGATTCATATTAGAATGACCCTAGTGTACTGTTCAATTTTGACCGCTCGATATGTTTATTAGTATAAATTTTACTCTCTTTTTTCACATTTTTTAAACATCTTTAAATATTTTTAAAAACCAAAAAAAAAATTATACCAATACACTAAAAATTACTTCTTTAACCAAAAATATAAAAAATAAATAAATAGATGAGCGGTAAATATGAGAAAGTAAACTTATGAAAAATACTAACATTTTCCATTGTATAATATGTCTATATGTGAACTTTGCAGTCCTTTGAGTTGACACTACAAGAAAATGGAGCTTTTGTAATTTTTTAATTGCAACAAAAAAATTATAATTTGTAGCTAATTTTAATAGTAAATAACCATTTTACTAGAGTTAATTAATTACAAATAAGTAATTTTTTAATAGTATGATGTTTCCTAAGTGAAATAGATAATATCTATAGATCATTATTTAGTAATATAAAATGATTGTTCCATTTGGATTCGGAGATAAAACGAGATAAATTGAGATGAATTAAGTTAATTTATTTTTTAATATTATTATTATTTTAATATTTTAAAAAATTGATTTGAAAATTAAAAAAATTGTATTAAAATTTGAAAAAATTGTATTGAAATTTATATTTTATATAAAAATATAAAAAAAATATAATAATAAATTTAAGACGAATGAGACGAGCTCGTGAACCTAAAATATTCCAAAATTTAATAATTAATAGGTATTATCCATTTTATTTGAAATGTATGTGGCCTCTGTTATTTCCCCAATTCCATGAGTAACATGGACTCGTGAGGCTGAGCCGCTGAGGGTCCCATGAAGAGCCAAAATTAGATTTCTCGACCTGCCCCCCACGTGGTCTGGTCTTACACTTTCACTGGTTACTACGTTTGAAAGACAGAAAAAGCCCCCAATCGGACCATCATATGTATTAAAAGCCACATGATTGGGGGCATCTTTTCATTAAAAGCCGCGAAACACGGCCTCAACTCTGTCGTCTTCAATTCTGACAAGTAGGCGGGTACAAGGGCATTTACGTCTCTGCGCTCCGTCTTCCATTAAGAAGCTAGCGTCAATGCAGTAGAACTTGAGCAGCTCCTGGTATTGTAGTTCAGACTTCAGCTCCTGGTTCTCAAAACCCTTTTTCATCGTAGGATAATGATGGATTCATATACGCTACAGAAGAAAAATAAGTTTGTGAGACCAGTTATATGTCATGAATATGATTATTTGAGATGAAAATAGTACTATTTTCTATCACTTATTTACTATTTTTTTATTTAATAATTAAGAAAATAATTATTAATAAAGTTATGTATTTTTTAAATTTTTTTAATGATTAAAGATATTTTAAAAAATAATAAAAATAAGAATACACTATAGATCAATATATAGTAAAAAGATAGTAGAGAACTAGTACTAAGCCTATATTAATTATTCTTTATCATAATCATGATCCTCTTAGATGTTTTTTTTTTAAATTTAGTTTAGGACTTGTTTAGAAGTGATGAAACAATTATAAAATATATAGATGTATTTAATGGTATTTTAGATAATATAATGTTGAGATGAAAATTTTGTAAATAATAGTAAGATAGTTTGTGAATAATAATGAGATAATTTGGGTTAAAATTTCTTGAATTTTGAAAAATGAGAGAGAAAAAATTATATAAAAATATTATAAAATTAAAATATTGTTATTTATATTATCATTTTTGTTTGAAATTTGAAAAAAAGTTAAATTGATGTCTTTTGTAACACTATTTTGATTCATCTTATGTATGATAAAAACTTTGGTATACGAACAACTTTGCAAAACCTTAATCTAGGGCTACGGTGTTAATGTTATTAAAGGTGTGACCATGTTTCAACTATTGCATTATATCTATAGAAATAAAAATGAAAAAATTTTGATAGCAGAACAAACAAAATAATTAAGAAAGCTATCAAATAAAGGAAGTATATAACAGTACTAATATATTGTAAGTAGCATTATAAATAAACAATTTTCATATAGTGAGGAGAGTTAAATTTGCCTAATTTTCATTTTTAAATATTTTGTGGGGACCATTTAAAAAATGACATTTGGCATTGGTGTCACGACGTAATCTGAAGATCATGATCTATGTGTATGGCATTTGAGAGTAATGCTACTTACAATATATTAGTATTATTAATAAGCAATTTTTTAATTGTTAAATAAAAAAATAAATAATAAAGTGACGCTAAATTCGATTTAAGCGCTAGGTTTGGAAACAAACTTTTTTTAAACACTTTTTATTATTATTTATTATTTTATTATTATTATTTATTATTAATTAATATTTTATTATTAATATTTATTTATTTATTTATTTATTATTATTTATAAACATCCTTAAATATTTTCAACTTTCAAAAATATCATTAAGTTCTGGAGCTCAAAACCTAGGTTGCTAGGGGGCCTCCTCTTTTCTACCTGAAGTACAATTGATCTGTCAAAAGCAATCTCAATCAAAGCCAAAAGTTTAGGAAAATCAATGTGTTGACATTTGGACAACCAGTACTGTGGTTTAATGCCAAAGTTCCCCTACCTCAATTTATAGGTACTAAAGTAACCGAAAATCGTACTAGATCTAGGGATAGAGTCACCGAAAATAGAGGCGTTGAGATTATATGTAATGCTGTTCGGTTACCTCATTAAAAAAAGTAGACGAATCACTCCCTTTATCTATTATAAAAGTGGACTTCTTTTTCACAGCCTACAATATGCATGCATTATAAGGAAATTAATGAGAGTCCTTACTTCTCTTTCTCGATTTACACCCTTCAAATTCATGAGGATTAATATGCATGATCCTAATAAATTTAAATTCAATACTTTGCTGCGGAGAGGTAAATTTAAAACTTGTATCAAAGAAATTCACTATAAAAAAAATTAGATATCTGTGACCAATTATTCTCTATTAAAATGACTATTTTCTACTAATTTTTACAACAAATAATCATGTTAGCAGAAAATAATTCACCACAAATACCCAATTTTCTTATAGTAAAATTATATTGCAAAATTATAATATTGTCACCAAAAAAGTTTTAGATTTACTAGATCGAAAACATTGCCAACCTCTTTACAATGCTATATATATATATTTGAAACAAACAACATTTTTTTTGGGATTTTGAAATAGCAAACGTTTGTTCAACTATTTTCACATTGAACTCCATTTTGAAAGTAGATTCAAACTAAGAAGTATTATAGAGAGAAGTAGTATCAATCTTTGGCATACGCCATCGATCGATATCAAGTGAATCTGTTTCTTCAAAAATACAATTTTCCTCATTGATAATATTAGGCGGTAAATTAGACCTGGAACTGATAGATGAATTGGATCTAAACATTTGTCTCCAAAATATATATTGTTTACAAGGTCAGCCTTTGGGCTAGAAACTTTACTACATAAAAAACTCTTGATGATTATCTGTCTATTCCTCCTCAGCTTGATGCTGCTCTTGAGGGGCGAAACCATAGTAGGATTAATACAGTGAAATTAATATAATCTCAGTAAGTTAGCCCTAATACTAAACTCATGATATATGATCGGCAAATATGCCATATATAATGTGTAAATGAATATGTATGCCAATGCACACATATATTAAAAAGACTCGTTTCATTTTCTCATAATCTCTATGATCTAACTATACTTTCTACCCTTACTATCGCCCTAGCTAGCTTTTGAAATATGTGTTTTAAACTCTTATGAATTAAAGAACACTAGTAGTCTAATACCCCAAGTTAAGATTTATCATTCAGATTATATATACTACTGCCAGTTTTTCATTTATCTTTATTATAGTTAGGTTTAATCGATCATCATGTATACCGAGTTAGCTTATAATTAAATTTAGGGTGAATGCAACAAGTTGTGCAATAATTTAATTGGGATGCACACGTATAATTACAATGCATTCTTGATCTTTACCTTTTTGTTTTTTAAAGAAGATTAAAGTAATTGCACAAATTAACAACATAAACTGAGATTAGCACATGAATGCAAAAATAGAGGATTAGGAAAACAACACAAACTGCATTTTTTGTGGAATAAATTGCAGAAGACCTAGGAAAACAAAGGGACTGGAGTTTACTGTGATCGAAGGAGATGGAACACAAATTCCTTGCAAAAGCCCAATAGTCTTGGTCGACTATCTAGACTTCTGGTTTGCTCAAAATTCTTACAAAAATCTAAATGCTTAAAAAACCCACTCGCACGACCCAGATATATAAATGGGGAGGTGAAGCTGAATGTAGGCTTCGACTACGAAGGCAAATGAAGTGGATGACTAATTCCTTTTGGGGTGATCAGCAATGGAGAACAAACTTTGCCAGGGGTACAGGTGTTCTCACTGGTATGAACTCACGAACTAGGAACAACAGAGAGCACTAGAGAGGGCAAATGATACAAGAGTGGGTAAGCTGGTTCGCAAGGAGGGGGGATTTTGGGGGGAAAATTAAGTTATTTTGTGTTTTGGCACTCATTAAAACTTGAGAAGATTTTTCTATTATTGCAATAGATTTTTTTAATTTTACAGTGAAAATAATCTATGCAAAACCTCCTAAAATGTCGCAAATGACAAAGGTAAGGGCATCACCAATGGTAAAAGTGTAGTCGAGGTTAAAAGCATGCAACGAGTTTAAAATCATCGTAAAAGGTAACCTATTATAGCGATTTTATTTGCAATAAAATATAAATCATCGCAAAAGGTCAATTTTTTTGTAGTGAATTTTCTTGTTTAATGAATTTAAAAGGCAATCATCTAAGGTGTGATAAGAAGGATAGGCGTGGGATCTATACCACCATATTAGGTCTGCAATTTTGATTTGACCAAAAAGATAAAAACTTATATACCGATCGTACGTGGATATTATAATAATCCGTGCTTAATTAATATTATTAAATATTTGTCTTTTTAATTCTATTTCTTTTAGGCATCACAACAATATTAATATTCATGAATTACTCCATTCATATACCTCTTTCATCAATTTTAGGTAGAACCAATACTTTATAAGATAATCGTATATGAAGGGCAGGTTGCATGCATGCACCTTAATTAATTCCAGAACATTAGAGTATTATGTTGGGGCTTGGACCTCCCAAATTTATCTTTTAGGCTCTCCTTTGGAATAATATAAAAAAAATAGAAAAATAATAGTAACACAAGAATTTATATAGAAAAATCCAAAAATATGAAAAAAACTATCAAAACCAAAAAAGAAAATTAACAATGTAAAAAATTATTACAATTATATAATTTTTTTCCTCACCTCAAATACACTCACAAAACTTTTTTACTACTAAATTTTAGCTTTCACCTCTTCTAAAATGGATAACAGCGAAATTTTATAAAATAAAAAATTATTATACTACTTAGACTTCTGATTGATGCACTTAGTAGAAAAGCTAATCTCCTTTTTATAGGCCTTAAACCTTAATTTTTATTTATTCTCTACCAATGTAAGACTCATGTCAAAAAGCAAAATCCAACACATTGATCGATATGACCTTCATGATTGGTTAAGATAAAAGGAAGACGAGTACACCTACCCGCGCTAAAGTGGTATCTGAATTTTGGAAGCTAGGTTTTTATGGTGGCAATTAATATTATGCAACCAGCTTGAACACGCGTTACAGGTAGTAAAGCGTGTACTGAACGAAGTTCATGCCTTCTACAATATACTTTGCATTAATATATATGTATATATTACAAAAGAATCTCTAGCTAAGTACTATGTACACTATAAGAAAATAGACATTTTGCGACATCAAATTTCATTGTAAAAAATAGAAAAAAAAATGTTGTAAAAAGTTTTTTTCAATAAAAACAATCATTTTGATTGCATCAGATTGGTTCTTTCTACTTTTTTTTTTTTTTTTGTAGTGGTACTTAATAATTAGCCCAATAAACTATATACATATATATATAGGTTTCTCACAGTAAAATCAACGCGGATATTGTACCTTCAATATTATAATAATCAAAATCAAAATGATTTAACAAATTATATGAGCCTTGGGGATTAAGATGCCTCCTTAAAAGTTGTTGACTAATTCTCAGCTATCTTAGTATATAGATGGACCTTTTCAAATCAGCAGCTAACTAGTCTAATTTGTTTTTTATTTTTTTTTAAAGAAGATCAAACTTCATTAAATAGAATATGTTTACAGATATTTCTCAAACCAAATGGTTTGAGAGATAAAGTCTGAAAAACACTTTTTCCAAATTACACAATCAGTCACATTCCAAGCATGCCTAGCCAAGGAATGAGCTACCCTATTACATTCTCTATGAACATGAGAGAAAACACAAGAGTCAAAGCGGCTTATAAGTTTCTGGACTTTAACAAAAAGAGCACCAAGAGCTGATTCACGAATGTCACTCCTTTGGAGAGATTCAACCACCATAAGAGAATCTGATTCCACCTGAATCATTGAGATACCACGGCTAGCACAAAATTGAAGCCCTCAAAAAATTGCAAGAAGTTCGAGTACAGCTTCAGGATTTTCAACATCAAACTCAATTTTACTAACCGCATGCCAACAATGCATCCCCTGTGTGATCTCCGAGAACAAAACCAACTACAACTTTGTGTAAGTCAACAAACATTGGTCCATCAGTGTTGAGTTTGAGTATACGGCCTCTAACTGGTGGTTTCCATCTGAGATGTCATCTAAGCTGGAAAGTATTCAAACCTTGTACCTCCTAAACTGGTGGTTTCCTACTCATCATCACACACAATTTACTTCACACATATATTTTAAAATTATTTTTTAATATTTTTTATTTTCTTAAAATTTAAATATTATTTTATTTTTAATTTGTTAAATTAATTGAATTATTCTATATATCATCCCTACATTATATATTTATTATAGAATAAGTGAAGAAAAAAATAAAAGAAGTGAAAGTGTGATATATGGAGATGTTAAGTAGAATTTACATTATATATATATAAGGTAAAATATTATTTAACAACAAAAGACGTTAATTGCTTTCAGAACAGGTGGCTTCACGTCTTTCGCGTGGTTGTAGACATGCAAGAGAAGAGGATACAAAAGTAAATACAAAGCAAGAATAAATTGACATTATAACCTCAATTTTCAAACCCCAAAACTGTTGTAAACCCAATTGAAATTTCACCATGTACGTAATATGTGTGTACTGTGTACATAGTTGGGGTAGGCGGACAGCTCATTAATGAAAAACCGAAAAACCAGGAAGGAAGGTTAGCCGGGCCCCACTGCCATAAATTACTACTAGCAGCCATCAAGAATATGATGAATGTTCTGTACGATATTCCGTTGTAGACAGACACATCGTGGAATATATTTTTATATCTCGAACGATTCTAAGCTGATGTAACATTTGATTGATTTGATGCCTCTCTATTATGAGTAGTAATATTAGAGGTATACATACTCATGTACTTTTTATGTAAATAAAATTAGGTAAAAATATAATGAGAAAAAAATAAAAATAAAAAATACAATTAATCAACTAATAAATTACGTATAAATAATATTTTTGTAAACGTATACGACATTTTTTCCTTTTTATATGGTTCAAATTAGTGTAGCAATCAAGGTTCCCAACAGATACATGCATGCCCTTTGGCCATTTGCTTCGTTGATTACATGTCGGGTTGTGATAATCTTTGTTGAGATGTGGCTTGAATAAAGAACATCAGATTGCACTTTGAGGGTCAATCCATAACTTCGTTCGACCCTCGCTCGACAACCGCTCGAGCGAGACATCAGACAGAGAGTTCGATCCAGGCAGAGACTTCGCTCGACTCTGGTTCGACCTCCCGCTTGAGCGAGAATCAATCCTAGAATTGCATCGCTTCCTGGAATTAGGATTAGCGCAATCTGAAATAGTATTTCGCTCTAGCGAGAAGGTCTCGCTCGAGCGAGATACTACTTGTATAAGGATCGCGTGCATTTAAATAGCAGAAGGGCTATGAGGAGCTGAAGATTCCGCTCGAGCAAGAGGATCTCGCTCGAGCGAGAAGAGGAACACATCATCGTCCGTTTCTTTTTCCTCTTGTTTGATTTGTGGATCTAAGAGCCATTTAGCAAGAGTTTGAGAGCTTTGTGAGAGAGAGAGTTTTGTAACCTCTAAAGTGTACTACATCTTCTGATATTATAGTGATTCAGACCGACCCAACAATGGATGTAGGCTCAGTTTGAGCTTAACTACTTCAAATCTTGGTGTCCATCAGTGTTCTGCATCTTTAGTTTCATTTCTCTTTATTACATCCGCTGCGTGACTCCATATTTATTGTTTATTGTCCAGCTCATCCCCAACAGTCTTTGCAACGTATGTTGGACATTGGCCAATCAAATTCTCATGCTGCCTTTGGATTAGACCCTTTTTAATGACGGTTTTAGATTTTTGTTCCAGAATCACCCAAAGCCCTAACAAACAAGTTGAAGCCTATTTCGAATTTCATAGTCTCTAGTAATTAAAGTGTCTTTATACAAAATAGATTATCACTGGCAATGTGATAAAAGCCTATAAAATTTTACATTCTATGAAAACCAGACAAAAGGGTTAGACTAGCTCTATAGCTATTAAATTGAATATGTTCAAAGCTTATAATAGAGTAGAATGAAATTTCTTAAAGCTTCTTATAGAAAAATTAGGTTTTGAAAACCGATAGATCAGCTTAGTCATGGAGTGTATCATAACTGTCACATACATAATTTCTGCTAATGGCATTTGTGGATATAGCTTCCAACCCAAAAGAAGAATTAGACAATGAGACTTTTTGTCTTCTTACATTTTCATATTCTATGTAGAAGGCCTCAGTACCTTGCTTAAACAAGCTGAAATGAAGAGAGAAATTAGAGGGGTAGCTATTGCCAGGGATGCTGCCAAAATAAGTCACCTTTTTTTTGTAAATAATAGACTCATCTTCTGTAAAGCCACCAGTTCTGAATGGAGAGCAATTTTTGGATTATTACACATATACAAGAGGGCTTCAAGTCAATGCCTCAACCAAGATAAAACTATAGTCATTTTCAACTCCATTACCGCATCAACTGGACAACAACTGTAGGGTGAAGTGGGGGTCCCAGCCAATAATAATTATGAAAGATATTTAGGCCTACCATCCATTGTTGGAAGATTAAAATATCATTCCTTTAGGCCATTAAGGATCAAGTCTAGTCCAAACTTACAGATTGGAAAAATAATTTCTTGTCACAAGTTAGGAGGGAGGTACTGTTGAAAGCAGTAATCCAAGTCATACCAACTTACCCTATAAGTGTTTTTAAATTACCCAAGCGACTATTACATGAGATAAATTCTTTGATGAGCCAATTTTGGTGAGGGGAAGTACTGACCAGCATAAAATCCACTAGAATAAGTGGAAAATTTTAGGTTCTTCTAAAAGAGATGGAGGCTTAGGTTTTAAAGATCTAGAAGCCTTCAATACAGCTGTGCTAGCAAAGCAAATCTGGAGGCTGCACCATAACCCAAGTTTCGGAGTGGCTCAAATCCTAAAGTACAAATATTACAGGAATGTTCCAGTACTCTAAGCAAATAAGAACACAAATTCATCCTTTATATGGCAGAGTTTAAGGTCTTCAATAGCTCTTATAAAAGTAGGGGGCCTGTGGAGAGTGGGAACTGGCACTACCATTAATATTTGGCAAGATCAATGGATTTCGGGATCAAATCAACTCTTGCATCCTTCACACTCAGACACTTTGTCCAGCTATCATACAGTTTCTGACTTAATCAATCACACTGAGCATAAATGGCATGAAGATATTCTACAGTAGCTGTTTCCACTTGATCTAGTGAATCTTAACTGTCAAATACCTTTAAGCACCACAGATGCACAAGATAAACTTATCTGGGGCCAGACTTCTAACGTTTGTTTTAATATAAAAAGTGCTTACTATTTACAATAGACCCTCACTAGACAAGTGTAAGGTGAATGCTTTAGAGGATTCCATAGAATTATTATTGGTAGCAAATGTGGTCCATTACCCTCCCAATTAAAGTCAAGTTGTTTATGTGGAAAGTCACACACAACATCTTAACTACTGCACAAAACTTACAAAAAAGAAGGATCATGGCTTCTAATGTGTCTTATTTGTAAAAGTGAGACTGAATCAGTGATCCATCTCTTGTGGAACTGCCCTGCTTCAAATGATGTTTGGACAGATCCAATTGCTCAGTGCATAAGCGACCAAGCCTACTACCTGACTTCAGTTCCTTATGGCTTCATATGACAACTTAGTTAGCTACCCCAAACTTAAAGCTAGTCTGTTTCATCCCTAGAAGAATGTGTTTGAGAAGGAATTTTGTTGTCATGGTCAAGATTTAGAAAGTCCCAAAAGGTGTTCTTAGTGGCTTTAGTAGATTGGGAACTATTTTTATCCTCTCAGATACACACTCCATCGACTGAAGGCCCTGTAGGACCAACACAGCAAGAGTTTAATGGAAAAAACCACCTACCAAAACACTGAAAGCCAATTGGGATGCGTCAATATCTCCTCAACAAAATCAGTGTGACTTAGGTATGATCTTAAGAGATGGGAAAGGGGAAATACTGGTATCTGCGTGTACTAATATCAGACCATATGTGAAGGCAGTGGTTGTAGAATGTTTAGCTCTTAGGAAAGCCATGGAAACCTGCTCAGACTTGGGTTTTATTAGAGTTATATTTGAAGGCAACTCCCAGCTTATAGTAAATGCAATAAACAAGAGTGAAGTGCCGGATGCAGACTATGGAAATCTAATTCTTGATGCTCATAACTTGATGTCTTCTAGGCCTGAATGGACGATTCAATTTGTCAACATAGAAGCAAATATTGTGGCACACCAATTAACAAAGCTTGCTTTGATGTATGAGGAAGAGCATGCTTGGATTGACGATGGTCCAATACATATTATATCTATTATACTTTTGGAGTAGTCCATATAATGTTGGCAGTTGTAAATTGTCTTTGCATTTTCCCATCAATATAAGTTGATCATTTTTTCAAAAAAAACAAGGGGGGTTAAAAGGTAGTTTCAATCCTCCTAGCTAAAAATAAAACAATGATTTGGGAAATTCTAATAGTCTCGAGATCCTTAATGTAAAACTCATATTGTAACCCTCATTTGATGTTGCGTGCAGTTATATATATCAACTAATTTTCTTTTATGTGAAAACATATGGTGAAGCAAATTATATTATATGCAGATACAAAAATTTGAAAAATTAAATGCAGCTTTGATGTAGATCAACACTATCTTTAACGTGATAATTGCTTCCACTCGAAAGAACTTGTTACTAGCTTATAAGCAATTTACTTTAAGAATATAATAAAGTTACCAACTGTAGATAACAATTTTAAAGATTTTCCTTTAGAATTTCTCACAAAATTATATAAGTGACTCAAAATATAAGAGATGAAATGTTAAAATTTGTGGGCCTCATACTTTATTTATAAAGAATGAAATGATACAATGTAAAATCTCACTACTCTTAACTTGTGACTTTTCAACTGACAATTACTAATTTAAAGATCATGATATTTCACTTCAAGACCAAATGAACTAGTGGTCAAGCACCTCTCTTGAGGAAGGGAAGGTGCAATTAATTTTTAAAGCATTGCACCCTATTAAAATGCCTATTTGGCCCACGTGCAAGGCTTGGCCTGCCCAAGCATTGCGTCTGGACAAATCCAATGCTTCACTTATTCTACGAAATAAATCAAAGTACATTTGTGGAGTTTCAAACTCCTAAGTACCCTTTCATTTGAAACAATATCATTACTACTGAACTAATACATCTCTTTGAGATAGTGGTCCACAAATATAAATATATAATAACTTATATGCAGTAAATTCACGAAACATGATGCATTTCTTTCTTTAAGAGGCTAATGAGAGGTGGATTCTTTTTTCCTTATATATGCAAAATAGGGTCGAGAGTTAAGTACCCCAACTGATCCCATATACGATGAGAACGGTATGTTACTCCAAAGAAGTAAAAACTTGTATTTTCCCAAAATGCAACGTCTCATGAAAAATCCTGGTTGTACATAATGGGTGCGTGGGTAGTACTTAATGGCTTTGCTTTCAATGGCAGATGATCATCATGTAATTGGAAAGGGAAAATGAACCAAAAGATGAGGTAGTACTGAGCCCAATATTGCCATACACTTCTCAAACTAGAATATTAATATATATATATATATATATATAGTCGTCTTAGAAAATTTCTAGAGTACATGTTTGCATATATATGCAGGCCAGGGGGATTGAGCGACAAAACTCCCTCATCAATCCCTTTCGATATGTCAACATGCAACATCAGGCGTATGTACTTGGTTTTGTACATTGTTAATTGATATAAGCTTGGCTCATTGCTAGAGAGAGAGAGAGAGAGAGAGAGAGAGAGAGCAATAAAAGTAAGAAAAACAAGAGCAAGGCTCATGATGAGCGACAACATTTCCAATTATACAAGAAATCAATACAAAAAATAATATTTATCTAACAGGTACATATAATATGAAGCTAAAAAAAAAAAGTACATATAATATGAAACTGCAAGAACAATGACAGTACGTGCTGATATATATATATATATATATAGTTATAGTTATATATATAAAATATCCACGAGGCCAATTAGAGATGATCATCTATTAGCCAGTGTGAAAAGGGTTAATCCTCACCGTTCATCGATCAAATATTGCTGCTCACGATCATCACAACGTACTGCCTCTCTTCGGATCTCTATAATGAAATGATCTTTCTTTTGTCTCTACATTACTGCTAATCGATAATTAAAACTCAAAGATTAAACTTTAAAGTACATCTATGATTTATACCATGGGGATGACCTGAGAGAATCACCCTCCCTTACGTATATACAATACATATACGTACCACCATCCCTTCAGTTATTTTTTTAGTCACCACGAGAAGTTACCATGCATTTAAATTACAGATATGCCCTCCCGACGATCAGCAAGCATAAAACTCGACGAGTTCGTCCAGTGACTCGGGCTGTGGATCGGCATTCTCGAGCATCCAGAGCAAGTGCTCAAACAAGACCACCTCACAAGACACGTTGACCGTCTCTTCAGAGTCGCCGGCGGCCGATCTTTCCACGAGCTCCCTGAAGAGCGGGTGGTCAACCACGTCGGAGCCGACGAGGTAGCGCCGGCGTGACTTTCCGACGTAGACTGGGTGGAGGTCCCTGGAGATGGCACTGGAGGAATCATCGTCTCCGACAGAGGAGATGGAGCTGATGTTGGCCCGACGGCTAGCAGCTTGCTTGCTGAAAGAGTTCCATTTCTTGAGAACTGACTTGAGCTTGGTTAGCTTGTCACCTTTTGCCATCGATCTTTTACGCTATATATATTTCTAGTATTTGATCTTGGTTTCGAGGAAATTAAGAATGAGACAGAAAGAGGTTTTGGAAAGGAAGCTGGCCGGAGAGTTGGGATCTTGGCATGGGGACTGAGAAATGGCAGGGAAGGTTCGTGTATATATATAGGATGGGAGAGGACTGAAATGGCCATTATAAACTTGATTGCATTTCTGAAAAAGGCATAATATTATAATTTGCGGGTACTGTTTCTTTGTTGTGTGATATAATTAATTTGGAAAAGAGTAGTGACTTACAAATTCTATTTTTTTTTTAACATAAAAAAAGTGGGGATTATACTGAAAAAATATAGAGAAATGCTATTTTCTTGAATTTTTGTTTTGAAAATTTCTCCCAAATGTTAAAAAAATTTATTTATATGTATTTTTTTTATTTATTGATGGAAGTACTTTCTATTGGGAGAATGTAGGAGTAGCAATGAAGGGAATTTTACATAAATAAATAGAATTCTAAAAATAGATTCTTTATGATCCGTCGTTATAAAAAAATTATTTATTTATAATTAGTTATTTTTAATAAATTAATTATTTATAATTAAAATAAGTTGTAAATAATTGTTTTTCACAAATAATTAGTCAAAAAAAAATAGATTTTTCTTGTAATGTACAAAGAAAGATGAGAAAAGAAAGAGAAATGAATGAAAAAGAAAAAGAAATCCGCAGCCCATACTTAATTTTGAAAAGAAAAACTATAGTAATACATGGTAAGTTTCAGCAGTACTTATTCGAGATCAGAGCCTTTTGTGCACTTTTGCTGTTTCTTTATCCACCAAGATATAAAAAAAATTGTAGGTTTCAATAACAAATGATGGAATCCTCTACTGAGAGCCAAAGCTAATTGTAATTATCTATTTAATATATTTTTATTTTATTGAGGAAAGTGGTGGGTGAAAGCGACAGGCATGTGCAAGAGTATGGTGATCATGAAGGTCTCCGACCTATTAATATATTATTATATCCAGATTTTAATATTTTTCTCTTTACAAAAAATTCCAAAAGGTAAACTAATTAATTATACGAAGAGGATGCCCTCTACTTTCTAAAATATGGAACAACCGGTGCTAACCACCAGCAAGAGAATATATAGTGGCCTCGGATCATGACTAATTGAATTTTGGAAGACCAGACTAATATTATAATAATTAAATATTTTTTTAAATAATTGTATTAACAAGAGGCCGTTCACTTAGGAATGAATAGTGCACGTCTGTGGTATAATGATTAATTAGATGAAAGATTATATATAAAGGAAAGACTAAGAATATTTAACGTTTAATTCTTAGCTTCTGACTTTTGTAAAGATATTATTCTTTTGTTTTCAGCTTCTATGAAATTTTAACAACTTTATTATGGATTTTAATTTGGAAGTTAATTAAATGCAGTAGTATTACTGTCATTGGGGGCAAAATCATGATGCTTATAAGTATCATTTTCCTTACACACACATATATATATATATTATAAGAAAATTACTTATAATTTTCAATTAGACGTTATTTCTAACAAAATGATTATTTCTATCTAAAATAAGTCTATTTTCATCTTAAATAATCAAATATCCATTTTTTTTTTTGTAGTGACGTACGTGACTAGCTAGCACGCTTGATGAGATACATATTCTAACTTAAATCCAACACATGATATACGTAGTGTGATCGATCCTGGAAATTCTGGTTTGTTTTTAGAGATGAGATGAGATGAGATAAAAATTAAAAAAAGAATAAAATATTATTATAATATATTTTTTTAATATTAGTTTTATTTTGGTATTTGAAAAATATGTTTTAAAATTTGAAAAAGTTAAATTTTTTATTATATTTTGTATGGAGATTTAAAAAAATGTAATAATGAGTTTGAAATATATTTTAAATTTTTGATTTCATCTATGTAAGCAAACCGGGATCATTGGGGTGCACATCTTTAATAAAGGATTGAATAATAAAGCAGCAGCTTGTGGAGTATGAATTACTAATATTTTCTCGGCCAGCTGCATGCGGCACTGATCATCTCCGTGGGAGCTAATTGATATATAAATAGAATAGTAAATAAGTTTTAATTACATGGAATGTAATTCTGTGTTTACATCAATAACTCCAACTAATTAGATTACAAAGGGTTATCATCAACAGGATCATGAGTATCTGAAGTGATCTTGTGTTTATCAGTTGAGACTTTAAGGTGGGTTTAAAGACACAAATAAGAGAATTGAAATGAATAGATGACAGAATGGGAAAGTAGCCTAACAAACAAACTAAAAACATTATAGCTAAGTTGATAAACCTAACAAGATGGCATGACTTTATAATTAATTTACTTTCTAATATATGAGTAATGTTTTTTTTTTCTTAAATGTGCCAATAAGAAAATATAAATTACTAAGGTATGCAAACATTAGAAATTGAGCTTTGCTACACATAATAAGCCCACACTCCACACACCACACATTTTTTTTAATTTTTTAATTTTTTACAAATTTTTTCTGAATTTAGAAAAATAGAAAAATAGAAAAATCAATTCAATATAGAAAGACTTATTGATAAATCTTTGTTAAATCAAGTCAAGCAAAAGACTTAATTGAAAGATATTACTGATAAGAAATTTGGAACGTACTTCAGATTCGCAAATATCATCTCTCATAAAAAAGGATCATGCACAGAGTTTTGTGCTCCTTGTAATTCCAGAAACTATAGGGAAGAATTAAATCTTTTATCTTTCCCAATGGCACGAGTTTTATAAGTCTTTCAAAAGAATAAGACTTCTCTCTTTCTCACTCATGTAAAAGTTTAAATGGAACTAATTAATTAGGTCTTGTTTGATTACACAGTTCAGATGAAATTGGATATATAAGATATTTTGAATAGTAATAAACTTTTGAGTTAAGATTATGAGATGATTTGTACAAATGGATATATATATGTTTGGATAGTAAGATATGATGAAATTATTTGAACTTTTTGAAATTTTGATAAAATGGTGGGTTAATCCATCAATGATAAAAAAGTATTTTTAATTGTTGGATAATAATTATGAATATATTAAAAAGTAAGTGATATATTATTAATTTAAATACCCATAAATATATTTAAATTCCAAAATTAATATTCTAAAAAATATTATTCAATATTCTAAACAATATCAATTTGTTTGTTAAAATATATTATTTTAATTATCAATTATATATTATTCTATATATATTGTAATTATATATTAGAATAAAACTAAACTAAGAAATATATATATTAAAAAATTCTGGACTATCGCAGAGGGGTTTTAGGATGCGCGATGGAATTCAAGGGAGTATGCGTTTGGATTGCCGAGATGATTTTACCATACATATGGTTTTCAATTTATCTTTATTTTATTTGTCTATCCAAACCAGCCTTTAAAATTTAACTTCAAATAATTAGATATGACGTAAATATGAATTTTAAATTCTCCAATCAAAATTGAAACATTGGTTATTCAATAATTAATTAATCATATAAAGTCACCACACAATGTTGGAATATACAAAACCATGTAGAGGAATTAGAATTAAAAGCTTTAGAAGTCAAACAGAGCGCTTCACTTCATACACACGGCAGTTAAGTTAGTTATTCATCAATGTAATTAAGTGGTCCAAATGAAATCTTGTAAATGGTCGTCACAATTTTATAAATAGTCAATAGCATAGAGTCTGTACAGTTTAGCACATTCATTTCCATCTTAATGAGAAGTTTAATTCATCTTCTTCTCCAATTCTCTCTGGTTCAATTTACATGTTTTCTACAATTTTACACACAATTAAAACATAAATTTATATAAAAATTAAATAAAAAAATATATACACTACAAAAAAAACAAGTACTCGTGACAAATTATTTATTACAAAGATGACTATTTACTGCGAAAATAAACTCATTTTAGTAGAGAATAATTAGTCACAAATAATCAATTTTCTTGTAGTGATATGGAGTGACACCAGCCACCTGAAGGGGTGGCTCCTCTAATATGGGCCGGTTGACCACCTCTTGCCAAAGCAGTAAGATCCACCCTTAGGCAAGGAAATCTTTGCTACCCATTGTCGTGACAACCATATCGGCCTCCCTGGCACAAGGTGGTTGGCAGAAACCCGTTCACATCGAAGTGATTTTTTGAGCACTCTTATGGTTTCATGGTTTAGCCACCTCTCGGGATGGCAATTGAAATGACAGTTGGTGGTAGTCTTAAAGGCTCGAGCTCTAGGGCGATGAACGTCCTAATCCATCACGACCATGACCAAGACCATGGTGTTGTGGGATGATGAAATGCAGATCATGAGATGAAATGCAGGGAGACAAAATGCGGGGAGACAAAATGCAGAGGGTTTCAACATCGGATATGGGTCAGAGATGACGTCCAATGGAGGGGAGGGAAAGAAGAGAGACGAAATGCAGGGATTTGGAGGGGAGACGAAAAGCGGGGTTGGTTGTAGCAGAGTGTAAATGAGTTTCAAGAAAGAAAAAAAAAAACTCTACAATGTTTCACGTCAAGCGAGAAGCAAAAACAGCGGTTGTAGCATTTTTAAATTTTTTGTAATAATAAAATAATAAAAAATTGTAAAAAACAAATAAAAAATAAAAATAAAATAATGAATAGAGAATACTTGATATTCAAATAGTGTCTTAAATTCCAACGTTGCATTTAGTTGTCGAGAAGTTTTGAGAAATTTTGAGAATCTCTATGAATAGTTTGAGAAGAGATTGAAAAAAATTTGTGGATTCCAATGAGAATATTTTGAATTTTTTGGATGTATGAAATGTTTTGAGAAAACTTTGAGATAGATGATGTTGTAAAAACTGTGGGTCTCATTAATAAAGTGATAAAGACAAATACATGTCTCTTGAACGAAATGGCCTCGTTTCATGCTTCATCTGTCGATTTTGCTCCTCTTCGGATCTTCAACTAGTGCATTGACACCAAGGCCACCAAACCCTAGAATTTCTTCAACCGAGTAATACTACTGGTGCGTCTGCTGGCCATAAAATTGACTTTGCTCAAATTAATTTCTTAATCAGTACTTTGCTCAAATTGAAGCTCGATTTATGGGTAATTTGTACTTATTTTTTCATTTGTGTTTGGGAAATTAAATATAAAATGAAAAAATAATATAAAATATAAAAAAATGGGTGAGACATAGAAGGAAGAATGGACCAAGTTTGTATTTTTATTTGGAACTTGTTAGCGAAATAGGTCTGAGGCATAAGTTTATTGGGGCCTCTGCTTTGTCGCATCTTCTTCTTAGACCCATTTTGCTGGAAGATAAATTAAAAAACTTCGTTTTCAAACAGAGCACCAAATGAAACAGAGCCCAAGATAAAAAAAGAAATTAAGAGATTGCATTAAGGGAGAAAGATAGAACAAGAAACGGTGCGCCTAGCACCAGTACCTTTCAAAAAGCGTCTTCAATTTACCTGATGAGTGATGAGAAATCAAAGTTCAACCAAATTTATCTAATATTGACATTGACATGCACATAATACAACGAGCAGAGTTATAATTAAGTTTTGTTTTGTTTTATATTCTGCTTCTTCTGGGAAACAAAGAACCTATGTTTGATGAATTTGCTTGTACAAATATTGTAAAAAAAAAAAAAAAACTGAGAGAATAAATATATTATTTTATAAAAGGTGTTCATAAATGGATTTTGGAAAACATTTTTTTTTTTTTAATAAACATAAAGATAAAGAGCACCAGACTTCTATTTATATGGTTTGCGAATTAATAAACATTTTTGCTCCTTTAATTATCTCATTAGCTATATGGTTTGCGAATCTCATTTTTGTTATAATTGATATTTTAAGTGTAAAATCACCATTTGTCTTAAAAATTTAAAGCTTAAATTTTTAGAAAAATGTAAACTTTATGATCTTAACATTTTTTCTCATTTGTAGACTAGATTTTCTCTTAATTAGTAAGTCTAACAAGTGAAATATTTAATTAAATGGGATAGAGTATAGAGTCAGGATTTGAACTTAAGATATTTGCTCTGATACTATGAGAAATCACCACGTGTCTAAAAAATTTAAGCTTTTAAAAATATTACATATTATTATTTTATATCTTAACATTAAAGAGTGCACAATATAATCTTCTTATTAGATCAGCTCATTTTCAAACCAATTATAAGAAATTATTAGACACCAAACAATATCTTGTCTTGCTTAATTTCTATTAATGCGCGTTAATTAGAGAGATTGTACTATGAGAAGTGATAGGGGTACTACTATTTTACTATTATTTTATAATTTATTAGTGTATTTAAAATTTTTTATTTTTTTATTATTTTTTTGAAGTATTTTTTAAAAATTTTTAATCATTACAAAAAAATAAAATAAATATAAAATTTTACTAATATTCATTTTCTTAATTATTAAATAAAATTAAAAATTAAAAAAATTAAATATAAAAAAAATATAAATAAGTAGTAAAATAGTAGGGGTGATATCTTTATGGTTGTGTCTATATACTCACCGAACCAATCTGATCGAGCTTGTCATGTCGATGCTGTTTTTAGATATAAAACGAAACTGATTTATTGAATTAATAAGTACACCCATTAATTTTGAAAGACAGACAAGAATTAAACTTATATAGAAAAACGTGGGTGAGTGAGACGGCCAAAAGAGACAAAGGTACTGTCGATCAAGATTCTTCATGCATGCCTTTGTTAAAACAACCTGCATTACATGTCTAGAGATCGAATGGTGTCATGAGATTGGGCTGAAAGATGTTCAGGTTTTGTCAGAATCAATGAACAGAAGCTTATTTTGGAGGGTAATGGAGTTTGATTCTCTTTTGGAAACACAATCTTATATTTGCAGGATATGCAATCAATAATATTACATAAACAGAAGCGTAGAACTGATCACAGTATCACAACAACTCTCTCTCTTTCTCTCTCTCTCTCTCTCTCTCTCTTCTGCTGTGCTTACAAAATTCAGGAAGAAATCGTTTTGAGATTATGGAGGTTTTAGGCATGTGCATGCTTAAGGTTATGCTCAATCTCGGCAAAACAATGCAAACCTTTGTCAGGAAGCTGCTCAAATGCTCCCGACAAGCACACACACAGCTTACCAGTATAAACATCAGAATCTCGTCATTAAAAACCGAGCATATTATAAAGAAATCTCAATTTAGAGGCCAATTAATTAATTGGTTCATATAGATAAACATTACATGCATGCTGCACGTGGATCACTCGATCATCATTACACGTAACAACCTAATTTATGGTTAATCATCAACATGGGGCCGGACAGCTTCGATTTTTTACCTCCCCAGCTCACGTGTATGCATTTGGCCAACAGTGCATTTACATTGCAGGTTTGCATGATATTTATGAATGCAAATGCAAACTTATTTTTTTTTATATATTTAAGAGAGAGAGGTTTCGAATTCTAAATTTTCATTTTAGAGGTTGAGATTATGTCAATCGACTATAGATCTTTAGCTATAAATGCAATTTGACCATTGGTAGAATTGACAAATTTTTATTATATGATATCATATAATAAAAATTTGGTCATTTTAATACGTACCCTATATTTTATATTAAACAGTTAGATCGAGAATATCCTACTGTATAGTACTGTAAATTGACGTGCTCATTTTTTTTTATCTCGACTGATTTAAAATCTTTGCGTTACATATGTATGTGCCAATCATATATTTAACGAGGCCCATGCATCTTCCGCAAAAGCGATCAACTCGGTAGGCCCAATCTAAATCAGAATGATGTCCAAGGGCCCAAAGGGGTGTGATGAAATAAATCATGTGCTCAATTCGCTTCCCGTCCAAATAAGTGCGATGCCGACTGCCGAGTACTTCGAAAAAGAGGGGTAACTCCATTTAAGAGGGAACATGTGATGGAACTTTCGCATGTATATAAGTGACTCGATCTCGATCCGCCATTGATCCTCAGACAGATTGTGTGCTACACATCGCATCTCAAGTATGGAGTGCAGTGAGGTTGGTGTTGGACGGCTAGCTGTATGATTGTTAAATAATCGAGTTGAGTCACTCTTATATTAGTGGGCCTTAATTGGGTCAAGCCGACTTTAATTGAATATATTTGGTCCATTAATCAAGCAAGTTTTTATTTTCACAATAGAGAATTTATTCTTGTGAATAGGATATATATATATATATATATACTAGGTGAACGTAACGTGCAATGCACGTTAGCTTAATTTGCTTAATTAATTTATATTGGAATAATTTTTTATTAATAACTATGTATTGACGATTTTGGTTTAAATAGAAATAATTTGTGACCTAAAATTGAGAAACACTCATATATTATAAAAGAAGAGTATTAATAAAAACAACAATATAGTAAATAACACTCACATTAAGGAATCTTACCATTTATCATTCTTTTAAAGAAAGAAATGATTGTTTCAATTGTTGGATAATATTCTACACAAACAAAATAAAATAAGTAAATAACAATTACTTAATGTGAAATACACACACTGTGCAGTTTAAATGTTATATATAATTCAATTAATTGAAATGCTTAATTAAATTAATAATAACATTATAAAATACTATGAAAATGGAATCTAACAAAAACAAATTTGTGAAACTTATTTCCCTATTACAATTAAATACCAACTTAGATTTAAAAGCAGGCACCAAGTAAATAATATAGATATTTATAATATAATATAAAATAAAATAAATGCACTTACAAGTATTTGAATTGAGATTGGTGTGTCTTATATATGTTGAGATATTTTGATGCAGAGAATAATCCCTATTTAGACAAAAATAATCCAAAATAATAACAACAATGATTATTAGTAACAGACGGATATTATGTAAATAAGAAAAGTTAAAATTCAATATTACGTTGCTACCTAACAATAAATACAAGTATTTGCTTAATTTTAATTTTTTTTAAGAATTTTTATTTTTTAAGAATTAATTTTTGATTAATAACAACGTAATACTTTTGAATAAGTAAATTTTATTTCTAACTTAAATTTGTCGGTTACTCATAATATTCTAAATGACAAATAGAAGAAGAACATTAATAAAAATAATAGCATAGTCCCATAAATAAACATTTCCCATAATTTTAATTGTAAGATAATTCTAAGATAACGAGTTAACATTTTCCTCATCTTACATCATCTTAATAAAAACATTAAAATACTTATATTTTTTCTTCCTTAATTTCTCTGGATCTGCAACCTAAACTCTATTCATCTACAATAACAATAAAAAGTACAAAATGGTCATAGGACATTAACGACTTCTATTTTTTTTTTAAATATAATATTAAGTTTGAGATAAGCATCAGAATATAAATTAAAATGAATAAAATTTTTTTATGATAATGTAAAATTTATTTATTTCTAATATTTTAAATGAATAATATAATATTTTATGTGTAATTGATATGTTAAGTAAAAAAAAATCTAGCGCAATAGTATAGTGAGTTTCTTAGCTTTAAAAAAATACAAACAGCCAAAATACAATGTAAATTTTATTCGATTGTAATAGCAGTAAAATTATACAAACAAATCATAGGACATTAGCAAATTATATTTTTTTTAAATATAATTACTAAATTTTAAATATTTATTAGAGGATAGATTAAAACAAATAAGATTTTACAACAATGTATGTTTATTTCTATAATATTTTAAATGAATAATAGAATTTTTCGTGCAATTGATGTATTAGGTAAAAAATCTTAAATAAAGTATGTCTTATTAGTTATATTCTATAAACACATGACAGTCTATATGTCTTATTAGTTATATTCTATATGCACGCGGATCCAAAATGTTAAACTGTGCCGTTTCCCCTTGTATATATGTATATATGGACACGTACGGTGTCGTTTAAGTTTTAACCGATGGAAACCCTAGAACGCAGCCGACTATAAGTTCGTTTTTATGCTGGGCTCGTCTCTTCCAGATTCTTCTCTTCCTTCTCTTCTTATTTTTCCTATTTCCCTCATCCTCCTCTCTTGTCGTCTACCATTTTTTTAGCCTTTTGTTACTTTTCTACTCTTCTCGACAAAGGAACAACACTCATGAACTTTCATTTACCTTATTTGTATGTGTTTAAGTTATTTTGTCGTTCCTTTTTTGTTTTCTGGAACAATGTTAATCCGAGAATCGATTTTTCGGATACTTTTTCTTGCCATTTACCTGTTAGATATTTGTTAGAAAAAAATACTTATTTACTTGTTAACATTTTTATTTTGTGAATTCATATAGATCCGAGATTATATTTGTTGGATAATTTTCTTTTTCTTCTTTTATTTTGTTATATATCTGTAATTTTTTTTAGCTGCAATCAAATTTTCGCTTGGATATTTTTTTGGGGGGCTTTGTATGGCTTTTTTTTTGTGCCGTGTGTAGAGTAATGGATAAACTTTCTTGATCTGTGATACATTATTGTTTTATCACCCGCACCAAACCTCTACTTTCCCCTTTCTATTTCTTCTCTACCTTTCTTCTCTTCTACATTCTTGTGTATGCTAACTTGTTAGTTTGTTTTCTGCAGATCTAGGATTTTCCATTCAAACAATCGCAAGGCAGAAACATCCAACCCTGAGTCTCAGATACATGTTCTTTATTTTTTTCCCCTCTAGATGCATATTAAAATCAGAATATGAATTAAGATAAAAATGAAATAAAATGAAAATGAAGACAAAATTTCACAAAGAATTTGTTTATTTTTTGTAATGCATATTAAAAAAGAAGAAGATGAAGTTTAAAAAAACAATATAATTGCAGCCAAAACTTCATTAATATACATTGTTTCAAAGGAAAAAGGTGCCTCAAAGTTTAGTTTTTTTCTTTTTATTAAGATCAATTATATATATATATATATATGTATATATCTCTGGAATGGGAGAATTCAGTAAATGATATCAAAATGTTTAAAACTACTAAATGAAGTAGATGTTTTGTATGGCTGATAAGTATTCTTGGAATATACAATGCCATATCCAAGCATTGGAAATGAAATCCTGAGAAGCCAAACAGAAGTCTCATTCTATTAAGATAGTTGGAAATAAGTTAAGTTAGTTGTATAGATGGCAATCTAATGTAAAGATATTCTTAGAGTATAAATACTGTAGTTGTATATTCATTCAAGTTAAGTTCTTCGTAATACAAAGTTCATAAGGTTTTCTTCTTCATTTGACTTCTCGATTCTCTGTTATCATAAAAAATTTCCACCTCTTTATTTTAGAGTTTATTGTTCATTTCTCTTTGAAATTTATTAATAATATAATATGTATATTCCATAATTTTAGCAAATTTGTCTATAATGAGTTTGATACAATAGTTGTTTATAATATTATATTATAATTTGTAATATGAGTTTTTAATCTTAAATATTTAAATTTATTGAATATTTTGATACAGTTATTGAATTATATCTATTGGCTGTTTATTTTATATTATTATGTTATTCTTTTTTTTTTAATTTTTTTTTTACTCTTACTTGGTTTTGACTTGGTGCATGTTTATTTATAGTGTTTTAACTTATTGGGCCGTTTGTGAGTGGGTGGGTTGGGCCCAACCCGAGCCCCTTTATTCAGCACCTCCCCCGGACCCCCAAGTTCGCAAAACGTTGCCGTTTTGCGAGACGTATAAAACTGAAATCCTAGGGCTTCAGCTCATTAGGACATTAGTTTAACTTTCGGACTATATATTATTATTCTGCAACTAATTTCCACCTTCATATTTGTAACCTACTTAGTATACTTTCATAAGGTGTTTTGTTGAACTTTGTAATGCCCACTCGTGTTCTTTGTCTGTAGTAAGCCATGTACGTTTTCCTTTCTTTCTTATATACCTTGAATGTTGCTGAGAAAAGTTGGGAAAATAAAATTAAGGACTCCCAGAAAAATCTGGAGGTTATTTTTATTAATATTTTTTTTTTATTAATGATCCTCCAAAATCTCATTTCTTTGATTTGATTTATTTTGTTTTGCAGTCGTGTAATCAGCGATGGGAGGACATTGCAGTTAAAAGCGAGTATCATTGTAAGTTATTATTTGATGATTTCTTTTAAAACGGCATTCCTATTTTTATATTTGTAAGCATATTTTATTATATATTGTTTTATGTTTGCGGATTATATATTGTTTTCTGGTTTTCAATCCCCTTTTTTTTTATAGGACAATTATTCTATTTCCATTCTGAGTGCATGTTGTATTATTTGTAAGCATCTATTTAATTAAATCCATACATGTTGTATTATTTGCGAGCTTACTTTCAAATAACAAAACAGATTATGTTTGTTCTTCTGTTTGGTCATTTATCTGATATGTTTATTTTTATTCTACAGGACAGTCCACTTAAAAGGGTGTTATCGTGTTTAATTCCTTATTCTGTGTTATTATTTGAGTTTGTAAGTTTTATTCCCTGTTTTCAGATTTTATAGATTCTTATATTTTGTTATTTCTTAAAATCTAGCCATGGTTTTTGGTTTTGATAATTTTTTTTAAAAACTTCATCTTCTATTTTCTTCCATCAAATCCGAGATCATACTTCCAAATTTGTTTTCTTCCTTTTTCTGTGTCATTATTTTGCATGTTCTTCCATTTAGTTTTTTTTTATTAAAATGTAATTTAAAAAACAAACTGTAACTTCATCTTTTATTGTTGGTGTTTTGTTTTCAGCTTTTAGTTGGAAGGCTTCAAAGCTAAGCATTTCTTTCTTTCAACTTTGTAAGTATTTGTTTTAATTTCAGTACTCTGTTTCTTTGTTTTATTGTCAAATTTGTTTTCTTCCTTTTTCTGTGTCATTATTTTGCATGTTCTTCTATTTAGTTTTTTTTTATTAAAATGTAATTTAAAAAACAAACTGTAACTTCATCTTCTATTGTTGGTGTTTTATTTTCAGCTTTTAGTTGGAAGGCTTCAAAGCTAAGCATTTCTTTCTTTCAACTTTATAAGTATTTGTTTTAATTTCAGTACTCTGTTTCTTTGTTTTATTGTGGTTTCATGCCTTGATTTATTCATTGATGGTTATAATTGTTTATTCATACTAACCAAGATGGTTAGAATCCACATACATAGTAATCCAGCTCATTACAAGAGTATAGCTACAATATCTAATGCAAATAAAATACTATCAAAATAGTAACAAGATATTTTTTTAATAGGTAAATAAACAAAGCCCAAGTGTACAGAATGTGAATTGTGAAGTGAAACTATTATTAAGTGAAACATGAAGTATTTGATTTTTTTTGTTTACTGTCATTTTATGCCTTCTTTTATTCATTGATGGTTAAATTGTTTGTTTATATGGTTTAATTATTTAAGATTTGTTTATGCATCTTATTCATTTATCCATTGGCCTATGTATATGATTCTTTTCATTTAAATTTTTCACAGGCCTGACCCAAAAGACCGGATCACAATCCAAATTCTATAAAAATATAAAGAAACAAACAAACAAATAGATAATTTAGATTACATCGAAAAGTTTTTGTCAAACTGACAGAAATAAACTGAAAATGAGTGCATAATGATGTAAAAGAAGCAATCTGAGAGAAAAAAGGATTATTAGTATAGATGAATACCTTCAACAGAGTAAATGATTGCTTGTGAGTCTGAACAATGCTGCACGTCAATGACCTGGGATTGAGAGATTGTCAGGGTTTTCTTCAATTTTTGTTCTTGTTTTTTGATGTATTATCAGCAAATTACACCTTTAAATCTGTAATTCTAAATTTAATGTGTAATTGTAAATTTAATGCAGTCTTTTAACATTACTTCAACGATATTAGTGTGTAATATAGTAAATACTATGAATCAGACCATGCATCCATGGCAGATGGATGGACACAATTTTAATTGTATATTAAACAGATTTAAACGGTAATTATGAATTTAATTTGTAATTGTCAATTTAATGGAGCCTTTTAATATTATTTTACCGATATTAGTGTCAAATAGAGCAAATACAATGAAGTACAGCATGCATATTAAATTCGAACGTTGTATTTAGAAGAATTTCAGTGGGGAGGAGAATGCGGAAGAATTCCATATTAAATTCCATATTAAATGGACGTAAAGCAGTCGGCATACATCTATTTAATAGACGTTATAAACAATAAATATTTATATTCCATATTAAATAGACATAAAAGCAGTCGGCACACATATTTAACAGGCCTTATAAACAATAAATATTAAATGGACGTAAAGCACTCGGAACTCATATTTAACAGACGTTATAAAGAAGAAATTGTATACAGTTATAATAAGAAGAATATTTAACAGATCTGTTAAAACAAGAAATTCTGTTAGATAGGCTCTTTATATATAGATCTAGGGTTTAGGGTTTAGGGTTTAGGGTTTAGGGTTTAGAATCCACATACATAGTAATCCAGCTCATTACAAGAGTATAGCTACAATATCTAATGCAAATAAAATACTATCAAAATAGTAACAAGATATTTTTTTAATAGGTAAATAAACAAAGCCCAAGTGTACAGAATGTGAATTGTGAAGTGAAACTATTATTAAGTGAAACATGAAGTATTTGATTTTTTTTGTTTACTGTCATTTTATGCCTTCTTTTATTCATTGATGGTTAAATTGTTTGTTTATATGGTTTAATTATTTAAGATTTGTTTATGCATCTTATTCATTTATCCATTGGCCTATGTATATGATTCTTTTCATTTAAATTTTTCACAGGCCTGACCCAAAAGACCGGATCACAATCCAAATTCTATAAAAATATAAAGAAACAAACAAACAAATAGATAATTTAGATTACATCGAAAAGTTTTTGTCAAACTGACAGAAATAAACTGAAAATGAGTGCATAATGATGTAAAAGAAGCAATCTGAGAGAAAAAAGGATTATTAGTATAGATGAATACCTTCAACAGAGTAAATGATTGCTTGTGAGTCTGAACAATGCTGCACGTCAATGACCTGGGATTGAGAGATTGTCAGGGTTTTCTTCAATTTTTGTTCTTGTTTTTTGATGTATTATCAGCAAATTACACCTTTAAATCTGTAATTCTAAATTTAATGTGTAATTGTAAATTTAATGCAGTCTTTTAACATTACTTCAACGATATTAGTGTGTAATATAGTAAATACTATGAATCAGACCATGCATCCATGGCAGATGGATGGACACAATTTTAATTGTATATTAAACAGATTTAAACGGTAATTATGAATTTAATTTGTAATTGTCAATTTAATGGAGCCTTTTAATATTATTTTACCGATATTAGTGTCAAATAGAGCAAATACAATGAAGTACAGCATGCATATTAAATTCGAACGTTGTATTTAGAAGAATTTCAGTGGGGAGGAGAATGCGGAAGAATTCCATATTAAATTCCATATTAAATGGACGTAAAGCAGTCGGCATACATCTATTTAATAGACGTTATAAACAATAAATATTTATATTCCATATTAAATAGACATAAAAGCAGTCGGCACACATATTTAACAGGCCTTATAAACAATAAATATTAAATGGACGTAAAGCACTCGGAACTCATATTTAACAGACGTTATAAAGAAGAAATTGTATACAGTTATAATAAGAAGAATATTTAACAGATCTGTTAAAACAAGAAATTCTGTTAGATAGGCTCTTTATATATAGATAGATATATGGAATTGAAATATTCTAGAATGCACCCGGAAGGAGGACACGAAACGCACACCCTCCATATCATCGATATTGAAAAGTACATACATTTGAAAAGTAGGAGTTTCTCAAGTATTTTTAAAATATTTACTGATATTCATTATTTTTTTTTTATTTTTTATTTATTTTTATTATTATTTATTATTTTTTTATTACTATTTAATATTTTATTATTATTTTTTACCTTCATTTTATTACTAATCACAATTTTTCTCAACATCTAAATGTAACAAATCCTTGGCTTTCTTGCACCATCCTTCTGTTTCCTTTTGTATATTTTGCCTTTTTTTTAATTCAATTTTTCCATGGCAGAATGCAATGAGATACACAGTCATGAGGGATAGAGCTTAGGTCGTAGTGTGTCTAAGATCTCCTATTTTATTTAAATAGATAACTCTATTAATGTTTTTAGGCAGTTGACATTGCCATGACGAAATAACTTCTATTGTGGTTTAATCTTTTTTTCCTGATGCACCACATGGTCATAAAGATCTGCATTCAAATTGCAGATATCGTTAATTTTTCTACAAGCTTGTTTAAATTAGTATTTATCTACTGTAAATACGAGTATATGATCTTTGATTCATCTATGATAGTTGTTAGGTTTGCTCCTTTCTTGAATCCCACATAAGAGAGATAGAAAGAGGGGGCAAGACCATGAGCTTAAAAAAGAAAATCAATCCTCCTTAGTTTAAATACACCAGTTAAAAACTTATCTAATAACTTTTGATTTTACAAAAATTCTTCTGTTGTCATTTTTGTATGTAAAAAGAAAAAGATGTGAAAGTTAAAGTTTTATTAGTGAGAAAATTTTTGTAGATGTCGTTGGGGTAAGGAGAAAAATTATGTGATTATAACAATTTTTCACATAGTAGATTTTCTTCTTTACGCCTAGTGGTTTTTCTCCTGTTTTGAAAAATTTTCACGTAAATTCTTGTGTTGTATTTATTTCTCTATTTTTCTTGGTGCTATGTCAAAAGTAGATCCTGGTGGGAGGAATTTGGGAGGCCTAATTTTCCAACAAGTAGTATCAGAGCCACTAGATTCTTTTGGCGAGGTGGAGCTTTGGTGTGATAGTGTGGATACGTATGATCTAGAGAGGTTATGTTTAGGAGATTGGAAATTTTAAGTGTGTCCGTTGTAACCCTCCAATCTGTCCTGGGAACCTTGGAAAGATTGGTCTTTCTTGAGAACTTAATTAGTGGGTACTATTCATTTCTACATTAAAATTCATCGAGGCAATATCAAGAATGAAGATAAAAAATTTGGTGAAAAATTCAATTTTAGATTGTGACAAGTGCAAGTCAGGGATATTTTAATTCTATCAAGATTATACAAGGGCAAACCAACCCATGAAGTCAGCAATTTGCTGGAGGTGTGGATAATCTGAGCACGTCAAGAAAAATTGTCGAAGAGTTGGAACAGGTTCGACAAGTGGTTCCAAGTCAGTAAATGGAGATACTAGTATAAAGCTAACATCGTATCTCTCTTTATGGAAGATGATGTCTGTTAAAAAGAGACATGTGCATCCTCATGGCATGCCGCTAATCCCAAAGTTGTTATAATAGATGATGTGTTAATGTTAGCAGTTTCACAAGTTTGCACACATGTATTGGTTTGGCATTGATGCAGGGTATGTGGTGAAATTCATGTCGATGGCTGAAGAACTTCCAGAAAAGCCAAACGTGAGAGTTGCACCATAATTTTTCAACAATGTTATTTTTAACATGGACTGAAGTGAAATGTTTAGAATTATTTTATTCTGAGTGAGTATGCTTTTATGGTGGAGCATGATAACGGAAGCTATGAAGATCTTCATTGCGATGGAGCGTGACTGTGAGATTAATCAAAATCGCAAGGTGGAGATTGTTGGGTTTACTCCTTTCTTGAATCACACACGGGAGGGATAGGAAGAAGGGGCAAGACCAATGGGCTTATAAAAGGAAACCAACATTCATTTGTTTAAGAATACTAGTCAGAAACTTATATTGTAACTTTTGACTTTAGAAAAATTATTCTGTTTTCATTTTTATATGTAAAAATGAAAAGAGGTGAAAGTTAAAGTTTTACTAGTGAGGAAGTTTTTGTAGGTGTCATTGAGATGAGAAGAAAAATTGTGTGATTATAACATTTTTTCACATAATAAATTTTCTTCTATGAATCTAGTGGTTTTTGTTTTTTTGTTTTGGAAGTTTTTCATGTAAATTTTTGTGTTGTGTTTATTTCTCTATTTTTCTTAATATTATTTTGTTAAAAGTAGATCCTGATAGAGAAAATTTAGGAGGCCCAGATTCCCAACTATAATTTTGTTCTCATGTCCTTGGTGTTTTTTCCTCTTTCCATCTCCCTCCTAGTAGGAAAAAGATGCTCATGCGTCGAAGCAGAAAAATGCTAGAAGTGTTCCTGCGTTTTTTCTTGGTGAGACAAGCTTTCTATCGAAATTAGCAGAGATTTCTCTAGCTAAACACTACTTTTACATTTTACAATTTTAACCCTACTTGTGATTTCGTGAGCCTCAGAAGGCTTTTCTGTACCATGGCTTTATGGATTTTAAGACTTTGGACATGGAAGAGGTACGCATCTCTATTTATTTTTTAAGTTTGGCTTATCTTCTATTAAATTCATAAGATATGTTGGGTTGAAAAGTGAATGACTAAGACTAAAAAACTAATGGACAATTCAAATTTTGAAATCATGCCAATTCATTTTTTGAAAGTTCTATTTGCAGTCTCTATGTGAGGATTATATATACAGACCCATTTATATATTTCATTAAATTAGAAATTATTGTAATTTGTGAGAGATATTATTATAATTTTAAAAAAAATTAAAGACAAAAATATTCAAACTTGTATAAGCAGTCTCCAAATTCTCATATATTGGTTGACGGCCTTAGGGCTGTTCATCTGGGCTAGATATTTTTCCGGCCCAGTCTGAAATCCTGAAATTCAGATCTCGATTCCGGATCTCGATTCCGGATCTCAACTCATATTTCATCAGAACCGGAAACTGGATTTAACAAAGTGATCTGGATGCGGATTTAAAACCCGGGCACTGGATTTAAAATCCGGTACCCTGTTTTTTTAAACCAAATCCGCATTTTAAAAAATAAACCCCGGTCTCCATCTCTCTCTCACTCTCTACTCTCTCTCTCTCTCTCTATAAGAACGGCAGCAAGAATCTGAAACCCTAGCATCCAATCTCCATCCTCGTGATCCCATCGACGGCGTGACCCCATCACCGGCGTAAATCACGAACTGCAACCCTCTCTCTCTCACATCCGTCTCCTAGACCCATCGCCAAGAAGCTGATCTCGCATCCTCTTCTAAAACAGAAGCAAGTACAACCTCTCAAGAGTGTTCTGATGCTGGGTTTGCCGACGATTTGTGCCGACGAAGGATCCAAGAACAAGATGCCCTAGCCGCGACCACAAGTCCACGATCTGTTTCCCCGCCAGCCTTTTTGAAAAATCTTCCAATTGGTCTCCTAATGTGTTTTCTTAGACCCTTTTCCGTAGAAGTTCACATTGGATATTTGATTTTTAATAGATTTTTGTTTCTAGTTCCAAATTTGCAAGAGGAGATCGAACGACTGTTGGGTGCTTTGTCTGGGTTTTCTTTATCCTTGGGTATGTTTTCTTCTCTCTGTTTTGTTCTTCATTTGTTGATTTTGAGTTTGTTTTGATGAGAATATTTGAGTTAGTTTGTTTTCTGGTTGATCATATCATGGGTGAAGTTTTTTCTCAAATGTTTAATAACTTTGCTCGTTTATGGTATTGGTTGATCATATTATGTTGTTATTTACTAGATCTGCTCTTTTTTGTTAAACATGGCTTAATTTTTTTTAAGTTTTGAGGTTTACTTGCCTTGGTGTTTTTGTAAAATATTATATATTTTTGCTTCCATACTGTAAGTCTATATAATTTGGAAAAAAATATGGGCATGATGGATTGAAGATCATGGATCTTCCCTCCTTACTCAAAGACAGGTCTCTCCATCTACATGTGCAAAGAATTATCTGATATGAACTGTATTGTTTGTATGCCAATGTTCCTCCTTTATTGAACCACAATCTGAACTTGCTGAGTTTTTTATTTTTATTTTTTATTTTTTTATATATATGTTGATGGTTGCAAAGAACGCCTCTCATTTCATGATAAGATAGTGTTTCTTTTAGCATGCCTGACAAGCCAATCCTTTTTTTTAACCCCAAGGATGAATCTGCTTTGAAATTGCCACATCCTAAACATATACTTCATTAAGGACATGGGAACTTGCTTCCTCACCCCCTTGTTTTTTGCTCTCACCTTGTTTCTTAACTCTACTTGCTGCATCTCTAAGAAACATATTTGCATCTCAATCTCAACTGATACCTTTTTTGTTCCTAGATAATATTAGGTAGTACACATACCACCAAATGGTTTATGTCTACCAAGAGGCATATCTATAAAAGAAAGAAAAAAATGCCTACAATCTGTATTACCTGGGTGATGATAGTGATAAGAAAGATGCTTTATTGTTATTTTTGGTTTAGTGTTTGGAACATATTTTTTGGTATGCAATTGGGTTTACTGTGTAATTAATCCATTGATTTACTAGTATTTCTGTTTTCTATATATAAAAAATGCATTATTGGTGTATATGGGATTTTATGCATTTGGCATGGGTGGAATATCATAGATTGTGTTGTAAGAGGTTGGTTTATGTATATATCTTCTTTTTGGGTTTTGTTAATGATGTATATTTTTTTTTCTTGTTAATGGTTTGTTATGTTCTTCATATATTTCCAATAAATATAAAGTGTTGAAGCCAAAAACACCTAGATAGCCTACTTGAAGTTGCTACAAAATCGGATCACTTGAAGTTGTTGCACAGTCGGATCACTTGAAGTTGCTAATTGCTAGAATTATTTTGTAATTCATGTTAGTTTTGTATTTTGTATTGTAATGTAATGTGTAAATAACAAAATAATGTGATATGTAGTGGATTGCATGCATTTTAATTTTTATATATTTTTATTATTCTGAAATATTTTAGTATTATGCTTTTTAATGATATTTTGATATATTTTTTTTATCATTATGGGCCATGGATAATGATAAATATAGGCTTTTTTATATGATAATAAAAAATTTGCTTTTCAACATTACTTGAAAAAATTGAATTAAAATATAATATTTTTGATAAATATCTTCTCCAATTTTTTTCTGAAAAACTAATAATAACAGGCTTTAAAAAAACGAAAACAAAAAAAGCGGTTCAAATCTGGAATTCGGTTTTTAGAACCCATATGGATCTGGGTTCCAACCAGATCACAACCGGATCAATCCGGTTTGGAACCCAAACCAGATTGTAGTCCCAAATTCCAAGCCGGGTTGACCTGGATTTCCAGTCCGAAACCTGCTTGAACACCCATAGACGACCTTTTGTTAAAAAATAACTTTCCATCAGTGAACGTTTTTGGAATGTGTGATGATATCCGTACAATATTTTTACAATATTTTCACAATTTTTAATGTTATAAAGATTTTTTTAAAGTATTTTTTTAACATTCTTAATTATTAAAATAAAATAAAATGAAATATATTTTTATTAATATTTACATTTTTAATCACTAGATAAAATTAAAAATTAAATAAAAAAAGTTGTAAAATAATTATAATTTAATTGTGAGTGTATCATTGTTATTCTGGAATTCGAAGAAACAGTAGTTCTCATTTCCGGATGTAACGTCACTCTGTTCTCTCTGTTAATATTCACTATTCATAGACAGAACCCAACGTCTTGACTCTTTACACAACCTTTTCATTTCTCTTACCATCTCTGCTCTATCCTCTTTCTTTCACTCTCTTGCATCTTTCTCTTTGCCCGACGTCTTCAAAGCAAATCTTTTCTCTCCGTCCTTTTCATTTCTCATTCAATCTGCTCTGTCCTCTTTCTGTCTCTCTCTTGTATCTTTCGCTTCGTTCTCTTTTCATTTCTTCGAAATAGATGGGGTTTTGATGATGATCTCTCTTTTGGAGCAGGAAGAACGACAAGACTGAGACTCGAGAGAGAGGGCCGAACATCGTTGGAGTTTGACAGTCAGCGGTGGAGATTGGGTAACTGAAGGCGATACCTGAAATCCTTATATAAAAGTTGAAACCAATGATCGTCGAGAACGGGAGGTGCGTGGGAGCAAAGTAGATCCATGCCGGCATCAATTTCACCGGCCTCCAACGAGCATCTGATCTTCACTGGTTTATTATTTGCAACATTGGTTTTGTTTTCATTTCATCGATGTGGTTTTTTTGTTCTATTTCGTTATTTACGCATTTTTTTAAAATAAGATTTTTTTTCATTTCGTGATTGGTTTTTCTTTCTGTGAATTTGCGTGTTGTGAGTTATCTATTTTTTGATTTTCTCAATTTGTTATTTGCAATGTGGGTGTTGTTTTCATTTCATTGGCATGATTTTTTTTTTTATTTGGTGTTTCTGTTTCATAAGATCAGAGTAGTGAAGAGCAGAGAAGGGAAGCGGCACTTGGTTTTGTGGAGCAAAGAGAGAAGTATGGAAGGAGCATGTAAAAGGTGACATTAGAAACTACTAGATTTTTCCATGCCTTTTCTATTTATCTATTTTTTATATTTTTGGATCTTAAAAAAATATTACAGATAGTCATATATTTTTCCTCAAGTAAGATGAACAAAAATATTATGGAATATGTAAAATCTTAAATTTGTCATAAGATGGGATTATTCCTACAAGAAAGTAGGTAAATCTGGAACTACTAAATGGATTACTCCTACAAGAAAGTAGGGAAATCTGTAACTACCGAATCTTAATAGGAACGTACAAAACAAGAAATGACCAAATTTTTGGATAGAGAATAATTGAAATGAAAAACAGATATATAGAAACTTATAAAACATGATCAAGAGGATATAAGATATACTTTAATTATAATTATTATTATTATTATTATTCTGTGTCTTCGATAAAGGTGGTCCAAGAATTCATTGACTTTAAGAGTATCATGTAAGGGAGTTTGAAAGGACCTTTGCTGTAAACACGCCACCCCATTCCATTGCTGCTAAGAAGCACATTGGCCAGAGCACAACTATTTTGGATATGCAAGAAGTGGTAAGTTAGCAATTCCTATTTAGTATTTACTCAACCAAACAATACTTAAATCATCAAACAAAGAATGGTAGAAATTCACTCCAAATATTGATTGAAAACCATTTTCTAACTTTGCTTTCTGTCCCATTGTTTGCCCCTATTTTCAATGCATGGTGTAATGTATCTCTAAATGCATGGTGAAAAGTTGTGCTCATGTTATTGATCGATGAGAGTACATAATGACTTCTGGTTTTATTTGAAAATGTTGGGAATTCAATTTCTTTTGTAATCTAAATCTTCTGATATGACTATGAAAATTTGTTTCTGAAATCCAAAGCTAAAGGCTTTTTTTAAGAAAATGGAAGCAATGTTAATATTTTGAATTCAAAAGTGAATATTGATAATTTGATATTCTGTGTAGTTTAATTTTCATGATTTGAAATATAATACTAACAAGTTTTCCTGTTAATCGAGTGCTGGCATCAGAACTTATTTATTAGAAAGATCCTGAGTTTGTCAAGTATTTGATCCTGAATGAAATTATCATTGCTTTTATATGCTTTGTGTTGCACCACCAGAAGTAAATTGGTCTTCTCCTTGTGTATGATGCCTTGATTGATCATTGATCAAGCACAATAAAGTCTGCATAAAGTTTTTAAGTTTGCATAATGGAAGTCATCAAATGGAATTACAGGTCAGGAAAAGACTTATAAACAAAAGTAGAAATAGAGAAAACTCTTGTCTTGGCTTTTGGAATTTCATAACATGGTGTTCATGTTAAATGTGCATATTTGTTGGGTGTTAGAACCTAGGGTCCCTTGGGTTCTATTCCCAAATTTCAGAATAGTTAAAGAGACACTATAGTGGCATTTATAGCTTAGTTTTATAAGGGACTATGATATACTGACTTTAATTTTGTATGTCATTTATGGGAATATTTTTTTTTATCAGGTTGATATTTATTAACCAGAGCCCCACTATAAAGATTGTATATTCTGTTTTGGGCTAAAGCAAAAGTATCAGAGATTCCATTCCAAGAAGCTTTCTTCTTTTTTTGTAGAAAGCAAATTCTTCTTTTTCATTTCCTTTTTTAGCAGGTAAATTTCAAGCATTTATGTATATTGTTTACTAAGCCTATAACTTCATGTTTTCTCCTAAAGTCCATATCATATATTAATTATTCTAGTCAATGTCTTATTTTTGCACCTTTTATCCTTACTTTTGCCACATCTAATGTTCAGCTATGTCAATTGACTTCGCTACTTCAGTTGGTTCTCTGCTCTTTTCTACTGTTTATAGTCATGCTATCTTTTTTAGATTGAGCTCCTAATTCCCCAGTTGTGCAATTTATAAATAACGAAGGTGCACAAGAGGAACTCTGGGAACTATCAAGAACTTTCTTGGATGCACTAATTAATGAAACAAGATTTCAGATTATTTGGACATATTTGTTAAAGTTACAAAAGTAAAGTGTTTGGTATTATATCATATATTAATTATTCTAATCAATGTCTTATTTTTGCACCTTTTATCCTTATTTTTGCCACCTCTAATGTTCAGTTCTGTAAATTGACTTCACTACTTTAGTCGGTTCTCTGCTTTTTTCTACTGTTTAAAGTCATGCCATCTTTTTCAAATTGAGCTCCTAATTTTCTAGTTGTAGTTTATAAATAATGAAGGTGCACAAACTGAACTCTGGGAACTGTCAAGAACTTTCTTGGATGCACTAATTAATGAAACAGGATTTCAGATTATTTGGACATATTTGTTGAAGTTACAAAAGTAAAGTGTTTGGGATTAACTTACATATTTCTTGAATTAACATGTGGAGGAGGTTCTCTATTAATGTTACCTAATCTTTGCTTTGAAGTTGAGAATTTTAGTCGGTATCCATTTCGAAGTAAAACAGTTACCAATCCTTGAGCAATCAGTCTTGAGGAATTGATGACAATTCGAACTACTGTTTCTAATATTGGTCAATGATGTATGCTTTTTTACCTTTTTATAATAAATGAATGTATTATTACTTATTATAAAAGTGCTGGTTTTCACATCTACAAGATGTGAAAATGTTTATGTTCGAATTTATCATGGATAGCAAACATGTAATTATTATACTTCATTAACTTATTATTATCCAAAGACATCTTTTAAAATTTGCTTTTTTGTTTTTATGCATTAAATTATTCATTTTTTTTTTTTTTTTGTAAAAAATCATATTATTTTTAGTAAAAATTTGTTTTATCCAACTAAGCAAACGTACTTTGCATGTTAATACATATATATAGTCTTGTGTTTTGGGATGTGCTAGCCGAAGAAAAAAAGCTTGAAGTCCCATTCATATGAATTTAACTTAATTTAGTCTAATTTTAAATTAAGTCACATGTGAGACTCATAATTTTTTTTAATTCAATACTTCGTTACATGTGGGATTGATCTAAACATTTTTTAATTTTTCATAAATATATCTAAATTAATCTTAGTATTTCGACATATTTAAACTCATATTAGGTGAATTTTACAAAGCTTACTTTACTATCTTAACTCACTAATATTTATAAATAACTTAACTCAATCCATTTCAACTCCACATCTAAACGCAACCAAAGAACAATTGACACTGGAATGATAGAATCGCTTCGATTTGGATAAAGTTTGAAGATCTCGCCCATCAGTTTCTCTATTAGAACATAACACAAAACGGGTTTGCACTTTTTAGGACCTATTCGTTTTAGGAGACAACCAAAATTTCAAACTCATTTTTACATTTTTTTTAATTTCTATACAAAATATAATAAAAAATTCAACTTTTTTAAATTCTAAAACCACTTTTTTAAATTTCAAAACAAAACTAAGATTAAAAAAAATATTATAACAATAATATTTTTTTTATTTTTATCTTATTTCATTTCATCTCATTTCTAAAAATAAAGAGAGTCTTATAGTTTTTATTTTGGACAATGCTACTAGTATTGATGAAATGAAACTGATGCAATGTACATACATCTTTTTTATTGAGTAAAATTAAAAATTAAAAAATTCAATTAATCATTTTTTTTGGATCAATTTTATCTTATTTTTATATTATTTTAGAGAAAATCATTTTCCTAGGCCTGGCTTTTAATAAGGAATTCATGACCGAGGATTTCTACGTATTTCTTTTTGTTAAATCACAACTCATTTAAAAAATATTTCGTTAACTGCTAACTAAAAATATTAAAAATAAAAAAGTACAAAACTTTGATAGGTAATTTCGGTGAATATTATGGTTTTTTTTTAACTAATATGACAGGTTTATTATCCTCTTATTTAGAGTATTAGCAATAGTCTAATTATTATTAAGTTTAAATTGAAGGATAAATTCACTTTTTTGACTATAATACATATGATTTTAGCTAAAAATTCTACATTGATCTAGCTAAATCAAAATCTAAATAATAATATAATATTATATATTTTAATTAAAAAAATTAAATTTTTTTGCAAATAAACTTAATATATTAAATATTAATTTTAGTAAATCATAAATTAAATTTTTTTTAAATTTTGCAAATAATAGTCAATTCGAGATATTAAATATTAATTTTATATACTTAATATATTAATTAATAATAAACTTGCCAAAAAATAATTTTTAGCAAGTCTTAGTGATTTTAATATTTTAAATATATTTAATTTTAATATGTTAAATATTAAAGTAGAATAAAATATTAAGATGGAGAGTGAATAGTAATTCTCTATATTTAGCAAGTTTGAGTGATTTACTATTCGTCAAAACCAAACAATTTTAGACTTGGCAAGTCCAATGTGGGACTTATTTGATCATTTTACCTTCATTTTGGCTTTGCAATGGACTTTATCAAGATCATTGCTAGTGCTCTTAATAGTATAATCGGTTCGATTTGTACAAAATTTGAGATCAAATCTGTATATACCAATTTTATTTTCAAGAACTGTTATCATATCGGTTATCTTCCTAAATTAATATTTCTAATTTTATCGATTTCGGTCCATTTTTTTAATTTTTGTTGAACCCAATGTTTCAAGTCTCGTATCTACGTATAGGTTTTGATGATAACAAATAAATTCAAAACTCAAACTCAAGTTATCTATGCATTAAGAGAGTTAAGTACATCAAGAAATCAAACATGAGCAAAAAAAAGATCAAGTCTACAAATGAAACTCATAGAGTAATTTTGTACATCTATTAAAATTTGAAATTGGATTAAGGCTTAAAATTAATATTTTCTCATAAAACGTCAAATTACATTTTTTTACATTTGCATAACTTTATTAAAATATTTAATTTCGATTTTTTTTCCACATGCATAAAGATTTGAATTTGTAAAATGATTAATTGTTATTTTTGACATATACATGTTTTGTTTGAAAATCTTGAAGGGTGGTTGTGTGTTTTTTTAACAAATGCAAAAGATAGATTATTTTGTTTGAAAATCTTGCAGGGTGGTTGCGTATTTTTATGACATATGCAAAAAGAAAATGATTTGGATTGAAAATAAATCATGCTCATTTTGTCATGTATAAAAAATAAATGATTTAATTTGATTTTTTTGAAAAATTAATGGAGTTATCTTTGACAAATATAAAAATGGAGATGTTTTTATTTGAATATTTTGAAAAGTAAATAGTGCTCTTATTTGACATGTGAACATTTTCAAATTTGAATATGAAAACTCATTTGCTTATAAATAACTCACTTGAATTTTGCAAACATCACAACAAGAGCTTACACATCAATTGATAAATTTTGCATCATTTTTTCAAAACCCTTATTCTCTCATCTCTAAGTTTTGTGCCTTAATCCTTGTTCATTTTGAGAGAGATATAAGTTGTACTGTATTGTTTTTATCTTACTCATTGAGGAGTGTATTTTGATAACCTACCAATTATCAGTTTTTGTATTTGTAAGAGGGTGCGTATAACCCTTGTGTGTATAGAAAGTGTTCTACACAGGGAATAGTTGAATCACCAAGTGTGAGGTGATTGCAAGTGTAGATGGTGTTCTACACGGATTCTTTGTAGTAATGTTGCTCAAAGATGTAATAAGTTTCTTTCTCCACTTGAAGGAGATTGAATAGTAAATTTGGGATCCTCAAGGGGTAGCTTGAGGCGAGGACGTAGACAGTGGGACTGAACTTCGTTAAAATACTGAGTTTGCTTCTTATTGTCCCCACTCTTTATATTTCTTGATGTTTCGTATTTTATTTATATTTTATATTGTATATTTGGGTTATAAGTGTTAAATTTTTTTATAACCCAATTCACCTCCCTCTTGTGTCAGTCATCTGGACAACAATTAGTATCAGAGCAAGGGTTTTATTATAAGATTAATTATCTGTTGAGTTAAGATCATATGGCTAACATTGCAGCTACATTCGCTGAAGGTCAATCAAGTAGTCGGCCTTCGCTATTTTGTGGAGACAAATATATTTTCTGAAAAACTAAAATGAGAATATTTCTTCAATCTCAAGGTCGAGAAATCAGGAAATATATTGTAAATGGTCCTTATATTCCAACAAAAATTGTTGATGGAGTAAAGGTCAACAAGGAAGAAGAAGAGTTTGATCGTGAAAATGATAGATTTTATACAGTGAATGTAATGACTATGAATTTACTGTATAATGCTCTCAATGATAATGAATTTAACAGAATAATGACTTGCAAGACAGTAAAGAAAATTTGGGATAACTTGGAAGTAACTTATGAAGGAACTTCGCAAGTTAAAGAATCAAAAATTTATATTCTTACGCATGAATATGAAATGTTTAAAATGATTGATGATGAATATATCTCATCTATGTATACTCGTTATACTAACATTATAAATAGCTTGACAGCTCTTGGAAAAATTTATTCTAATTTGGAGATAATAAGAAAAATTCTTAACTCTCTACCAAAACGTTGGGAATCAAAAGTGATGGCGATTCTTGAAGCTAAAGATCTCAAAAAATTTGAAGTAAATGAACTCATCGGGTCATTTATTACCCACGAGTACACATTGAAAAGATGAGAAGAAGAATAAGGAAAGCAAAAGAAGAGCTTGACACTCAAAACTGTTCCCCATGAAAGTGAAAGCGATGAAGACGATGAAAGCGATAACAAAGATGAAGAAATTGTAATGATCACAAGAAAATTTCAGAAATTCTTAAAGAAAAATAAAGCTCCTCCAATGAAATCTTTCAAAAAGTTTTCCAACAAAAATAGAGGTAAAAATGATTCATTAATTTGTTATAAATATAAAAAACCTGGACATATTAAAACAGATTGTCTCTTGGTAAAGAAAGATCGATACAAAGGTAAGAAAGTAATGAAATCTACATTGAATGATGATTCAAGTAGCTCAGACAGCGACGCAAGCAATGAAAAATTTGCAAATCTTTATCTTATGAGTAAAGATGATCTTGAGGTAACAAATTTTGAAAATATTGAAAATCCTTCTTATGAAAAATTACAAAATGTTTTGGAAGAAATTTATGAGGAACTTGAAAAATTGGGTATCAAGTATACCGTTTTGAAAAAGAAAAATTCTTCTTTAATAAATCAAATTGATGTTTTAAGAAAAGAAATTATAGTTTCAAAAGATGAAAATGATGAGTTGAAAAAGAAAGTGTCTGATTTAGAAAAAATTGTTAAAAACTTTACAAATGGAAAAAGAAATTTTGAAAAACTTCTTGGTAGTCAAATATATGTTTTTGATAAGGTAGACTTAGGATACATGCCAAAAAAAAAAACTCAAACGCTATAAAAAATTTTTTGATAAACCGACTAAATTAAAATCAGAGTTTCAAAATTTTTTTTATAAAAATAAATTTTTTAAAGAAAAATATTATTACAATCACTCAAATTTTTCAAATATGTCACATGTTATTTATAATTTTTGTAATAGAAATGATCATAACTATTATACTTGTCCTATTAGAAGAAAATATACAATAACTATTAGGGCCATATGGGTATCAAAAAATTTTATTTTTTCTAATACTAATAAATGAATGACCCAAAGAACTTGGGTACCAAGAAAAATTATTTTGATTACTTTTGTAGGTATGCATGAAATCTTCCATAGGTAAAAGTAAATAGTTTTTAGATAGCGGATGCTCAAGACACATGACAGGAAACAAAACTAAATTCATTGACCTCATTTCTAAAGAAGAAGGACACGTGACATTTGGAGACAATTCAAAAGGAAAGATTATGGGAATATATAAAGTTGGTAAGGGTCTTCTCTCATAATTAAAGATATTTTACTTGTTAATGATTTAAAGTATAATCTTTTGAGTATAAGTTAATTATGTAATAAAGGATTTACGGTTACTTTAAAAAAAGATAAGCGCATTATTTTGAATAATCATGATTGCAATGTTTATTTTATTGTTCTTAGAAACAATAATGTTTATACAATCGAATTTGAAGAAATTGTCTCACAATATGCTATTTATTTATCAGCTCAACATAAAAATAGTTGGTTATGGCATAAAAGATTAGGTCATGCAAATATGGAACTTATTTCTAAACTTTCAAAAAATGATCTTGTGAGAGGTTTGCCAAAAGTGATAAAAACAAAATCTGTGATATATGTCAGTTTGGTAAACAAACAAAAATTTCTTTCAAAACCAAGAAACATATTTCCACTACTAGACTATTGCAACTAATACACATGGACCTTTTTGGACCAAACAGAGTTGCGAGTCTGGGAGGAAATTATTATGCATTTGTTATTATTGATGATTTCTCTAGATATATTTGGGTCATCTTTCTCGCTCATAAAGATGAGGTACATAATGTTTTTACCAAGTTATGCAAGAGAATTCAAAATGAAAAGAGTTATACTATTTCAAACATCCGAAATGACAAGGGGAAAAAGTTTGTCAATAAAGATATTGAATCTTTTTGTGATGAAGATGGTTTTCTGCATAATTTCTCTGCTCCTCGAACTCCTCAATAAAATAGGGTAGTAGAGAGGAAAAATAGATTTCTTCAAGAAATGACAAGAATAATGCTTAATGAGAATAGTTTACCTAGTTATTTTTGGGCCGAAGCGGTAAATACTGCATGTTATGTTATAAATAAAATTATGTTAAGGTCTAATTTAGATAAAACCCCTTACGAGCTTTGGAATGAGAAAAAACCCAACATTGGTTACTTTCATGTATTTGGATGCAAATGTTTGATACTCAATGATAGAGATAATTTAGAAAAGATTGATGCAAAATCTGATGAATGTATCTTTCTTGGATATTCAACAAATAATAAAACTTATAGAGTATTCAATAAAAAGATTTTGACTGTATAAGAATCTATGCATGTAATATTTAATGAATCTAACCCTCTACTCTCTAAGAAATCTCTTGATGAAGAATCAAAAAGTACAAATAACACAAATAGTTTTAATCTCAACAAAGAGAATATAATAGAAGAAATCCAACATGGAGACATCAGGAAAGATCATCAAGACTTAGTACAAGATGCAACCAAATAGTGGAAACATGTGAAAGATCATCCAGTGGAACAAATTCTAGGAGAACTTTCACAAGGTGTAAGTACTCGATCATCTCTTAGAAATATTTGCAATCACACTGTTTTTCTATCTCATATTGAATCCAAAAATATTGATAAAACACTGCTTGATGAATCGTGGATTCTAGTTATGCAAGAAGAGCTAAATCAATTTGAAAGAAATGATATTTGGACACTTGTTTCTAAACTCAAAGATCATGTTGTTATTGGAACAAAATAGGCTTTTAGAAATAAGAAGGATGAGTCCGGAATCATTACTAGAAACAAGGCTCGACTTGTAGCCCAAGTTTTCAATTAAGAGGAAAGAATTGATTATGATGAGACGTATGCACCTGTCACAAGATTAGAAACTATTCAAATGTTACTTGCATATGCATGTTATAAAGATTTCAAGTTTTTTCAAATGCATGTTAAAAGTGCTTTCTTAAATGGTTTTATAAATAAAAAAGTATATGTTGAGCAACCTCCAGGTTTTGAAAATCATATCTCTCCTAATCATGTTTTTAAGCTCACAAAAGTTTTATATAGACTTAAACAAGCTCTTAGAGTTTGGTATGAAAGACTTAATGATTTCTTGGATTTTTCAAGAGGAAAAATTGATACAACTCTTTTCATCAAATATGGACAGAATAATATTCTTCTAGTTTAAATTTATGTAGATGATATAATATTTGGTATTACTAATGAAAATATGTGCCAAGATTTTGCTAAGAGTATGCAGGAAGAATTTGAAATGAGCATGATGGGAGAACTTAACTTCTTTCTTGGATTGCAAATCAAGCAAACAAAAAGTGGAACATTAATTAATTAGTCAAAATATATCAAAGAGTTACTCAAAAAGTTTGAGATGAAAGGTGCGAAGGTAATTGGAACACCAATGAGTCTAACCACCAAATTTGATAAAGATGAAAGCGGTAAGCTAGTTAACTCAAAGGTATATCGAGGTATGATTGGTAGTTTATTATATTTGACAGCTAGTAGACCTGATATTATGTTCAGTGTATGTTTATGTGCACGTTTCCAATCATCTCCAAAATAATCTCATTTGATTGCAGTCAAGCGTATTTTTAGATATCTTGCCGGTACCATTGACCTAGGGTTATGGTATCCTAAGCACACTTCTTTTGATCTTATTAGTTATTCAGATGCAGATTATGCTGCTTGTAAAGTTGATCGAAAAAGTACTAATGGAACATGTCATTTCTTAAGTCATGCACTTCTTTTATGGTTTAGTAAAAAGTAAAATTCTGTTACATTATCTATTGCTGAGGCAGAGTATGTTGCTGCAAGTAGTTGTTGTGCTCAAGTTCTTTATATGAAACAACAGCTTGAGGATTTTAAATTTATGTGCAATTACATTCTAATCAAATGTGATAATACAAGTGCTATAAGTCTTTCAAAGAACTCTATACAACATTCTAAAACTAAGCATATTGAAATTAGATATCATTTTCTTAGAGATCATGTACAGAAAGGAGATATTGTATTAGAATTCTCAAACACATACGAACAATTGGCGGACATTTTTACAAAACCCCTACCAGAAGATAGATTATGCATGATTAGAAGAGAAATAGGAATGATGCATGTCATGAATATCTGTTAAATATTTTTATTCCATTATCTCAAATGACTTACAAAAATATGAGACTTCTAGCCTCATCTTTAAACTATTTTTGCTCTTCATAGATCGACATGTTATTCTCATCTAAAAGATTAGGCAGTCGAAATGAAGAGGCAAGTAAGGATTTTAAATCCTTATTCTGTTACTTTAACTCTACTATTTTTCTGTTTCACTCATAAATAAGTCGTTGAAGTATAGAGATAGACTCGCTAAACTTCTCAATTTCACGAGTTTTGGACTGCAACCAAGTGGAAAAAACAACAATGGATGATGAGTATCGAATCTTGAGACCCACAAGCTCATAAATGGCATCATGATCTGAATTATTAGCTAAATCAGTCTCTTGTTGCTTCATGGCACATACGATAAAAGCAGAAATAGATTGATCACGAGAAGTGCTGAAGGGAAATTGACGAGCCATTAAAAATTTGTAGAATGAGAATGTAGGTGAATTACAAAGATGAGAAGAAGATTTGATGCAAATTAGATAAAACTAATGATTGCTCTTCTAGAGACGAAAATAAGAACAAGACATACTATCATCTCTTCAAATCTTACTTAGTCAAACTTATAAGATATGCTGGATGAGACAGGAGAGATGACTGATTGAGACAGTTCTTGGTTCAAATTCGGAAGATTACCAGAAGAAAATTTCTCCGTCATTCTGTCGTTTTGGATAAACAAATACTTGATCAATGAAGAATGAGAGATTTTTCTTGTGAGTATTCAATGAGTAAAAATGGTCATTTAAACAAAAATCGAAAGTTTTCAAATCTCTACAAAATCTCATTTGTCAACAACGTCAAGCAGATTTGAATCTCTTTCCGCACCGAATTGCTAGAACTAGGCCTACAGTCTTTGCAGCCTTTGTCGGACATGGATGACTCCATTTATTCAACTTCAAATCTCTGCAACATCTAATTCGTTAACAACATCAAGCGAATTTAAATCTCCTTCCGCTCCGAGACGATAAAGTTAGGCCTCAGCCTTTGCAGTTTTTGTCGGAAACAGGTGGCTCTAGTTATTCAACTCTCTATTAGTTATTGTGGGAAGAAATTTTACTGAAACCAATTGCGGTTTCTTTTTAATGATGCCAAAAGAGGGAGAAGGCTTGTACTAGTATTATACTACTCTGTTATATATGCTAGAATTATGTTTATATTTTACTTGAAAAATTAACGCATATTTTCAGGGGGGGTTTTAGTATTACTGCAGGTCGCAGATTTCTACTAAATATTTGTCATCATAAAAAATGGGGAGATTGTTGAACCCAATATTTTAAATCTCGTATCTACATATAGATTTTAATAATAACAAACAAATTCAAAACTCAAACTCAATTTGTCTACGTATGAAGAGAGTTAAGCACATCTAGAAATCAAACATGAGTAAAAAGAAGATCAAGTCTATAAATAAAGCTCATAGAGTAATTTTGTATATTTCTTAAAATTTGAAATTAGATTAAAACTCAAAATTAATATTTTCTCATAAAGTATTAAATTACATTTTTTACATTTGCATATCTTTATTAAAATATTTAATTTCAAAATTTTTTTTTCACATATGCCTAAAAATTTAAATTTGTAAGATAATTGATTGTCATATTTGACATATGCATGTTTTGTTTAAAAATCTTGAAGGGTGGTTGTGTGTTTTTTTGACAAATACAAAAGATAGATGATTTTGTTTGAGAATCTTGAAGGGTGGTTGTGTATTTTTTTGACATATGTAAAAAGAAAATGATTTGGTTTGAAAATAAATCATGCTCATTTTGTCATGTATGAAAAGTAAAAGATTAGATTTGATTTTTTTGAAAAATTAATGGAGTTGTCTTTGACAAATATAAAAATGAGATGTTTTTATTTGAATGTTTTGAAAAGTGAATAGTGCTCTTATTTGACATGTGAACCTTTTTAAATTTGAATATGAAGACTCATTTGCCTATAAATAGCTCACTTGAGTTTTACAAAAATCACAACAAGAGCTTACACATCAATTGCTAAGTTTTGCATCATTCTTTCAAAGCCCTCATTCTCTATTCTCTAAGTTTTGTGTCTTAATATTTGTTCATTTTGAGAGATATATAAGTTACACTGTATTATTTTTATCTCACTCATTGAGAAGTATATTCTGATAACCTACCCATTATCAGCTTTTGTATTTGTAAGAGGGTGCGTATAACCCTTGTGTGTGTAGAATGTGTTTTACACAGGGAATAGTTGAATTACCAAGTGTGAGGTGATTGCAAGTATAGATAGTGTTGTACACGGATTCTTTGTAGCAGTGTTGCTCAAAGGTGTAATATGTTTCTATCTCTATCTGAAGGAGATTGAATAGTGAATTTAGAATCCTCAAAGGGTAGCTTGAGGCGAGAACGTAGGCAGTAGGGCTGAACCTCGTTAAAATACTGAATTTGCTTATTCTTGCCCTTACTCTTTATATTTTTTGCTGATTCGTATTTTATTTATATTTTATATTGTGTATTTGGTTTATAAGTGTTAAATTTTTTTTATAATCCAATTCACCCCCCTCTTGTATTAGTCATCTGGACAACAGTTTTTAATATATATTAAATCTCTAATATCTTATATTTGATATAAATATAAATATATAAAAATATATAAAAATATTGGTGATACACTAATACTATTAATATATGTTAGTAAAAATATAGTAATTAATCTACTAAAATATATTAATATTATTAATATATTTATCAAAATGAATATATTGAGAATTTATTAAATCATAAAATGTGATTAATATATATTTTACATTAAAACATATAATAAAATAAATATTCATATTTAAGATTAAAATCTTATGTGTAATAGATTATAATATAATATTATTTCATATATAATTATAATTTATATATTATATATAAAGATTATACATAATGTAAAAATATATACATAATATTAAAAATTAATTAATAATATATAAACATGTGAGCCGGTCCTATCTAGTCCTAGAAAACATAAAATTGAAACAGGATCCGTTATGATTGGTTTTTTCGGTTCTCCTATTTATTTTTACAACCTCAGTCCTACCACCATTTTACTATATAAGGTATTTGAAAATTCTGCTTTATTATTATTACTTCTAACTATTTTTTAATATCCTTAATATTTAAAAAATTATAAAATATCCAAGTTTACTAATAGCCACTTCCTTAATTTTAATCAAAGAAAGATAAAAATAAAAATAAAAGACTAGTAAATAAATAGAATATAATAGGAAGCCTATCATTATTCGACACACCTCTAGTGACATGTGAAATGACAAAAAGACCATATATTGTAAGGTCCAAAAGACCATATGTTGAAGTGTTGCATCTTTCTCTTGCCCGTGACCTAGCATTTCTCGAGAAACTTCTTCATTTCTCAACAAAACGTAATTCTACTCTCACCTTCCGTTCGACGACGAGGTTTGGACAATAGCAACTCCTTCAGCTTGGCGCAACTTATCACTCGACTATGACTTCCTCATTCGTCAATTCTGTTATTCAAACCAAAAAAACCCATCACTGTGTAGAACACTTGACGGTCTCGTTTAGTTGTTAAACTTATTCGATTTCAACTCGGTTTAATTTAATTTTAAGTTTAACATCCAAACATCCAACTATTAAATTATTAAATTTATCTCAACTCAAAATCTCTTTACACGTGAGACTTGTAATATTTTTCAATTCAATATTTCTTTACACGTGAGATCTATAATCTTTTTCAACTTCTTATAAATACTTCTAAACTTATCATAATATTCAAATACATTTAAAATCATCTTAATTAGACTCCACAAACTCACTCTACTATCTAAATTCACTATTATTCATAATGAATTCAGCTCAACATCCAAATGCAGTCTTAGAATAAAAAGCACACATAAAAACCGAGTGCTTCAAGAGAAATATGAGAAAGTTGAAAAAGAGAAGGTAGAAGTGAAAAGCTAGGTTCTCATTTACTTTTTCAATAGGAAAATAATACTCTCACCACTCATTTTTACCATTCGATGTTATAGTAAGGATTTTTTATTTTTATTTTATTTTTACTTAATAATTAGGGAAGTATTTTTTTTTATAATGTTAATGACCTTTTTAAAAAAGTATTTAAAAATGTTAAAAAATACATGTAAAAAATTAACAATAATAATAAAAAAAAAACCTAGTCATTCCTAACGGTAGCTCTCAAAGCGGTGGATGTAGAATCATCCTTTTGATAACCCTTTTTTTTGCATCTACAGTTTGCATATATTTGACTGAAAAATAAAAATGTCTTAGCTTTGTACAAATATTAGGGGTGGGTGGTAGGGCCACACCTCGCTACCTCACCCTCGTCCGCCCTGCTTTGCAATCTCATCCCAATATATGGAGCGCGAGTGGAAATCCCACTAACAAACATGACACCCACTAAAAATAATATAGATAAAGAGCATGTTTGAGATTGCGTTTCAAAATTTAAAAAGTACTTTTAAGCGGTTAAAAGCACTTTTAAAAAAAATGACATATTTGAGTAACTTTATTAAAAACATTTTAGTCAGTTAAAAAAATTAAAAATCAAATTTTTCAAAAAATACAAAATTAGAGCTTTTATCAAAAAGTTCCTGCAAATAACTATATATTTTTAAAAAACTACCGTAACTAACTCTAAGTGTTTTAGATATATGGATCTCAAACAGTAAATAACTTTTTAGTAGTAGAGTTTATTATATTAAGTTTTAAGTTATAAACTTTAAGTTAAAAGTAATATTTTTCATTATATCTCTATAAATGCATAAAGTACTAAAAGTAAAAGATAAACTCCAAACGAGTTCTTGGGCCTAATACTAGTGTCTCTTAACATAAAAGAAGATAACTTTAAACTGGCCCACTAAATGACTGGCCCTGGCGCAATACCGGCCCACAACCTTCTTCACTTGGATCCCAGAAGCTTCCTAACAACTGAGTGTCCAGTTCAGTTCAGATGCTCCCCATCGAAGTTTAGGTTTGATATTGAGAATGGTGGAAAAGAATTGTGAAAAATAGTAAAAATTAAGTAAAAAATAATAATAAAATTCATCAGTTCAGACTCCCCTCTCGAGAGTTCTCTGCGCGTGGGTTAACCCCTTTCCACCGTTTCGATCCCAGCCGCCACCTGATTTCCACCGCCTGAAGGAGCTCCGACGGAGGTTTGTTATACACTCCAAGGCTAGGTCACTTGACGGCAATTTCCTCAAACCGCACCAACCCATCACTCGACGGCAAAGACGGCCACTTCTTCAGTCTGGAGTAATCTGGGTACAAAGCTCCCTTTTGAGTTTTATTTTCATACCTGTTGAGTAGTATTTGAACCACTTGATTTCCATATATTTTCACACCAACCCATTAGTGAACTCTTGTATTTAGATATAACTGAGATTATTTTATGTGAAATTGATTTGTGAACTCCCTCTTTTTCTCGCCCATCAGTTTCTTTAATCTGTAATCTCCATTAGAACAGAACCCGGAGAGGGTTCGTTGCTTTTTATTTTATTTCGGTCACCTCCAACGCGATTTCAGCTTCCACTTCCAAAACAGCATGGCCCACCTCAGTGTAACACACCTCAACGATTAAAATAAGGTAACATTGATTTGCTCTCTTCGAGGGCAACTCCTCCAAAAAAATGAGAGAGAAAATGAGAGAAAGTGGGACAGACAAAGAACTTTCTATATCATTCCAGAATAATCTTCCTGGAGCCCTTGGCTCAGTACATATAGTATGAAGTATTACCGAAGCTGTCCCATATATGGGCCCGCACTAGAAGTCCAACTAAACAGTAAAAACAAACCACAAAATGGAATTCGCAAAACAAGCTAAGAAGTGGTCCATGGGCCCTATTGTCGATATAAGCAGGGCTTAGGTTGCATTTGCGTAGTGAAGTAATCTCAAATACTCTGCAAACTAGATTTGTCTTGCATTATTCTTGTATCTTTGCATGAACATTTGTTAGGAATGAAGGTCGGGAATTAATATGGGTTATGTAGTACATTTTTGGGTGGAATCAAAGGCTTTTGAGTTTTTACCGAGGCATGGAGGTCCTCATTGAAAATTGTAGAGAGGGGTATAAGAGTTTGGAGGTCTCTAGCTATGGGTCGTAGTGGTATAGGATGGCTAGTGGCCACTGTGGAAGCAGTATTACAGGCGGGGAGAAACTTAGAATTCTCAAAACATTTGCGTGAAGGGAACAAAGCATTCGTGGTTCAACGATGCTCCAATGTACATGGTAGGTATCTAACTATCACCGAACATGGTGGAGGAGGCCAACAGAGTGTTGTAGTCATTCCTGAAGGGTATGAAGGTCAGGATCGGGAAAAGTTTGCTGTTGAATTACGCAGAGCTGCGAATATGTTTTTTTCACTTTATGATGATGGGTCAAGGAAGGAAAGCAAGAAGAGGGCATCCGATCATGAGAACATCAACTTGGCGAGGCAATCATATGCGGCAGTTTTGAAAACGGGTCAAGCTTCGGTGACTCAGAGTGAGGAGAACTGTGTAAGTGGTTTGTAGATCACGCAAGTTAAGGATCAACTTGTCATGATGCACAAAACATCAAAGGAGATGAGAATCCAGCTTGTCAAGTTGAAGGCAACGATCGCTTTTGTCTTCGAAAATAGATTTGTCTTCAGTTGGAGACAACATGGTTGTAAGACACAAGCATAAGATAAGTCCGAATCCTTTAAGCTCAGATAAAGGAAAACATAAAATTAGATTCTGTCCTATCCTTATAACAAGATCCAAGAAAGTGTGGCGGGTCATAAGGAAAACCCAGTTATTTGAAGTGGGTTCTACGTTAGGTATCGGAATTGAGACATCCTTAATGGAATGCCCTTCGTCATAGGTGATACAAGAAAGACCGACAGTCAGTGTTACACCCTTGGTCAGCCCCAAATAAATTATGGCTCCCACGTTGGAGTTGAAAGATAATGTGTAATGTTGAGATTTTTAGGAGATGTGGGGTTTGTTGAAGTTGCACATACAGGGTCGCTAGAGGTGAAGGGACTTGCTACTAGCCCAGAATCTCCAATGGAGAGTACCAATGGAACTGTTGAAAAGGCACATGATTTGGATAAGGGTTTGTCGTTGGTGCCTTGCGAGGATGAAAGTTTAGGACCTAGTGTGCTGTTGGGAACTATGTCGGGGGAAGATGTTGTTCCCTTGGTATCTCTTCCTCCATTAAACAATATAGCTGGATCATCATCGGATTGAGTTTTGCAAAAGGTTAATGAGATCTAGCATATTGTGGGACTCTCACATGGAGGATGTGAAGACCAATTTAAAGCACTACTCACTGCAATTGAGGTGAGCCACTCACGTGATACTAATCAAACTTTAAGAAAAGCAGGGAGTTGAAGCGTCTTTCTTAGGAAATCAATCAAATGTGATGCTATGGGCGATGGCTCAAGTCAAGAATCAACTGTGATGCTATGGGCGATGGCTCAAGTCAAGAGAAGACTAGAGAGAGAGAGAGGGGGGGCATTATGAAGACGTTCTCATAGAGGGTGTTTCAGGTGAAGTATTAGTCTATGGGCAACAATGGGTTGGCGTTGGGGAGGTGTGTTTATTCCAACTCGGGCTTAATGTATTTTGGGTAGTTTCCACAAGTATTTTGGGTAATTGAGAGCTCTCTAGTATGAGTTAGGTGTTTTCTTGTATGCATCTAGTGTACTTGGTTAATCCTATTAATATATATAATATTTTTACTTATAAAAAAAAGATACGCTTTGAATAGTAGTGAAAAAGTAATAATAGAATATTAAATAGTAGTAAAAAGTAATGAATAATAGTGAAAAGTAATGAATAATAATGAACAGTAAGTGAAAAATAATAATAAAATAATTATTAGTAGTGGAGTATTTTGAGAATACTCCACACCCAAACCTAGTCTTATTCTTGCCAGCCGGAGTATGACAAATCCTCCCCCTTCAATGCACCTTGCCCACAAGGTGCATATATGATTCAATCGTCCCATTGTAGCTGAGACAAGCTTCTTACGTCCAATTTCCCCGAGCTGACCAACAACATCCTCATCAATGGCACCTGCCATATAAAGAACCCCATAAGCCTTCGTCAGCTTTTCCAGGAATGAGGAGTTCACCACAATCTTCTTCCCCCCCAAAAGTAATGTAATAATTGTCACATTGGCCTTCTTTCATCCTGTTCATATAATCTTTCAAATTGGTCTTCTCATCACCACTCTTGGTGGGGTGGTAGTGGAGCAGCTAAGCAAGCTTTGTTTTGTTTTGTTTTGAGAATCCTCATGGACCGAGCTTGAGATTCTTAGAGAATGCCTCTTAGGACTTCTTGTAGTTTGTATCACCAAGAACATTCGTCTCGACTGCTGAACTCACAAGCCCATTTACTCCAAAAGCACCACCAGAATAACAATTGCCCAATGTTCTTAGAAAATGCAAGAATTTGTTGGAGTGCCAATGCAATATATATATATATATTTTTTTTAGTTAATAAGAGATTAATTTCAAATAAATAGGCATGGTTCAAGTACATAGGATGTATACAAGTGAGTACACTTAAATACAAGCTAAAAAAAAAAAAAAAAAAAAAAAAACTAAAATAATACATGTCAAATGTTCCCATCCCTTACAAGATTCTTCACCCAAAAACTTAAAATGCCAAAGAAAAAAAATTCCTAAACTCCCCCAAAGAATGCTCACAATCTTCAAAACACCTTCCATTTTCTAAGAATCTCAATCTTCAAAACACCTTCCATGGTTCAAGTACATAAGCACCAAAACAAACATAAGGGAATCATCCTCCACACTGCTGCACTGCCTCTATATCCCATTGAACCTTGCCAGCAAGCCAAAAAATCCACCACATGCATAGGCATCACCCAAGCAATGCCTACCCTTGCTAAAATCTCAGTCCACAAATTGTTGCCATCTCACAATGAAGAAAAAGATGGTAACAGATTCACCATCCTTTTTACACATGAAACACCAATCAACCACAAAAAAGCACCTCTTCCTCAAATTATCAGAGGTTATATTTTCCCAAGAGAGACCAACAGACAGAAAAAGCAATCTTACTAGGCACTTTTGCCCTCCAAATATCTAGGGATAGTCTTTATCTTTCTGACTAATTAATGCCTTATAAAAAGATTCTACAGTAAATCTGGAGTTATTTGTTAGCAACCAAAGTAGACTGTCCTCTATATTCTGATTAATTTTCCTATCATATAATCTTCCCAACAAGTCAGAAATCTCACCCACTTCCCAATCCTGAACATCTCTATGTGAAATCCACATTCCACTGAAGCATGCTATTAGAAATCTTATAAGACTCAGCCACTGCAGCCCCTTTTTTTCTAGTAATCCTGAACAAATTAGGATAAATGTACTTAAGAGCTGAATACCTGCATCAAGTATCATGTCAAAAGTAAATATTTGCATCATCCCCTACTTTAAAATTTATGTTTTTAACGAAGTTCCCCCATACTAGCTGGATTGACTTCCACAAGCCCACCCAATACGCCCCTTTTAACTTCATTTGTGCACAAACTCCTTGTGCCAATGCAATATTTGTAAGTGGGCCTACTTATCAAAAAAAAAAATATTTGTAAGTGGGCCTAGTGCCACCACAGTCACTTTTCCAGGATGGAGGTCTGGTAGAGGAAAATTTTGGGTGCCCAGTCCATCAGCACCATGAACAAAATTAGAGACTCAAAGTTTCGTACCTTTAGTAATGGTGACATGAGATCCCTCAACAGCAGGGATATCAGTTCTTCATGCAACTTCAAGTAAACGCAGGGCATTTCTCAAGCTCAACAAGTGATGCCTAACAGTTGCCTCTGGGCGTGGTCCACAAATTGTTTGGCATGGTTCAATAGATGCACCAAATCCCGTCATTGGATTTGGGAGATAAGTGGTCGCATCATCATCATCATGAAGAACCCCGTTAAGGTTAAAATCAAAACCAAAGAGATGAAAAATATTATCCCAAATTTTGTTCCCCCAATGATTTCCTTTTGAGTCCTTTTCCCTTTCCTCTATCAAAGGGCCAATGAGTTGTTATTATAAAGACTTTAAGGGAACAAATAGGCACTATAAAAAAAAATTCCTGGAATTCCACCCCCCTTCAAGATTTACCCCACACAATGTAATGCTGAGCAAAAGTATCCCCACAAAGGCCTAAAAAATCCCAGCTGCTACTTCATACAATGAGCCACGCCAACGGCAGCTGATAAGCATATTATTGGAGTACAAACCAGGGTAAACCTTAACACTCTTCATGCCGGTCACAATATCCAAAATCTTACTCCAAGGCATACCCATTTTTTTTTGATAGGTAATCATATAAATTTCATTAAAAGAAATAGGCTAAGCCCAGGTACACAGGTAGTGTTCATGGGAAAAACTTAGCCCGTGGTTACAAAAAAGAGAAGAAAATCATGAACATTAAGTCCATTACAAGGTATGGTTCCCGCTTATGAAAGCAAAGATATTAGAAGAAACTTAGAAGTTCCTCCGTTGTTCTCTCACAATCATCAAAATTCCTAGCGTCTCTCTTTCCAGATACACTAGCACATACAAATGGGAAACATACGCTAAATGGTCGCCATCTGTGAGTTTTCCCAGAGGCCTCACCAACTTGTTAAAAAGTCCACCAAGCGGAGAGGCATGACCCATGATAAGGCAAGTCGCGTGAAAAAATCATCTCACATGTTCCTGGCCACCTCACAATGAAGTAGTAGGTGATTAATAGATTCCCCTTGCTTTCTGCACACATAGCACCATTCTATCACAATTACTTGGCGTTTCGTCAAATTATCAGTTGTGAGGATCTTGTTCAATGCTGCTGTCCACACAAAAAAAGCCGCTCTTGAAGGAGCTTTTATCTTCCAAATGCTCTTCCATAGGAAACTGGGCAATCCAAGACTAGATAGGGCTTGGTAAAAAGAGCTGACTGGGAAGATACCCTTCTTTGAATGATTCCAATGCAATTTATCCTTGGTGCCCCCTGGCATACTTAAGGAATACAGTGTTGCTAAGAATTCTATGATAGTCTCCATTTCCCAATCTTGGACATCTCTAACAAAATCAATATTCTATTGGGGAATGCCATTTGAAAGGACTACAAGATCGGTGATCGTTACATCATTTTCTCTTGCGAGCCCAAAAATAGCGGGAAAAGTGTCTTTGAGGTTGTGGTTACCACCACACCAATTATCATACCAAAATCTGACCCTCGAATCATCACCCATTGCAAAATATTCATGCCTCCTAAATGTCTCCCAATGTCTCCTTACGAATTTTCATAACCCCACTCCATGTGAGCCTTGGATCTCATTTGAGCACCAACCTCCCCAAGCATCTCCATATTTTGAGTCTATGATCAACTTCCAAAATGCCTCCCTTTCAGTTTGGTATCTCCACAACCATTTATCCAAAAGAGCTTCATTGAATTTCACCAAGTGCCGAACCCCCAAATCTCCCCCAGATAAAGGAGTACACACCGATGACCAATTAACTAAATGAAATTTGAACTCTTGCCCGATTCCACTCCACAAGAAATCCCTTTGTAACTTTTCAATGCGGGTCGCTACCTTTGTGGGAAGCGGGAACAAAGACAAGAAATAGGTGGGTAAGTTTGCAAGGGTGCTTTTAATTAACGTCAACTTTCCCCCTTTAGATAAATATAACCTTTTCCAAGAAGCCAAATGGCGCTCTACCTTTTCAATCACACCATTCTAAATACTTTCAGATTTGAAAGAGGATCCCAACGGTAGACCAAAATATGTGAGAGGTAAAGAGGAAACCTCACACCCCAAAAGTGTAGCCAGATACATCGCATCATGTACAATCCCTACGGCATACCCATTTTTCCATGCACATTTAGAAATACATTACAATTTATCAAAGTAGGTTCGCATCCCACTTCTCCAACTTCTTAAAAAGCGTTATAGCCTTATTCGGCAAAGAACACATCCTAGCACAGGTAATCTGAGTAACAAACGTGACCTTATCAGATTTTACCCTTCTCTCAGCGCTTTCATGTAGCAGCTTCTCTGCTCTAGCCAAATCCCTATACTTTCTAATTTTTTCATCAAGAATCACTTCCCTATTTGGTTTTACAATCACAGCATCTTGTGTCAAAATTCTCTCTCCTAAAGCCCTCAAAAACTTAAGCACATATGTTTAAAAGCAAGACAATAACCATATTTGATTGGGTCTACTTGAAACCATTTTCAAAGAGTAACCTCACCCAGCTCAACATTTTTGTGGATTCTACAAAGCCCCAAAACTTCAACAACAATTTTCTCATTTGGATTACAGGAATTCAACACCACCTTTGCAAGAGAAGTGTACCTTCTGTCGTGGGTATGCCCCAACTCCAATGAGTGCACCATTTTACCTCTCTTGTCATTATAGCCACGTGCAGAAAGTTTCACCCATTATAGCCACGTGCAAGCTGGTGTCCGGGCCAGCTTGCACGCACCTCGACTAATCCCACGGGGCCCTGAAGTTAACAGCTAGGTAAACCTCCAGTGGCCCTAAGGGGACTCGAACTGGTGACCATTGGGGAGCAAACCCAAGGCCTGACCAACTGAGCTACCCCTTTGGGTTTTCTAAAAAAAAACATGTTAAGAAGATCAACTGCTGGTAGAAAACACATCGACACAGCAACGTAGTGCCAGGTTCACCATCCTTGGACTGCCTTCTTGCCTTGCAGCATCAATGGTAGCACGCACCACACACACAGCACCAATAAGCAAATCAGATAAACATATTGTGATCGAGGAGGGGCGCCAAATGCATTTCTCAAATAAATTCTCTGCACTACAGTCCCACTAATTCGATAAGCCTGCACTTCCAGCATGACTGCTGCAGACCAGAATATCGTAAGTATGCCACCACAGTCCCATCTTGCTTCCCTACAGAAGAGTACTCTCCACAAGTTTCCCTCAGCACAATCTTCCCATTCTCTTTCACCCTTCCATGACCACCAAGACAAGTGTATGCATGAAGAAAAGTAGCTGGATTCCAATTAGTTAAAATAAAAGGCATTTGACCATAAATAGCTCCAGGCATAGCAGGATTCCAGCCCCATAATTGTTATTTTCTGGATCCACATAAGAATCCGAAAGCACAAACAAAACACTGGGTAACGCTACAAGCTTATTAGAGCTCTCTTTGTAAATCTCGCAGACCAATCCAAAGTACCTCTTGCATGAAACCTTGTAATTTTTTTTTTCACTTCCTCCTCACTAGACCTGTCACTTCTGACAGGTATAGTGAGGATATGGGATATTTGGAATTGTTGGGAAGAAGTTGTAACCTACAGAGGGGGGCAGAAAAGCATTGGAGAATGGGGTTGTTGGGAGAAAGATGTCACCCAACCCCACAAAATCAACTTGTCGTTGTGACAAAAGGTGAGGGAGATGCGGCCACAGGTGATGATGGGGCGGATTGCAGGTCTAGGGACCTTGAGTCTCCTGATGGACTTGCCTTGTGGGTTTCTTGTGATTTGGGTCTTGTATAGCATGTTTTGTCTGGAACAAGGTTTTAGGTTGAGGTTGGTATTGGTTTTGTGTTGGGAAATAAGGGTCTTGAGGGTGCCAGATTTGAGAGAACCAGTGGCAGATGCAAGCTAAGGAGTGGAAGGGCTAATTTCTCTGCCATTTAGGTCTTCCATGGAGGATGCCATGTGAGACGTGGCACGTTGTTTGGATTCCCTTCCATGAAGCAAATTTTCTCACAGCAGCAGATTCCTTAAGTAAGATTCATCCTGGGTGCTGAGAGAAATGGAAGGTGGAGAGGTCGATCTGAGAGTTGAAATAAATCCTCTGGCTCTTTTGCTTCATTTTCGCTTGCAGCTGTAACCGTGGCAGATGGGTTAAAAATCGAATCAACAGTGGTTGATTTTGAATAATATTATCGATCGCTGTAGAAATTTCATCCCTGGCTGCATCTTATGGCTGCACTGGTTTCTTTTTTCATGATAGCAATCTTCTCTCCAAAAGTTTCTAACTTCTTTCGATAACTTCACAGCTTTGTTTCATCTGAAGAATTAATTCCTTGATTGATAACACAGATATTGTTCTCTCTAATAACACTTTGTAACACACCTCAAGGATTAAAATAGGGTAACACTGATTTTCTCTCTTCGAGGGGAGCTCCTCCAAAAAAATGAGAGGGAAAATGAGAGGAAGTGGGAGAAAGACAAAGAACTTTCTATATCATTCTAGAATAATCTTCCTAGAGTCCTTGGCTCAGTACATATAGTATGAAGTATTACCAAAGCTATCCCTATATGGGCCAGTACTAATAACAGCATACTGAGATACTCAAATAAAGACTACTCTTAGGCTCAAGCCCATTACCGACTACAACTAGATGTCCAACTAAACAGTAAAAACAAACTATAAAATGGAATTCATGAAACAAGCTATGAGGTGGTCCATGGGCCCTAGTGTCGATATAAGCTAGACTTAGTCTTGCCAACCAGAGTGTGACACTCAGCCACCTCTTTTTCAGTTCTGATCCAATTTGCGCTACGTTGCCACCCACTCAGCAATCTTGCACTCAACTCCATTTTAGCCGTCGTCCACGATAATCTCTCTCCCTACCACCTGTGTCGATTTCTGGTAGGAATGAAATCTTAATATAATTGAAAAAGCGAGAGTTTCTCCGTTGGTTGATTTCCCCTTTTATTCTATATTACGAGGCTCAATAGTTTGATGTATACATGTTTATGGTCGGTTTCGTGTTATTTTACAGTCGGCCAGTGTTTGGTGTGCCGCAACGCTATGGTCATTCCTAAACTTTCAAGAAGAGTTGGAGTTTGGATTCTCAGAGAGCTCTCGAGAGGTATATTAAATGTTTCTAAAGCGAAATCAACAATGTAAAATATCGGGAAGTATAGAAAGAACGTGAGTAATTATGACAATTTTATCAGTTTGAGTAATTTGAGATGTTATTGTTGATTCTGAGTTGTGGATAATTTTTGGCAGCCAAATCTACCCCCATGAGAGCGGGATATGTACAAAGGCCTTATAGCCAATATTTGCATCCACTGGTCAGTATCTGTTTAAATTTCTAATTTGTGTGCTTTTTCTCTTGGTTTGTAAGGCAGCATTATTGCTTTGCTTTTTACTCCCTTTACTGACCATTGAGAGGATTTATAATATTCACCAAAGTGTTTGAAGAACAAACTTCGTACATGTAGCCGATTTGATTTTAACTGAATGAGGTTTGCTAGTTGTTAACCTTGTTCTTGCAGTCAGGGTTGTTTGATCGTGGATGCTTATGCTGCATGGGTTGTTATTTAATTGAATAAGACAGTTACCTGTAGTATTGAGTAGCTAAATTTGATGAGTGTCATTTAAAGAAATGCCTGCAAACAATGCAATCTGCTTGTAGATCTACACTGCAACACCTTGTTTTTTGTCCAGAAGAGGATTTATGTATATATTCTTGTGTTTATATTACAGTGATTACTGCAATTTTACTTATGCAGTTCTACATTATAGTCATCATTTTTATGCAGTCCTCTCTTTCCCGTTTGCATGCAAGGAATTGGCTCTCTTGAAATTTTTTTTATACTACAATGAAACAGCTTTATTGTCGATCATATTTCCAAAATCAAGATTTGGCTGAGACAATTATTTAGAATGTTTGAATTGCTTTGGTAAAGGAGTAACAAGACTACCAAGGTACATTGGCAGGACAGGTGAAGCTTTTGGAATATAGTTCGGAAGAGATTAAAGAGTGAATACTTGTGTCTCAAAAGCGCCTCCTGTTTTGATTTTCATTAAGAAAGTACCTGAAACTATTTCAAATGTGTTAAGAGTCAATTGAAAATTGTGTACAATTAATGAGAATCAAGCTTAGTTGGGTTGAGATGGGTAATTAATATTTGAGAATGATACTTGGGTTTAGTTGATTGACTTCACATATATTTAATTCCAAGGTTCAGTCGAGGATTTTTATGTGAGAGGGTATGGATGATTGCAAATTTAGGTAAATGAATAAAATTTCCACTTTCTATCACAGAATGTTGAAACTTAAATTTGGGGGATCCTTTGAACTCTGAGATATGTTTGTCCATTCCCATAATTTGAAATATCCATCCCTATTACCATAGTTTTGGGAATACACTTTTTTGAGAAAATTACTCATCTAGTTATAGGAGAGTATTTTCACTTTGAGTTTTGATCTATTAGTTCCTTGTTCTTTTTTAATCTTTTGAATGACAGACAGGAACTAAAATATTCCGGGGAGCGATATTTCAGAAGCATTATCATTTTTCTACCACTACTGCTGACAACGCATCAAAGGAAGGGAGCGAAGAGAAAGAAAAGTAAGTTCTGTTTGTTAAAATGCATTGCAAGAATGTCGCATTTATAATTGTTGTGAATTTATATCATGCACCACTTGAGTAATTTAGTGCCTTATAACTTCTTTTTTTTTTAATTTTTATTTTTATATAGGTATACAATTTTATTAATCCATGAATAGGCATAATCTAGTACAAAGGTATACCCTAATAATGTAGGCGCAATAAAGACAAGAAAATCATGTAAATCCAGGCCATTAAAGTCAACAACAATGATCCAAGTACATATAGTTCTAAAAAAAAACTTTTAGTTCCTCTATCGATTTCTCCTTGTCTTGTCTTCGAATGTCCAATGATGCATATAGGGACCATCTTCCACACAACTTTAATCTACTGAATGCCTCTTTAGATTTGTCCAGCTAACCAGATTTGCCACCACTGTCGTGGGGATAATCCAAGCCAAGTCTAGTCTTCTGAACACCTCATTCCATAACACCCTAGCTATCTCACAATGTAGTAGAAGATGGTCTACAGACCCGCCCCCATTCCTACACATGCAACATGAATCTATGATGATCACCTTGTGTTTTCTAAAATTAATGGTTGTGAGGATCTTATCTAAGGAAGCTGTCCACACAAATAATGCTGCTTTGAAGACTTTTTCAGCCTTTTGTACTCCATAAAGCCGAGTAATCACCGAGAAGATATGTTGTGGTGGATACTTGCAGGTAAAAGCTCATTCTCGGTTCTCTCTTTCTACTAGTCTCCAACATGAGCATTCAGTTTCTGTGGAGAAAGCATTGGAGACATAGGGTGCCTTTGTGTCCCATTTTTTAATCTACCATACCCAATGGGCCGATATCGCCATGACTTCAACCATTGAAACTTATTTGGCATTTGCAACCCAGAAAAATGAAGGAAATCAATCCTTTAGAATATTGTTACCACACCAAATCTCTCTCTAGAATTTAATCCTAGAACCCTCATCCAAAAGAAATCTTGTGTGTCATGTAAAGACCCCCCATCCTCTTCTTATGTGTTTCCACAATCCCGCTCCATAAGCCCCTCGCTTGTTTAGTACACAAGCCCCCCATAAGCGTCCATATTGCTCTCAATCACCAACTTCCATAGGGCTTCCAATTACTTATTGTATCTCCACAACCATTTTCCAAGTACCATCCGATTGAAAATTCTCATATTTCTAATACCCAAAGCACCATTGGAGATAGGGCAACATACCTTCTCCCAATTGACTTGGTGGGATTTGAACTCCTCACCCACTCCACTCCACAAGAAATGACATTGAAGTTTTCCAATTCGAACTGCCACACTTGATAGGATAGGGAATAGAGACAGAAGGTAAGTTAGTAAATTGGATAATATACTCTTGGTGAAGGTAATCCTACCGTCCTATCACCTTTTGATCAAGGTAATCTAGTGACATTGAAATCACTTCCAAAACACCAAGGAAGATCCCACCAACTATAGAGACCAGCTATTTCATCCCACAAAAGCCTTCTGCAAGGATTTGAATTCGGCCCGTATACACTAGCAAAGGCTTATTCTAACCCATCATCCACATTTTTGTTATACCACCTGAGGCTCCAACGGATGCTAAGGCAACTTTTCCCACTTAACAGCAATTCCGAAGACTATTAATCACTGATTGATTAATAATCTTCAATTTAGTTTCCTGAAAGCAAACATCGACTTTCCATTGGCTCATCATGTTTTTGACTCAAAGGCATTTTCTATAATCATTTAAGCCCCTTACATTCCATGACAAGATCTTAGGCTTCATTGAGAAACATTTGCTGCCCTCTCCTTGCCTTTAGAGCTGAAGGAGTTCCCAAGTTTGGAGCTATAGTTGATGGTACATTCTAACCTTTTCAATTTCCTTTCTTTCTTGGAAGAAGATCTGGCCAACAAAGGTTGATTAGCCTCAACAGCAGTAAATAAGGCTCTAAATTGCTCCTCATAACCATCAACATTAATCCCAAGACAATCTCTCATTTCTTCAACATTTCGCAACACCCAATCTGAATACCAATCAATATCCGGATTCAAAGAACGCAAAGGGGAGATATCATAGTCATTCTCTTCATTGTAGACATTCAGATCATTTGAGTCAGAATCAACAGTATCTCCAATCAACAACTGAGATTCACAATTTTGCTGAGAGCAGGGGACCACTGAGACTGACTCCTCAACTCCAGTCAAATCTTCTTCATTTACAATGTCTTCCACACAGACCAAATCTGAAACCCCAGGCCTAATATACGAAGGAGGTTTTGAAATAAGAATGGGAAGATTCCCTTCGGAGGTTTAAACAGGAACCTGTGAGGGAGATATATTCTCACTATGAGTCTCCTGAGGCAAAGCCACCATGAAAACACCTTCCCTTGCTTTTTCTTCTCCAGTCGATCTTTTCTGGAAGAGAGGATCCTTCGACAGTGATTGTGCAGGGGGAGATGGCAATGAAAAAATCAGCGCTGAGGAGCAAGATTCTTTCATTGTGGAAGAAGCACCTCCCAACAACACCAGAGCACCACCAGAGGGGTCACCCCTCACTATTGTCACCTTCTGCGCTGAAGGAACAGTCGTCGGAGCCGCCATGGCTCTAGGCTTGAACTTGATCCGTTTCAGTTAAGTTCGGGTCTTCCTCGGGTTCAAGAGGTTAGGGGCTTCAGTAAACTTAATTTGTTTAACGGGCCAAGAAGGCGGGCCACAGGCTAGCCCAGAATATTAGGAAGTTTAGAAATTTCTGGACCGAAATAAGGCATACTTGGGCCAAGGCCTGAGATGAATTTAAATCCATTATCAACCAAATGCATCAAAGAATCGAGTTTCATCTTCCACCCTTGCAGCTCTACCCGTATGTGCCAAAGAGTCCCTTCAACTTCCCTTAATGTTTGCAATTTCTGAGAATTCCGACCGACATCACCAGAAGCTGGTTTTTGAGAAATCGTCCCCATTGATGAATTCTGATGAGTCGAAGCTATTACTACTGGAGCCTTAAGAGCATTTGAGTAAAGAAGCACTTCGGGAAGTATGCACCTTGAGAGAATTAATGGACTTTTTCAAACCAGTAGGACCTCCGTTTTCTGGTATTGAAACAGAGGAAATGGGTCTAACCATATTGCTACACAGCCTTGTGAAACCAATCCATCCATTTCCCATTTCACCTTCGGGAATGACTATTGGACCTTTTCCTTTACCTGATCCGATTTCGATGAGCTTCAAAATTCTTCAATGCAAATTTTTGCTTAGTTGAATCAGGAAAACTTTATTTCCCTCCCTTTTGGATTGATACGAAAATCTGTTTCCCAAAGGTTTTAGGAAATCCTCAACAGCTTTAGCCAGCCAAACGATCACATCCCTGCTAAAAAACAATGCTTTAGAGAACTTATATCTTTCAACAAGACAGAAAGTGTTCCCACCTCTACTGCTGATCGCGAACTGTTTAGCTTCAATCCAAATGCTCTGCTCCATCGAATCCGCAAAGCAAGGAAAGGAGGAAAAGAACGAAAACAGAAAACAAAGGAAGGAAAAGAGCCGAGGAGAAAAGGTGAGAAGAAAGCAAGGAAAAAAAAAGAAGCTAAGAAAAAAGAAGAGGAATGGAGAAAGCAAGGGAAAACAAAGAAAGAAAAACAGAGAATTATCTCCGGCGAGAGGCGCCAGAGAAAGGAAGATGAAAAGACATGAGGGAGAGAGAAAGAGAGAGAGAGAGAGAGAGGAATATTGATAATGTTCTAACTAAGAATCTAATGTTAACATAGTCCCTCAGGGGCTTATGCACCTCTGAGGTTAGTTGAGATGCTGTTATATCACATGCATCACATTTAAATCATGTTGCAAAGTTCACTTTCATACACTATCACATAATAGATGCATAAAAAGAGGCTTTCATGAAGGGCTTGCACCATAGCATATAACTAGGAAATTTATTCTTGAAAATGTACATTTTCACTTTGGGGAAAAAAAAAAAACATGATCTCTTACGCTGCTTTCTTGACAGCTCGAATAAACATATCCATGGTCATCACTACTATTCACCGCATACATGTTTCCAATGTTTGAAACTTTCTATACATGCTTTTATGCTTGGGTCAAATTTGGATCTTGATTAGTACTTATGTTTTCTGTGGAGAAACAATTCTTTCCATGGATGATCACACTTTCACACATGTTATTGACTTGCTTAGCATATAGAGAATGCAATAGCCTATCCATTTGAGCATTTTCTAAAGCACGTCGTACACATAAATAAATTCCTAAACAGCGATAGAGAGGTTCATGATTTTGGAGTTCAAGGATATTACAATGCTCCTCATACATAGTTGTATGTCTATCATTTTCCTATTACAATATCAACGAACAGAGAAAAAATAAAGAAAATGATCCAAGATTTGAGAAGAAATTTAAAATGATCAGGTTTGAAGATATCAGTGGCACTAACACCTAGTGACATTGAAAATAAAAGGATGACAATCAAAATAAAGGAAGAAAAACGTATAAAAAAAGAAAAAGAAAAAGAAAAAGCATACCTTATATCATCCATATCACAAAATTACTTACTAAATAAAAGACAAATATAGGGGAACTTTCAGAAGGGAGGAGGGATAGAGACTCTCTCAGGCTCTCCTAAACTTCTCTTGGTTTCATCCACTGGTGTTGTCATTCAGGTCATCTGTCACTGGCTATTAATTAAAACAAAACCTTTTAAACGTGCAGAAAAGACCGCTCTTTTTCTTCCAACAAAGGTGAGATCTCTTTTCTGTCTATATTGACCTTATTAATATTAATATCTTCAACACATAATCTTTTAAATTTTCAAATCATATGACCTTTCAATTTTTAAATAGGTCTGTAGTTGGTCTTATTCTGGTGATTACTTAATAAGAAGAAAGTCTCCCTCAAGGGATGGAATGAACCACCTATTTGTATTAGTGGGCGCAATACCAGATGTTATAAAAGATTTTCTATAGTTTGAACAAACTATATGTTTTTCAAATTCCATTGGGTGCATTGCCTCCATTGGCCACAATGGAGCCCAAATATGCAACTGTACAAATAGCCAATATGAGTGCACAATCTCTATATTTATGGGTTTGTATTGTTGTCTCTAGTGGCTAACTATAGGTTTTTGTGCATGCGTAGTTCATATTATGCTGTCAATCATTATGAAGATGCACATTCTAATTGTTAGTGTACACTATCTAAGAAGAGATTGCATTCATCATCCTAGGAGATGTCATTGCTCTACCTTTACTGCATTTCTGATTTGTATTTCCTCATTACAAGTTGCTTTATTTTGTAGGATATCTGTCATATTTGTTGACAAGGATGGAGAGGAAAAGCACATAAAGGTTCCCATTGGAATGTCTATGCTAGAAGCTGCTCATGAAAATGATATAGAACTTGAAGGCAAGGATTCTGATGCTTATAAAAGAACTTGGCATTTTGGACACATTACTGAACTCTAGATGGGCATTCTGATAAATGTACTTTTGAGTACTTCCCTTTCAACTGTATCATGGGGCTCCCTCCCCCTTCTACCACCCATCCCCAACTTCATTTATTTCAGTTGGACAAAACTGATGGATGAGTTATTTTCTTGGCGACAGATTTGTGTTTCTTTGATCCTCTTTACAAAATCTAATGTTCTGCTTTCCATGTCATAACAGGAGCATGTGAAGGTTCACTTGCCTGTTCAACGTGTCATGTGATTGTTATGGTATGGTTTTGGCTACATGTACTAAAGCAAGTGTGGTTTTGGAGTTTCGTCAGCATTTAGTTCTGCATTTTATTTAGCTGAAGTTTGAGGGGCTAACTATCGAATCTTATGTTAGGACATGGAGCAGTACAATAAGTTAGAAGACCCTACAGATGAGGAAAATGACATGTTGGATCTCGCCTTTGGGCTTACAGAAACGTTGGTTCCTTTTGCACGAAGGATTTTTATTTCGTCTAAACCAGATTATATGTTGCATTGTTTTGTTTTTCCTTTGGTCCTTTTGGTCTGGGGGGAGCGAACTAAGATTTATTTCTATGGTTTGGGTTTTTTTCAGGTCTCGTTTGGGTTGTCAAGTGATTGCAAAACCTGAACTTGATGGAATTCGTTTGGCGATTCCCGCTGCCACACGAAACTTTGCTGTAGATGGTTATGTTCCTAAACCACACTAGATAAATGATGCAATCGTCCCAGTTTTGTAGCTCTTATATTCTACTTGATAAACCAGAACCAATTGGCCAGCGATCATTGTTCTTCTATTCATTATTGTTTATAATGGTGCTGAGTTAACCTGGCTGACGATTAATCCATAGGCGACATGCTTAAGGTGCTGAGTTTTAAGCTGTTTGGACAATAATTTTGCACATCACAGGTTGTCAAAGAAAAAGGCTACCCTTTGTAACAAAGGTTTTGTTCTTAGCCATTATGATATTGTTCTTCCCTGGTGCAGGCCACCATTTCAATGGACTTTTTATTTTTCGTATAATTGAGTTAATTGCTTTTGGAAGTCCTCAATAACCCATCATCAATATTATTGCATATAATTGGTGTGGCACAATATGACCTATAGTTTTAGAGAAATGATATATACAAATCTTAAGTGTATAAGTTTCGTATAAGTCTTTTATAAAAAAAGAATTATTATAGGCATATAAAAGAATATATAGAAGTAAATTTATAATTGATGTGGTTTTAAGTGATGCATTAGTTTTATTTTATATTAAAAGTAGTTTTACAATTTAACATATTGCAATAAGCTGTATCAGTTCGTGGATTTGTTTTTATGTAATTTCTTTCCGAATAAAGTACTTCTCTTATGAAAAAGTGAACTTTATCATGAAAATGGGAAAATTTTACTTTTTCTCAATGGGGCTTATATTATTAATACAAGAGGCTTGTGGGAAGTTTGTATATTTCAATCATGGGCCTCTAAAAGCGCCCATAATTTGAGCTGGGCATAACATTTCCAGCTCGCCACTTATTCGATTATTGAGATTTTGTTTTTATCCCAACGCTGACATACATAAATACAATGTTATTACAACTCACTTAGCTGTTAACCTTTATTACGACGACTCACTTCGCTGCTAGTAACTTCAGCGTTATCATCTGTGAATTCGATTGCTGCATTTGTTGGAAATCAGAAGGGAAACAAATGGATGAAATAAAAGCAGTGAAATAGAAGAATGTTCTCAGAAAATCCAAAATAACGAATGAAAAGCCACTTTGCTTCAGAAGAAGGTATTTACAAGATGGGACTAATCTCGGTAAAGCTCGTGTCATAGATTTGGACGGGTGATCACTATCTAATAGCATCACTATCTATCAATTGATCCACTTCAACGGACATTTAATTTCTCTCTCTCTCTCTCTCTCTCTCTTTGATTTGTAGGTTCCACCTTCATGCCGAATTGCCGCTTAAGAAACCATGCCTTTTTTTTTTCTCTTCTTTTCCTTTCAGCCAACCAGTACAACTTCAGTACAAAAAGTGAGTACAATCTAGATTCTAGGCCCATTTTGATGATCTGTTTTATTTTATTTTTTTTAGCATTTTCACAAGTCCCACCTAATTGCCACCCATGGATATATATATATATATATATATATAAATATAAAGAAAGACATGCAATAAATAATATTGAGTCAATTTATTTGGAATTATTAGGTGATCATCTCATGAAGATCCCTTAAAAGTTATGCCATTTGATAATGTGACTAAGTGTAATAGAACAAGAAAAAGATGGAAACACTTAAATATAATTCAGAACATATTCAACTTTTGGTTTTGTTTGGATTTTAAGGTTTTATTTTAAAAATGGAGAAAAAAGTGGCTTTACATCATTTATATATTAAGCGTTTATCGAATTAATATAAGAATACCATATATTTGTTCTCCAAAATTGGTTAAAATATAACTTTTGAAGTTGTTAATTAATCGCCTATATATATATATACAAAGAGTGAAAAAAAGAAAACAAAATAGTTAATATATGTTAATTTGGTCATGTTTCTCCATATATATATATATATATATATATATATAGGCCGCTCTAAAGTCAAAAGTGAGTTAGTTGAGTTTCTCCTCTCAAAACCTTATCAGCTTCTAGAGTTTACAAGAATTAATTCAATTAATGTTAGCATTTCTTTACACAAAGACAGACGTGGTGTCTCGTGAGGTGTGGCTTTCATAAGAACACAACTAGTCTTGAATTTGGTACGTTCTATAACAAATCATACCAAATGATTTCAGTTTTTCTACAAAAGTAACACCTAACCTCTTAACTTTACGCGCCAATTGCATGCACAATAGTTAATTTATAATTAGGTACGCTCAACCATAAACGTCCGATCGGCGTCCCTCGATTCTAATCATGAGTGGTAGATGATCTAGAAATTTATCTTTGAAGAGTGAATTATTATTAAAAGATTGAAGTATTTTTAGAAATATTCTAAAGAATATAATATAAAAATATATGAACATAATTTTGAAGTACAAAAACTATTATTAGATTTATCAATTATAGATATATATATCGATATATGACATATTATATATATTTAGAGTTTTCTTCTTTAATGAAAATATTTAATATATTTCTCATTAACTAGAAGGAAGAGTTTTAGAAAGAACATAACAAGAAAAGTCATATATAAAATAAAAAAGATAAAGGTATAAAAAATAAGAAAAGTTTGAAGGAGACTGATCAAAGAACTATAATATATAGTAAAAAAAATTATATGCTATGAATTTTTTTAATATATAGCTTTTGCATTTTTAAAATTTCCAAAGCCATTCAAAATTTTAATTTCTTAAGAAAATCTCAATTTTTTTTTTTTTTATCAAATTTGGGGCTACATTTTGAGTTCTATGATCTATTAAATCAGAATATTCTATATATTTTAAGTTTCTTTTAAAATAATAATAATATTATTACATGGGATAGATGAGGATTATTCTCAAAACTCTTAAGGAGAAAAGAAACATTAAAAATCCCACCCCCCCGGCCGATTCAAAGTTCAAACACTGTAACAGTAGCATATTGACGTTGAAAATGATAGTCATACCTACTGTTATCAGCAAGTACTTATAAATAAAATATATGCGATGGTTGATTGTACGTATTAATTAATTAACAAGAGTGAGATGTGATATATATATATATATATATATATATATATAAACATTAAACATGAGTAATGAATGTAGTGCATATATAAATAAAACACAAAATCCCATATAATCATGTTATCATAATTTATATATGATATATGTACTACGTACGATATGTATGCATAATTAGAACGAGTTAATTTATAATATTTATTTAACTCTATAAAATTGTTGCTGTTTTTGGATTGTAATTAATTAATTACTCGGTCACGAGACATAATTAGTCCATGTGGATAAACCTGATCATGAACTGATCGTGATCAGGTTTGAATATCTGACTTCTTCGACCCCTCGTACACGAACCTAAATTAACCTGATAAACTAATTCATGTTTTTATAATCTTTTTTCTTAATTTTGATTAGTTTAATAAATAACAATATGATATGTTATCTATATATTTTGTCCTGATCTGATCTGATCATGATTCATGAATAAGAAAGCATATTATATAGCCTTAACATTGTCTCACTTACAAAAAAGTTTCAACACCTAAATTAAAAAAAAAAAGAAACATATGATTGTTCAAAATCAATCTAAACCACCCCATTTCTACCCCTAAAAGTTAAAAAAGAAGTTGAACGAAACTTGAAAAAACCGTCATAAGTTGGAAATTATTATTCTACGTACGTTTGTATGTGTCACGTATTTACCTTAAAATTATTAATGGTTTTAGTACTACTTCATATATATTATACATTCGTTGTTAGTACTTAATAAAAAAAAATGAAAAGCAAACCAAATGTTAGATTCCAATATATATATGAGGTTATTCCACGTGCCTTAAGTTATTCTTTATCTGCATTAATAGAAAAAACATTAGTAAACGTCGATCGAATATTTTCATTCAAGCTGGCAACACTTCTGCACTCCGTTCTTAATTTGATCATATTTATTTTAAAAAAGGAGTTATTAATATTAATATTATTAGCAGTTTCTTTTCTTTTTTTTTTTAAATTTTTCTTTGGGATCTAAGAGATTAGATATATATAATTTGGGCCTATCCTACATTAATATCACTTTTAGAAAGATATAATTAAGAGATTAATATTAATTAATCTATCCCTGTTTAAGAGCAATATTGGCAAATGCTACTCTAGCCAAAAGTCAAAGTCAAAACTTGTATAAAACTATATGTTTTGCCTAAAATATTAAGCATTAATATCCATCTTAATAATGAATCAATTAGGAAGGTGATTCAGAGTCATGATAATTTAAAATAAATGTTGGATGAATTAGAGAAGCTAGGTAGGTAAGCTAGGTATACATTGACTTGCGTCTCAATTGCTACATGATGAACATGATGATGTGCATTTCTCTGTCTAAAACCACAAATCCCAGTCAACTATATATATTATATCTTAATTAATCTCTCACTTTTTAATTTACATTCATTTTTGATTTATTTGATTAATTGGCGTATGCAGGCATGCAAGCATGATCGTCATGAGTACAATCTATTAAACTGCTACTCATGATCATCATCATGATCTTCTCGTCTTATAATATTTTATCATTTTTAATTACACCAAAAGTAATGATATTCTATCATCATCATGTCTATCTAAGCATGGTTTATTCATAAATTAATACCAAAAAAAAAAAAAAAAAAATCACTACTTAAAATGTAATACATCAACTGCAAAATGGTATATATGGTTGAAGATGATGAACAATATGGACATTTCTCTTAATTTACTATATATCATCCAATATTGAATTGTTTGTTTTAATTTCCAAATTGTTTACTCATGTTCTTAGTATAAGATTAATTCAGCTTATTAAAAGGACCGCTCTAAATAATTAAGATATCATATTATTTCTTATTGTGTATATATTGAATAATTATATAATTATATAATTATAATTAAAAGCAAAAGTTGGTAAGGAGCCCAAAGTTTTGCAAACATATATGGAAGTACCTAACCCCACGTAATATATATATATATATATATAAATTAGTAATAAACGTAGTGCATAAATAAAACATGTTCTAGAAGGCCTGCTGGCGATCGACCAGGGTTCCTTACGTACGTAGGAGCAGACCAAATATATAAAATGCTAAGCTGCCAAGCTAACTCCTTCTAAGCCAATTAATGTTGTTGTAGTCCGTACCAACCACCGATCTATGGAGTTTATCTATCCTTTTCAGAACAAATGACTCAGTATATATATGGTACTACTTCAAGCCTACATGTAATTATTAAGTACCTACCAGTGGTGATCAAGTCAAGAATTTGGTTTTATAATAAAAGAATTTGGTTTTATAATTAGAATTAAAATTATAATAAAAGATTTTTTTTTATCTAGTTTTATATAATTTTTCTTATAATATAGAATAACTAAATATTAAATTAAAATTAAAATTCGTAGTTCTTTTTCTTTTAATATAAACAACTAAATTATTTGTTAGAAATTCATCTTTAGTTTTATTGCAAAATCTTATTTTTACAATTTTTAATGTGTTATCATGTTATTAGATTATTTTATATTATGTGAGATATATTTTATTTATTTTATTTTTGAATTAAATTAATTTTATTTTTAAAAAAATTGAGCTTATAAGTAATTAATATAGAAGTTCAAAATAATTTTGTGAAAGAGGGGTTAAGATAATATTTTAAAGAAGAGATTAACATAAGATGAGATTAATATCATCCCATTAAATTATAAAAAATAATATATATTTTTTTCAAAACTAATATATATATATATATAATTTTTTTTTTCCAAATTATAGGATAGGAGGTGTCTGCTCCTATGTAGCTCCGCAAGTGGTACGAGAATAGTACTACGTACCAACCTCTAATAATGCAATATGGCTGACAGATCAATTAGTGGGAGGCACGAAAAGCAAAAGCTAGCTGTATATTTTGCCAGCATTAAGCTATATATAAGCTTTGACGTACATATATATGATCAAGTTTTCTTCCCTTTGCCAAGTCAAATTCATGTTAAACCTGCCTGTGTATCTTAATTTTAAGGGTTGACAGACTTTTCTTCTAATAAAATTGGTGGAAACTTCTTCAATTTGTCTTTTTTATGTGATCTATCTGTTTTTTTTTTCTTAATAAAGAAATCTTAGATCATGTAAATATAGAAATTTTATACAAGCTAGAAATTTTATATGTTGAATTAATGTAGTATGTTAAATTTATTTTATAATAATAAATTTATAATTTAATAAATCATATTAAATCACGTTAGTACGTAAACTTATGTATATCAGATTTTTTACATAGAACAAACATCATTTCTGATCTGTATGGATGCATGAAAGTTTTCTAACTGATTTTTAAAGTAAAAAATCATGTGTATGTCATGATATATATATATATACTGATCATGAATAGACACGATTTGTTGGTTTGAGAGATGCATGGCAACTCAATTTGGAGAATAACTCAATCATATTTTAATTATATACATGAAATTATCTGACTCTAAGCTGCTGCTTGATCTTGTTGCGTACGTGTTTAGAGCTAGGTGGTGTACGTGTCTCTATCACATGACTGCATGATATCTGATTACCATCATGTACAACGCAGTCTATGTTTTATCCTTAATTATGAGAGCTACAACGAAAAAGAACCACATTCGAAAAGTTACTGACCATTTTGTAATTATTATTTTTTTAATATATTACTAATTTAAATAATTTTTTTTATAGTTTATATTTAATAAATTGCAATACAGTCTATATAAAAATATTATCATTTTATTATTAAATTTTTAAAATTTTTAAAATTTTTTTAATCTATAAATAAAAATATTTTAATTAATTTTATTTTAAAATAAAATTTTATTTATTTATTTATTATTTAAACTATATCCTACTAATTAACTAATTGGCCAAATGATCACATATTTTGTTGGCACTTGCGTGTCGTTTTATATTGACTTCACCCATGCAAGACCACCAAACCAAATAAAGTGTACGTTTTCCAAAACCCAAAAAGATAGAACGGACAATCTCGAAGATCATCATCATCAACCTCATGACCATCAAGTAAATCAAGTAGTGTACTTCTAAGAGTGTTGATATACGCACTATCTTTTCATAATTAATTTATAATTTATTAGTATATTTGAATTTTTTTTTATTTTTTAAAGTTTTTTTAACTTTTTTTAATCATTAAAAAAATAAAAAAAATATACAACTTTACTTATATTGATCACATCCTTAATCATTAAATAAAATTATAATTAAAAAAAAAAAATTATAAAATAATAATAATTCTATCATTTTTGCTTTTCTGAAGACTCAAAAAGATCATAGAAAAGGGACAATTTATGAACTAATTACATGACTTTCATAGGCCAAAGATGCATGTTAGATACTAGGGTAGAAAAAACTTGGCCGTCGGAAGTTGACTTGGAACCAATATCTTGTGCATGCACGCATCTATAAGGCCTATTTAATTAGAATTTACTAAGGGATGTTAGGGAAATTAAGGAACCCAAATCCAAGCATTCATGGGTACTTGAATGGCGATGAACAACCTAGTTTAAGCTTGCGTAACATTATTCATGTGACTTCATTTACCCAAATGATTTCAAAATCTTCTAAATATAATAGTATATGTGCGTGGTCAATAATTTATGAGAAGAAATGAATGATGAGTAGCATTATTTTTTTATAAGAAATATAATGTATGTTTTGTCTAAGTGCACACGAATATTATTACGTAAAGAAATTTACATGTACACTAGGGACGTAAGTTTATGTGATTTATTTGATTTTTATAAAACAATTATTATAAAATATATTTAAGATATTAACAATGAACCAATCCTATCTGTAAATTTTATTATTTCTTTAATATTTATGTAGAAACTTAACATTTCTCATTATTACCTGCATTAAGTTTCATCGTTCTGGGTGTACATGATATTATAGTACGTATCCTTGTTTCCCTTCTAAAGTAATGAATTTGGTATGCTCAATTATGATGGACCAAATACCATAATTAATTTGGAGGTGCATGGGAAAAAGTCAATTCTCACAATCTTGACAACCATTTTATAACCCATAAAAAATATATTAATGATTACAACTTATAATATATATATATATATATATATATATATATATATCATGTTGCATCAGTCAAGTTTTAATTGGAGCCTTAAAATATGACATAAAAAAACGCATGCAGCCGATCCATTTCAGGAATTATATACAAATGAAGATCAGATCAGCTGCTTGTAAATTTGTAATCTAGATCTATTCCATATACATGAATATCCATTAGCTGAAGCATCATGATCTTCTTCACTAAAAATGATCGATGCGCATCACGACTGATCAAACATTAATAATCATAAAAACCTAAAGATCATATATACTAAGGAAATGAACATTAATATAAAGTGTTTATAAATATTAATTAAGCCAGTTATGTTGCTACTAGTGAAAAGGTCGGGAATTAGTTAAAAGGGCATCACATAAAAATATTATAGTGGTTCTAGTTTGGGTTTGGATTTTTAACTGGCCGGTCCCTTATAATTTAGGTAGAAAATGTTTCAAAACAATCCTTCAATTAAGACCCATATATATATATATATATATATTATATATATATATTATATTATATATATATATATATATTAAAAAAATGGTCTCGCTATCAAAATTATTTACTTCTTTAATAAAAGTTGTTTACCGCGTCATGAATCTTGATACTTATTATATATATACTCGTCACGTACTTAATATTGTCACGTCATGACCAATAATGAAATAAATACATTACTTTCTTTCCAGAATTAAGTTTATAATGAACTATATTTAACATGCAATCTAGCTATAGTACTCCACTGGTTAAAAATTTACAAAATAATAATGCTGCTATTATGGTGAAAACACACACAAATTAATAAGTCTTCATGCATTAATTAACGAGGAGTCTAGTACTCTCCAATCTGAATCATCTGCTAAGAATAGCTTTCACCTCCAATTATTGAGGAAAATAAGAATACTACGCGCGCGCGCACAAAACTTTTTATATAATAATAAACCATCTTTTGATGAATCTGATTATCCTTAAAAATTTAAATATTTCCGCGCATCGGGCGACAAAATGCTTGCTCACGATCTTCTACTTATAAGTTAAAACCTTCTATTCCATTGCATCAAAGAAAAGAACAAGCTGGTCCTATCTCCCCGTCCTATTTATTTTCTTTTTCAAATTAGTTGCAACAATTAAGAATTAATGAATAATGATACACAAATCCTAAATCATGTATAAGTCTCCACATGTATTTTTTTTTATATATATAAAAAAAAATGGACTCCACTATAAAATTAAAATATAAAAAAATTCACTTTTTCTTGACGAATCGATCATGGATCTATATATATATATATATTTTAAAAAAGAAATGCTTTAATTACAAAAGAATTATACAGAAGTAAATTATAAACTGATAATTATGTGACTTGATATGATATATTAGATTTAAGTTACTTTTATTATAAAATAAATCTAAAAGATTTTATAAAATTATTGATAAAATTATTTTTGTATAATCTAAAAGATTCTAGATGTTCTCTTTTATATAATACCCGAGCAAGGTATGTATATTTGGGACTTGTTCCTAACTTAGCACCACTTTTAAGAAATTAGATATTCTTTCTTTGGAGTCTAGACCTCCCTTTATATAGGTAGCGTAATTCTTTCCTTTTTTTTTTTTATAAAGTACAATTAGTACAATAAGATAAAAGTAAGATCGTGAAAGCTTGTAGTAGATATCATTTTACTGCATAGGAAGTACAAGTTTAAACTTGTACGCATTTAAAAATGCTAAGAATTTTTATTTTGAATTTTTATTCTGGAATCTCTATTTTTATTTTTTACTAACTTTTATTTTTGGTTTTTAAATTTATATTTTATTTACATGATTTTTTTAATATTTTAAATTTTTTTTTTAAAAAAAATATAAAAAAATCATAATATTATTTAAAAATATTTATATAAAAATCAGATAAATAAAAAAAAAATAGTAGAAATTCTAAAAGAGGATCCCTAACATTGCTCGTACGCATATTATGAGATATCGATGTAAGAGAGGAAGTTGCTAGGGTAAAAATGCAATAGGAGCAAAAATCTCAACTACTCTTGAAAGCAAGACCGATGCAACGAGGCGTTGAAATCGTGGTGAAAGATTGGTTGAGAGGTGTCTCTCTTGTTTTTCTATTTCAATTTTTTTTTTCACTTCATACCATTGCTGCACACAAACGTGTCAACCAGTTTGTTTCCACTCTCTCTCTCTCTCTCTCTATACGTGATCAGAGAGAAAATTAAGGATGAAGTTGTCGTCGTCGTCTTTTGGAAGAAGCAGCTCAAAACGGTCCAGTTGCAGCCGGGCATTCGAACTTCTGGACGTCGACCTTGAAGATCGCTCCGGAGGCGGAGTCGTTGGTGGAGCAATGCTGCCGATATTTCTCGACGACCTGAGACGAAACAATGACCAAGACACGGTGGAAGTCACACTAGAGCTCGAGGACGACTCCATTGTCGTCTGCAGCGTTACACCGACGACAGCCACAGATCAAGAGCCTGCGGCAGGGACGTCGTCAGAAGCTGGAGTTTTTGGGAGGAGCCACTCGGTGACGTCCAGAATCTGCCGGAAATTCCCGTGGCTGAGATCCCCGTCCTTTTCGCGGGCGTCGACGACGTCGGAAACGGAGGAGCATAACAAAATAACCGCTCGCGACGCTCGCAGGATGAAAGCGAGACTTCAAAGGACGAGATCGAGCGCACAGCAGGCCCTCAAAGGACTAAGATTTATTAGCAACAGTACCATTAGCGGAGCTTGCGAAGAAGAGTTATGGAGGAAAGTTGAGGCGAGGTTCGAGTCACTAGCCCAGGAAGGCTTGATTGGTAGAGAAGAATTCGGAGAGTGCATAGGTATATAGCTAGCGTAACTCGTACAACCAATATATACATATTGGTTGTATATATATATATATATATATATTGGTTGTAAGAAGTTGATCATATTCTAACAACGTACAGATATAAATGAAAGCTGAAGAAAATAATAAAATGGTGGTGATGTGGTAGGGATGGGCAGGGAGTCGAAGGAGTTTGCGGTGGGGATATTCGATGCATTGGCGCGAAGGCGGAGACAGAAGATAGGCAAAATTACAAAAGAAGAGCTTTACGACTTCTGGTTGCAGATTTCAGACCAGAGCTTCGATGCTCGTCTTCAGATATTCTTTGACATGTACATCAATCTTTGTCTTCTTCGTCTCTCTCATCTCTCACGGCCTTGATTTTCTCTTTCATTATACACACATACACATATAACTTGGCCACAGATCGATGAAATCCACAAAGTCCAGTCCAGGGGTTTCCCAACTTTCCTTGCACAGTTCCAGCACTTCCCCCGCATTCGGGGGGCCGTATTATTATTACTCTGGTTTAACATTTTGCATTCATATTTACATTTTCTTTTTAGTTTTTTTTTTTATTATTATCTTGGGTGGGGAAGTGGAAAGAACTTGGGTTCAAACTACGGGAACCCCCTGCTTTTACTGAGCTCCAATTATGGCACATTGGAAATTCTCAGTAACGGGGAGGGTTTTTTTCCATTTTTTTTTTCTTTTCAGAAGTGCTATTGATATTTTTAAGTATAATTAATTATTTTTAAATTATCGTTTTGTATTTTTAAAGTGACATTAAATGACTGAAAGTTAGTTTTTATTTTTTACTCTTTTAATGTCATAATGAAAAGCCATCATTTAAAAGAATTTTGAATAAAACTTTAGTCCTGATTAATTAGCATGAAGGAAGAGATAGGATGAACCCCATGTAATTAGAGACACCGTCACACCAAGCTAAGGACGTGATGAACTAATTTTTTTTTAAAAAGCATTAATTGTTCAATAAAATTTAAAAAGTAATTATAAAAATTGTTATACAAATGTATTACACACGTTTCATGTGTTTCAAGAGGTTGTATCTCAAATTTTACGTGGACAACGATTCATTTTAATGCGTTTTTGCAGGGCAGATAGCAACGAGGATGGAAGAATTACAAGGCAGGAAGTACAGGAGGTGAGTATTTCTTTTGATTAAAATGTAAAAAGAAATTAAATATTCATGGGCCCATTTGGGTAGTGAGATATATAAAATGAAATAGTTTTAGATGAAAGTTAAAAATTGAATAAATATTATTAAAATATTATTTTTTAATAATAATATTATTATTTTGATATTAGAAAAAATTGAATTATTTATTAAATTTTGTATGAAATTTTGAAAAATTTGTAATGATAAAATGAAATGAAATAAGATAAATAAAATCGTTTATGTATCCAAACGGAGCCTATAAATGCATGATCAATGGTATGGTGGCATCGCAGATACAATTCTTTTTCGCAATATTTCTATGATAAAAATAATAGATAATGCATATTTGAATTAAAATTTATAACGACAGTGTCGTAGCATGATGTGTAGTACTTACTAAGCTTCAGTTAATGTGATTCAGTCATGTCGTAGCATGATGTATAGTAGTGACCGTACTTACTAAGCTTCAATCAATGTGTTTGTGTCATGTAATTACAGCTTATAATGCTCAGTGCATCTGCAAACAAACTATCCAAGTTGAAAGAACAGGCAGAAGAATACGCTTTATTGATTATGGAAGAGCTTGATCCAGAAAACCTCGGGTACATTGAGGTAAACTGAAGCATGCTTGTTCTAACAGTACAAGAGGTCAGCTCCTTTTCCAAAAGCATTATAACATACTTGTTTGACTCTTTTTGCTGTTTGATCTTTTTGCTCAGTTATGGCAGTTGGAAACACTGCTTCTTCAAAGAGACACTTATATGAATTACAGCAGACCCCTCAGCACAGCAAGCGTAGGCTGGAGTCAGAGCATCGGTTCCTTGAGGCCAAAGAATGTGATGCGAAGAGCAACCGAGACACTCCGGTGTCTCATAATAGAGAATTGGCAGAGAGGTTGGATTTTGTTGTTGTGGTTGCTAACCATGGCAGGTCTCTTTGCCTGGAAATTCAACCAATACAGGAGAAGGGCCGCATTTCAGGCCATGGGATATTGCTTGGCGACAGCCAAAGGGGCTGCAGAGACTCTGAAACTCAATATGGCTCTCATCCTCTTACCTGTTTGTCGAAATACCCTGACATGGCTTCGGTCCACAAGAGCCAGGTCCTTTATCCCCTTTGACGATAACATCAATTTCCACAAGGTATGCAAATGGAATCTCCACAGAGTAGCATGCTTAAAGTTTTCAAATGGAATTTGATTAAATATAGCATCAGCATACAAAGTTCATGTATCACATTCTAGTGATAAGAAGAGATTGTAAAGTTAATGAAGTTTGATCCAGTCTGTTTCTGTATTTAGGGTAATTCGACCACCACCAGCAGCCTGCAACCGTAGCAGCTAGCCAAACCAAAAGATCTCGAATTTTGTCACCCCAACTTCCACAAAGTATATGAAATGAATTTTCATTTGAGTGGTTAATTTATGTGTTAAGATATAAAGTAAATAAAAAAATCTAGCTTTTTCCATCAACTTAAATTTTGAGAGAAGTGGTGATTTTATATGATAACGAAGTAAAGATGCTGAGTTCAAATTCTAACTCTACACTCTACCTTATTGAAAAAAGCCACTTAAAATGTGTCATAGTTGGTGTGACTAAAGATAATAAAATCCGAGACGAAGTGTAGTATTCCTCATAACTAGAGGACAAGCACTATTAATTACGTAATAGTTGCACGTAATTTTTGACTTCCCTCTTCATTTTTAATTTGACAGATGATTGCATATGCTACAGCCATTGGAGTGTTGCTTCATGCAGGAAACCATCTGGCATGTGACTTTCCTCGCCTTGTAAACTCATCCCCAGAAGATTTTGCCTTGATATCTACAGATTTCAAAAACAAAAAGCCAACATACAGAGACCTATTGAGTGGTGTTGAAGGCATCACTGGGATTTCTATGGTGGTTTTAATGGCCATCTCCTTTATTCTAGCAACAAGTCAATTTCGAAGAAATATTGTGAGGCTGCCTGCACCGTTCAACAGATTGACAGGCTTCAATGCATTTTGGTACTCTCATCACCTTCTCGGCCTTGTTTATGTTTTGCTACTTGTTCATGGAACTTGCTTGTTCTTGGCACGCCAGTGGAACCAAAAATCGGTAAGAGCCTTGGAATAAGGATCTTTTAGTGTAAGAGAAGAAGATTTCTAAACAGTAGTGTTGGAACTGAGTGTTTTGCTAACATTTCAGACATGGATGTACATCTCTGTTCCAGTGCTGATCTACGTAGCAGAGAGGACTGTGCGAACTTGTAGATCAGAGCATTATTCAGTTAAAGTATTGAAGGTAATTGATCAGTTACTTCAAAACTCCCACATTATTACATGGGCTGAGGGGAAAGAATTTTCTTTTCTTCCTCACAAACAATTGATATTAGGCTTTTGCAGAATATGATACGGTTGTAAGTCCGTCAACAACTTTTGCAGAAAACCTAAAGTTTTGAGACTTTCTGATCATTGCAGGTTTCGGTACTGCCAGGAAATGTTTTTAGTTTAATCATGTCGAAGCCTCAGGGGTTTAAGTACAAAAGTGGGCAGTACATATTTCTAAAATGCCCATTAATCTCCCCATTTGAATGGTAAGGATTGGTTCTGACTCACATTAAGCTTCCTCCTCAGACCTTAGATTCTGCAAAACATTATTGCAGTTTTAAGCATCACATAATCCTTTGTCATTCCAGGCATCCATTTTCCATCACTTCAGCACCAGGAGATGACCACCTAAGTGTTCACATCCGGACAGTTGGAGATTGGACGCAAGAAATGAAGCGAATTTTCACCGAGAGCGATTATTTAACATCTATCACTAGTCGAGCCAGATTTAGTCTGCTTGGGCAAATGGATCAAAGAGGGTACTGTATTCAAACTATACTTTCTTATATTAGAATACAGAATACTTAGAAAAATGTCAACTCCACTTAGTATATTGATGCAGCCAACCCAGAGTGCTTGTTGATGGCCCATATGGGGCTCCAGCACAGGACTACAAAAGTTATGACGTTTTGCTCCTAGTTGGACTTGGGATTGGAGCTACTCCTTTCATAAGCATCCTCAGAGATCTTCTACACAATACAAGATTAGAGGAACAACCGGTAGAATTCTACTTCAAGCACTTAAGCACATCACTTCTCTTTTCTTTGTTTTGTTTTTTCTTCAAGAATTTGACTTTTCACGTACTGTTGGCCTAGGATTCAAACACGGAAACCAGCAGATCAGATGACAGCCTGAATAGCTTTACTTCAAATTTGACACCTGGTGGAAAGAGGAAGTGGCAGAGGTGTAAAAATGCTCATTTCTACTGGGTTACTAGGGAGCCAGGGTCCTTTGAATGGTTTAAAGGAGTAATGGATGAAGTAGCTGAAATAGATTACAAAGTAATGCATATTACATACATATAAATAGTTAGAAATAAAATCAGTTACCACAGCTTCCAGCAATATTTATCATGGAAGTTTTAATCACTTAGCAACATAATTATTTGTGTTTTGAATTATTTCAAATGAGGGAAGTGATTGTTGTCTCACTTCTTATATTTACTGAGACAGGGCCAAATTGAGCTGCACAACTATCTTACCAGTGTTTATGAAGAGTATGACGCGAGGTCAACACTGATCACAATGGTTCAGGCTCTCAACCATGCCAAACATGGGGTTGACATCCTATCTGGAACCCGAGTAAGATTTTATTACACTTGCATTGAACATAGTTTTTCCATGAAGCTAACAAACCTACCATCCTGTCACTTGCAAATAAACAGACGATGGACAGCCAAAACTGAAGCTACTATAAATCACGCGCCTAAAAGTTCATATTGATTTGTTGCAGGTAAGGACGCACTTTGCTAGGCCTAATTGGAAAGAAGTTTTCACTAAAGTAGCTTCAAAGCATCCACATGCAACAGTAGGTAAAGATACTCTACCAAAATAAAGAATTGTTAATTACATATATATGATCCAAATAAGGTATTTGGATTTAAAGACCCAAATCCGAATCTCCTTCCCAAATCCATCCATCCATCCAAATGCATGGTTAAGAACACCTCTAAGTTGACTTTTGGGTTAGGATTGCCTGATATGTTTGGAAAAGATAGACATAACTCGTTTTACAATTTTGTTTTAAAATGGAGGACAAACCCCTAGGGGTTGCCTCAAGTGGTAAAAGCCTTGGTCTTGGTGGTATACTTCCTCCAGGTCTCAGGCTAGAATCATCTTGGGTGCAAACAATTTCTAGGGACATTAGACTGGAGGAATCTTTCTTTAAATTACAGGTGCACTTGAGGGAAATTCTTTGCCAAAGGCCTATGCACTCCCAGGATTTAGTTAGAACTTTGGACTTTGTTCTCGGACACCATGTGCCAATAAAAAAAATAGAGGACATTTTTATAAAAGGGGTTGCAAAATAGTTATGGTCGTGTTTGTATCATTATTCAATGTGTTTCGCACCATACAATCAACATTTAGGGGTCTTACGTAAATCAAAGATTTAAATTCGGAAATAAAAGGGTTATGTTAAATAATTTAAAAAGTGATTAAATTTATGTGCTCTATAAAGTTGCATTTCTTCTTAGATTATGTTATGAATTTGGTCATCAATTAATATTACCTATAAAAAATAGAACTATCAACTAAGTTGGCCAGTGTTGCCCAAATAGGCAACCCTCGAATTGTCATCAAATGATGGTCTACAAAATGGTTAGACTCCAGGGTACATGAACATGAATACTCTTCAGGATCTTAAGGTGGTTTAAAGGAGAGAATTTTTAATTTGCAGGGGTTTTCTACTGTGGGATGCCAGTTTTGGCCAAGGAGCTGAAGAAACTATCTCGTGAGCTGAGTCACAAGACCTCGACACGTTTTGAGTTTCACAAGGAGTATTTTTAAGTATTAGGGAATCACTACCACCATACCAGATTATTATTTTCGAATTATCAAAATGATGATAAAGGAAAAGATATAGGGTAAACATTATAGTAGCTTACAAGATGTAAATGAAATCTCTCTTATGTATTACCAAATTACTAGTTCTGTCCAACACAACAGAGGACTCCATAAACAAGAGAGGAAAATGAGAATAGTAGATTTCTTGCTGCATCGCAAATTGCTCTCCCCTTCTCATCTTCCCACAACCCCCAGAAAAAAAATACTGTACCTTCTCTAATAATGTATTTTTGAAGTGAGTTCTGATGGCTTGTCGAGGAACTGAAAATTCTTATCCTACTGAGGTAAACAACTAAAATCAGTAGAAAAGTTTAGATGTAAATCATAACACCAAAGTTGGGTTAAGATGAAAAGGAATCAATTCTCTTTCCATCCCTTGAAGGTTTTGGAAGCCTAGTGTTGAATATCAGTGTGAAAAGGAATACAATCCCAACAGTGAAGGAAATGGCACAACGCTATGGCACGTCCATGGTGATACGACTCTACAACCAGAAATACAATAAATGCCATTTTTGAAGAGAAAAAAGAAAAATAGAAAAAGAAACATTTGACAGTTACATTCTAGGTCCAAACAAAAACAAAGCCACAACACAAATTTCTAGTACATAGTTTAGGCAATTGGTTCAACTGACCTATACTTTTCCAATGTCCATCGTTGGGAAGACAATAGCTAAACTTTGATGGCCGTCTCCATGCCATATCTGTTTTTGGCTAAATAAGTTGCATTAAATGGCTATAACAGAGTACATCAAAACAACCTCACAGTAGTTCTTCATGAATTACTATAAAACAAAACAATTGTCAAATGAAAGATACCTCCATGGTTATTACATCACTTTGAATAAAACTTACTAGGATAACAGCTTATATAGCGATATATGACAACCTTCAACCCTCCCACAAATTATTAACTGGTAACAAGTATTATTAATGCCTTTTTTTTTTGTTAGCATTAACAGTTCCTCCAAACTATCGTTTTCCAACATATTGACAAAGTGACCAAGCTTGGCAAATGAATAAGAATTATCTTCTCAAATTCATCATTATATTTTTTTTAAATTTTCATACAAAATATAATAAAAAATTCAACTTTTTAAAATTCCAAAACCACTTTTTTAAATCCTAAAACAAAACTAATATTAAAAATCTATATTTCAATAATATTTTTTTTTTTAAAACTTTTATCTTATCTCTGAAAACAAATCAGGCCAATCCATCAAAGATTTTAGTGCAGCTCCCATCATCAAATTAGGGCTTAAGTTAAAAAAAAACTTCAAATAAATATATGTTTCTTCTAAACAAAATAAATTTCATAATTGTGGTTGTCTCCTCAAGTTGTTCCACCCTCAACGTATTAGACAGAATTCCCTAGAGCTTCGTTAAATCTTCACCATGACTAGCCATCTCATGGACTGGGCTGCCATTCTCTGCCCATATATCTCTTGCAGAGGACAGGACCAGATTGCATGCATCACAGTTTCTACTTCCTTCTTACATATCCTATGATGTGGTGAATCAATAATCTTTCGACTATATAGGTTTGATCTTGTTGGTAATACATCATTTGCAGCTTTCTCCAAGAAAATTTCACTGCAAGGGCCACGCTCATATGCGACAGATTCTTCCAAAAATCATCCATTTCTCTATTCATAGATGTTTCCCCTCTATCCATTTTCTTCCTAGTTTGAGCCAAATGATACGCACTCTTCACACTAAGAACTCCAATTTTGGTGCAATTCTATATCAATCTATCCTCCCCTCCCAATTTTCTTAGTGGTAAGGAACAAATAAGTTGAGCCTCCTCCGGATTAAAAAGAGTCTCAATGACTATTCCAAGTCTGTGAATATTCTTTGATCAAAATATCCACATGTGCATCAGGATTCAAAAGCTTAATGGGTGCCACGACCATCTTCCTTTACTTTTAAGATTTAATTTGTAAGATTTTTTTCTTTCAAATCAAATTTATTTATGTTTTTGTTATATGTGTTGTATTGCTTGGATTGTAAATTAAAGTTTTCTTAATTTTAATTTACCTCTAATTAAAATGATATTGTTAAAATAAACCAAAAAAGGAAAAAAAAAAGTGACATGCACACAAAGGTGGAAGGATGGGTCGAGTGGAACATATATGTCCTCTCACCTTTCACTTTTTCAACCCAATACTCCTATGCTAAAGGTGGCAATTTGTGTTCACAAGTGGTGTTTGTAGCATTTCAAGTTATAAATATTAGATTATATAAGTTAATAAACACGAGCTGTTTATTAAACGAGTCAAATATCAAAATCCTAATACAACCCATATAAATAAGGGTGATGTCGTACGACTCGTATAAGTTACTTAACAAGAATAATGTTACTTGGTCATCTGCAACTTTTCGCTCAGATGACCCTCTTGACATGCCACCATGTGATGCCATGTAGTTTATTAAAAAAAATTAAAAAACGCAAGCATAAGAGGAGTAGAGGGAACATAGACTTTCAGTCTTTTTTTTTTTTTTTGCATTTTCAAACGCCCTTTTGATTTGTATATATTTTTTTGCATTTTTTTAATAAACTACATAACACACGTGGTGGTGGCACATCAAGAAGACCATCAATGAATTGTTGGTTCTTCAAACCCATCAATGTTCATGGGTTTGCTCATCCAAGCGGCTTCAAAAATGTTCTAATAGTTTTTTGCCAAACAAAGATATTTTCAGCTCGAACGTGGCACCACACGTTCAAGTTTGAAGAATTGAGTCAAATATTCATCCGAATCAATTTGACTCAGTTCGAACAAATAAAGATTAGTTTGAACCCTATATCATACACGGATCATGGCCATATGATGGTGTTGTTCGAACTAATATTTATTTTTTCAAATGAATTTAAATTGTTCGAACAGGGACCTGTAGTTATTTGAACGCTTTTATTTATCGCTCGAATAGGTTACCTAATAGTTCGAACTGCATATTTTCTATTCGAACAATACTCAATATAACATAATCAAAACTCTATTTTATGTATATTCATTGTTTATTTGTTTTATGAACTGTTAATTAATGACATATACATGTTGGAGGAAAACGTGGGTGGGAGAAGGATTGTAGTGGTGAAGCTAGTGAGTCATGAGGCCGATATTGGTTGAGCCAGAGATCATTATAGAATACTTTCGAGATTTTTTTGGAATGGAATGAGCTTCTTTTCTATAAACAACGATAGTGAATGAGACCTGATTTGTGAGTAGAGGAGGGTGGTCTACCCTGATATGATCAGTGAGTTTTATCAGGCTATATTAGAGATGGGGGTTGATGAGGACTTCTTGTTCATTATTCGGGAAGTTAGTATTATTATCTCAGCCAACAATATTGTTGAATTTCTAGGGATTCCCTTATGGTGCGTGTATATCCTACACAACATCCAACTATAGGGACAGATGCTGAAGATGCCATCGAGGTTAAGACCTTGACAAATGACAATCCAATGCATGATGAGATTCGTTTGTTGATAGTAGCAAGGTGATCAAACAGGTTAATTGTCAAGCATTTTTTGCAGGATGAATTTGATTGTCTCACACAATATTGATCCAGAAAACATAAGACTGTTTCGACATCGAAGATGTTCGATTTATGTTACAGATAGCACGAGTAGGCCGATTGATCTACCTTTATACTTCCTTATCGATCTGAGTTACGATACTTGACTGGAGATAGTACTATACCGTATGCTCTGATGATCTCTAACCTCCTAGTTAGTTTGGGGTTGATGTGTTATTGATAGAGTGAAGACAACCACAGATCAGTCCCTATAACAAGAGCGAGGGCTACTTGCAAAAGTCTTCCATTAATGTTAAAATAGCACAAGGTAGTGGCACAGAGCGTGATCTACCTTTTACATATGCTAGTGCTAATACAAAGGCTGCAGGGACTGCTTCTTGAGAGATACGATCCCTGTTTGAGGAGCATCGTGCACTTTTAATCTAAGACACAAAGTGGATAGTGGAGAGAATCATTGTGCCCATCATGATTCGATTGCAAGAGATTGAGAGACACATTAGTATGATGTAGGAGGACCTTGATAATATTATACAATAGTGTTATTTTGTATTGATCTTTTTGTTTTGTATTGAGCATTATCATTCTAATTACTATAACATTTTGTTTTGTTATATATAGCTAGCTTGTTTGTTATCAAAAATAAGTTTTCTTATTTTGCTTACTATTTGGTAATAAGAAAAATGACATTCCCTAGAAGGAATCTTCATAATTGCAAATTCTTATTTATCTTAACAAAAGTCGTTAGTTATTTTTAAAATTAACTATATAAATTTTCTAGGACGTCATAGATGATATATTTTAGTTTATCATAAATAATAATTAATTCATATAGGTAGATTTTTCACCTTTTGAACATGATAATTAATAGACTAAAATAATATTCATTTTTAAAATATTTGAATGTCTTCAATAAATTCTTATAACTAAATTGATATCGATCGTCTACACCACAATTCAAACGAATCTTATGAGCATTTGAATGACGGGCGAACTGTTTATAAATATGTTTGAACGTAAATTGACCATTCGAATGGGATATCAACCATTCTCGCAAGATTTATATATAACTTCTCACCAAAAGAATCGTTCAAATGATTGGATCAACATTTGAATAGAAAATTACATATCGTCAAACGATCTCAAAACTCATTAGAATGAAAATCTCATATTTCAATAGTTTCTAACTTTCGCTCACAATTGTGAATACTTTTCTGCCATGACTATTATTCAACATTTGAATATGAAATACCATACTATTTGAATGTGTTTTTGGAAAGTTTGAATGGTTTTTTCTTTGAGACGCTATATTTCCTCTCAAAAACTCTAGTTTAAAGAGATATTTTTTGAACGTGTAAAAAATTGCTTCTATGTTTAGAAATGAGATATAATTTTTGTCTTAAATTAATAATTTTACTAAAATGACTGGGAGCATCTACATTTATTACACTCACCCTCACATGAACAGTAACATATATACTGTTTATCTAAAGATAAGTGTGATGAGTGTGGATACTCCCTAGTAATGCTCATAATTTTAAAGATGAATTTCTTTTAGTGACTTGTATGATATATATCCTTTTATATTACAACGACCATATTAACAATGATAATAATTGCTTAGTAGTGGCGGAACCACTTGAGGGAAGGGGCCATGGCCTCCCAAAAATTTGGGAAAAAAATACATATTATTTTTTAAGATTTAATCAGATAATGTTAATCTCATCTTGTGTTGACTCATTCTCTAAAAAATAATCTTGGTCCCCCCTCTACAAAATTATTTAAAAATAAAATAAATAAAATATATCTCACATAAAATAAAATGATCTAATACTATGATGACACGCTTTTACTATAGATAAAAATAAAAAATAAAATTTGATGGTTTCTAGCCTATATATCATATACTTTTTAATACATAGTTTGTATTAAATATATTTTATTTTTATTTTAGATCTTGTTATCGTATTGTTCCATACCACAAGAAAAGCTATACAGAAATAGAACAAAAATTATTTTGTTATAGTTTTAGCTTTGCTTGACCCCCCAAATTTAATTTCTAGTTCCGCCACTGTTGCCCCGTATTGATTAATTGAGTAAATATAGATCATTTCTTTCAACTAAATATAGTGCTTTTGCAAATGAGAAATGCTTTTTGTACTTAAAGAAAACGTATTAAAAACATAAACTAATTTTGAGAGGTGCTACAGGGAAGCCCCTGTTTAAGCACGAAAAAACACGAAATTAATGTAAAACGGTGCGTAACAAATAGATACTTTAAAGCCCCTGTTTAGTCTTATTTTTCTTCTCCCGCATTTTTCTATTTGCTCATTGTTCTTGTGTCCCGTCACCTTCTTTTCCTCCAAACGTCCCCAAAAATCATTTTCACCATCACCATCCTTTATTTCTTGCCAGTGACGATTTCTAGCTACCAGCGTTGGAGATATATACTAGTATGTACCATTTCTTCCAACTTTTTTTTAACTAATCATATATATGTTTTCTTCCAATTTTTATTCATGCCCTAGAGATTTTAATATTTGAGTAAGAGGGTCTTGTTTATCATTTGTATCACACGATCCTATTGAAGCAAGGCACTGGTTTTTTTCCTGCTCCTGATAGGTCCATGAGATTGTTAAATTCGTCAAGGTTATTCTTGTGATTGAGCAATAGAGTTTATTCTTATGTTTCTTTTTCCTTTAAAATGCATAGGAGTTGCAGAAGCAACATAATTCTTATTTGTTCCTATCTTCATATCACATCTACTTGGGCATTTTAATGTTTGAGTAAGACTAGGGCCTTGTTTATCGTCTGGATTGCACGATTCCATAGAAGCAAGACACCGATTATTTTTTCTGCTCTTTGAGAAACTGATTTGTCTTCCAATATTCATTTTTTATTTTTCTTCTAATAACCTTGACGAATTCAAGAACAACTTGAAAAAGCTGTTGCGTTGTACAAGGAAATGTTACAAAATAAAAAGTCCAGATTAGATAATTATACTTACCCTTTATTGCTTAAAGTCTGTACTAATTTATCATTGCAATTGATGGAAAGTCACATTATCAGTCATGTATTAAAGTTGGGTTTTGCTTTGGAAATATATGTGCACAACTCGGTGATCCATATGTTAGTTTCATGTGGACAAATGGGTGCAGCACGTTAGATGTTTGATGAAAGTCGTGTTAGAGATTTGTTTTCTTGAAATTCTTTAATTAATGGCTATGTTGTTAAATACGTATTACGAGTACTCACAAACAAAATACTCACATGTTTTAATTGTATTTTTTTTTTATGCTTACCCAAAATACTCTCATTTGTAGTTATTATTTGGATTATGGATGCATCAACATTCGAGTTTGAATGTGGGGATGCTTATCAAGTTCCACAGATGACTTCTAACAATTCTTTAGCCCTCCAAGTTGATCCAGTTGGTGAGTTATTAGGCCTATTATGTCATTAAAAATATTTTGAATGCATAGTTTTTGAGTGTTTGTTTTTTATATTTGACTAATGTAGATGAGACAATACCTATGTCAACACCATACCAAACTCCTAGTCCTCTCCCTTTAAGTGCTAATGCTCCTTCAACTTGTTATCCATATATATAGAGTTGTCAGGTAAATGTAATACAGTTTTATTGTATTTATTGCAAGTTATTTGTAAGAAAAAAATATATGGTACAAGTAAGATTGTTAACTTCATTCTCATACAGTTTATCATATTAACTTATCAAAATTTAACACTCTGTAGCCCCCAATTATCGAACCATTTGGCTCATCTCGCATTGATACATCAAGAGTTGTAGAAGATGTTACAGAAAGTGGCCATGGTGAAGCTTCAAGATCAATAAATGATAATGTGATTGGAGAGTTCTCAATAAATAAAGAGGGTTCTAGTTTGCACTCAAACGAGCATCATATTAAGGAAGTTGTGGATTGCACTATCCAAAATGGTTTGTCTAAATTTCCCCTATTTTAATCATTGAATTGTCATAAGTGTTGTATGCTTATAAACTTAAATTCTTTAAATAACAGACGAAGATTTTGAACTAAATGCTGGGATGGATATTGAATTAGTGGATGATAGTGCCATCAATTCTCATACAATGAAGCTTGTTGACGAACCCAATTCCGAAATGGTTTTCAAAGATAATGATGCACTAATTGCATATTACAAACAATATGCAAATCAAGAGGGATTTGGAGTGAGAATACAAATGACTAAACGAGAATCAGATGGGATAGTTAAATACTTGACACTTGGTTGTTCAAGGGGTGGAAAGCATATAAGTACAGGCAGCAATTTATCAAAACCACGTCGAACAACAAAGATAGAATGTAAGGCGAAAATAAATGCCCGCTTGATGAATGGCGAGTGGCATTTGACTACGGTAGAACTTGTCCACAATCATGGATTGAGCCCGCGCAAATCTAGATATTTTAGATGCTATCGAAATATAGATTTAGTTGCTAAATGGAAGCTTGATTTGAATGACAAAGCTAGGATACATCCGAATAAAAGTATCAATTCATTTGTTGTTGAAGCTAGAGGTTTTGAAACTCTTACGTTCACAGAAAAAGATTGTCGAAACTACCTTGACAAAGCAAGGCAACTTCGCTTGGGTGAAGGAGGTGCTGAGGCACTTCTAGCTTATTTTGAGAGGATGCGTGATGTGGATGATGATTTTTATGCCACTATGGATTTTGATGATGATTTGAGATTGAGAAATGCATTTTGGGCTAATGCAAGGAGTAGAGATAGTACTTATACTTTGGAGACGTCGTAACATTTGATACAACTTATTTGACTAATAGGTACAGGATGCCATTTGCACCATTTGTTGGTGTAAATCATCATGGTCAATCCATACTTCTAGGTGCAGGGTTGATATCAAGTGAAGATACACAAACATTTGTATGGTTGTTTCAATCGTGATTGAAGTGTATGAATGGCAAAGCACCGGCTGCAGTCATAACTGATCAAGATCGTGCAATGAAGAATGCCATTGCAATTGTCCTTCCAAACACTAGACATAGATACTGTTTATGGCACATCATGAAGAAACTCCCAGAAAAGCTTGGTTCACATGTAATGTACAATTGTGGTCTAAAATCTTCTATCCAGGGATGTCTGTATGATTCTCAAACTGGTGAAGACTTTGAAAAGAGTTGGGAAAGGCTACTAGATGCATATAAACTTCATGATAATGCATGGTTGAGTGGGTTATATGATGAGCGTACATTTTGGATTCCAGTTTATTTGAAAGATGTGTTTTTGGCTGGGATGAACACTACTCAACGAAGCGAAAGCATGAACGCTTTCTTTGATGGGTTCGTACATTTAGGTACCACATTGAAAGGGTTTGTTGATCAATTCGACAATGCTCTTAAGAAAAAAGTTGAGAATGAGAAAATTGCCAACTTTAACTCATTCAAAGCCATGATACCATGTGTCTCATTTTCCACAATTGAAAAGCAATTCCAAAGTGTATACACCGATGAAAAGTTTAAGGAGGTCCAACGTGAGATACTAGGATGATCTACTGTAACTGCTCACTTTTGAGGAGTGAGGGTGCGATTTTAACATATGAGGTAAAAGATACTGTGCAAATTGATGATTTCACTAAAGATATAAAATTTTGTGTTTATTGCAATTGCGAAGAGTTCGAGTTGAAATGTACTTGTCGACTGTTTGAGACTCGAGGTATTCTATGTAGGCATTCCATTTCTGTCTTTAGATTGCATAAGAGTAACGCATCATTACCATCTATGTACATTTTAAGTCGATGGAGAAAGGACTTGAAACGCAAGTACACTCTTATTAAGAGTAGTTATGATGATTTGAGTGACAATCCTGATACACGGAGGTATGATCATCTTATGAGATTGTTTTGTGAGGTAGTACCGCTTGTATCGAGAAATGAGGAGCTATATAATAAATTGGTGCACCATTTAACTATAACCAAAGAAGAATGCAGTGACTTAATGGGCGAACCAAGTACTTCGAAACCAAGTGCTATGACTGATGGTACCGCAGATAAGGGTAAAAAGGTGAAGAGACCGAAAGTGGTAAGAGGTAAAGGGAGACCGCCAACATGACGGAGAGTTTCCACAGTTGAGAAGTATATAAAAAGTCGCCAATCAAAAAAGAAAAGAGATGGAGACTCTAATGATTCAAACGGAAAGAAACAAAAGGTTCAATCCTAATCTAAAGGCTTTTTTCTTTATTAGTAGTGTGATTTGTTATAATTTAACACCCATGTTTAATTTTTATCAAGCTCTCCTAGCAAGTGAATCAAATGATACACTACCAGACCCTCCAACTCAAGTTAACACAATTTCTATGGTATGCTTTTCTTGTGTTTAAGTAAAAAAATTAGGGGCTATTTCCTTTTTAATTTTTCTCTCATTTCTACAGGAAGCATGTACAACACTCACTAGAGACTAATGGAGGTTAGATTTATGAAAAAATGAGTGATGTAGGCCATCTAGACTCAAATATATTGGTGGCTTCTATGAGGAAGTTGGAACGAGCAAGTTATATTCAAGATAGTTGTTTTTTGAATTGCTATTGAGTTGATAATTAGTTAATCTGCTTGATTATAAGATGTTTTTTTCTCTTTCTAAGCCCCAATGCTTGTTTTTTTTTTTTCCTTTTACTTAGAACCAATATTACTATATGTTGAAATTATCTATTATAATCTAGTGATTACATCATTTAAATAGCTTTTTTCTAGTAGCGGATGGTTCTAGTGCTAATAGAGTGATATTAGTTTTTTTTTTTTTTGAAACTTGATTTTAAACGAAAATCAAAAAGTGGCTACACACTTGAATTTTATATATTAGGTGCACCTTCATTTTAACAAGTAATTGAGTCAACAGGAGGACGTCTTTCAACAAGCAACTGGGTTAACAAGTCCTTAAAATCTACATGCACAGTAGGAGGATGCCTATCAACTACTTTCATTAACAGGTTGTCTCCTAATGCAAAGGGACACAAAAAAATAAATAAAGAAATGAATAAACTCATGTTTAGTATAAAAGAGGGTAAAAAAGTAATCTTTTAAGTGGGTGTGTAGTGAGTGTGTAGCGAACCAGGCTTCTTTCTAGAATTTCTCTTATAAACCCCACGTGATTCTGAGAAGTAGTAAATGTAAAAATGGACAAAGTTAAAGAAACGAAAAGTATGAAAAGACGGAGAGATAGAAAATGAAGAAAACTTAAAAGAAACCCCATTTTCTTCCCTTCATTTCCTCATTCACCATTTCACTACCAGTTCTTTTTTCTGTTGAGTTTCGATCTTTCAATCTTTCCACTTCTTCTTTTTGTTCTACTCTTAATTTTCTATGTTTTTCCTCCATTTTTGTATTCTATTATTCTTGAATATTTGGGAGACAATTTAAAATGGATGGGAACAAAGATGAAAACCCACCGATGGCACAAAAGAGTTGGATACGAGCAGACAATGATAGTGAAAATTATTTAAAATTTAATCCCAAAAAGTGACCAAGGAGATCAGCCTAGATAAATTTAAACTCATTTCTTTAAAATTTAAATTAGGAAAGAAGAAAATCAAGGAGATCGAAAATCCATTTTGTTTACTCGTTTGATATGGGTAGCAAGATCTAGACGAACACGAAGACGATCAAAAGAAAACCCACATCAAAGCTAGACGAAACCCACTCTGAAAGCTAGAGAAAGCTCTATTTCAGTGTTTTTCTTTAGTTTATTCCTTATTTCAGTTTTGTGCGTTTTGACAGTATGTAGATGGATTGGTTCGTTAACTTTAACTTGTTGATTACTTCATTTGACTTTTCTTGTTTTAACGTTTATTTGCACTCAAGTCTCATGTGATGTACGTTTTTCTTAAGTACGGGTAGCAGCACTCTTTGCAAATATAAGATGGATTTTGTAAATTGTTTTACTGTTGATTGTGTAGGGAGGAGTGGGGGTCTTGATTTATTGTGGAAATGGGATATTACTATTCAAGTTAATTCTTATTCTAGACACCATATAGAAGCTTTCATTGAGCAAGACAATGTGCAGGAATGGAAGTTTATGAGTGTTTACGGTAACCTATATGTGGCTAGTAGAACATTCACTTGGAATTTAATTTGCACAATTAATTCAGATGATGTTCCTTGGCTGTTAGGATGAGATTCTAATGAAGTTATTCTTGTTAGTGAAAATAAGGGGGGTGAGAGAGAGAGAGATTAAGGCATGCTCATCAAATGGAAGCCTTTAGGGAGGTTATGATGGATTATTCTTTAAAAGACTTAAGTTTCTTAGGACCTAAGTATACTTGGTCAAATAGAAGGGAGGGTGTTGCAACAATAAGTGAACGTTCAGACAGGTTTATGGGTAATAACATTTTCTTGGAGTTGTTTTCCACAGTATGTTGTGAGGCATTGGGTTCTAGCACATTCTGATCACTTATCTATTTGGTTTGATTCAGAGGTATTTGAAGTTAGGGGGAGAAGGAAGGAGCAATTTAGATTTGAAACTATGTGGGTGGGAGAAAAAATGTTGCACAGATATTAAGAATGTGTGGGCTTTTGATAATGTGATTAGTAATATGGAGGGGGTTATAGGTTTATTTAAAGGGTGTGGGGCACAATTAAATGCTTGGAATAAATCTTCTTTTGGCAATATAAAAAGGAAGTTGACAGCTGTTAGACAAAATTTGGAGAAGTTATAGGCTACAATTGCTTTGCATTCTAATCATGTGGGTATTTCAAAAACTAGAGAGGAGGTTTGCAATTATGGCTTGAGAGGGGGGAAGTTATGTGGAGGCAAAGGTCTTGAGTTCAATGGCTATATGAAGAGAATCAAAATAGATGGTTCTTTCATACTTAAGCTTTTGAATAGGAGGAGAAGGAATATGATTAGGGGCTTAAAAATTGAGAGGTGTATGTGGCTAGAGGGAGAACAAAGAAATGGTCGTATTCTTGTTTATTTCCAATAGCTTTTTATTTTATCTAATCAGGAGGGACATAATGTAGTTTTAGATTGCGTGGACAACAAAGTTACTATGAAGATGAATGTACAGCTTACAAAACCATATTTACAGAGGACATGAAGGTGGCTTTACAATAAATGCATCCAACAAAGGCCCCTGGACCAGATTGTATGCCATCATTCTTTTACCAGAGGTACTAACATATTGTTGGTGAATCGTGACTAAGGCAGTTTTGTAAACTTTAAATTCTGGTAAGTTTTCAAATGACCTCAATTATACTTTAATAAGTTTGCTTCCATAGAAGAAGACGTTTGAAATAATGTCAGATTTTCACCCTATAAGTCTTTGTAATATGGTTAGAAGTTGGTGTCTAAAGTGATTGTTAATAGATTGAAAACATTTCTGCCTAGTATTGTCAATGAGTCTCAATGTGCATTTGTGAAGAGAAGGTTGATTATTAATAACGTATTGTTAGCTTATGAGCTTATCAATTATATGAGGCATAGAAATAAGGGAAGAATGGGTATATGTCTCTTAAGTTGAATATAAGGCTTACGATAGGGTGAAATATGAGTTTTTGGAGAAAATCATGTTGAAACTGGGTTTTGCCCCTACTTTTGTAAATCTGGTAATGGACTATGTTAAAACAGTTTCTTTCTCCATTTTGATAAATAGTGATACTCATGGACCAGTTATTCCTACTAGGGGCATTAGGTAAGGGGATATTTTATCCCCTTACATTTTTATCTTTTGTACTGAGGGTCTTATTGCATTGCTTAAGGATGTTAAAATAAAAGGTATAGTAAGAAGTATTGAAGTGTGTAGAGAGGCTCCTATGGTGAATCATTTGCTTTTCATAGATGATAGTATTATTTTATGCAAAGCTAATATTCAAAATACATATCATATTTAAGGCTTGTTGGAGCAGTATGAGTTAGCTTTGGGTCAAAAAGTGAACGAGGAAAAAACTGTTATGAATTTTTTAAAGAATGTTTTAGCTTCTACACAAATAGTTTTGCTAGGTTTGTGGGGCCGTGTGGACTTTCTAGCAATATGACAAGTACCTTGGTTGCTTAATTTAGTGGGGAGATTAAAAAAAAAATAGAGCTTTCGAAGAAATCAAGAGAAGAATTTGGGTTAGATTGTAAAGTTGGAAGGAAAAATTGTTGTCACAAGGAGGAAGAGAAGTGTTTATTAAGGCAGTAGTGTTGTCAATACCTACATATGCTTTGAGTTGTTTTAATCTTCCTTTGACTTTGTGTCGAGATTTGGAGGATATGATAGCAAGATCTTGGTGGGGGCAAAGAGAAAATAAGAGGAGAGTACATTGAATGAGTCAGCAAAGGATGTGTTTGTCTAATTGTAGAGGAGGGGTGAGGTTAAGAATTTTCATATTTTCAAAATGGCTTTGTTGGCTAAGCAAGGTCGGCATATTTTGAAAAATGTTGATTCTTTGTTGCACAAGATTTATAAGGCCAAATATTTTCCAAATACCTCTTTTTTTAAGCATAATTAGGAGTTAATTCTTCCTATACATGGAGAGGGATTTTCGAGGTAAGGAAGTGATTATTGGAAGGGGTTGTTGGTGAGTTGGAAATGGGGAAAGAATCAAATTTTAGTAAGATATTTGTGTACTGGCTCTCCTTAAAAATCACCTCCTAAATGTAGAAGGATTTATTTGTAGTGTGATGGGTGCCAAGGTCGATTCACAGGGATTAATCCTATTTTTTGTAAACTAGACACTTCCCAACTTAATAAAAATTTAATCAAAATAGAGAAAGTGGTTAAGGTGAGATTTGGCGTTAATAATGAGGCAACACAATTGGGGATTTATCTGTGCGAAAACAGGTTTAAAAAGTGTGAATCAATTTAAGGAAAAATGAAATTGGAAAACAAAGTTTGCTTAACTGTTTCAATAAAATATATAGACACTTAGGTTTTGGGTCCTTTCTCAACACAAATGGCTAATATAGTTTTTCAAATCCCTTGCACAAATTCTTCAAGCATTGAGTTAGTCAAAATTGAGATACACAGTTGTTTTAACAATTAAAGCATATCTAAACAATTTAGCTAAGAACTTTCCATCGTCTTCAATCAACCCTTAGTTCAAAATAAAATTTCAGGTACAGAGTATGCATTAGCTAAGTGTCCAATGTGCAGTGAATCAACAATGGATCAAAGAGAAATGAATAAACCTTACTTGAAGTCTAAAGACGAGTTAATGAAGTGATGAAAGAAGATGTAACAACATATAACAAGAAAACTGAAAAACCCTAATTGCTATCACAGATTGAAAGTCCCATGACCTATATGAGAAGGATTTACTCACTCATAACTGGAGAAAACCTCAGCAAAATCTAGAGAAAAAGCAATACAAACAACCAAAATTGAAAACCCTAAAGAAAAAGTGAAACCCTAAAAATTGTTCTCCTCTTGACAATTGCAACATTTTCCTTATATTTCCAAAATCTCCATTTCCTTCCTTTTCCATCTTTGCTTTCTCACATGATTCACCCTCCAACAAAATCCTCTCAAATTCCTCCCATCATGCGCGATCTCTCCTACGATACTTGAGAAGCCCCAACACTCCATCAGATAAGAATTCTCGAACGATCTAAGTGTGGTGCGTGTAGAGGAGTGTTGTGTGTGTGTGTGTAATGACAAAAATGCTCTTTAATTCATTACAAAATCCAGCCAAGTCCTTTAATGAAATAAACGGCATATAACTGTTATTAAAATGCAAGTACTAGTCAGCACCAATTAAAATTAATGCATTTAGTTTACACTTTTCACCCTAAATCACACCCTCCAACTAGCTTTTTGCTAGCCTTTAGCAAAGATTTCGATTTCACAAAATAGTCATAAAAAAAAATTCAAGGATTCAGGGTGTTAAAAGTAGATATAGATTAGGTACCAGTCCCTTAAAGAAGTTTATACAATAATCAGTTAAACAACCATGAGAAGACAACTAGGAAAAAAAACTATCCACTTAGTGCTCAGTGAGTGAATAAAAGGTTATCTATCCTGATTTCCATCCTTCACTCAAGGGAATCAATCACAACAATTGTTTTATTCTTCTAATTCAAAACTTCTGCAATGACGGCTTTCACGCTATTACACTTTAAAAGGCACATACTTTATTATTTAATAAATACTCTGGTAATTGACAGTCTTTTCTAATACACAAATTCTTATAAATTTGAGAGCAGTCTTACATACTTTTTTTTTTTTGTCCCTGGCTTGTCCATTTTCATCATTTAATTTAATTATTTTCATAAGTCATTAGGACATGATTAATTAGATTCCTTTACAGCTACAAGATTGAGTGTCCCATCATGGTGTAACAGAATCAAAGTGGAGCTCTAGTGGATTGTTACAGTAGTGGTCATTTCCTCAAATATCTCCCTATTGGTTAATATGACTTAAAGTTGGGTAAAACTCTTCTTAGCATTGGCATCTCAAGTATCAAAGCTAAAACTATCCATCATCCACTCATTTTTCAGCAAAGCAAGTTCAAGTTAAGGAGATTTTGTCTTTTTTTTTTTTTAAATTTTTTTAAAAAAAAGAAAAAAAAAATCAACTTTGCTTTTACCCCTAACTAGAATTGAACATTGTCCTCAATATTTATATGACAATAAAATGCAGATCACAATGAAAAGTTCAAAGAGAGGATTCATACCCGAACATTGTTCAGAATTAGGGAAACTTATGAAGATAACAGAAAATGAAAGCTACTACAGAAACTGAATTTTGAATATTCAAGCCAATGAGCTTCAAATTAGGTAACAAAAAAAAAACAAAAATAAAATAGAGAAATTGAAACTTTGAATAGAATTAAAAGAAATTAACAGAAACATACAATATCAAACATTGGAGTATATGAAATCTTGTAACAATTGAGTTGATGCTTTAGTGAAAAAATTGGTTAAAAAGGGCCTCAATCTCTGACCATTTACTATAAAAGAGTTTCCATTTTGGGGATTAAGGACTTTCACAGCACTATGGAGAAAAATTGTTTTCACTATATATGGTCCATTCTATCGAGATCTAAACTTACTAGAAAATAAATGCAGTCTGGAATTGTACAGTAAAACTTGCTGATTTATTTCGAAATAGTTTCTGAGAATATTTTTATCATGCAACTTTTTCATGTGTTCCTTGGATAGCTTAGAATTCTCATATGCATCCCTTCTTAATTCGTCTCACTCAGAAAATTGTAATTTTCTCAATGACCCTACCTTATCCATGTCAAAAATAGATTTTTTAATAGCCCATTATGCTTTATGCTCCACTTCCACTAGAAGATGGCAAGCCTTGCCATAGACTAACTTAGACGGGGACATTTTTTGGATGGTTTTGTAAGCTGTCCTATATGCCCACAGTGCTTCTACTAATCTCAATGACCAATTATTTTTAGAGGGTTCAAGAATGTTTTTGATTTCCCTATTGGCCAATTCAACTTGCCCATTGGTTTGTGGATAATAGGGTGTGGAAACTTTGTGATTTATCCCATACTTTTTCAAAAGAGATTCCATTGGCTTGTTACAAAAGTGTGTCCTATTGTCACTAATAATGGCCTTTAGCATTCCAAACTTAGACACAAGAATTTCTTTTAAAAACTTAATGACCACTTGGTGATCATTCTTTTTGCATGGAATAGCCTCTATCCACTTAAGGACATAGTCCACAGAAACTAAAATATACAGGTGTCCAAATGAGGGAGGAAAAGGTCTCATAAAATCTATACCCTACAGTCAAGAATTTCTAATACCAACACAGGTTGTAAGGGCATCATGTTTCTCTTTGTGACACATCCTGATTTCTAACAGTTTTCACACTTCCTACAAAACTCTAAAGCATCCTTAAACATGTGTGACCAATATAATACTGTTTGGAGAATTTTTACCACTATTTTTTTTTTTTTGAAGAAAAATGTCTCCACAAGGTTAATTGTGACAAGCAACGAGAACAGAGAAAAAATCATTATCATGTAGAAATTTTATGATTATTTGGTCAGAGCAGTATTTAAACAAGTATGGATCATCAAAAAAAAAAAAAATACCTAGACTCTGTTTTGAATCTCTTTAAATCTTAGGCAGTCCACTATGAAGGGATTTTACCCATAACCAGAAAATTCACAACCAGCAAACCAAGGAATGGAATCTATTGACAAAATATTCTCAAGAGGAAAAAAAATCAGAAATGGGAGAGGAAAATTTAGGATCGGTATAAGTTAGCCTGGACAAATAACCTCCCAATGGTTCATTTGTAGTGTGATGGGTGCCAAGGTCGATTCACAACGACCAATCCTATTTTTTGTAAACTAGATACTTCCCAACTTAATACAAATTTAATAAAAACAAAGAAAGTGGTTAAAGTGAGATTTGGGTTTAATATGAGACAACACAGTTGATAATTTATTTTTGAGAAAATAAGTTAAAAACATATGAATCAATTTAAGGAAAAATGAAGTTAGAAAATAAAGTTTTTTTACTGTTTCAATAAAATATAAAGACACTTAGGTCTCGGGTCCTTTCTCAATGCATATGGCTAATATGGTTTTTCAAATCCCTTGCTTAAATTCTTCAAGCATCGAGTTAGTCAAAACTGAGATACTCAGATGGTTTAACAATTAAAGCATACCAAAACAAATTAGTTATGAACTTTCCATCATCTTCAATCAACCTTTAGTCCAAAATATAATTTCAAGTACAAGGTATGCATCCTCTAAGTTTCCAATGTGCAGTGAATCAACAATAGATCAAAAAGAAATGAATAAACCCTATTGAAAGTCTAAAGACAAGTTAATGAAATGATGAAAGTAGATTTAACAGCACATAACAAGAAATCTAAAAAACCCTAATTACTATCGCATATTGAAAATCCCATGGCCTAGATGAGAAGGATTTACTAACTCATAACTGGTGAAAACCTCAGCAAAATCTAGAGAAACCCCAACATAATCCTCCCATCATGCTTTCTCGCACGTTCCACCCTCTAACAGAATCCTCTCAAGTTCCTCCCATCATGCGCAATCTCCCCTACGGTATCTGAGAAATCCCAAAACTTCATCAGATAAGAATTCTCGAATGATCTAAGTGTGGTGCACAGGTGTGTAGAGGTAGTGTTGTGTGTGTGCGTAATGACCAAAATGCCCTTTAATTCATTACAAAATCCAGCCAAGTCCTTTAATATAAAAATAAACAGCATATGACTATTATTAAAACACAAGTACTAGTTAGCACCAATTAAAATTAACGCATTTAATTTATATTTTTCACTTTAAATTAAGAGTGCTCCAAATTGGAATTCATGTGGTTACTAGCGGGAGTCTTGATACACATGTGAGTTAAATTGTGGATACTCTTATCAATCATTATAGAAGAAACTGGGATATTTCCAAGTTAAAAACTCTTTTTAATCCAATAGTGACTGATGATATTATTAAAGTAACGTTGTCCAGTAATATTTATATAAGTAGATTTGGATAGGTGAATCTAGTGAAAATTTTAGTGTTAAGAGTGCCTATCAGCTGATTCAAAACTCATATGTTGATCATGAGGGAGATAGCTCAACTTGTATGCTTGATAACATACTATGGAAGAGATTATGGCAAATGAAGGTTCCCAAAAAGATTATGATCTTTGCCTGGAGAGCTTGTAAAGACATTTTGCCTACTCTAAATAACTTGAAAAAGAAAAAAGGTTGTAGTTGAAAATGCATGTTGTTTTTGTAAGGATGTTGACGAGGATGTGGCTCATGCTTTATTGTTTTGTTCTCATGTGAGTAGTATATGGAAGAAGTTTATACTCGTTTTGCAGTCAGACCATTCTGACATGAACTTTATGGACATTGTAAAATTTGTCTTGATTCAAGCTAATGAAACATATTTTACTTTGTTCTTTGTTATAGGATGAAGTTTATGGTTTAGGCCAAACAAAATGCAAATGGAGAAACTTTTGGTAGATCCATTACAGGCTGTCAATCATGCATTGTCTATCGATAAGATTTTCAATGATTTAAGATTTTCACATGCTACTAACATAAAGAACATAGGTGTATGGCACTTATCACTAACAGGTTTTTAAAATTCAATGTGGATGAGGCTATTTTTTAAGATAATAGAAAAGTGGGGGTTGGATTGATTTTAAGAGATGATACATGCAAGGTTGTTATGGCTGCAAGTAAAATAGAAGAGGAAGTGAATGGGGTTGCAACTATTGAGTTATTAGTTGTTTTAATAGGTCTTCAACTTTGCATTCTGCTTGATGTATCAAGATTGATCTTAGAGTCAGATTGCTTATTGCTGGGACAAGATTTGCAAGCTACACATGAGTCATCTTCATGAAATGACAACTTGATTAAAGAGGTCAAGCAATTGATGCAAAGGCTTTCAAAAGTCACCATACAACATGTCCCTCGAGATGGCAATGTGGGTAGCTCATAGTTTAGATAGGAATGCTTAATTGGCAAGAGTAGACATTCAAATGTGGTGGAATTATGTACCTGCTTGTGCTAAGCAAGCTCTTTGGGTTGATAAGATACTTTGTAATGTTTTTCTTTAATGAAAGTTTGGTTAAAAAAAAAATGTGGTGCTTTTGTAACTATATATCGTTATTAATTAGTAGTGGTATGTATTACACAATAGTGCGATGTGTTTTTTATCATCATAAAAATATATGTGACGAGTTTTGTCATGGTGAAAAGCCTTATTTTTTTGTAATGCAGAACAATTTAAGTGAATTTCCAAACAATTACTCAAGTTTTGACTATAGAGATATAGTAATATGGGAAGACAAAATTGTGTCAAGAATCAACAAAACCAAAAGCACCTCCTTAATTTTATCTAATTAATAGAATATCTAATATTGTGAATTTTATATTAGAAAAAGAATGTTCGAAAACCAGATTTGAAGAGAAAAAGGCCCTTAGAGATCTAGAGATCTACTGTAAAACTTAGGAAGTCTTTCAAATATGGTATTAATACCCAAGTTTAGCCAACATCATGTAAAATCACTATTTATTTTAAAAGTTTAAACTTGTAACAAGTGTAAATTTATTTATTTGTTTTATATGATTAGCACTCATTCTCATGTGTAGGTTAAATTCTCCTTCAATGAATTAATCCAACACATAGAATATTTAATTAAAATATTTAATTAAATATTATCCAATATATAGTCAGGATTTGAACTTGAGATTTATGTTTTGATATCATGTGAAATAATCATTTATTCCAAATATTTCAACTTATAAAAATAGATAAATTAGAAAGAAGTAGATTTAATTATTTAGTTTATATTCTTAAACTAGCTAACAATAAAGATGATAGATCGAGTAAGAGTGAGTGATAATTTATCAACCGGCTAGCTTTGCATTTTTGCTGCATATGAAAACATGTTTTTTTTTCCTATATGAATTATTTATATATCTGCTATTTTGAAAGCATATGTTCTTCCTTAATGCTATGATCACATGTTTTATATAGCTGTAACCAATTAGCAAATTACTTATGTCGTGCATTGTAAGTAAGATATTAATGATAAGGTCTAATTAATAATATATGAACTCTCGAAAGCATAAGACAAAACGGATTTTGAGGGACTAAAATCCTTAAAATTTCCTACTCCTCTAAATGTGAAATGATATTTATATTCTTTTGCAGAGTACATTCTACGCACTCCTTTTAAAAAAAATGTATAAAATTAAAATTTATATAAAATTTTAATTTTTAATAATAGACTCCATTTTAAAAATATATATACATATAAGATTTGCATATTTTGAAACTATGTCTAGAATTACTCTAATGGAAAGACAAAAAAAACAATAATAGATGTGGAAAGGACAAAGGAATTTTGTAAGAGCACTAGCATAGAATTGGTTAAAACTTTTCTTCAAATAAGTACAAATTGATATAGATATTAAAAAAATTTAGTCCAATTAGATCAATAATAGAGAGAAAAAAATATAAAAATAAAATAAAATTACTCTTATTTTAAAGCAGTGAATAATAAATTTAAAATTATCTTCAAATTTTAAAAATAAATTCAAAATTCAAGATAAATTTAAAGATAATTTTGAATTTATTATTTACTTCTTTAAAATAAGAGTAATTTTATTCCATTTTTATATATTTTTTCCTATTATTGATTTAATTAAACTAAATTTTTTTAATATCTATACTAATTTATACTTATTTTAAAAAAAAAAATTTAACCAATTCAATATCAGTGCTCTAACACCGTAAATTTATATACCAAATTACCAATAGCATCCAATCCCCTAGTGGTTTGCAGTTACGGTTGGGCTAGCTATACAAAAGGTACGACAGTGATAATCGGAGGTTAGGGTCAGCAAACTGCCACGACACAAGCTATTCTATCCCGATTCCCCATCCCCTATCTTTCCAAACTAAGCACTGACACAAATTGCTAAAGGGCAATAAACGAACTGGCTAATCGCACAGCCTTTCATAGCTCTACGTAATTCCCATGGCTACACTCACTCTCCCAAACCACTCTATTCCCACTCTGCTTCCCACTCAAACTCCCACACACCCATTGTCTCATAACTACCCAATACTCTCCAAGTCATCGCAATCTCAGTTTTATGGCCTCCAGATCTCTTATTCTTCCCCTCTTTCAATCCCCTCAGTTTCTTCAATCAAGGGTTCCATTTGTGCCAAGGTACATTACTCAAACATATGAAATTTTGTGCCAGAGTTGGTCTTTCTGTAAAGGGTTGAAACATTTTTGGTAATTACTCACGAGTATGTGTTTGTTTGTTTGTTTCTTTACAGGTGAACAAAGGTACAGTCCCACCATCGTTCACATTGAAAGATCAGGAGGGGAGGAATGTGAGTCTCTCCAAATTCAAAGGCAAGCCAGTTGTTGTCTATTTCTACCCTGCAGATGAGACCCCTGGCTGCACAAAACAGGTCCTTAATTCCATATCAATACCTTTTTTCTTTTTTCTTTTTCTTTTTCTTTTTTTATCTTGCATATTAAGTTATAAAAGGTTATACTTGTGCCCCTAAAATCAATGTAAGTGCCATGGTTCATGGCTTTGCTATTGGATTCCTGCTCCAGAATCAGGCGTATGTTTAGATTGAAATGGTTATTTGTCAGTTTAAATAGGAGGGAGCATTCAGGTTATGCAGGGCCTAACAAATTGATATTCTGACAGGCCTGTGCTTTCAGAGATTCTTATGAGAAATTTAAGAAAGCAGGAGCTGAGGTTGTTGGGATTAGTGGTGATGATTCATCGTCTCATAAGGTAATACAGAAACTTTACTTGTATAGAGTAGTTTTAACACTGGAGGAATCCTGTTTTTGCCCTTTTCTGATACTTAAAACACAAATTACAATGAATAAAAGTCTGGGAAACGTGCGTAAAAGTCTGTTTTTTCACTTTTTGGGATAAGAAAACCGTGCATAAAAGTCACAAACATGTATAAAAGTCGTATGGTAGCTCTGTATTTTTTAATTATGTAATTTTCCATCAATATTTTCCTATGTTCTGTTATCTGTCACATTTAGGCTTAATTTGGTTTCACAACTATTCTCATCTTATCTCATCTCATCTAATTTAATCATTACAACTCTTCTAAATTTCCACATAAAATAAATAAGCAATTCAACTTTTTCAAATTCTAGAATAAAAATAATATTATAAAAATATTTTATTGTAATATTTTATTCAACTTTCAATTTTTATCTCATCTCATCTACAAAAATAAACTAGTGGATTCTACAAGATGAATGGACCCATCTTTTGTCATGTTGCGACGGCTGGAGAATAAGCTGGTTTTTCTCAATTTTATGTAAATTATCAACTCTTCTTCAATAACTGATTTGGTAGCTATGCAGAAGCTGGTTCATGTTTTTGACATGGAAATAATATTTTTTATCACAGCACCTGGCCTCTAAAAAATTTTTTTGTCAAGCTTTTGCAAATTCAAAACTAAAAGCATTTGTGATATTAAGCTTGCATCGTTTCTCATCTTGCTTAAAGTTGACAAGAAAAAATTAATTAAATGTTTGTAGGCTTTTGCAAAGAAATATAGGCTTCCTTTCACTTTGCTTAGTGACGAGGGAAATAAGGTGAGGAAAGATTGGGGAGTGCCTGCAGATCTGTTTGGAACACTGCCTGGGAGACAGACTTACGTTCTTGACAAGAAAGGGGTGGTTCAGCTCGTCTACAACAACCAGTTCCAACCCGAAAAGCATATCGATGAGACCTTGAAACTACTTCAAAGTCTTTGATGAGCTTCTTCTTTTCCCTTTTTATTATGTGTCTCAGAATTGCAGCAATAGTACTTCTTTTATGATTCAGAGCCCTATGTAATTACTTTAGCTGTTAGCCAAATTTGGACCCATCTTTCTATCAGGTGATAAGCTGATCAGTTCCGCTCTAGAACATCAAACTATTTAGACCTTTTTTTAAAGAATGAGAAATGAAGTATGATGCTTCTTGTTACCGGTGAGACTTCAGTTGTTTGCATAGTGAAATTCTATGTTCAATAGATAATGTAGCCACCCACAATGGTTTTCAAGCGGATTATATTTGATGTTTTGACCTCTGCTATTTGATGCAGAGACTATACCATGTGTTATATATTCCTATCAGAGCAATGTTTATATAGTCTACACGTGATAGACATTAAGAACATGATCCCCTGAATGACTCTTATCATGGGCACTAGGCTTAGCTGATGTATTTTATAAACTCATAATTCATTAATTAAGTTGGAGAAATGCAATTAATACAACCAGAAGCTAGCCTACCATTCCTGTTGTCTAATCCTATGAAGAGAGAAAATGATTTATTCAATTGTTTGAACTAAGCCTTGCTACTGTTTTAAAGTAAAAGTACTTTTATTGAAACAGAGAGATCATCTTCAATCCTATTCTTCAGATGCTATGTATACATATAGATTTGATTTAACTTTCCTTCGACGGTTGTAAGATAAATTGCACTAGAAACCTCTCAGATCATATGGAAGTAATGAAAGGACATGAATGTGCCCATCACAACTTCAATTCTCCTTGTCATAGTCTTGACTACCATAGGGGCTAAAGGCTTCTGAAATCCAATTCTTCTTCCTCCAAGAAGTCCATCCCATCTCCTCACATATTTCATCACTGTGATTAATGCTAAAGGTAGAAATGCAGTGCCTCTTATAGAACCTCGTTATCTTCTTCGAGACTTCCATTTCTTTGGTTGCCTGTTGAATCATCTTCTCCACGCTAGGGAGCTTAAATTTTTCGTCTAAAAGGCGAGCTAGCCATATGGAACGCAGCTCTGAAGAGTGAAGGTTTGAAACACTCTCAAGGTAACCCACAAAAGCCATATTTGGAATCAATGGATGGATTGTACCCCTGCAATGAATAAGGAGATCTGCACCATTATTCTCCATTGAAATAATATATATATATATATATATATAGAGAGAGAGAGAGAGAGAGAGAGAGAGCTGTTGTAGCAGGCTACAAATTTAACAGGATTGCTTACCTGTATAAGGGCATGACACCTGAAGGATATTCCAGCAAACTTCGGAAAGGGTCAGGTAAGATAGATTTGAGCTTTTTCTTCCCATCATAACCAGTTGCAAAAACTACAACATCAGCATCCACTTTAGTGTCATCATCAAATTCAATTCCTTCCTTGGTGAACCACCACTTTGATGCTCTTTTGAAGACAATCTTTCCCTTATCAGCCTCAGAGAAGAAATTCTCTGGCATGATAGCCATCTGACACGAAGCGTAGTCTTCCTCGAAAGGGTGGTCGGGTTTCAATCCATACTTTTGCAGAGGAAGTTTCCACAGAAGATACGACTCAATGAATTTCGATACTCCATGCCTCTGTTGAAAATCATAACAGATCAAGAACCACTAATTAATATTGGCAACACTCCACTATAAAAGTACTGCACAAATTAGAAATAATGTTGAATTAGTACCATTGGAGATAAAAGAAGGCAAAGAAGAGTTCTGAGAAGGCTTTGATTAGGTCTGTCATGGAGAAATTGAGAAGTTCTTGTTGAGTAGAACATGTAAAATGGCAAACCCCAGACCCAGTAATGGGGAACTGTCCAGTGTAAGGTTCTTACCACCATGGTGCATGGTTGACCTTCTGGTCCTTCAAAACATGAACACAGCACTATCAATCACTACACTTGATATTGCAGCTCAACTTAGAAGTAGTAGTATTTCCAAAGCATTTCTGGAATATATCTATATATATATATATATAAAAGATATATAACAAATATTTGTACGCACCAAGAAAAGAAATTTTCAACCTTAACTATAATATAATAATATGTAGGTTAATTAATTTATAAGCAAAAGTCAAACTTATAATGTTTTCCTAAATTTTAAAGGCCCTAATATTTGATCATTTATTGTTATTCTATATAGCTTACTAAAATACCGGTAATTGATTTGGTTAATTTGAGCAATTCAATTCAATAAAAAAAAAAAATTGTATGGTATTATTAACTCAATAATTTAGCAAAACCACTGATCATCAGCTGGAAGGTGATCAAGAATTAATTCCCTGATAATTTTCTACTCCGAAGAAAAACATCATGAAGAATTTCTAAAAATTCGAAATTTCCTGGCGTACGTGACAAGATGTTAACATGACCTATATATATATATATATATATATATATCATATTAAAAAGGATGGAACAGATTTGCTATCTCATGAAGACTTTTCCCGGCCTAAGAAGCAGCAGACGTAGATTCCTTCGGTTGAATTATATACATGGTGCATAGGTGGTGTTGAAAGTTGACACATGTCTATCTTTTTTCCTCTCATTGCACATAAATTGATTAATAAAGTCAAATACGATGTGTGGAATTCAAATTCGTGTGATCAGAATCGTTGAAAACGTATTAGTTGTAGCAAGTCAAATCCATCCACGGCAATTGTTGTATGAAATCAAAACCATGCAAATTCAATTATTCAAAATACATGATGTGGAAAATCACAATTAATTAAAATCCATGCACATGCACTTTCACTACTATCTTTTTAATTCCCATCAAATCAACTTATAAAGCAATAATGCTACTATTCATTATTAATTTTATCAATAATTGATCATGTGATATATTGTAAACAATTTTATTAAGTCTACTAATATTTAGACAAAACTATTTTAAAATCAATTATATATACAATATACTGTACGTTATGTTAAATATGTGATCATAATAAATTTAAGATCATGAAAACTAATATTTATTAATTAATAATAGTATATATAGTTGTCTCCCTTGCTACACCAATAGTAAGTAAAGGTATTAATTGCACTTAAAATATTGAACACCAAAACAAAAGTTACGCATGACTAATTGGAGATAAATTAACAACCGAAAATTACAAGAAATAATTAATTCATCTAAAGGAGTAATAGGCAACACCGATTCAGTAAAGGAATTAACGACATGCATGATCGATCGATGCACTTACGATAGTAAGGCACAACACATGATGATCTATCACTACAAAAATAAAAATAAAAATGAGTATTTGTGAGAAATTATTTGTAACGATAATGATTATTTGTGATAAAAATAGACTTATCTTAACAAAAAATAATAAGTTTGGCAGGAAATAACTGATTACAAATAAATAATTTTTTTTATAATGTATATTATTTGGGATGATGATAATTTATTGTGGCATCTATTAATATACTTACATAAAAAGTCAAGACGTCAATATTCTAATTTTTTTCTGAAACTCGAATGGAGGACTAGTTTGCATATTATAATTAATTAGGTAATCTGTTTAATATATTAATGAATGAGTATGAAAAGAGATTTTTTCTTCATGCAAAGTATAACAAGCATGCATGCAATTATTATACTGATCACATGCATGATGATGATCAGTAAAAAGCATTATTAGTTATAAGTAGTATCCATACATGACCATGTCATGATCCTCTAATTTGCTTAATAAAAATAAAAATAAAAATAAAAATAAAAGAAAAGAAAGAAAGACAAAGCTATATTGATCAGATTATTAAATGTTTTCTATATATATAGATTATATAGGGCACAATCGAACGGACCAGTGATCACAACTGAATTGGACCGATCAGCATGAGATCAACTACGTCTAAGCATTCACGAATTCTTCGTATCATTGGAGATGGCTAATAAGGATGTGCTTCCTAGTATTTTATGAGGGAAAGGAAGGGAAATATCCAACCAAAAAACAAAGGAAATTTAAGAAGAAATTTTAAACATTTGCGAAACCTTCATGTTGTAATTACCTCAATATTAACCTGTTTTTTGCTATATAATTAATAAACATGGCACAAGTTACTAGTTATTATAAGTACCTTGGTTCGCCTCTGCGCACTCTAGTGCTAAATCAATAGCTGATTTCTTGTAGCCAATGACTGCAACTTTCTTCCCTTTGAGTAGATTTGAAGCAGATTCCTTGTCGAGTTTGCAGTAATCAAGGGCATGCAAGACTTCACCCTGAAATACCTCAGGCCCTTTGTTGTATGGAAATTCAGGAATTCTAGGGAGATCCCCATATTTCCCAATGCATACCACTATCAACTCGAAGGCGTACCACTGAAATTAGATCCAAGAATATAAACAAAACCAATAAGTTTGATCTGTATTCGTACAACAAACTAGATTAAATATTGATGATCATAATAATAATAATCTTAGTATCACTACAAAAAAAGAAAATAGACAGAAATAATCAATCTATTACATTCAAAATTAGGAATAGAAATAATCTAAACATATATTGATTATTTCTACCCTTTTAAATGCAACATATGAATTATTTTTGCCATTTTTTCTTAGTGTACGTACTTGCAAAAAGCACAGACACACACATATATTAATATCACTCTATATCCTATAACCAAAATATCCCATGGGGGTAAGAAATATAAAAACTAGCAAAATATAATATGAGACTTCAAAGAAGATTGTTGCGCAGCAATTTACTTAAAGCTGCGCATTATTTTTCCTCTGTTGACAGATATGGCGACTTGTGTATGGAGGTTAATTTAAGAAACAGTCAAGAAAAAAGAGATCAAAGAAAGATATTGTAAAGGAGAAAATCATGTATGACTATTTTTCCTTCTTTTTTCTTTCTTTCGGAACCCTAATTATATGTTCAACGGACGCCAGTAGTTTTGTTTCTTTTATTTGACAAAAACAAAAAAGTTGACGATGATCAACCTGAACGGAGTCTGAATCGTTGGTTTTCACAGCAACCTCCCAAACTGGGTGTCCGGGCAAGAGGCTTCCCGGTTTCCCACCGAAATCGGTCGGTTCCCGGCCGTCACTTACAAACTTGATCTCCACCACCTTTGAGTTGAACCTCACAAACTTGAGCACATCAAAGTGGTTAGCATAGGAGTGCAGATACTCCAATACCTCAGTATGAGATGGGAAACTGGTGTTATCCCTGTCAGGCCAAGGAAAATCCGAAAACTCATAATCACAACGAAACGACTGTAGTTTTGTGGAATTGTAAGAACAATGCCTCCAGACACCGCCAATGGAGTCAGTTGCCTCAAAAACTATGGGGTTGTGGTGGGATACTTGTTTAGCAACTGCTAAACCGCTAACACCAGCTCCAATTATGCCAATTTTTGAGACTATAATAGGAGCCATTTTTCTTTTGATCTTTTGATCTTTTTCTGAGTTTGTGAAAGATATATGCTTGCAATATAGTGTTTGAGAGTAGGGTTACTGCGATATCGAAGACGTTGGGACTGGCCTGTATTTATAGAGGCTTGAATGCGTGAGTGCGGCCATGACGATGGCAGCACGTGAAACAGACTTTCGAGAGATGGGTGAATGAGGTGGCAGGATATAACTTGCTTGCCAGGTTTTTGTTTTTATTTTTATTATTTATTTATTATTTATTATTTATTATTTATTAATTATTAATGATTATTTTATAGGCAGGAAGAGCAGACTAGGTAGGTTGGTGAAGGGCAAAATTAAGATCATGACTTTCTATTTATTACTAAATTAATAGTACTACTTGTATATACATATATATTTTGTATTTAGTCAAAGTGAAATTCACGAGTGAAAAGGGCAGCTTCCTTTCACTTACTCGTTTTCCATACCTCGTCGACGATAATCCCAGAATTTCTTTGTTACTTCGAGGAGTTCTAACAACTTTTAGAGAATATTTTTATATGATATAAATATGTACGTACCGGTTTCCTGGAAAGATTTTCTGGCCTGTATGTTCCCTTTCATGCATATATAATATATTGCTTATAGATCAAATTATATCAATAATTATAATTATTTATAATCACAACAATATTGTATCATGATATATAATACTTTGATATGCAGCAAAAGTGCTTGAATTAGGGGAATTAACGCATGGGAAGCCCATAATTATTATGATAAAATATATAAATAAACATGTCAAAGGTTTGAACACGAGACTTAAAGTTGTATCTTGACATATATATATATATATATATATATATATTTATATATATAGTACAGCTTGCCTTAGTAAATGCATAAAGATGTTGAACAAGGGATATTGGACTAATTAATTAGCAATTTCTGGGTAGTTTAATCCGTGGACATTTTGAGGGTCAACATACAAGTCATGTAAAGTTCAAGGACACTTCCGAATTGAAGTATTTAAGAATCCATTTCCATGCATGCTATGACTCAATCGAACGATCATTATCAGGACTATCTTTGCAAATCAATGACGCGCGTGTTCCTTCACCTGTACTTGGCGCCATGCTCCAATTAATTCTAGTGCATGGATGGTTGCTAAGGGTGTGTAGTTATAAGTTTCTCCATCGTATATATGCAAGCATTTCGCGTTGTACGAACAATATTAACGTACGTACGGTTAAAATAATTGTTGATTTTTGTTCCGGCCTACAACTAGCCATCAAAACTAGTATCCCTTAATTATATTATATATCTTGATCTGTGGAATGGGAAATTTCTTTTTTCTTCGAAATACCAAAAAGAATATGTTGCATTAATGGAGGATATTCGATCGTACGTAAGATCAACAGCATGAGTTTGAAATTGAATAGTTGGTCGATATCTTCAGTGGAGAGCTTGATCGGATAAACACGCTACAAAGAAAATGAATATTTCGTGACTGATTATTTATTAAAAAAATAATTATTCTCGATGAAAACAAATTCATTTTTATAAAAAAAATAATCATTTTAGTAAAAAATAACTGGTCAGACAGTTATTTTATAGTGACAGTTACATGATATGAAATCAATTTATATTTAAAAATAAGAAATTAAAGCGCCTAAAACTTGTGATAAAACATTGATTAATTAGCAAGAACTATATAATTGAGATATGCACGGTCGACGTTACTTATAAGCCGTAAGCCAGCTTCATGAATATATATAATTTGATCAGAAGAGTACTCATACCTAGTACATGATTTATCGAAGAGCGAGATCAGCTTGCAATATTCTTCGTATATCATGTACACGAAACCGTATATATAAGAGATGGAGTGTATATAGAATATATATATATATATAATATATATATAATAGATAATAGCGCTATTGGGTTCGGTCTTAAAACATATTGTAAATAAGCGCCACGCGTGAATCTCTCGTTTTCATGAAGTAGTACTAGTACTAGTATACTGGCTTTGGCCTTACTTTTGGAAAACTCGATCGTGACTCATTCAGAAAAGTAAGCATCCAAGAATGCACGTAGAAACTTGGAGGAAATGAGGCAGTACTTATTCGGAAGTACGTAATTTAATTTAATACATATATAATATAATTAATTATAAGTACTTGATAAATGTGAAATATCGCACGTCTCTAGCAGCTTGAGACCAAATCTTTTTTACCATAGAATATTATAATATTTATACCAAATTAAGATACATTCCATTTTCTTGATTCAAGGTTCTGATCTATATACGTTTTCTTGGTAAAAGTCAGGACTTCATGTTGATTCAATGTTCAGATATATATATATATATATATATATATTCATTTAATTCTATTTCATTTTTTTAATATAACTTTGTAGTGTATTTTTCACGTTTAGGCTGGTCAATTTCTTGATTTAGTTAAACCTAACAACTCGTTTATCTAATTAAATATTGCCTAATGCTCTTAAAAACTTAAAGCATGCTAAACAATATATATATAAATATATATATATATATATATATATCAGATCAATTAATTAGAAGATGCCTAGACAATTTACCACGACAGAGTTAGGAATTAATGTACGCAATTCAAATCAAGAAAAATTTAAAATATAAGTTCTAGGTTTTGTGCGACCATGCAAGCTGTAAGTCATAAATTGCTAATACATCACGTGGAGTATAGATTGAAATCTTTTGATCAAACGTCGAAACGACCGTGGAACAGCTCTACTGCAATTCAATGCTCAGTTTGACTCCTGGAAAATTGCCTAACTCGCTGCCATGCAATATTCATCATGACCATCATGGCAGTGTCTAGACCATTTTTAGTCATCATGTACGTAGTACAAGACATGACCTACAATATGTCTGCATATAATATAATATGCATTAACGTATGTTTACTTTTTTTACGAATTTGGTACACAATTAGTTTGCTCTGGTGAGGACATAATCTCCTTATAAAATAAATTAACTCTAATATCGTTGGTATAAAACATTAATTACAGACAAGGTTTTTTTTTTCCCCTAATCAATTACAAACAAGTTTATTAGAAGAGAAAGGCTTGGATTCCGATAATGGGTCCTGAACATTTATCCCGATGTTTATTTATTTATTTTGTATTGAGTGATTAAATAAGTATATTTATTCATGATGTTGTGAATCTTATTATTTTTTAAACTATTTAAGAGTATTTTAAAAATATATGAAAAAAATGCAGGATCCAAATCACCAATTCGGGTTCATAAGCAGTGATAATTGTCTTATGAAGACTCGCTTTCGCTATGACTCTGATAGGTTCCCTTAACCAAGTCACTGCTTATGAGTCGCCGGCTATTTGGGTCCCGATTTGGTGGCTGGAGAGCCATGCACCCTTATTACAAATGATGCCTAGCTAATTATAAGTTGAATATTTAACGTCTTAATTAAATTATTGGTTTAGTGTAAAATGAAGTTTCAAAGTAAAAAATGTCTGAGTTAATACCAATATTATTCTTGCTCTACGTTACAAGATATCCCAAAATCTTAACTTTATGAGATATGTACAAGAACATACCAAAATATTGTAAATTAACATGCATTAATAAGCTGTTATCATGTTATTAAAAAAGAACAGTACTTATTGAAAAGAATTGTCATGAATCTAATTATTTAGCTGCTAATATGTCACAAGCATCCATGAAACTCTACGTATATATATATATATATATATATATTATATCATGTATGTTAGCAGAATTAGAAGCACTTAGTGCGATGGCTTGCTGAACATCATGTGTAGGAAAGTGTGGCGCGCGCACGTGTAATATAATATAATAGAAATAAATGTGCGATGGCTTCCACACCAGATTTCTACAATCAAATGTGGGATCCAAGTTGTATTTAGTTTTACCCTGACTTTTCAAAACCCTACAAATTCGTCTTTTCACAACTTGTGATGGGGGGCATTAAGACAACGTAGTCAGTTTTGTGCATACAGCTTGCTCATGCAGCTTTGTTTTTTGGACCAAACTGTCTGATCTCGATCCGCCCTTTATTTCTTTAGCAGACACAATATTCAAACTCTACGATGCCTACGTGGGAATTGGAATTCATAGGCAAGACGCAAGAACTTCTGTTCATGACAACAACTTGGGGTGCATGGAAGATTAATGGTGTGGGGAGGGTTGAAGGCCCCATTTGGGACACAGAATTAATCCTACACCGTATGTTATTATCTACACCAAGCGTGAATCAGAACACCAGCTTTCTCATGTCTCTCTAGTTTCACGTCCCCATCATAAAAGTTAATTGGTGTGGGCTATCATGTGAAGTTTCTAGACTGGCCATTTTCTTAGTTTGTCTCTTTTATTTTTGCAGTAGGACCCTCCATGCAACAACGGCGTGGAGCCCATAATTGACTGCCAGTATAATATATAGTTTTGGTTTTTTGTGACCGAGTTAATAATCGTCAAAAAATATTATTCGAAACTTGGTTTTGTGACGGAGATCATAAACCCTCAGTACTTAAGCATCTACTTAATATAATTTATTATGATATAAAAATATTTTGTAACGGTATTTTACTTTTTAATTATCATTAAACATATATTTTTTTTTATGACGGTTTACGATCCAGCACTCACTACAAGAAAAAAGTGATAGAAATAATCAATATGTTGCATTCAAAATTATCATATTTGCTTGAAATAACTTTTTACGATATTTTTTTCTATTTTTTGCAATAAAATCTAGTGTCGTAAAAGACCTATTTTCTTGTAGTGTACTTAGTATAGATATACTTAATTTGAACGTATAAAGAAGTCTTTTGTGGCAATTGAGTTCTATCACCAAATTAATATTTGACATCTGAACATATTTGAATGTATAAATTTATTATTTGAATGCATAAATTCAAATGTGTGAAAGATGGAACGATGTTCAAACATATTTATAATAATTATGTACTTCGAAATACGTTAGTTAGACAAATTAATCACATCAACGTTCAAATGTAAGCAAATTAATTTGGATCTTTGGGATCAAATTGATGTTAGAAGCTGTTACGTACGTAGTATTGTTTAGTTCTCTTGTAAACACCAACAATGTTTGAATGTCAATACAATGAATACCACTATGTTCTAATGTATTAATGCAAAAAAAAAAAAAAAAAAAACACACACACACACACACATATATATATAAAAGAAAAATGCTACAAAGCACAAAAGGTAGGCGCATATTGACAAAATCGCACACGAAAAGCACGAAAAATCCACGTCAGCACTTTAAGTTTCCCTCTCTCGCTGGTGCAATTCACTACTACTCTTCAATGCTGCTCCTTATCATCCATCTTCTTATTCTGGGTTGTAAACTTGCTAACTTTTTGGTTTCCATCTTCTTGGGAGTGATTGACCTTTATGTTCTATGCAGTGGGCATTTTGTTATTTCCTCCATTGGGTGCTTCAATCGGAATAAACTTAGGTCAAAATATCTGAGTCTTCAACTTCATCCTCACTTGAAAGTTCAACACCATGAATTGCTTCCAAACATAGTTGTTGTGTTTTATGGTTCAAATCCGGCTTCTATACCTTTTTCATACCTAAACTCTATTGTTAAATTCTCATATGACCTACTCACCGAAAGACTCAATATCTTGTAATTCTGACGAATTAGAGTAACTTGTAAAGAAATTCACTAGGGAAAGTGATACATCTTAGCTTGTAAATTTAATTGTTTTGAAAATAGAAATCCAGAGGATGGAGCAGGAAGAACCGCTAATAATACTCGTTCCAATATAAACACATAATGATAGAAACTTTGAGGCATGCAAAGGACAAAATAGGAAGATACATGGGAGATAATAGGAGAAATCTTTCTGCCATTCTTCTTCTTCTTCGTCTTCCTTCCTAAATCTTGTTCTTTTATTACTAAGGGATGAATAAACCTAAGGAGAAAGAAAAGAGGATGTTGGTGGTGGGAGTGTAGAACTTTGTAGTAGAGCTTAAGTTGTTGTTAACGACTGGGTTTGTGAGTAAAACAGGTTCTGCTACCTGGGAGAAGACAAGCTGTGCATTGCATTTAAATTTGAGCGAAATGCACTTCTATTTTGTTTCAAAGAAGAAGACTTGTCATCCATTGTTTTATTTTATTTTTTCATACTTATCCACCTTGGCATCCACTACAAGATTTTCGATCTTTTGCCAAAAAGGTATATGGAGGAAAAAAGCATATTTTATGTAGAAAATGTTTTTTTTTTCCACCAATTTCTACTTCATGGCAAATACTCAGTTTTTTCCACCACTTCACATTGTGGGTATAACATACAAAATTCGTGGCAAATGAGGTTGCCATCGACTCCTTATAGTGCCAAAGATGATGTTTTCCATGCAAACAACAAGCCAGAAAATGTTTTTATCCACCAACATGTTCGCACATATTTCATGGCATAAATGTTATACCCACTACTTTGGTTGTGACAAAAGAATTTCTTAGATGATTTCGATTTGTGAGAATTACTCCTTACATGACTACACTTTGTGATAAGGTGTTTTTCCACCATTGTATTTTCCACTAAAAATATTATAGTGACCGCATATGTCTTGAAAAATAATCTTTTAACACAGAATTATTTTTTGGTAATATGTAGAGAATTTGTGACCAAATATTTATACACAGGAGAAAAGTACTGGACTGAATTTATAGTTCAAAACAATCTCATCAAACATACATAATTACTATTTCTACTAATAAATCTAGACATATGCTCCTACAAAGGGATTAATAACCTGGAATCGACAACATAATATTAAATCACCATCATATCCACAAATCAGGTAGTGCACATTAAGTGAAACTAAGCTAGCTACCTGGTTTACATATATGACTTTCTATGACAGTCCAAATTACCAACTCAAATCTTCTACCATATTTACATACGATGAGGGTTGTATGGAATTTTTCCAACATCAAATGAAAATTATAAGCAACAAATATGGACATATTAGAGAGAATGAATGTAATAGTTCAAGAATTTTGAGATTTGTGATTGCCAAGGAGAAACTCTACCTCTTCATCTCCTCTTGAACTGCATAATATTACCTGAAACTTATAAAAATAAAATTTGTCAAGATCAATTTATTTAGGATGAATGATATGTTATGGGCTAGGAAGCTTCTAATGGCAATTCATGTCATAAAACACACTTGTGCCAAAAAGTTTATTTATTTACCCTTTGTCATATAGCATATACAGATACAAGGTGGAGCAAAAATAAAAAATCCATCAGCTCAAATTACTAAAACTGAACATCTCAACAAATTGGGAAACTCAAGTGAGCTAATGGATGCGGGCCTAGATGTGTCAATTTAATGATACAGCTATTGCAAGTACTACCACCATGCATATTAAAAGACTAATCTGAATGAAACTTCAGAATGTTTGCCAAAAACATAAAGAAAAATAATAACCCAATTTGTTTACCAAAAAAATTAAATATTGCCCGCTACCTGATCATAATTAGCTTAAAGGCATATCTTGTAAATAATAAAATATTGAACTAATTCTAATACTCATCGTAAAGCTACCGTTGTATTTTTCAATCAAAATCACACTGAACTTTAAAAGTTCAATCTTAGAACAAGCAAATTATGTAATTTACCCACAAGGCAATTGAAAGCAATTTATACGGCGAGGTGCTGTAAGGGTTTCCTAGGGAAGAAGCAACCTGTGAAAATCGAAATCGAAACAAAATGGATGTGATAAAGACACAACAAATAGACACAGAGAAACCCATAGAGAAGGTGATAGTACATCCTCTGGTACTTCTTAGCATCGTCGACAACTACAACATGATTGCCAAGGACACTCACAAACGCATAGTTGGGGTTTGGATGCGAGGCTTAGATAGAGACAGGGTTATTTTGACCTTGTTATTGATGGAAAGATCCTATTAAATCATGATATTCTTTACCATTTTAAGGATGTGTTCAATCTATTGCCAGATCTCAATGTGGCTGAGTTGATCAAGGGTTTTTTTAGTGAAAACCCATGATATGATGTTGGTTATATATCTATCTTCCCTTATCCGAAGTGTGATCGCTCTTCACAACCTAATCAACAACAAGATCCTCAATAAAAAACACGAGAAAGCAGAAGACTCTAAGCCAGTTGTCGTACCAACTACAATTGGAAGCTAAATATGTAGATCTCATCATGCTTGGGGTTTTTTTTGGGGGGGGGTTCATTGTTAGAAACTGAGAACTGAATTAACTTAAAAATCTGAGTCTTGATGACTTTTGCTGGCCAGCTTGGGTGTACACATGGACATTTATCTAGTTTGGTCCTTGGGTTTGCTAGGGCCCTCGTGAGCTGGTGTTTCTTGTGTACTTTAATGCCGGTCTTAATTCGCAGCTTGATGACAAAGGGAAAAATTGATTAGACGACATTCGAATGCTATTTCATTTAAAGTTCTCTGATAACAATCTTATTAGGGAAATAATATTGTTAGTCACAAAAAAGAAATTATATCAAACAATCTTCATAAAAAAAAAAAAAAGAAGCAAATTATGTAATTTGATGAGAATGTAGATCATTTGTTCAAAAACTTATGATCAGGAGTAAAGTTAAGTAATTTGCCCACCAATCAAATTTTGAGCAATCAAATTTATGTAATTGCTGCCAAACAATTGACATGTTCGTTTTGCCAAAAACATTTCATATGTTTAACATGGACAATGCTGCAAACTTAAGGGTATCATTATCTTATTATCACAACCTTCATGAATGTGCCACTAGGTGAGGGTGTGTGTCAATCTATCACAAATCCAAACGAACTCCAACACATAAATTCCAATACAGGGAGTTTAAAGTTCATTACCTTACTACTGTCCCCAATCAGCCCCAGTTTGTTGCATTGTCCATGTTATTTGAGCCCCATACTCATCTCCACTAGCAACTGTTGTGTAATCTTTTCTGGTATGGTATGGCTTCCCTATCATCTCGTGGCAACATCAATCATATGAACACATCATTGCAATATATAAGCTACCAGGTTAACAATTTGTCCCATATTTTCAAATGACAAAGTATATGCTATAAACCCTTGAAAGCAATTATAAGAATTTACCCCAACACATATAGGCATCCACAAAAAAAATTACTAAAAAGACTTCGGTCAAGAAAAATTGAATGATGCTTATCTCCCAATAAGTTCAAAACAGTTCACAAATAGCAATCCCTTTGACTCACTAACCTTCTTAATTACTATGCATTCGTTGGATTGTATCCACTCTAACACGTCATCTTCAACTAGCAAAATGGGTAGACTTGGCTCATATTAACCCATGATTGGATTGTTGCATATCAAAAACCCATAAAAAACAATCTACCAAAAAACCCTTCAAAAAACTTCCACAAAATAGGATATAAAAGCAAGATGCCTGAGCATCTTGCTGAGTCTCTCTCTAAGACTCACTACCTCCACCTAAATCAGACTGACCAAAACTAAGGTTTTGGTGGATTCTTGGTGCTCCTATGGAGTTTTGGTAACTTACTATTAGTAGTTTACAACTATGAGTATAATGACAATACTTCATTATTACTCCGATAGGCTAATATGTTCCTTAGAACTCAAACCACTAGCCCAGACACACTCATTTCTAATTAGTAAAAACCGATTGCTTGTATATATTTAAGGCATGTCAACAAAGTGTTATATAAGTCAAACATGCATCACAACTCTACACCTCACCTCAAATATGCATTACAGCTCTACACTAGTCCCAGCCTCCACATGCACACAAAACAATCTAACATCACTCAAGTTCTCATCCATTCCCTCACTAAAGTAATTAATTGGTATTCAAGTTGTAAGAATTCAACAGATACATGAAAGAATGAGAATGCAACTAGTAAAAAGCTCCCATTTTAATAGTGTTATACAAATTACAAACATAAACCATGGTGTATCAACAATATTCCATGACATTGTTGTCCCAGCAGCACATAAAACTCCTACATTTTACTTGTTATGATTACGAGAATATGTAAATACCTGCAATTGAAGAGCCAAGAGCAACTATGCAAGAAAATGCGGTAGAGGTAGGAGAATATCTTTCATGCATAGAAAATTTATCAACTCACTTTCACAAATGCATGCATGCCTATACAGAAGTACTCATTCCACCTAATTTGAAATCGTAAAACAATAAAAATATTGTTCATGTGAGTGGTATGCGCGCAGGCCTGCTTGCACCTAGCACTACTCTTATGCGAGGTAATAACTAATTATGCGAGATAAAAAAAAAATACGAGGTAATCAAAAGTGTACCTCATAGCCTCGCTTATTAATGATGTAGTTACCTTTCAAATGAATTAAGAGCAGTGAACCCACAAGTTGCTCGTGTAGCTCTCTTTGCTGTGTTGTTTCTTGCAATCATAGAGACAAGTAAAATTTTTAGAGATGTGCAATTAGACTAGAGTAGACACCTGTAAAATGTAGCAATAAATGTTTTTTACATATATGTGTGTACATGCTTGTCTATCTTTGTATGTGGACATGTTCAATTAAACAAGCCTTGCTAGAAAAAAAAAACAAAAACAAACAAACAAACCTTGCTGCAGCACCAAGTCCATACGATATCCTATACCCACCCCAAACAAAAACTTGATTGGAAAATAAAGATAAAAGACATAGCTAATAAAACCATAAATCATTCCCGAATATTTGGTACCCAAAATCATTTACACGTACAGGAAAACAAAGTAAAAATGCAGAAATACTCATTGACTAAAAAATAACAGATTAAACAAATTTCTGCAAGATTAGGGAAAAAACAATCATCTTCGTATGTGCAATCTCAAAAAATTACTAATAAATAAAAATTAGAGATTCTTACATTTCACGATTATACTTTCTCTGAAGGAGTTGTTCTTGAAAAGGACACCAAGACAGGCTCTTATAAGAACACATTACAGATAAAGGTGTAGGTGAGTACACATTACAAAACACTGATAGGAATCACGTGAAAATAAAGAAATTAATGACCAAATGAATCTGAAATCAAGACATGAAATCTGAAATCACCAAGATACAAAATGAAACCGAGAGGAAACAAAAAGTCGTGAAAGCAAATCAGAGTGAGAATAAAGAAAATGAGATACCATATCTAGCCCATAACTGAGTTGGGGGCTTCCCGATGGGTGGGGCTCGAGAACTCGAAAATGCAATAGAAGGGTTGGGGACTCGGCTTCAGAAACTCGAAATCGCAGCACACAGTGTCGTCGACGACGAACGGCAGTGGCTTGAGTGCAGGTTGTGAAGGCAATGTGTAGAAGCCCAGAGGGAATGAGGCTTGTCTCATGGAAGGAGGAGAGGGAGAGAGAGCCATCATTAGGGGTTGGGTCCGGCGAGTGGTGGTGCCGCGACGCTGTACTGGTCAATGGCCGGCGACTGGGCTGTGGCCTAGGGTAAAGAGGGAAGACTCGACGAAGCAAGAAAAATTTAGGGATTCGGCTTCAACAGATTAGAAGTATTGAGGGGGATGCTTTTATATAACTGTTTTTTACGATAAAATCCCGTCGTGGCAATTATTAAAAGATGTTGCCGCAAATAATAAAAAACAACAAGAATAGAGTTTTGTTAAGTAACAACTTTTGCGGCAACTTACACTCGTGGCAAAAGAAGTTTAACTTGTAGGGAAAATTTTTTTCCAAGAAACATCATAATAATGGTCTCTTTGGCATTCCACAAAATTAACCTTGTAACAATAGTTTTTTTTTTTTTTTTTTTTGCGACAAATGATTTTTTCTCACCAATTTTTATCCACTACAAAAAGTTTGTGGCAACAACTAAGATTTTATATCCACCAAAACTTTTGGTGTCAACAAGTCACTTTTTGCCACTCACGTATGTCGCAGAAAAGAAATTGGTGGCAAAATTCCCAATTTCTTATAGTGATCATTCGTGCGTTTTGTGTTCTATAAAAGGTTTCTCTGTAGCAAATCTCTATGAAAAGTTCTTATTGCAGTCATGAGTGAAGCATTGTATTGCAGTCTCATTGATAAATGAGAGTAAAAGAGAAAATAACAATATTTTAAAAAAGTATGATTGTAATTTCAAAATTTTTTTGTACTAGGCTTGTATTGCAGTCCCCAAAATGAAGACTGTATTTAGCATTGCTCTAAATATATATATATATATCTAACGCTAATTAATCGAACGTTTAAAATGTAAAATTTGCATTTGATTCAAGGCCATGTCCAAACACATTTTATCCAAACAACACATGCACATGCGGCTTTTTTTTATGAATGTGGCCGCTTACTCAAAGTGTATTTTGCATTTGAACATAGCCGATTTGGGTTTTTTTTCATAAAAGAATAATTTCATTTTCATCAATAATAATGAGAATAATCTTTTTCCTACCAAAGATATTACATAGCTTAATTAGAATAGAAAAATAGGTTCCTCATCCATCCATTTTTGTTCATTCTCCTCAATAAGCCTATTTTTAGTAGTTAATAAGCAATATTGGAATTAATTCCTTCCCCACGAATAAAGTGGATCTTCCAACGTGGCCATTTTAGCATGTCCTGACATACATCCATTGTTCTCCACAATGCCATACTTTCAACAATAGACATTAGATTTCTTATGAATCTTTTAATGTTTGCACATAGAGAATTACAGTAAATCCCCATTTGAATATATTTCTATATACTCCAATATAGGGTTGTGCAGAAAAGCTCACAACCTGATCCGTTTGCGTGGCCCGACTCGATCTGATCTGACAAATGCGGTTCTGACTAGCTTGCGGGTCAAACCCACTAAGATGTGAACCCGACTGACTACATGTTTAACAAGGACTTTAAATCTCTACCCAATAATCCTTTCCAAACCTCACCCTTTTGTGCCATCCCTCCCCATTTCTCTCTGTCTCTTGTGCGCATCACTCTCTCTCTCTCTCTAAAAGACGAAATGAGTCGTTAGCGTTGCGCATGGCGGAAGGAAGGTCCATTTATGTACTGACATTGTTATACTTTTTTGCCACCTCTTTCTCTCTCTAGCTTGAAATTGTACAGACATGGCTCCTGCTCATAACTTTGTATCTGCACTTTCTCCATTCTTTCTATCATTCATTGTGATGTGTGGCTAGTTGATGACATGATTTCATAACCTTTTCGGGTTCTATTTTCTTTTTTTTTAATCTAATTTTGGTTCTCTTATCATTTGTGTTTTTTTTTTCTTTTTCCTTGTTTGTTTCCCTAGAATCCGGTCTATGTTTGCGAAAAGTTCAAGGTTTTTTTTTTAATATTGGTCACCATCATCATATTCTTCTAGCCAGTCAACAGTATTTTTACAATACCCCAAATCATTACTCTTAAGAAACCCATACATTTCAGATAAATCCAAACATGAGATCTAGTAATCACAAATTATTATGAAACATTGTAGTTTTAAGGGAAGAGAGAGAGGGGGGATCAGATCAACGCAAAAAAATTGATATAAACACATTTCAATAAAGTTTGGCATGGTAGTTAGACAACGTAGTAATTAACTTATTAATTATCAGATGTTTAGAGGAATATGTTATCAAAAGAAGAAGAAGAAGAAGAAGAAGAAGTAGTAGTTATAGAGGGTTGACCTGACAATTGTCGAGTCAGGTCGATTTGTTGTGTGTTGGTTATCAGGTCAGATCGGGTTGGGCCCAAACATAGTTGGTCTTGGTTAGGTTGCAGCCCTACTCCAATACCCAATATTCTTTTTGTTTCCATATCTGTAGCAGCATTTTCTCAGTTAGCTTTGACAACATTTGCATCTAGCTTTGTCCATATTGTATGTTTCTATACAGCCTTTAGCTACTATGTACATTTGTGTTCTTCACTTTCTTACCTAACTATTGGGCTTCATGGTATTCTTCTAAATCAAATATTTGATGCTTGGACCACCTTTTCAGAACTTCCTAAATTTATCTTAAAAAATCAATCCATTCCTCTTTAACTATTACTTTAATAGATAAACTAATAGGGTCAACAAAATTCTCATCTAGTAGTTTATTAATATATATGGAGTTTAATAGTTTACTATATATGGAGTTTAATAGTTTGACACAAAATTGTTCATCCCATCATACCCATCTTTACTATATATGGAGTTTAATAGTTTTTCCATCTAAAATTAAGAAAAATCTTGTACTTATGAGCAACCAATTTTTTTTTTTTTAATTTGAATGCAAATCATTTTCCCTATATGGGATAAACAATTATATATGGCATAACAATAATTTAAACAAGAGCCAAAAAATCAACATCAATTAATTCATGCCTTTATTTACAGTAAAAACATGTAAATAAGAGAGAAAATAAAATTTAAGAATTTTTTATATATTTACTTTTTTGTTATTAGGCTGAGCCAGAATTATGGCCCATTATGTTGCTTCGTACATATTATTGCCCCGTTTATTCTTCTCAAACTACGCCATAGCCAAGGCCCAATATGGGCCCAAAGTGAAGCTGTATAGGATGTCAGGAACCAAATAAAGGGGCCGAAAATCAATCAGACCGGCCCTCTGAGTAGAGAGTTATCAATTGAAACTAGCAAAAAACCAATCGACTAACGGCAAGATTTAAGCAAAACTAACATTGGCCGGTTTGGTCATAGTTCATCCTAGTGAAAAGCTGCTAAACCGGCCGATCGATTCTGCTAATTTTTTTTTTGTTTTATACCTATGTAAAAATGACAATGTTTCACTTAAATGAGTTCAAAGTCATTTAGGTCCTAAAAATAAAACAAGAAAACATAAAGGAACAGTGCTATCTGGCAAACGACGCCATTTCAAATGCCATTAATAAACCTTTTACACCCCTTTTCTTCGTCTTCCCCATCTCCTTCTACCTTATTCCTAGGTTTTCTCCTTTACAACTATCTTATCAAACTCATGGAAGACAATGCAACTTCTCTCCTCTGTCACAAAAATGCTGACAGTAAATCGAAGACCACACCGACACACGTCGAGATCGAGAATATCGATTTCCTCTCTCCTAGTCGACCAATTTTGGCCGGTTCTAAGCACCATTCTCCAATGTCTGTGCAACGTCAGTTTGGCACCAAAACTATACCAAAATCATCAGTTTTCACCCCTAGCCCAAAGCCTTTAACAGGATGAAGAAAACCCTTCTTACATTTCTTTCTTCTTCATCCACAAGCAACGCTAGCATCACCGGTGAGGAAATGCACATATGAAGCCCCTGACCTCCTCCCACCGCTGACGTCCTACATCTCCGTTCTCTATTCTCTATTTTTTTATCAAAATCGTTGTTGTGGCTACTAGGTTTTATAGCCCTCTGCACTGCTATCACAAAGGCTCTAGTGAAGACGTTTTCATACTCCTCATAGCGTACACACTCTCCCTTTTATTTTCTTTGATTTTTCAAAACCCATCTTACAGAGAGATCAGGCCATCGAACAAAGAGAAGCTTAATGGCAGCAGCCACAAGAGTACCAACAAGGGCACTCTGACCACTTTGCGCCACCTTATCTTGACCCCACTTAGTGGCTCCTTTTTACTATTTTCTCTAAGACTGTATGAAAAATAAGACTCTTCTATTTATTTTTTTATAAGACAACACAGTACAAATATGAAAAAGGAAATTCCACATGATATCATTTCACAAATTATATATATATATGAGAATCGAAACAATTATTTTAAATCTCAAAGAACAACATGAATTTTCTCCTTGGCCGAAACAAAGATAACACTGGATTTTCAGTTACCACACAACAACAATCCGAGGGAAGCATGCAGATGTCATATAAACTCAAAACGCATTTATTATATCTCTATTATATATTTTATCGAGATCAATAAGTATCTATAACTTGAAGCTGTGCCATGTGTTAAATATTTTAATGTGAAATAATTATATTAGAATTTTCGATTTTTATGATCTACGATAGTCCATAATAAAAATTAGAAAACATATCTCTCTCCATCTCAATTTGATGAGAAATCTGCTAACTGTGATAGAATAATTACCTTAATAACTTTACCTCCAAGTGCCTCATGATGGCTAGAGGCACAATCATCTCCTAAATGAGAACCCTTTAATCCCTCAATACTATTTATGGACTTTGGGCTATCATGAAATTTAAAGACCTTCGTGCCCCACAATGACTAAATCTAGACGTGTTCTTGTCCCATTGTGATTCATTAGTTAAATGATAATATTTGAACTAATCTAAACCCATTAGGATATAAGTTTGTGGAAAATAAAATTATTTTAATAACACTCTTACATGAACTTAACAAAAGTACGTTTGAATGTATATATATATTCCAGATAACTGACATTAGAATATCATATACTTGATATTTGGATGTATACACAAAATAATTTATGTTTAAACATAAACGCACGTGTGTTCGACTGTCAAAATATCATTTTTCGCATGTTAATTAATATTAGTTTTAATATAAAGTCTTGTTTTGTTTAAACAACAAGCAATTTTTCTTTTTACAACGGTCTACTAGTGCTTTAAAAAATCATAAGAATATTTGAAATCACTCTAACAATCTTTCCATTAACCTTTAATTTTCTTTATGGGTCTTTGTAAGCAATCACGCCTATCGACAATGTTCTTTTTAATACGTCATGCTTTCATTAAAAAATACCAAAGTACAAGTAATCATGTATGGGAGACGTGAGAAAATTCGAAACAGCTACTACGTACAATTAAAGGGTGAGAATTCCCTCTAAAAGTATAAAGTTGATAGAGGTAAAAAAGAATAAAGCAAGATTTTAATAACGTAAAATAGAGAAAGCAAATTTTTCATAAAAAGAATTTACACAAATTTGACTAAATATTAATGCTTATAAAATAATAGCTCCAACATGATCAAAATAACTCCACACTATAGTGTGATCAAATTCAAGGTTCCAAATTCTTTAATACTTGGTTTGAGTTAATTAGTTTATAAATGTTTGATAGTGATCAATTATTGTGTAAAGATTGTAACCAAATTAATATATGGTGATGAAACATGAAGTAAGAAAAATCACTGAATTGGATCGATGCTTAAAAGGAACTCACCAATATGCTGATGCCCCATTAACTTGTTTTTTTGCATATATGTTCCCATAACATTGTATCTTAATTAGCATATGTAGGTTAATGACCTAATTGAAAAGAAAATTAATAAAAGAATCGTATGGTTAGAAATTGGGACTTAGCATATTGTTGTCCATTATGCTAAATAATTTACTAAGTATTACAATCCTAAATGTAATATCAACAATACAACTTATTAGTTTCATCTCATATATATATAGCAGGAAATGAAAGTTTTATTTGTTCTACATATATATTAAGATAATACAAGGGGGAAATTTATGCATATAAAGTACTTGACAATCTATTGGCGCGGGTGGGTGTTATCAGGATGGGAAACTCCAGTGGCAACCTTGGCGACATCAACGGCAGAGGCTTCGGGCTTCTTCTTGGTATATAAGATGAAGTAGGCAAGGGTGGCAGTGATGGCAAAGCCACCAATGGCCATTCTCATAGGACAATAGGGCAGTTTCTTCCTCTGGTGAAGTGTCTCAGTTGAATGTTGCCCTGGCGATGGCCCTTTCATTGCCTCAGCTCCCACGGTCTTCACATGTTCTGGCCCTGCCATATTTTATTCCTCTAGATACTCTTTTTTACACACTTTCTAGTTTTTTGTTTCCTTCTTCTCTGTTACTCTATTTTGTGCATATGTTCTTGTATTCCATTTGTATTTTGTTATGAGGAGGTTATGAAATTTTATGCACAAAAAAAAAGGATGTAATTATGTGGAAGAAATAGGAGGCGAGAGTGACTGTTTGACGGACATTTGGAGCATCTAGAATTAAATAGATCCAAAGTTTTATGCGTGTGATGATTGACTTTTACTAGTAGTATGAGCTGTAATGGATAGAGTTTGATACAATATCAATTGTTTTGTATGACTTTTTCCACACAGCGATGGAATCGCTCTGCATGGCTTTGATTTCCTTATAACCACATTTAAAGGATAGATAAATTAAATTTTAAAAAGTTTTATTATAATATATTCATATACTTACCATACATGGGTGATGGAAGCCTACCTATCTACAATTTGATTGGTAATAATTTTCTGTTAAGATTATCTCATAATCATTGCATTGTTGTTCACATTTTAAACTTAATAGATAGCACAAAAAGATAAAGAAGAATCATTCCTTGCAAAGAGTACAAAAAGATAGAGAAGAATCATTTCTTGATAAAGATAGATTCTTTTTACCTAGTATTGTTCTCATTATCATGTCAAATATTTTTAACATGGTTTTAACCATATAAACTACAATCTATTTCAGAAACATTAATTAGTTGCAAGCCAATGTCAATATCAAACTATGGTAACCTGAAAACATGTGCATGATTTAACTAAACGTGCAAAATTTTAGAATGTCCTTATGAAAAAGAAATGCAATTTTCATAATATAATTTTTATTTGTGATCAAAATCAAATGGGACCCTCCAACAAATTTAAATCTTTTCAGTGGGAATTTATTTTTGCCCTAATACTATTGAGAACCTTCCCACGACTGAGAAAACCTAGGGTTTTGAGCGGGTGATCGTGGCCGTCGGGGGTTCAGGAAACCCTGCGACGACAGAGAAGCGGAAGGTATTTGCAGAGCTCGTTTCACAGACACCTTTATCAATTCCTAAGGTAAGTATCCATTTTCGTCCACCAAAATGCAAAGAGGGAGAGTATTTTGTGCAATTTTCGAAGAAAAGATAAATCTGCTGAGCCGTTTCAATACACGATGGTTATGAAGTTTACCAGATAGAGACCATCTCTGGATCGTATTCGAGCTTTCATTAATAGGAAATGAGGTTTGTCTGGTATGCCTATGGTTTTGGCTATGCGTAAACCCCGTAATGTATTTGTCTGTTTTGACAAGGAGGATGATTTCTTGAAGGCTTTGTCCAAGGAAAACTCTAAAGTGGATGGAGTTATTTATAGGGCATTCCAATGGTCAATAGATTTCAATGAAGACCTTGAACCAGTTATGGCCCCTGTTTAGGTGATGTTGCTGGGATTACCTCCTAATTTCTACCAAGATTCATGCTTGAGAAACATTGTGACTCCGATTGGAGTTTATTTATGTCGTGATAATGCAACTCGTTGTGTGACAAGAACTGATGGTGCGCATGTCTACGTGCTGATGGATATCTCTCAAACCCCTGTTCATTCTGTCTAGATTGGGACCCCGAAGCAGCCAACGATTCTATCCCAGGAAGTGGTGTATGAAACTCTTCCTGCCTTTTGTATGAGATGCAGGGCACAACGTGACAACTTGCAAGGCAGGGGAGAAAGTTGAGGCGAAAAAGAAAGAGGCAGTAAAGAAGTGGATACCAAAGGCTCTCACTCATGAAGAAAATAAAGATAAATCTTTAGCGAAAATTGAAGCAAAAAGGTGTGAGAAAGATGATGTAGGCGAGGCTGATACTTTAGAAACTAATACAAAAGGAACCTTACAGATTATGGATAAGGATTCGGAACCTTTAGAAAAGAAAAATGTTGAATCTCAATACAACTTGTTGCCTGCTGTTTGTGAAACTAATGGTATAGTGCTATGTTCTAAGCTTCTCTGAGTGGATGGAGAAACTAGTGGATCTCGTGAATTAGTTATTGTTGAAGAGGCGTAGGAAGTGAATGAGGAGGAACTGATTGAAGAGTTACAGAATCAGACATTCCCACAGAGAATCGCAAATTCTACTTCAAACACAGAAGGCGCATTACCTTATCTAGGTAAAGATAAAGATGGTGCATCTGATTCTGAAGTATAGAAAATAGAACCAAAAGCCATTCGTATATTAAGAAGCTTCTCTTAGACTTCGAGCAAGCCCTCTCGACTTGATTTATGAGTGAAAAAGTTATGTTCTGGAATTGTCGAGGTCTCAACACCTCGAAAGCAACGCTAAGAGCTTTGCTTAGGTTACACAAACCAAACATTTTAATAGTGGCAAAGCGTCTTCGACGAGAATGCAAATTAGTTCGGTGGAAACACAAGTTGAATTTTGGTGATGCTTATTCGAATGGTGATAAAAATGGAAAGATCTGGCTCTTTTGGCAGGATGATACTCAAGTAAATGTTCTTGGAGATTCTAACCAGCATATTGCTGTTTTGATTAATTCATCTTTTGTTCTCTCATTTGTTTATGCGAAATGTTCATATTTGGACAGAAGGCAATTGTGGTCAGATTTGACTTCTTATGGTTCTGTTGGTTTACCGTGGTGTATTTTGGGTGACTTTAATGTCATTAGACACAATGGTGAACGAAGAGGAGGTCTTCCTAGGCTGCCATGTGCTACAGCAGATTTTGAAACATTTATTAATACCCGTGGGCTTATTGAAACTCCATACACAGGGAATAAATTTTCTTGGTGCAATGAACATGGTGGTTTGAATAGAAGTTTGGCTAGATTGGATCGTGCCTTAAGCAATTCTCTTTTCTTAGATCTATTTCCCTCGATTTCTATGAAGTACTTGGCAAGGAGATCTTCAGACGACTCACCGATGCAGGTTGGTTTGCAAGATGTTTTTATGAGGTATGGTCCGCCTATATTCAAATTTCAACAGATGTGGACATCACATGATGGGTTCTGGGATTTTGTATCAAAGCTTTGGAAGGAAGAAGTTTTTGGATATGGTCTTATTCGACTTGCTTATAAGTTAAAAAAAATTGAGAATTGCTCTAAGAAGATGGAATAAGGAGGTTTTGGGTAGACAACAGATCACATTAAGAGGTTGGAAGAGAACATTGAGGAAGGGGAAACACGTTTACAGGAGCAATATGTTGAAGATGTAGAGTTAGATGTACTAACTTCGAAAACTGAGCTAGACAGTTGGCTGAAAAGGGAGAAAACCCAGATAACTCAAAAAATAAATAAAACCTGGATTGGTCATGGAGAAGTTAGTTATTCTTTTTTTGCATCGTTGCAAGCAAGGAAGAAAAATATTGTTTCAAGTATGTCTTTGGATGATGGGAAACCTTCTCGACTCCAGAAGCCATACATGAGGAGGCAGTTAAATACTTTGAGAATAGACTCCACAAATGCTCGTTGATAACGCCCAAAGAATAACGCGTAATTGTAGTTCAACTTTAGGGTGTCGATTCCACAAGGAGACAAATTAAAAGAATAGTAAAATAGCAAGGAATCTAAAAAAATATTAAATAATTAATAGGAAAATAAAAATTGATTTTGAATGCAAATTAAAATTAAACTAAAGAATTAACGAAAAAAGTAATCAAAGTTGACAAACAGTAGAGTGTTGAGAATCCTTTGCTACATATCCGGTATTTTAATTATTCTTAATTCATTGATAACTCAATCGAGAATTCAATTCCGTAATTTTCAATTGGAAGATATAGAATTATAAACCAAAAATTAAATCAAATGTAATCTTTTGAAAAATCACTAATCACTTTTAAATTACGCAAATTGATATTCACATTGAGAAAACTCAACGACGATAATATACCTAAGGAGTGATATTGCAGCAGAGAATTAAGTCAATATAAATAATCAATAGATCCAAACACAATCATAGATCTAACCATTCAATAGAGAAAGCATGACTGAATCTATAAACGGAGTAAACTCTATAATTGTTTGGAAAAAGAAAACACCAACAATATATTGAGAATGATTAAACAAAAGAGTTTTAATAAATTAAAATCAATTACATGAATTAAAAATATATTAAAAATATCATCTAGTGTGCAAGTTCATCCATAATTCTACATGAGAATTTAGTTATCCATGCACATTATGGACAACATAAATTCGAAGAAGAAAATTATCCAAGCGGCCATGGAGAAGAAGTTTCGTTCACGTCCGTGCGGCTCAAAAACGTCTGTGCAGCTCAAAAAAAGTCCAGGTCTCGTTCCAGCTCCCTATATATATATCTGCTTGAAATTCAAGTCCCCGTCGAATTCAAGTTTAATTGTCGTGTCCTATTTGAATACTTGAGTTGCCGTCTGTTGACATGCGGCTTGTTAATTCATTAATGGTTTGTGGGCCCTTTTAAACTTGCTATTTTAACGTTGATCTTTAGCCCATTTGAGAATTGAAGTCATGTGTTCCATGAGTGCTCATGGGCCCTTGTGCATGAAATCAAAGATACATGTGGCCATTTGAAGTCCAGGTGATGAATTAAGGTCCATGCATTATTTTAATTGAAGTTAGGCCCATGTGCAAACTATCACTCACCTATCAAGAAAGAAATAAAAATAACTAAATAAATATAAATAAAATAAAATAAAATAAAATAAAATAAAATAAAATAAATAAAAATAAAAATAAAATAAGTGAAATAATGATTAAAAATATCTCAATGCAAATATAAATCTAATTTAATAAAATAAGTTAAATTCAATTATTTCTATTTTCATTCTTTACAATTTAATCATATATTATGATATTTAGAGTACACTTTCACGCACTCATCAAGTGGGTTGATTTCGGATTTATTGGAATTAGTTCAATCCAAAGTTGAGGAAGCTGAAAATAATAACTTATGTAGAAGTCCATCTGAACAGGAAGTGAAAAATGCTCTATTTTCAATCCCAGTGGATAGTAGCCAAGGGCCAGATGGTTTTGGCACAGGCCTCTTTCGCCATTGTTGGGAATTGGTTAAGCTGGACATTGTTGAAGCTGTTGAAAAATTCTTTATGGGTCATCCTCTTTCAAGATTCTACACATCCTCCTTTATTGTTCTGATTCCGAAGATTCCGAATCCTAGTTCTTTTGATAAATTTAGGCCCATAAGCCTTTGCTTAGTGGTTTATAAAATTTGCTCTAAGTTATTGGTGAGCAGACTCTCTCCAGTTTTGAATTGATTAATTTCAGTGGAGCAAGGGACTTTCTTGCCTGGTTGCAGCATATTTGAGAATATCAGCATTACACAGGAGTTGATCCATGATATTAATAAACCAATTCGGGGTGGCAATTTAATGATGAGGATAGATATGACAAAAGCCTATGACACAGTTGATTGGAATTTCTTGTTTCAGGTTATGGAGGCCTTTGGGTTTTCAACCAAGGTTTATGGGCTATTTAATATGTGTGTAGACTCGCCTTGGTACTTAGTGGTAATGAATGGCACGGCTAAAGGCTACTTCAAGGGTGGTAGGGGTCTTCGTCAGGGAGACCCTATTTCATCTTACTTATTCATTATGGTAGAGGAGGTTTTCTCAAGGCTTCTACGTTGCTATTTTCATATGGGGAAGATTGGTTATTTCAGCCAGCCTTGGAATGGAACTTTAATCTCACACTTGTTGTATGCAAATGATATGCTTACCTTTGCTAATGGTGGAAAAAAGTCTGTGAAGATGATTATGGAAGTGTTGAATACATATGCCAAATGGTCGGGTCAAATGATGAATGCTTGCAAATCCTCAATTTTCTTCTCCTAAAAAATCCCTCCTTCACGGCAAAGAGATATTCTTAGAGAAACTGGTTTTTCTAGTGGTCCGTTTCCAGCCAAATACTTAGGTGTTCCTATTGTTTCGGGTCGCATGAAATCTGGGTATTTGGATGAGTTAGTGATAAAGATATAAAAGAAGATTGATGGCTAGAAAATGAAATGCTTATCCTCTGGTGCTAGATTGATCCTCCTGAAGCATGTCCTCACTAGTGTGCCTGTTCATTTGTTGTCTATGATCTTAGTTCTCAAGTAGATGTTTTCGAAGTTAAATAGAGCATTCAACACTTTCTTTTGGGGTTCAAGAAAAGGAAAGTCAAAGAAAAAATGGGTTAGCTGGGAGTCAAGGTGCAAGCCAGTTGATAAAGGAGGTGTTGGGCTCAAAAATCTCTTAGACATTCAAAAATCTTTGATTTTCAAGTTCGCTTGGAAATTACTTACAGAGAAGTCTTTGATGGCTTCTATTTTTAAAGCAAAATATGTCAAAGATCAACATTTTTCTCTTATCAATCCTTCTAAAGGATCCCTTTTTGGAAGAAGATTTTGGGAGTGATGCCCTCTGTTGTTAGATCTTCTAAATGGGTGGTGAAAGAAGGAAACATCTCCTTTTGGAGGGATAAGTGGTTGAATTCTGGACCTCTTTGTAATGAGATGCCAACCATAGAAGCCCCTATGCTGAAAATTAAAGATTGTATGATTCAATCAAGATGGGATGCCGAGAGGTTAGTACAGCTTGTTGGTTAAGATGTAGCGGATAGAGTTTTAACTCAAATAGGTGGTACTAAAACAGATTCAGATATGCTAGTATGGGTGGGGAATTTGGATTGAAAAATTAGCACAGAGGTGGCATGGAATTTTGTTCGAGTTTCTACCCCAAAAATTCAATGGTCCGAGTGGTTTTGGCATCAAGCTTTACCGAAAAAGTTCTCTATTACACTTTGGAAAGCTTTTTCTAATAGCTTGAGTGTGGATGATAGAGTAAAGCGAATAGGCATTCCCATGGTCTCTAAATGTGAATGCTGTCAAGAAGGTAATTATAAAGACTTAAATCATGTTTTATACAAAGGTGAGATAGCTACCAAACTTTGGCGTATTTGTTCTGCTTTTTTTGGCATTCTTTTTATTGCAGCCCGTTCTTGGTACGAGACTGTTGAATCTTGGTTCAGACGTACAAAAAAAGGGACTAAGGTGGGGAATCTTGTTGGGCTAGCTCCAGCTATTCTAACATGGGTTCTATGGAGCTGGCGGTGTGAGGCACGGAGAGAAGGTAGTAAATCATCATTTCAATCTTTGTGGTGTTCTATCAAATATTGGCTAAATTGAGTTGGGAGCCGTTTGAGAGATGCTAATCAGTTGAATCGGAGAGATGAAGCTATTCTAATTGATTTGAAACTACCGAATTTATCATTCAAAACTGTTAATTTATCCCTGTTTGTTGGTCTCAAACAGGTCTAAACTTGAGGTGGGATGAATGAAGCTAAATATTGATGGAAGCACTCTAAATAATCCGTGGGAATTAGGGGCAGGTGGAGTGCTTCGAGATGCCGAAGATAAGCTTATTTTCGCCTTTTCTGAGCACACAGCAGTTGGTACCATTAATAAAGCTGAATTACTTGGCCTTATACTTGGGTTGCGTAGGTGTAGAAGGTGGAATATCAGGAACTTGATTATTGAAATGGATTCTATTATTATTGTGAATTGGTTGAAAAATGGGAGATGTAATGCGTGGTATATAGAGGAATTTTGGGAGGAAATCCTCTCTATTATAAAGCCTGTGAATATTCAAGTTCAACATATTTTTAGAGAAGGAAATACTGCAGCGGATTGGCTCGCTAAAAAGGGTAGTAATGGATATGACTTAGATATTGTTCCTGATAATGTTCCTAATCTTCGTAAGAGCATTTTACGTCTTGACAAATTTAGTTTGCCTAACATTCGTATGGTTAGGCGCTGCTTCCTTTTTTTTTTCTGTGGAATTTTTGCTGCAGAGATGTGGTTCTTTCTCCGGAAGATGTCGGTTTCTCAGTTGGGGCATTGATTTATTCTTAATATTTTTGTATAGCAGTAATGAGGCTTTCAATTTCGATATCAGTTGGATGGTCGTTTTAAAAAAAAAAATAACAAAAACCCAACTTTGGAATGAAAAAATAATAAAAATTTTCTTTCCAAAAGACTCAAACTTCATCTAGGCTGTCACGAATGATGGCAATCTGGGACGAGAAAATTTTAAAAAAAAAAAAAAAAAAAAAAAAAAAAAAAAAAGTCAATTTTTTCTATCCATTTGAACTCAAGAAAAAAAGGAATGGAAGAATTCTATCCCCAAAAATATTCAAACAGTCTTCCATTCGAACATAAAATATTCAAACCTACTTTTGGAACTACTCTGATAAGTTCAAATAGGAATTTAATGTTACTTCAAATGGTCCACCATCAATTCGCACATTAATAAATTTGTTTGAGAATGATGTATTTACTATTTTTATCCCAAAACCTTCCATTCAAACGTCATATCTCTTGTTGGAACGATAATTGAACTGTTGAGACATTCTGGGACAAAAGAAATTAAATTCATCTCAAAATTGTTTCCTCCCTCCCAAAAGGTCAAATTTGTTGTAGTTAAGTGTTTCAAAATTTTCATATCATATTCAACCTTGCTATTATACGGATACTTTAGATCATTAAAAAAAAAAAAAAAAGATACGAAGAAAAATATATAATCATAGTAAATTACATCTCAGCTTTTTCCATCTAGCTTTGTTTTTGATTTGAGCTTCTAGATACGAAGACTCCACAATCAAGATTGTAGAGCCCATTGTTGACTTAGTTAAAAACTCCAATGCCTAGTACTTAAAAGAGAGAGACAATATTGACAAATTAACAAATTGGCAACAAAAAGATCAATACTACTTTTTTCCAAGAGTGAGTATAGATAGTTGGAAAATGTACGACCATAATGACAAAAAACTTATTTCCACCAATTTGAGTCATGGGAGGCTCATGAAATAAAACTGGTGACAAAAAATTTGGTCTCACCAAACAAATCAACTCGTAGAAAATTCTTATATTTTCCCACAAAATTAGTCGCGAGAAAAATTATTTCACTGTAGAAAATATGATGACCTTTCGTAGTAAATCATGTGAAAAAGGTATTTCTAATAAAATAATTTCGTGGCAAATCATATTTCTACAAACAATTTCATTGGAATTAAATACTTATTTAAGAAGAAATTTTATCACTCATTTTCGATAAAAATATATATATATATATATAATATTTGTTACTAGTTACATTTATTGCAAATGCTAATAGATTTCACAAAAATATATAAAATAAAGAAAATGAGACGGGAGTCAAAAGTAATCATAACAAATAGTTAAATGTAGGTTAAAATAAATATATCTAGATAACAATTACAACTTATTTTGTATTATTTCATATGATATTGCTAATAGTTAGTCGTATGACCATAGATGGTGGTGTTAATGATGATGAATATTCACGACTTGTTAAAACAAGTAGATGAAAAAATATAGAAAATAATATAAAGGTTTTAGGCAGTTTAATATTGAGGCCGACTTCGATGTAACTCTCTGTGAAAAGAAGTTTGAAAGGAGAAAAAGAGGTTGAGATGTGTGTTTGAATATATGAAATATGTTAATATGAGTTTAACTATTTTATGAAAAATTGAAAAAATAGTTAATCCTATCAATATTTGGTTTGGGATGAGTTGAACCCACTCCAACAACCAAACACAATCGTACAAAGTCACACATTTTTCCCTAAAAATATTAAAAATCGAAAAAAGTAGAACTTTGTGAACCTGTTAAAAATGTAGGAAAAATCTAGTTATAAACGATTCTGCGCACCAATCAAACATGAACCTATTAAACGTGATCGATCAGAAAATCAAATTTTAATAAAAAGGGTAAAGATTTGAAATTTAGATATGAAAATAACAAATTCAGTACATAGATCGATTCGTGAATTCGCTTTTACATGACAGAATACTTAAACGTGACCATCTATAACTATTGTGAATGCTACCACAATAAATTTTGCTTACCTTTTTCAATGGAGTAATAATAAGTTTCTGAATCTCCTTTCACTTGGAATAAAGTGTTACGTTTAAAAACTATATAACAACAAATATTAAAACTCATTCAATCTCACTTAAAGATTATAGAACAATATATTTTTTCATTATATAAGAAACAGGACCTTCCATCAATATAAAAAAAAAAAAAAAAAAAAAAAGAAAGACAAGACATTTATCAAGCCATAAGGCTTGAGAAAGGAAGTCTAGAATACAGCAATATTCTCTTCATTTCTAGCATTTTTTGCTAATCTACGAGCAGCGCTATTTTCTTCTCTATGAACAAAATGAAAAGTACATTCGGCAAAATAAAGTGAGACTTTTGATCTCATTATAAAGCATTCCTAAGATAGAGTCTTCCATTTCATTTTGCTGTAGAGGTTTCACTGCTAATAGACAATCTAATTCAACTTGCAACTTCGTTATACCCATATACTTGCACATAATTGAATACCCTCTTGAAAGATAGCGATCAATTCTATAGCTTCTGGGTCCTCTAACCTGATCCGCCAGTTGTGTTTGCAGCCATAAGAGCCTCTGCCTGACCATGTTCTTTTCTCAAATATTGCACTAGCCCGTCTTGCATATATCATCAAAAATTGCCCCGTTATTATTTAATTTCAAAACCCCTGGCTGCATGTGGAGGCTTCCATCGAAAATGTTGCTGCAATTGAACTCTTGAGAGCAGCCTGACTCTGTCTATATATAATTTCTGCATAAACTCATATAGAACAATAAAGTGTGACTAGAATATTACCAAAAATTAAAATACCATAGTCCAAGCCCAATAACTTGAGTCCACTAGCTTACCATTTAAATCCATCTCAAATAGCATCGTCCAAGGCTCAACAACTTTAGTCCCATCTTCAAATGCCCTATTTATTCATGGGCCAAGATAAAACCAAGTCCTAATTAATTCATTATTCAGTATTCATTGGCCCAAGTTGATTTTCTTTCCTTCAAAAAAGTCAAATTTAATCCGCACATCGTTATGAAGCCCAAGGCTTGGTTTAGATAGAGAGATATACTCCCATCTCATCCTATCCTATAATATTTCATCCCAATATCTAAATATCGTAAACACAAATTAACAAGTTTCAATCGCGAGTTTTTAAATTTTTTTATCTAATCATTATCAAATTATAATTATTTTTCATAAAATTCTAAATAAAATACAAAAGACAATTCATTTTTTTTTAAAACAAAAATAATATTATAAAATAATATTATTACTTTATAATATTTTTATTCAATTTTTTCTCTCTTTTTCTAAAATTCCATAAAACATTATAATTTAAACTATTTCATTCTTTTTTACAAATCATCTCATTATTATACACAAACTATTTTAACTCATCACATCTCAATTTTTTATGATGTGATTGGCTGTATTATTTTTTAATATAAAACAATTATATTTATTAATCACATTAATAAAATATATAGAAAATATATAAAAATAACTCTATATATATAACATAACTCACATAATTATTAGCCTCTTCAAAGTCAACAGTCACCATTAGATCTGTCACCATGCCTCTTGCCCTCAACAGTCAAAAGTCTTATTTATTTGAATTTAGAGTTGAGGTAAGATGAATTTAAATAAATTAAGATGAATTTATTTTTTAATATTATTATTATTTTGAAATTTAAAAAAAATATATATCTTAAAATTAAAAAAATTATATTGAAATTTGAAAAAGTATAATTGAAATTTATATTTTATATAAAAATAAAAAAATATATAATAATAAATTTAAAATAAATTAAGATGAGATTATTATTCTCAAATTCAAAAGGGCCTAACACGATCTACCAAACCCCCATCGCCAACCACCACCTGCATTGGAATCATGCGTTGCGATGCTCCTCATGACCACATATATTCAAACTGTTTTAAGTTTTTTTTAAAATACAAATAACAAATAAAAGTATTGCAATTTGCACGCGTGTGACTGTGACGCCTTAAAGATTCGGTACAACCCCGCTTACGTGTTCCCACGTGAAGCCCACCATTACCTTAAAACTCGCGTTTCGTATGTATACTCTTTCACCGGTAAATACGATTCTATTCAGAAAAAAAGTATACCATATGTAATATAATTTGATTTAAATGATAAATTTTAGAATTTAAATTTTGCAAATAATATGTATGTAAAGAGTCAAGTTCTTTATAGATAATACTCGAATCATTTGCCAGCTATATATACGATGGAGATATGCTAGATTTATAAAGGATCTCTTATCATTATAAAAAATTATTTATTCGTATGTAGTTATTTTTTATTAAAATGATTATTTTTTATTAAAATAAATTTATTTTTACAATAAATAATTATTTTCGTTATAATTAATCCATCACAAATATTTATTTATTTTTAGAATATAAATAAGCTTATAAAAATGTTTATATATAGATATGCAAGTGATTAGTTTATAGTAAAATGTATTTGCTCGAATTTTAAGATATTTAATTTTAAAATTAGTTTTATGTGTGAGACTTGCCTATCTTAAAACTAGATAAATTTATTTTGGTATACTTTAATCACTTATTTGAATAATTTATACAAGATAAGTGAGTGTAAAACTCTAATTTTTAAAAGAGTGATTCAAAAATATTGGTGTCTAAATAATTATAGGCATTCTAAAATCAGAATGAAATCTTAAAATTTCTTTTGAAACTTCATCAAAATAGCAAAAGAAAAAGGCGAAGCAAATCAACTATAAAGTGTGAGTAAAATATAGTGAGTAAAATAGAGGTGAACTTTTATATTGATTATCATTATATTTAAAAAGGTAATATTATATATAATTAAGTAATTATAAGTGACGTACAATCTCTTTAATAATAAAATAGGATTTATTATTAAAAAAGTTAACTTTTTTTTAAGTGATTCTCATAAATATATTTTTTTTTAAAGTAATTACATATCATTTGTAAATTTATATTTGTATTTATCATTTTCGATTTTTTTTTTTTTTTATTATTATTCTGGGTGAGAGATTCCCTAAAATTGTAGTAGAAATCGAAGGGCGTGATCCCCCTGGATGCATAAATTCTGGGTGAGATCAATTTACTAGATCCGCTGCTGACCATACACGTATATTGCCCTCAAAAGCCACAAATCTGAAAATTCGGTATAAATTTCGGATCTATTTCACCAATCGGCATCTCAGCTCTCGAATCTTGGCATCTCCATCAGATCCCCTCAACTTGCTGTCTGATCCAACGGTTACTATTGAGTCTGCCTCCTCTCACCTTCCCCATAAATTCTTCCACAGACCTCCTCGTCTTCCCTCGTATTCATTTGCAATTTGGTACCCCACGCCCACAGAACCCAAAACCTAAAAAGACAAGAAGCAGAGCTCTAATCAGACTCCAAAACTTCGAAATGAACGTGTTGGAGTCTCCTCTCGAAGCTCTCGCTCTTAACTATCTGAGCTTTGGCGTCCTCACCGTCGTCAATAATCTATGGACGTGGATCGCCGTCATAACCGCCGCATTCAGCTTTTGGAGGATCAGAAGCGCCGGCGGGTCCACCATATCTACTGCCTTCCTGCAGTCCGGCGAATCTCCACCTCCTCCTCGCAATGATCGAAACTCAAGCCGGTCTGAGCCGGTTCCCGACGTGTCGTCTGACGAGCCAACAGCTCCAGTTTCAGTTCTTGCCCCAGGAGTGGGGATCGGAGAGGTTCAATTCAACGGAGTGACTAAAGGGGCCAAGTTTATTGCAGTGTATAAGGAGGAAGATGAGTGCAGTGATGCGCTAACGGCGGCGGCGGCGGCGGAGAATGAGTGGGATGAGAACGGCGTGACTGACGTCGTTGAGTGTGGAGAGTGGTGGGAGAAAGTGTTGAGGATGAGAACGGGGGAGACGGGGTGGTACAGGTACCAGGACATGACCGTGTTAAACGGCAACGTCGTTAGATTATGGGAGGATTCGAGGACAAGGGACCATGTAATTAGGTACAGCCAGAGCTGTGTTGCGTGAGAGTTGAGGGGTTAGTTGTAGGTTTATGAAATTGTATATATTTATTAAATATGAGCTATGTACTCTCGGTAGTTCCAACCAACCAATCATATTCGAGAACATAATATTATGCAAATCATGATGTTTGTTGTTCAATGTTTGGTTTTTTCAGCTCCATGCATTATTACCCTTCATTTTTTTGAATTAAAAGAGTCTGTGATGTGATTAGCATAATTTTCTTTTTTTAAAATGAAGGTTTTAAAGTTTGAAACTTTCCTTCTCTTAAATACATAAAAGAAACAAAAAGGGTTTAATTTTTGTTTTGTTTAGGGTCCATAACTGGATCGTGTGAAAACAGAGGTGAGTAAGCAGTGAGGTGTGGTGGTCAAAGATGTTACCCATTATACGTACGCAAGCTAACAATAATTACAAAGTGGTCCAAATTGCATGATCAACTTCTTCCTTGTGAAACACGTCCCGTAGTGTGAAGAGTCAAAATTTTCTCAAATATGTTGAGCCTCAGCTCATGATGTTTCCTGCACGACTCTTTCACCTTTGTATGGAAGTAAAACTTGGAGTATATATGACAATTAAAATTATTTTGGATGGTAAGGGTATTTAGGATAATTATTATTATATATATATATATATATAGTAATAAAATAGTTTATAAATAGTATTAAATAATTTGTGAATATATAGTAGTGAAATGTTTTATATTGATCATAATATTAAAGTAATCTGAGAACAGTTTAATTTTGAAACATAAAATATTATTTTAATAATAAAATAAAACAGATATATTTGTAAAAAAATTCCCACATAAGATATTATCCAATATTTTGAGGTAACTGATGATCATGAAAAAAAACTCAGTAACTGAATCTTCGTCTTCGTAATAATTTGCCTATGATCATAGCTCACCATTCAATTAGCCAGAAGAATTTCTTAGAATTCGGCCTAGTACTCAAGCACAATATTATATCCTATAACATTTATAAATATTATATGTTGTTAGCTCAGTCTATTATAAATATTGTGGAATCAACTTTATGAATATATATTATTATAAGAAAATTATTTATTTATGACTAATTTTTTTATCAAAATAATTATTTTCTGTCAAATTAAATATATTTTCATCATAAATAATCATATTTACTATAAAGAATCGATTAGGAATACTCGTTTTTGTTGTTTTGTATCTCTCTCACTTTAAGTAAAGTTTCACCAATAATTCTAAAAGATTAAAACCCATATATTTTAGATAGAATTTTGGCTCGAGAGAAAATCACTATAATTAATTTATATTCTTTTGAATTAATTAATTTTCAATGAATATGTATTTTATATATATATCGTTTTCATCCTCGAATTAACTAAATAAAAACATTAAAAACTAAATCTGTTAATTACAATTGGCAGAGTGATCATTTTTTATGACTCTAGAATTAAAAGCTCAAGACTTTTTAATACTTAAGCTAGCTAGAGAATTTATGACATCATAAAGCTGTTTGTAGAACAACATAAATCATTATACCCCACACTTGCACCATATTGTTTTGATTTTTATTTTCTGATTTCAAGAATTAATATTGTTTGATTAATTCACTATAAGAAAAATAGACACTAATTGCGATCAAACAGACAATTTTTTTTTATAAGTAATAAAAAATTTATTGATATGAATATAAGTAAGCATAGCCCAAGTACAAACAAAAATGCCTAAATACATTCTTAGAGCTCTACATCAAAGATAAGAAATCATGCATAGTACTTTCATTAGGGACATTCGTTGAAAACCAAAGTAAAGTATGTAGGAAATAATTCTGAAACTCTGCCATTGTTCGTTCTTTATTTTCAAAGTATAGCGCATTCCTTTCCAACCAAATATACCACATCAGGCACAATGAGATAATCTTCCATGCTACTACTACTTGTGGACAGCCCTAGATACCCCTCCAACACGCTAGCAAATCTACAACCTTAGGCAGCATAACTCACGCAACACCCACTCTACTAAATATCTCATTCCACGGCATTTTGTTTATCTCACAATGTAATAATAGATGGTCCACTGATTTACTGTACTTTTTGCAAAAAAAAAACACCAATCCATCACTATTATTCTCCTCTTGCATAAGTTATCTGTGGTTGGGATATTCCCGATAGCTACAGTTCACACAAAGAAAACCACTTTGGGAGGGGCATAAGTTCTCCATATGCTCTTTCATGGAAAGGCATTATCTTGGAAAGTCAAAATTTTATAGTAGGCCTTAACAGTAAATTTCTTACTGCCTACAGAGCTCCAGTGTATCCTGTCTCCCTATGTGATTATGCTTCCCGTAAAGTATAATAGGTCGAAAAAATCTGAAATAGTAGACAATTTCCAATCATGGTTAGCTCTGGTGAATAGGATATTCCACTAGGGTATGCCTTAAGCTATATTAAACAAGTCCACCAACAAGGCCTTCTTGTTAACTGCAATGCTATAGAGAGTTGGAAAGGCTCTTTCCAAAGAACACTCTGCACACCACACGTCCTACCAAGATTTGATTCTAGAGCCATTACCCACCACAAAACGGATATTATTTTCGAAATACTACCATCCCCCTAATATACTTTCACAAATCCACCCCATACCCCTCCCCCTTCACTGCCTTAGTACACCAACCCCCCCATGCCTCACCATGTTTAGCAATAATAACTTCTTTCCACAATGAATTTTCCTCCAAATTGTACCTCTAAAGCCATTTTTCTAGTAGTGCTTTATTGAATATCCTCAAATTGTACACTCTCAAACCTCCACTAAAAATTGGAGAACAAACTTTATTCCATTTAACAAGATAGAATTTAGTTTCCTCCCTCAAGCCTCCCCATAAAAAAGTCCAAAATAACTTCTCAATCTTATACTCCACCCGTGCAGGCAAAGGGAATAGTGATAGAAAGTATGTCAGAAGGTGAGATAAAGTACTTTTGACCAAAGTGAGCTACCTCCCTTCGAAAGAGACAATCGTTTCCATTCAGCCAACATTTTCTTCACTTTCTCAATGACCCCATCCAAATAGCTCTAGCTTTAAAAGTTGCCCCCAATGGAAGACCCAAGTATTTCATAGACAAGGAAGACACTTTGCAACCCATAAGATCTGCTAGGCTATTGATACTAGGCATCGCACCCACCGTGACCATCTTAGATTTACCAAGATTTATCTTCAGCCCCGATGCAACTTCGAAACATAACAAGAGTGCTTAATGAAAGATGTGAAATCACGATTGAGCCATTAGTGTCATTACCCACTGAAAATCCAGCTAGGAAACCTCTGTCAACATTTGCCTTCACCATCCGACTAAGAGCTTCCATAACAATGACGAAAGAAAATGAGATAATAGATCCCTTTGACATAATCCACAGGAATTGTTGAAAAAATCCGCAAGTGTTCTATTAATTAACACTGAAAAACTGACAGTGGTGATGCAGTGTCGAATCCATGAAATCCACTTATCACCAAAACCACAACTCTGAAGCATGTAAAAGAGAAAATCTCAATTCACATGATCATATCCTTTCTCCATATCCAATTTGCATAGAATATTAGGTATACCTTCATTCAATCTATGATCCAAGCACTCATTAGCTATGAACACTGAATCAAGTATCTGTCTCCTCGAGCAAAGGCATTATGAGGTTTAGAAATGAATTGTCTCATTACCAAACTTAGTCGATTGGCAAGCACCTTTAAAATAATCTTGTAAACCCCACTTACCAAGCTTATAGGGCAAAAATTTTCAGTTCCCACCGCCCCTTGTTTTTTCGAAATGAGGGCAATGAATGTCACATTATATCTCAAACTTTCCAAAAGCATAGAGCTCAAAGAAAACTTGCATTACATCCCCTTTCACTATCTCCCAACAGTGTTGCAAAAACCCATTGAAAAACCATCTAGTTCGGGCGCTTTGTCTTTGGCCATACTACTAATGACCTTTTAAATCTCTTCTTCTTCAAACGGTCTTTCCAACAAACTTGCACGCTGGGTATCAATAGATTCAAAAGACAAATCATTGAGCTTTGGCCCCCCAAGCAGTTGGCTCTGCAAGCAAGTTCTCATAATAATTCACAATATAAGTCTCTAATTCTTAGGGGGATGAGAGAACTTGGTTACCTGCAGTGAGCAACTCAATGGCATTATTGTGCATGTGTGAATTAGCTACTTTGTGAAAGAATTTCGTACATTTGTTACCTTCTTTTAACCATAAGGCTCGAGATTTTTGTCTTCACAAGGTCTCCTCCATCAACAATACCATCTCCAATTCAGTCTTCACCACACTCTTCCTCTCCAACGCCTCTTCTAAAGAGTCTCTCTCCAATTCTTGTAAGTCTTCCAAGAAGGTAGTCTTCTGACTGTCAATACCTCTAAAAACTTTCATATTCCACTTCTTCAAGTCTTGCTTCAAAGCTTTTAGCTTACCTGTAAAAATGAAACTAGGAGTACCTGTGAGCTTATATGAAGACCACTAATTCCAAACTTCATCAACAAAACCCTCTACTATTAGCCACATATTTTCAAACTTGAAGTACCGACGGCCCCTATGAATATCATCACAATCAAGCATAATGGGAAAATGATTCGAGCAAAGTCGACTCAACAACTTCTGACACAAGTCCGGAAAGTGTGCTTCCCATGAATGAGAAATAAGAAATCTATTCAATCTTGATCACCCCTTGTTATTGGACCATGTGAACTCGCCTCCAACAAGGGGAAGGTCCATGAGATCCAAATCAAACATAAATTTAGAAACTCCTCCATCGCCAAAGAGGTTCGATGGTTCCCTGATCGTTCACTAAGGAAACATGTGATGTTCATACACCACAGCACCTCTCATAAACAATACAAACCCAATAATTCATCCCAGAATCTTCTCCTTTCCCTATCCAATTTAGGTCCATAAACACTTACATAAGCTCACTCCCAACCATCGACTATATTTTTAAAAAGATTGGCAACTAAAAAAATTCCAACACATTCATGTACCGCCTCTATCACTCTTTTTTCCTACATTAAAATAACACCTATCGAAGCTCCAAAAGAGGCCAAATATGACCATCCCACATAAGAGCACCCCCATAAGCTGCGAATAATTCTTTCGTCAACAACTCGCAACTTGGTTTCTTGAAAACAAACCACGTCAACTTTCCACATCCGCAATAAATATTTAACACGGCGGCACTTATTGCTATAATTAAGCCCCCGTACATTCCAAGAGAGGATCTTAAGATTCATGGACAATGGTGACTCCCCTCCTTTTTTGATCTATTCCTTCCGCTACTCACCTCCTTACCATCATAGTTAATTGAGCAATGCAACCTTTGAAGCTCCCTATTGTCTTCCATAGCTACAATAAGGGCTTTATATTTCTCTTCGAATCTGGTACAAGACACCCCAAAGACTACTCTAAACTCCTCCACTTTTTTAAACACCCAGCTAGAGATAAACTGATTAGGAATGGGACTTGGAGGGAGCATGCATATCGGGTTTGCATCTCCCCTATCATAGCTCACCTCTTCACAATTGACCACCTACAATTCCACCCCTTCTGAATTGAGCAATTCCTCAACTCCATCCGATTCCCAAGTTAGAACGTCATTGTGAGTGATCAAATCCCCCAACACTACAAACCGATTATGCCCAGCCAAGGAAAAAGGAGAGTTGAGATAATCTTTGTCAACACTACTAGTGCCCAAGATGTTTGAGACACCACAATGCTTTCCACACCAAGACTTAGGGCTGTCGAGCTTAACTAAAATAGCCTCATCTGCAAGTACTCTTTCGGTGACTTTTTCTGTGTAGGTACCATAGCTGTCGACGTCAAGACCTCTTCCAAACTTGCCGGCGACTTTGTCTATGCAGGAATCTCAGTGTCGCAAGCTTCAGACGCGACAGAGAATGGTAAACTCTCTAATCGCGACTCCAAAACTTCAGCTACCAACATCGATACAGTCATTGGGACTTCAACCACCAACAACAGGGTCACTTGAGCCTTCATCGGCGACGACAGCAAGGGCCCACTGGTCGTTCCACTGGTTGATGGGTCATTTGAAGTTCTTTTCCTCCAAACCTTTGCCGCTTAACCCATGGCTTAAGCCCATCCCCCAAGCCCATCTGAGCTTTTTCCTTTTGGTTAATTGCGATAGGGGCCTGCTCATTCGGCCCACTAACAACGCCCGAGTCTATATTTAAGCCCAACCCCTTATCTCCCTCAACACACCGTAAAAGTGCTCTCTCTCTCTCTCTCAACCATAAGACCCAACATGTTGTCCATTTCGAACAAGTCCCTCATAATCCTTTCCCTATTTGTCCCAACATCTTCTTTGCCAGCTCCCTCACCCACCTGCAGACATGCCTCTTCCGAAACTGCACCTTCTACGTGTCGTGTGGCTCAAGGGGCTTCCAAAACCTCCCTATACAATCGATGCCATGCCACAACACCTTCCCACCTCTCTTAGTGTCCATCAAAGCCTTCGTTGGAGGTCTGGTTCTAGTACTCCCATCTACAATAAACTCCCATAAAGCTTCCCTCATCATCTTCCAGCCATTTCCATTATGCTCTTCAGAGATGAACAGAAAGGCTCACCTAGCACCGTCCCCATATTCCACCATTGCCAAGTATTGACCTCTAGCATTCGCACTCCTTTGTGCTATGAAGCTACAGTTATTCTCCCTGACTGTAGTGTAGAAAACTTCCTTTTCTTTTTTTTGACAGTCCTCCGAAGCTTTAGCCAACCACGTCACTGAAGAAGCCCCCAAGAACATCCTATTCATCACCTTCTATTTCCTTTCATTGAGGTTCAAGAAATTACCTTCCTTTACTAATGTAAAGAGTTTCGATTCAATCACAATATCCCTTCTGTAACCCAACATTGACAACAAGAATCATACTGTCACAGAACACAAAGCATCAAGGAAATAAAACTTTCATATTCAATGTTGAAGAGAAGTTGTATGGAGAGGGGGAAAAAAGAAGAGAGAGCAAATTTTTCCTAAATTTAAATTGATCAAACAGATTATTTGTGATTAAAATATATTATTTGTGACTATTAAATAATAGTAAATAAGTACTTTTTTTTTAAATAATTACTAGAGAGAGGCATGCACATACACATCATGAGTTCAGCGTCACTGGAAGTGTCAATAACTAATTTAAGAAGAGAACGATTTACCTGAATCCAATATTCAGGTGGTCTCGATGAATTGGGTATATATATATATATATATATGGACACGAATAAAAACAAATTTTGTAGTCTATTATCACAACACAACAATATGAGAGGTGATTTCGGCCGAGCGATTTGGTGTTGTGGGGCTAAAGATTGCTCCGTATCGTCACATCTACACAAGTTACAACCAGTCTGGGAAAAATATAATAATGAAATTAACTTAGCTATAAGCTATTATAACATATTCTTTTATTATTTAGATTTTAAATACACGAATTATTTAACAAAAATACTCCTCTAATTTTGATCCAGGTCAATACGTACGCGGTTATACGTAAGAAGAAAGATTTATGGAAAAATATGCAAACAGTACCTGAGGCTGAATTTGGCTCACGTACTACATGCAGACTTGATCTGAATTTGATTAGACTAATATATGAAGGCCTAGATCCATAACAATAACAGAAGTTTGAATACTATATAATTTAAACGAGTAATTAACTCGTATAAGTTTATCTGCTCGTTTTATAAATTAGAGGTTATAAGTTGTATTAATGTACTACTAATATATATTTTAGTTGGGTTATCAAGACATGTTATATGATATTTCGTGTATTTAGATTATATCCTACAAGAAAAATGAGTTTTGTAATATTTTAATTGCGATAAAAAATATTTATTACCAATTTTAATTGTAAATAATTATTTTACTGGAACTAACTAACTGTAAATAAATAATTTTTGTAATAATATATGATAAATATAATTAATTTTCGTATGTTACTACAAGAAAACTGTTCATTTGTTATCAATTTTTAGTCGTAAATAGTCTATTTTAGTAATTATTAATCTGTTTCAATCATAAATAATTATTTTAATCGCAAATATTTGATTACTAATCATCATTTTTCTTATAATGTGTGCATATATATATATATATATACACATATATATATTTGTTAATATTTATGAGTTATCAACCATCCAAATATATCTTTATATATATAAAGTGGCTATCTAACGAAAAATTTTATTTTAACGAAAAATTTTGTTTTTCTGTTAAAGTTAACATTTTTTATTCATTTTTGTTAAAATAAATAATGTATTTAATGAAAAATTTTATTTTAAATACAATCCATTAATTCCATTAATCACTGAAATAATGTTCTTGATATTAAATTTAATTACACCACTTCAATTTTCTATAACAATAAACTTTTCATTTAAAATTTTTTTTATGTAAAATAAATATAGAATAATAATAATAGTATAGAATGACATAATAATAGTATAGAATATATAACAATATATATAAATAAATCATTCATAACAATATAACAATGCAATCCTCACTTAGAGATATTAATTTATACGTTAGAGAATTTAATTTTATTCATGAAAATTTATTCCTATTATATGATTAATAATTTCATTCTTTAAAAATTATTTTATAATTTTAAAACAAATGTGTTATTTATTTATTTTTTGAGATGATAAATATAAGATATATACAATTAATTATAATTATATTAAATTGGTAATAATAGACAATAAATATAATTAATATATTGTATATGTTTGATATTTAATCGAAATATATATGATCTAATAAATTTACATATTTAAGATTAAAATTTCATGTTATAAATTATAATATAACATTTTTCTATATAAATTATAAACTACATAATTTATTTATTTTTTAAAATTATATTATTTCTTAAAAATAATCACATAACCAAAAAAACTGTGGATGATTTAAGTTTATGTAGATCTAGAAAAATTCAAAAACTAAAAACATAGGTATTTTAATGTCCTCTCTTTTGAGGTTGTGCAAAATGACGCAAATATTAGATCATCGTCTTAGAATTATAAAAATATAATATTTTGAACGAATCTTTTATTAAAGTTTCAATCAAAATTATCTCAAATAAATTTGATAAAACTATAGATTATGTTTATTTATGAGACTATCTTATTATTTTTATTAATATTTTTTTTATAATATATGAAAAAGTGTAATTATTTATTATTCATTTAATTATGAATAATTTTTTAATTTTTATTAGAAATTAAACTAAATAAACGTGTGTGGTATATTACTTTTATCTAGTGTATATATATATATATATATACACATGGTCTAGGATGGATATCTATATATGGGCATGACTAGCTGGATCCGATGGACCATTAATCTTGCTCGGTGACTTATGGCCACCAGCAGCCCTGCACTCTACGGTAATGTCTTTGAAGCTATACATGACCGTGCATTTGAAGCAACGTCCTTATCTTATCCAACTAAATTTATTTTATAATAAAAATAAACTATTAATTACAATCTAACATATTATTTGAAGATATACAATTTGTAAATACGTTTTTGTAAAGTTTCTATATTTTAAACTAAGTATTTGTTTATTAATATATATATATATATAAATATAATGACTTAAAAAAATTATGTGTCAATTTACGTTTTTCTTAGATAAAGATGAAGAAAAAACAAACTCATCAATTAATGCTCATACGTACAGATCATGACTGCGTTTTGCATATTGCAACGTCGCAATGATGGCGTTTATCCACATCAACAACGATGGGAAGTTTATCATTCACCACGAATATTGTAATCAATCAGGACATGCACTGATCAATTCAGACCTCAATTATATTACAAAAAAATTATTTATTTATTATATTTTTGTTAGTTATTAATAATTTATTTTAATTATTAATAATTATTTTTATCGTTAATATTGAATCACTAATAATTTTTTTTTTTGTAGGCTTAATTTTCAAACTTGTAGTCTTAATTTTATATTTATTTTTAATTTTTAATTTTTGAAACATTAATAACAACATAAGTACTTGTTTTGTTTCGGTTCGTTTTAATTATTGATTTGATGGATTCCAGGTGTGAGATCGTACTAATTTTGTCTGTTAAAACTAGATCAAAGTGCTGGGTATATTCCTTTGCAGATGCAATAATTTCTTAAAAGTACTTCTCTCTCTCTCTCTCTCTCTCTCTAAGATATTGATTACCTAAGCATTATCTGTTTATACATGGTTGGACTTTAATTATGTTTGCCTAAAGTTGGAAGGAGCAAATTCAAATGAATTTCCTGTCTTGACTATCATGAACTGCCAAATCAACATGATTTTTTAGGGCCGCCTGCTTATTATTATCTAATAAATTAGCATCAAGCACTCAGCAGCTAGCGGCTAGCACATTTAAAGCATATTCTAATTCACCTTTAATGATCATTAACTTAATTTATACTAACTGGCCCCTTTTCTGTGACGTTTTAGTAGTTAATTAGGATGAGATTTATAGAATTAGAACGTCGGGACAAAAGGGTAATAATAATAATAATCATCATAAAAAAAGTGCATGTATCGTAGCTACTAGCAAAAGATAAATGTTTTCTTTAACTAAAATACTAAAATTTTCTAAAAATAAAATTATAAAATAATATAATCGATTTGATGTGATGATACGTAATATTATAAAATTATTTTTATTATAAATATTTTAATAAATTGTATTATATCATATCATATATAAATCAACGATAAATTATAATTAAAAAAATTATCAATATTAATCAATATGATCAATCAGTATGATCGAAGTGGACAAATTAATTAATGATAAAGAATATACACTGTTAGAATGGTACTTTAGCAGCCTTTCACGATGGTGTAGATAATAAAGCGCACTTACGATGGAAGCTAGCTAGCAAAGGACCCCATGGATAGCTTTTGAATCAAGTGTTTGGAATTCCAAATCTTTTGGCAGCTCAGCTTCACATGGGTATGCCCACTTGGAATCTAAAACAGTACAACAGAGGTCGGAAGCTCCGCTAATTCACGTGGCCATTGCATGCAGATGGAGGATATCTAGAAATTATTAAAAGAGATCTCATTATTGCTGTCCAATATTTTTTTTGTTAGTAGAAAACTATCAAAGAGTTAAACCACACTAATTTAATTCTCATTCCTACCACGGATAATTTTAATAATGTAAATCAATTTTATCCCATTAGTCTTTCCAATATTTATTATAAAATCATCACAAAATTCTTTGTAAACCATCTCAAAGTGATCCTCCCGCAAATCATATCTCCATTCCAATTTATCTTTATTCTAAAAAGAATCACCCAGGTGAATTCTATCTTGGCTCTTAAAATCTTTCACCATTTGAAAAGAAAAAATGGCAATGTGAGACTCATGGCAGTTAAATTGGATATGTCTAAAGCTTTTGACTAAATGGAATGGAACTTTAACCTCTATGTTCTTCACCATGTTGACTTTCATGCTCGTTGGATAAACTAGATCAAAGAATACATTACCATTGTGTCCTACTTAGTTGTGATTAATGGCTCTCCTCATAATTTTTTACATCCTTCAAGGGGTTTAAGACAAGGTGACCCCTATCTTTTTTTTTTTTTCAAATTCTTCGTTTAGTCCCATTTGTAGAAAAGATGAGGAATTTGTGTTACATATAATCGAGAATTGCCCCTCTGCACGTGATGTGTGGGGTCAAGGCCCTATGTGTATCCAAAAGAAAAATAGGATGGTAGAATCCTTTGAAAGGCTATTGGAGATATAATGCAGTCTTGCAAGAAATGAGTGGTTGAAGAATTTGCAGCAATAGAGCTATTTGAATGAGAAGAAACAATCTAATTTTTGAAGATTCTTTTATGCACTCAAACCATGTCATCAAAATAGCAACCCATGGACTAGAGGACTTCAGAGAGGCACAGAGTATCTCCATGCAAAACTGTCCCAACAGAACATAGCAGAATTCTTCATGGCAACCTCCTCCAACAGGCTATGTTCAGATCAATAGAGACGCCAGTCTGAACAAAGAAAATTAAAGAATAGGGATAGGCTTGATTGTGAGAGACCTGAAAGGTGTTAAAGCTACAAAAAAAATTTCTAAGCATTCCTTCATGGATCTTTTGCTGGTAGAAATCCTGGGAGGCAAGGAGGCTATTGTCCTAACAAAAGAGTTCCACCTGTCTTCGATAATCATCGAGGGAGATAATATACAGGTAATTAAGGAGCTTAATAGCCAAGGCAATAGGAATGATGTAATAGGCATGCTATTTCAATACACTAAGTTGTTATTATCTTCATTAAACTATAAGGATTCATTTGTAAAAAGAAGTGTGAATTGAAAGCCCACTGTCTAGCTAAGTCAACACTTAGGCTAGCAGAAGATAGAATAGAACTGGTTGTAACATCGAATTTGTAATTCTCTCTTCTTTTCTCCTTTCTAATTAAAGACGGATCTCCCTTCGAAAAAAAAAATCAAATAAAATAGAGATCAGTGTCCAGCTTGTTTGGATCTTAAGGGCTTAGTTTAATGCAAAAACAAATTGTGTAAAGTCCACGAGGAAGACATGCAACTTTGACTTTACAAAGTATTTTAATAAAAGTTCAATTTTTGTTTTAATCATTGATACTTTAATTTTACCAAAATATACATCAACAAGAGGCCAGATGGTGATAATAACAACAATATAATAATATAATAATAGTAATAATAATGAAAAATGAAAAATGAACAAAGATATACGACTAGACTGTTTGTTAGCACCGGCCAGCAAGTGGGCAGAAGTCGTTGCCGAACTTGATAACCTAGTTGTTTGTGAGCTAAGCTTTTTTATTAGGGAGGAGGAGCATACACTATAAAGAAAATTAATATCTGTGATGGATTATTTATAGCGAGAATGACTATTTGCAGTAAAATTTTGCTCATTTTGACAAAAAAAAAATCATTTTAATAGGAAATAGTTGGCCACAAATAAGTAATTTTTTTGTAATGATATAACAGAAGAGCACTCTCATTAGATTGTCCATTACTAAATGATAGTTTTAGCCAACATAACATAGATTTTAGCTTTTGGTTATTCTATTCACATAAGTCTTCACATTGAAATAACTATTTTTTTTCATTATATAACAACAAAATAATATAACAATAATTTAATTTTAACTATTCACACTAAATTTCCATAATAAACTATCAATTTATGAAGATATATAGTAATGCATAATTAATAATTAAAAGAATATTTATTATTTGTAATTATTAACTTATTTTATTTTATCATTTTTTATTATTCTACCTATTATATGTTAATTAATAATCATATTTTAATTAGATTATGACTTTAAAAAATTAATAAGTAATCATTTTCTATTTAAATTAAATTATTAATAAAAGTTTGGCAAAGAGAGAAAAACTAATTAATAATTAATTAATAATTATATTCTATGTGATGAAGAAGGAAAGAGAGATAAACTAATAAAATAAGAGTTTGATTATTGGTTTGGAACCTCCAAATTTGGAGTTTTGTTTGGCTTTATTGTAGCATTAAGTCTAAATTTTTGACATTTGGACATTTTAATATGGACTTATTTAAATCCCTAATAGTTAAAAGTATATTGGATTTAACATATAATCAATCTAATAAGAATGTTCCAAGTTGAAAATCATCTACACAATGTAAAAGACTCTAAAAGAGGAAAGTTTATTGCAGATATATAAGCATGACTACACAAATCATGAATCTTGTGTATAGTTATGGAGTAGATATTTTTTAACACACAAAATATTTGTAATATATAACTGAACTGGTTATCAAATACAATTATTTCTTTATTATTTCTTACATGGTATCATCACTTAATTTATGGTAGAGATGCCACTACACGATCTTAAAAACATATTCAACCCAATGTTTTAGATATTATATCGGTAAGCGTACTGACTAAGGTACTGAAACAAAATATTTTGATATCGATATCGTTTCATGAACCGTTTTGCAATCGTCTATATACAAATAAATTATATATATATATACATACACAAACTACAAAAAAATAAAATTACTAATTATTTAATAATTTATACAAACAAAATATACCTTATATATATAAAGGAAAAAAATACAAATCTATATAAAAAACTACTTTAAAAAAAGAGCTAGCTATCGAAATTTGAAATCTGGTATTTTAGCTGATACTGATCGAAACGGTCGAAATCTTGAGCTAAACGAAACAGATGGTTTTTTGTACCAGCCAGAAAGTCGATATGACATATTTTCGACATACCGGCCGATACAGTACAGTATCCGAAATTGTGCTTCAACCTCCTATGTTCCTTAATTCCAACAACACCACCACTACCTTTCTTACAATTAACATCACCGGTCTCATTTCCTGTCAAAGTGGACAATACTAACTATCTTATATGGATATTAGAGTTGCTTCCCATTTTGCGTAGCCATAACAATATGGCTAGGTTGGCTAAGTTCAAGTCACTTAGATAGTGTTATGTACTCTAATTTTGGACTTCAAACATCAAGACACATTTGGGATTATCTAGCAAAGAAATTCTATTTACAATCCCCACTTGGAGAGTGCATGTACAGACCTTTTATTAAATAAAAAAATCATTTTAAGATGGATGTTTTTGTAATTTTAAAAGAATTTTAAAATAAAATTGTTTAAGCCTGCATAAGAGTCCCCAAAATGGAAATTATACATAGCATTGCTCTAGATTGAAGGCCGTTCTCACTGTTGAGCTATATTAGCTTTGCAAGTTTCTACTTGACCTTCATGTTCATTGTCTTCTGCTCCTGCCCTCTAGAGAGACAATTTACGAGCTCTTTCCCTTGCTTTTAACCCTAATTTTTCATGCTCACACGTGATATTTCCTTTGCTTCTAATCCTAATTTTTCATGCTCACACGTGATATATAATGGTGGACTATCATTTCATAAGGGAAAAGACAGTCACTCATAATAACATTTTGGATCAATCACATCTCAACTCAATCTCAGCTGGCAAACATTTTCATCAAGTCTCTTAACTTATGCACAATTCTTTCTACTTTCGTGACAAGCCCCGGCCAACATCTCTCAATAGATCACACTCTTATGTTAAGGATTTAACTAAGCAAATTATACTAATGCTATTAATGTAATGATCCGTACTGGATGCTAAACATCGTAGCCACAATATGATCGCATTCCATCTAAGAAGCAAGAGGATGACAAATTTGGGTGGCAAAACTAGCTGCTGAAACTAGCATCAAATTAAAGATGGAAAGCAATAAGATTCGCCTGCATATGCACAGTTTCTATGTTGGAGTGGGTCCCCTTGTAATTGTGATCCCTACAAAATTGTTGCAACCCCTGCCGAAGTGCACATGTTCTGTTTCATGGACTTTAATGTCACAAAGAGCCCCCACGGAGTCCATTCAGTAATTTAAAGCAAAGGGCCCCTTGGGCCTTAGTACGGTTTCACTTACTACGGACTTCTCTTTTATACAACTTACTACGGACTTTTGAAAACTCACATTCCAGTCGAAGTCACCTGGTTAAACTTAAAAATTAGACCTGAATTTAGACACGACTTAGATTAATTTAATTAAATTAAATTTTAAGTTGAGTCTAATATTTAAATATAAAATTTAATATTTAATTAACACTCAATTTTTAAATTATTAAATTCATCTTAATCCAAAACATCTCTACAGTAATCCACAACCAATTTTAACAAAACAATTTTTTACTCACGAGAAGTACAATATTTTTTAATTTTCTTAAATATATCTAAACTCATCTTAATAATTTTTAATATCTTAAACAGATCTCAAAAAATTCATTTTATCATCTCAATTCACTACTATTATAAAAAATTTAACTCAAATCTCAACTCAACTTAATATCCAAATAATACCTTAATAATATTAAATATATAACTATGAATTATATAAATGCGGCTTACTCTTTTTTGAAAAGAAAATTCTTATTAAAAAATTATTCTTTTATTTAAATATTACATTTACAAACTTTTTTAGAAGAATAGAATACGCCACGACGTTTGTAATTTGTATAACGGCTACCTACATAACGGCTAATTATAATGGGAGATGATCTGGGTGAGCGCATTAAATTGCAGCCCACACCTACCTTTGAATTTGGGGACAGTGCATAACGTGCGTCTTGATCTAACCATTGCGGCGAAGAAAGAATGTTTTACAGGCTCCAACCTTGAGTTCAGATCTTTTATAGGAAATTCGAAATACTATTTCAAGTCGTGTCATCTTAACACAAAACTAGATGCACAAAAAATCATCCAATCCTAACATGAGAACAGTTTCTAAGCGGTCCGTCCTTTTTTATTTTTTTTCAAATAACAATCCTCCACTCACATGTTATCACCTCAAAATTAGGAGTGTCAAATCGTGTTAACGGGTCGTGTTCATATCGTGTCAAGACATATATATTATACTATATAGATCAACCCTAACCCGACCCGTTAAGCTTATCGTGTCAAAATCTCAAATTCTAACCCGACCCGTTAACATAACGTGTCGTATCGTGTCAACTCGTTATGACCCGTTAGTAAATATTACAAAATATATTAATACGACATAATATGATTAGTTTTAACCTGTTTATGTAAATGAGTTGAATATGTCCAAAATTAACCCGTTTGAGTTAATTAAATTTAGTATAATTTTATATAAATATTAAAATCACAATATCTATAAAACTAATAACACTAATTATAAGTCTAAATTATAATCTAAACAATAAAATATCAAAATTAAAATTCTAATAATCTTACTTTTAAGTATAAGAATATAATTGTAATTTTAACTTTCTTAGCGTGTCATAACGTGTCATAATGAGTTAAAGCAAGTTAACCCGCTATCAACCCGTTAAGCAATCGTGTCATAATGAGTCAACCCGTTTTGACCCGAAACCCGTTAAGACTAAACCCTAACCCGCTATTATCATGTCGTGTTCGTGTTGGGTTAACGAGTCGTATAAGAAATTGCCACCCCTACTCAAAACTTACACCAAATTCAATCGTTCATATGGGATATAGACAAAGACAACGACAACGACAACGACAAGAACGCTGAAGAGAAATTGCCTAGATCGTCGATTTCGCCCCCACAATCCCGCCTTGTAGAGATGCCACGTTGCATCCTTATTTAACCCCCGCACAATCCCTCCTTATAGAGATGCCACGTTGCATCCTTATGAAATTAAATAAGGAAAAAGCATGCATGCCAGGTCTATAAATTATCTAGTTCATGCATATTATGACCATGTGATATTTGATTCAAGTATGCCATGTTGGTTTAAGTTTAAAAGCATGAATGCCATATTGACAGGGTCGACTCAAACGAATAGTTAATTAAGCCACCGCCTAAGACTCTATATCGTGAATAGGCCTCCTACTTTGCCTAAAAGATGTAAATTTTGATTAAAATAAATAAATAAATAAATTATTTAAAAATATTTTATTCAAAATATACAAAATTTTTAAACAATAGGAAAATTAGTATAAAAGTAGTGAAATAATGCGTATTTTGATGTTGATGACGTTATTTATTTTCAGAATTAAATATTAAAAGAAATATATATTACTAAAAATAAAAATAATTATTTAAATTATAAAGAAGTATATTATATTTGCATCTCAAAATATTCAAATAAAGTTTTCTTGTATAATATTTAAATATTATTTTTTTAATTAAATATAATATATTTAATAATTGCCAAAGATCATAAAATATATTGAGTTGCCCTGCATATTATAGAGATAATCAACCCACGTATTTTATGTTTATATAATAAGTTATCCATATATATACCATATTCACATGATAAATTAACAACGGTGCATGTGATAATTAACCCATGTATGCCGTAATCACATAAGATTTAGTCCACACATGTCATCTTCAGATGATATCAAGACATGAATGCCATGTTCATGCATCACTCAAAATCGTGAATACAATATAGATTAAGTTATGTCATGCCATGTTATGCAAATCATGTACAAGAATGATTGTACTACGTTAGGTTATGTATATAATATGCTATGTCATGTTATGAATAAAGAGGATACTACGTCATGCCACGTTATGTACAAGAAAGAGACATGCCATGTTATGTCACGAAAAAGGAATATGCCATGTCATGCTAGTAAGGTTCATGAAGTTCAGTAAATTTTCATGCATTAAGAAAGACATGAAACTTTAATTGAAACACGGATTCAAGCGTGTTTCACTTTATGTACAAGTAGCAAGCAAATTAGATGAAATACGGACTCAAGCGTGTTTCGCGGTGAAACATGAACCCAAATATGTTTCACTCCATGTACAAGCAAGTAAGTCAGATGAAACACGGACTCAAACGTATTTCACGAGTAAAATATGGACCCAAATATGTCTCACTCCATGTACAAGTAAGCAAGTTACGTGAAACACGGATCTAAGCGTATTTCACATCATATTCATACAAGTAATGCAAGTTGAGTGGGATAAGGATCCAACTTCCAAGCATGTACCACTCCACGATAAAATAAGATTAAGAACGAGCCATCACGCACTCACGTTGCATGTCACTATATTTTTATAAATTTTTTCCATGTTCATGATAATTAAATGAGCTATGTGAAACCATTATGATATATCCATGCCATGTTGAGTTTTCAATTCAAAGTCTAAACCATGCCATGTTTTACAGTGTGATGTGCTATCTCCTGAGTCTTCAACTTATTTTTGTTATTTTGTTGTTTCTCTTTGCTTGTTTGGTATAGATGAAGTTTATGAGGATGCAGAGTTGGATGGCTAGAAATAGTTCTATAATAATGACCTAATTAGGAATAAGTGTTATTTTCACAAGGAGTAAATAAATGAATTATTTCACAAGTATTAGTGTTCTTTTATGTCCCATTAGTAACAGTCTTTTCTAGAATTAGATTATGTTAGTCATTAGAAAGTTTGTTTTTTTTTTTTAGTTCAAAGACCTTTATGATCATACATTTATTTATTAAATAAATGAGGTATTTTTAGGATGTGAATCTATTAACGTGGATATAGCTGTGCATGCTAGTGATAACTCAGTCCTACGAGAACGAGGTGTTAAACTGAGCAAGGTACTTAATGAATGATTTAAAGCAAAATTTAGTATCGAAAGAATGAAGAAGAAATAGTTCTTGGGTATTTTTCTGCTCATCTAATTATTGTATTTTCTTGGAAAGATTTTTAGATCTGGAATGAAGAGTGGGGGAAAGGGCGAAGAGAACGAAGAGGAAATGGTGGGAAAGACGAAAGGAAAATGGGAAGATGAAGGAAAAGAACTGTTCGAAAAAATGGGAAGATGAAGGGAGGTTCGAAAAAGTGGTTATGGATACAAGTTGATTTGCAGCTGCTTTGAGTAATGCGTGTTAGATTATTTCAAATTATATTTTAAATTTGATTTTCAAATATTATTTCAAATTTTAAATTATCTATTTTTTTGAAAATTTCTCTAATGTATTTTTTTTTAATCACACATTGGTTAGATAGTGAAATATTTAATGGTTTATAAGTGAATGTATTTCACTATACATAAAATAAATAAAATGGTAGATAGTCTAGAAGCGTTATCCAGTGCGAAGCACTGATCGTACGCGTCGCGCGCGCGACGCATAGACGCATCGTCACAAGTGACGGAATTCTTTTGCTAAGCGAAATAATGTGTCTGAACACTATTTTGATAGTTGTGATTAACTGTCAATTACAGTTATTTTTGTAACTGTTCAGACAATAATTGTCATAATTTTATTTTAACTGAAACGTTATGTCTGCTGCTATTGCATCTTTTCGTTCAAAAGGTTAGTGTTCAGAATTTGCAATCTGCACACTATATAAACAGTGTTGTATCCTAAAGACATAATTGCTAGTGATTCCCTTTTGCAGAACTCTATACGAGTGGGAGGTAATATTGGTCTGAGAGACAGATTAACAATTGTCTCATTGTTCTTTTCTTTCAATCTCTATACGTATATAAATTTTCTAACAATTCTCAGACAAATAATATGGCATCTTCTTCTGCAAACCCTGCGATCACTTCTTTAAGAATTGTACAACAAGATCTTTCAAAGTTAGATCGATTTGATGGAAATAACTATAGACGTTGGAAGGAGAAAGTTGAGTTCTTACTTACTACTTTGAAAGTGCGGTATGTGTTGGATACCCCTTGTCCAGTTCTTCCTATGACTCAAACTCCACGAGAAGATGAAATTGCAGCGAGGAAAAAATGGGAAGATGACAACTATACATGCCGTGGAAATATTCTCAACACTCTCACTGATCCTTTGTTCGATATGTACGTGCCAAAGAAAGATGCAAAGGACATATGGAATGCTCTGGAGAATAAATACAAAATTGAAAATTTCGGTAACAAAAACTATCTCGTTAGTAATTATTTTGATTTTAAAATGGTAGATAACAAGCCAATACTTGATCAGGTGCATGATTTACAACTTATTGTCCAACAAATTATTTCTAATGGTATTCCTATTAATGAGAAACTTCAAGTGGGTGCTATTATTGCCAAATTACCGCCAACTTGGAAGGATTACCGTAAGTCTTAGAAGAGAAAGGGAGATGATTTCACTCTTGAAGGTCTTCAAAGACAACTCCAAATTGAAGAAGAGTCGAGATTGCGGGATAAAATTGAAGAAAGTGCTGAAATGAATAAATCAATTCATGTTGTTGAAACAGACAACAAGAAAGGAAAGAAGCCTAGAATTGATACTCGTATTTTTAACAAACAGAGTAAGGGTAATTTCAAAAAGAAAGGAACTTGTCATTTCTGCAAAAAGAAATGACACTACATCAAAGAATGTAGACTTCGAAAGAAGCAAGAGCAAGCAAATAATATTGAAGAGAATCTCATTGTTGTAGTGTCTGAAGTCAACATGGTATTCAATACTTCTGGTTGGTGGGTTGATACCGGTGCAACTCGTCATATTTGTGGAGACAAAAATCTCTTCAAGAAATATGAGAAGATTGGTGACGAGATCGAACTATACATGGGAAATTCTTCTACCACGAAAGTGGTTGGAAAAGGCACCGTCGAGTTGAAGTTTACTTCTGGCAAAATAGTCACTTTACTTGATGTATTTCATGCACCAGAAATTCGTAAGAATCTGGTTTCTGGCGGTCTTTTGTCCAAACATGGCTATAAGCTTGTATTTGAGTCTGATAAATTTGTATTGACAAAGAATGACATGTTTGTGAGCAAAGGATACGCTGTTGATGGGATGTTCAGACTTAATTTAATAAAGGATAATGTTTCTGTTTATTTTGTAGATTCTTTTCATTATGGCATGCTAGATTAGGTCATGTAAATTATAATTCTCTATTTCGTATGACAAAATTAGGTTTATTACCTTCAAATTTACATGATGATAGAAATAAATGTGAGACTTGTGTTAAGACTAAATTAACAAGAAAACCCTTTCAAAATGTTAATAAATCATCTTCAATTTTGCTTCAATTGATACATACAGATATATGTGATTTACATGGTAAATTAACAAGGGGCGGAAAAAGATATTTTATTACTTACATAGATGATTTTTCAAAATATGCTTACATTTATCTACTTAGAACTAAAGATGAAGCCTTAGATAAATTCAAAATATTTAAGGCAGAGGTAGAAAATTTTCTTAATTGCAACATTAAGATTTTGAGAAGTGATAGAGGAGGTGAATATTTTAATAATAATTTTGATCATTTTTGTGAAGATAGTGGTATTATACACCAATGCACAACACCTTATACACCACAACAGAATGGTATAGCAGAAAGAAAAAATAGAACACTTATGGATATGGTCAATATCATGCTTGAACAATCAGGTCTACCTGACAATCTTTGAGGAGAAGCTATATTTTCTGCAATTCATATTTTAAATAGAGTGCCTTCTAAAAAGAATAATATGTCACCATATGAGTTATGGTTTAAACGTAAACCTAACTTAAATTATCTGAAAATGTGGGGGTGTCTAGCATATGTAAGATTACCTGATCTCAAAAGATCTAAATTAGGACCAAGAACTTCAAAATGTGTTTTTGTTGGATATGCTTCATATAGTAAAGCTTATCGTTTTCTGGATAAAAAATCTAATGTAATTATTGAATCAAGAGATGCAGAATTTTTTTAAAATAACTTTTTAAAAAAATCTTTTGAAGGTAACACTTCCTATAAAAATAATAATCTTGAAAAGACTTGTTCTGAAAATGAAAATAATTTGGAAATCAGAAAATTCAAAAGAATAATAAAAGAAAAAAGTTTTGATTCTGATTTTGTAACATATCTTATAGAAGGAAATTCTAAAACAATCTTACAAGAGTTTGGTTTGTGTTACAATTTGGAAAATGACCCTTTTACTTTACAAGAAGCTTTGAAATCTAGGGATGCTACTTTCTGGAAGGAGGCTATTGATGATGAAATGGAATCTATAATGTCTAATAAGACATGGATCTTTGTAGATTTGCCTTCCGGTTCTAAACCTATAGGTTGTAAGTGGATTTTTAAGAGAAAATTAAAAATTGATGGATCCATTGATAAGTATAAGGCTAGACTAGTAGCCAAAGGGTTTAGACAATCTAAGGGCATAGATTACTTTGATACATATGCGCCTGTAGCTAGGATTTCATCAATTAGAACTTTGATATCTTTGGCCTCTATATTTAATCTTGAAATCCATCAAATGGATGTGAAAACAGCATTCTTAAATGGTTATTTGGATGAAGAAGTATATATGGAGCAACCAAAAGGTTTCATTGTTCCGGGTCATGAAAATAAGGTTTGTAAATTAGTCAAATCTTTGTATGATTTAAAACAAGCTCCTAAACAATGGCATGAAAGATTTGATAATGTAGTTCTGTCTAATGATTTTTGTTTGAATGAAGCAGACAAATGCATTTATTCTAAAATATGTGATAATCATTTTGTGATAATATGCTTATATGTAGATGATATGATGATATTTAGTGATAATAGTTCATGCATTAGAGATACAAAATTATTCCTGTCATCTCATTTTGATATGAAAGATTTGGGTGTTGCGAATACTATACTTGGTATTAAAATATATAGGAATGATAACACTTATTCTATATCACAAAGTCATTACATTGATAAAATTTTAAGTAAATTTAATCATTTACATAAGAAAATATCTCGGGTTCCATATAACCCTGCTTTAAAGTTTGGACCAAACAAATATCGATGTGTATCACAACTAGAATATTCTAGTGTTATTGGAAGTCTGATGTATGCAATGCATTGCACACGTCCAGATATAGCTTTTGTCGTGGGCAAATGAGTAGATACACAAGTTGTCTAAGCGTGGAACATTGGAAAGTAATTTCCATTATTTTGGGTTACTTGAAAGGAACTAAGTCCTATGCTCTATATTATGGAGGTTATCCATCTGTAATTGAGGGTTTTAGTGACACTAATTGGAATTGTGTGGATGATGGATCTAAATCTACAAGTGGGTGGGTGTTCACCCTTGGTGGCGCGGCCATCTCATGAGGATCCAAGAAACAAACTTGCATAACTCACTCAACAATGGAGTCTGAATTAGTGGCTTTAGGAGCTGCTGGAAAAGAGGCTGAATGGTTGAGAAATCTCCTAATAGACTTGCCTATGTGGCCAAGTCCGATGCCTCCTATTTCCTTACATTATGATAGTCAAGCTACATTGTCAAGAGTGTATAACAAGTTATACAATGGAAAATTAAGACATATAAGTCTTCGACATAATACTGTGAGACAATTATTGGAAGAAGACATAATCACAATAGATTATATAAAGTCAAGTACGAACTTGGTAGATCCTCTAACAAAAGGCCTAAATAAGGATCTGATTCGTAAAACATCGCTTGAGATAGGTCTAAAACCTATGGAATAGATCACTAAAAGATGGCAACCCAACCTAGATTTAGAATTCTAAATTCTAGGTTCAATGGGAAAAATAAAGTTTTATTAGTGATGATAATAACACTGAATTAGACCGTCATTTATAAAAATATATATATATATATTATAATTTAGTGTTAGTCTTGCAGTGAAAAAGGAAAGGTTGAGCATGACTCTTAGTGAGTTCGTATAAAAGGTGTATTTATGCAAGAGCACCTAGAAGAACTCTACCTATGTGAGTGTAAAGTCAGGCCGCTTTTGTCGGGGTTTGGTAAACCGCCTATAGCACTCATGAAGTCAGGATAACGCGTATGGCCTTTAATGCGCGGCTATTAAGAACGATGGAAATATGTGTTGACATACATTGATTTTCCGGTTTTATCACACGATATGATAGTTCAAAGATATTATGTCTACTATCATATTGATAAAACTTTAAGAATCATATGCTACATGGAAGTTCAAATCCAAAAGGTACTTACATTTATGTGTCAACATATAATTGTAATAGCAGCATCTAAAAAAAAAATATATATACATTATTTGAAATAAGTGGGGGAATGTTAGATTATTTCAAATTATATTTCAAATTTGATTTTCAAATATTATTTCAAATTTTAAATTATCTATTTTTTTGAAAATTTCTCTAATGTATGTTTTTTAATCCCACATTGGTTAGACAGTGAAATATTTAAGGGTTTATAAGTGAATGTATTTCACTATACATAAAATAAATAAAAGGGTAGACAGTCTAGAAGCGTCATCCAGTGCTAAGCACTGATCGCACGCACACGCGTCGCGTGCACGACGCATAGACGCATCGTCGCAAGTGACGGAATTTTTTTGCTAAGCGAAATAATATGTCTGATCACTATTTTGACAGTTGTGATTAACTGTCAATTATAGTTATTTTTGTAATTGTTCAGACAATAACTGTCATAATTTTATTTTAACTGCAACGTTATGTCTGCTGCTATTGCATCTTTTCGTTCAAAAAGTTAGTGTTCAGAATTTGCAATCTGTACACTATATAAACAATGTTGTATCCTGAAGACATAATTACTAATGATTCCCTTTTGCAGAACTTTATACGAGTGGGAGGCAATATTTGTCTGAGAGACAGATTAACAATCGCCTCACTGTTCTTTTCTTTCAATCTCTATACGTATATAAATTTTCTAACAATGCGTCCTCATCATTATCAGGCACATTTTCATGCCCATCAATTGAAACTGCTGGAGAATCTTCTTGCAAGATGATAACAAGGGTTCCATGTGAAGGCTACGAGAGGAGAGGAGGTTCAAAAGGGAAAATGGGTGCAAAATGGCAAAGGGAAGTGCATCCACAATATTGTTGTGATGGACCGTCTACATGTCAGTACATTATTGGTGGGCTGTTATTTGACTAACATAAACTCGACCAGCTGGCAGGATTTCTATTTCGACGTTTATGATATAAAGTATGAAACATAATATTTAATATAAATTAGTATATTAACCAAAAAAAAAAAAAGAGTCAAATTATTACTATTTTTATTTGATGGTTCGTTAACCAAATTATTAATAAGATAAGATATTTTCTTGTGAACAAAAGGGTATATAAAATAGTGTGAATGATACCATTTTAAGTTTCAAGTAAGGTTGAAAACTAATCCAACCAAGATTTGATACTTATGTTTTGTAGAGTTGCCATATATGATATATAGGGGTAATCGGGGTGATTAGCTGGTCCCCAGCGTTCTATGAATTGCCATGATCCGTATCTTTCTTCCTGGTCTCCAAGCGTACCTATAATATGCGGTGCATTTACCTCCTCTTTCTTACCCTAATTTCTTCCCCAAAACCTGTCCACCGAAGACTAAACTCTTTGGTCCGAATGCGCCAGTGATGCAAATCTAAATTGAGAGATGATATTTATTGTTATAAATGAGTAGTCATACGATTTTTTTTTTTAAATAAATAAATATGAAATTTATATAAATAATTATTTTCTTTATAATAATATATCCTTTTTTTAATAAGATATACGTGTCACTTACCTCGTCTAAATTAATAGACGTGAACAAGACTTTATCAAAGTAAGGATCGGGTGGCAGAGGCCCGATAGTGACAGATCAATCTTCATTCATTATAAGATAAAATCCATAAGAAAAGAAATTATGATAAATATTTTTAAAATTTCGTTTGAACAGTAAGATGAAATGATAAAATTTTAAATAAAAGTTAAAAATTAAATAAATATTATTTTATTATATTATTATTATTTTAAATTTTTTTTTAAAATTTAAAATAATATTTAGTATATTTTATATAAAAAAAATTTTTAAAAATTATAATAATATAAGATAAGATTATATAAAATGATTTTTCTATCAAAATGGGACCTAAAAATCTTACCGATAAAGGGGGAGGAATCCATCTTTTCTTAAGATGAATATACTGGACGTGGAGTTTTCGGATAGAGACTCTTGATGAGAAATTCTGCGCAGTACGTTACGTAGTGGCATCCCATAATGGGTGATTACCGGATTAGATTGATCACAATCATCATGCAATGCAATAAACCGTCATCTCTTATAAACTCTTATATATATATTTGTAACAAAAATAAAAATAAAAAACTATACAACATTTTCAACTTCATCACATTTTCTTAAATTTTATTTATTTGATCAAATATTAATATATAAATAAATGAAAAATCAATTAATCTAAGAAAAATAAACTCAAAAAAAAATTAAAATATAATTTGTGGAGATTGAGAGATTGTAAAACATGATAAATAAATAAAAACTACAAGAAAAACTAATATGGTAATAACGTAATAAGCGACAATAATATGACCAAATTTAAAATTATTCCAGTTCCCCACGCACAGACACCCCTATTAAAGGCAACCACCCAGTAGTCGGTACTACTCCCACACTCTTACTCCCCTAACCACCCTTTGGCCTTCAGATCTACAGACACCCAGAAGACTCTCATAATCTCATTCGCTCTCCACAAATGGGAATGGCTCCCCCATTCTCAATCCTTACTACCACTCTCCTACTACTCTTCCTCTCCTTCTCCGCCGCCGCCGCAACAAAAGCCCAAGACGATATCGTTCGCTCATCGTGCGTGCACGCCAGCTACCCCAAACTCTGCCTCCAAACGCTCTCTGCCTGCTCCGACCACGCCACCTGCAAAACCCCTCGCGATCTCGCCCAAGCCGCCGTCAAGGTTAGCCTCTCCCGCGCCCGCAGATTCTCCACCTATCTCGCCCAACTCCCCACCGCTGGCGCCAACAGGAGACAGCAAGGAGCCCTGCGCGACTGCGCGGAGCAGATATCGGACACGGTGGACGACCTGAGCAAGACGCTGGGCGAGCTGAAGCACCTTGGTCGACGCGGCGAGGCGTTCCAGTGGCAGATGAGCAACGCGCAGACTTGGGTGAGTGCGGCCTTGACGAATGAGGATACATGTCTCGATGGGATTCCATATGTTGATGACAACAAGATCAAGTCCGACGTGAGGCGTAAGGTCAAGAATGTGGCTAAGGTTACGAGTAATGCCCTCTACATGATCAACCGTCTCGACGAGAGTCGTGGTCGTCGGGATCCGTGATCACGATGAACAGTACTCCTCGTTAAACATGCATGTGATCTGTTCGATCCCGTTTATCACATCTGTGCAACTTCCTTTTTTTTCTTTTTTTCTTTTTTTTTTTATCTTTTTCTGAGCCTGTACCTAATAGTGTCAGTGTATTATTGTGATGTTCCTGCTAAAGTAAATGTAATGCTATAGTAATATTTGTCTTCCATGACAGGCCGGATTACTTTCATTTTCCTCAAAAAGTTAATATAACGTTGAATCTATGTTTTTTAGTAGCAAACAGATTTACAACAATAAATTTATAAATTCACGTAATTTATTATATTTTAAAATAACTTTATATAAAAAATTTGTAAATTTATTTTTATAATAAAATCGTTTTGAAATTGTAATTTGTATATAGTATTTCTCTTCAACGATAAGAAGTTTTTTAGCTAAAAACAAAAAAACAAAAATGTGCCATTTATAATAAATGATCATGATTTATGGAAATCATTGGTTGTTTGGCCATGACATACTCAAGTACCTGTGGAGGCAGTAAGAAATCACACTACCGTGTTTGGACTGTCTTCCAATGGAAGCACTTTAACCCATATGGTTGTTCGGCCATGCCTGGGGGAGTGGGACCAATATGACAAGCTTGCCCATTCCATAATGGTCTGGCAATTCCTTAACCCATATGGTCCGTTAAGAGCATATATCAAGACTGCCGACAGTGCTTGCTAAGAACATTCTTGTCAAACCTATTTTTCAAAAAATATAAATTTACATGTTTATTAAAAAAAATTGATTATATTTAATCAAAAATGAAAAAATAAAAATGAAAAAATAATTTAAAAGTACTTTCTATAAATAGTAAAACTAAAATTTTATTAAATATATTATTTCTCATTCCTTTTTGAAATAAAGCTTTTTGTTTCTCATTTCTTTCATCAAATATATAGGTACTTTTTTGTAATTAATAAACCTGATTCTATTTATTATTATTAAATATAAAATGTAATAAAAATAAATTAATTAGTTAATATTATTTAGAATATTAATGAAAATAATAATTGGAATATAATTACTATTTTTAATATTATTTAATATTTAATAACTGTGATAAATATTAATATTAATTTAATTAGAATATTATTATTATCATTTAATTGGTAGAACTACAAAATGTAATAAAAATAAAATAAATAAAATAAATATTTTATTAATAATATTTTATTATTATATAGAAAGTAAATGAACAATCCACTATGGAGATTGAATTTGAATAGAATATGCAAATGCAAGTTCAAGTGATATTAGCTAAAATTTGAATTTATTTTTGACCAGTTTAATGAGAGTGCTCTAAGGAGCATTCCTCATTGGCTTGGCTAAATATATTTTCAAAATTTAGTTAATATTATTCTTCTTTGCATTTGCCTTTACAATTTAAATTTAAGGTCCACATTAGATTGGCCATTCATTCTCTATATAATAATAAAATATTATTAAATTAATAATTTTTTAAATTTATTTAATCACCTTTTATTTTTTTATCACATTGGATTAGGAATTTATTTTTATTTAAATAATTATTAATATTATTTAATATTAACTTATTTTCATCACATTTTGGTTGGAGTGAGAAATAATTTTTTAATTTTTAACCCGCAATTGTAGTCTTCTATCTTTAGCCAAGCATTGTAGAAAAAATCCAAATTATTTTAAAGATGCCCAATCCAATGTGGACTTTTTTCTTTTTGTTTTTGCCTAAATCATCTAAAATTTGATTATCCTTCTCATTTGGTCAAACTAATAAGAATGCTTTGTAGTCAGCTCTTTTCATGAAATTCATAAAGAGGGTTAATAAATTAACTTTTTTTTAATACAAAGTCCTTTGAAAAATTAAGTTTCATTTGGATAGAAAAACACTATCAATCCATCTCATTTTATTTCATCTAATCATTATAACTTTTTAAAATTTTTATATAAAATAAAATAAATAATTCAATTTTTCAAATCTCAAAATAATAATAATATTAAAAAATAACATTTTATATCAACTATAATGATATATTATAATATAATATAGTAAGATATTATAGTGCATTATAGTATATAGTGATATAGTGTTTTTTTTTAAGGAAAATAATTTCATTAATGATAATCAACTAATACATAACTTACCCTGCAGAACAATAGATAAAATTTCCTGAGGACCATCCTCTAACCAAATAGCCTCACTCTCTAAACTTAAACCTAGTTTTGAAGCTGCAGTATTTCCACCTCTTTTAATGAAACAGAGCTGCCATCCTTCATTAGCTGAAACCAAATGATATATGTCCTCAAGCAATAGCCCCTTCCATCAACCACCAATTTAGCATCCTCTCAAAAATTACTTGCCGCATATTCATTTCCTAACAGAGCACAATACCTCTCATCCAGGCATAACACTCAGCTGCAAAAGCTGAACAAACATGCAAAAGCTGCAAAGGCATAGTACTATATAATGACATAACATAAGTATAACTATTAATAGGCATTATATAGTATTAGTATAACTATTAATATAATAGACTATAATGATATATAATTTTAAAATTTGATATTATATTGATTAATAATTTATCATATAGTACAAAATTATTTTATATAATTTATATAAAAATTATACATAATATAAAAAAGTAAAAAATATATATATATAAGAATCCGGTCCTATTTTAAAAAAAGAAAAAACTAAAATTGGATCGATTTTGACTAATTTTAAGAAATATAAAATCAGTACCAGACCCAACCAAATTTGGTATTGGAATAAATTCACAAGTTCAACCTGATTTGGTCCAATCCAATTTATTGGTATATCGATTTTTTTTTTTACCCCTATATAAAAGAAAGGAGTGTTCAATCTTTTGCAGGTTATTATAATATCGTTATTTATACTTTCAGTTTTATTTAGTTTAAGTTTTTTCATAATTTAGTTATCTTAAGTGCATATTTGGAATTGGATTTGAAATATAATTTATAGATTTATTGAGGGTTTATAACTTATAACCTAATTAATAAGTTTGACTATCATATAAAATGCTATTTACTGTTTGATAACTATGTGATTAAAGCACGTTGAAAGATGTTACATTTGTTTGGAAGCATATTATAAAAATGTTTTTTAAAGTGGAAAATGCGATTATTTAATTTTTTTTTTAAGATTATGACCATATCCTTAAAAGTAAAAAATTAGAATTATCTTATAGTTGTATGAGTATTTTCACCCATTAACAATTCTTTTAAAATTTGAATCACGTTCCATATCATCCAGAAAAACACTAAAACAATCTTTTTTTTTTTTATTAAAAAGTTTTCAAAATTATTTAAGCAATTTTTAATATTCCTAACAGAATCCTAAACAGACTCTAAATTTCTTTTAACAAAATATTATGAAGGTATTTGGCATAGCATGCCGTAAAATAAATAAAATATACAAGTAATTTTAAAAAACTAAAAAGTAATAGCAAAAGGCCTACAGATTTAAGAAAATATTAAAAAAAAAAAACTCAAAATATAAAAATATAATAATAAAGTTAAAAGTATTTAGAAACATAAAATAAAAATACATATTAGCAAAAACATTAAAGAAATGTATGAAAAAGCCATGATATATACATAATACAAGCAAAAAAAAAAAATTAGCCAAAGAATATTTTGAAAACCAAAAATTAAAAATTAAAAAAATGAAAGTTTTTTTTTCTCTTGTTTTCAGTTTGCTAAAATCTTTAGTTTTGTAAATATGTATCTCATGGAATTTATATTTTGATCTAGTGAAAAAGTATTGTCATCAGCAGGGGCGGACTCACTTGGAAGGTTTTTGGGTGGGGGGGGGGGGGACAGCCCTCCCAAAATTCTTTAAAAAATTAATATATAATATATAAGTATATATATTTATATATGTATAATATTAAATTATCCTTTAAATTAAAAAAAAAAATTAAAAATTACCTCCCAAATTTTCATTAAAATTATTCTCCCAAATGTCAATATACATATAATTTTATTCTAACTTTTAACTTTATTGAAATTTAAATTTCAACTTAGCTAGTCTCATAATTACTTTAACAGTCTAATTCTAAAAAAATATAGTTATAAATTTATATGATTGTCAAAATTAATTAATTGTACTTACTTATATAGTTTCACTCTAACTTGATTGTATGATTATGAGATATAGTTCGTTAAAAATCTAACATCGGTATATCAGTAGTTATTAGAAATTTTTTATGTTTATTCTTGATCTATAATTTTTTTTAAATCAAAAAATAAAATGAGCAAATAAAAAAATTGATTTTTTTAAAAAGGACATACATTTAGAGAGTTCAACAAAAAAAAAAATGTGATACTTCTATCATATCCTTTTAAAATTTATATATAGGACACATTTTACCAATCGCCCCCCAAATTTAAAATCTTGGCTCCGTCCTTGGTCATCAGCCCATGTTTGGAACCTGATTTCCGTATCGGGTTCCAAGAAGACCGATTATTCTATAGTCCCCTGTTAAGGACTCCTCGCGCACGCCTGACGTGGAAATGTAAAGATGAAACGCTTCGTTTGATTTAAGCGGAAAAGTCTCGAAACGATGTGTATTGAATGAAATGAAAACGTGCCCTTGCTGAATTTGAGTCCACCTTCCTCCTCAGGACGAGACCATCATCCCCTTTCCTCATCCTTAACTCGACACCATCGTCTTCTTCCTTAGTCTCAATCGTCTTTTTCTCTTGGGTTTGATCTTATGTTTAGAAAAATATATTCATTTCTTTTCCCATCTCAGGATTTCACATTCAACATACAGACAATTATGCAACAATTAAATAGCATAATCAAAGTACCATAATCAAAATTTATAACATTTCCCATTCAATTGATATCCAAATTTGAGATCCAACAGTAACTAAACAAATTCATATTAATCAAACCATCAAACAAAAAATCCCGGATGCATCTGAGATTATCCAACGACCTACTAAGCAGTGAGAACCATGGCCCCATCGGCCTTAACAACGACGGGTTGGTTTTCGGGCAAGACTCCCTTTTCAAATACTTTGAAGAAGCTTAATTGGGTGACGTCGACCAAAGGCACACTATCCTTTGTTGCCTTGTCCTTGGCCTACTGGGGCACAAGCGACTAGAGCTTGTTGACGTTGACGATTTGGTAGCAAAACTTGTTGCGCAGCTTGTGGAAATACCTCATGTTGACCTTGGCGAAGTATCCCGGATGGTACTTGTCGAAGAGGATGTGGTGATGGTGCATCCCTCCGGTGTTTCTCCTACCTCTCAAGTGCTTCCTGTGCTTACTGATACGGCCGTGACCAGCACTCACGTGCCCCCGCTTCTTACAGTTCTTCTTGAAACAGGTTGTCATCTTCTCTCTTCTCTCCCTCTCGCAACCTTGCTCAGTAGGGTTAGGATTTCGGGGGAGACGACCTTTTTCTCTTGGGTTTGCAGACTATATTCAACAAGTAAAATACTCCCACAATTTTCTCTTTCTTTGTTCTTTCTTATGGTCATCTTCATTACCATCATATCCCTTCTCAAACAAATCTTCAAGACAGTGAGAAAGTCAAGTGGCAATCACTGGTTTCAATCATTCTTGAACAAATCTCAAATAACTGGAAGAAAACTTAAAAATCTAGCCTTTTTTTTATGCCTTATTTTCTCAAGATCAGAACAAGCAGATTTTAGATAACCGAATCTAGAACCAGCACTTGATGCCTGCAACTCTTGAATCATTTTTCTAGTCTAATAAGAGCTTCTTCCACACTCTACAATGCTTTGCATTGTCAATTTCACCAAATAAAAATAGTATTTACCCAAATCCAAATACAAGGACATAGCAAAAGAACTTTGCAAAACTGAGACTATAATGAAATTTACAAATCCATTTATTGGGCTCATAAAAGAACAATATAGCTTTGCATAGGGAACTACACAGGCCGACAGTAGTGGTGGAGAGCTGCAGAGGAACTCAATTGACAGTGGGAGATTTTGGTCATCCGTATGCTAGACATGTGTACACGTATGCAGGCTTGCAAAGGAGTCCCCTTAAGAGGACTATACCTAACAACGGTGGAAGTTTTATGATAGCCATCTTATATATCTATTTTTGTTTTTTTATTTTCTTATTTTTTCATATTAAATATATTGTATAGAACTTATAAATAGGAAACATCTTGCTATATCTTCCTAGAGAATTCCTTCGAATTGGTCGGGCTAATCTGCCCCAATAAAAGCCCTCCAATAATCTAATGCCACGTAGGCATTCTATTAGAAGCACAATGAAACTGCAACCAAAAAAAAATTCCAAGAGTCGCACAGATATGTTCCCGATATCTTCTTCAACAAGAACCTGTAGCTCCTAGTGATGCACATGGACCATAAAAACTTCAATTTCAGACGGCTCTCAGGTTCCCAAGCTCCCACGTTTACCAAGATTTTCAAAGTCTTTCTTTGATTCGTGAGTCCTCTCTCCCAAGTTTGGCTTCTCCATGTTCACCGGATGTTGTTAGTTTGAGAAATAATTCCCCACTTGGGAATCATTATCTTTCCCTCCGAAGGAAGCACATGCACATATAATTGTTTTGGTACATGCTTCTCTCTCTCTCTCTCTCTCTCTCTCATACAGACACTCACCTCGAATCTTTTCTGTCCTTCCCTCCAACTCACAGTCAAATACTTCATCGCCGGCCACCACAATGGTTACAACGATAACGTTTACAAGATCTAAAGGATTTCAAAAAAAAAAAAACTACATTGGATTAATTAAGTTCAAAAATATTTAATTAATGTAAATAGTAGTTCTTTAAAAATAGAAAGTAAATAGTTGCTTAGTTAAAATTTAAAATATTATTATTCTATCTAATAAAATATTAGAGTACCTTGAATTTACATTAAAATATTATTATTGTATTCAACAAAAGTAAAAGAATATTAATTTAATAATATTTTATTATTATATAAAAAATAAATAGTTAATTTAATGTATATCTTAAGTTTAAATCGATTGAACAAATGTAAAATATTAAAATATTAATTAAAATTTAAAGATGAATTTACCTAAATCAATAAGAGTGTTTTAAAGAAGAAGTTTAGCAGGAGGTTTAAAGAAAAAAAAAAAAAAAGGAAAGCAGGCATGGAAATCCAAGTCCTTGCGTGTTGCAACCCTGCTTGCAGTTTTTGAGAGGGGAGAGAGAGACAGTGAGAGGAAATCAAAAAAATTGAAGCACAGAAAGTTTGGTAGAGTTTATTAAAATTATACTATATTTTCTTATAGTATAGAAAATATAGAGTGCATTTAACATACATCACACTCACATATATAAACAGTATATATTGTATTATTTATATAAATGAGTGTGATGAATATTGAATGCACTCTAGTATTACTCTTACTTATATGGCAACGTCTGAAAAGAGAGATGTGTTTGGGCTATTAATAACCCATCCACTTAGAAGAGTTTCTCATCTTCCTAATCGAATTTCGGAATTATTGTGCAGCTCAACGGAGGTTGAACTTGTTTTAAAATAATATTTCTCACTTAAAAAGTTTAACACCACCACATTTGATTATAGTTAAATTCTAATATAGCCCCTCCATCATAAATAACTAGTTTTTCTTAGCGTCACATCCAATAAGCAAAGGACACTCATCATATTATCTATCTTTAATATTTAAATTTGTTAAAAGAAGAATCTTATTTATCATTTCCTATACTATACATCAATATATAATTTTTTTTAAAATTTTTTGTTATTCTATTAAATGCACACATATTATTAAATTATTAAAGGTTGTATATAATTCGATCTAAATTGAAAAAACTGATCGAATAAAAAACTTCAGCTCAAACCAAACCAAATTAAATATTGTACCGGTCAATCTCGATTTCACAAATTGTGGACCTTATAAATCTGATCTCGGGGTCTATAAACTTCGGATCGGATCGAATCGAATCGAATCGAACCGAACTATATATATATACATTTTTAAAATATTCTTAATAGATTAATATATTAATTTTATATAGTAATTATATATGTTAATGATGTAATTTTGATTTAATCTATTATCATTAATCATAAAACATATAAAATAATATATGCTATCTACTAATAATATATCATAATAATGTGATTGTTTATTAATATAATGTACAAAATGTAAAAAATTTAATATAGCCAATTGTGCATTAACTATCATAATATATTTACATACTCGAAGTTAATAACAAATTAGAAATTCAAGTTATAAATGTAATTATCATTAATTTTTTTTAAAGAGTTAAATAGTTAATTACATAATCCACATTAAAGAACTTACATCATTATTAAATAAAATTTCAAGTTCATGTATTTCACATTTATGTTCATGTTGTTGAATAATCAGTTTAGTCTATATTCAAGCTCAGTTCAAACTCATGTTCAATCGCGTTCAGTTTTATGTCATGTTTAGTTCATCCCAATTCAATTCTTCTCACGTTAGCTCAAGTCATGTTAGTACATGTCATATCAAATGTAAGTCACGTCAAGTTATTTATGATCATGTTATGTATTCATATTAATAGTGTCATGCATACATTTGTAACTTGTATGCTAAAATTTTTTTTTGTTTACGTGTTAAGATTTGTATTCAAATCTTATTGTAATAGTCTTAACTATAATTCCTCTCAAATAGTAAATGATGTGTCAAGATCAAGACTCAATGGTAATGAAGACATGATGTAGAGTTCGTAGCCTCCATGATTAGATTTATAAATAGTATTTTAACGTCCTTAGTTGAGTTACAGAGTTACTCGATGGACTATCCCAATAGTTTGTTATGCATGTACTTATGGAGCTATGTGTCATGTACCTTTGAGATTACAGAATTTTGAACTTATGCTGGAATTGTGGATATCTATCACTTTTTATTTTATGTAATATATTTTAAGGTTATTTTATGTAGGGGTGTATAAATAAATCGAAAAACTAATAAATTAGACCGGTTTAAATTAATGGAATCGGTCTGGTTTTGAATCGGTACCAATCTGAAACTGCCCGTAATGTCAAGACCGATTGGTACTGATCTGGTTCCGCTTCTAAGTTTTTTAGAACCGGACCGTACCGGTTTAATATAATATATATTTTAAATGAAATCTTTTAATATAATATGTAATATAAAATAATATTCTTATGTTGTATATAATATTTTATACATTAGTATATAATGTAAATTAATTACAATTTATATTTTATGGCCTAAGACTAATACTAATAGTCTAATACTATATTATTATTAATAATATACTTTAAGTCTATATATAAATTACTATACTAAATAATTATATATAAAATAATGATATAATAATACTAATATTATTAATATTAGTATATTAATACTATTACTATCAATGATATAGTTGTAAAAAATTAAACTTATTATAACAAATACTGATATATAATTATTTTAATAATTATAACTAATATTAATATATATACTAGTAGTCTAATATATTAATATAGACTAATTTAAAACTAGAAAATTGGACTAGAACCAGATTAGAATTGATATAATCGATACTAACGATTTTGGAAGGTAATCAATGAGTAATCGATTTAAAAAAAATGTTAAACCAATAGTACCAGTTCAGTTATAAATTTTGTCTAAAATTAGATCGAACCGAACTAGTTACACTCTTAATTTTGAGATACTTATAGTTTGATTCATGATATTGCTCAAGAAAAAATATCCACTGCAATAGACGCATATTTATTTGTCATGAACAGAATCAAGTAATCTTGTGTTAATGTCTCAAAGTTTTAAATGTCCATCCGATCTCAAAATCTAAAAATGTCACACACTTTCTTTCTCTCATCTTTTTGTTTGGGACTTCTCGCTCGAGGAGGAAGTTAAGCTTGAGGTCGTCATCAACAAAGAGTCCAACGACTTAGGCGCAACTTTGTGCGCATTTACCATTTAGATAGTATCACTCGTACAACAATGCTAGTCATGTGGGTAAATATGAGTATGTTCAAGGTTATCTTCTATTTTTCACTTTTTCCCTCATGAAAGTGTATGTTTCTCGTAATTTCGCTCCAAAGACACCACGATAAGCATGACGGGGATCATTTATTTTTATATAGAAGCTTGCTCTGATGGCTACAACACAAGCCTTATTAACATGTTGAGAGATTCAACATGTGAAAGGCTTAACATGTTAGAAAGGCATAACCTAACCTATCCCATAAGGCCAGTAACCATGTTTTATAGAAAGTCAGGAACCTCACCCTTCTTACACATTACTTATCAAACTAAAGAGAACCTTACAATGAAGGTCAAATCCTTACGTACTATAATGTAAGATCTTTTCCAAACTTTCCTACATTTTTCTCACCAATGAAACGTTCAAAATCTTTAAATTCATACCTGAAAAAGTCTTGCTTAGTGCTAATTTGGTGCTCGGAGACGGCAACAATTATTCCTTCTTAAAAATTCGCAAGAGATTGTTATCCAAAAAGGGTTTATGTGATTACAGAGTCGAGGGAGAAAGAGCAAGGAAAATTGGCAGGAGAGAGAGAGGAGAATCATGAATGTCTTTTATTTTTTGTTTTTTTTTAAGAGAAATGATATTTACAGTGCACAAACTTCATGCATTTCTTTTGAAAAAAAATTGAATAAATATAAAATTTACATGAAAAAAAAATCTAAATTTTTAATAGTAACTCTCATTATTTTTCAGAACGATTATATAGTACTTACGTACTTCATGACTGTATAACTAATATTATTATTTTTTTAATCTCTTTAATATCTAATGTGGGATCCAATCATGTTAGATATTAGTATGCAGCAAGATAATAATAAGAGAATTTATTTGTACAAACTTCACACAATTCCTTGTAAAAAAGTAGATCACATCTCAAAAATATGTAAAAGAAATTATTTTTTATTAGTGAGACCCATTTTTTCACAAAAGATTTGTACATGACTTATTTATTTGGAGCTTGTACCTAGAATTACTCTTGCAATAATCGATTGTAACTATTAGAATTGTTAAAAAAAATTATTATTAAAAAATGAAAAGTGATATTTGTAATTATAAAATGTGCATTTGCTACTTAATTTCTTTATAACAAGTGAATAAATATAAAATTTATGTAAAAAATAATAATAATAATGGACCCTGTTTTTCTCAAAACAAAACACCATGCGCATTTCAAAACTAAACATGGCATTACTCTAAAAAAAATTATATTTTATGAAATTTTATATTTACTCAATTTTTTAAAGAAAATATACAATACTTATATACGGAAAATATTATTTCTCTTTTTGTGTACCTTTCTCTCGTCTCTAATCAAGAGCCCAAGCTGCCGACACCGTGCCCTAGCGCACCACTTTGTTTGTAATATCCGGCCCGTAAGAGCCCAAGACCCACCTAAGGCTCAGCCCATATACCCCCTTAAACCCTCACCTCCTCTCCACCGTTACCCCCCCTTTCCCACCCGCCCAGAACTTCTTTTTATCCTCTCTGCAAACACACAAGCAGCCCAACGTCTCTCTCTCATCTATTTCTGTTTCCGTTGGATGCAATACGCCGCCGCCGCTCCTCGACGGTCGGTTTCTTCTCTCGCTCCTTCGTGTTTCGCTTTCCCTCGGTCTCTCTATCATCTCCCTGTTCCGTATTACAGTCTTCGTGGCTGCCGACCTCCGTCACTTGCTTCCGTCGCCGCTTGGCACGACGCCACCGTGCACCGCGCCTCGTCCCCGCCGAAACCTGTCCCCGAACTCTGATTTTCCAGTGGTCTAAAACCCTTGCTACACGAGCTGTTGAGAGTTAGGGTTTTCTGCAACTTCTACAACAATGGAAGGCATGGACGAAATTGAGGATCCCACGTTTTTCCTTGAAGAAACCAATGAAGACTTGTGCCTTTCGATCCTCTCTCGCTTCAGCAACTCCACCAAAGAGGACCATCAGAACCTCTGCTCGGTCATAGGCGCCATGTCGCAAGAGCTCAAGGACCAGAACCTTCCTTCCAGCCCAGTAGCGTACTTCGGGGCTGCGTGCTCCTCCCTTGACCGTCTCGCCTTGGAGCTTGATCCACCCGCCCACATTGTCAACGCCCTCCTCACAATCCTCCACCTGGTTCTTCCCCGAATACCCCCTGCCATTCGTAAAAAGAAGGCTGATTTCTTGTCCGAACTATTGGTGCGGGTTCTTCGGTCTCCGTTGTTGTCTGTCGGAGCCGTGATATCTGGATTGAAATGCACTTCTCATTTGTTGAACAACCGAGATGCTATCAACTGGTCCGACATTTGTCAGTTGTATGGCGTTCTTTTGGGTTTCCTCACGGATTCCCGTTCCAAGGTAAGTCACGAACCATTTCGTATTAGGATATATTCAATATTGATATTGACACCATCACCCACTCAATCTCGTGGAAACTTAATCAAGATGTTCATGTGCAATTCGGTGAGTTTCAAATGTTGGCTTTTGAAGGACATAGAAGCTATAATAATTAAAAAGCGGCAATTCGTGGTGTATGATAGAATGTAATTGCTTATATGGCGCCATTATATTCACCAAATAACAAGAAGCAGTACGAATTGCTTTTGATGATGTGTCAAATTTAATTTAAGGTATAGCCTTTAAGATTACTCACTGTTCTTAAACAAATTATCTAGAAAGACGAGAGCTTCAAACTCCGTATTAGTTTTATCTATTATGTACGCTATGTGGTTTAACCCAAGAAGCTGTCTGTAGATTTTGATTCTAAACCGAAAAAATAATAATAATAATAATAAGTAAATAATTCTGAACAATAGGTGAGAAGGCAATCACACGTGTGTCTTCGAGATGCCTTATCAAGATTTCAAGAAACATCAGTGCTAGCACCTGCATGTGAAGGGATTACTAAGATATTTGAAAAATCTCTTCTTATGGCTGGTGGATCAAATGTGAATGCCACTGAAGGACCCAAGGGAGCTCAAGAGGTCCTTTATATTTTGGATGCTTTGAAGGAGTGCCTTCCACTTATGTCAATTAAGTACACAACAAGCATCCTCAAATACTACAAAAGTTTGCTGGAGCTGCACCAACCCCTCGTCGCAAGGCGGATAACAGATAGCTTGTATTTACTTTGTCTTGTCCCAGCTTTAGCTGTTTCTTCCGAGGCATTGCTTGATTTGTTAGACTCAATATCTTTATCTGTCTCCACAAATGAGACATCTGCTGATTCGATGACATTTGCTGCACGCTTGCTTGATGTTGGAATCTGTAAAATGTATTCCCTGAATAGGCAACTATGTGTAACAAAGCTACCTGTGGTATTCAACGCACTCAAAGGTCTGTTTTCCTTTTTACATTTAATTATGTATACATTTATTAGCTTACATTTAATAATTATATCTGTTGAATTAAGATCTGAACAAATGTGAAAGTGTAAATTTCCATCTTTGGCATTGGCAGATATTTTGGCATCTGAGCATGAGGAGGCTGTATATGCAGCCACGAATGCAATGAAGAATGTGACAAGTGCTTGCATTGATGAAAGCTTGATCAAACAGGGTGTGGACCAGATTTTGACGAATGCAAATAATGATGCTAGGCGGTCTGGCCCTACCATCATTGAAAAAGTATGTGCAACTATTGAAAGCTTGCTTGGTTATCACTATGCTGCTGTCTGGGACATGTCATTTCAAGTTGTCTCTACAATGTTTGACAAATTAGGTATTCCCATCGTTATCTAACCTCTTTTGTTGTAGGATTAAATCTGCTATTTGATATCCAGTTGTTTTTAAGTAACACCTTGCATGTATAGAAAGATCAAGCAATCTGATGCTGCATAGGGATCTATCCCTCGTTTTTTCATTAGATTTTTTGAGTAACTTTGTAGTGCCGCATTGATCTGCTAGTATGGTCTGTTAATTTCATATATATGATTCTATATTTATAATATTACCATAATTTTGATCATACAGGGCATCATTCTTCTTATTTTTTGAAGGAGGTCCTTAGCAACTTGGCTGACATGCAGAAGTTGCCTGATGAAGATTTTCCTTTCAGAAAACAGGTATTTACTTTTCTAGTCATAAATATGAATGTACAATTTATTCTAATGATATTCATTATATCAAAAATATTTTACATGAAGATTTGTTAAACTTGTTGGGCTATGCCTACTTATATTCATATCAATAAAATTTCTTATTACTTATAAAAAAAAAAGATTTGTTAGAACTCGTTATAGCATGATTAACAATCCATTCCTTTCTGAAGTTGTTGGTTTCCTCCCTCATTTGATTTATCTTTTGCTTGATCTCTATACTCTTTGGGGAGGACTATGAGAATGTCCTATATCTCTACATCCTTGTGTTAACAGATCTGCAAGTTTTAGGTTAACTGCATCATTCAGAATCATTTTTCCAAGATTGCATAAATTAAAATGCTAATTAAGCAAATGAAAGCTATTACTTGTTTTTTAATCGTTGGACAGTCATAAATAGGGGTGGTTCAGACAGTCAGACCCGAACACTATTGGATGAAGGGTGGGCTTTCTGTTGCGTCATGGTAACATTAATTGCAGCAGCACTTAGGGGACCTTTTCTAATTGTTTAAAAAGTAAAATTTCAAGGAGAAGAGCTCATATAGTGGGAGGCACAACAGGAATACACTCTAGTTTATTGGCTGTATACTTGGGTGGGGGAGAATAGGACATTCTGGAATTTTTTTGGACTGGCAACACAAAGGTAGTGGGGCTGCAATTTTAAGAGAGCTTTGGGGGCTGAAAAGGGGCAGTACTAAATGGGAATTGTGGCTGGGGTGAAATAATAGGGTTTAGTGTTCTTCTGTAAGAAAAAAATTAGGATTTTCTTGGGGTACATCAAGGCTGACGAACGTAGGGTTTTTTTTAACTCCTCTAAAGGCTGGGTTTCTTTAGAAAAATATTTTGGATAAGCTCTTGGAGTATGACAATAAGTTTTTAAAAAGAATTCCTATAATTTAGGATTTATCCCTAAAAAATGGCTGGCAGCAAATGGCATCTATAGGAATTGATTTTCCCTATGATAGACTTATAAACACTTCTAACTCTTCTAGTAATAATCTGGCAGCATAATTTTCAGAAGAGTATTCCTAAATTTAGGCTTTGTCACTAGTAAGTTGACATATATTAGGTGGAAATTGAAATGATATTGTGGAATGTACCCAGTTTATCTAGTAGCTTTGAACTTTACACCATGGACTAACATTTTAATTCTTCAATTTGCAGCTGCATGAATGCCTTGGATCAGCTCTTGGTGCATTAGGACCTGAAATGTTCTTGGGCCTTGTACCTCTTAATTTGGAAGCTGAAGATCTGTCTGAGGCAAATGTTTGGCTCTTTCCAATTCTGAAGCAGTATACCGTTGGTGCCCATCTAAGCTTCTTTACAGAGTCAGTTTTGGGTATGATTGGACTGATGAAACAGAAATCTCAAAAGGTGTGAAGCCTTCCGTACCAATTAGATCAGTCTCTCTCTCTTCCATCGCAATTTACTAAGTATTCTCACTTTTGGCAGCTTGAACTTCAAGGACGGGTTTTTCATCTAGGAGTGCAAATGCACTCGTGTACTCTTTGTGGTCCCTACTACCTTCATTTTGCAACTATCCTTTGGATTCTGCTGACAGTTTTAAACATTTAAAGAAAGCTTTATGGGATGCACTTAATGAAGAACCTGATACTCGTGGAATAATATGCACCAGTTTGCAGATACTTATTCAACAGAATAAGAAAATTTCAGAGGGAAAAAGTGAGATGCCTGATATTGAAGGTATGGCCAGAAAACGAGCACTGGCCCATTATACCCTACAGATTTCAGCAGATAATTTACATGCGCTTAAGTCATCTGCACGTGAGGCCTTGACCATTTTGTCAAATGTTCTCATGCAATCTACAAAAGATGATGGTGGTTCTTTGCAGGTACTCAAACCATTATCCATTGAAAAATGCTGTTTCCATGCATCTTGATTACTTATTTTTAATTTTTCCATTAAAAATCATATATATGTATATATATTGTAACATCTTAGATTGTGCATGAGAGGTGGTGAAGGGGTCACAATTTTTTGAAGGAAGAAAATCTTGCCCGTTATAATGATTCAAAAGTGCTCCAATTGTAACTTGTCTATATTTTTGGAGTCTAAGCCAAGATGTGGCTTTGAGTTTTCTTGGGTCTTTATTGGAGGTCCAACTAAAGTTTTTATATCAGCTTTCTGGTGTTAAAAATGAAAAAAATAATTTATTAATCTGCTTTCTTTCCAATCCCGGAAAATGGGAGGCAGTCTTCTTGAAGATCATTAGTTGGATTGTAACACACATTATGCCGACTGGAACTTTTCTTAAAGTAGCGATCTTCACTTGATAAAAGTCAATGGCAATGTTGTAGCTTGTAGTATTTTTATAGTTTAAGCATTGTATAACAATGTATTTTGTTCCATGCAGTCTGCAATTGGTGAATTTGCTTCCATATCAGATAAGGAAGTAGTGTCAAGATTCTTTTTGAGCACAGTGCAGAAGCTTTTGAAGGTCACTCAAGAGGCTGGCAAACCAGGAAATTCAAGAACTTCTAATTCTATACCTACAAACCCTCTAGCAAACGATAGTTCTCCATCACTTTTGAGGTCTTTTTCCTTCCCATTTTTTGTTATATTTCTACCAGTTGGTTACACTCATGACAGCTCTTGGTCTTATGAATCGTTTTTAACGATATTGTTAAGTTGGGTTGTATGCATGATATGATAACTTTTTGGATTGTTGCAATATTTGACAATGGAATTTTTTTTTTTCGTCTTAAACTGCAGGGCACGGTTTTTTGATTTGGCAGTTTCACTTTTGCCTGGTTTGAATGCTAAAGAGATTGACGTTTTATTTATTGCAATAAAGCCTGCGTTGAGGGTTTGTAAATGGTTCTATATAGTATTGTGATTTACCTTTGCTATCTATGGAGGAAACTCCTAAACAGAGAAGCTTGTGTTACCATGTTAACATTTGAACTGCAGGATGCCGATGGTCTGATACAAAAGAAGGCATACAAAGTTCTTTCAGTTATTCTGAGGGTATGTTTTTGTAGTGGCAGAAGCTTTTAAGTTGTACATTTTATATCATTCATTACTTAAAAAAAAAAAAAAATTTACATCAATCATTGCACAGTCCAGATAACTTATGGTCATTCTACCTTTAATGTGGCTGTTTAGAAAATGGGAAGAACCGTGGTTAATTATAAATTGGTTGGTTTACCTCGCAAAGTCTTAGTAATGGAAGGATTCATCCTAGACATCAGCATTTAGATTTTGTTTTCTGAATTATTCATCATATCTCTCCTATTCATAGATTAGCCATAACAATCAGGATATCTTTTAGCCTCATCAAAATTGAAGTTGTCTGACCAGTTTATATCTTTGCTGTGGATTTGTGTGGCCAGAATTGTGATGGGTTTCTCGTATCAAACCTCGAGGAATTGCTTGGGTTAATGATTGATGTGCTGCCTTCATGCCATTTTTCTGCCAAACGTCACAGACTTGATTGCTTGTACTTTCTAACAGTCCACATTCCCAAGGTAGCTGAAGAGAGGAAATGGCTCTAATTTGTTTTTTGAACTTAAAATCCCCTCCTCAATTGAGTCTAGGGTCAAACTTGAGTATATAATTTAATATGCTTAGGTTTCTATTCATTGTTTCAAACTTGATTACAGAACTTAGTCTTGACCAACAATGCTTCTGCTTACAGGATGATTCAAACCAGAGGCAACACATTATTGGCTCCTTCCTAACAGAAATAATACTTGCGCTTAAAGAGGTATTGTGTTATTTGCTTGATTTGCTTAAACATTGGCTGATTGAGTGATTATTTCTGTTGATCTTTTTTATCTTGCCTATAAAAATGGAAGAAATTAGTTCATTTTTTAGTATTGTCTTTCTCTGATGTCTGTCTAGGACATTGGCTATCACTGTTTATGTAAAAACTTTCATTTTTTTTTATGTAAAAACTTTCATTGATTAAAGAAACATTAATATAATTTTCTGCTATTCAAAATATCTTGATTGATGGACTGGTGGACATGTTGTTTGCATTCTATGTATTACTTGTGTCAGTGGAGGATTTGCAGTAGATTAATCGTGGCACTGGTAATGGCGGGGATGATGGTTCGTTTGGTGTTCGGTGGCATCTACAAAAGCATACATTTGTTTTGAAAAAAAAAAATAGTCATAACTTGTGTTGGCCTGATGTACTCTCTCTGTCCCACATAACGACTTCTCAACATGCTGCTTTGTTTATACTGATCTGTCTTCTATCATTATCCTTCTTGCAGGCAAATAAGAAAACAAGAAATAGAGCATATGAAATTCTTGTTCAAATTGGACATGCTTGTGGAGATGAAGAGAAAGGCGGAAATAGAGAGAACTTGTATCAACTTTTTAGCATGGTACTACTTATCAGCATGGTACTAATGGATCTGTGTTCAAGGTTTTTGTTACTAAATTGATCAAAGTGTGGGCTCTATCTAATGGAAGTTTTAGATACATTTTAGGAACACAAACAGTTTGACTAAACTGTCATTTTGTATTAATTTTACATCGTGAATATTTAAATTTTTATAAATGACCGTGTGCTTCTCTTGTAATATGTGAAGTTATAAATGATTTCAGGTGGCAGGAGGACTGGCCAGCGAGACCCCTCACATGGTCAGTGCTGCGGTCAAAGGCTTAGCTCGCTTGGCTTATGAGTTTTCTGATCTAGTTTCTACTGCTTGCGGTTTACTTCCATCCACTTTTCTCCTGCTTCGAAGAAAGAATAAAGAAATAATCAAGGTTCCCACCCCAGGCACCCAGTTTGAGTTTACTTAAATATATTCTATTTGTTGGCTATTGTGAACTACCAAACACGTCATTTCACTCTCTTTCTCTCTCTCTGACCTTATTTCAACACTTTATTTCTCTCTTAAATGCAGGCTAATTTAGGTTTGTTGAAGGTGTTGGTGACAAAATCACAACCTGAAGGTCTGCAAATGCACTTGGGGAGCATGGTGGAAGGATTGTTCAAGTGGCAAGATAACACCAAAAACCACTTCAAAGCTAAGGTTGGTTAATCAGCATTTTTCTCTCTTGGAACTGCTTTGGTAAGCGGTTTAGTTTATATAATGGTTGTTCCAAATTCACTTTGGTAAATTTTGAGTCATATCCAGGTTAAGCATCTCCTTGAAATTCTTGTCAAGAAGTGCGGTCTGGAAGCGGTGAAGGCTGTGATGCCTGAGGAACACGTGAAACTCCTTACTAATATACGGAAGGTCTGTTAAAAGTCATCATATGGAAAAATAAAAACTTGAGTGGGTGTCATTTTTACTTGGTTCATCCTTGTCAAACACAGATCAATGAACGAAAAGAGAGAAACCTAAGGGCTAAATCAGAAGCAAGATCTCAACTGTCAAAAGCAACTACTTCCAGGTATTAATCTCTTGTAATAAATATGAAGAAAGGTATATACATATATACAGTGTATTCCTAGGATGTACATGCGTGTTATTGTGTAGCAGCCAGCAGGTAGAGATATTATGCTTGGTGTGAACAAAAGAAGTGTTCTATACAACAAGTTATGTGATCGAGATGTAAGCAGTGGGGTTTCTGGCTCCATGTTAGAACCACATAATTTCCAAATATGGACAAGCTGATCATTACTAAGCAATGTGAGCTATCAAAGTAGTTGATGGCCATTGTTGCTGTAAGTGTCAATAAAATTTGAAGGCACACATAGGAATGAATCTGTCTGTAGGGAATTATTTCACCTGCACATAGGCATTTTCCTAATTATTTATTTTTATCTTTTCAGGCTAAGCAGGTGGAATCACACAAAAATATTTTCTGATTTTGGTGATGATGAAACTGAAGAAAGTGATGCTGAGCATATGGAAGCCATGACAATATCTGGTCAACAGCGCAAAGGTTCCTCACAGCTGAAGTCCAAAGCATCTTCATTACGGTCAGTGTTGCACATTTGAGTCTGCGTATTCTGGTTGTCAGTGTTAGATCACCCCTTACAGAATCATGCCATTTTAGGTGATATTGGATGAAAACATTTTTGGAAGTATTTTATGAATAGGGAAGAAATGAAGTTGAGATTATGTTTTTGTGTTTTTGTGAAAAAAGGGCTGGTCAAGTTGGCAACAAGGCCACCTATGGGGCCGCTCAAATTGGCCATCCACAGGATTCCTGCGGTGGCCATTGTGATCAGAGTTTTTTTTTTTAATTTATGTTCTTATTTATAAAGTTATTCATAATTGAATAAGTGGAAATATGTTAGGATGAGGAGTGAAAACAAAAATTGAGATGTTTTTTAATTTTGTATGTTTGAGAAGGAAATTGGGAAAAGAACGAACTGTAGGTGAAAATACTCTTTTTAAGTGTGTTGTTGCCGAAAATGCATTTAAAATCTTGGGCTCTAGAAATTTGCACGTCTTCCAATGAAGTTTGTTGGATCGTTCTAGGCTGTGAGAAGAAGTGTGTTGGTGATTCTTTGTATCTATTCCCCCCCCCCCCCCCCCACAAAAAAAAAAGAAGAAAAAAAATCCATCGGGGTTTCTTGGCCTGCAAGTCGTTATCCTTTCCTAATATTAGTAATTGCTTCATTAAACACTGTCAATGAATTTTATTGATTTTTGCTCCACAAAGAACAAGCCATTACTGGTCATTTTTCTTATTCTCTCCAGGAGTAGAGCAGCTATGAACTTGCCTGAGCACCTATTTGATCAATTCGAAGATGAGCCACTTGACTTGCTTGATAGGCGGAAAACAATCTCATCTCTTCGATCTTCTAATCATGTCAAGCGGAAACTAGATTCAGATGAACCAGAACTGGACTCTGAAGGGCGCTTGGTTATTCGTGAGGGAGAAACCTCAAAGGTGCCATCCTCTGATCCTGATCCTGATTTGGATGCAAAGAGTGAAGCAGGTAGTCACATGTCATTGAACTCAAGGAGAAACCAGAAGCGTAGGAAAACCTCCGTGTCCGGTTGGGCTTACACAGGTAGTGAGTATACCAGCAAGAAGGCACGTGGGGATGTGAAGAGAAAAGATAAGCTTGAACCATATGCATATTGGCCACTTGATCGCAAAATGATGAGCCGTAGACCTGAGCATCGGGCTGCTGCAAGGAAAGGGATGGCAAGTGTGGTGAAGATGACAAAAAGGCTTGAAGGCAAGAGTGCCTCAAGTCTCCTTTCCAGTAAGGGCCTGAAGTTCAAAAGGAGTCAAAAGAAAAAGGGTAGCAAGAAATAAAACCGGTGAAAACCATCCTCGTTGTTTTTAATTACTTCACCCTCGGTATGTGCCCCTCTCAAAATTTTGAGTTTTTCTTTTTCTTTTTAATATATTTATTTCTACTTTTAATTTGCGGGAATGCATTTTGGTTATACATGTAGTAACAATGTGAAGGGAAATATGCTCTTGATCGAAATGTTACAGTTTTGCTTGCACTTGTTTTGCTGTTAATTAGACAGTGGTGATGGGTTTCTGTATAATGTTTCTGGTATCTGTTAAACAGAGCCCCAAAAGAGTCATAAAAGTAAATTTATAAATTGATGACTTTATGATATATGATTTTTATTTTTTAATAGAAGCAGTTTTACAATCTATACGTTAGTAGTTTGAGAGTTTTCTGTTGTGGATTTCTTTTGAAGAAAGCAAGTTGTGGGTGTACTTCTTTGATGATGAGTGCACGCCCAAATTCATTCCCAATGGTAAAAAAAAAACCAGTACATTTTGTGGGTAAACGAAAAAACTGACAAATATTTTGATCTAATCATCATCTACAAAAACTAAAACAACTTTTATAATTTTCAAAACAAAACGTAAAAACCAATGCAACCTTAACAAACTCCAGAACAAAAGTAGCTTAAAAAAATATATTTAAATAATATTTTTTTTTTTTAATTTTATAATATTTTAATTAAGTTTTTGCCTCTCATTTTCTTTAAAAGAAATTCTATACAAAACTGTCTAAATATGCGTAAGCACTTCCCAAATAGTGACTGTCCAAACTCTTTTCCAAAATCCAATAAAATATCTCCACTCAAACCACAACTATTTACAAAATTCTAAGATGCTCCAAATGTTTAAACATGCCCCAACAAAATTTAAAATAAGAAAACGTATGATTTCTCTCTATCTTTTATTCCTTGTCCCTTCTCCCTTCTCCTTGACCTTAATTCTGAATGAAATATTGCGTTTTCCATTGAATAGAGAAAGAAAACTAGCTATAATTTTTTACAACCTTAAAGAGCTTTAAGCACCTTCAAGTTGATGAACATATTTGTATTTTTCTTCCATGAATTATGTTTTATGGTGTTTCTTGTTGTGCCCCCAACAAAAAGATTAATTCCTGTCTTCGCTCTATACACCGCTAAAGTTAAACTTGTAAGATAATAAGATATCTAGTTAAATGACTAATTTTATACAAATATTTGTAGATTTATATCAATTACATATATAATGTATGAACTTTGCTCATATAATTAATATATATTTATAAATTTGTTAACATTAAATAATTCTTGGAGTCGGAGCAATCTTACATATCATGAATTTGATTATGTATATTTAGAATAATTTGAAATTTTAGAAGTCCACAAAACTTCGTTTTCTCACCTTTACAATCTTGTCTTCTGTTTTTATTTGTTGGAACTTGTAAATAATGCTAAGATAGAATATAAATAATTTAAAGTTTAAACTCGTTCGAGAAATAAATGAAATGGCCGTGAACATGAAAATGTAGACCAGGTCACAAGTTTGATATGCTAGTAAGGCTTGAACACCCACAACTTGCTTGACTTCGAATTATTTTTACTCTTACGGTTCAAAGACAGAAATAGGATAGAAATTTGAGAATTTGGATTAAACGAAATAAAACTACGCCCTCGTTTGCATTCGAACTCATCTCAATCTTAACATTATAATTTTTTTAAATTCTCGTAAAAAATATAATAAACAATTCAATTTTTTCAAATTCCAATCAACTTTCTTAAATCCCTAAATAATAATAATATTTAAAAATAAAATTTTTATAACTTTTTACTCAACTTTCAGAACTCATATCAACTTAGCTTGTCTCACCTCTCAATTCAAATGGGGCAAGCATTGCGTGACAAAAATGGAATATTTTGCATTCGCTTGCGTAGAATAGACGATGTCAAGCAACTGCCAACTCAAAAATTCATTACAAATGACCATAAAAACATATTGGGAGAGCCGTTCGCTTATACATGCAAAAGGCAGGAAAAAAAATCCCTTTTAAAAAGGCTAGTATTGCGCAGTGTAATGGTGGTTCAATGGCGGTTATCTTATCAAGTATGTCAAGCCCTACTTTGGCTAGTTTACCATGAAAGAAGAACACAACTTCTAAGAACAACGAAAGCAATCGGCCATTCCAAAACTACATCTCCATCCACCAAGCTATCTACCAGATGTCCAACCAATTTGATTGCTTGAGGCCATGCGAGCAACCAAGTAGAAGATCAGATACAAGGTAGACTTCCTGGGGTACTCACCCAACTGCACAAACGTTTCCATTCCTTAATTTGTTTCAGCTCCTGGTAGATCAAGGAAACACATGTAAAAGCTGCAAATACTTTTCTAATAATTTAACAAAATATTTTGTTTTTATTGGCATCAGGTGTCTAGAACAGTATTCCGACTAATCCTGAGGGTGCACAGACACTTCGCAAAAAATTTGGAAAAACATTTTTCTTTTCTAAGTTATCCATACAAGTGTGTACTCAAACTGAATGTCAGCGGTGAGTGGCCTCTCTCCATTGTTATCATGTAGCAAAACGAACAAGAAACTAATTTGTATAATTAGAATCTGGCTCGCTCTCACACAAATCCAAATTTCTATGGCATACAGATACGACGTATACCTTGGAACCTACATACCTTCAGCATCATACAGCAAGTTTGGAGTATAGCCCCACTAAATCTTCACTTGTATGGGGCAAAAATGATGGATGAATTGTGACCACCAAACCCAAAGGAATTAGACAACACTGCTTTAATGTCCAGTCTCTCTTTCTTTGAGCCCACCAACATATTTGCGTTCTGAATTGAGATGTTTGCAACGTTAGATAATCTGATGTTTAAAGTTAAAACCATTTTTTATGGATAAGTGTTTGAGGTTAAATCATCATGGTTAAGGCAGTAACAACTTAAGGGGAACATCATATGACATTAACAAAAATTGACAAGGGATGAAAAGGAACAAACCACGCCTTGGTCTGGATTTTCCAGGTTGACATTTGGATGAACCCACCCTGTCCGTATTGCCTATATGAAAAAACAGTAACATGTCAGCAACCACAGAACTGCAAATGGAAAAAGAAAAAGAACAATAATTTCAAATAGCCCTTTTATGAATACTATCAGACACTCCATTACAAGATAAACTAATTGTCGACCTGCGCAATGCCTGGGAATAATTTCTTGACAATCATACATTATTCCCGTTTGGATACAAGAACCGTTTCATCTCATCTCATCTTATCTTATCATTATAACGTTCTCAAATTTTCATACAAAATATAATAAACAATTCCAACTTTTTCAAATTCCAAAATAATAATATATTAAAAAATAATATTCTAACAATATTTTATTCAACTTTCAACTTTCATTTCAACGCACTATCCAAACTGCACATAATTGTCTAAATTTCTGTAGTCTAAACTACAAGAATATTCTTATTCTCTTGATTAAGGGAAATTTTTCTATCTCAACAAGCATCAAAATTTATGTATCTCAACAAATATCAAAATTAAACTGGTAAGCATACAAAGAGTTCAAAGTAGAATGGTTAAGCAGTGAGGAAGCCAAAGTGCGAAATAATGAAGAGTCAGGCCTGGCTTGGATGGTAAAGTACTCTTAACTTATCTCATCTTATCTCATCCCATCTTAATATCCAAACACCACAAACAGTAACACTTTTCAATTTCAAATCTTCAACTTTTTCATCTAATCATTACTTAATCATTACAACTTTCCCAAACTTCTAAATAAAGTACAAAAAAAATAATCAATATTTTTAAATCACAAAACAAAAAAATAATATTAAAAACTATATTCTAATAATATTTTTATTCAGCTTTTTCTCTTTCGATTTCCAAAACTTCATAAAATGTACTAACTCAAACCATTTCACTACTATTCACAAACCGTTTTACTACTATTCATAGATTATCTCATCTCACTATCAAAACAAGGCCAATGTCAATAATAAAATGAATGGAGTTTTTTTACCTTTACTAGAAAAGTAATAATAAAATGATAGAAAATTTGAGTGGCGGGAAAGCCAAAAGGACAAGTACTGAAAAATCTGTAACCACCATAAAATAAAGTCTTTTTTCCCTCCCTATTGAATTAGCAATCATAAATGGTAGGAAAAATTTCATCTTCAAATCTTTTTTAAATCTTGACGTCAAAAATGGACTGGGGTTATTTTGGTAATAAAGGCAATACAACAAAAAGCCTTTTTAGCATGTGAGGAGTTGTAATAGATTAATAAAATAAAATGAAATGATGATGTGGCTCAATAGAATACAAAGAAGATGCTTCAGAAATTATATAGGTCTTTTTGTAAGTAACACGTTTATATAAAAAAAGAGCTTTACTACTCATCATTCCACACCACACAACACACTTTTTATTTTTTTATTAATTTTGTTGGTTTTATTCTTTCTAAATTAATTGTGTTCTTCTACTCATCATCCATATACCACACATTTGGTAAGAGAAAAAAATTAAAAAATTAAAAATTTATGTGTGGTGTGTGGTGTGGGGATGATAAGTAAAATTTTTCATAAAAAAAAACTTCCATGAATTAAATCCCAGCATCAAAGACATTCTTTACCTGTACTGCCGCAACAGCTTCCACAGCACCAGCTGCTCCTAATAGGTGACCGGTCATAGATTTCGTAGAATTCACTTTCAACTGTCAAAAGGAGAGATATTAAGTATGATGACACACTAATCTTGTCAAGAATTGCAATATGGTATATTAGAGCCCATTGTCATAAAAGACAAACTTCATACATCCAAGTTACCTCAGGATTCTGGCCAAAACAAGCAATAAGAGCTTGGTATTCTTTTAGGTCTCCAGCCAGTGTGGAAGTAGCATGTGCATTTATGTAATTCACATCTTCCCTAGACACCCCAGACTGAGCTAATGCCTTTTCTATGCAGAGGATAACACCAGCCCCTGTTTGGAAAAAAGTGTATTGTTAGGTCGTTTTCACTGTTTCTTGTTGAGTTAGTATGAGACAACATTAATTACGATTCCTAGCATTAAGTTCTTAGCATAATAACCAATTAGGAAGGCATTCTAAGCGGTTAGCAACAAAATATCTTTGTTAACTTGGGTGAGAAGGAAATGAAAATGCATGTTCAAAACTAAAAGAAGTGTTTCTAGCATTTACGGATGTACTAAGTCAAGAATTTCACACTTTGGATTAGATTTGAAAAATGCTAATAACAAATCTGGTAACATAAAGGTCAAAAGTAAAGTTCCAATACTAGGAGTTGAACCTTTTGTCATCTATTCAGAGAATTTAGTGATGATAAACATGAACACAAGTGTCAAGATCGAAATCAGTAAGTGTTTGACATGAAAACTCCCAAGCAGGGACAACTAAAAGGTCAGCTGCAAATCTCCAGACGGAGCATGCCTCGACTTCTGATGCAACATGACCAATTAGAACAATTAATATAGGACTGCATACAAAAATGTTTACAGAAGACACTTTTGCATTACCTATTTTATAATTACATCAACTCGGATTTGACCCATCATCTTGGCACCTTGGCTGTTACAACCCAACAAAGTTGGAACCATGTTGGTTTTCTAACAAAGATCACTTTATTAAAGGAAACGGTTCCAGATAGTTTAATTCATTCAATTTTTGGCAATTATGAATATTTTCAGATTTTATGCCTCTTCATTTGCCATAACCTTTTGCTATCAGTACTGTGGGTACTAAATAGCAATGTACATGGTTATAATTTTTTTTGATCGGTAATCAAAGTATTTTATTCAATAAAAGTAGGTATTTAAATCAGTGCATGGTTATAATTGATTCACTACAACCGATAAAAAATAATAATTAATGCACTGCAACTCAATTTGTAGAAGAGTTTGTATACTTCCCGTGTACGTGGGCTTCGCCTATTTCACTCAATAAATAAAAGTGTCTTTCTTACTCAAAAAAAAAAAAAAATTACAGAAGAGTTGAGATAAGAAAAAAAACAATATCATTTTTTTTTATCAGTTAAAAAAAAAACAATATCATATAGGACAAGCATCATATAAATAAGATTGAAAAATATTACGAAACCAAAGACCAAAAGAGTTGGTGAAGGATATGTCCATTACAAGAGAATCATGAAAGAAATACAACTGTTTTATGGGTTTCATAATAAGAACCAAAGAGAAGGAGCATTACCATCAGGGTGTGGCTCAGTCATGTGATAAGCATCACAAGTGAAGCTTCCACCTAGAAATTCGGCATAGATATTCGCACCTCTTCTCTGCAAAACCAGAAATCAACCAATAGGATTATTACCCAGAGGAAAAACCTGATCACATGTTATACTAGTAAAGGATTGGGCTTTATTACTCTTCAGTGAGTAAGAAAATATATAATTAGAAAGTTCAGTTCATTAAAAATCACAGGCAGTACTAGTTGAGGATAGTGCAAGGAAAAGTTATCTCATGATTCACTCTCGTGACATAAATACCAATTGGATAAATGCAAATGAATGATTGATTTTTTAAACTAGAAGGAACTTGAGAGACAGAAGAAATGCCACCGAAAGGGGATCAATGCAGATAATGGCCGATAATCTGAAAGAGAATTGAGGCCCTAAGAAGAGCTCACTGACTAAAAGAGAACTGCCTACATGCATGTTGGACATGGCCTTTTTGAGTTAGAATGAGAATACCTTAGCATGCTCTAATTCTTCGAGGAGCAAAACTCCAGCTCCTTCCCCCATAACAAATCCATCACGTTTCTGTTTGATGACACAAAAATCTGTGCTAAGTAATACATAAGTATACCAAGTAAAACGGACAAGAATTGCCATCTCTATATCTTTCCTCAAACATCAATCACAGAAATCATCACAATATATAATACAATATGGTAGTTTGAAGGAATCGCTTGAAATTTAGTCACTTTTAAAATAAAGGGAGAGTTCCGCATGCATTCTTATAATCATTAATTATTTCACGCTTCAAACAATATTTTATAAAAAATTTCAGATGAAACCAATGAAAGAAAGGAGAAAATGAAGCCTCAGAACCAATATGATTGTTGGTAACATACAATATCCCAAGGGCGTGAAGCTTTTGTAGGATCACTATTCCTCTGGGAAAGTGCTCTACAAGCCACAAAACCTCCCAAGCCTGCAGTAACAAGTAGAAGACATGTTATGTAAACTTCATAATATTTTTTTTATTGGCACTGGGTGTAAACTTCATGATATTAAAATTTGGCATATTCTCAGATAAATTAAAAATAGGGAAAGTATACAGGAGATACCAATAGGTATGATTGCCGCATCTGAGCCACCACAAAGCATCACATCCTGCATTACAATGTTGGATTGCAGCTTATGTTTGGATTTATGTGATTATTAGTTTTTCTTTTCAAGGTTGGACCTTACAAACAAATTATTTGACAGAAAATACAAACAAGAGACTAAATAATATGAGAGAATTGCACACTTCTGTGGCAGAGGGAGTGTTGAATGCAAGACACTTACAGCTTCGCCTCTAGTTATATGGTTTGCTGCATTCAATATACAAAAGTTGCTTGTAGCACAAGCAGTCGAGATAGAATAGTTTGGGCCCATCCATCCCTGCAATTTTTTAAGTAATGAGCTGTTAGAAGGTCAACTCCATAACTGCAGCTCTAATCAGGGCATACCACAAGTTTGAAAAAAATATTAAGTTGACCAGATCCATTGCAAGCATGGCAGAACCCATATTTGTAGTTGCAAAAGGTACGCAGAAAGGATTCATCTTCTTGTATGAAACTCTTAAAGCTTCAATTGCATCATTAAAAACCTGTTCAAAATACAAAGGACAACTAAGAGGAGTAAGCAATCAGTATGCCAGATTACAGAATTAATACGCCCATGAAAAAATAATTAATATGCTAAATTGCAGAATCAATCTGCTTTCTCATGTAGGGCTCATGGTTTCAAATAAATTAAAAGTTCCACTTTAGTAGGAAACCATAGATGTAACAGATGTAGTGTCCGTGAAATTGCTAGCGCTGGCACACTTGAGCACCAAATGTTGTCTAGAGCCTAGGCGATAAGCACAAGGGCCCCCTGGAAAGCTCACATTTTAAAAAATGATAAATAACAAAAAAATCCATAAAATGGAAAAAAAAAAATATCTTTAGAAAGCAAAATGGTATTATATTTGGCCTATTAACTCAATTCATTGGAGTATTATGCAACATAAAAATCAAGTAATAAACTAATTACAAAATTTAAATATAACACTTTATATAATTTTCTTATGCTCTGCTAAATATACCCATCTACGAATTTGATAACCATAAACTATAATCAAATAAATTACATGGTTCAATCAAAATATATCCAGAAGCCCAAGACTAAAACAGTTCAAGAATTATGCAGCTATTGACTTCATGCAAACATAAGCAATCAAACATCAACCCATCTAGAAAGCCAACTTGGACTAATATATTGGGTTCAAAGCATATACATCACTTGTGACCATATGGTGCCATGGTACGTAAATGATCTTCAATACCAGCTTAATATTTAAGAATATTTTATTACATCATGTTATGGGTCTTGAACTGATTTTTTTATAAATTTTTCAAGAAAAAAAAAAGAACTTATCAAAACTGTGCTTTTCTGCACTTTAAGCTCACACAAAAAGCACCAAAAAGCATGCTTCTGTAAGTGCACTTTGCTTTTGGTATGTGAAGTGCTTTGGCCTTGACTCTTGTGCTGTACGCTTAAGTGTGCTATCCCATCACTAAGCAGATGTGACTACAACTTACAGTTCTCAGAATGCACTTCCTATCAAATTGAATATTAGCAACTGCAAGTTCTTATCAATTTTAATATGTTCAACCTTGTTAATTCTAATGATATCTTGTGCTGAGGATGTTACCTTCATTCCACCCATTGCCGAGCCAATCAAAACTCCACATTTTACTTTATCTAAATCATTCATTACATCTTCTGTAATTCCACCATCTGCCAAGGCTTTTTTGCCAGCAGTAAGCAAGTAAAGCATGAATTTGTCCATCCTCTTGGAAAGTTTGGGCGCAACCCATCCATCAGTAGAAAAAGACTTGATCTCTCCAGCAATTCTCTAGGGTAAGAAATAATATTAACCACAACGTGAATAGTGAGCAACAGAAGAAGAGATAGCTCAAATATGGTTTACCGTTGGAAATTGGGCACAATCAAAAGCCTCAATCTCACTTATACCACTGACACCGTCAAGCAAATTATTGTAGAAGACATCTGGCTCATGACCAAGTGGGGTCACCACACCCATCCCTGTCACAACCACTCGCCTTTGCTTTGTGAGAGGTTTCTTTTTTGTTGCGACATCCTTTGCAGGTTGCACAGCTACAGCCATGGCTTCCCCTAGAGTATTAATAAATTCAGCAGAGGTGGCATGTGTATGTAGTTATTACACCATCACAACTTTATAAATTTAAAATTTTATCAAATAAGACTCGTGCATCAAAACAACAAAATTCTAACACCTGATTAAGTAAAGCCCATGATTATGACTAACAAGATTGGTTTGAATATGGAACTTAGTCCTAACCAAAGAAGAAATATCATCATTAGGGTTTGAATTGACCAAGATGCTGCAAGCCATCAACATTCATCTCACTGACCAGAGAAAGTGGGAATATGCCAGTAAGGGTGATGATTACATAACAATCAGGATTAGTGCACCTGACTCTAACCAAGGCATTCACCAGAGAGAGGGAGAAGCATTATACTATCAATTGAAGAATGAAGAGTCACAACGTTTTGTACTTTGCAACTAGAACTTCCATTTCGTGAATGTGTTATGACAAGAAACCACCTGAGTTTAATTTTCTTCAGACTATTAGATGAAAAAACTGAGGGATTAGTTCACAACATGCAAATCCTTGAAAGTTTCTTCCGATACACCTCCGGAAAGTGAGCCCCCATGAAGGTGGTACCAGGAATCTATCCAATTGGGACCAAACCTGATTGTTAGGTTTCATCACTGCCAATAAGATATCTTGGTCTCCCTCTAGGGCTGTTTTTAAGGCAAGAGTAATTTGGGATAGGGTGATTGAGAAGGTAGAGAGAAGGCTGACAGGATGGAAGAGGTTGTACTTGTCAAAAGGGGGAAAAATAACCTTAATTAAAAGCACTCTTTCTAATCTCCTTACATATTTTCTTTCATTATTTCCTCTACTAGTTGGTGTGGCTAATAGGATTGTAAAGATATTTCGAGATTTCTTATGGGGAGGTATTGTGGGTAGGAAGCCAAGTTCCATCTGGTTTTAGTTGGGATAAGATTTTTTCTCCACTGTCATGTGGAGTTGCTTCAATAAATTCCTTTTAGGGAAGTGGTTATGGAGGCATCATCAGGAAAGAGAAACTTCATGGAGGGCTGTGATTGATTCGAAATATGGGAGTGCTTGGGGGTGTTGGTGCTCTAATGAGGTTAGAGGTACACATGGTATGGGGTGTGGGAGTTTGGAAAATATTAGGAGTGGTTGGGGAGAATTTGCCAAACATGTTAGTTTTGAAGATGGTGATGGTTCTAGGATTAGTTTTTGGCATGATTCATTGTGTGGTGATAGGGCCGTTAAGGTTGCTTTTACAGGTCTATACTGGATCACTCAGAATCAGGATGCTTCAGGGAAAGATGTTTGGACTGCTCAAGTTGTTCCCCTCAATGGAATGTACATTTTTCTAGAGCAGTTAATGATTGAGAATGGATGTAATTTCTGATCTGTTTAGTTTGTTGTATGATACAAGTATTGGCTGGGCTGAGACAGACAAGATGGTTTGGATTCCTACCGGAAATAAGAAGTTCACAGTTCACTCTGTACAAGTTGCTGTCTGCTCCAAACGTAGTGCACTCTTTTCCTTGGAAGTGTGTGGAGAAGTAAGGTTGCTTCAAAGGTTGCTTTCTTTAGTTGAACAGCTTCACTTGGGAAAATTCTGACCCTGTACAATCTTAGAAAGTGTGGATTAACTGTTATGGATTAAAGCTACATGTGTAAAAAAATATGTTGAATCAGTGGATCATTTGTTACTTCATTGTAAGATGGCAAGGGTGTTATGGTGTGAGGTCTTTAATAGGATTGGAGAGGCATAGGTCATGCCTAGGAGGGTGGTGGATTTTTTTGCTTGTTGGAGAGGGGGTAACTCTCAAATTGCCACTGTTTGGAACATGATCCCTTTATGGTCTTGTGTGGTGTATGTGCTTCAAGAGGAAACAGCGGTGTTTTGAAGATAAGGAATGCTCAGTGAACGAACTTTGATGTTTCTTTTTCAACACCTTATTTCTTTGGGCTTCAGCCATTGTATTCAATGGAACTAGTGTCCATGATTTCCTTGTTTCTTTTTTCAGTTCCCGACATGTAACTAGGTTTTCGCATTTGTATACTTCATGTGTAATTGGACAATGCCTATTTACTTATCTCAATAAAACTTTTCTTATCTATCAAAAAAAAGATAGCCACACCGTGCAACTAGAAACGACCAACGTTGTACTTGGATTGTGCCTTTTATTGAAGTCTAATTACTTATCAAAAAAGAAACAACCTAAGTCGTGCTGGATTACCAATAATAACTCCAAATATATCCATCCAACTGTTAAAATACCGGTAAATGAACCTCGTTTAGGGTAGTAGTGAGAGAGAGTGAGAGAGAGAGAGAGAAGTTCTGCGTTACTAATATTGAAGAACCTATTTTCCAATAGCCAAACTGCTCCATAACCGAAACTGAAGTGAACTTCCCAGCCAACGCAACATAATATTAGACCCAGTTATTAAAATCCTTCATCATTTCTAGTCTTTTCACAGTGTGCAACCAGAGGAAACGGGAACAAAACCAAATTTCCACACTACATAAGGAAAACAAACAACACTTAAATTAATCGAGCAAATCCACCTCAAAGCAAACGGAAAAAATACTTATAAAAAGAAGTAAATAGAAAAATAAAGATATTCTAAGAAAATCCAGAATAAATGACACAGAAGATCAAACGGGAAATGAATCGAATGTCAACAAAATCCCAGGTTTTCAATTTACTGAATAAATATAAAGAGAGTAATCGAAGTTAATTTTAATACATAAATATTAAAAGAAGTCAACAATAAAGGCTCAAACTTGTAGGGTATCGCAGAAAGAAGATACCGGAATGGGGTGGTCGATTCAAACGCCTCTGTCGACGATTCAGATGAACATTCTTGGATCCGAACAGAGAGTAAAATCCCAAAGAAGAAAGGCCATTGGAGCTATAGTACTCATGGCAGGGTTCGAAAGCGAGGCAGGAGCTCATAAGGCCCTGAATGCTCGATCCACACAGGGAGGAAATCAAGCCCGTCCGGTGTTCGGAGCTGCATTTGGACAAGACCCTCCTCCTGCCGCGAGCCCATTTGCTCTGTCTCTTGCTCGAACCGAACATGGACGGGTACGCGGAGTCGTCTGCGCCGCACGTGACCGACATGCAAGCAGCGACCAACCACGTGCAAAGCGGAGATGTCACACACGACGCATCCATGACAGACGTACAAGAAGAAGAAGACGACGAAAAAGAAAAAACGAAGAAGACCCCAGATGATAAAATTGAAAACCCAGATGGAAAGAAACGAACTTGGGATTTGATTATGTTAATCTAGGCAAGGAAGAAGATGAAGGCGTTAATGGATGGTTGAGATGTAAATAAGGAAGGCATAGAGACAGTAGTGGTAGCACTGGTGAACAAAGGGTGAGAAAGACAGAAGGGAAAAGCGGCATTCGGTTTTTTGTCGAGTGTTTGGATTGCGAAAACCTTGGAGACGCCAAGTTTTGCGAAAACCTTTGAGTCCTCCTCAGAAGAGGCTGCCAAGTGCTCTGACACACACACACTCTCTCTCTCTCTGTGGGTGTTTCACAATATAAAGGGAAGAGAAAGAGTATATTAAAAATTAAATAAACAAAAACAAAATAAAAAATCTATGAAACTATGATTCTAAAAATTCCTACTTTTAATGATATTTTTGGGCTCTGCCTGTCTGGCTTGGATCATTTTGAGCAAGTCTAATTATAGCCTTAGCATTTTTATATAATCTTTTTACTATTTGTTTTTAATTTTTTAAAAGACTTCTTTTATTTAATGATTAAAAAAATGACTATTTATAAAGTTGAATATTTTTTTTTAAATTTTTTTAATAAATAATTATGTTAAAAAATAGTTTAAAAAATAAATTTTAAATTTAAATACATTAAAAATAATAAATAAGTAATAGTGAAATAATAACACTACTTATCCCGAGACCATATTCTAAAAGTTTTAATACCCTTCAAGTGCTCAAAAAGACATCACTACCCCCAGATCATTTTCTCTTTATATTAATCAGTGTCTAAAGTCTTCCATACCATTATTGTTGATTAACAAGACTACTTACCCCTTTTGATTAGAATAAACTTTTGGTTAGAATAAACTTCTGAGTTCTGTGGCCATTAACTTTTTGCAGTCCTTTTTTATTATTATTATTTTGTGTTTCTCAGTAGCGAGCATATGTGGTGGGGAATTGGGAAGAGTAGTTGTAGTTTTTTTTTTTTTGTGTATATTCTTGGTGGTTAACCAGTCCAGAGATGCGATTCTCTTTTGTATTATAATTTGAGGAAAAAAAACTACTAAATTCACCAAACATGTCTTTCAAAGATTTAATGCAATGGTTCCTACAAAACTGATGTTTTTGCACGCTCTCTTTGTTTTTTTACTTTATCTTAATTTAATTTATTTCATATTATCTTATTATTATAATTTTTTTTATATTTTCATACAAAATAAAATAAATAATTCAATTTTTTAAAATTAAAAAATTAAAAAATATAGTCTAATAATATTTTATTCATTTTTCAATTTTCAATTTTCATTTTTTTATCCTAACTCAACTTACTCAACTAAAAAAAGAGTTAAACCATATATTTATACATTGATTTGTATCAGGCCTGATCATCCGAGCAAGGTAATCTGGCCTAGTCCTGAAATTTTCTTTATTTTTTAATTATTTTGACACTTTCATTTAAGAAATTTAAAAAAATTATTCATTTTTCAAATCCAAATTTTCGAATCCAAGACTCAAATAAACAGACCTAATTTCATATAAGAGAACTTTTGTTTTTATACTTTGTTAGCATGTTTTTTATAACAATTTTGGTTGAGAATGTCTAAAATTGATGCATCCTTCCATGTAAAAATGAGAACATAGAGGTAATGAAAGTGGAATTCTCTTACGAAATGCATCAGAATAATCGATTTTAATGTCTTTAATGTCACAACCAATCAAACCAATCTATTTTTCATAATTCCATCGATAGCTTAACACTAAGGCTATTTCTTTTTTGTTTTTACCATATTTCTCATGTTCCTTTGTTTGATGCATAGAACAGAATTAGGTGAATATAAAGAGGGACGGGCACAAAACTGGGGAAGAAAAAAGGTGAATATACTTATTAGGCATAAATGATTCTGCACACAAATACAAGCACTCATCCAACGTAATTAGTCAAAAAAACACAATTTTTCTGAAGACAGTCAATCAATATATATTGATGTACAATTTGATACATAAATCTATTTGTATGTAATATTACTAATACTAATTTTATGTTTGCATTACTCCAAATAACAATAAATAAAATAATATAAATTCAGCCACTCAGGCGCTCCTATTTTTCTGGAATTGATTATTCAGGCAGCACGTGATGAGTGTTGTCGAGTTATAGGAAAGTTCGGACAATTGGCTGAATACATCACCAAGAAGTATATACTCTTGATGTCCCCATATACTGTGAATAACAAGGGGAGATCCGAATACTGCCACACATTGAGATTTCTGCTCCTTTTATCTATGATCAAGGAAGAAGAATCCATATTTCAAAAAAAAAAAAAACAAACAAACAACCAAAAAAGGAACAAGAATCCAATCCTTCTCAAATTTTTTGTGGAGAGTTATAAAAAAGAGAGTATCATGTTTCTATGTTCTGAATACGCTTTGTCGACCACTTTCTTCATTGCAGTTCTTTTGATCTATACCTATTTTGAGATTTGAGAGAATAATTCTAAAGAGTGTTTGGAAAATTAAATGAGATGAAAAATTATAAATAATAATAAAATAATTTATAAATAATAGTGAAATAATTGAAGATAAGATGTTTTATTAGATTTTGATAAATGAGAGATTAGAAAAAATTGAATAAAAATATTATAAAATTAAAATACTGTTATACTATAATTTTTCTAATATTAATTTTGTTTTAGGATTTAAAAAAATGAATATTTTTTTATGTTTGTTTAAATTTGAAAAAGTTGTAAAGTCTCCATAATAAAAATTTAAAATATTTATGTTTCTTTAAAAATTAAAATTTAAAGTTTGTTGTATTTGAGTAATATATAGAGAAAAATAAGATGAAAACTTTTAAGAGGATAAGAAATGAGAGAAACCATCTCTATTCTCAGACAACCGCTAACTTTTCTTTTGCATATGAGGAGTTTCATTGAAAAGAATGGTCAGTTTAGAAAAAAAAAATTAGAGACTATCATAGTTTTATTTTCTTGTACACATATCATGTGATGTGTGTTAGGCTTGTACAAAAAATTGTCCAAGTGATTGGAACTGTCAGAAACCAATCGTCGACACCGGAATCGGTTTCCGCCAACAAAGAATCGGTTAGTCGACAGTTCAGAAAATGCTTCAATTGTGTCAGTCAGCATCGGAAGCAGTTCGACCCCACGCTGAACCACTGAACCGACCGATTGTGTATCTTATATATATATATAATATATATATATATATATAAACGACATCGTTTCACATAAAAGGAAACGACGTCGTTTCTTACATCCACCCGGCACAGGGTAAAATCCAACAACCCCCCCCCCTCCTTCATTTCATTCTTCACTTCCTCTGCGCCGTTTCTTCATTTTTTACTAGGGTTTGTTTTCTCTCTCTCTCTCCCCCCCCCCAGCCCAAGTCGATGATCTGCCAAGTTCCACCTTTCAATGCCCAAATCCCACCAGCCACCACCCCTCTCAACTCCGTCCGGCGTCATACTCTCTCTCCTAGGTATTTTATTTTATCCATTTCATTTATTTTCTGTGAATTTGTTTAAACTTCAATTCCACCTTACCGAATGGCGAATACCGAGCATAAATCTTATTCGCATTACCCCTTATTTTCATTTTCAATTTCCATTTTAAATTAGTTATCCCTTATTTCTGATTCAAGTTTGGGTATTGATTGCATAATGTTTAATTTGGATAATGTTTAATTTATCTCTTTGGGTATTGTTTAAATTAATTGGGTGTTGTTTAAAATTTTTTTATTTAGGGTTTGTTTACTTTTAGAATTTATTTGAGTATTGTTTAATTTGATTGGGTATTGTTTAAATTATACGCAGTTAATTTTATAGTTTAATTTAATTATACACACTACACAGTTGGGTATTGTTTAATTTAATTGAATAATGTTTAATTTATCTCTTTGGGTATTGTTTAATTTAATTGGGTATTGTTTAAAATATTTTTTGTTAGGGACTATTGTTTAAATCTGATTTGGGTATTATTTAATTTGATTGAGTTTTGTTTAATGATTTAATCTGAATTGGATATTGTTTAAAATATTGGCTATTTAGTGACTATTGTTTAAATCTAATTTGGGTATTGTTTGAATTAAATATCATATATACTTAGATTAGTAGATGGAGTCGTCGTCAACTTCAATTGATCTAAACAATGATGAGGGGATGCCTAATTTGGAAGAGACCCAAACCCACACACATAATCTCCCAAGTGTCCCTAAAAGTAATACTTGTCCACTTCCTAAAAAACGAAAGGGGAAAGAGTCATCCTATGTTTGGAATCATTTTGAGAAAGTGGAGGGTTGTCATTCGGATAAGTCTAGGGCTATGTGTATTTATTGTGGCAAAATTTACCCTTGCCACTCAAAAAGGAATGTGATCTCAACTATGAAGTTACATCTAGTGTCCAAAAAATCCTCACAGAGAGGGACTTCTAGGTAAGTACCAACAAATATTAGCAGGTGAGACAACAACCCAATAGGAGATTGAAGAGACTGAAAGTGGTATGGCAAGAAATCTGATAACTCACAAATCTAGTGAAGAGGCAGTGAGATTGGCCATTGCAGAGATGGTAATTCTTGATGAATTACCATTTATAATTATTGAAGGGTAAGGTTTTAAGAAGGTGTGTTGGTCGCTTGAACCAAGATTTAAAATGCCATGTCGGGTTACAGTTGCAAGAAATTGTATGAAGTTGTTTGCATCTGAAAAAGACAAAACTTAAGAAGTTGTTTAAAGATTGGGGCATGAGAGCTTCATTGATTATCGATACATGGACATCGGTACAAAATTTGAATTATATATGCTTAACTGTTCATTTCATTGATAGAGATTGAAAATTACAAAAGAAAATCATTAATTTTTGTTTGATTCCTAATCATCGAGGGACACAATTAGAATATATATTGAGCAGTGCCTACTTGATTAGGAGATTGATAAGATATTTACTGTAACTGTTGACAATGCTAGTTCCAATGATAATGCTATTGCCTACTTGAAACGTTGTTTGACAGGAAATGTGTTGGGAGGGAAGTATATACATCTTAGATATTGTGCACATATATTAAATCTTGTCGTGACTGAGAGGTTAAAAGAGTGCGGTGACGTCATCGCAATGGTTAGAATTGCGGTTAGATATGTGCGCTCTTCCCTTGCTAGATTGATGAAGTTTAATAGATGTGCAGAAAATGAAAAAATTAAGTGTAAGAAAATGTCGTGCCTTGATATGCAAATTCGATGAAATTCAACTTACTTGATGTTAGATGCTGCTGAGAGATTTGAGAAGGCCTTTAGGAGATTGAGAGTGAGGATTACCACTTTCTCTCTTACTTTAGTGATGACCAAAAGAGGTCTCTTAGAGTTGATGAGTGGGAGATAGTGAGGATTTTTGTGAAATTTTTGAAGTTGTTTTCTAATGCCACTTATAGATTTTCTGGGTCTCTTCATGTCCTGGCAAATACAAGTTTTGTGGAGATTTGTATGCTTTAAAAAGAGTTAGTTAGGCTGAGTGAGGCTCCTAGAGAGTGTTTGAGGACTATGGTCACGAGTATGAGAACGAAATATGATAAGTATTAGGGTTCATTGGATAAGATGAACTTGATGTTGTTGATTGCCGTTGTTCTTGATCCTTAAAGTAAGTTAGGGCTTCTCACTATAAATTTGGGGAAAATACATGATCAGACTCGGGCTGAGTATTTAGTGTTGAGTGTGAAACAATTATTATCAAACTTATGCAACGAGTACAATGATATATTTGGTTCTACCTTGAGTTGTGATTCAAATGTGATTGCTCCGACATTTACAACCTTAAAAGACAGTGAAGAAAGTCATGAGATACAATTGTGGATGAGTGGTATAAGGTAAGTGAAGAGTTTGACACTACAGTTTCCAAAATAGAGGTGGACCAATATTTATCAGATGGTTGTGAGGCATGCAGTCTATCTTTTGATTTGTTGGTTTGGTGGAGAAGTAATGAAAATAATTATCCTATACTTGCGAGGATTGCACAAGATTTGTTAGGCATGCTTGTTTTCACTGTAGCTTCAGAGTCAGCATTAGTACGGGAGAGCGTGTACTAGATCCTTTTCGAAATTCATTGGCTTCGAAAATAGTTGAAGCATTTATTTGTACTCAGAAATATTCCAATATATACCCTTTTAATTTTACGTTATTCGTCTAATTCTTTTCATCCCGTTTATGTCAATATTTTGTGATGACAAAAGTTCCAAATTTTCAACAAAAATGAAATTGCCTCTGGAATTATCTAATATCTATGATCCATTATTAAAATGTAGAAATATTTATGAAGATGAAGTTAATAAAATAGTATAAACTATGGATAATCATTAAAATCTAATTAAAATATTACAAGTAATAATATAAAATAATTTGTTTTTGGTATATGTACTTCGAAAGAAAAAAAAATAAAAAATTAAAGCTTCCACCGGTCGCTAAGAAGATGGTAAAGAGTAGGGGAAAAATAATCCTGGTACAACCATTTATAACGTGGACTAGGATGTCTCCACTCCTAACGACAACCATGTGGAATTAATTCCAACATTAAACCACCCAATTATATATATATATATATATATATATTCATTAAAAAAATATATATTTCAAAACCAATTGTGAGTTACTCAATTCCAAAATAGAGGTGGACCAATATTTATCAGATGGTTGTGAGGCATGCAGTCTATCTTTTGATTTGTTGGTCTGGTGGAGAAGTAATGAAAATAATTATCCTATACTTGCGAGGATTGCACAAGATTTGTTAGGCATGCTTGTTTTCACTGTAGCTTCAGAGTCAGCATTAGTACGGGAGAGCGTGTACTAGATCCTTTTCGAAATTCATTAGCTTCGAAAATAGTTGAAACATTTATTTGTACTCAGAATTGGTTACGACATTCGTCAACTACAATTGATCTTCGAGATACCATGAATAATATGGAGAGTTTTGTGATAGAATCTGATAATTTTTTCTCATTTAATATTCATTTATTTTTATTAATTCATTTAATTTGTTTTTTATTATCCAAATTTATTAACCTTTTTTATTTTTTTATAGAGTTGGGAGAACAAATAGGCATCACAAGTATTGAAGATTAAAGACACTTTTTGTTTCTTGCCTTCTTATTGTTGGTTTATATTTTAGTTGTCATGTTGGTTTGTATTTTTAATTTTATGTGTAATTGTAATTTGTATTAAACATCGACTCATCTAGACTCTAGTAGTTAGAACTAGTAGTTAAAATTTAGTAATTATTAAATTATTAGTTAGTAACCATCTTTTAAAATAGATGTTGATAATTGACTAATAGAATATTGATAATTGATGTTGTGAATAAAATAATATTGATAATTGACTAGTAGTTGTTTTTTAAAATAGATGTGAATATTGATAATTGACTAATAGAATGGATGAAAAAATGTCCCAACAAAATTAACAAATACAAACCATAAAGTATAAAGAGAAAAAAAAATGAATGGCTGGCGGCAGGCTCAAAAGAAGCCCAAACTGATGGGCACACCGACCACCAAACCGACTCCACGCCGATGTCGATGTCGATGCGCCATCGATACTGTGAGATCGGTGGCGGTCGGCGGATCAGACCAAGAAATTGGTCAGTGGGGTGTCGGTCGGTGGTGGTTTTGCCATCGAAGACGATACTGTACAGCCCTAAATTGTGTGTACTACTTGAGCACTAAGATGTCATAAGATAAATAAATATTTAAAACATTTCACTTTTCATTTATTTTCTCTCACTTTCCTAGTAATGGTAATGTGAAGAATTACCTTGTTAACTTCTCAAGTTTGAAAATATTTAAAGTTAGGTTTGCACTCAGCTCATCTCAATTGGGTTAAACTTGTCATAACATCCAAACATTTAACTCATTCATATATATACATGTATATATACATAACTCAACTGGTTTTAACATTGTTTTTTTATGTAACACGTCGATGAAATTATCTAGGGGTTCCTAACTTTTTTTTATCTTTTTGTCATGTTTTTGCTTCGATTATGATAAGTCTTACCTCTTTTTCCAGTTTTTCTTCTTTTCCAAAATGTCTGTGCCTTCAATCTCATTTGAATTTAAAAATGAGGTAAAATGAGTTGAGATAAAATTATAAAATAGTTATGAAATGATAATATAACTATCATTTCTGTTATGTATAAGGCCATTTCAAGATGCAGCTAATAGACTCAAGGTGGGTCCTCCCTTGACTTACCTCTTGGCTCTCAAAAGGGGTCAGGAGACTCGGAGAGTAACAAAAAGCAATGCTCACATTGCTAAATTTTTATGTATTATAGCTAAGCAAAGTATTTAGAAGTCCCAATCTATATTGGGTATCTAAAAAATGAGTTTTTGGCCAAGGTTTTATCTTGGCCTACGCTTTTGCTTAGCATGCACGCTATTAATTCTTATTATTTTGTTGTACCAATTGATATGGACATGATGTGATAGGAGAGTAATCTAATTTGGAAAATACATAATCATAAAAAAATTATATAAAATTAATCTCACAAATTAATATATCCTAATGTGATTCGTCAGATTAATAATAAAATTATTTTTATTATAAAATAAATCTAATAAATCATATAAACTATACCAATTTATAAGACTTATTTTTTATTTGCAATCTCTTTATAACTATAACACTACTTATCTAAATTTAGAAGTCATCATCTAGATGCCATGACGTCTGACGACTATCCAAAATTGATGGCCTTATTAAAAGATATGCCGAATCATAAAAGGTTTTTAAAATCTTCAAAAATGTCAGCTTCATCGTGCACAATCTTGTCAGCACATGCCCTTCTTTATTATTGACGTGAAATTATTATTTATTTTAAAAATTTTAGTTGATATAAAAAAAAAAAAAATTATTTATTTTATATTTTAATATTTTTTCTTAATAAATAAGCTTAATACGCAGAATATATAATTAAATAAATTAAAGTATAGAGTTAAAATTAAAATTTAAGATTTTTGCTCTAATATCATATAAAATTACTATTTATCTAAAAAATTTAAGTAATAAAAAAATGTAAATCTTATTATTATTTTTATATCTTAAAAACTAAAAAAAATACCCATCCATCCGACCCCATATCTTCAACTTAAATTTCATCTTCGAAGCTCTGAACTCATGGATTTTAGCTTCGCATTGTTGTTGATATATATAAATAAAATAAATTTAAAAAAAAAAAAAAAGTAACTAGTAACTAGTAAGCAGAATCAACAACCGAGCATGCAATGCCAAATCAAAGGTTGTTTGGTGTCTGAAGAAGTCCAAAAATAATACCTAATTTTAATACTGTTCTAGGTATCAATATGCTAACCTAACCAAGCTTGACCAACCACAATTATCCATCACTTACATTTTATCATTTATTTAGAATTTTAGAGGGATGAAATATTCCAATATATACCCTTTTAATTTTACGTTATTCGTCTAATTTCTTTTCATCCCGTTTATGTCAATATTTTGTGATGACAAAAGTTCCAAATTTTCAACAAAAATGAAATTGCCTCTGGAATGATCTAATATCTTTGATCCATTATTAAAATGTAGAAATATTTATGAAGATGAAGTTAATAAAATAGTATAAACTATGGATAATCATTAAAATCTGATTAAAATATTATAAGTAATAATATAAAATAATTTGTTTTTGGTATATGTTCTTCGAAAGAAAAAAAAAAAAAAACTTAAATGCTTCCACCGGTCGCTGAGAAGATGGTAAAGAGTAGGGGAAAAATAATCCTGGTACAACTATTTATAACGTGGACTAGGATGTCTCCACTCCTAACGACAACCATGTGGAATTAATTCCAACATTAAACCACCCAATTATATATATATATATATATATTCATTAAAAAAATATATATTTCAAAGCCGATTGTGAGTTACTCAATTCCAACATTAAACCACCCAATTATAAATACAACAAAATAAAGTGATATGGTGAGAGAAAATGAAACATGAGCAGACTTAATCAGATCGGGAAGTGAAGATTGGTGAGCCAAACTCGTACTTTCTTAACCAAATTTCTGAATTTTCTCAGCAACCAAACAACACATTTGCTCACATCTCATGCCGATAATTATAAGTGCATAATAATAGTAATAAAAAGAAAAATAAAGAGAAGGACATTCAACTACCTTTCCTTTTCCGACCTCAGTCCAAAAGTCTCAAGCATCCTTAATTAAATTATACTACTAATTAAGAGTGTAAATAACATGGCTTGTCCATACAAAGTATACTATAAATATCTTGACTCTGCTTTAATTGGATAGATATATTTAGGGTGAGGATTCGGGTGCGGCCTTTAAATTAATTGAATTATCTTTTTGGATCATAAATTAGATTATTAAAATTTGGATTTGGATTTGCCCAAAAAAAGCTTTTAAGCCTTTCTAAATCTTAGAAATCGTGGTTGATTTGAAATCCAAGTTTTAAATTCGAAACTAAATAGTAAATACAACCTAGGTGATTTCACCACTGGAAGAAAAATTGACAATAAATAGTGGATGATTAGTTTTTAGATTATTATGAGTTATAAATGCTAAGGTGGCAAGATCTCATCCATTGAAGTAAAAAGAAAAGAAAAGAAAAGAAATGATTAAAGAAATCTACTTGATAGAATACCTTAAGGTTGAGTTTGGGTAGAATGATTTGAACTTAGGATTGTAAATCAATATCATGATTTCGAGAAAGATCATCTTAATTTTTTACTCAAATTTGTAAGTCTTAATTGAAAAAGATAAAATACATAAAGTGAGTCTTATAATATTTATTATCATCCGTATAAATTTTTTATTTTCAGTCAATATTAAATGAGTACAAACATGATATAATATATTTTATGTGTCTATTTCTCTATCACTTGAAATCTTAAAGTTCAAACAAAAATTTGAAAAACCTTGATTGAGATAGTTAAACACGATAAATCAGGGATGATAGTGTAGGATACATAAAAAAATCCTCATAACCACAGCTTACATAGAACAGGCCCAATGGCCAAGTTCAAGTGAAAAAGGTTGTTCCTAGGAGCTAAAAAAACAAACGACACCTTGACGACCATCAACGATCATAGGGGAAGAAACAGTCCAGTGGGCTAAAATGCAGGTTAGATGGGCCACAAAATAATAACATGAACAGTATCAATGCTTACAATGACTATCACGTGGCAAATTGGCAATGTAGATTAAGCTGGGTTGGCCGATATTGAAGTGCCCGTTTTGATCTAATCATTTTTTTTTAAAGGATCTAATCATTTTTTTTTTATCTAATCATTTTTATGATTTTGTATGACGGTCTTCAAATAAAACTCTCTCTCTCTCTCTCTCTCTCTCTCTTTAATATTATAGAGTTGGAGCAAGAAAATAGTTGTCGCAAATCTTCACGAGAATTGCTGAAATTCAATTTCTCGTCTTGAGTCATAAGTAGCAGATTTGGCTGAATCATGATCGGCTCAAAAGATTTTGAGACTTAAGACAAGAGGTTGAAATGTGGCCTTTATTTAAAAATCATTTTTGGGAATTCAATAATTATTTTTTTAAGCTTTTCATATCCAAATGCGTATTCTCTATGAGACATTTTTATGGTAAAAAAGAATAATATATATTATATAAATTCTATTATGCTTATGAATATTTTAGAATAAAATAAATATTAACATAAAATAATTGAACCTGATTTAGCAAATAGACTTCACTTTAATATAACAAATGAGCTCCATTTTTATATAAAAATGGTAATCTACATAATAAAATAAAATATATTAATATTAATATTAATAATCAAAATCAAAAAATAAATAACATTGAAGAAATTGAAAAAAACAAACAAAATCTAAAAAAAATCAATTCACATGGCCCATGGGCCATGTGAATTCAATTAATATATGCCGCATACATGAAAGGCTAAGCAATTCAAAAAAAAAAAAAAAGTTAAATGAATGGCTCTCAAAAGAGAGGCAAATTGAAACAAAATAAATGACTCTTGCCTAATTTCCAATAAGGGGAGAGAGTACCTAGAGATAGTTTAAGGCTAGAGCTAAAAGCCACAATGGGAAGATGTGTGCTACATCGTGTTAGTTTAAACTGACTGCGAGAAATTTCCATATCTGCTTTCACTTTATCTTTAGTTATGAGAAGCATGAATATAGGAAAGTTAGAATCAGCACCGAATTGCCCGTGGAAGACTCAAGGTGGCGGTGGCGCATGTACAACACGCGTATACACGTGCCACTAGAGAAGGGAAGTAGACGACCAGATCTTGAAGATCTGAGGCTCAGAACCCATCGGGGACGCACATGGCCTCTGTAGCCACTCTTGGACACTGCTACACTCATGCGACATGCGCGGCCGCCCATCGAAACCACGAAGTCTCTCTCCTGACTTGAAGATCAGTGGCAGCTATAAGAGTTGGGGAAGAGGTGCCAGTAAGCAATATATCAGCAAGAAACAACTCCGACGAAGAAAACGGAAGAAAACAGATGAAAAATAAAGCATATTAACTACAGAAAGCAACTTGTGTGTTGTATGTGTGTTAATTTTTTGGGAATATTGTAGAAGATTCCCACCTCACTAGAACTTATATATTGTAATCCGTTAGTTCATCTAGTATACTTAACTTGCTTAAAAAAAAAAGGCTAAGCAATTGAAGTTGAAGAAAGAGAAAAAGAAAACAAATGATGCGTACATGAAAGGCTAACAAGTAGTACAGATAAAAAAAGCCTAAAAAGAAATAAACAAGACTAATGAGTCTGCTAAAAAATAAAGAGATTAACGAGTACATATTATATAGTAAATATACATGTAGCTATTTTATTGTCACATATTATAAAGTTCTATTGTACAATTAACACTAATAGAATATATTAATATATATAAAAGTTAAAACAAGACAACTCGAGCTTTAGGAATGATTTTACCTTCATGGATGCGGAACTCGAAAGCTCCTAGTAAAGCAAGTGTAATGAGTGATGGAAGAAGATGGCCAAATACAAGCAAGATAGATATAAGAGAGACTATAGTTTGAGATTAAAGACTAGTAGAGTATGAAAGTGATGAAACAGAATTTATAAATTCCAGGTATTAAAAGAGAGTTTTATGCTCTGAATTTTTTTTACATATGGATAATGGATTGCAGCGTTCTTTTAATTTATTGTGACTTTTGGATTTCCCAAGTGAAGTTGTAGGATTTATGGGTTGTTAAAATCTTTTTATTTTACAGTTAATAATCGTTTTTTTTTTTCAATTTTCAAGATGAATCTATTTAATTTAGGTAAATTTCTTTTGTAATTTTTGTAATTATGAATTTTTTAATATTTTTTAGATTTTTTTATTGTGAGACCTTAAGCAATCACCTAACTTACCTAATAGATCAACCGGCCCTAAGCTGCATTATTTAGGAAAGAAAGATACTTTAGTTTGACTTTATTTCAATGCAGTTGATCAAAGACATGTAAAAACATTTTAATGAAAGATTAGACTTGGAGACTTTGTAATTTTTTTTTTTCAAAAATGCTATTTATACACGATTTATGTACATGTTGCATACATACCATACAAAAATACTATTTTCATGCATCTTCTAGTCTAACTATTCATTTTTTTTTTCCTTTCATCATGTTTTTATCTTTTTTTTTTTGTATTTTTTATGTAATATTTCAATTGACAAAACATTATTGCCACGTTCCTAATTCCGCAAAAAGTACACGGGGCCAAACCTGTGTACTTATAGCATTACTTTTTTTTTTTAATATATACAAGGTGGTTGAAGGGTTTTCGAACCCACATTTCTCATTTGGAAAACCGGGTCATAAGCCTATTAGGCTAGCTCTTGGCTGGAGACTTACCAATTGCTTGCTGATCAAAAGCAGCTACAACGTCCATTAATGTAGATCACATTGTCATCAGAAGCATAGAGGAGCTTAGACGACAATAAGGACTTGACAATGGTATTTAATATTTATTAGTTATTGGGTGATGTATTCTATATGTAATGTTCGTTGGTTTTGATCTTTTTCTGTTTTGGTAAAATGCATATTGAAAATCACTGGCAAAAAACTTCTTCAATGTCTTCTAATTAATTCCTTTACATTTAATTCTTTGACAACCACACAACAGAAATCAAGTACATCAAACAAGGGAAGTCGAACATATCCCTCCCACGTGCCCTTCACCTAGTAGTTATAAGAAACAATATTCGTGGGAAGGAGAAAGTTGTCAATGACACAAGAAATCAAATTCCCATCAAAATTCTCAACATTACAAGGCCGAGTGTATCAACATTCACATACCCTATTTCCATCTATGACCAACCTCTCCTCCAACCTTGATAGCCATTATCTAAAGGAGGAAAGATAATCATCCAATTGAAGGAAGCCACCTAGAGCACTGCCATATCAGAGATTAGTTATTTTTCTATAATACCCATAAAACAGAAAAGAATAGTTACTTGAGCATGTAAATGAGGACAGAATTACATAAGTTCACCCACAAAAACAATTATTTGTTATGTTCATATATCGTGCAAGGCTGTTGATATTAGATCCTGAGTTCTTTTTAAGCCAAGAAGGATGACGATGATAATACGTACATCCACATGACAATATCATAGACAAGAGATGTACTGCCTAGGAGTAAAAACAAGAGTGTGAATTGGGCCCGTTTGGATAATGAGATGAGATGAAATTAGATGAATTGAAATGATTTGTTAGTAATGAAATTGTTAGTTGAGATGAGATGACTTGAGATGGTTTATGAAGTAGTGAGATTGTTAGTTAAAATAAGATGAGATAAAATGAGATGGTTTCATCTCACTTCTATATTCAAACGGGCCCTGAATGACTTGGATCGTTTGATTTTCTGTACATATAATGCATTCAGGGCCGGTTTGATGGCTCTATACGAATTAGCGGTTTTTGAAAAAAATAACAGCTTCCACATCCGGCATTGCTCTTAGTGGGATTGAAAGCATCAAAGTATAGAACATAAGTTGGACACAAGGATTTTAGAATATAGAATATCCTGCACCAAAGAAGGTTGCTAATCTAGAATAACTAATAAATAGAACACATCACCCAATAACTAATAAATACTAATATATATCTTTCTTTTTTTATATAAGTAAATACTAATATATATTCTATCCACAATCTCTAAGGATTTTAAAAGGTACCCGAGACTTAAAAGAATAAATAATAAAAAAAATGCATAAAAAACATTCAGAGACTGCTCAGTGGATGATTTAAGATATATTGAAAAGGTAACATTTCGGCCTGTCAATGATAACATAAAACCTAATGATCATCTAGTTGGTAAGACTAGTCCAGCCCTTCCCATAAACATACACATGGAAACAAATACAACTCAATTGAAATCAAACACTAATGTAGGGTCTAAGATATCACTCCTAATGGTAGCTCAGAGGTGCAAATACAAAAAAGTGTTCTCAGTATAAAAGACCCAATATGATATTACGCGTCACTTTGAATCCTGCATTGCAGATCAAGATCTAGGTCGACTTGAACATCAATAATCTCTCTTGTTTCCCATTTTGGAATTATAACTAGTACGCCAACACAAACAAAAAAAAAGGGAGCAAAAAGCACAAAGCAAACCACTTTAATAGTATTCAAGAAACCACATAAATAATCTCAACCTCTGTGTAAGCAAAGGTAGAGTGGGGTACAAGGTAGTACAAGTCCTGCTAGTACAAACTTTTGTCAAGTTCATGTCTATTTTGAAGTTGTCAGCAGCTAAATGAATCCGTTGAAGTTTGTTTATACACAACAAGCTTCTTCAACATGAAAATTCTCTCAAGTGTATTTACAAGCCGAATTCCATTTTACAAAGCACGGGGAGGTCCCAGTCAGCCAATAGACAATAACCGGATAAGTTAAATCCTACTTGAATAAAAATTGTTACAATAATGATGCAAAAATTAAAATGTTGAATTGTTGGGATATTTGAAACGGTGCCATAGATGAATAACCAATCCAGGAGGTTGCCCATTCAATGGAAGGCCCAAACTCATTTGAAAGATAAGTGAATGCAGATGAAAAGGATAAGCCAGATAGTGATGCATTTAGAAATTTATCATGACTTATTTTTTTGGTAGACTAGAAGTTGGTGATACATGCATGTCAATGAGTTTATTATTCAAAAGATTCAGCTTCTGCATAAAGAAATGTCTAACAAAGCATGGTACAATATCGGAGGGGGAGGAGGCCTAGAAAGTGCCTCCTTTTGAGGGGTCCCCTACGCAGCATCTTGATAGGAGTTTGAAGACCGTGGTGCCTATAACCACTCTCACTCCTTTTCTTGCCAACAAAGTAGTTCTCTCAGAGGGTCGCATGGTAGAATGGGGAGGCATCAATATCTGCGGGGCAGAGGAATACGAGAAGAATTCGCAGGGGGAACCCTATCCCTTAAATTGCGAAACACCCTCTGATTTTGAGGTGTCTGAATGGGTACTCAATAGTGTCAAAATGATTCAGCATTGTATTGGCATGAAGTGTGTGGGCTTTGAAGATCAGTTTATGGCGCTACTCACTACCATTGATGCGGGGCACTCACAGTCTAAGAAATCAGAGTCTAAAAAAACATAGAGAACTTAGGAGACTCACTTGGTCCTTGAACGATGGCAGCACCAGCAGTAATCGTACTAAAAGGAAAGGAACTCTCTTGACTTTATGAAGCCAAAAATCATGTCTTGGAATGTGCGGGAGCTGAATGAAGTTGATAAACGTAGGCATAATAATTTCTTGCTTCGGGGGTGGAAGGCGGACATTGTATGCTTGCAAGAAACAAAATTGAAATTGATTACTAGAAACTTAGTGCGAAGTATTTGGAGTTGTGCGTATGTGAATTGGGTGTACTTGGCATCGAATGGGGCTTCAAGTGGCATTTTTGTGATATGGGATAAAAGGGTGGTGGAGAAAATTGAGGATTTTGTAGGGGACATACTGTGGCCGTTTCTTTTAATTCAGTGGTGGATAACTCCTCATGGGCTTTTGCAGGGGTTTATGGGCCTAATATTGATAGCACTTGTAGCCTCTTATGGGATGAACTCGCGGCACTACTCAGTTGGTGGGACCTCCCTTGGTGCATAGGGGGAGATTTCAACATTATAAGGTTCCCTAGCGAAAGATCTAGTGACGTTCGGTTGCGCCCAGCAATGTCTGATTTTTCAGCATGTATTTATGACCTAAACTTGGTGGATCTTCCACTGATAGGGGGTTCCTTCACTTGGTCCAACAACCAGACACGGTCAAGGTTGGATAGATTTTTGATCTCGCCAGAGTGGGAAACACTTTACCTAGAGCTGTGTCAAAGGAGATTGCCTCGCTTTTGCTCGGATCACTTTCCCATCATGTTGGATGGTGGCGGTATTCAAGGTGGACGACGTCACTTCAAGTTTGAAAACATGTGACTTAAGAGTGAAGACTTCGTGGACAGGGTAAGAAATTGGTGGTCTTCTTATCAATTTCAAGGTACACCTTCTTTCATCTTTGTAGAAAAATTAAAAGCTTTGAAGAATGACCTAAAGCTTTTGAACTCTCAAACTTTTGGTGACATCGGGGAGCACAAGAAAACTTTGCCGGATGAGCTACAAGGAATTGAGAGGATACTTGAGACTAGAGCTCTTTTTCAAAAGGAAATTGTTCGTAAAACAAAGTTGACTACATAATTGGAGAGAGTTCTTTCTCTAGAGGAGATTTCTTGGCGCCAGAAGTCTAGAACCTTATGGCTAAAGGAAGGGGATCATTGTACCAAATTTTTCCACAGGGTGGCAAACTCCCACAGAAGGTATAATACCATTGAGATGCTAAACAACAATGGTGTAGAGTGCACAGAGGCTCCAGTTATTAGAGATCGTGTGGTGAAGTTCTTTGATTAGATGTTTACAGAATGAGAGCAATGGAGACCAAAGCCAGATGGTCTTGCCTTTGACTCCATTGAACCTTAGGTAGCATCTTGGATAGAGAGACCATTTGAGGAGTCATAAGTGTTTGAGACCTTAAGGAAAATGGCTAGTGATAAAGCACTAGGACTCGATGGTTTTTCGATGGATTTCTTCCAAGCTTGTTGGGAGATTGTGAAAGAAGACCTAATGAAGGTATTTCATGAATTATTCTTGGTAGGCAAATTTGAGAAAAGTCTTAACTCTACTTTCATTACTTTGATTCCTAAGAAAAGTGGCACTTCAGAGTTACAAGACTTTAAACCCATTAGCCTTGTAAATGGTATCTACAAAATTATTTCCAAAGTGCTTGCAAACCATCTTGGGGAGGCTCTATGCAAAATCATCTCAAAACCACAAAATGCCTTCATCAAGGGTCGTCAAATATTGGATTCAGTCCTCATAGCTAATGAGTGCCTGGATAGCAGAATAAAGACAGGGGTAGAAGGGATCATTTGCAAGCTAGACATGGAGAAAGCATGCGACCATGTAAACTGGAATTTCCTCATTTATTTGTTAGAGAGATGTGGTTTTGGGGAGAGATGGTGCAAGTGGATTAGATGGTGCATCTCAACAGAAAAATTTTCAGCGTTAATAAATGGCAGCCCGACAGATTTTTTTTGTAGTTCACGAGGCCTGAGACAAGGAGATCCGTTATCCCCACTCCTCTTTGTTATCATCATGGAAGTGTTGAGCAGGATGTTATCAGATGTAGTCTGAGAGGGATATATGTCGGGTTTTTCTGCTGGCGACCCCTCTAGAGACACCATCTCTATCTCTCACTTATTATTTGCAGATGACACCCTAATTTTCTGTGAGGCAGAACAGAATAAACTTAGGGTGCTGAAGGCTCTCCTTTTATGTTTTGAGGCTGCTTCAGCCTTGAAAGTTAACTTTGGGAAATCCGAGCTTGTACCAGCTGGGAATGTCACTGACCCGCAATAGTTGGCTACCATTCTTGGTTGTAAAGTAGCCACTCTCCCTATGTAGTATTTGGGGTTGCTGTTGGGCGCAGCTTCAAGGGCTTCTTCAATCTGGGATACAGTCATCGAAAAGATTGAAAGAAGATTGGCAGGTTGGAAGAGATTGTATTTATCCAAATGTAGCCAAGTGACCTTAATCAAAAGTACCCTCTCCAATCTTCCTACTTATTATTTGTCTTTATTTCCCATCCCTGCAGCTGTGGCAAAAAAGATTGAAAAACTTTACCGGGATTTTCTATAGAGTGGGATGGGGGATGAATTCAAGTTTCACTTAATCAGATAGGACAATGTGTGCAAACCAATATCCTCGGGTGGTTTGGGCTTAAAAAATATAAGAACCTTCAATCGGACTCTTCTTGGTAAATGGTTATGAAGGTATAATTTGGAACCAGATGCGCTATTAAAACTGGTAGTAGAGTGTAAACATGGAGGCCTATGGGGGGGGGGCTGGAGTACTAGAGAGTTGAATGGGACACACGGAGTGGGGTTGTGGAAACATATTAGACAAGGATGGGGGGTCTTCACCATTCATACCAAACTGGTATTGGGTGAAGGATCTCGAATTAAATTTTGAGGGGACACTTGGTGTAGGGAGGAAGCTCTACAAGACACATTTCCTTCCATTTTCAGGTTAGCCAGTGACCAAGAAGCTTTGGTGGCAGATCTCTTGATTCGATCGGGCGATCAAGTTCAATGGAATGTCACCTTCAATAGAGTAGTGCAAGATTGGGAAATGGACAACTTTCAAACTTTTTTTAGTTACATTCATTCTACTATGCCAAATGGAAGGAGAGCTGATAAGCTTTGGTAGACACCGTCGGGCAAGGGTAATTTCTCAGTTCACTCCTTCCATAAAGCGCTAATACTCTCAACGAATACCCACTTTCCTTGGAGAAAAATTTGGAGGAATAAGCCCCCCTTCCCAAAAGCCCTTTTCTTCAGTTGGACAGCTACACTGGACAAGATCTTGACCAATGATAACTTGAGAAAGCACAATCATTATCACAGATTGGTGTTGCAAGTGCAAGAATTCAAGAGAATCTATGGATCACCTCTTGCTACACTACGTAGTAGCCAAACACTTGTGGGATGATATCTTCAGCCAAGTTGGCTTGAACTGGGTAATGCCGACCTCAGTGATTGGGTTATTGGCTAGTTGGACATCTCTTGGAGGTGCTACTCCCATCAAATCAATGTGGAAGATGGTCCCTATCTACATTATGTGATGCATCTGGCAAGAGCGCAACAATAGAACCTTTGAAGATAAAGAACGAACACAGGAGGAGTTTCTTTGTCACTTTTATCACACTTTATTGTTCTGGGCTCTAGCTATAGATTTTAATGGTCTTAACCTTCATGATTTCCTTGTATCGTCCAATCCACCCACAATCTAGATAGGTCTCATCCATTGTATACTATCTTGTTTACTTGGGCTTTGCCTATTTCTATCAATAAATTGTTTACTTATCAAAAAAAAAAATGCATTAGGAGCCCACTTACATCAATCTATTGGTTCTGATGTTTGAGACTGCTGGTCCTCAATTAAGGTTTGAATTCTCTGTGATAGAATACATATGATAAGAAACTAGAGCATTCCAAACTTATAGAAAAGAGGATTTTGTTCTGGTTTTCTACCTTCACTGAATTTCCAACCTCCTCCAACTTTTGTAGTATTACTTGCTCCCCAAAATGAGGAAAAGAATCGTGCCTTAAAGATTTTGATGGGGACCCCTGCAGTCCGCACAAAGAGAGACATATTTTAAAATAATGGAGAGTGAGAAAGAGATGAAGTGTTGAAAATTACAAAAATAATTTAAATTATTATCATAATAAAAATTGAACTGTGATACTAGTTATGCTTTTAATTGTATGCCAGTAGTATCTAAGAATATGATGAATGACCTACCCTTAGATTGGGAGTGTCGCCAATTGTGGAAACCTGTCTAGAGGTAACCTCACTTCTCATATTCGCAAGACGAATAAGAACAGCCTGCAAAGGGCATCAAGGGAGACAGAGGAACTTGTATCCATCAACCTGAAGTCACCAGACAAAGGGGATATGTAACAAGATATACCTTTCTGAAAGCGCTAGGATTTGCAACTCCCTGGATTTGAACATCATCACTTGGAGGCCGTCTTACACCAGCATTTTCAATTCTAAGAGAGTAGACACCAAAGAGGGATTGCAAATATCCTGCTAATAAAAAGTAAGATTTCCAAAATGTTACCAAGAAAGATGTACTCGGAGAACCTAGGTTGTAATTTCAAATACCCACATATATGTATGCGCCTAGATCTGAAGGGTAAAAGCAGCAAGAACAGTTGAAGGTCTGTCAATTCATGAGTAGCCAGGTTCTACCAACTCAATTTGCGACAACCGGAAGGTCAGTGTCAACCAAATTTAAATTTTTTAACAATATAAACTGCTATCGTCTTGTAATTCTAACTATTCCAGTGTACCTTGAGCTGGGAAGTCACTCCTCATTAGTCAATATTTGCTCTGTTTTCTCTATCTTTTGGGCCAATACATAGCAATTAGCAATTAAATAATCCTACTTAAAGTCCCAGTAGGTAAAAGCAATCAAACGCAGTATTTTGATAAAACTCGTTGTGAAATTGACATGATGTAGAAGTATAGTGCCAACACATTACCTTGTTCAATGACAAGGTCGGCAACTGAAGGTAACAAGACATGCTTCTCTTTCTTCAACACTCCAAAGCATGGAAATGGTACCGGCTTTGTGACCTGACAAAAGAAACAGTATTACTTAATGGCATCCATAAATGCAAAATTTCTCTGTAACATAAAAAAGAGCTTATCTAAACTCCATCAGATAGGATTAAACAATTTTCACAAGTCACTAATAATCCCTTTACGGGAAAAACAATGAAACCAAGGTCCACACATCAGACAACATGTTGCTGACTACTAAAAAGAACTCTAGGAAGAAATTCGACCACCATAACTGATATAAGTAAATACATTTCATCCAATTGAATTCTCATGTATTAATTGCATGTGATCTTAAGAGATGAAATAATTTGGAAGAGGATTTGCTGATTTACTTTATATACTATAGAATTTTGAGTGAGATAGAGCTTTCTGGAGCGGATATCTTTGCGGAGTATATATCTCCGCACAGGTAGATAAAGAAGCATGAAAAAGCCGATTCCCCAGGCCAGTATCAGAAGCAAGGAGTAGAGAACCCACTGAGCAGTCTGATACTTGACGAAATTCTCCTCCATCTCTTGGAACGACGCCGTATACAGGACCGTCTCTTCTTCTGCCTCCGTTACCAGCTCCTCCTGAGAACCAGCACGGGACAATAGCCCTCTCTCCAAGCTGTCAATTTCTTCAACTTCATTTTCAGTTGCCATCAACTGGGCTTTAAATCAACCGAAACAATTCTGCAAAACCCTAAATCACTGGAAAAAGGAGTAGCGCCAAGATCCTAGAATCAGAGTTCCATAATTAATAGAATCTCAAGTACAAGAAAAGTGGGGAGAGCTATGAAAAGCTTTACCTGATCGATCGATCGATCGATCGATTTGATGCTCTAATTTCAAACGGGAAGTCTTCAGAGCTTCATAACGATTACCGGGCTTATCTGGGCCCATATCCGGATCCGGTTGGTTAGTTATGGCTGGTTTACTCAGACCATAATTAATGTAATCAGTACGAGGAAAGTGGAGACCTCACCTTAAATTTATTATTATATTTTTTTAAAAATTTTTTATAAAATAAAATAAAATAAATATTTTAAATTTTAAAAATTAAGAGATAATTTTTAAAAATTTTAAAATAAAATTAATATTAAAAAAATATATATTTGTAATGAAACGGACGTAAATAAGTGGAGGGACGGCTGCCGCTCCATGTCCCACCACTAAAATTATGTGAATGACTCCACCACTATTATTTTAAATCTTGTATAGTGACTTGTATAATAACTTGCATAGTAATTTCAAGACCTATAAATAAGGGTTTTAATTGTAATGAAATTCATAAGAAATTATAGAGAGAAAAAAGTTTCAGTTCTTAAGAGTTCTAAAGAGTTTCTTATTTCTCTTTTGCAATAGTAATTTATTTCTTTAGTTTTATAACACGTTATCAGCACAACGGTTTTACCAATTCTGAAGCTAGTGGTCTTATTCCTCTGTAAGTTTTTCAATATATTATTTGCAATATTTGATATATTTTATTAATGATTATCTGTGTGAATTTATAAATATATTTTCTGAGATACATATATTTATTTCATTATTTATATGTGTTGAAAATGGCAAATCTTACAAAATTAGAATTTGTTGCTCTTGACATATCTGGAAAAAATTATTTATCCTGGATACTTGTTGCTGAAATTTATCTTGATGCGATGAACCTGGGTGAAACCATTAAATAAGGAAATCAAATGTCCCTGCAGGACCGTGCTAAAGCAATGATTTTCCTTCGCCACCATCTTTACAAAGAATTGAAAACTGAATATCTTACAGTAAAAGATCTTTATATTTTGTGGAACAGTTTAAGGGAGAGGTATGAACACCAGAAGACTGTCATCCTCCCAATAGCTCGTTTTCAATGGTTGCACCTGAGGTTGCAAGATTATAAAAGTATTAGTGAGTATAATTCCGCACTTTTTAAAATAAGCTCAGTACTAAAATTATACGGTGAGAAAATCACCGATGATGATATGTTAGAGAAGACTTATACTACATTTCATGCCTCAAATGTGCTCCTGCAGCAGCAGTATCGAGAGAGAAAGTTCAAGAAATATTCTGAACTTATATCATATCTTCTAGTAGCTAAGCAGAACAATGAGCTCTTATTAGAAAACCACCAGTTACGCCCTACTGGCTCAATATCATTCCCTTAAGTGAATGGTAATAGGTTTGCATCATTTCCAAAAGTGAATGATGCATCCTTTAGAAGAAATCGGAAGCTTGGACGTGGTAGGAGAAATTATAGAAATGTTGGTCCTAAAAGTGACAACATTAAAAGGGATACTAATATACCGTATCATCAGAAGTGGTACAATTCAGAAAGGGGTAAAAATTTCCAGAATAATTCTTTAAAAAAAAGTGAAGAGGTGTGTCATAGATGTGGAATAACTGGACATTGGTCACGTACCTGTCATACGGCCAGGCACTTAGCTGATTTATATCAAGCATCTATTAAAGAAAAGAATAAAATGCATGAAACAAATTTAGTAGAACTATCAGATGATTTATTAGATTCAATAGATGTAGATGTTACTCATCTTGATATCTCTGATTTCTTTAATCATCCTGAAGGTAGTATTGACCACTTAATTGGATATGGAAGTGTTCCACTCAATTAATGTATTTTATTTCTATTATCTGTAATAAAAGTTTTGTATATTTTTGTAGAATCATGGATCACATTGATGAGCTTTTTCTCTCTGAGTTGAATGATAAAGATATATGTCTGGCTGACAATATTACAACTCACACAATTCTCAAAGAAAACCTAAACAGTATTACAACAGTATTTTCAAAATCTAACATTAAGTAAAGCCTATGTCCATACCATATCAGGTTCATCAGATTTAATTGAGGGCACTGGAAGAGCTTATATTGTGTTGCCTAATGGCACCAAATTTTGTATTGATGATGCTCTATTCTCTTCACAATCTAGAAGAAATTTATTAAGTTTCAAAGATATACGTTGTAATGACTATCATATTGAAACGATCAATGAAGGCAGTAAAGAGCATCTTCTTATTACTAAAATAATATCGGGTCAGAAACTCGTATTAGAAAAAATGTCTACTCTATATTCTGGATTGTATTATACAAAGATGAAAACAATTAAATCATATGTAGTAATGCACCAGAAGTGCATTGACTCCAAAATATTTATGATTTGGCATGATCGCCTTGGACATCCGGGATCTATAATGATGAGACGAATTATTAAAAATTCGCATGGGCATCCCTTAAAGAATCAAAAGATATATCTACCCAATGAATCTCCGTGCTCTGCGTGTTTTCAAGGTAAGTTAATTATCAGACCATCTCCCTCAAAAGTCATTGTTGAATCTCCATCCTTTTCACAAAGGATTCACAGAGATATATGTGGGCTATTCATCCATCAAGTGGACCATTTAGATATTTTATGGTTCTTATTGATGCATCTAGTCGATGGTCACATGTTTGTCTGCTTTCCACTAGAAATGTTGCCTTTACTAGACTTCTTGCTCAGATAATTAAACTATGAGCACAATTTTTCGAATATCCAATTAAGACCATTCGATTGGATAATGCAGGTGAATTTTTATTTCAAGCTTTTGATGATTATTGCATGTCAATAGGAATAGATGTTGAACATCATGTTGCCCATACACACACACAAAACGGTTTAACTGAATTTTTGATCAAAAGACTTCAACTAATCATTAGACCTTTACTTATGAAATCAAAACTACCTGTTTCTGCTTGGGGACATGCTATACTTCATGCAGTGTTGCCCAGATGACTAACACAAGAGGGGGGGTGAATTGGGTTATATTAAAAAATTAATACTTATAAACTAAATATACAATATAAAATATAACCAAAATATAAAGCAGTAGGAAATATAAAGAGTAGGGTAAGAGAAAGCAAACTCAGTATTTTTACGAGGTTCAGCCCCACTGCCTACGTCCTCGCCTCAAGCTACCCCCTGAGGATTCCCAAATCCACTATTCAATCTCCTTTAGGTGGAGATAGAAACCTATTACACCTTTGAGCAGCACCGCTCCAAAGAATCCGTGTAGAACACCCTCTACACTTCCAATCACCTCACACTTGGTGATTCAACTATTCCCTGTGTAGAACACCTTCTACACACACAAGGGTTATACGCACCCTCTTACTTCCAATCACCTCACACTTGGTGATTTAATTATTCCCCGTGTAGAACACCTTCTACACACACAAGGGTTATACACACCCTCTTACTGATACAAGAATTGATAGTGGGTAGGCTATCAGAAAACACTCCTCAATGAGTGAAATAAGAACAATACAGCACAAACTATATCTCTCTCAACAAGAACAAGAATTAAGGCTCAAAACTTTAGAAAAGAGAGAATGAGAGCTTTGAAAGAATGATGCAAAATTTAGCAATAGATGTGTAAGCTCTTGTTGTGATTTTTGCAAAACTCAAGTGAGCTATTTATAGGTAAATGAGTCTTCAATTTCAAATTTGAAAAGATTCCCATGTCAAATAAGAGCACTATTCACTTTTCAAAAAATTCAAATAAAAACATTTCCTTTTTGCATTTGTCAAAGACAACTCCATTCATTTTTCAAAGAAATCAAACCTAATCTTTTGCTTTTCATACAAGACAAAATGAGCATGATTTATTTTTCAAACCAAATCATCTTCTTTTTACATATGTCAAAAAAACACACAACCACCTTTTAAGATTTTCAAACAAATCATCTATCTTTTATATTTGTCAAAAAAACACACAACCACCCTTTAAGATTCTCAAACAAAATCATCTACCTTTTGCATTAGTCAAAAAAACACACCACCTCCCTTCAAGACTTTCAAACAAAATATGCACATGTCAAATATGATAATCAATCATCTTATAAAATCAAGTTTTTATAAAAAAATATAATTTTCGAAATTATTTTCTTTGATGGTGTTATGCACATGTGAAAAACATAATTTTCAAAACTAAGACATTTAAAAATGTCTTGCATATGTGGAAAAAGTAATTTGATGTTTTATGAGAAAAAAGAGTAATTTGGAGCCTTAATCCAATTTCTAATTTTATCAAGAGATGTACAAAAATAATCTATGAGCTTCATTTGTAGACTTGATATCTTTCTTGCTCATGCTTGATTTCTTGATGTGTTTAGCTCCCTTCATGCATAGACAACTTGAGCTTGAGTTTTCAATATTATTTGTTATCATCAAAATTTATACGTAAATACGAGACTTGAAACCTTGAGTTCAACATGCAGCATCTCTAATTCGCATTATATTCTCCATTACAGCTTGCATTTGGTCAATAACCAAATATTTCTCATCTTCGTACTTTTGGATGTGTTGTATATATTCCAATTGCACCTCCACAACGTACAAAAATGGGCCCTCAACGTAGACTTGGGATATATGTTGGTTTTGATTTTCCATCTATTATTAGATACCTTGAACCCCTTATAGGGGATATGTTTAAAGCACGGTTTGATAATTATCATTTTGATGAATCCAATTTTCCATTAATGGGTAAAGAAAAGTTGGTGCCTGAAGCACGACAAGATATTACTTGGGATAATAAGACCCTGTCTCAATTTGATCCTCCTTCAAATAAATGTAAACTGGAAGTTCAGAGGATTATTCATTTACAAAATGTTATAAATCAATTACCGGATGTATTTACTGACACTAAAGGTGTCGTAAAATTTTATATTCCTGCTGTTAATGCTCCAGCAAGGATTGAAGTCCCTGAAGGACAAATTGTCAAAACAGCAATAGATGAATCTAAAACACGCATGAAGCATGGAAGACCTATTGGTGTAAAAGATAAAATTTTCAGAAGTAAAAGAATACAAAATGAATTTGGTGTTCCTAAAGAACACGTACTCACAATACAGGCTACAAATATAATTGATGCTCCTGAAGAGCTCAAATCTTCTATTCCAGAACCTCCTGAAGAGGAAACTCCTGAAGAGTATAAATCTCTTGAAAAGGGACCTCTTGAAGAGGTGTGTCATGAAATGTTTTCCCCTGAAGAGGAACAGGTACCTGAAAATAATGAGTTCTCAATACATTTCATGAATACTGGAGAAATTCATGATAGAAAGAAAACTGTTGTCGACAACATATTTTCATATAAAATAGCCCTTGACATTATCAGAAGTAATGAAGAAAGTGAGTCAAAAACCGTCAAAAAATGTCGACGTAGAAATGATTGGCCAAAATGGAAAGCAGATATTGAAGCTGAATTAAATTCGCTAGTAAAGCGAGAAGTATTTAGACCTGTTGTTCAAACACCAAATGGTGTAATGTCTGTTGGATATAAGTGGGTATTTGCACGAAAACGTAATGAGAAAAATGAAATTGTGCGGTACAAAACACGGCTTGTCGCACAAGGTTTCCTGCAGAAACCTGGGATTGATTATGAAGAAACATATTTTCCCGTTATGGATGCAATCACATTTAGATTTTTGATTAGTCTGGTTGTTACAAAAAGATTAGAAATGCGGTTGATGGATGTGGTCACTGCATATTTATATGGATCCTTAGACCATGACATATATATGAAAATCCCTGAAGAATATAAAATGCTTGAAACATTTACAAGTACATCTAGAAATATGTATTCAATCAGACTACAAAGATCTTTATACGGGTTGAAGCAATCCAGACACATGTAGTATAATCGCTTAAGCGAATATCTATTGAAAGAAGGATTTGAGAATAATCCTATATGCCTATGTGTTTTTATTAAGAAATCAGAATCCGGATTTGTCATTATTACGGTTTATGTTGATGATTTAAATATTGTGGGAACTCCTGAAGAGATCTAAAAAACCGCTATATATTTAAAGAATGAATTTGAAATGAAAAATCTTGGCAAAACAAAACTTTGTCTCAGCCTGCAGCTCGAGCACTTGCCAAATAGAATTTTTATTCATCAGTCCATGTATACTGAGAAAGTCCTAAAACATTTTTATATGGACAAATCACATCCGCTGAGTACTCCAATGATTGTTCGAACACTTGATGTGAATAATGACCCATTCCGTCCTTGTGATGACGATGAAGAAATTATTGATCCTGAAGTACCATATCTCAATGCAATTAGAGTTTTGATGTATTTTACAAATTGCACTCGACCAGATATTACATTCTCAGTTAATTTGCTTGCAAGATATAGTTCTGCACCAACTCGAAGGCATTGGAATGACATTAAACATGTCCTTCGTTACCTTCATGGTACGGTTGATATGGGATTATTTTATCAACGTGGATCAAGTCCACAATTGATTGGGTATGTAGATGCAGATTATTTTTCAGACCCACACAGAGGTAGATCTCAAACTGGATATTTATTTACTTATGGAGATACTGCCATATCATGGAGATCTGTTAAGCAGACACTATCTGCTACTTCTTCAAATCACTCAGAGATCATTGCTATTCATGAAGCAAGTCGAGAGTGTATTTGGCTGAGATCAGTAATTCAACATATCCAGAAAAAATGTGGACTTCCCATGATTAATAATAGCCCAACAATTTTATATGAAGATAATACTGCTTGTAGCACTCAAATCGGAGGAGGATATATCAAAGGTGACAGAACTAAACATATTTCACCTAAATTCTTTTATACTCATGAACTTCAAGAGAAATGTGAAATTGATGTCAAGCAGATACGCTCTAGTGATAATCTGGCAGATTTATTCACAAAAGCTTTACCAACTTCGACATTCAAGAAGATTGTGCATAACATTGGAATGTGAAGACTCAAAAATCTATTGTCATGCACTTTTCAGGGGGAGTAAAAGACTTGTGCTGATTGTACTCTTTTTCCTTCGCTAAGGTTTTGTCCCACTGGGTTTTCCTTTGCAAGGTTTTAATAAGGCAAACTTAAAGCATTTATGGATACATAAGAAGATTGTACTCTTTTTCTTTCGCCATTGGTTTTTCTTCCTACTAGGTTTTTCCTTGACAAGGTTTAATGAGGCAGATTCTTTATGGGTGGTCATTTAAGGGGGAGTGCAATGAAACGAACGCAAATAAGTAGAGTGACGGCTGCCGTCCCCTGTCCTACCACTAAAATTATGTGAATGACCCCACTACTATAATTTTAAATCTTGCATAGTGATTTGTATAGTAACTTGTATAGTAATTTTAAGGCCTATAAATAAGGTTTCAATTGTAACGAAATTCATAAGAAAATATAGAGAGAGAAGAAAGTTTCAGTTCTTAAGAGTTCTAAAGAGTTTTTTATTTCTCTTTTGCAATAGTAATTTCTTTCTTTAGTTTTATAATAATATTATAATAATATATATTTTTAATTTTTATCTTTAACTTATGAAAATAAACCAGGCTGGTTAGTCAAGCGGAATTAAGTGTTAGAACGACGTCGTATGTAATTTAGGATTGTACTTAAAGCCTCCAGTCGCCCTAAAGTTTTACAGAAAAGAAGGTTTTAGTAATGGCGACGAAGAAGAGCGAAAACCCCGGCAAAGGATCAAAGACGAAGAGCAAGGAAGAACACAAGGAAAGCGAGATATTCGCGTCATGCTCTTTTTCCAGTCTCGGCCTCCACCCCACCTTATGCGACGAGCTCCGAGGTCTCTCTCTCTCTCTCTCTGTGCGAGAATGTGACACAAATTACGTACAAGCTAGAAAGAAATTTAGGTAGAAAAAATGTTTTTGCTGGATTATCTGGTTAAATTAGCTTACTTGTCGCAAACACACTGCTTTTCTGTGAGCAGAAAGGATGGACTTCGACGCACCGACGCTGGTTCAGGCCCAAGCGATCCCAGTTATTCTCTCTGGCCGTCATGTGTATCCTTATTCTTGTTCTTTTCTGTTTTTCCTTTGTTGTGATGTTTGTGTTTGTGTTCTTTAATCAAGCATTTTTTTAGACTTGTTAATGCTGCTACTGGAACGGGCAAAACTGTTGCGTATTTGGCTCCTATTATTCACCAATTGCAGGGGTACGAACCGCGTATTCAGAGGTCTGATGGGACTTTTGGTACGTTTTTTTCATTAATGGAGGGTTACCCATTCTCCTGCTCTGTAATCGTGCATTTTCTTTTATTATTATTAGTATTATTAGTATTAGTATTAGTATTATTGAGATGTCTATGTTATGTTTTTCAAGGGACGCGCAAATGAGCTGCCTGGGATTCAAACCTAGGCAACTGTGCGGAGAAAACTAACTTATCAGTGTTTCTATTTTGGTTATGAAAATTGCTATTTGAGTTTTTGGTTGCTATCGCCCAGTCAGATTTTCTGAATAAGCCCTATTAATGGGAAAAACTCTACAATGAGTGAAATTTTATTTTTTCTTGGTTCAAAGGTTTTATAATCTAACATATTGGAGATTCATGTCGAGGCCCCATCCCTGGGAAGCTTATTTGGAGAAATAAGGCTCCCTTTGCTTCGACAACATGAGGAAATGGGGTATAATTGTGCTTAATCGCTGTTGATGTGTAAGAAAAGTGGAGAATGAGTGGATCATATTATTTTCATTGCGAGGTTGCTAGCATCCTATGGAACATGATCTTTGGCCTCTTTGAGATGGGTTGGGTGATTTCTTCTTCGGTTTTGGAACTTTTAACATAATGTAAGAGCAGTTTGACTACCATAAATATGCAATTTTGCAAAAGACGAGCCCAATAGTGAATAGATGCGGTATTGAAGATTGTTGGATAATGGTCGAAGATGTTTCTCTTTCTATCTTTACTTTTCAAGAATTTCTCTCTCCTTTTCCTTTTGCATGTTAGGTGGATCTCATATATACTTCTTATGTGCTGTGGAATCACACACTGTATTATTAATGGAATATTTATCTTAAACGTAAAGAAAAATCCCGTACATCAGTTTTTATTAAGTGTTAGCGGTGAGGAATTTTGTTAGAAGCAATACATGCTACTACTACTTACCTGTATCCACCATTATAAGTTTTTTAATATCTTTTTTTGGGTACCTCAACTTTAATTATCTCCCGGTAACAGCGTTGGTCCTTGTTCCAACGCGGGAGCTGTGCCTGCAGGTTTATGAAATATTGCAAAAGTTATTGCACCGTTTTCATTGGATTGTTCCGGGCTATATAATGGGTGGTGAGAAGAGGTCAAAGGAGAAAGCCAGGCTGCGCAAAGGTAGGAAATTGTGTCTAATTATGATGTAAGAAATCGTTTTTCTCCTATTATAGTATATTTGAACACAGCCTGTAGTAATTTGTTGGATTCTTCATGTGGCCCGTTGCAGGCATATCTGTACTTGTTGCAACTCCCGGGCGCCTTTTGGACCATTTAAGGCATACATCATCATTCTTGCACACTAACTTGCGTTGGATAATCTTCGATGAAGCAGATAGGTATAGTTTACACTAAAAAATCTGTAGCAAGTATCTTATTTTTCAACCTAACTTTTACGGTATTGTTCCAAATCTTTGTTGTTTTTCACACTTTCCATGCCTTCATTAGCTTTATCTGGTCTTGACAGGATTTTGGAATTAGGATTTGGGAAAGAAATAGAGGAAATATTAGATATCTTAGGTTCAAGGCAAGATGCGTCTGTTGACAAGGAGATTGCTGAGCCATATATTTCGGAACATCCCAGGCAGAATGTTCTATTGTCAGCTACCTTAAATGAAAAAGTAAATCATCTTGCCAAAATAAGTTTAGAGAACCCTGTTATGATCGGCCTTGATTACAAGAATATGCAGCCAGTGTTATCATTTAAAGATTTTGGTTCATTGGGATCTGATGCAAATTATGAATTAGAACATCCTGTTAAAATGATGAGCTCTTCAAATGGAGATTTTAGAATTCCAGCTCAATTAGTTCAGAGATATGTGAAAGGTACATACCTGTACAAAGTTGGATTCTACAGCATTGTTATGGAAAAGCCCTGATTGAATTTTTTTGCAGTGTCTTGTGGCTTGCGGCTTGCTGTACTTCTTTCCATTCTAAAGGATCTTCTTGAGAGAGGAACTTCCCAAAAGGTAAGAGTACAGTTTAAGTTTTAAACATTTCACCAGTTTATGTATTATGTGAGGATTTAGAGTTTGTATTTCCTATCGGCTTTACACTAGATTTGGTGGGTATAAGAGTTTAAGAACGTGTTAACTTATTGATCTATATACTTTTTACAAAAACAAAAACAAACTTAATGGTGTGTATCCTTCTTTGTCACTAGTGTGTCTTTCAACATTGGTGGGATCCAGAGTTTCAAGTACCTCTATAATTTATGACTTCAGAATTAATGTTGTAATTTTCTGCCTAGCCCCCACTGCACAAAATGAAAGAAGAAAATAAGTAAAAAATAGGATGCATGTGTTTGGTTTAGGGTGAGATGACTTTTCTCAAGCTCTATAAAATTATTTTCGATCACATGCCAATATCTTGATGAGTTATCCTCACATTATTAGTGTTCCGCGATCACATCAATAATAATTATCTCTTACTTATAAAAAAAAAAAAAAAACATTATTAGTGTTCCGTTCATGAACGATTTTATTTTAGGAGACTATAGTTTCTACAGCCAATCCCAGGGCATCAATAACATTTTTGAACTTTATGTATACTCAGAAAAATTTTCATATCCACTTGCATTCCTAGATTTGACCAAAATCTGAACTCTTCCGGATTTTCTTCATCATTTACTGTCTAAAATAAGGTCACTGCTGCCTTTTTCTTCCAGATTGTTTATACAGGAGTGTTATTTTATGTCTTAAAAGCTATCTTCTTTTTATGCTTTAGTATGCTAAGTTCACTCACATGCTCATTCTACAGATTGTGGTATTCTTTTCAACATGTGATGCTGTAGATTTTCACTATTCTCTTCTAAGCGAGTTCAAGTTCTCACCTCATCCACAACCAGAAGAACTAAGACAGATGTTTATTGGATGCAAAACTCTTCGGTTACATGGGAATATGAAGCAGGAGGATAGAAGAACTGCATTTCAGGCTTTTAAAACAGAAAAATTGGCTCTTCTCTTGTCAACAGATGTTGCTGCTAGAGGCTTGGATTTTCCAAAAGTTCGATTCATTATACAATATGATTCACCAGGGGAGGCCACAGAATATGTGCACAGGTATGACTTTATTGTTTGAGATTTTCTATGGTTTTCGCCGATGTAGACTCTCTGTGCAACCATTAATGGTGCCAAAGATTTTGTTGTTTGATATCTTGCTATCCAAACAAATACGACAATTCAATGAATGCCCACTTGGAAGGCAATGGGCAAATGTCATGATATAATATGCCTCGTACTGTTTACATGCTCATATTATTCACAAGAGATTCATGATTGTTGAGACCACATCAGATTCTTATCTGGTTGACTACATCTTAGAATGGTGGTTTTGTAAATTTTCCAAGCTCACTTGAAAATAAAGCACGCATAGCCCAGATCTGATTGGGCTCCCTGGAATACTTTTCTCTGGTTAGAGGTTAAAATTTCGTTTAGGGTTCACTGTCATACAGTTTTATTTCTGAGCATGCAAGGATTCCCCAGCCCCAGGTCTTAAGAATATGTAAAATCCAGCCCAAAGAGTGTTTCTTTTTCATGTTGTGTCTTGTTCTATAGGAGCTTAATGCTCTCTTTGATCCATGATGCAGGGTTGGTAGAACTGCTCGCATGGGTGAAAGAGGAGATTCATTGTTATTTTTGCAACCAGTTGAAATGGATTATTTACAGGACTTGGAAAAACATGGCATATCACTAACTGAGTATCCCCTCCTTAAAGTATTGGATAGTTTTCCATTGTACAATGAGAAACGCCATGTCAAGAAGGTTCTCGACTTAGACTCTCATCCCTGGGTGCTACTTCTGCAGAAGGCACTTGAAGCATTTATACTGGCCGAGGTATAATAATCTTTGCTTTATTTATTTATTTATTTATTTTATCAATGAGTCCGTCGGTATGGGTATATTAGGGTGATTGAATATTCTCTCTTTTTACAAATTAGCATGTTGCTTTTCATGGATTCTGAATTTAGTGTTTTTCCTTTCATATTTATGCAAATAGCCAAGGATGAAGAAACTGGCCATAACCACATTTTGCTCGTGGGTCAGAGCATATGCCGCCCATCGTGGTGAGCTGAAAAGAATTTTCATGGTGAAGAAACTTCACTTGGGGCATGTTGCGAAGAGCTTCGCCCTGAAAGAACAACCTTCCTTAGTTGGAAAGTCATTCCAAAAAGAAACAAAGAAGCGGAAGAGAGATGAAAAGCAAAAGGGACTATCGAGAAAAAGGAAGTTTTCCCGCAAAACGTTGCGGCAGAAAATATGAAGCAGCAACAGTAAGAATAGAAAGTTAAAGAGGGACAAGCCATTCCTAAAAGAATTTGTGTGGGCAGTAGAAATTGGCCAAGCCAGAGTGACCGGATGCCGAGGGTAAGACTAGGGCCTAAGGGACTTCGAGTAAGTCATTGATTTTGTATGGTTCATTTGCACTAGGCCAGAGCAATCAAATATAACTTGCTAGAGTTATGTAGTTGTAGCGTAGTTTTGAGAGCTTGTATTGAGATTTTGATGAGTAAAGTTTTGACACACAAACAAGAGTATTATCGTTCCCAACCATGAGAAATTAATAGTGAATACACCAAGTATTTTGCCCATGATATTTGCAGCTTAAATGGCATTTATTTAATCTCTCGCATGGGATCTTTGAAGATCGAGTCTTTATGTCTGCAATCTTGCTAGTTATAAAAAATAAAAATAAAAAACGAGCAATTTTTTTTTTTTTTTTTATCCTTGATTTATTATCAATTGGTCACATTGGTTGATAATACATTTTAATAGTTTCATAGATGAACCGTTTAGATGAAATACTACCGAAAATATGACATTAGTTGGTGTGATTTTTGGTCTGATCATAATTCTCAAATGAAGAATAGTATTCTTCTATTAAAAGAAACGCAAACATGTAATTCGCGGACAACAGATTGGAAGTCTGTAAACGATGCAAAGTCCTAGACCTCAAGCTCCCTCTCCAGGCCCAATACGGTTGCCCTTTTTTTTAACAACACCTTATATAACTAAGTTTTAAATTAGATACATTTTTGTAAAATAATCTATAAAAACAACATCATTCTCTATATAAATAAAATATGATTATATGAGGATTATAAAAAAGGATTGTACGTGTATCATCATTTTATTTTATATATGAGAAACGCTGCAAGAAAGTCTTATACCATTACCACCACACACTTCCACTTAAATCAGTATGTGATTTGTCTCTTTCTTATTCTATTTAAAATTAAATATACACATATTTAAGCATTAAGAAAGAGCAAAGAGCAAAATCATAAAATGAGCAATCATATGTTGATTAGATAGAAGTGTGTGGTGTAGGGCTGCTAAGTAGAGTTTTTCTATATATATATATATATATATATAATATATAATAAAAATCAAATTCTACATAAAAGTTTCACTCCACGTACCTTTTGAGAAAAAAAAAAGAAATTATTCTATTCAATAAATGTGCTGAGTAGATTTTTTCTATATATATATATATATATACACATATATATCTCAAAGAAAGAGCGATGCAAGATCATAATTTTAAGACATGGACTGAAGGGTCGAAGTAATGGTCATTAGTTGTCCAAAGCCCCACGTCAGGAAGTGTAGGTAGCTTCCTCGGTTTGATTATCTTTAGGCCCCACAAAGAAGGCCGAACTGGAAGACAAAGCAGGCCGATTTTAAGGCACCAGAGGCCCAGCGTCCTGTAGTCTGTCCCACTCACGTCCCTATTGTCAGGCTCACCTAATGTCCGAATCTCCATCTCAGATTATGACTTTTTCTATCCGATCTTTTTAATCATACAAAGAAATAAAAGTGCTAGCTAGCTGAGAGCGACACGCCGACGACCTATGTATCCTATCGCAAATTGAGTCTCAAAGTTCTGGTAATTCCGTCTAAACAAATGAGAAATACCAACCCATTTTTCATATATCATTCCTCACTACAAAGAAATGGCCAACAAACATGACTATATTAATATGATTCTATTTTGAAAAATGAAAAAAAAAATTATATCCAATTAGCTACAATTTACCTTATTTCTTTATGCATTTACCGTTCTTATATATAGGATTGACAATTGTTGACACGAGCTGTAAATTTAACACGAATTTAATATTAAATTAGTAAGTTATGGTTGATTCTTATACTCTAGCCTAAGATATAGGACAATCATATTTAACAATTCTCTTTTGACCCAACAAAAACTCAATTTATTAGCGTTAAGATATTTGATCAAAATTTTCAAATGGGTTAAAATATAGTTAATACGAGATCAATTAGACTTGATAAGTCTCAAAATTGTTAGTCAAAAATTTATGATTTGATTGATATAATTCTCAATTTTTAAAATAGAGGTTTGGAGATAGCAAACCCCTTTCCAAATATATAAAAAAGAAGAAGTCTCAAAACTTACACCGCAAAACTAATAAAATAATAAAACTATTACTACTATTACACACCTTTTACACAACTACATACCCAAAAAGGAATTAAATTTTTTTAAAAAAAATTGAACTTTTTTATTTTGATTTGAAGTCACGTTTTATATTTAAAAATATTAATGGAATTATAAAATTTCTGGGAAATAATTGTAATTGTTCTAATATCTTTTTCTATTTCTATACAAATTAAGAAAAGGAGATTTTAAACTCAAATTTTTTAGATCTTGCAGTGATTTCTTTTTATAAAGGGGATCTTCCAATTTTTATCCGTTTTTGTATTTTTGCGGTGATTTCTTTCTATAAAGGTCGTTGTTATCATGGATTAGCCGCAACGGCTTTTAGTAAAGTAAAATGTCGCTAATGTCCATTAATTTCAGATGTGATTATTATAAAGGGCCGCCAAAGATGTTTGGCTTTAGTGGAATTCTACATAAAAGTCGTACTAGGGCCTACCACGTTGTTCCATTTGACATATCCATCTTAACCGAATCAATAAATACACTTTAATTTTTTATTCACATTTTTTGAAATTTTTTACATAAATATACCTTTTCAATTAAGAAATATAAAATCTTGATAAAAAAAAATTTTATACAAATTATTAAATCCATTTGCTGATCTAGTTAATTCCTATGGGGTACAACAATTTCAAACTAAAGGGATGTTTAGACGAGAGATGACTAGATATATAATTTTAAGATTCTTATAATTTCTTATAATCTCATTCCCAAATATTATTTAAAATATAAAAAATTTTGATTTTAGATCTTCAACTATTTCATTTAATCATTATAACTTATTATTAAATGAGTGCTAAAACTAATATAACTTTTATAAATTTCAAAATAAAACTCAAAAATTAACATGATTTTTATCAACTTTAAAATAAAAAAATATTGAAATATTATATTCATTATTTTTAACTTTATACAATGATTCAAGACGGCAAACGTTATGCATGTATGCATGCTGTTGATATATTTTTCGAACATGGTAGGAGGTTGAATGACTCACGATGAAAGCTGAATGTTGATATGATACTAAGATGCTCATTCATAAAAGACATAATAAATAAACCATATAAAATGTATATAATTCCCTGTGTTTGATGATTTCATGGGCAAAATCATAATAAATACTAGTTGTTTATGGGCAAAATTCTCTGTGTTTGATGATTTTACAATTCCTCGTCACCTCTCGTAACTCTCAATACAATAGTGAAATATGATTAGAGAAAGGTTGAAAACAATGTCGTCTATGTGGAAGGTTGAAAATAATGATTGCGCTGATCAATATTAATGAAAAAAAAAACTATATAACCTCTTATTATTCATATATTCATATAGTTATACATCACAATTTTTTAAATTTATTTTTTTTTTCTTTTATCAAATATTTAATATATACATATAGATAATTAATAGAAGAATTCAATTAATTTAAGAAAAATAAACTAAGAAACAAGTTCAAAAATATTAGAAAATTAAGAAAATATGGTGTGTGGAGGCTGACAAGATTGAGTAGCATTGCTCATTAATAATTGTCACTATTTTTTAATATATATATATGGATAATGAATAGAAGAATTCAATTAATTTCAGAAAAATAGACTAAAAAACAAGTTCAAAAATATTAAAAAATTAAAAAAATATGGTATGTAGAGGCTCGCAAGGTTGAGTAGCATTGCTTTAATTGTCACTATTTTTTCAACTTTTTTTTTGGACACAAAAAGATTAGAGGGGGCGCGATCAGAGATAGCTTCTCTACCAAGACATGATTAGGGCCCGTTTGGATTCAGAGATTAGATGAGATGAGTTATGAATAGTAATAAAATGAGTGGTTGAGATAAATTGAAATTTGAAATGAGTGGTTGAGATGAGTTGAAAGTACGAAATGAGTTGTGAATAGTAAAATCCAGTTTGTAAAACAAACCGGACATAAGCACCCAATCTGCTGGGTGCCAGATAGAAGGGGCCTAGAAGGTCAGAATCGTAAACGCTCCCTACAAGTCAGACTTGAGCCATAGCTTGAACCCAACCTCACGAGGGCATCAATGGTCTATGAGCCAGTAAATCACCAATAATTCTAAGCGCTTCTCGTTATGGGATTTGATCCCAGAACCTAGTGCTACTATCAAACTCATGGCCACTGAGTCACCACCCTTAGTGGATTCAACCTCCCTTTTTAATGCGTGATAATATCCTTCATTAATGAACAATGACCCGTGTGTGTGATGGACATTTATTTGGTATTTGAATAATTTAATGATTATATAAACAATAGTGATTGTGGATGTATTTGGTGACTCATGGATGGTAGCAAGGGTATAACCACATTGGAGCGTAAGGCTACTGCGCCCCCAAAGTTTTTTAAAAAAATCATCTAATATATATATAATGCTTATATATATAATTAAATTACCCCTTATATTCTATTCTAACTTTTAATTTCATTGAGACTCAAATTCTAATTCATCTAGTCTCACAATTACTCTAACAGTTTAGCTCTAATCAAAAAATTGATTATAAATTTAGATGATTGTCAAAATTGATTGATCATACTCACTTATATCGTTTCACCCTAACTTATATGATTGTAAGATATATTTCATTAAAAATCTAACAGTATTATATCATTACTTATTAAAAATTTCTCAAGTTTATTCTTGATTTATAAACTTTTCTTAAAACATAAAAAATATGAGCAAGTTAAGAATAATTGATTCTTTTAAAAAAAGAAAAATGTGGACAATTCGGAGAGTAATATGCATTTAGAGAGCTCCCTAACAACGGAACGTGATAATTTTTATCACTGATGAGCACCCATTTAAAACTCACATGTACCGCACACTTTGTCGATCTCCCAACACAAAATTCAAGTTCTGCCCCTAGATAGTAGCGATGCTGTATTTGGGAGGTTTAAAATTTTCTTTCGATACTAATTAGTAATTATTTTAGTCTAAATATTTTCTGTTGCAAATTCATTAGTGACATGCTAGGAGCACGTTTAATATTGTCAAGAACTTTAATATTGTCAAGAACATATCGAGTGTATAATCTGGGGTTATATGTCCTGACTTCTCAACAACTGGCCAAATCACAAAAGAGAGACTAGAGGCATCACAATATATATATATATATAGACACACACACACACGAATATATGCATATATGTGTGTATATATAAGAAAATAAATAGATCAGGTTTGATCTTAAAGAAGTACACCTAAAGCTCGAACATCTCTTTGAAAAAAATGGAGAAATCAAGAATTTATATGAAAAATCTTTTTTTTTTAATGGTAGATTCTACTTATTAAAAAAACAAATACACAAAAATTGCATGTCCCAAAATTGCTTCTAACCTTGCTTATATGTATATAAAGCTGACTATATATTTTTTTTTTGAAAAGGGAAAACCCTGCTTTCATTTGAAAGAAGATACAAAGAGAGATTAAACCACTGGTGGATAAACCAGTTCAATCTCATCTTCAACTAGCAAAGAAACATCTTTTGCTAAACTGTGAGCTTCTATATTCCCACTACGTTTAACAAATGAAACATGTCAATACATGAGAGATAATAACACTTTTATATCTTGAATTATAAGACCAATGTTGTTCGGCCTGCCACTTGAGGACTTCAGCTCCTTAATGACTTGTAGGCAGTCACCTTCAATGATAACAGAAGTCAAGTTGAGCTCCCTTGCAAAAAGAGCAGCCTCTCTTACGCCTAGAGCTTCTGTTAGTAAAGGTTCCAAGAGTGGCTTCTTTGAGATTTTTTTGGTAGCAATAACACTGTTTTGATCCCTTGCAATGATGCCAATGCCAATTCTGTTGAAGGAATTAGATAAGCTTGAATCCTAATAAAATTTAACTGTGCCGGTGGGGGGTACAGCCTAGGATGAACTCATAAGCTCGCTGCTTGTTCTACTTTGAATTTCGGCTAGTTGAGCTATATGGAAGTCTTCTAATCTCTGCCTAGCAGATTTGATAACCTGGTTAGGATGCAAAAACAAATCCTCAAATATAAATTTATTACTTCTATTCCAGATGGCCTTAGAAATAATAGCAAATTCTTCTATCACAATATTGCCGTAGGTGTTAGAAATATTGTTAAATAACTCTTTGAAGCTGCCCACAATATCATCTCTTCTGAACATTTCTAGGCCCCTGACACTATACATTTTGTGCTGAAGGACAATGCCAAAGAATGTGAACTACTGTTTCCACCTCAAATTTACATAAAAAGCATAAAGGAGAGTCCATAATTTTCCGGTGAAACAGGTTAAGCCTTGTGGGGAGACCTTCCAAGCATGCTCTCCATATGAAGACTTTGGCTGCATTAGGTATATTTAATTTTCAGATTTTGTCCCACATAGTTCTACTATTTAAGCCTTTAAAGCATTGATCTCTATTTGCTGCCATTAATTCCATTTGCCTATGATATACACTTTTAACCGAAAACTGGCCCGTTTTATTTCCAATCCATATCAACTTATCAGGAACATTTTGGAAACTAAGAGGGATCCCTGATATTAACTTACATTCTTCCTCTTAAAACACTACATGTAGCAATTCTAGGTTCCACTGCTTTGATTCCTCATTAATCAACTCACTAACTTTGGCCTCCGAGTCTAAGATATTTAATGGTGATTGCACTTTAAAGCTAGAGGGTTTAGGAAGCCATCGATGCTGCCATTCTAATTTTTTTGCCATTATCCTCTCTCCACATTGAGCCTTCCTCTATCAACCTTCTAGCAACACATAGACTCTTCCAAGTCAAATAGTGTCTAGCCCCTATTTTAGCATTTAGGAAATCAAAAAATGAAAGTATTTGGCTATCAAAATTTGTGACAACAAACATTCAAGATCCTGGATAATTCTCCAACCTTGCTTGGCTAACAAAGCAAGGTTGAAACTTTCAAAATCTTTAACCCGTAACCCTCCCTCCTTTTTGGATTTTTCCATATGATTCCAACCAATCCAGTAGATCTTCTTTTCCTTTTCCATAAAATTTCACCAGAAATTACTCATGAGGTTGTTCATATTATTGATTAAAGATTTGGGAAGTTTAAAAACTTCCATTGTGTAGGTTGGAAGGGCTTGCACAATTGTTTGAGTAGAATTTATTTGCCAACCTGAATAAGAAATTTTAACTTCCAGTTACTCATCTTAGCTCTAATTTTGTCTAGGATGCTCTTAAAAGCCTTATGTCTTGATTTACCCACTAATGCAGGTAGTCCAAGATAGCTTTAATAGGAATTGTTAGCCTTTACCCCAGCTAAATTCAGAATATAATTCCTAATATCCCTCTTAGTACTTGGGCTGAAAAAAATGGAGGTTTTGGCTTCGTTTAACTTCTGACCAGAGGCAGCTTCATAGAGACTCAGAATATTGTTAATGCTAGCCCAATTATCAGCATTAGCCCAACAGAACAATATACTATCATCATCATAAAATAAATAGCTAATACTAGGGCTGGTTCTACTGATTTTAAAGCCTTAAAAATGTCCATCTGCTTTGGAAATCAGTTTACTAAGGACCTCACTCGCAAAGAGAAATAAGTAGGGGGATAAATGATCTCTCTGCCTTATCACCCCAGATGGCACAATAGTATGATGGAGGTAGCCATTTATGAGAAGAGAATAAGAGACAGTGGTTACACGCCGCATAACCAGATTTGTCTAAGAAGCATTGAAACTCATTTTCTCAAGAGCTTTATGTTGCCTAGATGACTAATACAAGAGGGGGGTGAATTGGGTTATATTAAAAAATTAATACTTATAAATCAAATATACAATATAAAATATAAATAGAATATGAAGCAGCAGGAAATATAAAGAGTAAGGGTAAGAAGAAGCAAACTCAGTATTTTAACGAGGTTCAGCCCCACTGCCTACGTCCTCGCCTCAAGCTACCCCTTGAGGATCCTAAATTCACTATTCAATCTTCTTCAGGTGGAGATAGAAACCTATTACACCTTTGAACAACACCGCTACAAAGAATTCGTGTAGAACACCCTCAACACTTGCAATCACCTCACACTTGGTGATTCAACTATTCCCTGTATAGAACACTTTTTACATACACAAGGGTTATACGCACCCTCTTACAAATACAAGAGCTGATAGTGGGTAGATTATCAGAGTATACTCCTCAATGACTGAAATAAGAATAATACAGCATAACCTATATATCTCTCAAAATGAATAAGGATTAAGTCACAAAACTTAGAAAAGAGAGAATGAGGGCTTTGAGAAAATGATGCAAAACTTAACAATTGATGTGTAAGCTCTTGTTGTGATTTTTGCAAAACTTAAGTGAGTTATTTATAGGTAAATGTGTCTTCATATTTAAATTTGAAAAGGTTCACATGTCAAATAAGAGTACTATTCACTTTTTAAAAGATTTAAATAAAAACATCTCCTTTTTATATTTGTCAAAGACAACTCCATTTATTTTTCAAAGAAATCAAATTTAATCTTTTACTTTTCATACATGACAAAATGAGCATGATTTATTTTTCAAACCAAATCATCTTCTTTTTGCATATGTCAAAAAATACACAACCACCTTTCAAGATTTTCAAACAAATCATCTATTTTTTGTATTTGTCAAAAAAACACACAACCATCCTTCAAGATTTTTAAAAAAAATCATCTATCTTTTGTATTTGTCAAAAAAACACACAACCATCCTTCAAGATTTTCAAACAACACATGCACATGTTAAAAATGACAATCAATTATCTTACAAATTCAAATTTTTATGCATATGGGAAAATAATAATAATTTTTGAAATTAAATATTTTAATAAAGTTATGCAAATGTAAAAAATACAATTTGATACTTTATGAGAAAATATTAATTTTGAATCTTAATCCAATTTCAAACTTTAATAAATGTATAAAATTACTCTATGAGCTTCATGTGTAGACTTGTTCTTATTTTTGCTCATGCTTGATTTCTTGATGTGCTTAGCTCTTTTCATGCATAGACAACTTAAGTTTGAGTCTTGAATTTATTTGTTATCATTAAAATCTATATGTAGATACGAGACTTGAAACCTTCGGTGCTACACTTTCCTAAGAAAATTCCACTCAACTCTGTCATAGGCTTTACTCATATTGAGTTTGACAGCCATATATCCCTGTTTATTCCTCTTCTTAGCATTCATAGAGTGGATGATTTCAAATGCAATAATAATATTGTTTTGAATCATTCTACCCGGAATAAAAACACTTTGATTCATAGAGACTATATCCGGTAGAATATTTCTAATACGGTTAGCAATAACCTTAGCAACAATTTTATAGGTGACATTGTAGAGAGAAATTGGCCTAAAATCTGAAACTGTTTTAGGATTTTTAATCTTAGGGATGAAAACAATAATTATATCATTTAGAGCACCCACATCCCCACCATGGTTGAGAATATTATCAGCAGCCTTAATAATATCATTACTCACAATATCCCACTGCTTTTGATAAAAAATAGGAGATAAACTATTAGGGTCAGGAGAACCCATAGGATTCATTTGAAAAATGGCTTTTTTAATCTCCTCTTTAGAATATGGCCTAGTTAACATATTATTTATATCATCAGTAATCCTATTAGGTACGCATTCAAGACATTCATCAATAAATGCAAGTTGATTTGAAGTAAAAAGAGACTGATAAAATCTGAAAAATACCTCAACAATCTCCTTTTAATCTGCTATTTCAACACCATCTTTTTTGAGAATGAGAATGGTCTTATTATTCTTTCTTCTTTGATTGGCAAAGCTATGGAAGTATTTTGTATTACGATCTCCACAACTCAGCAAAAATTCTGGAACTTCCTTTACTCCACTTCGTTAGGATGGGAACATGATCTGAGGATAGAGCAACAAGGTTGATAAAATTGTATGATCTGAATAGCTCGATCCATTTCAGGTTACCAAAAACCCTGTCAAGCCGTTCCCTAGTGAATTGTAAGCCTTCCCTGTTATTATACTAGGTATATTTCAACCTCTCATATCCAAGATCACTCAAATTGCACTCGTCTATGCACATTCTGAAATCTTTCATTTGTTTTAAAGGCTTTAAAGCACCTCCAATCTTTTCACTTTGATGGATGATTTCATTAAAATCACCAGAACAAATCCAAGCAATCTCATCCATAATTGTGAATTTCGTATCGGTACTGGCCGTACCGGCCGAAATGCTCCGTACTGGCCTTTGTCCGGTACAAAAAAACATGTGTTTCGTTTCGAGAAAATTTTCAGCTGTACCGGCCGGTATTCGTGTTTTGGCCGTACCAGATTTCGGTCTCTAACTTTTTTTTTAAATTTTTTTCTATTTTTTAACTTCAATTCAGACTAAATTAACTACATATATATATTTATATATATAATTTATTCATATATTAACTATTATTTTAAAATATAATTTATAAATGTATTTATATATTTTATTTATTTATGTATAAATTATGCCGAAACGGTACACGAAACGGTATCGGTACCGAAATATTTCGTTGCAATAGCCTGACCGGTACGCTCATCCCTTGGCTTGATTCTATGCAAAAGATTCTATGCAAAAGATTCCAGCCCAATTGCTTACTAGAAGTATCCGCATATCCATAAAAACTTGTCACCAAAATTTCTTGTTTTACCTCATCATCAAAAAGTTTCATGGAAATAGGATGCTGAGAATAGTTGACAAGAGAAAAATCATCTTTGCTGTTCCACAAAAATGCTAAGCCTCCACTAAGGCCCACGCTATCCACCACAAAACTCGCATCAAATCCCAATTTATTTCTTATCCTCTCCACTTTATTTCTGCCATACTTGGTTTCAATGAGGAAAACAAAAGTGGGGGAACTAGACTTTACTAGTACAAAGAGCTCTCTAAATGTTAAGGGGTTCCCCAACCCCTACAGATCCACAAAATGCCTATCATGGCTGCTGATGGGGCTGACACACAGCTTCTGCCATTTCAGCTATTCTAGTGAAATCACTTCATTCTCCTTCAAACTTCATTTTTTTAATAATAATATCTTCTATAAGCCCTTGGCCATTTTCTCTTTTTCGAGATTCACATTCAACCTGCTCCACCATCATTGGTTCATTTATCTTAATATTCCTGGCCTTTCTTTTCTAGGTAGATAATTTCCTGGTTATCTCTTCTACATTCTCGATTGTATTGTTATTAGGTGCCCAGGTCCCTTCCTGCATCTCTTAAAGCTTACTATTAATGCCACTTGATGCTATCTTTATCAACATGTCAATGCTATGTACGCCATAGTGTATTTTAGGATATTAATTCCAGTCAAGAGCAAACCTTAAAGAAATTAGTGTTCGTTTTGATAGAGATATGAGGCATAAGATTTTGAAAGTTTACAAAACTTCTCGTAATTTTATTCTCAAATATCACTCCTGCGTAAAATACTTTTCTATTTGATTTTTTTAATTTTTTCATCTAATTATTACCTAAACATTATCTAAACACAAAAATTAATACAACTTTCACAATTTTTAAAATAAAATAATACTAATAATACAACTTTTACAAATTTTAAAATAAAAATAATTTTCAAACAATTATATTAAAATAATATTTAACTTCATAATACTTTTATTCAACTTTTTTCTCACTTATTTTCTAAACTCAATAAAATATCTTAACTCAAATAATTTTATTACTATTCACAGTATCTTAAGATACTCTAATTAGATGTTCAAATGAACTCTAAAAGTACTGGCATTGGATTAGTAAAAAATGTACAAGTTTGCATATATATATAAAAAAATGTCATATTTGATTAAAAATAAATAAAAAAAAGTGAGAGAAATAAATAAAAGTATCTTTATCTTCAAAAGTCAATAGTAACTTTTCAAAAATGAAAAATTTTGAAAGATTGCTATTCACTTTTGAAGACAAAAATTACTTTTATTCCATTCTCCCACTTTTTTTTTCTCATTTTTAATCAAATATAATAAATTTTTTTTATATGTGTGTAAACTTGTACTTTTTGAAGAAAAATTTTGATTAATCCAATACCAGTGCTCTAAGCTGGCCATATATGTAATATGGTATTAAAAACTAGGAACAAATGCACAACAACATATTATAATAGCGCTCATGACATTTTTTCTTTCTATTTTTTTTTTATTTGGAAAAGATACTAATTATATATAAGTTGGAAGCACATACTTGTCTCTTATCTGGCTGGCCTCGGTCAACTTTGCCAAAACCAAAAGCTTATATGTTAGCTATCCAATAAATGGCGAGAAGAAGGCCCAAACTAGGAAAGATGGGATAGCCTTCACGCAAGCATACTTCCAGCCATACTGCATTAATGACTTGATACAAGTTGAGATGTTGTTATTGACAAGGGTTGCCACATTAAATGCAGAGACATGCCGCCCCAGACTTAGAGACTCGATACAGGTTGAAATCTTGTTCCTAATATGAGTTACTGTATTAATTGAGGCAACATGCCACCTGTTAGGATAAACTAGTTATCGAAGATTAAATTTGAGGTATAACTGCAAAAATAAAATGATAAAAAAATACAGTAATCACACACAAAACACCAGAATTTAAGTGGTTCAGCTTAGTGTGAGCTTATGTCCACTGGGGATCAGTCAGAATGAATTCACTATAAAAGAAGTAGAGTACAAGAGAATAATTACACAATCCTCACAATCTTGAAGTCTCAAAACAATCAATGAACTCTCAAATAATGTCAAAAGGTCATGTACATAATAATAACATGTTTATAGATAGTAAGACGGCGTAAAGCCCTAGAAAAGCAACATTCGCTTGAGCAGAAGTCAAGTCACGCTCGAGCGAACACTAGGGTTTGTGTCCACTTGAGATGTATATCGAGTGAGAGTTAAGTGAACTCTCGAGTTGACATCTTGCTCGAGCTGAATGTTGAGCGGGTAACAAGCAAACTCTCTAATTAAGGCGTCGCTCGAACTGTAGAGACATTGCTTGAGCAACCAAACTGAAGAGGCACTTTTTCAACTAGATTCAAACTATTTCTCAACAAATCCCCTTTTTAACTTGAATTCTACCAAGCCTAACACAAAATTCATTCATCACATAAAATAAACCCCTCCATCAAATTCCCTAAGGGAAACAGAGACCTCAAATACCAATCAAATCCAAACAAAGTTTAAACTTGTATATTGCAACTGGTTTTGTCATCATATCTGTTGGATTCTCAGTAGTAAAAATCGTCAGAATTTATTTAATATTCTTTGTAGCAATCTCTTTGAGAAAATTATAACAGACTTCAATATGTTTCATTCTCTTAAAATACATTTGATTTCTGGTCAAATTTATTGCACTTTGATTGCCATAGAAAACTAAAATTCCATCTTCACCTCTCAAATCATTGATAAAGCCTTTTGACCAAATAGACTCCTTAATACTCTACTTCTATAATTGATAAAGCAACATTACCTAGTCAAGTCACAATAATAGTTTTTTTTTTTTTTTATCTAAATTTCCAATATAGTTAGAATTAACATGGAATTTAGATCAACATCTCTATCAAAGACTAAGCCAAAATTCAAAGTCTCACTCAAATACCAAAGTATTCATTTCACATCCTACCAATGAGTTCTATCCAGATTTGCTATATACTTGCTAACAACACTCATTGCCTGTAAAATATTTGGACGAGTACAAACGATCGCATATATGATAATGTTAATGGTGTTGGAATAAGGAACATTAGCCAACTTTTCCTCCTTGTCTGTCTTAGGAGATAGGAAGCTAAAAGTTTAAAATACAAAGTAAACGATGTACTTACTAGTTTTGAAGTAGACATGCCAAATCTTTCAAGAAATTTCTCAAGGTACTTTCCCTTAAATAAGTAAAACTTTCCAACTTTCCTATCATTGTGGATTTTCATTACAAAGTCTTCTTAGTAGTATCTAGATCTTTCATTTCAAACTCATTAGTGAACTATTTCTTCAACAAATCAACATCAGATATGCCTTTAATATCAATTAGCATGTCATAAGTAACAAGTAAGTGAAAAATCCATTAGATAACTGCCTATGATAAATGAGGCTTTTATAGTTACACCTCACATAACCATGATCAATACTAAAAGAGCAAAGCATTATACCATTGCCTCAGAGATTATTTTAAACCATATAATAATTTATTCAATCCGCACAAATTGTCTTCTTTACCTTCAACAATGGACCCCTCTAGCTGATGCATGTAAATGGTTTCATCAAGCTCACTATGTAGGAAGCTATTTTAACATTTAGTTGCTATAACTCCAAATTATACAATGTTACTATAGCAAGTAACACTTTGATCAAACTGTATTTCATAACTGGAGAAAAAACTTTATTGAAGTCGATGCCTTGTCTCTAGCTATAACCTTTAGCAACCAAGTATGTTTTATATCTTGCATCTGTAACACCTTAGATTTCTTCTTTCTTTTTGAAGGCCCATTTGCAGTCAAAAGTCTTCATCTTCTTCGAAAATTTAACCAAATCCCAAGTTTGATTATTGTGAAGAGACTCAATCTCCTCACTCATCGCTACACACAACTATATAGATTCTTTACTCTTGATAACTTCTGAGTAACTAGAAGGTTCCTAACCAACAATATCATTTGCCATTGTAAGAGCATGTATCACTATATTTGCATAAACATATCTAAGAGGTGGTCTGACTTGCCTCCTTTGTCTACCAATAACTGTACTAAAGCTTTGCTAATCTTATGCGCTATTATTAGAATCAGAACTATGCTCATCAGTAACATCATGATTTGAGCCGTCTGGCACCCTTTAGGAAATTTCAACTTCTAACTCTACTTTCTTGCTATTACTCTGCTTTGCACTTGTAGAAACAGTATTCTCTTTTATCAAATTAAGCATGAATTGTTCATCAAATACTACATCACTACTAATTATAAACTTAGGTGATTTAGAATCAGTACACCATATCCTGAATCCTTTCACCACAATAGCATATCCAATGAATATACCTTTCTTCACATTTGATTTTGATTTTCCCTCCTTAACATGAAAATAAGCAAGACAATAAAAAAATTTCACAACTGAATAATTAGTAGGAGTGCCAAATCATATCTTATTTGTAGTTTTCAAACCAATTGTAGTGGCTGAAGATCAGTTAACCAAATAGCAAGCTGTGTTGACTGCTTTAACTCAAAAATCATTAGAGAAGCCGGCATTCGAAAGCATACTAAGGGCTCTCTCTAAGAGAGACTTATTCATCCGCTCACTTAATCCATTTTGTTGTGGGATATGTCTAACTTTGCAATGCTTGACAATACCTTCCACTTTCTAGAATTAATCAAATTTACCTCCAAAAAATGTCATACTATTGTTAGTTCAAATTCGCTTTACCTTCTTACATGTATGATTTTTAATCAAAATCTTCCATTGTTTAAAATTTACAAATATATGATTTTTTTGCTTCAAAAAATAAATCTAAATTCTTCGTGAGTAATCATCAATAAAAGTAAGCAGACACTATGATCCACCTTTTGATGGAATAGAGGATGAACCTCAAAGATCACAATGAATATAATTTGTAATAATTTTAATACTGTGAAAACTAGCATTAAATTGAACTTCATAATGCTTTTCAAATGCACAGTGTTAATAAAATTCAAGTTTTCATATCTTCTTATAACACAACAAATCATGTTTACTTAAATAGACATTAAATTTTCACTCATATGACCTAAACACGTGCTACAAATAAGTGATGTCTGAGTCTGGATTTTCTGAAATAGATAATATAGCTGCACCTGTTACTTTACTACCTTGAAAGAAAAAAAGAAAAAAAGAAAAAAAGAAAAAAAACCATGGAGCCCTTGTTGATTTTAATGACTCCACCTTCACCTGTAAACCAAAAATCTAAAATATCAAGAGTGTTCAAAGAAATAAGATTTTTCTTCAAATTTGGGATGTATCGAACATTAGACAATGTCATGATAATCCCATCAAATATCTTAATTTTCACTAAACCAACTCCAGCAATTCTATAGACCATATTATTCTCCATCTTAATTCTCGCTATAGAGTTGATACTGCTCAAGTGACCAAATTAAAGAAGTATTTTTTTAAATAGATTCAAACTACATCGCTCAAAATAGGGGATATACATCCCAAGAATAAAGGAAACAAGAGTAAGCCTAAAAAATGAGAGTATGAAAGCTCATATGCAGCACGCAATACAAAAATAATGAGCAATTTGGGCTATTTTTATTTCTCGTCGACGCCGTTGCTTCTCGCCACGCCACTGCTACTCACCGACGCCTCTGCTTCTCGCCGACCCCTGTGCTTCTCTGTAACTCTCGCTTTCTCTCTCTCTCTCTCTCTCACACACACACACACACACATTTCCTTGCCTTTTCATTTCTTACATATTCGTGTGAAGTTTCAGAATACGAACATTAATGGAGTTTTAGGTTTTCAATTTCTCTTCTCTCCGATCTCTGATATAAAAAAATCTCTAGTCAAAACACATGAATCATTTTGTATGAGTTTCGTTTAGTACTAATAATATTTATGGTAAAATTAACCTGAGTTTTGGATCACTTGTTTGAAATTACACATGGCATCTTCAGCATTTGGTTTGCTTTTTTACTCATATAAGCTATATGAGATCTCTTTCAGTTCCAAAAGGACAATGATAATTTCCAAAAGGACAATGATAATGGTGTATTTATTTTGTTTTGCTATTGGATCTTTTCAGTGTGTGCTGCAGAAATTGTTGCTACTTATCTTGTGTTATATGCAAAGTGCAGGACTGTTTTAAGTACCTCGTGAATTAATTTCAAGGTATTAGATCAACACGTTTGTTTGATCTAATACCTTTAAACATCTAAATGAATACAGATTCACTTTAGAGTTTCTTTTGAATATCACAGGCATCAATCACATACATATTTGATTATCATGGCCAAAGGGAACTTTTGTTCTGAATAATGACTATTGATTATCGTGGTTTAAAGAATTTGCAAAGTCTGCTATTGTCCTATTTGAGTTTCAGCTTTAGGTGCTAAAAAGTAAATTTTGATTTGCAGAGAGGCACTGTGATCATACTTATCTTAGTATGTTTGGCTATTTTATACTTCTTTGTGCAATCCATACTTATCTTAGTATGTTTGTTTCTTACCCTGTCTTAGTCTGAAAATTGGTTAAGTGTAATTACTAATTACAGGTTCAAATAGAAGGGGCAATTTAGTGAAACAAAGCTAGGAAATTTGCTTTGGAAGAATAGTGTTTAGCCTTGAACAAATACCTAAAAGGTTAGTAGGTTTGAATTTTATGTTTTGCAGTAAAGAGATATATCTCTTTTGTGATATTGTGAAAACAACTGTCTAGCTAGCTATATAGACTATTTTGCTCTTACATTCTTCAAAACATGCGAAGGCAGTAGCATTGAGAAGATTATGATAACCCTCCATACACACACAAGAGTATGTCAAAATTGATGTCTTGTTGCAGAAACCACCTCCACAGTCAATCCAGTAGCAAGCTATACGATCAAAACAACAAAATTAATCCATTATCCATCAATTATCATTATCAATAACAGTAGAATAATGTCTATATAACAACAATATTATTTAAGGTCAAAACTATAGTGCATTACGATCAAAGATGGATTCAATAGCTTTGTGTTCTTTCCCTTGAACGGGTGAGGGGGGTTTTGCGCAGGAGTAATTAAGGGTACCTGAAAAAAATCCCAAGCTAATTAGCATCAGCCAAAACAGAGAGAAAACAGAGACAGAGATAGAGATACTGTGATGTGATTATTGTGCATGCGCATAAGTTGATAAAATTGATCAGAGTGCATGGTAGAGTGATGAGTTATATTAGTTTGATAAATTGGTATTAAATATAAACTTTGAGTATGCATGAACTACTAAATTTATTTCATTAGAAGGAAATAATTAATGCTTAACGAAAAATCTGATAAAATTGATCAGAGTGCATGCTAGTAATATTGAATATAACTCCACAATTGGAAGCTCACAAGAATTAAGTTGCCAACAAGTTTCATTATTTTTCCTTTTTCGGTTTTTCTTTTTCTTTATTTTTTCTTGTTTTTTTCTTCAGAGAATATTAATTTACTGGCAAAAGAAGGATTGTAATTTACTTCATTTTCATTCAGAAAAAATATTAGCTAGGAGCAACTATTATTTAGCAGCATTCATATATATGATTAGTCTATATGGTTTGTCTCAAAATGAAATTGCTCTCTGTTTTTTAATCTAACTTTAGTCCCCATGATTGTAAGATTGATTATGTTGATCTCTTTGTAAAAACTGCATTAAAAATTGTAAGAGATATCACATCAAAGCATCCTAAGAGGAAGTTCGATCTCGATTTTCTGATGTACTTAAAAATTAAATCATGTAACAATTACTAAAACCAGGAAAAAAATGAAGAAGATTAATGGGGATCGAGATATTGTTAGTTTCTTACCAAGATAGAAAGCCAGTAGAATTTTCCTACTATTGTGGCTATTAATGTTGCCTATTTTGTCTTTAAATTTTGTAGATGCAAAACTTGATAAAGATGACTTGAAGAACGTTGGTTGGATTTTGTCCAACTTTTTAGCTGATATTTCTAAATAAATGGTCAGTTTCTTGTTACTCTCTATCTTTTTGGTGAATTCATTTCCTTTTTCTTTTTTTTGATTGGTTCTGACCATATGAAATAGTTGCCAATTTGTAGGTATTAGATAGGTTTGAAAAATTGATAATTTCCTGTTTTAGATAAGTACATGATTATAATTAAAGTGCCAGGACTGATTACATGCACTGATCAATGCCCTCGTGCACATTCAAAAAGAAAGACAACCACTGCTGCATTCTTAATTTAATTAGCAGAATAATAATAATTAATAATAATAATTTAAAAGCAAAGTTAACCTTGAGAAAGAGAGCCTGTTGAGCATGTTTCTGCTATGCTCTTGGGCCTGACCAGGAATGAAAATTGGAATGCCTCCTCCTCTTCGATAGCAAGCTGGCAACTTACTATGCTTCTGGAACTGAGTCATAATATTAGCAAGCATACGCCATTCATGCATAATTAACACTGGAAGAGAAAAGGAAGAAATGGAGTAAATTAAATGGGATTGTTGGAGGAGGGATAGAGAAAGAAATTTTACGAGAAATCATAATTAACAACAATATAGGTAGATTGGAACCTAACACATATACTAGAGATCGTCTTTGACAATTATGGTAAAAGAAATCTTCTGAATTTGAGTATCTCAAGTAGGAGAGAGAGTCAAATATAGAAACTGAATTAATCATACATTACTTTTAATTGTTTGGGTGACTTTTTCAAATGTCTTTAAATGTTCAATAAATATTATTTGGGCAAGCAGAAAGCAGGTGGCACAGGTTTGACCAAAAACACATAATCATGCCCATATAAAATATCTTAAGAAATCTCAACAACCCCGGCCACATACTTCCAAGTTTTATTTTTCCAAACCAAAATGTCCTACCATTTTACCAACTCTTACAAAGACATGCAATATATATGGGCGTGAACTATTAATGTTCCATTTCTTTGGTTCTTGGGGTCTTGGCTTTGAGGTAACAACGACTTCTCTTTCCTCTATCTATTGAAGGAATATTTAAAACAGTTAAGAGTCATTGCATAAATTTAAGCATATGTCAATGGAGAAGGCGACGAAATCTTAGTGTTTGTTGAGCATATGTTAACAGTTTGAGGATGCTCTGTTTTCAAGTTGAAAATAAGCTAATTAAATAGGGAGAGTATGTAGGTATGAATAGAGGCATGCATGCATCAGATAATGAGGATGCTCTCTTTCCACTTCGCTTGTTTTTCTGCAATCAGATTTTTGGATTCTGATTGGTGTTGGTGGCATATGAATTAGGCAATTGCTTTGGCATAGAAGTTTTTTAGGAATTCTACAGATTTTGATCTGGATATACGCCAAATAATTAATATAACTCAAAATGGAGAACCTAATTGATATTTTTGAAGTATAGATCTAGATTGATCCAAGTTAAGAACTTTTATTTTTGAATTATTTTTGCTGCTTATTTTGGATTTCTTTGAATAATTGGTTTATGTTTGGAAGAGAGGAAAAGATTGGTTTATATTTTTGAAGTATATATATAGCTAGTTAGTCTCATCGACCATTAACTTGGGGCTTGGGTCTGGATATATATATATATATATATATCTTTAATTGTTAGTGTTTCTCCATCGATGATCTGTATCTACACGAAGAAGCAGCTGCATAAGTTATATATGACATAGCTAGACACAAAAATCCCTGCAAATAAAATACTCCTAATTTCTGTTTTGTTTACCAACTAATATTTTTTATTTTTTACAGCTGACTGATCTTATTTTTTACAAAGATTTGATGAAGAGACTCCAGATTTTTACTGTGCAGCATGTTGAAAGGCTGGACAATGAAGCTGCCATCGACTAGTTAGACATGCTTGATATGTTGATGATATATGTTATTTTGTGAGAATTCTTTTTCAGATTGTATTTCACAGATCATTTGATCTGATAAATAATTGTAATGTTTGATTTTTGTTATAATGAAGGATATTTTGCAAACATTCTATCGCCACCAATTAAAAAACTGATAACTTGTAATGTTATATTATAAAATTATTTTTTAAAATAAATAAATGTGATAGATTACATAAAATCACATTAATTAAAATACTACTATTTTATTCTTAATATGCATTTTAAGTCTATTTTATTTGTGGCGAACATTTTTTTACATTTGTGGCAACGTTTTTTCACATTTCAGCTATTAGTTTTTGTGGCAACATTTCCGCTAAACTAATCAACGAAATGAATTGGAACTTTAGATGAATTAGAGCTTTAGCGGCGACAATTGGTCGCCGCAAATGTGAAAAAAATTTGCCACAAAAACTAATAAGATAAATGAATTAGAGCTTTAACTGTGACAAATTGTCGCCACAAAAACTTTTTTTGACAATATAAATAGTAGCCGGAAAAGCCATTTCTTGGCTGTCTAATAGCGGCTAAATGGTGGCCAAATGATATGGCCGGAAATAATTATTTCCGGTGATTTTCTACTATTTTTGGCGATTTTTACTCGTTGGAAATAGATTAATTTCCTGTAATGACGAGTGAGAATAAGGTTATGCAGTTATACTCCTAGAAGCCCTTTCCCTCGCGCTAGTAACATATTCATTTTGGCGTCGAAAGACATGTTCCGGTCACTCCGACCCATCGAGCAGTGGAACACAAGGACAACGTACGAGAAGGCTGGCGAGGTGAACACATTATCAACAAATATCATTAATATATACGACCTCATGATACACCGAGAGACAATTTACTGTACAGTCAACAGTGAAGCAAGCTCATGATGAAAAGGCTAGCTGTGAAATTATTGATTTCGTTCTGGGGAAAAATCAAACCTGCGAATGATTTTTTTGTTCTTTCTTTCAAGTGATGAAAATAAATCTCTCCTCGCCGGTTAACACAATCAATAGCAACGGAGAAAATCTCTGCGCATTCGAATGCATTTCTAGCTTGTTTATACCTAATAACTTAATAATGCCTTTAAATGTAAAATTTTTATTTTCATTTAAATTTAGCACAATATGATTAAAAATTTAAAATCTTTCTTGTCGAGAAGGGTCTTTAACAACTTGTCAGTAAATAAATAATTGAATATATATATTTGAAAATATTTAGACATAAAAAAATTATATAAAAGTAAATTTAAAAATTAATATATTTTGATATAATACGTCATATTTTAAAATTAATTTTATTATAAATTAGATTTAATAAATTCTATAAAATTATATAAGTTTAAAAATTTATTTTATATAATTCTTTATATATTTAATAAATATATATATACATTAAAAAAAATAGATATTTATAATTAATTATTTGCAACGAAAAAATTCACTATTTATGTTAAAAATAAAGTCATTTTAATTAAAATTAATTATTTTATTTAAAATAATTAATCATAAATAAATAAATTTTTTTAATATTAATGAAGTAAATGATGAAGGGTGTACGTAGTCTACCTGCTGCCATTAATGTTGTAGCCAGTAGATAAATATTCCTGAATCCTGAGTACCAGCAATAAATCGCAGCAATAATCAGTAAAATCCTCTCGCACGTGAATGCCAATATTTATAGCATGCAGCTAATGTTTGTTGGGAACTTGGAACACTTGGCAGAGTAGTGGCCCAAAGCAAAAGAATGGAGGCTCAGTTATTTTTAAAAGGTATTGTCGGTCATGTTACTGTACTACTCCTACTCAAAATAATAAATAATATATATATATATATTATAATAACATGAACATCGATTAGAGGAACGATTATTATCTCCTGTTTTACTATTAAAATTATATGAATGATCTCATTATTATTATTTTAAATTTCACATAATGTCTTATATAATAATTTTAAGATCTATAAATATAGATTTCAGTTATTATAAAATTAATAAGAAAATATATAGAACGAAAAATATTTTAATTCTTAAAAATTTTTAAGAATTTATTTTATATTTCTCTTTTGTAATAATAATAGTTTGATTTTTAGTTTAATAATATATATATATATTTTTTTCTAAACAAATTCTTGGATATATATTATATACTGAAAAGGAAACAGTGTTTAAATATTAAATGAATTAAATAATGTGGGTGCCCAGAATAAATATGAGATCATCATGCAGAAGGTAAGTGTGGGTAGTGATGTGTCTGTCACACACAACCCACAGGGGACAAGAGCAATGATATTTTTACTGCTCTTGTATTTTTTTTTTTTGTTTTTTAATTTTCTGAAGGAAAAAGGTTCCCTCCAAACGCTAATCTATGCCATGAATCTCGCGTCCTGCTTGCCTTCTAGGGTTCTTAATTGCAACGAGTTTCCCATCGTCAATATACATTCACTGTGTATGTAACCATGGATCTTGCTAGCTAGGTTTTTTTTTTTTTAATTAATTGTACGTTCGAATAATATATATATCTTAATTTATTAATGAGTTTGGTCCCTGTTTTCAATTTGATAAATAATATATATATAACTTCTTGTAAAAACACTAACATTTGACTAATCAAAATTTTCTTTTAAAATTTGATAAAAATTACAAATTTGACAGAAATGTAATATCTAAAAAAATCATATATTAGACTCATAAAAAATTTTCATTATATTTGAAAAATAATTATTAAAAAAATAAATTAAAAGTATTTGAATTTTATTCTCTCAACTTTCTTTTTCTCATTTTCTATCAAATATGAGAAAACCTATTTTATAGATCCAATGTAAGAATTTTTCAAGTGTTGTATTTTCAATAAATTTATATTTTTCATAAAATTTTAAAAGAAAATTTTAATAAATCCAATTGTAATACTCTAAGTCCTGTTTAGATTTAAAATTTATTCCATCTCACTTTAATATAATAAAAAATTTAACTTTTTCAAATTTTAAAAAAATAATATTATCAAAAAATATTATCTTAATAATATTTTATTCAATTTTTAATACTCATATTAATTAATTCTATCTTAACTCACTATCTAAAATATTCTTCAATTTTGTCCATGCAACGTTACAGATGGGACAGCTTAATCTAAAATATTATTTCAACTACATGCATGATGAGGCGGCCATGAAAGGCCAATTTAACTGGCTAGCTAGCTAGTTTCGACCCTATATATGGCAATATGCCCACCAATTTTTCATTTTCTTGTTTTCACTTAAATATTCTGTGTACGTATTTGTCTTTTCTCCGATCAGTTATTGAGAAAATTATATTTAATTAAAATATATATATATATTTATTAGTCATAACACACAATATTTTACATTATTGATATGATAATATTTTATTTACAAAAAAAGAAAGTAATTTTAAACGTCTCATACTAATTACTAAATGATGTCCTATATGCATGTTAGTATTATATATGAAAATTTGGTCCCCCGTACGGACTTACTAATAAAAAGTTTTGTTATTTATTTTTACAAATTTGCAGGCACACGTGAATATATATATAATATGAGTAAGGAAGGGTATATATCCAATCGTTTTTATAATTTTTTATATAATTATATTTTATTTTAAATTAAGAGTACTTTTATAATTAAACATATTATAAGATTATATAAAATATTAGAAAAATAGTTAAATGTACATCATTTATATATATAATTATTGTGTAATGTGGAAACAAAAAACCTTGAGTGGCGGCGCTCCATTAATTCACATTAAACGATATTATTCGATCACGTAATTCACATTTTTTAAGGAGCGGCGCTCCATTAATTGTGCTGCGAGTGTAAAACTAGCTCTTTATTTATTTTATTTTTATTTTTTATACTTTTAAAATATTTTTTAAAAATAAAAAAATTATATCTATCTCTCTTATTTAAAATATCAAAATAAATTATTTAAATAAATAAACAAAATAATATTTCTCTTATTTAAGAGCACAAGAAAATGAGAGATGGTCATTATAGAGTGGGCATTGAAGTGGGCGGGGGATATATTATAAGAGAAATATTCTTTTATAGTTTTGAGTGTGAGGCTATTTTGCAGTGATAAATAATAAATAAAAATAATATATTTTAAAAATATATTATTATAATTTTAAAAACTTTTAAAACTAAATTTATATATATTATAATCTGTAAAATAAAAATTATACATAACATTACTCTAAAAAAAAAAAAAAAAAATCATAAATGTGGACAAGGAATTTGGTTGCACAACGTACATAAATATTCACATACCTCCAAACCAATCGATCTTTATCCACAAGTTGGAGGAAGGAAGGGAATGGGAAGTTGATTGATTGAACCCCACTTTTTAATAGTGCAATTAAAGTGCCTGCTTTGAAACGGGTCCCACTCACGAAATAATAAATATATTTGTGGCTATACTTGTCTTTTTAATTTCTTATTGGACTACACAAAAGAACCTTCAGTCACCTCCCCCACCAATGCAGATATCTTTGAATCACCTGGATGGTGACCTCAGTAATACTGTGCATGGCTGTATTATCGAAATATCATCATCATCCTCATCCTCATCATCTACATCTCAGTAACCCTTTACCCTCCCTCATCTCTTCCTAAATGCATTTGTTCTCTACAATTATTTACTCTATTAATTAAAATAAATTAAAATTAAAGTCTCTTACAGATGAAATCAAATCTTATTATATCAACAATCGTGCGACAGGTATATCATTCATACTGACTTAGAAGTATAGTTTTTTTTAAATATCAAATTAGGCCTTATTTAAATTGAAAAATTATTTTAATTTATCTCATTTTATTATTATAAGTTTTTCAAATTTATAAATAAAATATAATAAACAATTTAATTTTTTCAATCTCAAAAAAATTATAATATTAAAAAATAATACATTAACAATATTTTATTCAATTTTCAAATCTCATTTAAAACAAGCCATCTCATCCATAATTTGAAATACCATTTTGTATCAATCAATACGGCCATATTTATATGTTGTACTGGCCGATTAGTCGGTATATATCAGGCCACTAACGTTTTGAAATATTTCAATTCAATGCCTCAACCAAAACGATTACTGAAAGGGTATTCAAAATATTGATCTCATTTTACTATCTAAATGAGAGTAATATTTCCTTGCATGAATATTAACCCCGATTAATTCTATACCCTTATTTACATTATTAATAATTGATTTTTTTAATTCTCTTGTTAAGGCATATATATATATTATAATTAAATTCTAGCTCTACCCTTATAATCTACATTATTAATAAAGAATTTAAAATTAAAATCTCTTACAGATAAAAGCAATAATCTTATAATATCAGTAATCGTGTAATATATATTATAATGTCGTTCATACAGACTTATAAATATAGTTTTTATGTATCGAATTAATCTTTCCTTGCATGTATAAACTATGATCTGGCAAAGTCTGGTAGTTGAACTAGCTATATAGCTAGCGTTGCGTGAACCAGCGGCATCAATAATCCAGGTTACCATACGACATGCAATATTGCTGTCACATTAAAAATATTTAATTAATCAAATCATCAGAAAGAATACAAAAGCCATAAAGTAAAGAGAAATGCATCCCCCACCATATTATACGAAGGGACATGACATTTTACTCTTGTTCCTTTAATGGGACCATCATGCATGACTCGTGTTTAATGGAGGCCGTGGATCCATCAAATAGATATGCAGCATGCAGTCATGTCCCTGTCGTTAGATATACTAACATCTGATCATCATCATCATCATCATCATCATCATCTCTCAGTTCTCACGCATATCCATAAAAAAACATAAAATTTTCATCTAATTGGATCGAATACATACATATAAAAAACAACAGTTTCGAGGAAACCATGAGGACGTTGTTTTATTTATAGAATTATTAGTGTGGTGTTGGGGGGGGGGGGGGGGGGGGAAGGAGGGGGGGAAATCAATCCCATGATTAGGTTAATCAAAGTCTCTTTCCTTTAAATTAGAAAACACCCTGATGAGTTTATTCCTCGCTTTGTCGACCCTTTCCTTTTTCTATATCGCCCTATGCGCGCGCATCATTTGAGCACTCAGCACGCCCCATGTGCAATATGCAAAACCCGCCAGCTTATAACCTGCAGAGGGATATAATATATGCATCATTCTATTGGCACATCAAGCGCCACGGGCATTGGAATCTTAAGAAATCGAATCATTCCCTTTGTCTCCGTTCTTAAAACTTTGGGAATTTTAAGGGTACTGTCTTTACATGATGGAAATTTTTGTTTTTTTTTTTTGTTTTCTCTTTTGTATAGGGTTATTATATATTAATTATCTCTAATAAAAAGAGCATTCATGACAGATTATTTATAATAAAAATAATGAAAAATAATTATTTTATTAAAAAATAATTAATCATGAATAATTAATTTTCTTATAATGAGCTAGCTTGGAGCTGCTTAATTTATTAATTTATCTGTCCATATAGTAATTAAGCAGTTTGTGTTTTCTTAATTATTAGACTATTTATGAGGTATCAATAATATATAGCACTAATTATAACTTTTGAAATTAATAACCTAACATTTGAAAAGTACTTAATCGTGATAAAAATAACCAATTCTTGTTTGGTACTGAAACTACGCTAACCAAATATATATATATATATATATTTATGGTGAGTTATTTCCTATAGGAATATTGGACTTATTTAATAGAAAATGATCATTTCGTAATAAATAACTAATAATAAATAAATAAATAATTTTCTTTGAGGTCATATGTGCGTGGATGAAATCAATTGGATAAAATGAAAACCTATGAAATATATCATCATGAAAGACATGATCTTGATCTATCGATATTAATATATACGCATGATATATCTGCTGACATTGGTACGTGGTAATTAGTAATGGCAGACACTCTTCTTGCATATATGTATTTAGTGGTGTGAAGAGGGATCAGTTACTCGATTATGGGTTTGTGAAGTCGTATCATGACTTAAGAGTTGGTTGTGTCTTGTCTCCTTTACTTAGTTTTGATGGCGTACGATACGACGTTCATGTGTTTCTTTGATCAGATCATATATTCCCTAGCTATCTATTAATTTACGTGTCATCTTCTTCTTCATTCATTCTAACTCATGTTTTGCGTCCCGTATATATATATATATATATGCAGATAGAGAAAGATTACCAATTATGCGCGCGTATAATATATATATATATATCGATTTTATTTTATTTTTGATAATTAGTAATTAGTACAACATGTAGAATGTTAAAAAAAAATAAAAAAACTAGTTTGAATTTAATTTCAAAATATTTTGTAATGATACGATGTTAAATCGATCAAAAAAAATGAAGAAAATATTTATAGGGTTATAGTATATCATATATATAATTTACGTACATGATCCTCTCATGACTTATATATGGTGCAGGCCCCAGGGCATTTATAAAGTAGCTAGCGAGGAATCTTACGCAGAAGGCCGCCCCTGTATATACATCATACATGTGCTAGCTTTTAGTCGTGAGGTTTTAATATCATTTAAAGAATACTGGTGGAAGAAATATATGAAAAGTAAAACCCAGCTTGCATGTAGCATATAATTAATACAAGCTGTTTGATTGAATGTGGCTTGGTTATTAATTATATAGTACATATTAATAATCGATGTATTTATATTATACATAGAATGATGCCATGCACATTTTAATTTTAATTTAATTTGGTTGCAAATATTAATTATCATTATTAATTCATCAATGATGAATGGCAGGCAGTTTGCATGGGGCCTTTAGCTGCTAGCCAACGTAAGGTTAAAGGAACAGAAGTAGAAAATTAATGAGCCCAACTTAGTAGGAGTGTTCATCCAAATTCCGGATTCTCAAATTCAGAATTCGGATTTAAAATTTTCTTCAATGTTTTTAAAAATTAAAATTAAAATATTAAAAAATATATTAAAATTTCAAACCGGGCCGAGTACAACTCGACCCGGATGAACAGGCCTACAACTTAGTAGAATATATATATATATATATATATTTGTGCTGATTTGCAGTCAGAACAAATTCATTGCACGCAGTGTTCTGCAAAAAATATAATAATAATAATAAAATAAACAAATAAATAATAATAAAAAATAGGCTAGAGCCAGTCCGTATGCAGTCCGTACAAAAGATGATCAGGATTCAGGTCAGCAGGAAAATGGGGGCAGTGGCCAACCGGAGGAATCCATTATAGCCACTCAATCCATTCATAAGATTAATGAAAAAAAGAAAATTATTTTTTTAAAGAGAAAATAAAAGGAAAATGAAAACAAGCATATGATCAACAAAAATCGAAACCCCACATTCTGGTCAGAGCTGGAGGTTGTTGGGTCGACAAAAGCTGTACAAATTCACATGCTTTGGCTTTGCTTAATTTCCTTTGTAAGTTCTCAGCTCTTTCCCTAGCTCCTTTTTTTTTTTTTCAAGTTAAATATATTAAATAAATTAATAAATTATAAGATATAAACTTAAGTAACATAAAAATTTCTACAAACTTTCTAAAAAATTAATATACAATACAATATAATACAAAAAAAAGTATAAATAAATGACTCCCAAAAAGAAGGATAAATCAAAAATATATAAATGACTCTCATCCAATTTTTAATAAAGAGAGAGACTATTTGATGATGATTTTAGATTGCAGTTGAAAGCTGCAACGGTGGGATGTATGATGCACCATATTCGTTTAGGCTAACTATGGAGTAACGGCTTTACTTTTGTTATCTTGTAGATCGGCAAATGAAGTTGAAAAAGTAGCGCGTGATGGTCAGAAAACTCTAGTAATCAATAAATTGGCAAGAGTAGGCTCAAAAAAATAAGGGATAAAATTAAATATAATGGAACTAAAAAAGACAGTAAAAATGGAAAGGAAATGAAAGAGATGTCAAGAGGGCGAGGAGGTTGGAGTCAGAGCTTCGAGCCCCCTTCGTCTAAAAAAGAGAAGAAAATTTTTAAGAGGGGTAGCCGAAAATCACACTGCAAAGAGAATAATTAGAGAGAGGAAGGGCCACTAGCTGCTGCTTGCGTCCCTTTCCCATTTTTCTACTAATTTTCACTTGTTAGTTTTCTTTCTTCCCATTCTTTTGATCAGCACTATACATTCTAAGTTAAAAAAGAAAATGGAAATGCTCCAGAAAATAATAGCCTAAGTTGTATATGGTCAATATCTCACTTGGGCATATAAAACCCACTGGTCTTTACATCTTATAGTCAAAATTGGGTTAAGATATTCATAAGTTATTATTTAAAATTGAAGATCTCAAATAAAATAAAAAATACATATATAAAGTGGACGTTTACAGCTATTTATTATTCATTTAATACTACTTGATCAGAAACATATATATATATATATATAAGAGCAATAATATATATATATCTTGTAGGGTTTACTTTAATTATATATTTTTCTCGCACTTTAGATCCTCAATTTTGTATAAGAACCTTACAGCATTTCACAACGGTTTTTCTAACATATATATTTTTGTAAAATTAAAAAAAAAATTGCTCAAAAGTCCATTATAAGAAATTTTTTATTTCATCTTTATTATAAATTTTGCTACAATAATTTCTCTAGATGTAGAGGATACTGTTTACAACTCTAAGATATTTTAAATTAATTTCTCTCTTCTAAGTTTCTTTTTCCATTATTTAGAAGTTATTAAAAGATGTGAAACTATTATTGATAGTTACGAAAGATATTTGAAATAAATAAAAAATATTAAAAAATATAATATTTAAATGATATTAAAAAATATATATATATAAATTGATGTATGATATATTATAAAAATCAGTATGTAAAATAAAAAAAGTAAATTTTAGTAATATATTTTAAAAAATAAGGTAAAAAAACCATTGAAAATGCTCTTAAAGGTTATCTTTTTCGCTAAACTCCTTTTGTAAGCTAAGTTCGTGCTTTTATTTGTTTATTTATTATCGTTAGTTTGCATTTTTTTCAGATCTATGGAGAACATTAGCCATCTTACTCAAAAAATAATAAGACATTGTTTGTTTTTACAAATACTCTCATTTCATTTTATTTAATTATTATAATTTTTTCAAAATTTTATTTTTTTAAAATTTTAAAACAAAAATAATATTAAAAAATATATTCTAATAATTTTTTATTCAACTTTCAATTTTTATCTTAACTCATTTCATCTCATTTTTAAAAACCGAAACCAATAGCAACAAATGGAGAGTTGCATTGATGGCAGTATACACAACATATACAACAGTTTTAGTTCTCAAAGTTCATTAATAATAGCAATAGATAAAAAGAAAGTTCAGAGATTTCGTTCGCCTGGTAATTAGGTATTTTTGCCTTAAGAATGAATGTTATTTATGGTCATGGCAATGCGCTGATGATGTGGAGGTTCACATGCAACATAATCTCATTTCATTTGGATATTGAGCTAAAGTGAATTTTTTTTAAGAATAATAGTAAAATAAGATGGTAGAGTGAATTTTGTGAGACCCACCTAAAATACGTTTAGATATATTTAGATGTTAAGATGAATTTATATAAAAAGTTGAAAAAGTATGTGGATCGTGCATGTAAAAAAGTGTTGAGTTGAAATAGATTACAGGTTCCACACGTTAAGAGATTTTGAGTTGAGATGAGTTTAATAAATTGAGAGTTGTGTATTTAAGTGTTAAACTAAATTTAAAATTAGACTAAATTAAATTAATCTCAATTGAATCCAAATTCTAAATGGGGCCACTAATTGTCCTCTAGTACTACATGTCCACTTATGAATGATTGAAGGCAGGAAACATGCATTAATACTAAGTTGGTTAATTAATAAGTTATCTAAAAAATCAAGTGATGATCCCGTTTATCTACATGCCTGTAAAATTTAATAATTTGCCGTTTATTGACACATCAAACAATAGCATCGTGCACTAATTTTAAAAAAATTGAATAAATATAAAATTTATATAAAAAAATAATGTTTAATACAAATTCCCTTCTTTCAACTTATTACTATATCTACTATATCTAGTATTACTTTATCTCGATTGTTTGGTTGGCAGAAAAAGGAAAATAGACGAGGTAGGGTTGGGCAGTCCTACAGCATTATGGATGCTCAAAATCAGGATCTTCTTGTTGTACTCCTGATTAAATATTGTCATGCACCATGATTTCTGCGTAAAATCATAGGGTAGTTGATCATCACCATATTTTTATTATTATTATTTTTTTTTAAAGAGAAATTAGGGATAAACAATTAAAATAATGATATTAAAGTTGAGTTGCTGTGTAATGATGCTGTAAGCTGGAGGAATCATCGAACTTGTGACATGTGAAGATTTCCTGCTTTTGCGGCCAGTGGCTTTTCTAGCGTGTATATAAAAATTCTTCCTCCTTTTTTTCCCAATTCTTTAACCTTTATTGTGGGTCAAGAATCAAATACAATTTTCTAAGGATATATTAAAGGTTGAGTGGGTTGTTTTTGTTTTCTAGTTTCTCTTTTTGGGTGGTGGGGTAAGGTTTCTAAATCGGATATGAGAAATGAAAAAATGCCAAAATCTCTCTAAGATTTTTTCAAATACAAAAAAAAAAATCTATATTTTTATTTTTTTAATTAATAATTAAGAAAATATTTATTAATAATGTTGAGAAGTTTTTTCTTTTTTAAAAATTACTTAAAACTATTAAAAAAGAAATAAGAAAAAAGAAAATTCAAGAGAAAAAAAATTACGCTTGTGTAAAAGATTGAGAGAGACAGAGAGTTTCTCGAGTGATCTAGCAGTACTCATGAGAAATTGGAATTCATTGCGCCATTTTTTGGCATTCAAGATAAGATTGCTTGGTTGATTTCAAAATTCTTACTTTTTTTAATATTTGTAAGTAGTCTATAGATTAAATTTTCACGTGTTATAACAGTAAAAAAAAAAGGAAAATTATCTTAAATATGAGTTGAGATTATGGTTAGCAGCTATTCAATTAACTTCTTTTTTAAATTGAGAAATTTGAAGTAAGATTGAGTGATGGATAATTAAGAGAACCACTTATAAATTGAAGGTTTTGCTTGCTTAATATGAATGCTTATTAATATGCAGTGAAGGGAATACAAAAGCCCTTATAGAGATAGAGGCAAGCAATATATATGTGAGTACTACACAAGTCTTGTACGAAATGACACTTGTCTATAAAGCATAGCAACCTTATCTTGCTTGCTTTGATGAAACTTCTAACATTAGATGCAATACTGAAATAATGCCGCAAAATGTTCGAATATATCAATAAAAAAAAATATTTAAGTTACATTTAGATAGTGAGATGATGTTAAATATTTTATAAATAATAATAAAAAAAAGTAAAAAAAGTAATGATAAATTATTAAATAATAGTGAATAATAATAATAAAAAATATAAGAAAAAAAATAATAAAATAATTAATAATAATTAAGTATTCTCCAAATATTCTATTATTCCAACGAAACCTTATTTAAGTCAAAAAGATTTATGTGACTACTCTTCTGGATTTAGATATTGTTCGCTTGAAAAAAATTAGAAAATTAAAATATAGAATAATAATATAATATTTGTAATGAAAAGAGAGTAGAGGGACGGCTGTTGCCTCTTGTTCTACCATCAAAATTACGTAAATGACCATATCACTATTATTTTAAATCTTGCATAGTGACTTGTATAGTAACTTGCATAGTAATTTCAAGACTTATAAATATGGGTTTCAATTGTTATGAAATTTATAAGAAAATATAGAGAGAGAAAAAAGTTTCAGTTCTTAAGAGTTCTTAAGAGTTTGTTATATATTTTTTTCTTGCAATAGTAGTTTCTTCTTTAGTTTTATAACACGTTATCAGTACGACGGTTTTACTAATTCTGAAGCTAGTGGTCTTATTTTTCTATAAGTTTTTTAATATATTATTTGTAGTCTTTGATATATTTTATTGATGATTATTATTTAAAATCTATGTGAATTTATAAATATATTTTCTGAGATACACATATTTATTTCATTATTTATATGTGTAGAAAATGGTAAATCTTACAAAATTAGAATTTGTTACTCTTGAAATATCTGGGAAAAATTATTTATCCTAGATACTTGATGCTGAAATCCATTTTGATGCGATGAACCTGGGTGAAACAATTAAACAAGGAAATCAAACGTCCTTGCAGGACTGTGCTAAAGTAATGATTTTCCTTCGCCACCATGCTTACAAAGAATTAAAAACTGAATATCTTACAATAAAATATCCCTATATTTTGTGGAACAGTTTAAAGGAGAGGTATGAACACCAGAAGACTGTCATCCTCGTAAGAGCTCGTTTTGAATAGTTGCACCTGAGGTTGCAAGATTATAAAAGTGTTAGTAAGTATAATTCCGTACTTTTTAAAATAAGCTCAGTACTAAAATTATGCGGTGAGAAAATCACCGATGATGATATGCTAGAGAAGACTTATACTACATTTCATGCATCAAATGTGCTCTTGCAGCAGCAGTATTTAGAGAGAAAGTTCAAGAAATATTCTAAACTTATATCATGTCTTCTAGTAGCTGAGCAGAACAATGAGTTCTTATTAAAAAACCACAAGTTACGTCTTACTGGCTCAATATCATTCTCTGAAGGGAATGGTAATAGGTTTGCATCATTCTCAAAAGTAAATGGTGCATTCTTTAGAAGAAATCAGGGGCATGGACGTGGTAGGAGAAATTATAGAAATATTGATCCTAGAAATGACCACAATAAAAAGGATAACAATAATATACCATATTACCAGAAGTAGTACAATTCAGAAATGGGTAAAAATTTTCAGAATAATTCTTCAAAGAGAAGTAAAAAGGTGTGCCATATATGTGGAATGACTGGACATTGGTCACGTACATGTCGTACGGCCAGACACTTAACTGATTTATATCAACCATCTATTAAAGGAAAGAATAAAATGCATGAAACAAATTTAGCAGAACCATTAAATGATTTATTAGATTCAATAGATGTAGATATTACTCATTTTGATGTCTCTGATTTCTTTAATCATCCTGAAGGTAGAATTGACCACTTAATTGGAGATGGAAGTGTTCCACTCAATTAATGTATTTTCTTTCTATTATCTGTAATAAAAAGTTTTGTATATTTTATAGAATCATGGATCACATTAATGAGCTTTTTATCTCTGAGTTGAATGATAAAAATATATATCTGGCCGACAATGCTACAACTCACACAATTCTCAAAGAAAATAAATATTTTAAAATCTAACACTAAGCAAAGCCTATGTCCATACCATATCAGATTCATCAGATTTAATTGAGGGCTCTGGAAGAGCTTATATGTGTTGCCTAATGACACCAAATTTTGTATTGATGATACTCTATTATCTTCACAATTCAGAAAAAATTTATTGAGTTTCAAAGATATACGTCGTAATGATTACCATATTGAAACGACCAATGAAGGCAGTAAAGAACATCTTCTTATTATTAAAACAATATTGGGCCAGAAGTTCATATTAGAAAAACTGTCTGCTCTATATTCTGGATTGTATTATACAAAAATGAAAACAATTGAATCATATGTGGTAATGCACTAGAAGTGCATTAACCCCAAAATATTTATGACTTGGCATGATCACCTTGGACATCCAAGATCTATAATGATGAGACGAATTATTGAAAATTCGCATGGGCATCCTTTAAAGAATCAAAAGATATTTCTATCCAATGAATTTCCGTACTCTACATGTTCTTAAGGTAAATTGATTACCAGACCATCTCCCTCAAAAATCATTTTTGAATTTCCATCCTTTTTACAAAGGATTCACGGAGATATATGTGGGCCTATTCATCCATCAAGTGGACTATTTAGATACTTTATAGTTTTGATTAATGTATCTAGTCGATGGTCACATGTTTGTCTGCTTTGCACTAGAAATATTGTATTTGTTAGACTTCTTGTTCAGATAATCAAACTACGAGCACAATTTCCTTAGTATCCAATTAAGATCATTCGATTGGATAATGCAGGTGAATTTTTATCTCAAACTTTTGATGATTATTGCATGTCAATAGAAATAGATGTTGAATATCTTGTTGCCCATACACACACACAAAACGGTTTAGCTGAATTTTTGATCAAAAGACTTCAGCTAATCGCTAGATTTTTATTTATGAAATCAAGACTACCTGTTTCTACTTGGGGACATGCTATACTTCATGCAGCATCTTTAATTCGCATTAGACCATCTGCATATCATAAATATTCTCCATTACAGCTTGCATTTGGTCAACAACAAAATATTTCTCATCTTCGTACTTTTGGATGTGCTGTATATGTTCCAATTGCACCTCCACAACGTACAAAAATGGGTCCTCAACATAAACTTGGGATATATATTGGTTTTGATTCTCCATCTATTATTAGATACCTTGAACCCCTTACATGGGATATGTTTAAAGCATGTTTTGAGGATTGTCATTTTGACGAATCCATTTTTCTATTAATGGGTAAAGAAAAGTCGATGTCTGAAGCACGACAAGATATTACTTGAGATAAGAAGACCCTGTCTCAATTTGATTATCCTAAAATAAATGTAAACTGGAAGTTTAGAGGATTATTTATTTACAAAATGTTGCAAATCAATTACCGAATGTATTTATTAACACTAAAGGTGTAGTAAAATGTTGTATTCCTGCTGTTAATGCTTCAGCAAGGATTGAAGTTCTTGAAGGACAATTGTCAAAACAGCAATAGGTGAGTTTAAGACAGGTCTGAAGCGTGGAAGACCTACTGGTACAAAAGATAAAATTTCCAGAAGGAAAAAAATACAAAATGAATATGGTGTTCCTGAAGAACCCATACCTACAATACAGGCTATAAATATATTTGATGCTTCTGAAAAGATCAAATCTTCTATTCCAGAACCTCCTGAAGAGAAAACTCCTGAAGAGTATAAATATCTTGAAAATGGACTTCTTGAAGAGGTGTTTCATAAAATATTTTTCCCTGAAGAGGAACAGGTACCTGAAAATAATGAGATCTCAATACATTTCATGAATACTGGAGAAATTCTGGATAGAAATAAAACTGTTGTCGACAACATATTTTCATATAAAATGGCCCTTGACATTACCAATAATAACGAAGAAAGTGAGCCAAGAACCGTCGAAAAATGTCGACGTAGAAATGATTAGCCAAAATGGAAAGCAACTATTGAAGCTGAATTAAATTCGCTAGCAAAGCGAGAAGTATTTGGACCTGTTGTCCAAACATCAAAGGGTGTAATGCCTGTTAGATATAAGTGGGTATTTATATGAAAACGTAATGAGGAAAATGAAATTGAGCGGTACAAAATACGGCTTGTAGCATAAGCGTTCCTGCAGAAACCCGGGATTGATTATGAAGAAACATATTCTCTCGTTATAGATGCAATCACAATTAAATTTTTGATTAGTCTGGTTGTTACAAAAGGATTAGAAATGCGGTTAATGGATGTGGTCACTGCATATTTACATAGATCTTTAAACCATGACATATATATGAAATCTCTGAAGGATATAAAATGCCTGAAGCATCTACAAGTACATCTAGAAATATGTACTTTATCAGACTACAAAGATTTTTATATGGGTTGAGGCAATCCGGACGCATGTGGTATAATCGCTTGAGCGAATATCTATTGAAAGAAGGATTTGAGAATAATCCCATTTGCCCATGTGTTTTTATGAAGAAATCAGAATCTGGATTTGTCATTATTGCGGTTTATGTTGATGATTTAAATATTGTTGGAACTTTTGAAGAGATCTCAAGAACTGCTACATATTTAAAGAATGAATTTGAAATGAAAGATTTTGGGAAAACAAAACTTTGTCTGGGCCTGCAGTTCGAGCACTTGCCAAATGAAATTTTTATTCATCAGTCCATGTATATTGAGAAAATCCTAAAGCATTTTTATATAGACAAAGCTCATCCCCTGAATACTCCAATGATTGTTCGAACACTTGATGTGAAGAATGATCCATTTCGTCCTTGTGATGACGATGAAGAAATTCTTGGTCCTGAAATACCATATCTCAGTGCAATTGGAACTTTGATGTATCTTGTAAATTGCACTCAACCAGATATTACATTTTCAGTTAATCTGTTTGCAAGATATAGTTTTGTACCAACTTGAAGGCATTGGAATGACATTAAATATGTCATTCGTTACCTTCATGGTACGGTTGATATGAAATTATTTTATCAATGTGGATTAAGTCCATAATTGATTGGGTATGCAGATGCAGGTTATCTTTCAGACCCACACAGAGGTAGATTTCAAATTGGATATTTATTTACTTATAGAGATACTGTCATATCATGGAGATCTGTTAAGCAGACACTATCTGCTACTTCTTCAAATCACTTAGATATCATTACTATTCATGAAGCAAGTCGAGAGTGTATTTGGCTGAGATGAGTAATTCAACATATCCAAGAAAAGTGTGGACTTCCCATGATCAATAATAGCCCAACAATTTTATATGAAGATAATACTGTTTGTATCACTCAAAATAGAGGATAATATATCAAAGGTGACAGAACTAAACATATTTCACCTAAATTCTTTTATACTCATGAACTTCAAGAGAAATGTGAAATTGATGTTAAGCAGATACAATCTAGTGATAATCTGACAGATTTATTTACAAAGGCATTACCAACTGCGACATTCAATAAGATTGTGCATAACATTGGAATGCGAAGACTCAAAGATCTATCATCATGCACTTTTCAGGGGAAGTAAATGTCATGAAAACTTGTGCTGATTGTACTCTTTTTCTTTCGCTGAGGTTTTGTCCCACTGGGTTTTCCTCTGCAAGGTTTTAATGAGGCAATTTTAAAGCACTTGTGAATATATATGAAGACTGTACTCTTTTTCTTTCGCCATTGGTTTTTCTTCCCACTAGATTTTTCCTTGGCAAGGTTTTAACGAGGCAGATTTTTTATGGGTGATTATTCAAGGGGGAGTGTAATGAAAGGAGAGTGGAAGGACGGCTGCCGTCCCCTATCCCACCACCAAAATTATGTAAATGACCCTACCACTATTTTTTTAAATATTGTATAGTGATTTGTATAGTAACTTGCATAATAATTTCAAAGCCTATAAATATAGATTTTAGTTGTTATAAAATTCTTAAAAAAATATAGAGAGAGAAAAAAATTTTAGTTCTTGAAAGTTTTTAAAAGTTTCTTATATATTTTTCTCTTGCAATAATAGTTTCTTATTTAGTTTTATAACAATATTATTAATAATACCATAGAAGTAATTTTGTCCAAAGTATGGTGAAGCCTAATTGACAAAAGTATGCTATGTTTAGAAGTTTAATAAAAATACCCTAGAAATAATACATCCAATTTTCCATTTTCGGTTTTATTGGCAGCAAGTCTAACTTTAATTAAAGTGATATATGATAATGATGATTCCCCCCATCCCAAAAAAACGTAAAAAAAAAAAAAAAAAATCCTAAACTCCAATTAATAAACCACGAGAGAATCATTAAGATATTTTCATGAAAATATATAATAATAAATATAAGAGATATGTGGTTTTGAGGGCCCAAACACACAATTTTAAGGGAAAAAAAAAAAGAAAAAAAAAAAGAAAACGCCATCATTCAAACAAACCACCAAATAATCCCCACGGGTCCACAGGCCACGGTCAAACATCAAATGCGTAGCCACGTCAGTCGGAGCGAAATTTCCTTCCACTTCACTCCCATTAAAATGTATAAATTATGGAGTAAGCAATGCCAATTTTATAACATTTCGTTATAAATAAAATTTTAAAATTATAATAATATTAAATTTTATTCAAAAATAAAAAGACGAATGTGCCAATGTTTTGTACCAGATGATATCATCGTTTTGGGTCTGGTCTATTCATGCGTCGATTTCAATTTCTTATGAAACACATTCTAAAAGTACTTTTATCTTTTCAACATACACTTAAGAAGAAGAAAGTTTTGGGACCGGTTGGGTCGAGCCTCTATGAAAACAGCTTGCCACTCTCAATTTAAGGCTGTGATAGGCACATCAAAGATCGTCAGAAGTTATCGTCGTAGGGATGAGATCGTCGGAATCCTCTGATCTCGATGACATGGGCGGTGTCGCCTACCGTCACCGACAGCGGCTCCGTCTGGACTGAGGCCAAAAGCTCTCTATTAAATCATCTTCATTTTATTTTTTTATTGTGTTTTTTATTATATTTTCTTCATTTTATTTTTTTATTGTGTTTTTTATTGTATTTTCTAAATTGTATTTTCTATTATATTTTTTTATTGTATTTTTATTAAATTTTTATTGTGTTTTTATAGGAAATAAAGGGGCAGGTTGCTTTTGATGTTGGGATAGCCTGACCGGTCCCCGCACCATCCTAATAAAAAATACATTTGGAGGAAATTTTTTAAAATAAATAAAATAAGAAAGTGACAAATTAATTTTTTTAAGATAATCTAATAAACTTTAACTAAAATATATTATATCAATAAAAAAAAATTCTATTTATATAAATTGACATCGATAACACATACTAAGTATTTTCATGACATAATTTGATTTAGAAGTGAGATAATTTACGAATTAGATCTTATGTATTTATCGACATAAAAATATACTTTACATTGGTCGTTAAGAAAATGAGATTGCTCATATTTTTGCTAGGCATGTTTATTTTATCATTGATATGTTATAATGGCGATGTTCATGTTTAGAATTTATTCAATCTAGACTTTTTATAGATGCTGCCATATAATTATCCTGTGATAGATTATGTACTAATTTTCTTAATAAATGAAGGTCTACTGTTATTTTTTTTTTGTTTAAAAAGAAAAAGAAAAAATGGATATAATTAAAAATCACAAATATAGATTTTTATAAAGAAAATGTCAATTATCATCAATTTATTCTCTAGTCAGTAAAACGGTAAGTTGGTGAAGTTTTTGAGGAGTAGAAAGTAATTTTAATTTAACCGCGCCTGATTGCTTCAGAGTGTTTCATATTCATGTCGGCCTGTTCACATAAAAAAGAAAGAAGAGCTGTCTTTGCTTAGCTTTGTTTTTGCGTTGCTTTTTGTTCGGTCTCTGATTTCTTCAGCGACAACTCAGGTTCCTTCCACCTTGAACTTCTCAAGCTCGGACCCCGAGAACCTATTATTCCCTTTCCCTTCCTTCCTTTCCTTTCCCTTTCCTTTTCATTTCTCAGCTTTCCATCAAAATTTTCACGGCCGGTGACTTATGCGGTCACCGCCACTTTGACACTCTCGGCACCGGTTGTTTCCAAAGGATTTCCGGTTCTTGAGACTGGGGAACTTGGATTCCGAGTTGGGATTGCTTTGGAATTGGAATCTCCTTGTGCTAATGTAATTGCTGATTCGAATCTTCAGTTGCAGAAATCTTTGATGTACAGGTTCTTTGGGATGGTAAAAAGTTCACTTTTGTGACGGTTCATTCTGAGAATTCAGAGTTATGATCACTCAGCTTTGAGATGTGGGCGTGGACTCTCAAATCTTTGAGCTTTTTTTGGGAGCTAAAGAGAAATAGCTGAAGAAGGTGGTTCAGTTTCTTTGCTGGCTTTTATTTGGCTGGCAAAGTTAGCTACTTTATTAATAGGGACGTGGATAGTAGTTCTTTGCGTTTTATAGGAGGGAGTTGGGGTTTGATTGCTTGGATTTAATGTGAATAGAGAGGCATTGTATCTGGCATCGAAGGTTCTTAGAGCCTTATTCGTAATTGGGGCGACGGACTTCAGCTAGGACTGTTTGAATTCTTTATATCTTAGTGGAACTGAGCAGGTGGTTGAACTTTTTCTTCAGAGTTCGGCAGTTTCTTCATATCTGTCAGCATGAAAGCTCCCTCAAATGGGTTTTTGCCAACTCCTCCAGAAGGTCTGCTTACGTGATTCCACTGCTAAAGTTTCAATTTTTAATTTTATTTTTGTAAATGTATATTTTATTTTCAGCTGTTTGTTTGAATTGTTCTCCATGAATTTTTTTGAAGTGTTTTTCACTCAGCGCTATTTTCTCTGCTTCTAAGGTGATAAAAATCAGATTCTATGCTGTAGAGTTATGGATTTTTTTCTATTTATAGATTCTTCTAGTGGAGATCTCTCGTGGCACGCGTGCAGCATTAAGATTTTTTTTTCCTTCTTTTTTATATAAGAGAGAGAGGTGGATTTCAGTTCTTTGTTTAATATTTCATGCGGTTTTGAGGGGCGATATCAAGTTGTGAAAAGCCTGTCCGGGAATTGTAGCTGATTTATGGGGGTTGGTGTAATGGGTCCATTTTCTTCCGTTTCTGCGGACTCGGGTAAATCAAAAAATATAACGAGAAGTTAGATTCAGTTGCTTTCTACTTCTGAATTCCATCTTTGTTAGTGTTTTTTTTTTCTTTGGGGGTAGGTGGTGCAGTGTTCTTAATGTTCTAAAACCTGAATTAGGCTGGAGGATTTTCATTATTGTGATTTATTCAATTTGTGATTTCTTCATATATTCTTTTTAGTTTCAAGAAATAATTCAAGCCATTTTATTTTTATTGTTTAGTAAAACGATAAATTTCATCATATTTAATATATTTAAGCTGATATCTGTATGTGTGTGTGCGCGTTCTAGTTAGTAGTTTCTTTATCAGCAAATTTTACACTCGAAGGATTAACGTCTTTGTCAAAATTGCTGTTATTGGTTTGATATAAAAAGCTTTGAAAATGTAAATGGATGTCTTTGAAACACAATGAAAAAGGGTTCCCTGAGTTTTGAACGCTAAGTTTTTGCTCAATTGTGAGTGCTAAATTGATTGAGAGATCGTTGCCATGGTAATCAAAACTCATGTTTGTTTTTGTTGTGTTAATCAATTGCCAATATTTTCATTTGGTGTATCCATAACCTGATAAATGAAAGTGAGGGTGTTACGACTGTGAAAACGAAGAAAATAAGAGGGTATTACGTTTCCATATGGGCACCCAATTACACAAAAACTTAATTCTTCGACACAACAAACATTGAGTGATATCTTTTATTGTTTGGGTTCCCTAGATTTTAAGTACTTAACAGAAATAAAAGGACTTGTTATCTTTGTGGTTTGACAATCACTAGGTCCTCTAAATTTTTGTCCGATCCTTGTCTTTCAATGATGTTTATAAAATGGAAGTGTTGAACAGTTTCTCTCACCCTTGAGCTCAATAGCAGCTGTTTAACCCTTGCCTTAGGTAATGATTTCTCCTCTTTCATAACCTATATTGGTTCGTGCAAGTTTAATTCTTGTTGTTAAGGGTGCTGTGGAATTAGTGGATCATTTACTTTTGCATTGCGAGGTGATAAGGGCACTGTGGATGAAGTGTTTTGTATAATTGGTAATGGCATCACTTGTTTACTTAAAAAAAAACAAAAACTGGTATGGCTTGGGTGATGCCTTTGAGAGTGGTAGAGACCTTCTAGCTAGTTGGAACAGCCTTCATGGTTATTCTCAGGTGACTGGTTTGGAGGATGGTCCCTTTGTGTCTTATGTCGTGTATCTGGATGGAAATGAATGATTGATGTTTTAATGATAGGGAGCGCACATTTGAGGAAATACGAGTTTATTTTTTGTGTGCACATCTTACTGCTGTGGTGTTTAGCTTCAGTGCTTAATGGAGCTAGTGCTCTTGCTTTTCTATTGTCATCTTCTGGTTCTTAGAATGTATTTAGGCGTTTCTTTTGTATACTTCTAATGTACATGGGCTTCACCTATTTCATTTTTTTTAGATAGAAATTTCATTTGTAATAATAAAGCTCTCTTTCTTATCAATTTTTGTTGTTGTTATATGTAAAATTGGAAATTCTATTCTTCAGTTTCATAGGAAGCTTAAATAAGATGTAGTTTGAATATTTAAGAATTATAATTCTCTTATGACTTCTAAGGTTTCATACATGGTGATAATATTTTGTTTGGATTGAGAATAGGAGAGAGGAAGGGTATTAATTCAGAGTTATGGCATGCTTGTGCGGGGCCTCTGGTTTCTTTACCTCCAGTTCGAAGTCTTGTGGTTTACTTTGCCCAAGGCCACAGTGAGCAAGTAGGCCATTTAATTTGTGCCTTTTTCTTGTGTTAGAAATGCAACAGTTTCTGGATTTTGGTTCTGAAGGAATTTTTTGATATCCAAAATTTTCAGGTTGCAGCATCCATGCAAAAGGAGACTGATTTCATACCCAACTACCCTAACCTTCCTTCAAAGTTGATTTGCATGCTTCATAATGTCACGCTGCACGTATGAGAGTCCCCATAATCATACTATTGGTTTGGATTAATGAAATTGTATGGAGTTCTAAATTACGTCTATATGTTGCATCAGGCTGATCCTGAAACTGATGAGGTCTATGCACAGATGACCCTTCAACCTGTAAACAAAGTAGGTCAGCCGTTTGATTCTGGGAATTAGCATATACATAATTGACATTCTTCTCTTTTAAGATGTAATCATTTGCACATATGGAACATTGTTTGAAACATCTGTTCTACAGTATGATAAGGAAGCAGTACTAGCATCTGACATGGGCCTCAAGCAAAGCAGACAACCATCTGAATTCTTCTGCAAAACTCTTACAGCCAGTGACACTAGTACTCATGGTGGATTCTCAGTACCACGCCGAGCAGCTGAGAAGATTTTTCCACCTCTAGTTCGTACCAGATTTCTAACTTCCCATTTCAATTTGAGGATTCTATATGGTAAATTCTATCTCTTTCCTGATCATCATGTTTCTTTCATGACAGGATTATTCAATGCAACCCCCGGCTCAGGAGCTAGTAGCTAGAGATTTACATGATAATTCATGGACATTCAGGCATATTTATCGTGGTATCAATCCCTTCAAAACACTTCTCTCCTTCTTTCCCTCTCATTTTTAGGTTTGCGGATATTTATTCCATTGGTGTTTTCTTTTAGATACATTTTTCCATACCAAGAACTTTGCATTAGATGTTTGTATGAGTTGGACTGCTGAGTACTGGTATAATAATATATTAAAATTGCATTAGTGCATTAATTGCAGGCCAACCAAAAAGGCACCTGCTGACCACAGGTTGGAGTGTCTTTGTTAGCACGAAAAGACTATTTGCTGGAGATTCTGTTCTTTTTATAAGGTATGAAATTGATGTTAGCGGTAAAATGAAAGATTTCAGCCAGATTACTTTTCCCCCCTAAAAAGAAGCTGAAATAATCTTGTTCTGTAGAGATGAAAAATCCCAGCTTCTCTTGGGCATAAAGCGTGCTAATAGGCAGCAGCCAGCTCTCTCTTCATCAGTCATTTCAAGTGATAGCATGCATATTGGAATTCTTGCTGCTGCAGCTCATGCTGCTGCAAATAACAGTCCATTTACTATATTTTACAACCCAAGGTACTGCTCTAAGATCCTTTTTTTAAGTTGTCAAAACTGTTATGTTATGAAGTCAATCCAATAATTTGTGACTTACCAGTTGTGACAACAAAATTATATAACAGAGCCAGCCCTGCTGAGTTTGTGATTCCCTTGGCCAAGTATAATAAAGCAATGTATACCCAAGTTTCACCAGGCATGCGGTTTAGAATGATGTTTGAGACCGAGGAGTCTGGAGTACGCAGATACATGGGAACGATTACTGGTATCAGTGATTTGGATCCCATTCGCTGGAAAACTTCACAGTGGCGCAATCTTCAGGTATTCTTTAGCCCTAAAAAAGTTAGGTTTTAACAGAATCCATGGCACTTGTTAGCAAGCAAATAGTATTTAGAATGTTACACCTTCTAGGGCATTTGTGTATTACTTCTACGCTCGGAAGTTAGCTTCATTGTTGCAATATCCATGTGGTTGGCATCGATAATCTATGTATATAATGCGTTTCAGAATGTTTCCGTATATGGACTTGGCAGCAAACAAATATCTCTTCCAGACGTTATTATCTAAATATATGGTAGTGTTGGGAGGTTACGCCATATTGGTCATGCTGACTGTTATTGTGATAAATATTTGTATTCAGGGTCAGGAATATTATAGTGAGATATGTAAACATGTCTATTGTCAGTTTCGGAGATTACATTTCCCGTTACAATCTATCTGGTTCCATCCAAGGGTGTCTCCCTCCATGACAATGACCCAACATTTGCATTTTTGATAGGTTGGATGGGATGAATCAACTGCTGGTGAACGGCCAAGCCGAGTTTCGATCTGGGAAATTGAACCTGTTGTAACACCATTCTACATTTGTCCACCTCCATTTTTCAGACCCAAGTTTCCCAGACAACCAGGGATGCCAGGTAAAACCATATTTACCAGTTAGCTAGATTCTCTAGTATGTAAAAAGATAGCACCTTTTCCCAGCTTCTCTTTTTTTGCCCTCTCATCATGGTCTGTGGTAATAGGGTTACCTTGAGAGATGTATGACTTCATGCCTAATACAGAAAGTGTAAACAAACTAGTTTTTGTAAATAGCCAGTGCATCTAAAAGCTACATTGGGCTCCTTAGAACATCTATTTCTTACTTATAAAAAAAAAAATATAGAAAAACCTGATTATAGTGAATCTAACATGATGGAAGGAATCTTGGTTTGGTACTAGTCATTTTGCCGTTTAACTTTTTAAGAACCAAATTTATGTTACCGATCCATCATTCAGTTAATTCAATCTTATTACGGATTAGTACCCTAATCGTGGTGAATGAACCAGAGTCTCTTTCCCCACTTTTTTTAAAAAGAAGTGTTTGGGGGAGAGGGGGCAGTTCTTTGCACTCAGGAGGAGTAGCACTTGCCAACATCTATTTGCAAAACCTTCCCTGCCCTCTTACGATATATTCCTTAATCATGAACTTTGGAATTGCATTTACAGATGATGAGTCTGACATAGAGAATGCTTTCAAGAGAGCCATGCCCTGGCTTGGTGATGACTTCGGCATGAAGGATGCCCCTAGTTCCATATTTCCTGGTTTGAGTTTAATGCAGTGGATGAACAAGCAGCAAAATAATCAGTTCTCAGCTGCTCAAGCTGGATTTTTTCCATCCATGGTTTCTTCGACTGCCATGCATAATAGTCTTAATGCTGATGATCCATCTAAATTATTGAGTTTTCAAGCCCCTGCCATGTCTGCGCCAAGTCTCCAGTTTAACAAAGCTAACCCGCACAACCAAGTCAGTCAACTGCAACAGCCACCTGTCACGTGGCCCCAACAGCAGCACCTGCAGCAACTATTGCAAAATCCTACTAACCAACAACAGCTGCAGATGCAGCAAGAACTGCAACAGCTGCCACAGCAGCAGCAACTACAGCAACAGCAGCAGCAACAGCAGCAGCAACTGCAGCAACATCAGCCACAACAGCAACAACTGCAACAACAGCAGCAGCAGCAGATGTGCCATCCGGGTCTTGTAAATAATGTTGTTGTTACCCCTAACCAGAACCCAAATCAAACTTCACAGCAGCCAGTTGCATACTCTCAGCTTCAACAACAGCACATGCTGACAGGAAATACCCAATCTCAGCAGAGTATACACTCTAATGGTAAAAGTTCATTGCAGATGCCATCAGCACCACAAGATTCCCAGTTTCAGCAACAAATTGAACCGCAAGCCAGTCTTTTGCAAAGACACCAGCAGCAGACACAATTGCAACAGTCCCCACTACAGTTGTTCCACTTGCAACAAAGTTTGTCACAGAGAGCGCAGCAGCTGCCCCAAGTGCAACAGTTGTCACAGCAGGGACTTTCGGAGCAACAACTTCAATTCCAGCTGCTTCAAAAATTGCAACAGCAACAGCAACAGCAACAGCAGCAGCAGCAGCAGCAATTGCTCTCCCCAGCAAGCTCACTTTTACATTCCCAGATACCTCAGCAACAGCAGCCAAATCAGCAAAGCCAGCAAGTAGCCCAGCTTCCTGTGTCTCAACATCAGCAGCAACAGTTAAGCAGCAATAGCTTCTCAACAGAGAAGCTTCTTAATGGTAATAGCTTATCAACTTCTGCACTGATGCAATCACAACAAATTCCTGTGAATCCGCCCCACAGCCAGCACAAACCCCTTACAGCAATAAGAGCCCATTCTGCTCTTACAGAAGGAGATGCTCCCTCATGTTCAACCTCACCTTCTACCAATAATTGCCAGGTTTCGCCATCCAACCTCCTGAACAGAAACCATCAAGGACCAGCCTTATTGGTGGGGGATTCATTGGTCGAGCCTGCAAGTAATCTGATTCAGGAGCTGCATGGCAAATCAGATATACCGATAAAACATGAGTTGCCCAGCTCAAGAGGACCAGACCAACAAAAATATAAAAGTGCAATCACTGATCTTGTGGAAGCATCCTCTTCTGGAACATCATATTGTTTGGATGCTGGTACCATCCAGCCAAACTTTTCAGTCCCCGCTTTTGGTTTGGATGGTGATGTCCAATCAAATCCTCGGAGCAATCTGTCATTTGCAGCTAATATTGATGGATTGGCCCCTGATACTTTGTTGTCAAGGGGGTATGACTCTCAAAAAGACCTTCAGAACTTACTTTCTAATTATGGTGGTGCTCCAAGAGATTTTGAGACAGATTTGTCCACTGCCGGGATCAGCCCTCAGTCGTTTGGGGTGCCAAACATGCCTTTCAAGCCAGGGTGTTCAAGCGATATTACTATCAATGAAGCTGGAGTTTTGGGCAGTGGACTGTGGGCTAACCAGAATCAGCGTATGCGAACATTTACAAAGGTTTGTTGATCTAGCTACTCTTTGCTTTATAAATGCTGTACAAAGTGAGGCAGATTTTCATCTTAAACTACATGGGCTGGGTATGTCAAGTCAACTCGGCATAGCCTTATGTTGATAACCCCAACCATGCTAACTTTCCTCCAAAGTTAACATCTGCATGCTTCATAATGCTACCCTGCTTGCATAAAGAATTTTTTAGTCTACTTGACTTGACACAGATTCTCTGGAATAAAAAAAAAAACACATGCAGATTCTCTCTCTCTGGATTGCATGATGAGAGAGATTTAATTGGGTTAAAATTATATAATTGATACTCACTTATAAAAAAAAAATGTATAATTCATAGTTGAGATAATATCAAGTTACCTGGATGAAATAACTTCCAATGGTGGGATTGACACCACAAACACGTTGATTCACGGTAAGATTCTTAGTTTTTGCTGGAAAGTGTTTTATTTCTGCACCTGATTCTGCTCGTGTGAAAGAGTTGAGGCTGCTACAAGTGTTTTACTTGATGAAGCCATCAGATGTGAGGTCATGTGAAAGAAGAAAAATCGTTGTGGCTTTTAGTCTACATCAGATAGGTTTATTTTGTAATTGCTATCGTACTGCCCGTTTGTTAACTATTTCATTAATTGCTATTTCACTTAAATACATTGACATATTTTCAACGACATTCTCAAATACCTAATACTGGTACAAACTCTTGAAGGTTCAAAAGCGTGGATCTGTGGGAAGAAGTATTGATGTAACCCGTTATAAAGGGTATAATGAGCTCAGGCATGACCTTGCCCGAATGTTTGGCATTGAAGGGCAACTTGAAGATCCACAGCGGAATGACTGGAATTTGGTTTTTGTGGATCATGAGAATGATATTCTTCTTGTTGGTGATGATCCTTGGGAGTAAGTGCAGGAGCCCAAAGTTTGATTTGATTTGACTTTCTTGTTTATTTGTTTCTTAACTACTCATTCTGTACTGGTATCAGGGAGTTTGTAAGCTGTGTTCAGAGCATAAAGATCTTGTCTTCTGCTGAAGTACAGCAAATGAGTTTTGATGGACATCTGGGTCACAACCCCGTCCCGAATCAAGCCTGTAGTGGGACTGACAGTGGCAATGCATGGAGGGGTTATGATGATAACTCTGCTGCCTCGTTTAATAGATAAGGGTTTCAAGATTGAGAATGAAGAGTCAATGCATGGAGGGGTATGAAAGATAACTCTGCTTCCTCTATTGTGTAAATGGTTCCAAGATTGAGACTCAAGTGGTTTTCCTGACATGAATCTGGGTTCTTTATTAAGACTACCTGAAACTGTAGGTCGCATCTCCCAGTTCAAATCGAAGATGTGCAAGGAGCCCTTCTCCCTCTTTTATAAAAGTAGTTATTTGGTAACAGGAGAATGCTGGGAAGTTGTTAAGTTGTTAACCACAACAGCAGAGCAAAGTAAATTTTAGCCAGGCCTGGAGTGATGTTATTGATCCTTGTTATAACTGAGTTTTACTGGGAGAGAGTGTCGTAAATGCGATGATTCCGGGTGTGCTAGAGCTCGATGCATGGACCTTAATTCAATTGTCAATCTTCGAACCTGCTTTTGTAGTCTACTGTAAGCCTGAATGGATGATTTTTCTACAAGATACATGAGGAAAATGTATGATATTGTCTCTTAACCCTTTGCATATGCTAAGATAGTGACAAATATGCAACAGAATTTGTAGTAGTTGAGCATGACTCCCAACAAGATATAATATGCACCATTTTTTGGTGCCATTTATAAGTTTTGTAATCAGTGCATGCTCTTTTCTCGGTGCTAATTACTCAGAAATTTCGTCGTCAGACAAACTACCACTGGTTTAACTTCTTGAGTATGGTTGAAGATACGTATTATCGTCTGCCTAGGCTGGTGGCAGGTGATTTGAATCATAGGAGAGTAAACTATGTGGTTTGCGAGAGTGCAAATGGGAATAGGGTTGTTCATCCGACCCAACTCAATAAGGATATTTCTGACTCGTTCTGAATTTCGTTTGGCTGATATTTGATAGGCTTATTACTCAATTGCTTTCGTTTTCGATTTCGACTTATACTTTCATTTTCATTTTCGACTATTTAGTTACTTATTTGGCTATAGGGATTTGATGAACAAATCTGACTAGTCACTAGGTAAGTGAGTGACTAACCAGTGATCAAGGACTTTGCTCTGATAGGTATTTCTAGAAGCATCCTGAGAGATTTCTAGTGCTATCCAAGCTGAGGAACTCATTGTTAGTGGAGGAGGCGAAACGACGACTTCAAGTTGAGGAAGGGGACAGTGGTTTCGCATTGACGAAAACAACGACGGTTTTAAATGCACGATGCCACAGAAACACCTCAAATCCCCCAAAGGCAAGAGCTTCATTTAAAACCTTAAATAAAAATTTATGATCACACCCACACAAAACATGACGAGATTCGAGTCTTATGTGTGAGAATAACTTCGAAGAGAGAGGAGTGTCGAAGCAGCAGCTTTTGATGGTGAAGGGGAGATCAAGTGGGATTGGCATCGACAAGGTTTGGTTGGGGCTATGACCATGTCCACATTATTGACCTCGATGACAAAGATCATGGCGCTTGGTCAGAGGGAGAGAGAGAGACTCACTGGATTGAAGGGGTCCTACCAAAAGGAAGAAATTAGAGATCAGTGCCAAAGTTGATTATTGTCACTTCCGTTGCCATGTTGATGACTTCAGCCCCGGCTCTGCCCGCGTCGGCACCTCTAACTCAAACATGAGTACTGGTAATCAACTATTACCCATGTCTCCAAGCCCTACTACGCTGCTTGGAGCTGAAACTCGAAATGAGAAAAAAAGTTTTAAAACGGGTATCAAGTAATACCGTTACCCGATTTATCGAAAATGGGCCGAAATATGGATCAGTATAAATCGAAATATTGAGTTGGAATTCAAGTTTTTTGTGTAGTCCTAGTTGGGAATGCTCAAGCCACTAAAGATTAGGGAGAGTTTTAGAAAACCCATGGAAGAGCATAAATGAATATTTACACATACGAAAGAATATCTCTCTTAACCAATTTTTTTTTTCTTTTGTAGTTTAATGTACTATCATTTCTTTGTTTCTAGTTTCTACATATATGAACAAAAACCTTGCATTTGGTCTCGTTCACTTTCATAAAACTTATCATCTTATCACATCTTATTTTATATAATCATTATAACTTTCTCAAACTTTCACACAAAATAAAATAAATAATTTAATTTTCCAAGTCCTAAAACAAAAATGTTACAAAATAGAGCTTGTGCAATTTTCATTGATGTAAAATGTAATTACAAGAGGTCATTTTATAGATTTTAGGCTACAAAGAATCGAGAATCTTCTAATGCTACGGTTGATTTTTACAAAGGTAGCGAGGCATGACGTATGTAGTGCATGCTTTGCAGAGTTTGTTACGTGGAGCTACTCACGTTCTTCTGTTGTGAAAACAATGCATAAGGATTTGTTCTGAACTTGGTTTCTTATGAAATGAAAATAAATTTTAATGTGTTTGGTCCATGCATGAAATACAAGATAAATGAAAGATAGGTTTCTCCCTTGTTGTTACAGTAAAGGAGTGGTGCACAGTGTAGAGTTAAACCAAGATTATGACAAAGATGTTGAAACCATACCACTTTAGCCGTAGTGTTTGCAACAACCTTGAATTTCGCCTTGGTTGATGATCTCGCAATTGTATGTTGTTTTTTGGATGACCATGAGACAAGGTTGGAGCCAATGAAGATGTAGTAACCACTTGTAGACCCCTGATCGTTTGGGCACCCCGCCTAATTAGCGTCGGACCATGCAGTGATTTGAGTAATGGTTGATGGTGAAATTTGCAGACCAATAGTGGAGGTATGTTTGAGATACCTAAGAATCATATTTATGGCTTGCCAATGGGGCACTTGAGGGGCATGCATAAACTGGCATACTTTGCCTACAACAAAGGCAAGACCCAATCTTACGAATGATAGATATTGTAGGAGTCGACTGTGTTGCAATACAAGATAAGGTCTTAAAAAAGGTGCCTAGTGAAAGCACTCAGCTTGTCTGAAGTGGACATGGGAGACTTAACAAGTTTGGCATCCTGCATGTTGGTGCGATGCAGCAAATCTGTGATATATTTATGATGTGTAAGGAAAAGACCTTTTGAGTTGTAAGTAGCCTCAACACCCTGAAAATAATGCAAGTTACCCAAGTTTGTAATGGGAAAGTCATTGCGTAGAGCTGAAATAAGCTCAGAAATGTACTGCATAGAGGAGCTTGTGATCAATAGGTCATAAACATAGATTGATACAAAAGTTGTGACAATTGCAGACTTGTAGATGAAGAATGGGTCTGCCATAGAAGTAACAAAGCCGAGATCAATTAGTCTAGAGCTTAGGCATGAATACCATGCACGGGGTGACTACCGAAACCCATAAATTATTTTGTTCAATCTGCAAACATGAGAGGGGTATTGAGGGTGTGAGAATCTAGGTGGCCGAGACATAAAAATTGTTTCCTGAAGTGGCCCATGTAGAAAGGCATTATGCCCGTCATACTGCCGAATAGACCAATGCTGAGAAACAACAATTACAAGCATAGTGTAAATTTTGTAGCCTTGACCACATGGCTAAAAGTTTCTTCAAAATTGATCCCAAACTGCTGGAGAAAGCCCTTGGCAACTAAATGGGCATTGCGATGAGCCATCGGCAACCCTTTTAGTTCAGAACACCCATTCACAAGTTATGGTGTTCAGGGCTTGGGAAGCAGGTACTAAAGACCAAGTTTGGTTGGCAAGAAGAGCATTAAACTCCTTTGTCATGGCATCACGCCACTTAGGGCACTGATTAGCAATGGTGTAGCTAGTTGGAGTCTATCAAACATAGGTGATATCAGTAACAAAAGCTCAAGGTAGGGGCCATTTTGTAGTGTCATCGTGAAATTTGCTTGGGCGAATAGAGTTTGCTCGTGAATGGGTAACCATTGGATGTGTATGCTATTGCGATGATGGTGAAGGCGTGCTCTGTGATGGTGACAGGAGGAATGTTGGTGAAGACGGAGGGGGACCAAGGCTAGAGGAAGAAGGCAAAGTAACAGTGGATAATGGGTAGGACTTAAAGTGAGGGAGTATAACGTGAGTGGGTTGAGATGAGGGCATGGGCTTGGGAATGCCTGAATAAGGAAAATTGGACTCGTTGAGATAAAAGTTCAGCCTATGGAAATATGATGGCAGATAAAGCCTCTGTGAGTCAGGATTAAGCCTAAGAAGACATATGCTAGGGAACAAAAGGTAAACTTATGTGGATTGTATGGAGTGGTTAAAGGCCAACACTCACAACCAAAAATCCGTGAGGAAGAATAATCGAAATGGGCTTTGTGAAGTAAAAAATATGGAGAAGCATTTTGTAAGAGTGGTAGATTTATTAAGTCGTGTATAAGCATGAAATCTAGGATGCTTTGCTTTGGCACAAACATTACAAAACGAAATTAAAGTATGCTTAAAAGAGATTTTATTTTGTCGTAGGATGAATTGGACAAGCTTGATTGAGGGATACCTGAGCCCAATGTGCCATAAAGGAACGAAGAGATGACTGAAAAATGCAGAAGGTGATGGAGCCATTTGTGGAATGTAATATAGGCCATTACTTGTTGTCCCTTAAAGAAGAAGTTTTCCCGATTTGCAGTCCTTAACAGAAAAAGAATTAAAAAAAAATTAGAAGAAAATACCATTATCGATGCAAAATAGATGGATTGAGATCAAGTTCTTTTAGAAAGAAGGAACACAAATTTTTTTGTTAAAAGTACAAATTGAGATTAAGAGGAAGAGAAAGAAGCTGAAACGAAGTGTGAGATAGGCACTATGAAGCCATTACCTACATGAAGCTACTCATCACCATGGTACTCAATGGCATGCATGTTAACATTACCCAGCACTTGTTATGTGATTCGTGACAGCAGTGTCGGCACCAGTTGGTATCCGAAGAATAACTTGATGAGTACAAGTTGGCAGTGAGGGGTGGGGCAGTGGTGTATGCATGGTTAAATCAGTAGAGACAAGTGAAAGCTAAGTGGACTTGTCTATTGCAAACTTGGCAAACCAAATGTTGATCAGTAGGAGAAAAATAATTGGTAGCATTTTTATCCTGATAATTTCCATGACCCCTATTGGAATTAAAATGACCACCATTGCAATCACGATAAGAGTTATGACTACCACAAAACCCTCGACCACGTGAACCAGAGGGGTATTTTGAAATAAAATTTGCAGATACTTCTATAGGAAATGTACTCATATCAGAGTGGTGTAGCAACCTGGCTTCATGTGCCAGTAAATGCCCGAGTAGATCTTCAGGAGAAATGGTTTCAAGCCGAGTAGTTATAGAAGAAACCAAAGCATCATAATCGGAGCCTAGCTGAACAAGTAGGTAAGGAACAACCTCAGTGGAAGGTAGGGACGACAAGTTGTTGCCATGGTTCAACTATACTCTTGGCTTTGTGAAAATAAGTTGAAATGGTATCTGAACCTTTCTTAAGGGACACCAACTAAAGTTGAACTTGGATAAACCGAGCTTGGGAGATGGAGACATAAGTTGATTCAAGGGAGAGCCATACGACTCTTGCAAAGGTACAATCAACAACTTGGGTCAAGATGGGCTCCGAAAGAGAAGAAGTAAAGGCTGACATAACTACTTGGTCTTGTTGTAGCCAAAGGTCATGAGCTGGGTTGTGGTATTATCATCAAGCTCTAGTTTCGGTGGAGGACATGAGCCATCAATATATTTATATAGACGTTGGCCTTGAAGATAAGGAACCAACTAGACTTTTCATAGTAAGTAGTTCTTGGGGGTGAACTTCATAGTGATGGTATGAGAAAAATCTGGGTGAGGGATGGTGGGATAAGAGGAGATATCAGGTGAGGAAGTAGCTCAAGTGCCATGTTACAGCACAAAATTTGTGCGATTTTAATTGATGTTAAGTGTAATTATAAGAGGTCATTTTATAGATTTTAGGCTACAAAGAATCGAGAATCTTCTAATACTATGATTGGTTTTTACAGAGACAGTGAGACACGACACATGCAGTGCATACTTTATAGAGTTTGTTACGTAGAGCTGCTCATGTTCTTCTGCTGTGATGCTTGCTTGTTGGCTGAAGGCGTTTGTAGGGGTTACTTTGTCCTTAACAAAAAATAATATTAAAAAAATAAATTATAACAATATTTTATTTAACTTTATATTTATATCTCAACTCATCTCATCTACGAAAATAAACAAGACATTAGAACTGCAGCTTGACGTGCCCACATCTTTAAGTGGCATCTACTTCACAACCAACATGTTTGAACCTTTGATGATGAAAACTAGAGAAAAAATAGAAGTTTGGAACCTTTGTTTGTTGAATTTAATTTTCCCCCCTCCGAAGTACAGGATTCTAAAGGGAATAGATCTTAAAAATCAGGGAGAAAGATATTGGTGTCCCATTTTACAGAGAAATCCGTCGGGATCAGTGGTGCATGGTTGTAGCATTCAATTACATTCCTCGCTTAAAGTAGTTTGCTTTAATTGTTGATGTATTTTTTTTTTTTTTGGTTAGATTACTCACAATAGACTCAACAAAATCAACGTTTGGCCAAATAATAACTAGTGTACATAAATAAGGGGCTGCAATAGCCTCAATAGATGAACAGTAAAATTAGCCTTCACTGGTTTGGCTGGCCATAAACAATATTTTAAGATTAAAAAATTCACTCTTTTGGCTTGTATAGTCTTCTGCGCCATATAGAAAATTAATTGAGCCTTGCTGCTACGTTGCTTCTTCTCTTCAACTGCAAAATTTTGAAGTGGGGTTGCTAAAAAAATCTTCTCTTTCCACTAAGCTGCTTCTTCTCTTTAGTTGCAATTGCCGAAATCCTGCTCAAGAGCCACTGCCGAAAGTCACCGTTGAAGCAAAGCAGCAAATCGTCGCCACTATAAGCCTTTTCTCTTCCAGTCGACCTTTTCTTTCTTTGATTTAGGAGTTAAAGATTGCATTGTTCTCCTTCCAGTCCTCGAGATCTTACAATTGTCTTTAACAAATCTTTCTTGTTTCAAGTTTTTTGTCTCTCCCTCTTTCTCCCGTTGACTCAAATTGAAGAGAAACTTGTCAATTGTGAATGCTTCTTTTCATATATATATATATTTTAAAATCTACTTCTTTCACCAACGACCTTGATTCCTTTAATCCAGATTCTCAAGCTTTTGCACTTTGGAGGACATACTCTTGTGAGAAATCCCAGTGATCTATTTCGAAGTTTTGGGTTTGATATATAGCCTGTGCTAATTGGTCTCATCTTATTTTAGGTATTGATATACAAAACAAATAGAAATCAAGGGGTAGCATGTGCCATTTGTGTTTGTAATAGTCGTGTAGAAATCAAGGGGTGGCATGTTTGATGCTTCACCTTGATGTTTATAGGATAGCAAGTAATTGATGGTCTGTACTCATGTTCTCCTTTTAGTATAATGGAACTTAAATCCATTATTTTACTTGTTAAAAAAAAATAGGGAGCTTAAATTTAGATTCTACTTTCATTATTATTAAGTACCACTAATAATAAGAAATGATTGTTATGGAACTAATTTCTAAAGTTAGTGAGTTGAATTCTTGTTTTCATTTAATTGCAGGATTTTGTTTAGGAAATGAAGCTATCATATGCTTTATGGAAATACTTGCAAGTCTTGCATGCCTAAGAAAATGAAGCTATCATGTATTTTATGGATTTATTTTTACTTGTAGTTTGTTGGCTTTTTTTAGAATTATGGAATTACATTTACTTGTTGTTTTGAATTTCGGATTGTATTGGTATTTTTGGAATCTTTAAGTCCAAGTTGTGGTTTGTTGGCTTTTTTAAAATTATAGAGTAACATTTAGTTGATGTTTGAATATCTTATTGATATTATTGAAATCTTTTAACTCTAAGTTGTGGTTTGTTGGCTTTTTTAGAATTAAAATATCAATAAAATTGGAATTAAAATAAATGAAAAGGTGAAATTTAATATTTTAATAAAATGTCTATTGATTTGTTGAGTCTGTTATTTGGTATAGTAAAAAGTGGCTAGATAAAATTTGTAAAAGTGAAGTTTTTTGGCAAAACTTGGCCAAACAATAGTTAGTCTATTGTGAGTGCTTTTAGATCAATGAAGAGCTCCTTTATTCAATATAATAAAATGATATGACAAGAATCCCTTCTTCTGGAGACACTCCTACCACTTCTTTTATCTGATAAAATCCTATTATAGAAAGAGTTGAAGTTAATCCTTTTACCTTTCTTTTCATAGAGCCTTTTGAGGAGATTTTCTAGATCATGACCCACGATTGCTTGATTGATGAATCCGATAAAGCCAATGAATGCCTTTTGAGGAGGTTTTTATTTTTTGAGATAAGATGAGTGAGATGAGATAAAATCAGTTGAAATGAAAATTGAAAGTCGAATAAAATAATATTAGAATATATATTTTTTAACATTATTTTATTTTGAAATTTGAGAAAGTTGAATTATTTATTTTATTTTGTATGAAAATTTGAAAAGTTATAATAATTAGATGAGATGAGATGAGATAAGATGAGTTGAAATAAACTGTGAAAACAAGCGAGGCCTAGTGGCTAATATCTTGGGCTTCTAGCCTAAATGGTTATTCACAAAATTTTAACAGATAGAAATAGAGAAATGATATATAAGTTTCAAATACACAAGTCTTGTGTAAGCCATTTATAAAAAAAGTATCCCATTATAGAAAATTGTGAAAAACTTACTTTTACGTGATGAGCCCATATTATTTTATAAAAGATTTGTACAAACTTGTACATTCAAGACTTGACTTGTACCATGTAATGAATTAATTTATGAAATTCTCATCTTTTATTTTCGAGTTTTCTCTCAATTGCTTTCCTTTTCGAGAAGGAGACTAAGGTGAAGAAGTTAGTCTTCGTTCTCAATTGAGAAAATGAGAGTTTCTTTGCTTGCAAGTGTGAGCAGAGGATGACGATGGAGGAAATGCAGGAAGTATGGAGACGACTGAAGTGGAACGATGAGGAGGATTGTCCAATTGAGATATGGCAAAACCTGCTTGGTTTGATGTGATTGAAGTACGGACGAAGTCTGGTAGGGAAGATTGTTTCGGATCGTAGGATAAGGAAATTACCAGATCTATGATAGAGAAAGCCTGGAAGGTAGGAAAACCACTAGAATTTTAAGGAAGTAATTGGTTTGTTATTACTTTCATTTATCGTAAAGATAAATTGAGAGTGCTTGATGGTTGTCCGTGGCTGTTCGACTGTCACTTATTTGTCCTACAAGAATTTGATGGAAGAATGTAAACTAGCAAGCTTGATTTTGATCATGCTTGTCTATGGGTGTAGATGTTGAATTTACCTCTGCGCTATATGAATCAAAAGATGTGGGAGATAATAGGGAGTCGATGGAGGAGATTATGGAGGTTGATGTTCAGGAAGAGGGCTTAACTTAGGAGTGATGTTTGAGAGTGAAGGTGGAGTGTAACCTAAGAAGACCTATGGCTCAAGGAAGGACTATTGTGGTGGATGGGAGAAAAATTTGGGTGCCTATTTAATGTGAAAAGTTGCTTAGGTTATGTTTTAATTGCGAAAGGATTGTTCACGAGAAAGATGGATGCAAGAAAATTGAAGGGAATACTGGCCAATATGGTGTCTGGCTTCGAGCTCGACTTTTAACCAAAAAGAATATTGTTAAGAGTGGGGAATAGAAAGCAAAAGATAAAAGGGAGGATAAGGGAGATCGCTTGAGACAAGATTTTGATTATATGAAGAAACAAAGGGGAGTTTCAACAGGGCAGATTGGTGGAGTCATCTATGAAGAAGGGTGAAGAGGTGATTGTTGAGAATCCTAACATGGCGATATCTTAGGTAATCGCTCAACAGTTTTCAAGAAAATTGCAAGAGGTGAATGAGAAGAGATTAGATTGATATGTGAACCTAGAAGATGTTCAGGTCATTGTGTTTGAAAGCAAGCTGTTGAATGAAAAAATGAATACAAATGATGTGGAGCAGATTCAGGACACTAAGAGGTCTTCGAAATGGCAGAGGAGGACTAGAGTTAGGGCTGAGTTAGGTGAGTCTGCTAGTCCTCACTCTTTGATGAAATAAGCTTTGATTTTATTGAAGATGATAATGAGATGATGATTGATGGAAAAAGATTTAAAGGCAAAGTTGATTTGGTTTGTGATGATAATAGAATAGGGGTGGTGTCTGTTGTGCAACATTACCTAGCAGTATGAATATTCTATGTTGGAACTGTCGAGGGCTTGACAATCTTCGGACAGTTCAAGATCTCAACCTTTTGGTTAAGGATAAGTGGCCCACTTTGCTTTTTGTTTGTAAAACAAAAGCCTATCATGTAAAATTTTTGGTTTACATAGGAGATTAGGCATGAAAGATTGCCTAGTTGTGAATTTTTTTGGGAGGAAAATAGGACTTACACTATTCTGGAAGTATGAAAATGCTGTTGAGTTGATAAATTACTGGAATTGGCATATCGGTGTATTGGCTAAAGGAGTAAAGGAGGGCAAAGACTGGTACTTTGTAGGCTTTTTGGCCACCTTGAGATAGGAAAAATAGGCCTCCCATGGGATCTATTAAGGTAGTTGAAACTTGCCAATGCTACTACTTGGTATGTAGGGAGAGATTTTAATGAACTTTTGTGGCATAATAAGAAAGAGGGAGGCAAGAAAAGACCTGAGGGTCAACTTGAAATTTCTAGAGAAGTATTGGATGATTGTGGTCTAGGTGATATTGGCTATAGAGGTTGTGTTTTTACCTAGTTCAACAAACATTGTAATCAATCCTTTACTAAGGAAATAATGGATATGTATGTTGCAAATGAGAAGTGTAGATATCTTTAAAGAATTAAAGGTTGAAGCCTTAACTAGGAGGTGCTCTGATCATTTGCCAATTTTACTTCTATTGTTGATGGTGAACATAATAGGAGGAGACAGAATTTTCCCTTCAAGTTTGAGTCCTGTTGGATAAAACAAGATGATTGTGAGCAGATAATTAAGTAGGGATGGGAGAGGGGAATCAATCTCAAAACCTTTACAGAGAGTTCAAATTAGGCTATAGTTTTGTAGTGGTTTTCTGTCATTTTGTTTTAAAGAGAGAGATAAGGAGAGAGCAAAAGAGATTGAACATATTTCAAAAGAGATCAAGGAGTTACAAGGGAACCTTTCTTAGGAAAATATGATGGAGATGAAGGTTTTGCAAAATAGGGTGGGTTTGCTACAAGAAGAGGAAGACACAAGGTGGAAGTAGCGTGCTAAAAGAAATTGGTACACCATGGGAGATAAAAACACTAGATTTTTCCATGAGTGTGCTAATTAGAGAATGATGGGTCCTATGAAAGCACCATGACCTGATTGTTTTGGTGCATTTTTCTTCCAATCCTTTTGGCATGTGGTGGACAATGATGTGATTGTGTTGTTCTGAGATTTTTGAATGGAGGCTAATTACAAAATTCAATTAATAAGACATTCATTGCATTGATTCCTAAAATTAGTGATCCAAAGAGTGTAAATGATTTTAGGCCTATAAGTCTTTGCAATGTATTTTACAAGATCATTGCAAAGACTCTTGCTAATAGGATTAAAAGGGTGATGGATGAGATTATTTCAAGATGTAAAACTGCTTTCATACTTGGAGGACTAATCTCAGACAATGTTATTGCAACTTATGAAATGTTACACTTAATGGAATGTAGACAGGTTGGTTTTGGGGCTAGATGGACAAATTCGATTATGAAATGAATATCAACAGTGACTTATGCTACTCTTGCTAATAGCAAAGCATGCGATTTTATTACTCCAACTAGAGGTTTAAGACAAAGAGACTCAATGTTTCCTTATCTTTTCGTTTAATGTGCTGAGAGATTAAGCTTAATATTAGAACAAGCTACACAGAAAGGTGAGCTCAAAGTGGTTTCAGTGGCTTGAAAAGGGGTGAAATTGACTTATCTTTTATTTGCAGATAATTGCTTAATCTTTAGGAAAGCTACATGGAATGAATGGAGGAGAATTAATGGGGTTTTGGAGGTATATGAAAAAACATATGACCAAAGTTTAAATAAGCATAAGATCAGTTTTGTTCAGCCCTACAGTTGGTGTTGATGTGAGGAAAAACAAATGTGAGAAGTATCTAGCATTACCAATTATGGTTGGTAGATCCAGATATCAATCCTTTAGCACTGCTAAGATCGTGTGTGAAAAAAACTAAGTAGTTGGAAAAATTAGTTTCTCTCACCCTCAAGAAAAAAAGTCTTTCTTAAGCAGTTATTCAAGCAATTTTCACATATTATATGAGTATCTTTAAATTGTCCAAAAAAATGTGTACTGAGATAGCTTCTCAAATGGCTAAATTTTGGTAGGGATTTAAACAGAAAGACAATATAATTCAATGGAGGAGTTGGTCTAAGATGGACTTGTCAAAGTCTGATGAGGGGTTGGGCTTTAAAGAATTGGAAGCTTTTAATCAAGCACTCCTTGAAAAACAATGTTAGAGAGTGTTGATGAACCCTCATTTTATGGCTGCTATTGTCTTAAAAGAAAAGTATTTTAGATAGTCAAACATCTTGCATGCTTCTCTTGGGTTTAAACCTTCAGTCATTTGGAGAACTATGTGAGATTCCTTGAATCTGTTAAAAGAAGGATTAGTGTGGGGGGTAGGGGATAGGAAGAGCATAAAGATTTGGAAGGATAAGTGGGTTCCTAAAGCTATAACTTTTAAGATACAGTTCCCAGTGAATGTTTTGCATTTTGAGACAAAAGTGGAGGAGCTAATCACAAGTGAACACATAGAATGTAATGTTGAATTAGTGCAGCAAGTATTGAATGAAGAAGAAGTTGTTATTGTCTGCAAGTTACCTGTCAGCTTTTCTGGGCTTCCTGACAAACAGATTCGAGCTTACTCCAAGAATGCTATGTATAGTATTAAGAGTGAATACCATGTAGAAGTTAATAAAAAAAAAAATGAAGGGAGAAAGGAGAGATTTCTGGTAAATCAAATGATGTATTGAGGGGTTGTGGAAGTTGAACACTTCAGGGGTTGTGGAAGTCTTTGTTTGGAAGGCTATTACTAATTGTTTACCAACAAAGAAGAATTTAATGAAGAGAAAGGTTGTTAAGGAAGTTTCATGTCCATTTTGCAAGAAAGAAGATGAATAAGTGGGTTATGCTTTGTAGAGTTGCAGTGGGGCAAGTTATGTATGGGCTTGTGAGAGGAGTCCAGTGCAAAAATAGTCTAGTAGTGAAAGATATCTTTTTTAGCTCTAGTCAAATTTGTCTTCAAAGTTATCTCAAGAACAGATGGAGGTTATGATTGTGGTGCTGAGGAGAGTATGGTTGAGGAGAAATGATTTAATCAAGCTATTGACTACTTGACAGAGTTTCCAATGGCACAAGTGAAACAAAATAATGATAAGAGGAATGGTGGTCAAAGTAGCAGCAAAGTTTACTATTGAAGACCATCTGGTGGAGATATACTTAAAGTCAATTAGGATGCGATTTTGAAAATCAGTGAGAATAGAGTTAGGATTGGGGTGTTGATCCGTGATAGTTGTGTTGAAGTGCTAGTTTCTTTGTCCTGTCCTAGATTATATGTTTCAAGATCATTTAGTTTCTGAAGTATATGCTCTTTAGAGGACCATGAAGCTGTGTGATGAGTTGAATTTCAGGAATGTGCAATTAGAGGGTGATGCATTATAGGTTGTGCAAGTTGTTAATAGCTTAGAAGCAAGTTGGGAGTGGCATGATCAATTGATTGAAGACTTTAGAGATGTCTTGAAGAACAGAAGAAGTTGGAAAGTTGTGCATATAAATAAAATTTGTAGTAGTGTTGCACATAGCCTTGCAAAAATTGCTTTACTTGTAAATGAAGAGAGAATTTGGATGGAGGATCATCCTCAGCAGATTCTTAAGTGTATAAACTTTGACAAACTGATCAGTTAATACATCAATACAACATACATGTTTTACTTAAAAAATAAAAAAAAAAAAAAAAAAAAAAGACTTGATTTGTACTTAACATTACTCATGAAAATAATACTCTAATTATATAAAAACTAGATTCTGTATCAAATTGTTGTATATTATCAAGCAAATCAATAATAGTTGTTTTGCATCTCATAAATTAAGTCAAATTTTCAATAAAATCTCCTTATTTTAAATTTCTAAACAGAATTATCATTTTTAAATTAAAGTCCCAATCTCGAGATTAATAGCTCGTCTTTAGGCGAGAAAACATCTTAATCCTTCGTGGTAGCAACCGAGACACATTTTGAGTTGATGCTGATGCATTGCTTGACGTTAATTGCCAACACCCAAATTTATATTATATATAAAGTGTGTGTACTTGTTTTGTTTTAAAATTGGTAAACATTTACGTTTACCCGCATGCATAAAGTTTTAATTATAATTAATTAGTCAGTGTGGCTGTGTGGGTGGCTTAAGCTACAAAAGAAGCCTAAAAAAGGATTTCTTAATTATCGATTTACGTTTTTTTTTTTTTTTTTGCCCGACTTTTTTCCAGAAAATAAATAAAAAGAAGGGGCACGTGGAATATAAGACACACATGCGTCAAACCAGGGGTTCCACAGTCTCTCTCCCCGCGTAAGCTACTTCAATACACCTTCCCTCACCCCGCCACGTGTACACTCGTTTACGCTTTTGCGGCTTCCTCAACCCAAAACGCGCCTTTCCGAGTGTTGAGTCGTTGACCTCCTTGTCACTCCCAACAGCACTCATTCATATAAATCTCCAGCCGCAAATCCCAAGCTCTCAGACAGCATACCACAAAACATCCTCAGCAGACCGAAGAAGATTAACAAAAAAAAAAAAAAAATCGCAGGTTATCTTGTAGTGTAGTTTGTTAAAACTCAACACTTAAGTAACCTCGTTAAAGAACAAGCAGATTTCTTCTTTCTTGTTCGTTGTTTGGTTTTTTGGGGTTAGATTGTTGGCAGATGGTGAAGCAGACCACTGAAAATCCAGGGGAGCGAAGCGATTCCAAATACAAAGGTGTTCGGAAACGCAAGTGGGGAAAGTGGGTCTCCGAAATCCGGCTACCGAACAGCCGGGAAAGGATTTGGTTGGGATCATACGACTCGGCTGAGAAGGCGGCGCGTGCTTTCGACGCTGCGCTTTTTTGCCTGCGTGGCCGGACGGCGAAGTTTAATTTTCCTGAGAACCCCCCGGAGATCGCCGGTGGGCGTTCTCTCACTCCGACAGAGATCCAGGCTGCCGCGTCTAGGTTCGCAAACTCGGTGGAGCCTCCGAAAAGCAGCCACTCGGATCCAACCGGCACCGAATTGTTAAATGAGTCGCCGTCGCCTTCGGTGTCGGAGGGAACTGTGCAGATGGGTACCGATGCCGCCTTGGACGGATCTTTTCTGGACTTGTTTAGGACAGTCGGGTCGGGTAATTACGCATCGGATTATGGAATATTTCCGGGTTTTGATGATTTCACGAATGAATTGTACGCACAGCCGTTGCCTAGCTTTGATTATGGAGAGGAAAATCTTGATGGCATTGTAGCTGAGTCATCGTCGTCGTCATTCCTCTGGAATTTTTAGGGAGACGACCCGACAGGTTAAAATGGGTCAGAGGTCCGGACAGTTTTAGTTTTCGGAGCTAAATGACCAAATATTTTAAACCCGAAAGGGCCAATTTTTTTGATCCGGAGCTGCTGATCGTGTTTTTGGATCCGGATATGGATGGACCAAATTTTTGTAGGGACATCTTTGCAATTAATAAAGTTTAAAAACTTAGTTTTAAGTTGTAAAGAAGTAAGAGATGACGTGGATGATGATGTAATTTGAATCACTCGTCTTGTATAATGTATGGTTTGCAAATTGCAATGAATGGATATTTCCCACACATTAAAGAAAATTGAGGATCATTCTTTCTTTCTTTCAAGCACGTTTTTGCTTTTCTATGGGCACCACCTGTAGCGCATGATACCATGACCCGACCTTTTTTCTTTTTTCTTTTTTCTTTGCACGTTTATAGTGTCTCTGCTTATGTCCTCTTCTTTAATTAAAGCTACCCTATCACAGGCCAAATATGGCACAGAAATCTTAGTATTCAATAGATTTTTCTTACTCTAACATGAGCTAAGTATTAAATTAATGAAAAATTATAGATACAAATATAGATTTGTAAGTGGCATACAGTCGTCTTAAAAAATATATATATATATAAGATCTACTTAAAAAAATTAACTTTTTTAATAATTAACTCTATTTTTATTAAAATGATTGCATGTCACTTATAACTTTACGACAATATATAGTATTATTTGTTTTCTTTTTATCATCGACTATCAAACTGTTACATCAATAATTATTGAGTAGTAGTATGTGATTTAGGAGCAAATTTATTCTTGTCTTTATAAGAAATTATCCTACTCTTTTTATTAAGTCTTTAAACAGAAAAATATATGCTTTAATATAGTATCAGAACAAGTTTATAATTTATGACTAACAATATATGGGCTTTTGCGACTTATAATGGTATCAGAAATACCGACCTACTCATAAAGGAGTGTGTCAAGAAATTCCACACGGCTTAAGAATAAATTCGTCATAAATTTTATAAAGAGTTACTTTATTCTTCTTATTAAACCTTTTAAAGAGAAAAATTGACACTTTAAAATGTAATTTAAAATGTCATGTCAATATAGATTAATCAGATCAAAATAATGATACTACCTAACATATTTTACAATATATTGTATAGCACATTTTATTTATAAAATAAGAATATTTTTATGATTTTAAAATGATGTTGCTTAAGATATTACAAAAAATATTATATTATTATCATTATCGATTGGGTGATCTGTCTCCCAATGAAAAATACTGTACTTGGAGTGAGGCATTGGGTGACCCAGGCATCGGCCTGGGTTGTAAATGCAACCTACACCATGCATGCAGGGTTGGTGTTTGGGGCCGCCAACCCAGGCACCTAAGCAGCGCTTTGGTTGCACTTAGCTCTCCAATTAGTACTGTTATGTGGGTCATCTACTTAATATGTTTTTTTTTTTTAAATAATTATATATATATATTTTTAAATAACCTATGAGTCACACTTAATAAGGTTTTGTTTGAATTGTAAAATAAAATGAGATGAGATAATTTTAGGTGAAAATTAAAAATTAAATAAAATATTGTTAGAGTATTATTTTTTAATATTATTATTGGTATGAGATTTGAAAAAATTAAATTATTTAATATATTTTGTATCAGAATTTAAAAAAATTGTAATCATGATAAGATGAAATCTTTGTTTGGATTCGAAAATCATTTCATTTCATCATTATAATCTATTCAAATTTTGATCTACACAAAATATAATAAATAAAATATAATTTTTTCAAATTTTATAATAATAATAATATCAAAAAATAATATTCTAGCAATATTTATTCAACTTTTCATCTTTTATTTAAAATTATATCATCTTATTTCTAAATTCAAACTGAGCCGAAATGAGATAATTGAGAGTACTATTTTTATAACCTAACGGGAGCTAATTGATATGGTAAGGACCACAAAGAAAATGATATATACATGACTAAGGACCACATGAAGGAAACGATATCTAGCTCGAAGCTGACAGTACGTACGGGTCATTCCAATATTGAGATGACATATATTGTAATTACAAAGCACAAACTAGCACGTGCGAGATCAAGGAACCAGCGCATGGGCATGGCATGCATTCAACATTAATATTAATATTAATATTAATAGGTGTATCAATAACAAATTATTTTACAATATATCCACCTACTCCGAGATATCGAAATTTAATTTTTAAAGTAATTATAATATATATATATATATATATATATAGATCAATATGTTTGTAAAAAATAAACGTGTAAAATCTGGAATAAAATATATGGTAATTAATATAATAAGATGATCACTTCGTTTTGGATACAGCGTTTGACCAAGTTCAACGTGCGAATAGTAATAGTGAAGCAAAGAAACCCAATGAGTACGACGTAGTTGACGTACTTGTAGTCGTCTAGAAGAGTAGAATTGTAAGAATTGTAAGAATTGATGAGTCAACTTTTATTCTCAATATTAACAGCAACGTCCTCGTCGCCTCGATCACGCGTGCTAGTATATTATACTGATCACCAGTCACCATGACAACAACGTGTCTCGACTCTACTTTGAATACTATTCTCAGAAAAACTCCCGGAATGACTTTTCAGGCACCGGTGATCTTTTTGGCGTCGCAGATTCAGGAGGAGAATGGGCTAGGTTAGTTATATGGATAATGGATGCCGTAGACGTACGAAGTTGGCTTTGACCAAGGATTAAATTTTCTACAATCATAATAAGCCATGCGCGATTCTAGCAGCTTGTTTTGTTTTTTGTTTTGGAGGGGTTCTTGTCTGAAGACTGAAGATTAGTGATACTTGCAGGCTGCCGGAGATCAGCATGAGCTGAGCTGGAAGGATGTATTTATTAGACTGTCAAAATACTTTTTTATCCTTTGTAATATAGTCTTGTAATATAGTCTTTCAATATGATACAACATTTACATTACAAAAAATAAAGTAAAGACGGTAACATATTGAAAGACTATATTAAAAGACGTAATAAAAGCGATATTAGGATTGTCGCTCGAACGAAGAAAAAATGGACTTGAAGCATCCTGAGAAAGATGAATCGATTGGTGAGGAAAGCTCATAGGAGATCAACTCAAGGCAAAGACCACCATAGAAGCAATCGAAAAAAAGGAAAAAGTCGAAATCCTAATTTTGAAAAACATTTGATACTATATCAAGAATAAGAGAATTCTAGAATATGCATTCACCTCGTGTGAAAATATAGAATAGTAAAAAGTGAATAAATACATATTATCTGCCCTTATTTATACTAGGCAGCATTAATTACATTACAAAAAATAAAGACTCTCACATACTGAAATACTATATTGCAAGACTATATTACAAAGGGTAAAAAAGTATTTTTACAATCTATTAGATGTTGAAGGAAGTCTCTATCCGCATGCATGCGCACCAGAAAATTAGTCATTACATACGCGCGCGCAAGCGTAGTAATATAAGGTCTTCGTTTGGTTAATTACGAAATTCAAATGGGAAGCAAATGTTTTGTTGGAAGTTATATAAAGTATTATTATAATAATATTTTTAATAATAATAATATATATATTTTGAGATTTTAAAAGTATTTATTATATTTTTTTGTAAAAATTTGAAAATTTATAATAATTATATAAGATGAAAATTTGAGATGAGATAGTTTAATTTTATATATTAATATTTAATTTTATATCAGTATTATGAAGGATTATTAAAAGAGAATCTGAGGCATGTGTAAAGAAGACTAGTGTTAAGACATTAATATATAAATAAAATTTAACTTTTTACTATCAGTTCAAGTTTTTGGATAACAAAGTGGTCGGGAACTTAGGTGGCACTTAGGTGGTATTGATAGGAAATGAGTTCACATCATAGCTTGGCATATAAAATGAAGTCTTGAGGGCAGGTGGCCGGTGAGGGTTGGCATCACATTCAATACCTGAGAATTGACATCATTATTATGTCATCTTGGGACTCAATTTCTTGAGATATTTGTAAAGGGAATTGAGGTCCTGTTTAGATTTAAAAATAAGAGAAATTAAGATAAATTTAATTTTATTTTTAATATAATTATTATTTTAAAATTTGAAAAAAATATATTAATATTTAAAAAAGATGTATTAAAATTAAAAAAAAAATATAAAAATCTATATTTTATATAAAAAAATTTAAAAAAATAATAAAATAAAAATAAATTAAAAAGAGTTGAAGTTAGTATGAATTTCAAATCAGGCCTGACTGCTCCAGAAATCGTGATGATCTGATGAACAGACACGTAAAATGAACACCGTTCTCGTCTCGATGCGCTCCCACTTATGCGATTGATTTTTAAGTGGCAGAATTACTTGTGTATCTCAAGATTATACCAATTTGAATATTAAAAATTGCAAATTTAGTTCCTCGTGAGTGAAGTTTCTCTGTGTTATCCCTTCAAACATAAAATTATGGCAGAAATAATTAAGATTGTATTATTTTTGGAATGTCAAGACAAAATTCAAAGGAAACAAGCTTTATTAGAATTTTAGGAAGAAGATTACTTCATAATCTAAGATTCGTCGTGACTTCTCCAATGTGTTTATTATTTCTTCACTCGGCAACATCATGACTTTCTTGTGACGTGTCTGCGCAACTAGTGATCTAGAGGATGGGAATTTTAAAATGATTTGTATAATAGTTGTAGCACACTCTTTAAAAAAAGTGATATATATGAAATGATCTCCATGAAAACAATCAATTTTTCAAAGGTGGCCACCAACATTTTTAAAAAGAATAGCAGAAACTTGCGTATATACTCTAAAATTGATTTATTATGGATAATGACGTATAATTAAAACCAAATTAGTAGAGGTACAACTAAATTAAGAAACATTTTAAGTACTAAGTCACGTTTAGATTTAAAGATGGACTCACGATCTCTTCCCATTTAATCTCATTTCATCTCAACGTCAAAATATAAAAAAAGATGCAAATGATATTCTGGTGACAACTAAAGGATGACAGAAACAGAAGTTATGAGCTGAAATTGTGGCAGACGTGATTAAGGATCGGTTCCAACTTTTATTGTAAATTTGATTATGTAGTGAATACTCTGTTTGAACTTTGTAACATTTAGATTAAATGCTCTGTAAATGTCTAACCGGTAGATTTGTAAATTCCTTACATAGCTGAGTCAAACTTGTATAAATATTTACCATCAATAGCAATGAACGTGTGCTCAAAATTCCAATAACCTTGTAGTGTTTATTACTTTACATGGTATCAGTAGAGCTAGCACTCTAGCGAGAAAAGTCTCCATCCTTTTTTCAATGGCTGTTATTGTTGGTTCATCCTCATATAACCCCATTATCACTATCAATGCTGCCACCATCATTAATGAAAAACTCACCCTTGCAACATTTCCTCAATAGAGAGCTCAATTTGAAGCACTGTTCATAGGTTATGATTTAATCGATTTTGTCACCGGTGATCGTCCATGTCCTGCCATTAAGGCAACACAGTTTGCCACTTCCAAAGCAACAAATTCCTACTGGATTCGTCAAGACAAATTAATTCTTCATACCATTCTTGCTTCCACATCCATAACAATCACCCCACTCCTTGCTTCTTGCAAAACTTTTTAGGAGACTTGGAAAAATCTCACCTGTCTCTATGCGAGAAAATCTCGAACACGTGCAATGCAACTTAAGGAAGATTTAATCTTAAGTACCATCGGCAGTTGCTAATGAACTCGTAATTATTGATCATCCAATTTCAGATGGCGATTTAACTCTCTACATCTTGAATGGTCTCGATCTCGAGGTTTAGGGACATTGCAACTCCAATCGATGCTCTAGAAACTTCTTTGAAGTTTGAAGACATACATGACCTCCTAGTTGGTCATGAGAACTACATTCGAGGAATGGAGACTCAACCAGCATCTACTTTGGTTGCTACAGCAAATTACAGTCAACGAAATGGAAGTTATTCCACCAATGATGGCTCTACATCTCAGCGTAAGGCTTCTTCAAGCAAGGGGTGTGGAAACAACAAGGAGGCCAACTCAAACTTAGGCCAACGTAAGTTTAAGCCCAAATGCCAATTGTGTGAACAGTTGGGCCACAAGGCCAAAAACTGCCCAAGGTTTAATTCAAATGAAATCACAGCCAATTGTGCAACCTCCTCACAAGGGAAAAATCAGAAATGGCTTGTTGATTCCGCTGCATCGCACAACATGACCACATACCTCTTTAATCTTTCAATACACTCTGAGTATGATGGTACTGATGAAGTGGTAATTGGTGATGGCTTAGTTTTGCCTGTCTCTCATGTTGTCTCATTATCTTTCATTTAACCTAATCATGTCTTTCATTTACATGATACCTTTTGTGTTCTTACATTTTAAAAAAACCTTGTTTCGGTCCATAATTTCACGAAAACATAATAATGTTTACTTGGAATTTCACCCATTTTATTTCCTAGTGAGGGATTGGATCACAGAGGCGACACTACTCAAAGGTGAATGTGAAGATGTCGTGTATCCTTTACCGGAGTCTATGGAAATGGTTTCTAAAAAGGTTGTTTCTTATGTTCATGAACGTATATCAAATGATGGTTGACACGAAAGACTTGGTCATCCATCTTAAAAAATTGTCAATAATCTTATTCGTGTTTTTTCATTACCTACAAAAAATGGAAATTCTTCGCTTTGTAGTTCACATTCTCAAAATAAAGCTCATTGTCAACCTTTTCATTCTTATGGCTTAAAAGGCATGACTCCACTAGAATTAATTTACACGGATGTTTGGGGTCTATCTTTGGATATTGGTGTGGATGATTCAAAATATTATGTCATTTTTATTAACCATTTCACCAAATATATTTGGCTCTATCCTATGTCAACTAAATCAAGTGTTCAAATTATTTTTTCTCAATTTCGACATCTTGTGGAAAATAAATTTAATACTAAAATTAAGAGCGTATACTCTGATAGTGGTGGAGAATATATTGGGCTAAAGACTTATCTTTTCGTTCATGGAATTGGCCATTACACAATTGCACCTCACACTCCGTAACAAAATTGCGTGATTGAAAGATGACATCTTCATCTTGTTGAAACTGGGCCCACTCTTATCACTGATGCCCATTTACCTCGTTCATATTGGCCCTATATGTTTCAAACTACTGCATATTTGATAAATCGAATGCCCAGTTCACCATTGCAAAATAAGACTTCATTTGAGAACCTATTCAAGCAAAGCCCAAATTATCTCAAGCTTAAACAATTCAGGTGTTTGTGTTATCCTTTAACATGACCCTATAATTAGAACAAGCTTGAGCTCAAATCAATGCCTTACGTATTTGTGGGCAATTCTCCCTCACAAAATGTGTACTTATGCCTTGAGCCTAAAATGCATCGTATGTACAAATCATGGCATGTCTTATTTGTTGAAGGGAATTTGAATACTTTGGGTGTGCTAATTTCCTTGTCGAAAATCATCTCTCCACCGCTTCCAAACTCTCCGGATATGGGTACTGTCGATCATCAATCGTTTGAGTTAGTGCCTTAACTGCACCGAATGCTTCTTAGGTATGTCCCTCTTCTACATCCTTTTCAATTTCGCAAGAAATAACACCATCACACATCTCAAAAATTCCAGCATCAGTCCATGCACAAAATGAGTCTGAGTTACCATCTTCACCTAAAGTGAGCACTCACCATATGGTCACTCGTTCTATGAACAATATTTACAGACCAAAAAAATCCTTTTTAGTTACTAAGCATCCTATACCTCCCTCTTTGGAACCAACCCGTGTAAATGAGGCACTCTCTGACCATAGATGGCGTGATGCCATGTCCTCAGAGTTAACAACCCTTATGTGCCATGGCACATGGCAACTTGTTCCACCATCAAAAGGCTGTAACATCATAGGTTGCAAATGGGTGTTTCGGATTAAACGGTATTTGATGGGTCTATCAATCGGTTCAAAGCGAGATTAATGGCTAAATATTTCAATCAAAGACCGGGTTTGGACTACAAAGAAATTTTTAGCCCTATAGTTAAACCTGTTACCATTAGAACAATTTTAACATTGATTGTGATGCAGGGTTGGCCACTAAGACAGCTAGATATTAACAATGCATTCCTTCATGATCATTTGACTGAGAAAGTCTTTATGAAGCAACCACCCAACTTTCGGAATGAAAAAAAATCAGATCATGTTTGCTACTTTCGAAAGGCAATTTTATGGGCTTAAACAAGTACCACGTGCTTGGTACTCAACTTTCAAACAAGCCCTTATAAAATTCGACTTTGTGAATGCCAAGTCTGACTCTTCTTTATTTGTATACGATCATGACTCAATACTTGCATATTGCTTGGTATATGTAGATGAGTTGGTCATTACAGGAAATCATTCTGCATTTGTGGCAAGCATCATTGATCAGCTTGGCCAAAAATTCTCTAATAAAGATTTGGGACCACTGAATTTCTTCGTAAGTATTGAAGAAATTCCTACAAAATAAGAATTGTTTCTATCTCAGCACAAATACATTTGTGAGATTCTTGCAAAAATAAGTATGGATGGTGCAAAAGAACACTATTGTAAACTTCGATTTCATTAAAGCTAAATGATGGATCTTCATCATTTGATTCCAAGGAATATCGTCAAGTTATTGGAGTTTTGTAATATTTATCTCTAACTTGGCCTGATATTAGTTTTGCAGTAAACAAACTCTACCAATTCATGCATTGTCCAACAAAAAATCATTGGACAACAACTCTAAAAACTAGTGAGATACCTGAAGAACACTATTTTTCACGACATTACCATAAGAAAATCAACAAAACCAAAAGTCATATGCTTCTCAAATGCGGATTTGGCAGGAAACCTGAATAATAGAAGCTCTACATTCGCATATATGGTTTTACTTGACTCAACACCCATCTCCTGGAGCTAAAAAAAACAATGAGCTATTGCACGGTTGTCTACCAAAGCTAAATATAGAACACTAGCCACAACAACAGTTAAATCAATGTGGATACGTTCTCTATTTTATGAGCTCAAGTTTACACTCAAAACCACCATTGTTGTTATGTGATAATTTGAGTGCAACTCATTTAAGTTTTAATCCAATTCAGCACTCAAGAATGAAGCATATTCAGATTGATCTACATTTTGTTAGAGATTTGGTTCAAAAAAATGCAATTCAAGTTCGACATATGCACACTAATGATCAACTTGCGGATTTACTAACCAAACCTCTTTCACATCAATGTACTGATCTTCTGAGAAACAAGATCAGTCTCACTGATGGCAGCTCGTTCTTGCAGGGGCGTATAGAAATATACAAATGATATGGTGGTGACAGCTAAAAGATAAAGGAAACAGAAGTTATTTGCTGAAATTGTGGCAGACGTGACTCAAGGATCGGTTCCAGCTTTTATTGTAAATTTGATTCTGTAGTTAATACTCTGTTTGAACTTTGTAACGTTTAGATTAAATGCTCTGTAAATGTCTAACTGATAGTTTTGTAAATTCCTTACATAGCTCAGCCAAACTTGTAAAAATATTTACCATCAATAGCAATGAACGTTTGTTCAAAATTCCAATAACCTTGCAATGTTTATTACTTTACACAAAACACCATAAACATAAATTATTTTCTAATTTAAAATATAAAGGTTTTTTATATAATCAATACAAATTTTTAAACTTCCAAACAAAATATAAAAAATAATTTAATTTTCTCAAACTCTAAAATAAAATAAATATCAAATTTTATATTTTAAACAATATTTTAACTTTATAATATTTCTATTTAGTTTTTTTCTCTATTTTATCAAAACTCTATAAAATATCTTAACTCAAATTATTTTACTATTATTCATAAATTATTTTACTATTATTTACATAAAAAAATGCCTCTCACACCAAGAGAAGCTACTATTTTTTACTTATTGGTTATAAAAATGATTTTTAATGTTTTTGTATTTTTTTTTTAGAATTTTTAAAGGCATTTAAAAAGTATTTGAAAGAAATTAAAAAAAAAATAATAATAAAAGTGCAATTTGCACTGTCGGTACAATGCATGGTCATCTTTCTCAATAGCTTTAGCATTATCAATTAATAAAATTCCCATTTCATCTCAACCTTCAAATTAGACCTAAAATAAAATTTACTCTAAATTCCAAAAAATTATATCCAAGCAGCACGAAACTAATCATATATCAATAAAGGGAACAACGTAATTATATATTAGCCATCATAAGAATCCATATGTGCAATTAAAAAAACACCCGGAACATGTGACTTTATTTTTTTATTTGATAATGTGACTTTGGATTATGAGTATTAGTATTGATTCTATTAATTTTTTTTTTAAAAATTTAATAAAAAATTTACATTTGATAGAAAAAAAAATACCTAAAAAAGTTTTATATTGAATCTATCAAAAAGTTTTTATCAAATTTAATCAAAATTGAAAAAAAAAAAGTAGAGAAAATAAAATAAAATATTATTAATTTGACTTTTGACTTTTGAGTGGATTGACTTTTGATTAAAGTTTTATGATAGATTAAATGTAAATTTTTTTTAAGTATTTACAATTTTATAAATTTTAAGTATTTCATTTTTATCAAGTTTATATGTTTTAGGAAATTTTAATTTTTTTCTTTTTTTTTTTATAGATAAAAAAGTTTCATCTATATTCGAGACTCACTTCAACCCATCTCTATTTCATAATTATACTTTTTTAATTTTTTTTTTATATAAAATATAAATTCATATACATATTTTTTAAATTCTAATACATATTTTTTAAATTTTAATATATTTTTTTAAATTTTAAAATAATAATAATATTAAAAAATAAATTAAACCCATATCAATCTATCTAATTTTTTAATACTAAACGAAGCGAAAATCAATCCTATTACTCTAACTTAAAACGAGTTTGCTTATCACGTTCCTGGAAAATTGGATTAGAAAACTGGCGCAGCTCACTACTATTACTAGATTGGATGGGTAGAGTAGGAAATAGATGGGACAGGCTCTGATCAAAGGGGTGACACGGATTTTTGTGCCACACTTGGTTGACCAACATTATTGTTGACATTCAATGCCGAGTCGGGTGGTTGAAACTTGAAATAGGTAGAGCCCCTGAAACAATTTGCTTTGTCCAATCTTTCTAGTCTTATCACGTTCCTGGAACAAACTAAGAAAATAGTTAACGCGATTGTTGTGAAAATGATTAAAGGAAAGGAAGATCGATATATCTACAAAATAATTATACAATATAATTTATAATAAAATATTAAATAAGAAATAATTCTATAAAATATTATATATATAAAATATTTTATAAAATTCTCTCTCTTTTAACACATATTATAAAATATATTATGCAATTTTATTGCACATATCAATACCAAAAAAGAAAGAAATTAAACGATCAAATAAATAAAAGATTAGAAATGCATCTTAAAAGATTTATTATAGCCTAATCTCACAATCAAGCTGGAGTTATTATTATTGAAATATACAATAATATAATAAAAATAAAAATAAAAAATAAAATTAAATAATCAGTTTAGACTGAGACACAAAAATCTTATTTTAATCTTCAAAGAGATTCAAGCCATTATGCAACAAAATTTCTCTTGATTTAACTGTTCTAAGATACAACAATCCAAATAATCAACGTATGGCTTAAATTTATCCTGTTAAGTGATTGAATACCTCTTTATTATCTAGAAAATCTCTAAAAAAATATACACACTTTATTTTTTTATTATTCAAAAGGAAAACATTCCTTTCGTACGTACAAAGAAATATTACTCTTGAATGAATTACCCTTAAAAATTATCAACCACTAACAGATCCACCTTCATCAAGTTTAAACAATTAAAAAATTAGTTTTAGTAATAGTACAATGAAATGATAGATAAAAAGAATTAAACAAAAGTTGACGTTATTTACTTATTCCACTGATCCGATCACTGGTAGTTAAAAGTTAGAATAAAGACAACAACATCGTTTAATTGCAATAAAACTCATAACATCTAATAACTCAAAAGTTTATAAATGAAGCTTTTCAAAAGGCACGGCTTAGGCAATTAAAGGAAGACACCCAAATTAATTAATATAAGGAAAAGAAAACTTTCAGGAGCTATATAAGAAAACGGCTTTCAAAAGCCACAGTAATAGTACTTCAATAAAAACGTTATAAAAACTCTATTTATTGAAGAAACAGAAAAATACCAACAGTTATCGATCCCCATAGAAAGTTGTAAAAGATGATCTGCCATAATTAAGGGTGTACGCCGACCCGACCCGGCAACCAGACCACCGACCCGACTGATACCTCTCCATCCTGTTAGGCCAAATATCCGATAAGCCAAATTTTCGACCCGATAGCTTATCGGATATTCCGTTATTTCGTTAAGCCGTAACATGTGCATGTCCATTATTTACGCATCTCTGAAGACAACTATATGTGTTTTTATCATTGGATTGTTCCGTTACTTCTGTAGCTCTGGAGATTCATGCACTAACCTTTTCAAATGACAAGCATTAATTTTTTTTTTTTTCATGAAGATAAAATTTATAAAGGTTTTTTTTTAATCCGATTCTGTGTTGTTGTGTGGTTTTTTTTTTCTTTTTTTTTTTTTTGGCCTGAGGTGGGGTCTTTTTATTTTTCCATGAAGATAAAACTTATAACAATGAATATCTATATATCTACAGTATATATATATATATATATATATATATATATAGCCAGGTCCAAAACCACTAATAAATTTGGCAGTTTATGAGTCATACAAATTAATAAAGGTCCTCAATCAGCATTAGAAATTGTCCTGAATAAGATAGTTACACTAGCATGTGCCAAATCAAACTCAAATCAATAAAAATTGAAATAACTTCAATATTTAATCAGTTTACATCTATTGAAACCAAATTTCTTCCTCTAAGAAATGAATCAGTTATGAAGAGTGCTCAAGATGTCCTCATCCCTATATACATGGAACCTACACAAAACCCAAATAAATTTATTAAGAAACTCTCAAGATAATGTAACCCAGCAAGATAAACAAGCAATATTTGAATCTATTATTTGATATATCTTGAAGACTTCAACAATAATGGGAAAGAGAAATGAATTGCATGGGGTTTAAATCATGAAGACACCTGGCAACCAAGATATGTAAGTTTTACTAAATTATAAAATAGAGGTAATTCCAAACAAGATATGCAACCAAGATATATGCAAGTTTTAAATCATTAGTGGTTTCAGTGTATTAAAATTTGTAGCTAAATAACTGTCAACCAAGATAATGCATTTGACATAATAAAGTCTATGAAGACACACACATACTTTATTATGTCAAATACATTATAACCCAGCAAACATAAATGCAAATTAAAATTTGTACTAGAACCTGAACTTATAGAACCATTATAAACTATTAACCCATCAATGTTTATGTTACTTGTGTATTCCAATTGTGCTGAAATATGTAATTTGAGATGCAATGTTAGGCTTGAGGTTTGGGGATGAAGATGAGACTCATAGAACCATTTTTTTATGTTTCTATCAGAGGAACAACAAAACAATTAAGTTCATTAGTGTACACTTTTTTGCATGCAGGAACCAAATTAAAACAAATAAAAAAAATCAAATAAATTGATTAAGAAACTCTTAAGATAATGTAACCCAGCAAGATAAAACAAGCAATATTTGAATTTACCATTTGACATATCTTGAAGCCATTGAATCAGTCTCAACCCAACATTTTCCAATATGTTTTTGTACAATAAAGGATAGATAAATGTAAATTCCATCACGATGAACTCTAAAATTATCTTCAAGGCTCTTAAGATTTTTCCCTCAAATAAAATAAATTAACTCCGAAATAGCATTCCATGGCAAAGCCATTCCATTTTTCCAATCAATTTTTTATAAGTAAATAATTTTATTTAACTACTAATAATTTAATTCTTCATTCTTCTGTTACTCTGTATTACTCTGAAGGAGATATCTGTTTATATGTTTTAGAAACTTCTCAAAACTTTAGATTGAGAGTGGTTAAGTTTGATATAATCTTTGTGTTTTTCAAGAGCAAACTTTGCTTATGACTCTTAGACTTAATCTCTTAGTCTTTCTCACAAACATTTTTCATACGCTATCAATTGTATTACAGAACCCTTCATTTCATTTTCCAATTATTTCCAATTTTTGATAGGTTTCTCGATTTCTCAGCCACCAAACAGAGCATCAAGCTCGTCACGACCAAAGCTAGAACATAAATTTATCTCTACAATCTAGAAAACGTGACAAAATTAAAACGCCAAATTCAATGAAAAACAAGTACAAATCATATCTAAAACCGATAGATCTGCCAGAACCTCTTGCCAATTGGTCACGAATTGTCAAATGATTCAAATGAAAAACCAAACACTACGAGAGTGAGAGTGAGAGGAGATTCGAGAAACCTGGGAATCTGCGAGGAGTGATTGGCGTCGGCGAGAGAGAGCAATGATCGGTGTCGGCAAGAGAGATGGGCAATCGTTGTCGGCCAGAGAGAGTAAAAACCGTGAAATCTCGAGTGAGAGAAATGAGAATGCAGGCAGAAGTGTTTTTGTATAAGTGGGTTATTGGGTATTACTCAAACGAGTCGATAACGGTATCAAAAGAATGGGCTTTCGTTTGCATGGATATCGGGTCAGTAGCGGGTTGGCATATCGGGCGGGTTGGCAGAACGGCCATTTTGTTCACCCCTAGGGCCCATAATAACCTAGAGATGTTCTTTCTAAAGTACAAATAATCGACACTGTGATTGATCAAGTAATAATTGTGATTGACGAAGGTGTTGGTCCATTGGTAACTTAGGGGGCAATCATCTGCAATAGTGTATAAATCGATATTTCCAGTAAGAGAGTCATGTTATATACATAAAAGAGACTACACAAAATTAAATTTATAAATTAACGTAATTTTATATAATTAATTAGATTTAATTTATGATAAAAACAATTTTATAATCCAATATATTGCATTCAACCATATATATCAATTTATAAATTTATTGTGTATTCATTTTGGACAAACTCTTCAACTGCACTAACTCATTTGCATTTCTTAGAGCACTAGCAATGGTATTAGCTAAAATTTTTATTTAAGAAGTACAAGTTTGCACACTTTCCAAAAAATATTTGTCATATTTGATTAATAGTGGGGAAAAGAAAGTGTGGCAAATGGAATACAAATATTTTTTTTTCCACTTGTGAATACTCTCCAAATTGAAAAGTGTGCAAATTTGTACTTTTTAAATGGAAGTTTTAGCTAAGAGCATTCTCATTGGTTTCATCTTTTTTTATCATCAAAAATGTACTTTTTGCATACATACTAAAAAAATAATGTCATATTTGATCAAATATGGCTAAAAGAAAGTGTAAAAAATAGCATATATGTGCTTTTTGCTTACTTTTTGTTTAACTTTTGAACTATTATTTTATCAAATATGACATTATTTTTTTAGTATGTGTGCAAAAAGTATACTTTTGATGATAAAAAAAGATGAAACCAATGAGAATGCTCTAACACCATTACTAGTGCTCTTAGAGCATTCTTAATATATTGGCTAAAAATTATTCTACAAAAAATATAATTTTATATAAATACTAAAAAAATTTGGTCATATTTAATCAAATATAATAATAAAATTTGTGAAGAAAGGGAATAAAAATATTTTTTTGTAAATAATAAAATTAAAATTTTATCTAACAATTGTTAATATTTATATAAAATTATATTTTTTAAAATAAATTTTAATCATTTATTGAAAATGCTCTTATTTATCAACCGGCAGTCATGCATGCCTAGTGAATAGTGATTACTCAAGGTAAGGAATCTTGTTGCCAACAGAAGTAGTAAGTCTCTGGGAAATTGCACTGACATCTCCAACTTTTTTCTTGGGAAGGAATACGTAGAAATTAATTAATTAGATAGATTCTAGGTTATTCGATCCGGAGAAGCTAGGCCTAACTCCTAAGGTACAGTGTTAATCGATCTTTTCCAAAATCTAGATTAATGGGCCAGGTACGTCATGTTCCAAAGCAAAACGGACAACACGTTAAGTTGGGAAAAAGATTGAGCATGTTGGGTTTGAAGTCCAAGTGCTACACATTCTCTGAGTTGGTGATAATCAACCCTAATATGGGAGATGCTGCTCATTCTGGTAAAATAGATTTCGATTGAGTTTCGTTTTATTTATTTTTATTTTTTATTTTTTTATATAATTTTTAAATAAATATTTTTAAATAATATTATAATTTTTTATATTTTTAAAAATGTCTTTTTATGTGATTTTTTAACATCTTAAAATATTTTTTTAAAAATATAAAAAAATTACAACATTATTTAAAAACATTTACTTAAAAATTATATATAAAAAAAAAGTGAAATGAGACTGAATCGAGACCATTTCACCGAAAAGAAAAGCATTTTTCATTCTAATTTAAATAATTTGTACTGTTTAATCTGAGTCTTGAATGAGTTTTATAGATAATGCTGGAATGTTAGCATCGATTATAAAGAAATTGAATTGAGTTTGAAATTGAGTGTTGGTTTTAATCTCGAAATTTATTCAAATTGCAATTAGGAGATAGTCTAAACAGATTCAAGTTAAATGAGAGTTTTAAATAAAAAATTTTGGGAGGAGAAGAATTTTAAATTTGATTAGATTTGAATATTTATGCAACATGAATTGATCTTAAAGGAGCCTAACCGAAATATATTATAATTATTGATATTGCAGTGAATTATCAGCCAAGTGCTCATTTCAAGCACATAAAAAATAGCACCTTAACTCTGTAATCTGTACCAAATATGTTTTTCTAGTAGTAATTGGGCTTCACGTGATTCAAAAGTCAATGAATTAGCTCACCTTTAGAAATCTAATTTCTTTATCTTTTATATCTTCTTTTTTTTCTCTTTGGGCGAGCAGTAATTTATTCGACCCTTGTTCACCATTGGTATAGGCTGGCATCGTATCTTTTCCATGCGTCCTGTGGGTCATCAGTTGCTTTTTAAGTTCTTTTCATGCTTCAATTATAATCAATTACTTGAGGAGCAACCTCTTCTTCATATGACGTTGGTCTTTCTTTTTACATCAATCTTTATGGCTTTCTCCCACTTATTTCTTTACGTCGTTTAACAATTGGTCTAATCCTATCCGCCGATACATGTCATGTTATAGACTTTGACTTTGATTTGGCATCAATTAAGTAGGAAACATTAATTAATTAATTGTCAACTCCCGAAAGAAAAAGGAGAGATCAATAATTATATATAGTTCAGGGTATCAACAACCAGGTTTTTTAGAGTGAAATCAGAGGCTCCTCATTTGCTTTCTTGGCATTTGGTCAGATTCCAGGGTTTCCTCCAAAGCTGTTAATTCCTTCTGGGTTTGCTAGCTGTCGACAAGTATGCTTAAAGCTCTGTTTGCTTCCTAGGAAAACAAACAAACAAGAGAAGCAGAACAGATCGAACATAGGTAATTAAGAATATTGTATTTTTATCTGGTGGATTTTGACGTCTGATCCTTTGGGAGTGTTGTATTATTTAAAGAATCCATTCTATAATGTTGAGATTTCAAATAACTTTATTTAGGTTTTTAAAAACTTTGCCAAACTTGATAAGAAAAATACAGAATAACAACAACACAAGAAAAAACAAGATAAACACAACATTTAACGTGGTTTGGCACTAATGGCCTACGTCCACAGCAGGAACCCTAGGAAAAGAATCTTATTAATTAAGAGTAAAAGATACAAAGTACAACCTCAGAGCTTTATCTATACAAATGCCTCAAGAAATTAGCCCGAGAACAGAAGTCAAACCCTAACCCTAATCGCTTGGATCTCAGCGCCTCTTTCTCTCTCTTTGTCTGATTTCATACGTGGCAAATTATTATTCAGCACTGTAGCATCGTTAGGTATTTATACAGACCAAACATAATTACATAAATGCCCTTAAAATAAAACCCTAAAGGAGCCGGTCATATACAAAGCTTCTCAGCCACACGATCACTTTTCACTTAAGCTGCATCATCGGTTGTACCTCCTCCATGTGTCACAAGCTTGACACATCAACAATTCTCCACCTTGACAAGTTTGTAAACCTTGAATCTAGCACCTTCTCCCTGCAAAACAGTTCTTGCTTGTTCCCCCTAATGGGTATTAACAATTTTCTAGGTTAATTAAGTTCAAACAATGTTCAAACTTAATCTTAGGCACTGATTTAGTAAACATATAAGAGGGATTATCCTCTGTTGAAATTTTCTTAACTTCAATCTCACCAGTAGAAATGATATCTCTCACAAAATGTAGCCTAATGTCAATATGTTTAGACCTTTCATGTTAAACATGATTTTTAGACAAATGAATAATACTTTGGTTGTCACAGTAAACTGTAACAGCTCTACTATACATTCCTAACTCTTGACTCAGTCCCCTTAACCATATAGCCTCCTTAAGAGCTTTTGTCAAGGCTATATATTCAGTCTCTGTGATAGACAAAGCTATCACAGACTACGTATGAGATTTCCAACTAATAGTGCCTCCTAAAAATGTAAAGACAATACCAAATAGTGATTTTCTGGTATCTAGATTCCCAGCATACTCAGAATTAGTGTAACCCTTTAATTCTAAGTCACAATGCACAATTTTTCCAAAAATTAACCCTAAATGTTTTGAACCATTTAAGTATTGAAAAATTTGTTTTAAAGCATGCCAGTGAGGCTTCCCGAGTTTCCCCATAAACCTACTCACTAAACTTACAGCATAAGATAAGTCAGGTCTAGTGCATACCATGACATACATTATACTCCCAACTATATTAGCATAAGGTATTTTATCCATAATCATTGACTCAGACTCAGTTTCTGGTAACTGTTTATTAGACAATTTAATGTGCTGTGCAACAGAAATAGAATTAGACTTAACATTACTCATTCCAAATCTATTTAAAACCTTTGAAATGTAAGACTTCTGTGATAAGTAAAGAAGGTTCTTATCCATTTCTCTAGTTATTTCCATGCCTAATATTCTTTTGGCAGGACCTAACTCTTTCATTTCAAATTCAAATTTAAGCATGCATTTAACTTGATTTAACAGATTCATGTCTATACAGGCAACTAACATATCATCTACATATAGTAACAATTATATATGACAGTTATCACATTGCTTATAATAAACACAATTATCAGAATTGCTTCTACAGAAATTATTTTGAATCATGAAAGAGTCAAATCTTTTATACCACTGTCTGGGTGACTGTTTTAGTCCATATAGTGATTTCTTTAATAAACACACATTATTATTATCCATTTTTGTATCAAAGCCCTCAGGGGTTGCATGTAAATAGTTTCTTCTAAGTTTCCATACAAAAAAGCTGTTTTAACATCAAGTTGTTCCAAATGCAAGTCATATACAGCAACAAAAGATAATAGAAATCTGATTGAGCTATGCCTTACAACAGGGGAAAATATCTCATTGTAATCCACCCATTCCCTTTGTGTGAATCCTTTTGCCATTAACTTAGCTTTATACATAGGTGGTTCAGCTCTAGAGATACCTTCATTTTTCTTAAAGATCCACTTGGATCCTACTAGTTTTTGATTCTTGGGTCTAGGTACCACTACCCATGTTTTATTTTTATTTAGAGACTCCATTTCTTCTTGCATTGCAAAAATCCATTTCTTGGCCTCTTTACTACCCATGGCTTCTCTAAAAGTCCTAGGCTCCACCTCAATTTCTGTCTCAGCAACAGAAAGAGCAAAAGCTGTCATTTCAGCTTCTCTATACCTTTGAGGAGGTCTTATGACCCTCCTTTGCCTGTCCCTGGCAAGAAGATATGTTTCTCTTGACCCAGAGAGTTCAGTCTCTGAGGCTTGTACCTCAGAGTCTTTATTTTCTGTTTCTGACCAGCTTTGAGTGATGGAGGGTTGCTCCACCTCAAGTTGCATATCACTGGTGTCTGGGCACTGTACTATGTCTTGGGAATTGACTGGTTTACCCTCTATGGCAGTCTCATGAAAAACCACATCCCTACTAATTATACATTTTTGTCTTCCAGGTTCAGTAACCCAGAGTTTATAGCCTTTAACCCCCTCTGGATATCCCATAAAAATGCATTTAATAGCCCTATGTTCTAACTTGTCTGTTTTAACATGTGCATATGCAGTACACCTAAAAACTCTCAGATTTTGATAATTAGCAGGTTTTCCAGACCATATTTCTTGTGGAGATTTAAAACTGAGAGTTGAGGAAGGACACCTATTTATAAGGTATACTGCAGTAGCCACTGCTTCTGCCCAAAATGTCTTGGGCAGGCCTGAGGTAGCTAACATGCATCTTACCCTTTCAAGAATAGTTCTATTCATCATCTCTGCTAGTCTATTCTGTTGGGGGGTTTCCCTAACAATTCTATGTCTATTAATTCCCTCAATCTTGCAGAATTCAGAAAATTCGTTTGACAAATATTCTAAACCATTATCTGTTCTTAGTGTTTTGACCTTTCTGCCTATCTGGGTTTCAACCAGAGTTTTCCATTCTTTGAACTTCTCAAAAGTATCACTTTTATGTTTTAAAACATAAACCCATACTTTCCTAGAGAAGTCATCTATTATAGACAGAAAATACCTTGAACCACCATGTGAATTTACCTTTGCAGGTCCCCACAGATTTGAGTGTATGTAGTCAAGTGTCTGTTTTGTGGTGTGAGTGGACTTCTTAAAGTTAACTCTGGTAGATTTTCCTAAGATACACTCCTCACAGAAAGGGAGATCCTCAAGCTTCCTATCCCCAAAAACCCCTATTTTTCCGGTTCTTTTAGGCCTTGTTGACTAACATGCCCTAGCCTCCTGTGCCACAAAGAAACCTGGTTTCCTTCCCTGTGAGTGATAGGTGAAGCCTCCTCTATCACTGTCTTGCCTGCCAAAGTATACAGCCCATTCTTTAACACCCATTTCATCACTACAAGTGACCCTCCACACACTCTCTGACTACCCCCTTTAGACTTGAAGGAGTATCCTGTTTTATCTAAGATACCAAGAGAAATCAAGTTTCTCTTGAGCTCAAGTATGTACCCCACTTCTTTCAATACCCTCTCTATTCCATCATGCATTAAGAGTCTCACAGTCCCAATCCCCTGTATTTTACAAGATTTCTTATTACTAAGGATCACATGACCTCTATCTAGACTTGTAAAAGACTTAAACCAATTCTTTAGAGGACACATATGAAATGAACACCCTGAGTCCAGTATCCATTCATTTCCAGGATCTGTTTTAGACACATTTAGAACTTCTGAACTATCGTATCCATCTAAAACTACATCTGCCTTACCAGTAGATTCTTGAGTGGTGGCATTGCCTGTTTGTTTCCTCTTAGGGCAGTCTCTTTTAAAGTGCCCCTCCTTATGACAGACAAAGCATTTTAAAGGTTTGCCTTTGGACTTTGATCTAGACTTCTTATTCTTACATTTCTTGTTCCTCTTCTCAGATCTCCCCCAAACATTTAAACCCTCCCCTGCCTTTTGTTTGGACTCTGACTTGGCATACAATTCTTTGGAGTGCAATACAAATTGCACTTCCTCTAAGGTTAGGCTCTATCTCCCATACATCATAATTTCTTTTATATTATTGTAGTTGGAATCAAAAGAACTTAATAAAAGAATTGCTTGGTCCTCATCATCTATACTAATGTCTATATTAGCAAGATCTAAGAGGATTTTATTGAATTCATCCAAGTGTTCATCAATAGATGTACCAAGGTTCATTTTGAAAGTGTAGAGCCTAGTCTTCTTATGGAGTCTGTTTGCTAGAGATTTTGTCATATACAAACTCTCTAACTTTAGCAATACTCCTACTGCTGTTTTCTCATTGGCAACCTCTCTAAGTACTTTATCTCCTAGGGACAAGATGATGGCACTGTGTGCCTTTTGTAGTATTTCAGGCTTCACCTTCTCAGTAAAGAAGGAGTCTAATTTCCCTTCATGAGAGGTGTCAATGCTCTTCTTGTCACCAAAAATAGCATCTTGAAGCCCCTGTTGGACCAAGACAGCTCGTATCTTGATCCTCCACAAGCCGAAGTCATTTTTCTCATAAAATTTTTCAAACTCAAACTTGACTATCCCCATCGAAAAACCTAGCTCTAGATACCACTTGTTATATTATTTAAAGAATCCCTTTTGTAACGTTGAGATTTCAAATAACTTTATTTAGGTTTTTGAAAACTTTTCCAAACTTGATAAGAAAAACACAGAATAACAACAACGCAAGAAAAAACAAGATCAACACAACATTTAACATGGTTCAGTCATAATGACCTAAGTCCACAGCATGAACCCTAGGAGAAGAATCTTATTAATCAAGAGTAAAAGATACAGAGTACAACCTCAGAGCTTTATCTATACAAATGCCTCAAGAAATCAACCCAAGAACAGAAGCCAAACCCAAACCCTAATCGTCTGGATCTTAACCCCTCTTTCTCTCTCTCTCTCTGATTTCATACGCGGCAGATTATTATTCAGCACTGTAGTATCGTTAGGTATTTATACGGACCAAACATAATTACATAAATGCTCTTAAAATAAAACCCTAAAGAAGTCGGTCATATACAAAGCATTTCAGCCACACGATCACTTTCACTTAAGTTGCATCATCGGTTGTAACTCCTCCATGTGTCACAAGCTTGACACATCAACAAGGAGTAGTACCGTTTCCTGTGTACGTTAAATTGGCAATTCATTTAGGTTCGTGCCTTTGTTTTCATGTTTCGTTCATTCTAATTACCTTCGTCCTAGTTTCTTTGCCTGTATTTTTGTTTTTTCTTTTCCATTTTAGACATAATACTACTTAATTCTTGGAGGAATGTTAAAATCATTTACTTGTTTTTTCTCTCTATATATTGGCGATTTTGTGAATCAGTTCCAACGCATGCAATGGAGTTTAAGCTGCATGCAAACAGGACTCGACTGCAAGCTTCTGTTAATGTTGACGAAGCTCCTCTACATCGACGAAAAGTCATGGAGAAGCAGTTAGCCATGATTGAATGCAAAGGTATCTTTTTTTTTTTTTTTAATCTTGATCATCTCATTTAGATCTGAATGAATTTAAAAATTAAAAAAAATCCTATTTTGTATTTATTTCTTCCAAATAAAAACTTAGAGCCTTACGAACTTTATTTAGAAATTAGACTTTTTGCTTTTTTGTTATAAAAGGCTGCTTTATTTTTCTTGTTATGAAGACAGATTTTTGTTTCCGTTTGAAATAAAATTTATTTGCTTTTTTGGAAAACTCATGCTTGGATGTTCACTTGTTGGATGTTCCCTAGGAAGTTACCTTTTGGTCACAGTGTACTCATGCAATATTAATTACTCAAAACTTCACTAATTTATATTCTACAGGAGAAAGCCAAATTGAAACTCAGTTGTTAGAGTTGCCAGAGGACATGATCATATACGAGATTGCAAAGGAACTCGTTAATTATGTTGATTATGTTCGTTTCCACTTAACTTGTAAGTCATTGCACTACATGCTACCTAAGACACCAAGCCATCAACTCAGCCAAGTCCCATGGCTAATGCTTCCTGCACGCAACAATGATAGGAATGGAAAGTGTTGTAGCTTCTTTAGCCCATCAGAAAATAGAATGTATAACTTTGACAATATTCCCAAAATACAAGACAAGTTGCTACGAGGTTCCTCGCATGGTTGGTTATTCGCACATGATGGGTTTCCAGAATTGTATCTGATTAATCCATTCACTAAGGCTCAAATTCGACTACCACCTGTGGACACCTTTCCTGATGTATTGTGGCATCGTCCAGATGTGATTGATGAAGAATATCTCATTTTTAGAGAGAGGTTATTTCTTTCTAAACCTCCAATTGTAAAGTCTGCAGGTATTGCCTACATTCGACGTGCATTTGTTCGTAAGGTTTGTTAAATATTTTAATATGACATTAATAAATGGATTTTTGGTTTCTTATGATCTATAATAATAATAAACAACAATATGAGAAACATACCTTTCTCCATCTGATCGATAACAATTGATCTGATTATGAGAGAAGGATCGCCTTAACAACGTTTGCCTCACAAGTGTCTCTTGATGGCTAGAGGTACTCTAATGTTGTAGGTGAGAACCCTTGAATCTCCCAGTATTATTTATAGACTTCCGACCATTAAGAAATCTATGAGTTTGTGTTTGACTATAATTAGAGAAATAGAGTTTAATCTTATCTATTAGAAGTAATTCTTATCCCTTCATAACTCAAATATTATCCAATAAGATTTTGAACTATTTCAAACTGATAAGATGGGTGTGTAGGACACAGAGTTTAAATAAAACTCTTACATTCTCCCACTTGGCCCATACGCCCATAAAATTAATACTTTTCGTTCATGGGTTTATCACAGGAAGTTAACCATATTGCACAAATTTATTTCCTGAGCTTTTCATAGCTTAAAACACATTTCATGAGTTCCATAATATCAATGTCAAACTAACTACTAATGCGAATCATGGCGGTCCTCTATTATATAATCAACAGATTCCCTTCCATGTACCATAACACCAGTAACTAATTTAACACACGATCTTTAATTGGGATAATTAAGGCTAATTACAGTAATGCCTTTGGGTTCCAATTCATGTCTATTATAGACATTATCTTGTTATCATTCATCTACACTATTCAATGTACATATAAAGTGGAAAGACAAGAAAACAGAAACAAAATAACCATAATTGATATCATTAAGTGTCAAAATAGAATCATAACATTCACGAGCTCAATAACATGTTTACATCAGAAGACCCATACTGTTAACATGTTCTTTAAACTGTTTCGCTATCAGACCATTTGTTAATGGGTCTGCTATCATAAGCGAAGTCCTAATATGTTCTATGGATACTGTTTGTTTCTGTACTTCCTCCTTGACGCTTAGGTATTTGAGCTCCATTTGCTTAGCACCTTTAAAATACCTATCATTCTTGGAGAAATAGACTGCAGAGGAATTATCACAATAAATTCTCAGCGGCCTGGCTATAGAGTCAACAACCCCAAGCCCTGAGATAAAATTCATCAACCATAAACCATGCACTGTGGCCTCAAAGCACGCCACAAACTCAGCCTCCATTGTCGATGAAGTAGTGATTGTTTGCTTCATACTTCTCCATGAGATCGCTCCACCGACCAACAGGAAAACATAACCCGAAGTGGATTTCCTGCTATCAGGACAACCGGAAAAATCAGAGTCTGAATAACCAGTTACCTCCAAACTGTCAGTTCTCCTGAAAGTAAGCTAGTAATTCTTAGTTCATTGTAAGTATCGCAATACCCTCTTTGCTGCTTTCCAATGAGACATCCCTGAGTTACTCTGGTAGCGCCCAAGCATGCCAACTGCAAAGTTAATATCTGGTCTCATGCAAATCTGTGCATAGATCAAACTTCCCACAATCGAAGTATAGGGAATTTTTGTCATCTCTTTGCGCTCCCACTCAGTTTTAGGAAATTGTGATTGGCTAAACTTATCACCTTTTGATATCGAAGTATTCAGTGATGAACAACTTTTCATACCAAATTTCTCAAGAACCATTTCCAGGTAACTCTTCTGAGACAATCCCAACAGTCCTTGTTTTCGATCTCGAAAGATTTTGATTCCAATCACAAATGATGCCTCACCCATATCTTTCATTTCAAAGTTCTTAGAGAGAAAACCCTCGGTTTCATAAAGTAAGCTAAGATCACTACTAACCAACAAGATATCATCAACATACAGGATCAAAATTATGAACTTACTCCCACTGACCTTTAGGTATATACATCGATCAACGATGTTCTCTTTAAAACCAAAGGCAGTAATGGTATCGTTGAACTTTAAGTACCATTGTCGGGAAGCTTACTTAAGCCTGTATATTGATTTCTTAAGTCTACACACTAGGTGATCTTTGCCCTTTTCTGAGAAGCCCTCTGGCTGCTCCATGTAGACCATTTCATCCAAATTTCCATTTAAAAATGTTGTTTTCATATCCATCTGATGTAACTCTAAATCATAATGAGCCACCAATGCCATAATGATTTTAAATGAGTCCTTTTTAGATACTGGAGAAGATGTCTCTTTGTAATCAATGCCTTCTTTCTGAGTGAAACCCTTAGCAACAAGTCTGACCTTATGTCGTTCGATGTAACCTTTTGAGTCGCGTTTGCTCTTAAAGACCCATTTACACCCAATTCTTTTACTACCTTCAGGCAACTCAACGAGATCCCAGACTTGATTCTGATCCATGGATTTTAATTCTTCTTTCATGGTATCAATCCATTTACTAGAATCACTTCTCTTTATAGCTTGTGAAAATGTTAGTGGATCTTTTCTTATCCCAATGTCAAATTCAAATTCTTGGAGATACACCACATAATCTGTCGAAAGTAGGTCTCCGATCTCTCTGAGATCTGCGCAAGACAATCTGTTCTGGTGACTCCGAACTTGGTTCATCAATGGTATTTTCATTTTGAGATGAGTGATCATTTACTTGTTCCACGATATCATTGTGATGATCGATTAGAGGAACCATTATCTTTTCTAAGGATGTAAGTATATGGACATCTACCCGTATTTCCTCAATGATCACATCTCTAGGTTCAATTTTCTCATTGATCTCACCAAGTTCAATGAATTTGGCATTTCCTGTTTCCACCATTCTCGGACTGTGATTAGGACAGTAAAATTTGTACCATTTGGATCTCTCTAGATAACCAATAAAATACCCGCTTACTGTTCTAGGATCCAATTTCTTTTCATGTGGGTTGTAAAGTCTAGTTTCGGCTGGGCAACCCCAAACATGCATATGTCTTAAACTTGATTTCCTACCAGTCCATAACTCGAAAGGAGTTTTGAAACTACCTTATTAGGAACTCGATTTAAGATATACATTGCCGTCTTACTGGCTTCATCCCACAATGATTTGGGTAATGTAGAATTACTTACCATACTTCTGACCATATCCAATAAGGTTCGATTACGCCTTTCAACAACTCCGTTCTGCTATGGCGTCCCGGGCATCGTATACTGTACAACAAAGCCACGCTATTCAAGAAGTTTGGCGAATGAGCCCGAATTACGACCCTATTCATCATACTTTCTATAGTACTATCCACCTCTATCCGACCTGATGATTTTCACTTTTCTATTTAACTATTTTTTTACCTCCATGAGAAATACCTCAAGTACCGATACAACTTGAGATTTCTCATGTAACAAATAGATATATCCAAAATGTGAAAAGTCATCTATAAAGGTGATGAAATACTTTTCTCCACCAAAAAATTTGATGGAGAATGGTCTACATATATCTGTGTGAATTATTTCAAGAAGTTCTTTACTTCTTGTGGCGCCTTTCTTAGTATGTTTGGTTTGCTTTCCTTTTATGCAATCCACACACACTTTAGGATTAGTAAAATCAAGGTGCGGAAGAATCATTTCTTTTACTAATCTCTGTAACCTTTCTTTGGAGATATGCCCCAACCTTTTATGCCATAAGTCATATGAGTTTTTATTCATCATGTTTCTTTTCATTCCAATACATGTTTCATGGCGTTGGGAATAGGTATTTTTAATAAATGTATTATCAAGGCAAAGTTGATAAAGACCATCGGAAAGAAACCTAGAACTAATAGATAAACTGTTTTTAAACAAATTGAAACTACTATTATGGAACGAAAAAGAATAACCATTAGTATCAAGTCTGGAAAGGAAAATTAAATTACGCCTCACAGAAGGCACAAACACTGTGTTATAAAGGTCTAAATAATGACCGATACTCAAAACTAAACGAAAGGTCCCTATGGCTAAAACTTCAGCCTTATTCTCATTTCCCATAAAAATGAACCGCTCATTGGGGCTTGGTGTTTGGCTTGTACGGTATCCCTACATGGTTATAGAAACATGAACATTAGAACTTGAATCTAGCCACCAAGAATTAGTAGGAACATTTACAAGGTTTGATTAAAGACATACAAAGGTAAGTAGCTTACCCTTCTTTTTGAACCAAGCCTTACGTTTTGGACACTCAGCTTTCATATGTCCATGTTCTCTACAAAGTAGTATTTGCTACTGTTGTTCTGAACCTGATTAGCTTTCACAGGTTGCTTTCTTTTTAGTGGTCCAGTTCGCTTCTTTTTACCGTAATAGTACTTTTTCTTTCCAGCTTCTTTATTCACGAAATTGACAGAGCGATGTCCTTGTTGTTTCAGTTTTGCTTCCTCTTGAACTACCATACTTGCCAACTCATTCACATTGTATTTATCTTTTATAGCATTGTAATGCATCTATAATGGACTATACTGAGGTGGCAATGAGTTCAAAATAAACTGAACAACGAAAAACTCATTTACTTTCATTCCTAGGGTTTGCAATCTGGCAGCAATATTGGTCATTTCAAGGATATGCTCCTGCATTCCTTTAGTACCATCATATTTCATGGTGGTGAGTCTAGCTATCAGTGTTCCTGCTAAAGACTTAACAGCGGATTTAAACTTCTCCTCAGCATTTTTCAAAAAGGTTTGGGTTTCCTCAGTACTAGGGAGTGAATTTTTGATATTTTCGGCTATGGTCATTTTCATAAACATTAAACTCAGCCTATTTGATATTTTCCACTGTTTAAAGGATTCTTTCTGATCATTGGTACTGGTTTCAATGATAGGTGATGGTTTTGGACTCATAAGGGATGAGTATAAATCAATGACTCCTAAGGTGAACCGAACTCTCTCAACTCATTCAGAAAAATTGGAGCCATTCAAAACAGGAACAGATGAAGTCTGTGAGTGTAGTAATGTGGGTACGCTTATTGCAAGAAAATTTTATATCATTATGCTTTGAGTTAGACACTTTTAAAAAATAATCAGAATTTAAACAATTATGGAAGAACTTGTAGTGTCATCAAAATCCTCCTTTGGGAGTAGATCTTGACACACAAGGTGTTCCATCCAGTATTAAATTCTGTGGATGAACTAGCTGTATCATTAGAATTCTCGTTTGGGAGTAAACTCTGACATACAAAGTGTTCCCTCCAACCTTACTTTGATGGATAAACTAGTAGTGTCATCAAGACCCTCCTTTGGGAGTGAATCTTAACACACCAAGTGTTCCCTCCATTATATCCACCTTACTATAGGTTTAATGACTTGTCACCAAAATCAAGAAAATCTTGTACTTTTGGGCAACCAATTTTCTCTTGATTTTGACGTAAATCATTTATCCTACATTAGATATACATGGCATGATAATAAGAGCCAAAATAGACAGTGCACAATAATAATAATATTTATACAAATATGGATAGCAATAATATGCATGAAATAAAAGGTTTGATGAATTTTACAACAGATGTGAATAATACTTACTAAGTAAGTTCTTAGGAAAGAATATTCTTTCTTAGACAGAACTTCAAGGTTCCCAAGAAAGATTGGAGGGTCACAACGGACACACTTGGAATTTCCAATCTCCTAGACAGAACCGCCTCAGTTTGTACACATTCACATTCCCACAGCAAAATTCATAAAAAAAGGAATTTTCATGTTTAAACCTTAATTGATTTTATAGGAAAATCACAATATTAACATGTGTATAAATTAAATAAACATTTCATACATATATGTAGATAATCATAATGACATGCACATAATTTAAATGCATACATATAACATTAAGGTATGAATATAATAAAACTTTAATTAATTAATTGATTTTTTTTGAAATAATATTATAATATTAAAATAACATTATTTAATTCGATTTGGGTCGGGTCAGGTCAAGAAAACGGGTCAAGATCCGGATCATAGTGGTCAACCTTCTAGGTTGACCTGGGTCGGGTCTTAAGACCGAATGTTTGGCCCTGAAGCCCTTCATCTCCTTTAACGTTTTTAATACTTTTAATTAGGCTAGAGCCCATTGATCCGGCCCATAACAAAAAAAAAAAAATCCTAATCTATCATCTTCAACCTTTGTACGATATGCAGCTGCCGGACATCTTTACTCCAGACTTTGAGCTTCCGCGGCTACTACTCGACGCTAGCGAGGGAAAGAACTTGTAAACAGACAGAGGCGACGCCCATCCTGGGCTTCACAGCCCATTACGGCACTTCTTCCTTTTTTGTTTTTTGTTCTAGAGGTCAGCGTGGCAGTGGGCTTTGGAGCCCTCTGTCGCCATTACAAAGACGCCAGCGAGGCAGTTCTCAGCCTTTTACACCACTTGACATGTGAGGATATCACTACCTTGGCCAAACCAGTAGCACACGGTGAGGTTCCCTTTCTTCATCACAATTCAAAACAAAGTACAACATAGTAATCGATTCTTCATATTCTCAACAAGCAGCAATGTAAACAGTACACAGTATATGAAATGCTAATCAAAAGCATATGCAAAATATTGTGATTGGAGAAACAGGTATACCAAAAATCGAAATACGTTAATGGTGATTAGTGTATCACTGCATATCCCACCTATCCACCTTAAAATATTCGTTAGACCTCGCAGCATGATTGCAATGCGCGAAAAAATATATTATTGTATAATTTATTGAGATCATAAAAAATTTATAACCTTAAACTCTGATACCACATGTTAAATATTTTAACATGACATTAACAAATGGATTTTCAATTTCTTATGATCTACAATAATAATAAACAACAATATGAGAAATGTACATTTCTCCATCTGATCGATGAATAATTGATCTGATTATGAGAGAAGGATCACCCTAACAACGTTTGCCTTACAAGTGTCTCTCGATGGCTAGAGGCACTCTAATGTTGTAGGTGAGAACTCTTGAACCTCCCAATGCTATTTATAGACTTCCGACCATCAAGAAATCTATGAGTTTGTGTTTGACTATAATTAGAGATATAGAGTTTAATCTTATCTTTTAGAAGTAATTCTTATCCCTTCATAACTCAAATATTATCCAATAAGATTTTGAACTATTTCAAACTGATAAGATGGGTGTGTGGAACACAAAATTTAAATAAAACTCTTACAAAATTGTCTTATCAACAAGTCCAACTTCCAATGAGTACATAGCCATGGCGATATATGGTGAGTGTGCAGAGTTGGCTTTTTGCAGAAGTGGGGATAAAAAATAGACTCGTTACCGTAGAAATGATCCTGAAGAACCAGAATTTTATTTTGATATCATATCTCATGAGGGTAAATTCTATGTTTTAAAAGAAAGAGGAGAAATTTGGGTTGGTGACGGTACATCCTTGCCAAAGATGACACGGCTTGCACCATCATTTTCTCTAAGGAGTCTTCCCGACCTTTGTTGGTTGGTGAGAATGACATCCGGCGATTTTGTGCTATTGAGCAGGAGTCCAAAATGGGAAAGTACTACTTCTCATAATCTAGAGCAGCTTCGTTGCTACAAAACCACTCATTTTCGGATCTTTAAGTTTGATAAAAAAGAGTTGAAATGGAGTAAGATTACAAGTATAGGAAATGATGCATTTTTTATAGGAATGAATAGCTCCTTGTCTGTCTCATCTCAGAATCTCCCTATAGGCTGGAGAGGTAATTGACTAATTGTATTTATTTTACAGATGCCTACACTGAAGGGCATCGGGAAGGAATTATAGGTGGTTATGACAACGGAGTGTACAACCTAGAGGACAAAAGTGTTGAGCCGTTACCAGGGTTTGTATCTAATTCTAATTTGTTGGTATGGCCACCACCAATTTGGGTGACTCCGAATCCGTAGGGATCATATAGTACTTTCAAATCTATTGGAACATATATTTGATAATATTAGATAATTAGAAAGTTCAACAACTTTAAATCCATTGCAATTCTTAGGTTGTGCTTATTATGTCTGTTACTTCTTTTAAGAATATTATGTGCTTCTTAATATTTTTTGTAACATATTATGATAATTAAGACCTTTAAGAAGGTGACGTCATTGTAACAAATATTTCAGATGTCACTACAAGGAATGTGAATTTTGTGACCAATGAATAGCGAAAAAAATACTATTTGTGAATAATTTTAGCTGTAAATAATTATTTGGCTGAAATTAACTGGTTACAAAAAGTTATTTTTCTTGTAGTGTGTGCTACTTAATATGTACATATACGTGTGTGATCAAAATAAGCATTCTTTATGCTCTTGCACATATTAATGTCAACGGTGTGCTGGTTTTCTTTTTCCTTAGCTAGCTAAAGAAATACGCAATGGAGTAAACAAATGAAAGGAGTGCTCGGAAAAAATGAAAACAATAATTAACGAATATTTTATCTAACGTATCAAGTCAACATTAATTATCAATGAGTTTTCATCCAAGCTAGAATATGCTCTGTCTGCCATTTTTTTTTAGTTTACTTGCTGGCTGAAATAATGATTTCGTTCCAAGTCAATATTAATAAGCTATTTGCTGTTAAAAAAAAAGGTCATCTAAGCAGTACCTTTCAAATAGTCAAGTAGCATTATTTATTTTTAAATTAATAGCGATGAAAACTGAATATGAGATTTTTTATTTTAAAAAAAGTCTGAGTTTTTAATTAATAATATTTGTGATAATAGAAGTTTTATTACATTTATTTATAAATTTCAAACTAAATTAAAGTTTATAATATTTTGTGATAAAATAAATATTTTTCATAATTTCTTATTTGATTGACATGTGCCAATGATTAGGAAAAAAATTTATCACAAAAATCTTATAAAATTTGGTAATAAAAATTTTATTATCACTAATTTAAATAAAATCATCCCCCCCCCCCCCCCCCAAAATTTTTTTTTTTCTTAAGTTCTGACCCCAAGCTTTAATTCTTAATTCCACCCCTGATTTTGATCCTCGTATATTTTCATCATTCTTGTACTCTCCTTTTAAAGAGGGGGAAAAATTCATGCATGCGGGCCGCGTGGTGTTTAAGGGTTTGGGTATGTTAATTTTGGGCTTCTAAGGGAGATATCCGGCCCTCAAAGAAAAACTAATGGGCTACGTTATGAAGGGATTTACAAATTAACGTAGTAATGTGTCAAGGATTACAAGTTTAAAAAAAAGAAAAAGAAAAAAAAGAAACCGATATGGCAGCAGCTGTGACAGTCTGTGAGCGATGACGTGATCGGTTTAATGGCCGGGCCGAGAACTGGACTCTAATGTATTATGTGGTGGTGGATTGGTAAAGTGAACAAACTAGTCCAAGCCTTGGCTTGAAGGCTGAATTAAACTTGACCCGTCTTAATATGTTTTGAAGAGGATACAGGTTAGCCAATTCAATTTGGTCTAAAAAAGTGATGGACTGATTGTATTTGATCCAGAATTTTTCTCAACCTATATCAGACCAAACTCATATTCGGTCCATACCGGTCTGGTCTCATTCGATCTAGGACTGGTCTAAGGGGATTGGACATGATTTAATGAACCAAATTCAACTCAAAATTCTGCAATGATTAAATTTATTTTTTGATTTAAATTCAATTATTTTTAGCCCGTTTCACATTTTTATAACATATTTAAACTAAAAAATATTATAACAACTTATTCTTAGTAATAGTATATTAAATAATAGTAATACTCTTATTACTTTATTTTACACTACAACTCTAATACTCTTAGTACTTACATATATATATATATATTAATACTTATATATATATTAGAGTTATACTTATATATTATATATTAGAGTTATACATTAGTACTAATAATTTATATATTAGTACTTATATACTATATGTTATAGTTACACATTAAAGAATATATATATATATATATATTTTTTTACTCTTGGTAATAGTATATTAAATAATAGTAATATTCTTATTACTTTATTTTACACTACAACTCTATACTCTTAGTACTTATATATATATATATTAGTACTTATATATTATAGTTATACGTTAGTACTAATAATTTATATATTAGTACTTAGTTACACATTAAATGATATATATATATTTATATATAACTTTTTTTTATTATCCTATTCAGTTCGGTTTGATCCGATTTAGAGGAAAAATTCCCATTGACTGGGATCAGATTTAATATTATTCGGTTCGTTTTTTTTTTTTACTAGACCGGACCAAACTTCGTTTGATCTTGTCCGATCCAAAATAAACTGTACGGTCTGGACTAGATTTCTTACACTCCTAGAAAACACTGTTAAATAAATAAGAGTGGTTTAATATATTAAACATGAATTCTGCTAGACACAGTCGAGACGTGCAAACGGATGCAGTCGAGATGTAAAATAATTATTTATTTTACATCCAGTGGGCGGAAGGGAGGAAAATTAATGGGTGTATAACTGTTACTTTTTTATCAAAAGGCGTGCCGACTATACAACGTTTACATCATACGCTTGCAACAAGTATTTCTCATTAAACATTGTTTTTTCCATTTATATAAATCTCATTTTAACACCTAGGAAAATGATAGATATATAATTATTTTTATAATTTTTATAAAATTATATTTTAAATAAGGGACTTTTTTATAAAATTACTTAATAACTTATGAAAGTAACCTCCCTTTATATAAATACTCTCATTTTAAAATATGATTGTAAAAAATGATAGTAAAAATGGGTGTTCATGAAATCATTATTCTTTGAGGAAATTAATCCTACTTTTTGACTTTATTTGTATCGTCCACAATCTGATCAAGTGATTGATTAAACAGTGCCGTATTTAAAAGGATTGAACTGTCTTCGCATCTTCAACTATGGTATGACATATGCATGGTTACATATATATATATATATATAAAATAAGTTTTTCAGTTTATAATTTTTTAATAATTGTTTTCCAACATCTTTTTGGATGCAGATTGTGGTGTTTATCATCACATCTCGTTCCAATCTGGAAACAACCGATTCCAATAATCTTGAATTGAGTTTAATTCAAAATTGGATCGAAAATTCTAGTGATGTTCTAATAATCATTATAAGAAAATTGTTTATTTGCAATCAGTTTATTTAACGAAATAATAATTTATAATTAAAATGAGTCACAAATAATCATTTCATCGCAAATAATTGATAAAACCCGTTTTTCTTACAGTAAATTTAATTAAAATTTGCGAGATTTGTAGTTAATCAAGACTTGCACAAAGGTCACATAAACATCATGTAAGATCTTCGGTTACCGGTTGAGCAAGAGGTTATAATATATATATGTATATATAGAAACTACAATATATAGGACTATTTGGCAACTATATCAGATGATCAGAGATAAAAAAAAAAAAAAAACTATTTCAATCCCTGCGCGTGAGATGCGATCCAACAAACTTTGTCCCAATATCAAGCCGAACGGGTTGTTGAAATTTGATTCAGATGATCATTGTTTCGAAGAGAAACTTCCAGTGAAATATGGATGTGAATATGTGCCAAAACTTAGTGTATAATTGTATATTAAATTGATCTAACGTTTCTTTTGTGAAGCCAATGATGTGCAGCCACCTGTATACATTTTGAGCCATTTGATCTTGTTGATCTGCATGGGTTAACTCGCTGGACAGAAGGGCAGTTTAGTCATTGTGCTGAGAAGATATTATATCGGATGCTTGATTCTGGACCGTTGGATTGCCACGTGTCATAATCTCTGTTTCTGTATAAATATATGTTATACGTGTGATTAGGGTTATCGGGTATCATTTTGTGTTTGGCTGAGAGAGGCAGAGAGTGAGAGCGAATCTGAGAGCCCTTTCTGCTAGGGTTTTCTGAGATAGAGAGAAAGAGAGAGACTGAGAGGGTTGGTTCTCTTGTACTCGAGAGCTAGCACTCGATCTGTTGTAATCACTGAGGCTTTTGTAGCTGATTCTTCAATGAAAGGATGATCTCTGAGGCCGTTCCCGCCGTGGATGTAGACCATTAGGGTTGAACCACGTAACTCCGGTGTGTTCTTTCTTTATTGCTTTCTTACTTTATTTTGCTGTTTTCATATCATCGTGAATCTTGAATCAAGATCAAAGTCTTATATCTGAAACCCTAAAGATCATAAAAGAACTTTAAATCTCGGTATATAAGGAAAAGTCTTGTTACTGGCTTTTAAAACTTAACAACTGGTATCAGAGCCGTAGGCTAGATGGAAACCGCGAGATTTGAGGTGGAAAGATTTACGGGGGAAAATGATTTTGGACTCTGGAGGATAAAGATGAGGGCACTGCTAGTCCAACAAGGCTTGCAGGGGGCCCTCGGTGGAGAGAAACAGAAAGGGGCCTCACCCTCTGAACCTGGTAAGGAGGATGTCACAAAAGACATCCTCCAAAAGGCACACAGTGCCCTCATACTCTCTCTCGGGGACAAAGTCCTGAGAGAGGTGGCAAGTGAGGACACTGCCGCTGGAATTTGGTTAAAGCTAGAGAATCTATATATGACCAAATCTTTAGCTAATAGACTGTACAAGAAAACAAAACTTTATACCTTCAAGATGACACCTGGACAGTCTATTAGTGAACACTTAGATAGCTTTAACAAGATTATATTAGATTTAGCTAATATAGATATTAAAGTAGAGGATGAGGATCAAGCCATTCTCTTGTTGAGTTCTCTGGACTCAACTTACCAGAGCCTAAAAGAGACCATGATGTATGGTAGGGACACATTAACCCTTGATGAGGTACAAGCTGTACTTCATGCCAGGGAGCTTCAGAGCAGCAATGATACAAAACAGGAACAAGGAGAGGGTCTAAATGTGAGGGGTAGGACAGAGAAGAGAAGCAAGAAAGGTAAACCTGACAATAAGAGGAATAGGTCTAAATCTAAGGGAAAACAATTGAAATGTTTCTTGTGTCACAAGGAAGGACATTTCAAAAGGGATTGCCCTGACAAAAGGACCAATCCTGGAAATAAAACCAAGGAGGATGAGGGTGCATCTGTAGTCCTTGAGGGCTATGAGAGTGCTGAAGTCCTCAATGTGGCTGAGGTAAACTCAGGAAAGGAATGGATCCTGGATTCAGGATGCTCATTCCACATGTGTCTTATTAGGGAATGGTTTGAAACATTCTCTGAATTACAAGGAGGCCATGTGATCCTAGGAAATAATAAATCCTGTAAGATCATGGGAATTGGGTCTATAAGACTCAAAGTACATGATGGTATGGTGAGAGTTTTAAAGGAAGTAAGGTACATACCTGAACTAAAGAGGAATTTAGTGTCCTTGGGTATGCTAGACAGTGCTGGGTACACCTTTAAGTCTCAGTCAGGAAGTCTTAGAGTCATGCAGGGATCTCTTGTGATAATGAAAGGGATAATAAAAAATGGTCTCTATACCCTAATGGGGGAGACCATTGTTGGGGAAATGTCCTCTGTCCAGAATAGGATGGAAGACAAATCTGTGCTTTGGCACAGGAGGTTGGGGCATGTTAGCCAAAAGGGTCTTTTAGAACTACACAGACAGGGTCTGTTACCTGATTCAAACCTAGACAAACTTCCTTTCTGTGAAGACTGTGTCTATGGGAAAACCAAGAGGGTCAGTTTTAAAAGGGCAACCCATGTGACAAAACAGCCCCTGGATTATGTACACTCTGACCTGTGAGGACCTGCTAGGGTAGTTTCACATGGTGGAGGGAGCTATTTTCTTTCCATCATTGATGATTTTTCTAGGATGGTGTGGATTTACATTCTCAAGAATAAAAGTGACACTTTTGAAAAATTTAAGGAATGGAAAACCCTAGTAGAAAACCAAACAGGGAGAAAGATGAAGGTTTTGAGAACTGATAATGGGTTAGAGTTTCTATCAAATGAATTTAATAACTTTTGTAACAAAGAAGGGATTCTTAGACATAAAACTGTTAAGGAAACACCCCAACAAAATGGTCTGGCTGAAAGGATGAATAGGACCATTTTGGAAAGGGTAAGGTGCATGTTATCAAATGCTGGTCTATCTAAATTTTTTTGGGCAGAGGCTGCTACTACTGTAGTCCATTTAATAAATAAATGCCCCTCCTCTGCCATAGACTTTAAAACCCCCCAGGAACTATGGACTGGAAAACCTCCCAGTTATGATTACTTAAGAATTTTTGGATGTGTTGCCTATGCACATTCCAAAACTGACAAGCTAGAACCCAGGGCCCTAAAATGCATTTTTGTAGGGTACCCTGAAGGGGTGAAGGGTTATAAGCTGTGGGTTGATATACCAGGGAAACAAAAATGCATAATTAGCAGGGATGTGGTCTTTAATGAATCTCAAATGGCTAGGGTACAAAACTCAGAACCTGTTGAAACTCAAAATAAACCTGTAGAAGATGTACAAGTTGAGGTGGAGCCAAACACCTCATCTGAGACACACCTTGATCAAAACAGGGCAACTGAGGATACAAACTTGGATGACCTGGATCAAGGTGGAGCTGACTCCTATGTCTTAGTGAGGGACAGGAAGAGGAGACTAGTTAAACCACCTAAAAGATATGGGCAGGCAGAACTCACTACTTTTGCCCTCACAGTAGTAGATGAAGTGGTTTATCAAGAACCTAGGACTTATAAAGAGGCTGTTAACAGCAAGGAAGCATCCAAATGGATACTTGCCATGCATGAGGAAATGGAGTCTCTTAATAAGAATAAAACCTGGGAATTAGTTGACAGGCCCCCAGGGGTTAAGCTGGTTGGGTCAAAATGGATTTATAAAAGAAAGGATGCCATACCAGGGGTTGAGGGCATTAGATATAAAGCTAGATTAGTAGCAAAGGGTTTTACTCAAAGGGAGGGAATTGACTTTAATGAAATCTTTTCCCCTGTTGTAAAACACAGTTCTATTAGGCTACTGCTTGCTTATACTGCTTTTGAAGATATGCACTTGGAACAATTAGATGTTAAAACTGCTTTCCTTCATGGTGAGTTGGAAGAAGTGATTTATATGCAAACCCCAGAGGGCTTTGTGGATGAAGCAAACTCTAACAAAGTCTGTCTGTTAAGAAAATCACTTTATGGTCTGAAACAATCACCTAGGCAGTGGTATAAAAGATTTGACACTCACATGTTAGAAAATGGTTTTAACAGAAGCTCTTATGATAGCTGTGTTTACTATAAGCATGTTGATCTGACTGTGATATACCTACTGTTATATGTTGATGACATGTTAGTTGCTTGTAAGGACTCTACCCTAATTGACAAAGTCAAATGCATGTTAAAGGCAGAATTTGAAATGAAAGAGCTAGGCCCAGCTAAGAAAATTTTGGGAATGGAAATATTAAGGGATAGACATAATAAAACTCTATTATTGTCTCAAAATTCTTATATTTGTAAGATTCTCAAAAGATTTGGTATGGATTATGTTAAGTCTGTTAATACACCTCTGGGACAGCACTTAAAATTGTCTGTAAACCAATCTCCTATTTCTGAATCTGAAATTAACTTTATGAGCAAAATACCATATGCTAGTATGGTAGGTAGCTTAATGTATGCTATGGTCTGCACCAGGCCAGACCTCACCTATGCTGTCAGTATGGTCAGCAGGTTTATGGGTAATCCTGGAAAACCACACTGGCAGGCTATTAAATGGGTGTTTAGATACCTTGCAGCTTCAACAAAATTAGGAGTTGTTTATGGGTTAGGTGCTAAGGAGGGATGTGAGATAGAAGGGTTTGTAGACTCTGACTATGCAGGAAATGTAGACACTAGGAAGTCCCTTACAGGATATGTGTTCACTGCATTTGGGGGGGCAATTAGTTGGAAATCAAACTTACAAAGTGTTGTAGCTTTGTCTACAACTGAAGCCGAGTATATAGCCATGACAGAGGCAATAAAAGAGGCCATATGGATAAAAGGAATTGCAAAAGAGTTAAGTATTTTTAATGGTACAGTCACTGTCCATTGTGACAACCAAAGCACTTTACACTTAGCTAAAAACCAGGTATTCCATGAAAGGTCCAAACATATAGATATTAGGCTACATTTTGTAAGGGATGTCATAGAGTCTAAGGTTGTTAATGTGAAGAAAATTCCAACAGAGGACAATCCTTCAGACATGATGACCAAGTCCCTTCCCTGTTTGAAATTCAGACATTGTCTGAATTTAATTAGTATGGAGTCTGATCTATGTCCCTAATAGAGGGATGTTGCGGGAACAGCCTAGGATGAGAATTTTATAAACTTGGTAAACTAAGGTTTGTCAAGGTGGAGAATTGTGAATATGTGCCAAAACTTAGTGTATAATTGTATATTAAATTGATCTAACGTTTCTTTTGTGAAGCCAATGATGTGCAGCCACCTGTATACATTTTGAGCCATTTGATCTTGTTGATCTGCATGGGTTAACTCGCTGGACAGAAGGGCAGTTTAGTCATTGTGCTGAGAAGATATTATATCGGATGCTTGATTCTGGACCGTTGGATTGCCACGTGTCATAATCTATGTTTCTGTATAAATATATGTTATACGTGTGATTAGGGTTATCGGGTATCATTTTGTGTTTGGCTGAGAGAGGCAGAGAGTGAGAGCGAATCTGAGAGCCCTTTCTGCTAGGGTTTTTTGAGATAGAGAGAAAGAGAGAGACTGAGAGGGTTGGTTCTCTTGTACTCGAGAGCTAGCACTCGATCTGTTGTAATCACTGAGGCTTTTGTAGCTGATTCTTCAATGAAAGGATGATCTCTGAGGCCGTTCCCGCCGTGGATGTAGACCATTAGGGTCGAACCACGTAACTCCGGTGTGTTCTTTCTTTATTGCTTTCTTACTTTATTTTGCTGTTTTCATATCATCGTGAATCTTGAATCAAGATCAAAGTCTTATATCTGAAACCCTAAAGATCATAAAAGAACTTTAAATCTCGGTATATAAGGAAAAGTCTTGTTACTGGCTTTTAAAACTTAACAATAGAGCTAGCTAGATTTCAATTAACAAAACAATCTCCTTTATATACATGTTGATTTGTTTAATTCTTAATTAAATTGATATTATTTCGTTCTTTAATTTGTTAGAACAACCATATTATCTTATATATATGCACCTCTAGCTAGGTCATGTATTCCTAGCTTAGCTTGTTCGGTTCTTTTGGCCTATATAATGGCATTTGTCCTGCTCTATCATATACATATATCTACACACATTAACATATATACAAATTTTTGATTTATTTGCAGTGACATGAAATTGAAAGTGATAATTGATCAACAGATCAAATCATGCATTTTATGAGTACAAGCTAAAAAGAAAGGCTGGCGTGCAGGCTTACGGATTAATGGAATATGAATAACCGGCCATAGCTTAGGCATAGTAGATTCATGATCACAAAGCAAATATGCATGATGAAATCTGGACTAATTCTCATGACAGTGGCCAAACGAGATTAGCATTGCAAGTTTTTTTCATATGAACGGGAAGTATTTAAGAGCAAAAATCAAGCTGCGATGAAGTAGGAGGTCGACTTTATTCTCTTAATTTTGGCTACTTTGATCAATAAGTTAGCTATAGATATTTAAGTGATGGCTAGTAAGTGTTCTAGTGAGTGTTCAGAAAATATTGTACAAGTTTTCTATGCACATTATGCAGATTTGGGACATGAGAAAAGATTTAACGACGTGGAGTTGCTCCAAAGCCATACAAGAGATAATCATCTTGCCCGCAACATTCCTTACATGGAACCAAGATGCGGCAATCTTTTTAAAGATCGTATTAATATGGAGCAACATTTTAATGAATGGCACTCAAAGTAAGTGTTACTGTTTTGTAGTTTTTTTTATATTAAATTATTTATATTGATATAATTTTATGATTTATGTTATTGTAGAAGGGAAAGACATCGAAAGCCGAAGAAAATGAGAAAGTGATGAAGTCCTACGTGAATTAAGATTTATTTCAATAATTATGAATAAGGAATGAGTCACAAGTTAGTAGTATTAATAGTTGTTAATAAGGAATGAAAATTTAAGGAGGTAATAGTGTCTTATTAGTCTTAGGAGTCATTTTAGTCCTTATCGTATTAGTCTTAGGTGAGTATCAAAAGTCATTGTAATCCCAAACATCTATATTTATTTATATAGATAATTAATTTATGAATTTCTGGATATTATCTTGAGGAATCATGTTAAGATCATTAATTTACGAATTTCTGGATATTATTTTGCTCATCCACAGGTTTATGTTGCTAATCTATATATAGATCAGAGACATCATATGTACATTTCCAATGCATATAAATAATAATAAAAAAATACCAATCTAGAAACCAAAATTAATTCATTAGTGATATACCGCTTTCGTTTCGCTTTCCATTCATTGTAATTGTTGCAATCTTATTTGATCAAGTGCAAAAAATACAGTACAATCACACAATGCACGTTGCTGGTGTGCTTCCTGCTTGCGAAGAAATAAGGAAGAGCGATAAGAATTAGTTCAGATTTGATTGTTTGCATCATGGGAGTGGATTACCCGAGAAACGTGTCTCTATCTACGAAGAGCAAGCATGTGTGGGACTATAGGACAAGGTTCCGCAAATCCTTTCATTTAATATGCCTTTTATATAATTGCAAGAACGCCTTCTTCTATAAGAAGCTATTACAGAATTAGCAACTATTGAACCCCCATGGAGGAAGGCACTAACTCATTTTAATATGCCTTTTGTATAATCGCAAGAATGCCTTCTTCTATAAGAAGCTAATATTGAATTAATCTTCTATGTGTTGGGACCTGAACCGTGGTGGTTCTCTTCTACAGCTTCTTCTACATAGGCTCCTCCACTTTTAGAATGGATAAAGGAAACCTTTCCCAACCCGAACAAGATTGGTAGAATTGATTGTTTTCTACAATAACAAAATAGTTATCTACTAGCCATGTTTTCTTTTTGTGAGACTGCCATAGGACTCTAGGAATTTTTGAAACTAAACATAGGTTGGGGATGAAATGCAGACAAGATGGAAGACTGGTATACAAATGGTTAAAGTTGTCCCCGACTCCATTCATTTCACATCAAAAAGCATGATGAGAATTCTCAACCCAAGATGTTAGAAGGTGCAAAATCAATGGGTGCTGGAGTTGCTACAACTCATTTTAGAATACTTTTGTATTATGCAAGAGGGTTGCCCCGTCTCGTATCAAGCTATGGCAAATGAAGAAAATGTTGTCGATTACTACTACAATTCACCTTATGACTCATTCCAGAGCAGTAGCCCCGAAGAAGCCTTAAAAAAAAACACACACACACGGACACAAACAAAACAAACAAACAAGAAAAGAGCCATGATGATGATCCTATGTTCGTTTTCGCCCTGCCCCGATGATGCGCTCCTAGCTCGCGGAGCTACATACCAAAATAATCAAAAGAATCTCTTTATTACTTTGAGAAGAGAATCGTTGGTTTGACCGACGGACTACGAGAGAAATACGAAATCTATCTTTTGTGAAATGGGAAATGTAGTGGTAAAGAAACATATTTGTTATGAACAAGATGGCTGTTTTGATAAGGAGGTCTCTTCATCGCCCCTCGAAGCTTCCACGGACTAGGCCCCAAACCAGGGTCAACCCGTCAGCGACCAAAACCAGGGGGGCACAAAGCAACAACTCCACCAACCAAGGTCATGGGGGGGAAGCCCTTAGTCCTTCGTGGTTAAAAAATCATATTCAAAGCATTTTCTATAAAATCAAAAGGCGGAGAACCCACTTTGACATTATAGAAAAACTTTGTGTGAGACTATTAGGCTTGAAACAGTTTCCACAAAAAAGCGGTTGCAACTCAATCCATAAACATGTGCAATCCCATCTCCAATTGAGACCACTCAATCGATCTCATCCACTTGAAAATTCATGTAAAAGTTGGTAATATGACTTTCTACTAGAGTCGTTAGTCCCACTACTCTGGGAGAGAATTCCATAATAAAATTCTTAAGTCAAAAGAGAATTTTGCGAGAAAAGAGTTTTTTCCAAACAGATTTTGCCATCCATCATGGGGAAAGGGTGCTCCGAACCCAATCCTTTGAAATCGATTGTCTTAAGCAAGACAGTCTGCTGGTCGAAATGAAAATGCTATTATGAGTCCAGATTTGCCTCGAAGTCAGCAAAATTTCTTTCAATGATCTCCTATGCTATTTCCTTTTTTGAGAATCTTGTCTCAAAACTACCTACATGCGGGTGTGGATCTGGGTAGTCTTTTAGAAAGCAGAGAGATGGAGGCTAGCAGCTCTGTCCAATCAGACTGGCAACTCGATTTTCCAATCAAAAGATAGTGGTTATCTTATTATAAGCTTTTGTGCTACTTTCTGCTTCATTAAGTGCAACTCCAGTTAAAGTTGAAGGTAAAAGGGCTGTGTCCCAAAAGCTAAGTCTGGACTGCCACTGTGTACTTTCTAAAGGTCTATTACTGGATTTGGTGATATCTTATGAAAGAACTGAGCGAGGTTGGGACGGAAGTGGTTCAAAGCTAGATAAATAAGGTTGAAACATGGGTAACATAAAAGCTTTAAGAGATAGGGGCCATCAACCGAAGATGGTAGTGGGAAAGGCGGGAGCACGAACAAGGTAGTTTATGCTTTTTTTTTCATCCTCACTATTTGGTTTATAGTTGAATCTGGAGCATATGAACTCATCACATTCTTCTTTTTGGAACGCTGTTATGAGTAGCTCTGGTGCTCAATCTTTCGTCTTAGGTGTGGGTTAGATCATGATAAAGAAGGTTCGGTGGTTGTATAATTCCCAAGCAAAAAGTAATATACTTGCAAAGTAGATGGGGTGATCCAGTGGTAAGAGAAATAAAACCGACCACAATGGAAACAGCTTGAGCAAATCTCTTTCTCATTGCCTCCCCTACTGTTACAATAACATAAACATGAGTACTTTGTTTTTGGCCCTTATTTGAATCATCATGTCCAAACATAGCTATCACACGTCACGTTAATTATTTTGCATGTTAATCATACAATATTATTGAAGAAAAACAAACAAAATTAGTTCATAAGAAGTCCACTTACAAAATAAAGATGAGAGATTTTTCCACAAAAAAATGGTAACATTTCCATTATTTTTTAGAAAGTTAGATTATGATGTTATATAATATATATGTATGTATGTATATGTTAACCAAGTAATATTAATAAGGGTTAAAGAGGTTAACATGAGTATAGTTATAAATAATTAAGTATGCCAAAGACTTTGCTCAGATCTCGCACATGAGTTCAAAGTCTTGGCCTCTCTCTCTCTCTCTCTCTCTCTTTATATATATATATATTAGGTTGGGAGAGATGTGCAAAGTATATTGCCTAATTAACTGAAACAATTTTTTGAAAAAAATAATATATTTTTTTTGAAAAAAATATTAATAAATAATTTAATAAATGAAATACAAAGTAAAGGCATAGGTTAGCATATAGTTAATTTCTATAAGAGGCTTATTTAGTATCTGGACAAAATATAAAATTTATGACCTCAAAAGTAGCATTTTGACTTGTTTTAACTAAGACTAAGTAAAAATTTGACAATCTGACTCCAATCCCGACTCTGTTCTAACTCCAACAAGTCAAAGTTGGAGTCGAAGTTTTTCTCCATTCAAATTCAAAGTCGAAAGTGGAGGTCCGCCAACTCCGCTGATCCGATCCGACTTCGACATGTCCACTCCAACTTGTAATCCAACTTCGACTACATATCCGACTCTGAGGCTGATATTTTGCATATAAATGTAAAAGTATATGTATTTTCATATATATTTTATACAACTATTACTTATATAGATAGATAATTAAATTAAATAATAGTATGAGCTAATTATTGTTCCCAAATAATCTACTCATAATATAATAGACATGTAATTATTAATCTTAATAGCTTGTAATACTAATATATTAAAAGTTACTAATGCAATTGTTTGTAATACTAATATATAAAGAGTTCTGATGACTAATATATAAGCAATGATATATTATAAATTAATAAAATAACATAATGTGTCATAAATTAATGAATTATGTAATAATGTGTAATACTAATGTATAAAGACTAACGTATAAATACTAATATATTATAAGTTACTAATGTAATAACTTGTAATACTAATGTATAAACTATAAAGACTAGTAATGTATAAAGTTATAAACACCAATTTATTCAAAATAATATTCTAATAATATAATAAACATCTACTAAGACTAATGTATCATAAGCCAATATAATAATAACTTGTAGTCTTGTAATAATCATAGACCCTACATATAGTCATAGACTATCACAACCCTAGATTGGTAATTAAATAAAATAATAGTATGAGCTAATTATTGTTCACAAATAATCTACTAAAGTATTATAAACTAATGTAATAGTTTGTAATACTAATATATAAACACTAATGTATACAATAGTTTGTAACACTAATATATAAACACTACTATATAAACACTGATGTATTATAAATTAATGTAATAGCTTGTAATACTAATATATAAACACTAATGTATTAATTATTATACGTTACTAATGTACATTAATAGTAATACAAATGTATAAAGACTAATGTATAAACACAAATGTATATTAATAGTAATACTAATATGTAAAGACTAATTAAGTTAATTAATAGTATGAGATAATGTTCTCAAATAATCTACTTATAATATAATAGGCATATACTAACGTATTATAAACTAATGTAATAACTTGTAATACTAATATATTATGATTAATGTATAAATACTAATGTGTTATAAGTTACTAATGTATGAACTCTAATATATAAAAATATTTAATACTAATGTAGAAACAATACTAGTCTATAATAACATATAAAAGATTATACTAGTATATAATACTTGACTACTTGTTATTCTACATTAATTATTAATAGGAGTAAGTAAGTTAGGCACTAATATAGTAAAATTATAATTAATTTAACATGTCATGATATACTATAGCTTAAGAATTTGCAATTTTCAATATCATAAACTAATGTATCAGTTACTAATGTAATACTAATAAACTATAATTTAATAATTTATAGTTTTCATTAATTAATACTATAATACAAGTTTAAATATTAACAATTATATTTAAATCTTAAATTTTTCTTAAATAATTTATATGACTATAAATCTATAACTAATGTATAAATTTATAATAATTAATAAATTATAACTAATGTAATATACTTATACAGGAACTATAAACCTGTAACATATATATATATATATATATATATATATGCCCCCCCCCTCTGCGGGGGGTGAGAGACTATTCAGTCTTCGGTCGGCTTAAATACTAGTCTTTGCAACATCATCTTCCCATAATCATACCACGTACACCCCAGCTGGCAACAAAATATATGTAACAAATAAATAGATTAAATGGGCCTGCACAACAAAATAATGTGATATGATTCCCAACTGACTCTTAGCAACATCTTCCCATAATCATACCACACCCGGCCAATTGGTAACGCAGCTATCAAGTATTGATGAATTGTTTCCGGTTAATTCCATTCGATACTTCCCTCGAATCTGACAAAAAGGGAGCTTCACATAGTCCCCATCATTGCACCATTTTGGCAGCCAGCTTGAACTACTCTAAAAAAAACTTGAGGTTATAAGCATCATTTATTTGCATTCATGACAGAGCAAATAAATTAATACATAGAAAGAGAGTTTATTAACATATTACCTAGAAAATACTGCACCTTCAATGGGCATTCGCATTATCTATGACACTCTAATTGTCATTTTGAATGTACTTATCAAAAATTGCCATTTTGAATGCTTTAAAGCTTACTAAATCCAAACTGAAGGAGGAAATAAAGTGGGGTATAATCTACCAGTGACGTAAGGTATCCGCACATACAACCGGTACAACTGCAAATTTCTTATCTCTCAAATGTTGTATTTAATGTACTGTTTATTCTTTACTTGTATACTTATAGACCAAACTTATTGAGCTGATGCAATGACCCACACTTTTCAACTTCTACAAGAATGTTAGGAAGACTAAGACCCTGCATGGAACATGAACCAACTCAGATGATACAAGAATCGCGAATAAGAATGGATTTTAAAAATGATCTTGTCCATTTCTTGCTTTCAATTAATGCCCTTGGTCAATAGTTCGACTTCTAAGCAAACCGAAAAAAGGAAAGAAAATGTAGAGAAGTTGATATTACAATCTTCTAGCCATCAGATCTAATGGTTAGGTGGGTTTAGATTAGGCCATAATATCTATTTTTGATCCAAGGAGGTAAGGCATGACAAGAATTTCAAGGTAACAAATTCCCATATGGTCTACAGTGACAGGGTTGTGTTTTTCAAACCACTTACATCAAATTCATTCTTTAATGCTAGGCTATCTATCTTTTGCATAAACATATTTCACAGCTTCAACTTACACCTCGATAAGCTAACCTAACAAGTAGAGCCGCACAAGTAGATGAGGGCTGTTATAAAAATTATGTTCTATACTTTATATCTTTGGGCCTCAGCTATTATTCTTAATAGGGCTAGTTTTCATAATTTTTTTGTTTCCTTTTGTAGCTCCTAACTATCTCTGGTATACTCCTTGTGTACTGGGCTTTGTCTTATTACTTATTTTAATTAAGTTTTATTCCACTTATAAAAAAAAATACCTGAGTTTCAAGTCGTATGTTCAAGGCTTCATTCCACATGTTAGCAGCATATTCAGGCTGTATATGATTCCAAACTATCATAAATTCCTAAAATATATTTAGAAGAAGAAAATATCGAAAAAATATTGATATCAAGGGATATCAGTAACTTTCTGTTCTAAAGGCCCAGTTTAATAACTTTAAAATTGCTTCAATCTTGCATTAGGCTGATAATTATCAGCAAACAAAGAACATGAACACTAGCAAAACATTACCATCTTCACAACAGCTTTTTTGTCCTTATTCCCCTTGAAAATTATATCTATTAACTTGTGGAGGAAGTTCCCTAAAGCTCCTCCCTCCATATGCAAACCCATAGAACTGCAAAAGAGTTTTAGGTTTTCAGAAAGTAAACACAACAAACAGAAGTAGTAGGGTTAGTTGTTTTGATCCAAGCAATGGAAAAGTATCAGGTTAACAGGAAAAAAATATACCATTGCTTGAACTTGTACAATCCAAAGACTGGAGAAAAAATAAACATGTCAAGGGATAGAACAGTTTTTCAAGTGTTTGGTAGTTTAACAATTTATTGTACGCCTTGTGGTCACCAAGGATTGAAAAAAAGATTAAGAATGGTAGTATGTGCCTAACTACCAGAGTTGAAGTACAAAAACCACATGACATGTATTTCAAAAACGTGTGCTTTGATTTGACTAAGTGCACTAGGTGCTTTTAACAATACTGAGGAAGAAAAGAAAATGAAAAATAAATTATTTAATATAAATAATGACCTACAATAGTAGATGAAGATGCAAAGGGTAAAGAGAACTGGCACAAAATGTACTTGATAACACAAACGAATTGGCTCTAAAGATTGAAATTTCTTAAAAGAAGATTTTGGACTCTAACCATAAAAGTCTTGCATCTACCTTCACAAACATAGTACCCCACAAACCAAGATCCACAAGATTGCTTAAACCAATGAAGTTCTTGAAGCAGCTTGTTGACGAAGAGATAACAAGTAGTCTTTCCTGTCCAATTAGAGAAAAGAATAAAATCAAAACATCTTAGTACATACCTGAGATATTAACCACTTTTATATTATTTAACTTCAAAAACTTCAAGAAGAAATAACTATAAATATAATCCAAACTTGACACTAGGTGATGTCATTAAAAAACCTACAACCAATCAAGCAGAGTATTTGGCTATGTATCTTGTCTCCTCAACAAAAAGCAAACTCCAACTTCTCAAGGATCTAAAATTAACAAGAAGAAAAAACATGTCATGAATCTTCTTGTACACAACTTGACTTTGAATGGCACTACAACATATGTGGGCTTTTCCCACAAAATATTTTTCCGCAACACAAGTTTGTAGCAAATAGTAGCTTATTACCACAAAAACTGATTGTAGGAAAAAACAAGAGCCTTTTACCACAAAATTATGTTAGCAAATAAAACTTTGTAGAAAATACTTGTTTTGTGGCAAAAAAATTGTGTTATTGCCACAAAATGTTGTTGTAGCAAATAAACTTACAAATTTATTAAGTTTATTTTTTGTGGTGAAGGAAAACATGTAGCAAATACTTGTTTTGTGACGAAAAATTGTGTTTTTGCTATAAAGTGTTGTCGCGGCTAATAAATTTATAAATTTGTTAAATTTATTTTTTATGATGAAAGAAAACTTGTGACAAATACTTGTATTTCCACGAAAAAATTGTGTTTTTGTCACAAAATGTTGTCACAGCAAATAAAATTGTAAATTTGTTAAATTTACATTGTGGGGGAAGGAAATAAAAAAACTTGTGGAGGAACTTTTTGTGGCGATTTTTCATGGCGCCGCAAATAGTCTTTTAAATTTAAAACAATCACGATAACCCCCACTCGATTCGACGATTTCTCCCATTCATGATTTACCTCCCCCCCCTTCTCGTCTCCCCGAAACCTAATCTCTCTCTCTCTCTCTCTCTCTCTCTCACCGATTATGCCACCCCTTCATTACTGCTGTGCCGTCATCATCATCTCCAACGTCGTCTCGCCTAGCAGGTGTGTCTTTCTGGTTTTCTCCCTCTCCGTTCGTCTCTCACTCTCTCGTGCTCTTTCTCTCTCTATTTGTTCCTCTCTCTATCCATTCCTCTCTCCCTATTACTTATCCTTTCAAGTTTGTTTTCATAAATTCGTGTGTATATGGGTATGATTTTATCATAATTGAGAGATTTTTCTGTTAGGTTTTCTTGAAAATAGGGGATTAGGGTTTGTAATAGTAGATTGTAGTGTTGTATTGAAATTTTTAGTATTTTCTTTACTTTATTTTATTTTAGTAGGCTGTTTCGTGTGTTTATCAACTATTTTATTTTATTTTAGCATGATTCGTGTTTTTTTCTTACTAAAATAATGGAGATTTCAGTAAGTTTATTATTCAGAAATTCATTTTTAAATGTGGTATGTGTGGATTCTATTATTCCTTCCACGTACAATGTTTCTTTATTTGCTCTAAACGTTGAATTGGTTTTTGGATGGAAATGTTTGTATTATGTAAATTTACCAGGTTGAGATCGTTGTGGTTTTGAGAAAGGATGTCTAATTTACAGCTGAAATCCTTTAAGTGTTAATTATTAATTTGGAAATGTTAGAGCATTTTTAAGTAGTTTATGAAGTGCGTATACTGCACCTGAATTGGTATGCAATTAGGCATATTATATTTATGGAAATTTTATGTATATTCAAGTTACATCAAATGTTATATGAGTTATGGGTTATACAGTGATATTGTGTTGTTTCTGATTTTATTTGGGAGGAAAACTATATTGAAGGACTTGAGAAGGTATAGCCCAGATAAATGAAAATATGTATAGGGATGATAACTACACTGAAGGACAATGAGAAGATGTAGACCCTAAATAGAAAAGGAAAGGATAACTATACCAAAGGACATTTAAGAAGGTGTAATTCCCAAAGTAAGAAATGATTTTGGGAATGATATCTATACATAATGATATTTGAGAAGGTATAGTTCCCTTTGTGATAAAGAATTATGGGAATGATATTTACCTTTGGAGGGGTAGTTCCCTACGAAGAATGTTTATTTATTTATTTCCGAACATCATACTAAAAATGTTATGTTTTAATGATGTAATCATATTAATGACTATTAATCTTATATATATTGGTTTATTTATCACAGATGTCAAAAGGGAGCAAGACAAAAAGGAAGCCTAGTTAATATGAGGAAAAGTTAGTTCATGAATGGTGTATTAAGTTTCAGACATAGAATATTTTGATTTTTCTTTTATGAACTAACCGTCTGAGTAATATTTAGTGTTTTGATCATGTTTTATATAAAGGTTTCTTTTACTTCTTCCCTTATTATTGTTATGTTATTTTTTTTAAAAGAAGTAAAAACACTTTCAATAGTAAGGAAATTTGGGGGCATTACAATTGCCATCTTTATTTGCTAACTCTCAAGGGCTTGGTATGCACATTTTTATATTGGGGTTCTTATTTGATGGTAAAGTTTGGGTTTGGTTGGTATCCAACTCTTGACGAAATTAATATCTATGGTGGTATATACTCTTAAGAATCCATCAAGAGAGGAAAATAGGAAGTGGAGAAATTGGTCAGTTAATTGTGACAGTGGTGGTACTAGTGTTTGTTGTTGTGAAAATTCAATTAGACATCAGTAGGCCAGCATTTAGTTCCCTTGAGTAATTATGTTGAAGGGTGTATTTGTTAGGTGGAGGATGCAATCATGATAGTGTTGTTGGTTACTTTGTCAATCTCCATCATCCTTTTGCTTCTCCTACTACTGTATCACAAGTAAGAGTTGAGTATATATACTACGATAGTTATTTTTGCCTTGTTCATGACTTTGTGTCCTGTGCTTGCCCGTGGTTATAATCTAGAGTAGGCGATTCTTTTAAATTTATGATTCTTTAACCTTTTTGTTTTTTAATCTAATGCCTTTCATTGAGATGCTTTCATAAGTTTAGTTCTCTATCTACCTATTAAAGCTCATTACCTAAAAGGCTTCCCTATATCAAATGGCTTACTTATCTCTGGGGGATTGTCCACACTGCCAGGTATGAAGCATTTCATGCAGATAATTTATACTTTAAAGCTGGTATCTTTTATACTGGTTTCTTGATTAAGATTCTTTGATGTTAACTTGTACAATAAAGTTAAAGGGAGGCAAATAAATGGAGAAGCACTTGAGCACTATTCTTTGGGGGATATTCTACTGTATTAGGTACTTTGTCTAGGTTGTTTTATAGATTTTTTTGAAGCATTTCATGGGGATAATTTATGTAATTCACCAAAATTCATACCATGATAGACTAGAAGAATATTTAGTGAAATAAGAGAAAGACCCTTAACTCCATGAACTTGTTTGCTTGTCTTGCTGGAAAATTATCCTTTATATTGGCTTCTTGAGTAGATTCTTTTGACATTAACTTGCATTCCATAATTAATAAGGTGAAACTTATTCATATAATTAAAAAATTTTGGAGCATGTGGCATAATTTCCTGTTGTTGTCTATTATGGTTCTGTTTATGTTTGTGGCGTGTGGCAAAAACTGTGACATAAAACTGCTTAAGTATTCTACCCAATTTTGCAGCTATACACTTCACTTTTGGTGAATGGCATATTTCCTTCTTTTTTTTTTTCAATTTTTTTTATGGCCTTTTATATTTATGTTTTGCATGTATTGTAAGGAGGTAATTTGTTGTTGTCATCACTGCAAATTTCTTTCTCTCTATCATATCTTTAGACAGAATACTTAAGCACATAATATAATTTAGTATGAATGCTTCTTATGAGTTTTCATTTCTTTTCTTTTTTTACGATTTTTTTTTTTTGTTATGCTTAGTCTTTTTTATACATAATGATAGTATGCTGGTGTGTTCTTGAGCATTGCAATAGTTTCTTAGATTGGTGTTTCTTTCAGATACCTTGGTTTGGCAGGTAGCAATGATATTCAACTGTATTCTATTGATGTATTACAAGAACAGTAGAGGCTGAAATTATTTTGTGGACTGGTAGAGTGGATTGTGGGCCTGTTGGTGTTATTTCATTTCCAAAAGGTGTTTGATTTTGTTTATGGTAAAGTTGCATGTTCTGTTTTTATGATAAACTTGTGTTATTTCATAACTAAAACTATATTTTGATACATTTATATTTTTCTAAACTGTGGGAGCTGAATTATTTTCTAAAACTCATTTGATGCAACAACTTCCTTGTCAATCATGTTGGATTTGTATTTGTATTATTTTTGGCATTCCCCATAGTTGTTTCCAACATGTTCTCCCAAAAATTTAGAATCTCACAAATAAATGCCTCAATTATTCCTACTACTTTAAACTTCTGTGTTTTTCCTTTCCTGCACAAATTACCAAATTGGGAAAGCTAGATAATTGCTAGATCTGAAGACACTTATGTACAACCCCCCAAAAAGAAACACATTATGGTATCTCGAGGTGTCTTTTTGAAATATCTGGAGACACTTATGTACAACCCCCCAAACTTGGACCCACTTTTTCTAACCATTTTACTACCCATTTGAATTTTATTTTTCCTCTTCCCCTTATTAACTTCTACAATCTGATATGTTATATTTCTTAGATGGACAAGTCTTGGATGCCATCCTTTTGATAGACTGACTAGTTCCAGTTGATATGTTATATTTCATATTTCTTAGATTAGTTGCATCTAGTTCTAGCTCCCATCATTGTTTGCTTGTAGCAATCTGGTTGTATATGTTCTGCTCATATGTATATGAAATTGCTCTGCTATAATCTGTCGCAAATGTTCTATGATTCATTAACAATTGTGTTGTATGAAAGGAAATTCTATCTCAAGATATTTATAACTAGGAACATTGCCGTATATAAATTTTAGAACACTCGAATTGGAAAATTATCATCCATTAGTTGACATGTGAAGATTTTAAATTAACAATAGATTAAGTATAGATGAAATGGGGTTTTGCATGGCTTGATATTGAGAAATAATAGGGCTTCTTGTGCATGCTAGACTGGTTCATAGACTGGTTCTTTGATGCATTTTTATTTTTTATTTTTCTTTGAATAGAACCCTGAGTTAATGGCAGTATTTACTAACTAGAAGATGTTTCTGTTCTATTTGGAAATTATTTTGTGGACTGGTGGGGTGAACTGTGGGCCTATTGGTGTTATTTCATTTCCAAAAGGTGTTTGATTTTGTTTAAGGTAAAGTTGCATGTTCTGTTTGTATGGTAAACTTGTGTTATTTCATAACTAAAACTATATTTTGATCCATTTATAGTTTTACATATTATTTTGTTTTTAATTTCCATGTTTCACATAGTTTCAGGATATTACTCACATCAAACCAACCTCTCCCGGTTCCAGTCTTGTGCAGCATTTAAAAGCATTTGGTTACTCAGGTAATTTGTATGGACTGATTTTGGTAGTTTGTGATAATTAGTTTGGACTTTGGAGAGTTATAGTTTATTTTGAGAGTTGTCTTGTTTCCTATGTTATGAATTATTATGTACTGAAAACATAGATTCAAGGTTGAAAATGATGGGGCTCACTAGTAATAGGAACAAAGATTCAATGAAATGGGCATAACACTTGAGTTCACAAAAAATGGATTGCTGAATGTTTTTCTAAAACTGCTTGGATTATTCATAAGATCATATTTGTTAACATTTGTTGTTCCTACTGCTTGTTTATTTCATTTGTTACAAATATGTTATGTACTTGTCATTTACTTAGTAATTTATATTAAGTGTATTATTGTTTACTAAAATTAATATTTATTATATTAAGTTTATTTGTAAAATTTATTACTTACAAAATACTAGTGAAGCCAGTGAAATTGGTTCACTGGTGTTTTTTTTTTTTTTTGCAAAAGACTATTTGCGGCAACTTGACTCGCGAAAAATAGTTTTAACACCACACTTAACCAAGGTTAAGAGCTTATTTGCTACAAAAGTATAGTTTTTTTCTGGCAACTGAAATTTATTGAAAATGTTTTTTTTACAAAAAATTACTTATTGTGACCATCTTACTCATAACAAATAATTATTTGTGACAGTATCTTTTTGCAGCAAATAATATTTTATAACCACCAAAGCATCTTGTGATGTGTTTTTGTGTCAAAAATTAGACTTTTCCTGCAAAAAAATTTTGTTACAAAAAGTAAACTTTTACTACGAAAATATTATTTTGCGGCAAAAACATATAATTGAGAGTTTTTTATCCACAAACCCAGTGACCAAAGATTTTTGTCACAAAAATTTTTTTATTACAAAAAATGGACTTTTTGCCGCAATATCTTATTGCGGCTAAAAGCCAGATATGTTGTAGTGTGGCATAGTGATAAAAGTCTTCTAATACCATTTACTGCCGCCCCAGGATCTACAATGATACATCCAAAGATTCCAAAATACTTGAATTAATGCATAAATTATAGCACGTAATAAAAAAATTAACCATGCAAGGAAGTTGTTATGGGCTTAACAAATAGGGCAACATCAGCAAAGACAATTCTATTTCTATAAGGGGTTTATTTGTAATTTCATTTTCAATTCTGCAGTTGGGTTTGAATTAGTCAAATGAGCCATTATCCATAATGGGTCCAATTAATTATGTAATTGATCAATTGCACAGTACGTGCCTTGTGGGTAGTTTAAAACAGTTATGTTTGTATCTATTTAAGTGGGTCGAATTCATGAATGAAGTTATTAGTCCATTTTATCCAAGTTGGTGCCAAGTGCCTTGGAGGATTTCTGGCTCCTCTAATTGCCAATAATTGCAATTCTCTCTTTATTTTCGAATTAATTTACAAGTTCATAACAAGTTCGTATCAGAGCAGTGTTCATGCGCCATGGCAGAAGGGACTCACTTAGCACAATTAGTCGAATTTGTGGCTACGTTACATGGGGAGTCTGCTTCTTTGAAAGAGAAGCAGAACTAGCAAAGGTCACTAATAGAAGAGGTTTTACAACAACTTAGTAATTTGGCATCAAGCTCTGATAGCTTGGTACAAATTACTACAAAGTTAAGTTCAAGAGAAGGGTCCTCAAATAGTACAAAAAAGAATACTAATCCCCTATTTGAAAGGTAGGGGAATTCAAGCAAGAACCCTTCGATTAGATTTCTCACACTTTGATGGTGATGATCCTATCGAATGGATCTTAAGGGCAGATCAATTCTTCAACTATTGCCAAACCCCTGAGGAACACAAATTGACGATAGCCTCCTTCCCCATGGAGGGAAAGGCCTTGTCATGGTACCATTGGCTGATGGAGTCCAATCTAGTGACTTCATGGGATGATTTCTTGGAGGCTTTGCACACTAGATTTGGTCCATCGGAATGTGAAAATCTGGTGGGTGCCTTTATCAAGCTGCTGCAGACAAGAAGTGTGGAAGAGTATCAAATAGCTTTTGAGCTCCTATCAAACAAAATCACTGAGTAAGTGATGAATTTGGCAAAGGTACTTTTCTAAGTGGACTAAGAGATGAATTAAGAAATATTGTTACCATGTTCAAACCAAATACTTTGTCATCTGCTTTTGGTTTGGCTCGGTTACAAGAAGAGGAAGTTAGCATGAAGCAGTACACCTATAAAACCCAAAGTGTTACCCTCCATAATCCACCTAAACCAGCCCACTCAGATTATTACCCCCAAAACCCATCCCAAGACTCCCAGCTCCACCCCTTAAACTAAACTCAAATCCTCCTAGAAGTAACATGTTCCCTAAAAAATGAATTAGCCCCAATCAAATGTAAGAAATGAGAGATACCAAGCAGGACATAGACGCAACAAACCCAAATTATAACTACTTGTCGGAATGGACTTGGAATCAGAAGTAGAGGAGGAAGAGGAAGAGGAAAAGGCCATTTGCCAGCTTGAAGTAGTGGCAATTCTAGGAGCACATAAGGTTAAACTTCTTGGCATTCATTACATGCCATAGTAGGAGCCCCTTCACCCAAAACCATGAGGTTAGTTGGACAAATTGGTATATATTAAGTTATTATTCTTATTGATACTAAAAATACGTACAGTTTTATAGATGTAAATGTAGCAATAAGGATTAAACTGCCAATGGAAGCAGGCCACTTGGCAGTCCGAGTTACTAATAGAGAGACCCTTTCTTGCCAAAGTTGATGTAAGGCATATTTATTAAGATGACAAAGTTATGAAATATTAGCCAATTTGTTTTTATTAATCTTGGGGGGATGTGAAGTTGTTTTTGGGGTAGGTTGGTTAAGAAGTTTGGAAACTATACAGTGGAATTTTAAAGATTTGAGTATGAGGTTTGTTGTTGAAGGAGAACCATTATTGCTGCAAGGATTGAGGCTACTCAAGAGCTATTTTGAGGAAGAACACAGACTCAACAAGGCTACACTTGTTAAAGGTCGGGGAATTTGGCAACAACTCATGGAAGTTGCTGACTACCCGAGAGAAGGACCTAGGGAAACTGCCATACAAGCTGTCTTGGACCAGTACCAGACAATGTTTGCTGAACCCAGTGGACTTCCACCCCCCAGAAGTCATGACCATCAAATCCAACTTCAAGAGGCGCCAAACCCACCTGTGTTAGCCCCTACAGATACTCTTATTATCAGAAAGAGGAGATTGAGAAGCTGGTTAGGGAGATGTTGAAGGCAGGAATCATCCAGCCAAGTCAGAGCCCTTATTCATCACCAGTTCTTTTAGTGAGGAAATCTGATGGAAGTTGGTGCATATGTATTGACAATAGGGCATTCAACAAGGGCAATAGCAAAGATAAGCTCCCAATCCCTAATCTTGATAAATTATTAGATGAGTTACATGAGGCTAAATGGTTTTCTAAACTTGATTTAAGGTCAAGCTACCATCAAATCAGGATGAAACGCGCAGATGTGTCTAAAACTGCATTTCGTACTCATGAGCGGCATTATGAATTTTTAGTAATGCCCTTTAGGCTCATTAATGCTCCAACAACATTCCGAGGGTTGATAAATGGGATATTCAGGCTATATCTCAGAAGATTTGTTTTGGCATTTTTTGATGATATACTGGTTTATAGTAAAACTGTTGAGGATTATGTGGAGCATTTAAAGGCTGTTCTAGAAATTTTAAAGTCCCATAAACTGTATGCAAACGCTTCAAAATGTACTTTTGGGTGTCGGGAAGTAGAATATTTGGGGCATGTTATCTCTAAGGTAGGGGACAAGGCAGACCCTTCGAAGATTATAGCAATGGTGGAATGGCCTAAACTTAGAAATCCTAAAACTTTAAAGGGACTTTTAGGGTTGACAAGTTACTATAGGAAATTTGTGAAGGGTTATGGGAGCATTGCTGCCCCTGCTTTATTAAAGAAGAACTCTTTTGTTTGGAATAAAGAGGCCAGTAAAGCTTTTGAAGCCCTCAAGGTACATGGTGACCCTCATGTTTTGGGAATACTAGATTTCTCAAAGCAATTCTTAGTGGAATGTGATGCCTCGGGGAATGGACTAGGAGTAGTTATAATGCAAGAAGGCAAGTCCCTAGCACACCTAAGCCAAGCATTGAAAGGTAAAAATTTATTTTTATCCATTTATGAAAAAGAATTGTTGGCGCTAGTGTTAGCTATCAGGTGAGGATAGACCAACAAGCCTTGAAACACCTTTTGGAACCCCTTTACAACAAAAATAAAAGGAAAGGAAAATAAAACTGCTAATGTTGTTTTACGATTATCCATGGAGGAAGCAGATCAACAACAAAATATAACCAGTGAGGGGGAGGCCAAGATCATTAGTATAATCAAAGCTAATCAGTGGGAAGGGCTCCAGCAAGCATATAACTAGGACACCTAGTTGCAGCAACTTCTAAGCAACTACCATTAGGGTGCCCTAGATCCCCTCAAGTATCAAGTGCATGGTGGATTGTTGTTCTACAAGGAGAGGCTACACTTGGGAACCCTAAAGCACTACCATGACCTAATACTTCAACAATATCACAACAACCCTTTAGAAGGTCATGTAGGACTTGGAAAACTCATGCAAGGATTAAAAAAAAATAGTACTTTTGCATGGCGTGCGCAAAGATATCAAAAATTATTTCAAAAAATGTGAAAACTGTCAAAGGAACAAAATAGAGAACATCAAACCAGCATGGTATCTACAACCATTACCAATACCAAGAAAGGCCTGGGTGGACATCACATGGACTTTATAGAGGGGTTACCTCTGTCAAAAGGATACAGTTTTATCATGGTGGTGGTTGACAGATTCAGCAAATATAGCCATTTAATCCCTATAGCTCACCCATACACAGTAGTAATAGTAGCAAAACAGTTCATGGATAATATTTTTAAACTACATGGCATACCACAAAGTATAATAATTGATAGGGATGCAATATTCACCAGCCATTTTTGGAAGGAGATATTCAGCCCAAGTGGAACCAAGCTACTGATGAGCATAGCGTATCACCCACAAACCAACGGCCAAATAGAAATCATGAACAAATGGACAAAAGATTACCTTCATTGCTTCACCAATGATAGACCCAAGGATTGGGCCAAGTGGCCAGCCCTAGCCGAATTTTCATACAATACCTCGATGCATACCTCTACAGGGCTTACCTTTTTTGAGGTTGTTTACAACCAGCCCCAACCTCACCTCCTTCCTTATGAACTAGGATCAACTACAGTACAAGCCGTCGAAGAGGAGATGAAAGAGAGAGACTTTATTTTGATTCTATTCTGAGAGAACCTGCAAGAAATTCAAGCGAGGATGAAACAATAGGCAAATAAGAAAAGAACTGAGAGAGTTTGAGATCAGAGATTGGGTCTATCTCCGACTAAGACCCTACAGACAGATGTCGATGGCTGTGAGAAGAAGCTTGAAGCTCTCCCCAAGGTATTTTGGCCCCTTTCAAATCACTCACAAAATCGGAAAGGTCGCATACAAATTAGATCTCCCAAAGGAATCCAAGATCTACCATGTATTCCACATCAGTTGCTTCAAGGAGAAGCTTGAAGAAAGGATAAACCCTAGCCCTCAATTACCCTCGGAGATGACAGACAGGACCTTGACTCCAAAACCAAAGAAGGTGCTAGAGCGAAGATTGGAAAATAAAGAGAACCGAGCTAGCGTGGATCTACTGACACTACAAGAAATGTTAATCTCGTTGCAAAAATATCGTCGCAATAGGCCATCTTTTCCAATGAATTTGATGTGGTTGCGCACTTTTATCAAGAAGTTTTGAAATTTGTTTTTTGCAGCAAATCTTAGACTTTTTGTGATGAAAAAAGTTGTCGCAAAAAATGAAAAATTTATACCTGGCCTTTTGCAGCAATTATTTCACTTTTGAGAACGAAAAAATTGGTCGCAAAATTTAAATAGAAAATTGCAACATAGGTGATTCGATGGACATTAGTGTAATATTACACAGGCTCCAAAATTCCTTTCCCCTCCAAAGTTCGAATTTCCAGATCCAACTTCTTTCTCCTACTCCATCTTCTCCATTTTCATCAAACCTGCAAACTAACCCCCCCCCCCCCCACACAAATTTCAAATTGGCATCATGCGAAGACCACCTGCAAACTAACCCACTTACCCCCTTCAAAATTTCGAATTGGCATTTGATCAAAGAAGATTTGGGAAGACTCTTTCTGCCCTAACCCAACCCAGCACTACCCCACATCGCCTCTCTCTGCCCAATGCCACCCCGCATTGCCTCCCTCTACCCAGCGCCACCCCGCAACACTGTCCCTCTATGCAGCACCACCCCGTGACACTCCTCTATCGCGCTGCCCCTCCCCGAAGCGAGTACATATCAGGATCTTGAAGGTCAACTCTATATATTCAAATCTCTTGTTTTTGTGGTGTTAATTACTCTTTCCTTTGTGTTCTATTAATCAGACCCTAACTTGGACCTCCCTTTCCATCCTCTCCACACTCTTCTTTTGCCTTCCCCTTCCTCTGCTCGCACAAACGCAAGTAGACACACCCCACAAACAGAGGCAGGTTCAAACGCATTAGTCACTAATAGGATTTGTTTATTTGTGCTTCATCTTTACCATTTTAGCTCAGTTGAAAACACAAAACGTATGGGTAGGCAATCAGATTCTTTGGTTGTTGATCAGTTACTATTCGTGGATGCAAATTAGGGATCAGATGAATATTGGTAAATTTTGCACCCATCCACTAAGAAGCTAAACATTAGAAAGATTAGGTCTCGTTCCTATGAACAGAGGGAAGGATCCCACCATTGATGACCCAGATACGAAGAAATTGAGCTCAATCCCTGATACCACACAAATCAGCCATGCTTATGGGACATTTCAAGGTCTTATTTCCAGCCTCTACAGTCAATCACACACTCTATTCCTGACACTGATTTTTCTCACCTCCGATTGCAAGTGCTAAGTGTTCTTGACATGGGCTTTATTCAGGCAAAATTTGTATCTTCAAAGTCAACCAATGTGTCAGGGGGAGGGATATTCAGAAGAACTAGCTAAAGGAATATATTCATACATATATATATAGTGCATAGCACTATATAACCTAGATACTCTTATATCTAGGGGATCTTGATGAATGCTTATATTTCTTGGTTAATTTTAGTGATTTGTGATTAATTTAGCATTAACTATTTATTTTCCTCGAGTCTGACAAAAGGGTTTTGCTGTTTGCTGATGCTCGAATAGATTGAGGGACATAATTCCTTGTTGCCCATCCAAATTAGTTTGAATCCACCTAGCTTTTTCTGACTTAAGTAATAGTACATGATATTTATGTTTAAGGGCAATCAAATAAGTAAAAGCTTTTTTAAATTTTGAGAAATCTTGGAAGGGTTTTGAAGTTGTGTTTTGTATTTGAATTTTGAGAATGCCAAGTAGGTATAAACATATGAATTTGTTTGAATTAACTTTTTGAAATGAGTACTTTTGTATAGGCATGCATGCATTTGTGAAAGCGAGTTTGGACATTTTTTTTTATCACAAGGAAGATGTTTGACAAAATGCAATAAAGGAAACCTCTGTTCACTTCTCAGTTTCATTGTAATTCTTACCTGAGTTATTGTGTCGAAACTTTACAGACCTATATATAGAAAAATCCTAACAAGCTTTATTCTCAATCAATTAATATATTGCCACTTGTCCTTTCGATTCTACTGTGCTTTGCTGTGATTTACTGAGGTATGATGCTACATTGCATTGTATACTACTGCCACTGCATTCCTCCTTTTGTATTGCTAAGTCATTTGTTTTTTTAACATGAGTAGATCATAGAATCTTTGTGAGAGGTATGTGTTTCCTTAGTTTTTCAAGAAAGATATTCTTCTGGTGTTTATAAAAATGTAACTTGAAGGTAGGATTACATTTCTACATAGTTGAAATATTCCTAAGTTTCATGCACTTTTTTTGGTTCCCTTGCTCGAGTTTAAATGTGGTTATTTGCGCGTTGATGTAAAGTATTGGCTCTTACTCTGCATAATGCCTAGAAACTATGACAGCAAAGTGTGCAAGCTTTAGAAGATTGATTTTAGTTTCAAAGTAGGTGATGAAATTGTGATGCTTATAACATTATCAGAGCATCAATTACCTGAAAATATACATTCTAGTTACAATGTCGGTGATGAAATTGTAATATAACTGTATCAGGGCATCACCAGCCTGAAATTAAATTTAACGGGAAAAAAACTATTAGATGCATATGGAAAGGAAACATAGAGAAAGATAAATCACATTGGATCTTTTCCAAGTGCAACAAGTTGGGAAACTTGTTTGAGGAGAACAATGTCCACTCCATAGTATCCAAGCCTTCATTTTTAGCTAACTTCTTATTTAACAATGTTGCATACAACCTTCATTTATTAGTAGAAACTTCAGTAATTACGTAAAATTTCAAACCAAAAATAAGTTAGCTAAAAATGTGTCTCCTGAAATTTTTTTAAGACTATTAGTTTTTTTGTAAGCGTGTCTCCATAGACCTGGAGGTTATTGCTATTTTGGTATTGTTTTATGCCTGACAAGGTAAATAAATATTTTTAGTGCATGTTTCAACCTATCTTGGAAAAAGTTACAAGAAGTAACCCTAAACCCTCAACTAAGTAAAAAATTCAGTTACCACTCCTAAAAATCTCAATCTTAAGTTTACCTGAAAGGGGTTTGCTTAGCTGCAGCCCCTCACATGAATAGTGGAAACACTGTTCATGTGAACAGTGTTTCCACTGTTCATGTGAGGGGCTGCAACTTATATTTTTTCTACCTTAAAATTGTAGATTGACATGCCGTGATTGGTTCCAGCTCAGCCTAAAAGTTTATACACGACTATTTTTCATAGATCAAGGTATGTCATATTAGTTTTTTACGATCTACAAAGTGATATTTATAACCTCAAAATATGTAGCAGTTTTCTCCATATTGAGCTTATGATTCTAAGAAACCTTTCATTATTGGTATGATTATTCATCTGACATGTAATGGTTACAAGGAATATTAGGTATTGATCTCGTTTTAACTGTTTTCTACATAGTGAACTTCCATACTTACTAATGTCTAATTTGGCTTGGTATACTTCCACACTTACTAATGTCTAATTTGGCTTGGCATACTTCCATACTTACTATGGATGGTTATGTAATTGCATTTTTCAGTTATTAGCGATATTATTTTATTCTTTATAAGGCTTTGGACTTGTAGGTTGTATCTCATGCTTTTAATATATTTGCTAGATTTTGGTTGGAGATTATTGAATGTAAATGTTAGGGTTAGATAGTGTTGCTACTCCGTTCTTTGGGAGTGAAGGGTAATGTTTGATGGACTTGTAGGTTGTATCTCTTGCTAAATTAATCCAGTGTGTTGCTTGGAATATCCTCTTTTATCATACTATAGATATTTTTTAGGACAGCTAGCTTGTTGTATCAGATAGCTAGGTATTGAGGACGATACTTTTGAAAACAGTTGAGTAGCTTGACAAATTTCCACTACACTCTTTTATCCTAGAAGCAAATTAGGATTAAATTAAATTTTGGGATGGGAAATTCTAGGCCTAAGGATAAAACTAGTGGCAGCATAGAAGGGGAAAAAAGTCGTAGTTAGGCCATTTGGGTATTAGTTTGAATGAGTAACTTGAGTGTATTAAACCCCTCATCCCTTTTTTTTTATATCACGGGTTAATTTTATTAATTATGGCATTGCAAAGAAGTACAAAGATCCTCAGACTCATAAGCACATACCATACAGGTAAATATTGTCGCTCTTACATCAAAAGCATGATTAATTATATATAATTGCTAGATTTGTGACTGTGATGTATAGAACTTTTATAGTTTTAAGATCGATCACTAGATTTGTGATTGTGACGTGTAGAACTTTAAAATAAGACACTAACATAAGTCTAGCCTTCTAATGGAGATACAGTAAGTTTTGGTGATGAGTTTGGTGTCGATTAATTAGTAATTGGAAGATCAAGGCAGTGAAGCTGATCATCTAGTTACAAATAAGTGCCTAATTTACAAAAACAGAACTTGCCTAACAAAAACAGAGCTTTGACATGTATAATCTTTTGTTTTTATGAAACTGGTTAGAAATTTTAGAGTGGATGGAGTTTTTTTGGCCAAATGATATGTTAGCTGGTTCACATAAAAATAATTAACTGTGAATTTTAGAATAGACATGCAAACAGTTTGCAGCATTTGTTTTTATGGTCTGGAGTTTGTTTTTGCCAAGTTCAATCAAATTCATTTGATTCATTGTACGTATTGGGTTTAGGATAATGTGGTAGAACTTGTGCTTATGACATGGATATTTATGATTGTAGAACCCAAGGTTTCAAGTTTATTATCTACGTATAGATTTTGATGATAACAAATAAATTCAAGTCTCAAGTTCAAATTATCTACGGAATGGAGTCAAGCGCTCATTAAGCATAAACAAGAAAGAGAACAAGTCTACAAATGATGCTCATAGAGTAATTTTGTACATCTCTTGATAAAATTCAAAATTGGATTAAGGCTCAAAATTAATATTTTTTTATAAAGCATCAAATAGCATTTTTTACATTTGTATAACTTTATTAAAATATTTAATTTCAAAAATTATTATTATTTTTCCACATATGCATAAAGATTTGAATTTGTAAGATGATTGATTGTCATCTTTAACATGTGCATGTTGTTTGAAAATCTTGAAGGGTGGTTGTGTATTTTTTTGACAAATGCAAAAGATAGATGATTTGTTTGAAAATCTTGAAAGGTGGTTGTGTGTTTTTTTGATATACACAAAAAGAATATGATTTGGTTTGAAAAATAAATCATGCTCATTTTGTCATGTATGAAAAGTAAAAGATTAGCTTTGATTTCTTTGAAAAGTGAATGGAGATGTTTTTATTTGAATCTTTTGAAAAGTGAATAGTGCTCTTATTTGATATGTGAACCTTTTCAAATTTGAATATGAAGACTCATTTGCCTATAAATAGCTCACTTGAGTTTTGCAAAAATCACAACAAGAGCTTACAGATCAATTACTAAGTTTTGCATCATTCTTTCAAAGCCCTTATTCTCTCTTCTTTAAGTTTTGTGCCTTAATTCTTATTTATTTTGAGAGAGATATAGTTTGCACTGTATTGTTTTTATTTCACTCACTGAGGAGTGTACTTTGATAATCTACTAACTGTCAGCTCTTGTATTTGTAAGAGGGTGCGTATAACCCTTATGTGTGTAGAAGGTGTTCTACACAGGGAATAGTTGAATCACCAAGTGTGAGGTGATTGCAAGTATAGAGGGTATTCTACACGAATTCTTTGTAGCGGTGTTGCTCAAATGTGTAATAAGTTTCTATCTCTACCTAAAGGAGATTGAATAGTGAATTTGGGATCCTCAAGGGATAGCTTGAGGCGAGGACGTAGGCAATGGGGCTGAACCTCGTTAAAATACTGAGTTTGCTTCTTCTTGCCCTTACTCTTTATATTTCTTACTTTTTCGTATGTTATTTATATTTTATATTGTGTATTTATTTTATAAGTATTAATTTTTTTATATAATCCAATTCACCTCTCATTTTGTGTTAGTCATTTGGGCAACAATTAATATAAGAGTGAGAGCTTTATTATAAGATTAATTATCTGTTGAGTTAAGATCATATGGCTAACATTATTCGCTGAAGGTCAATCCAGTAGTCGGCCTCCGCTATTTTGTGGAGACAATTATACTTTCTGGAAAGTTAAAATGAGAATATTTTTCCAGTCTCAAGGTTGAGAAATCTGGAAATGTATTGTAAATGAGTCTTATATTCCAACAAAAATTGTTGATGGAGTAAAGGTCAACAAGGAAGAAGAAGAGTTTGATCGTGAAGATGATAAACTTTATATAGTGTGTGTAATGGCTATGAATCTTCTATATAATGCTCTCAATGGCAATGAATTTAAAAGAATAATGACTTGCAGGACAACAAAGGAAATCTGAAATAATTTGAAAGTAACTTATGAAAGAATTTCGCAATTCAAAAAATAAAAAATTTATATTCTTACGCATGAATATGAAATGTTTAAAATGACTAATGATGAATCTATTTCTTCTATGTATACTCGTTTTACTAACATTATAAATAGCTTGACAGCTCTTGGAAAAGTTTATTCTAGCTTGGAGATAATAAGAAAAATTCTCAACTCTCTTCCAAAACGTTGGGAATCAAAAGTGACGGCGATTCTTGAAACTAAAGACCTCAAAAAACTCGAAGTAAATGAATTCATTGGGTCACTTATTACTCATGAGTACACATTGCAAAGAGGAGAAGAAGAAGGAAAGCAAAAGAAGAGCTTGGCACTCAAAACTGTTCCCCATAAAAGTGAAAGCGATGAAGACGAGGAAAGCGATAACAAAGATGAAGAAATTGCAATGATCACAAAAAGATTTTAGAAATTCTTAAAGAAAAATAAAACTCCTCTAAGGAAATTTTTCAAAAAGTTTTCCAACAAAGATACATGTAAAAACGACTCATTAACTTGTTATAAATACAAAAAGTTAGGATATATTAAGGCAGATTGTCCCATGCTAAAGAAAAATCGATACAAAGGAAAGAAAGCAATGAAAACTATATACGATGATGATTCAAGTAGCTCAGACAGTGACACAAATAATGAAGAATCTACAAATCTTTGTCTTATGACTAAAAATGATCTTAAGGTAACAAATTTCGAAAATATTGAAAATCCTTCTTATGAAGAATTACAAAATGTTTTGGAAGAGTTATATGAGGAATTTAAAAAATTGGGTATCAAGTATACCGATTTGAAAAAGAAAAATTCTTCTTTAATAAATGAAATTGATGTTTTAAGAAAAGAAAACATAATTTCAAAAGATGAAAATGATGAGCTGAAAAAGAAAGTGACTGATTTAGAAAAGATTATTGAAAACTTTACAAATAGAAAAAGAAACTTTGAAAAACTTCTTAGAAGTCAAAAATGTGTTTTTGATAAGGTAGGTTTGGGATATATGCCAAAACAAAAATTCAAACCCTATAAAAATTTCTTTGTTAAATCGACTAAATCAAAATCAGATTTTCAAAATTCTTTTCATAAAAATTACTTTTTTAAAGAAAAATATTATCATTCAAGATTTTCAAATATGTCACATGTTATTTGTAATTTTTGTAAAAGAAATGGTCATAATTATCATGCTTGTCCTATTAGAAGAAGACATACAATGACTATTAGGACTATATGGGTACCAAAAAATCTTAGTTCTTCTAATATTAATAAATAAAGGATCCAAAGAGCTTAGGTAGCAAGAAAAAATATTTTAATTGCTTTTATAGGTATGCATGAAGTCCTCCATAGGTAAAAGTAAATAGTTTTTAGACAGCGGATGCTCAAGACACATGACATTAGATAAAACTAAATTCATTAACCTCACTTCTAAATAAGAAGGACCCTGACATTTGGAGACAATTCAAAAGAGAATATCATGGGAATAGGTAAAGTTGGTAAGAAGTCTTCTCTCATAATTGAAGATGTTCTACTTGTTGATGGTCTAAATCATAATCTTTTGAGTGTAAGTCAATTATGTGATAAATGATTTACAGTTACTTTCAAAAAGGATAAGTGCATTATTTTGAATAATCATGATTGCAATATTTGTTTTATTGCTCTTAAAAATAATAATGTATATATAATCGAATTTGAAGAAGTTGCCTCACAAGATGCTATTTCTTTATCAGCTCAACTTGAAAATAGTTGGTTATGGCATAGATAGTTAGGTCATGCAAACATTGAACTTATTTCCAAACTTTCAGAAAATGATCTTGTGAGAGATTTGCCAAAAGTAAACTTTTTTAAAGACAAAATCTGTGATGCATGCCAATTTGGTAAACAAACAACAATTTCTTTCAAAATCAAGAAAGATATTTTCACTACTAGACCTTTGCAACTAATACATATGAACATTTTTGGACCAAAAAGAGTTGCGAGTCTGGAAGGAAAATATTATGCATTTGTTATTGTTGATGATTTCTCTAGATATATTTGGGTCATCTTTTTTGCTCATAAAAATGAGGTACATAATACCTTTACCAAACTATGTAAGAGAATTTAAAATGAAAAAGGTTATATTATTTCAAACATTCGAAGTGACAGGGGGAAAGAGTTTGTCAATAAAGATATTGAGTCTTTTTGTGATGACAATGGTTTTCTGCATAATTTCTCTATTTCTCGAACTCTTCAATAAAATGGGGTAGTAGAGAAGGAAAATAGATCTCTTCAAGAAATGGCAAGAATAATGCTTAATGAAAATAGTTTACCTAGTTATTTTTGGGCCGAAGCGGTAAGTACTGCATGTTATGTTATAAATAGAGTTATATTAAGGTCTAAATTAGATAAAACCCCTTTATGAGCTTTGGAATGAGAAAAAGCCCAACATTGATTACTTTCATGTATTTGGATGCCAATGTCTTATACTCAATGACAGAGATAATGTAGGAAAATTTGATGTAAAATCTGATGAAGGTATCTTTGTTGGGTATTCAACAAATAGTAAAACTTATAGAGTATTCAATAAAAAGAGTTTTGACTGTATAAGAATCTATGCATGTAGTATTTGATGAATCTAATCCTCTACTCTCCAAGAAATCTATTGATGAAGAATCAGAAAGTATAAATAACATAAATAGTCTCAATCTCAACAAAGAGAATACAATGGAAGAAGTCCAACATGGAGACATCAGGAAAGATCATCAAGACTTAGTACAAGATGCAGCCAAATAGTGAAAGCGTGTGAAAGATCATCCAGTGGAACAAATTCTAGAATAACCTTCACGAGGTGTAAATACTCGATCATCTCTTAGAAATATTTATAATCACACTATTTTTCTATCTCAAATTGAACCTTAAAATATTGATGAAGCACTTATTGATGAGTCATGGATTCTAGCTATGCAAGAAGAGCTAAATCAATTTGAAAGAAATAATGTATGGACACTTGTTCCCAGACCCAAAAATCATGCTGTTATTGAAACAAAATGGGTTTAAAAACAAAGTTTGACTTGTAGCCCAAGATTTCAATCAAGAGGAAGGAATCGATTATGATGAAACGTATGCACCCGTCGCAAGATTAGAAGCTATTCGAATGTTATTTGCATATGTATGTTATAAAAATTTCAACCTTTTTCAAATGAATGTTAAAAGTACTTTCTTAAATGATTTTATAAATGAAGAGGTATATGTTGAGCAACCTCCAGGTTTTAAAAATTATATTTCTCCTAATTATGTTTTTAAGCTCATAAAATCATTATATGGACTCAAACAAGCTCCTAAAGCTTGGTATGAGAGGCTTAGTGGTCTTTTGATTGAAAAAACAAGAGAAAAGATCGATACAATTATTTTTATCAAATATAAATAGGATGATATTCTTCTAGTTCAAATTTATGTAGATGATATAATATTTGGTACTACTAATGAAAATATGTGTCAAGATTTTGCTAAGAATATGCAGGAAGAATTTGAAATGAGCATGATGGGAGAACTTAATTTATTTCTCAGATTGCAAATCAAGCAAGCAAAAAGTGAAACATTTATTAATCAGTCAAAATATATCAAAGAATTACTCAAAAAGTTTAAGATGGAAGGTGCGAAGGTAATTGGAACACCAATGAGTCCAACCACCAAACTTGATAAAGATGAAAGCGGTAAGCCAGTTGACTCAAAGGTATATCGAAGTATGATTGGTAGTTTATTATATTTGACAGCTAGTAGACCTGATATTATGTTCAGTGTATGTTTATATGCACGTTTTCAATCATCTCCAAAACAATCTCATTTGATTGCAATTAAGCACATTTTTAGATTAATGAGCAAAAACCACAGAATCCGTTCAAATTTTGCACCCTTCTACACCTTGCCGAGACTTAGTTTTTAAAAAACATAGTTTGTTTTTTAATGGAGGGTGTAGCTTCATGAACTCGATGTTTCAGACTTTGCGAAAAAAAAAAAAATCATATCTTCAGCGTTTTATGTTTATTCACAGATCTCCTTCAAAAAGAAAAGAAAATTTAGAAGACAAATGAACGGGAAGAAGCCATTTGCATCATCTTCATCTCCTTGGGCTTGGTTAGAATTCTGCTTGTAACAAGAAAGCCATCAGGGAAGACTTCGGCGCTTTTGTTGAGAAGCTTCAGCTGCTTCCTTGCTTTTTGAGGAGCCTCCCAACACTTTTTTCACAGCACTTGCACTTTTCAGCGATTGCTTTTAGACAAAGAATTTTTTTTTTTTAAGGAGAGAGAGATTTTCAGACTTTAGTTTTTTAGTAATATTAGTTGAATAATGTTTATTAATTTTTTTGTTAAAATAAATCCACGTGGCAAGCCGGGATGCATCGTGGACGCAACCCCCGTTGCCTATAGACTTTTTTTTTCTCATTTCTTATTTTTTTTAAGGCTCCATTTGGATTTGGATATAAGATGAGTTGAGATCAATTTAGTTTATTTTTTAATATTATTATTATTTTAGGATTTGAAAAGGCTATATTGGAATTTGGAAATGTGTATTGAGATTTGAAAAAAGTGTATAAAAATTTGTGTTTTATATAAAAAAAAATTATAAAAGTATAATAATAAAATAAAGATGAATTGAGAACACTTCTAAATTCAAACCAAGCCTAAATCATTCTTCAAAAGGTACCCAAAGGTGGGTACCTGTAACATTTGTCTAGAGGAAAAGAAACAATTTAGATGGACTTAGACAGATTTTAACAAAAAATAATAATGATTTTGTTATAAAATTAAAAAAGGAAACTACTACTATTGCAAGAAAGAAATATAAAATGAACTCTTAAAAACTCTTAAGAACTGAAACTTTCTTCGTTGTATATATTTTCTTATGAATTTCATAACAACTGAAACTCATATTTATAGGCCTTGAAATTACTATGCAAATTACTATGCAAGTCACTATGCAAAATTTAAAATAATAGTGGTGGGGTCATTCACATAATTTTGGTAGTGTGACAGAGGGCGGCAACCGTTCCTCCAATCTCGTTCATTACATTCTCCCTTGAATGACCACCCATAAAGAATCTGCATCGTTAAAACCTTGTCAAGGAAAAACCCAGTGGGAAGAAAAACCAATGGCGAAGGAAAAAGAGTACAGTCTTCTTATGTATCCACAAGTGCTTTAAGATTGCTTCATTAAAACCTTGCAAAGGAAAAACCCAGTGGGACAAAACCTTAGCGAAGGAAAAAGAGTACAATCAGTACAAGTTTTCAGGACATTTACTCTTCCTGAAAAGTGCATGACAATAGATTTTTGAGTTTTCGTATTCTAATATTCTGCACAATTTTCTTGAATGTTGCAGTTGGTAATGCCTTTGTGAATAAATCTGCCAGATTATCATTTGATCGTATCTGCTTGACATCAATTTCACCTTTCTTTTGGAGTTCCTGAGTATAAAAGAATTTAGATGAAATATATTTGGTTCTGTCACCTTTGATATATCTTCCTCTTATTTAAGTGATACAAGTAGTATTATCTTCATATAAAATTGTTGAGCTATCATTGATCATGAAAAACCACACATTTCTTGGATATGTTGAGTTATTGATCTCAGCCAAATACACTTTCTACTTGCTTCATGAATTGCAATAATCTCTGGGTGATTTGAAGATTTGACAGATACATGCAGTTCCATATCCTCATCCGATGTTGTCCTCTTTGGCACTTCAGGGCCTTATGGGTTTAAAATGTGTCGGACAAGGTAGAGGGAACCCCACATATAAGGCGCTTGGCAGACTTGGTAGAAATCTGAGACATACAGTAATACTTAAACTCCCCTTGAGAATATGCATCAGTTTTTCAAGTAATAAACAAACAAGATTTCAACATATATAATATGTTAAGAATTCAAACATGATTTCCATCTAAATAATGCATTAGAGAGAATATGATAATATTTTCATCTAAAATTTTCTCTCATTCCTTCGGCATTATTAGGGAGAACTTATTTATATACGGCGAAAATAGCATTGGAAACCATCCATGTATGATAAAAGCTGTAAAAGCTTGAGGTCTAATATTATCGGTTGGGCGACAAATCAAATCCGCTTGACATTGTTAACAAACGAAATCTTGAAGAGATTTGAAGGTTTCGAGTTGTTATTTAAATATAACCAGTTTTACCATTGGTTTACTCCAGCAAAAAGATATCACATTCTTCATAGATTCAATTGTTGTTCATCCAGAACGATATTATGTCTAATAGAAATTCTAATGTCCCATATTTGAATCATGAACCTTTTATACCTCAACCACTCATATTTTTTCCTAAGGCTGTAAATACCATGATAGGAGCAGAGATATATCTTTCTAGTAAATCTGATCCTGAAATTGTTGCAGCATCAAGAACCCTCAGTGCTTAATATGCTACCTCTCTTACAATCATGTCTCAGAAGCTACTGGCGAGAACGAGTGAGGTTGATTATCTTAAAAATCAAATATTTGAATTACATCAAACGCTTGCAACTAAAGATAGAAAAAATAAAAATTTAAGACAAGAAAACAAGGAGCTGAAGAAATTTGTAGATTGGTATTCTCGTGACTTGAAAATACGAGTAGAAGAGCTGGAATGAGAGAGAGCTCAAATACAAAATCAACAACTGCAGCTAACGGCAGAGGTTCAGTGTTTACAAGAAAGTAGGGATAGCTGTAATTAATCTCGCTGGCTTTTGAAATTATGCATCCAGCATATCTTGTAAAGTGAGATTTGAAGAGATGGTGGTTTGTCTTGTTCTTATTTCCATTTCTATAAGAACTGTCTTTGGCTTCATATAGTTCGCATCAAATCTTCTTCTCATATCAATAATTCATCTATATTTGTATTCTTATTTTATAAATTCCCAATGACTCATCAATTTCCTTTTAATATTTCTCACGATCAACATATGAGGTATCCTTCACCTCATTTACAAGTTGTTCCTGCATATTCCGCAGGTACCATGTTGCTGCAAGCGAATGATCTGGCTAATAAGTCAGATCGTAAAACCGTTTATGAGCTGGTGACTCTCGGCACCCGATACTCCTCCTCTATTGTCGAGTTTTCCAACCGATTATAATCCAAAAATCGTGAGATTGAGGAGTTTAACGAGAAGGTTTTCGTACTTCAATGACTAGTTCAAGAATCTGACAGAAAAATTACAAACTTAAAACAAGAGAATAAGGATTTAAAATCCTTACTTGCCTCTTCATTTCGACTGCCTAATCCTTTAGATAAGGATGACATGTTATTTTATGAAGAGCAAATGCATTTGAGAGATGAGGCTAGAAGTCTCAAATTC